>CM031233.1:141118323-142503821 GCA_018340775.1 Taxus wallichiana var. yunnanensis
TATGGCGACACAAGCGAAGATATTTTGACAACTATGCAAAAAGATAAAGATCTGCAAAGACCTAAAGAACACTATTAAATTCAAATCCCGAGCTTTTTGCGGCACTGCAGTGTCCATATTGAGCACTGTGGCACCCACAGGCGCCTCTCGGTCCTCTCCCAAGCTCCCTAGTCCGGTTGGATCTTTGCCATTCGCAATTTCCTGGGTAGTACCTTCACATTCTCGCCTTTGTCCGCACATCAACCTCTGTTCAAATCCGAAGACACAACAAGGTAAGTCATTTTCAGGTTAGTACCTTATCTCCCTTACTTTCATTACTTCATTTAAATATCAATTAAAATTATTTAGCATTTATATTTCAGTTTATACCATTTATTGCATTTATGTACATGTTTAGATTGACTATAAAATATAGATATCAATTTCACATTTTAGTTAATCAAGAATCGTCTAAACCTACCGATGAACACATTGTATGTGGCAATAAAACTTATTTTCTTTGTTCGCTTCTCTTTCCTTTGTGCAAGATTCAATTCCATCTAATGTGTAGTTGGAGATGTCTAGAGATGTTGCTAGTTAAAACCGAAAACATGTTTGGAATGGCCTATGCATTGTAGAATTGTGAAGAGATATGTTGTAGCCATGTTGGATATAAAACAAGTTATTATCCCAAGTTCAAACATGTGCACTTTTGTACATGCGCATAAGATGAACTAGAGTACGATTAAAAAATATTTGTTTATCCATCTCTTTAAGGATAAAATTTCGTTGATCGAGTTATGTTGTCTACCACATCAACTCCCATAGTGTTTTCAAAAATGACCTACAAAATGATGATAGAGGCCGGATATGATGGATGTAGGGAGTCAAAATTGGACCCATACATGGAAGAAGAAAACACGAGTAATGCAATTTGCATTAATTGTCTTCTCGCAAGGAACCATGATGACCATTTTCAAGAACCTATCCTCTATGACAAATACCGCATCATACTAGCACATTTTCATAGGGAGTCCAATCACAAAGTCCATGCTAACAAATTCCCATGGCTGGATGAAACCATTAGAGGTGCGTAGAGTTCCATATTCTTATTCATTGGCTTGGTGATGCAACAAGAAATATAGAATTTGATCGGCACACCATGTCTTTGACAATAGAAATGTGACTATGATGCAACTAGAGTCTTTGTAACATTGAAATGCCATGATGTTTTTGCATGGTGTGCCTTCCAAATGATTCTCTTACAAGGTGTGTCATTAGGTACATAGAGATGGCCAAACTTGTAGAGTAACTTATCATCAAAGTATAATTCTCAAAAAAATTCACCTTACGAAAGAGTGTTATAAGTATATGTGTGGTCATTATCAATCAAGTACATAGATACCCAATTTGAGAAGTTGTGGTAGTGTGTCACGCCCACAATTTTGACACACAGATACAACAACAAAAATATTGGATTTTTTTTTTTTTATTTACATTGTTGGATACACAACACCACATGAGATCACTTAGGATAACACACCACACATGAGACGTTTGCACAAACATGAACCCACATAGATAACATGAAAAACATGATGCACATTAAAGCCACTTTTACCCAAATGACAAAGTACAAACAACAATCCAACTACAACATACATTTGCAGTTAGACACTTTCCATGACATAACATTTTCACGTTTACATTTTTATTATAATCTTATTTCATTATTTGACCTTAAATATCCGAAGAGTACTTAAACATGTGAGACTTCATTCTTCTTAAAACTAGACTACAGTTTCATTATTTCACTTAACATGTTAGCTATAATGTTTCCATTGATTTTGTTCATTTCCCATTGGCAATTACTTAATATAGCCTAATCATTAACAGAACATTTACCCACACATGAGGCTACTAGTACTTGTTCTAAGATTTCTTGTATAAGGGACAAGTTTACTAGGTTTGAATTATACTTTCATTACCAAAAGGGAAAATTCACATGAAGGGAAAAGGAGGTCTATTAGATCTGAGGGAATGCAGATTTCAAGATCCTTTCTCAATATAACACTTAAGCACTACGGGTACCCTCTTTTCGCTTTCAAAATTATTACAACTAGCTAAGTAATCTAACTACTTAGTTTGCATCATTCATAATACAGAAGAGGGTTTGCATCAAGTCAAAAGGGACAAGTCTCAAATTTCCCTTTTTATAATTTTAATCATTTAACATTATTGTTTAAACCATGATGAGGGGTATGGTGAATATGTTCATCCCTTAAGTATTGCAAGTTTCCCATTTAATAGGTTGAATGATCACTAATGAGGCACTATTTTTATTTTTATTTGTTATAAAAGTCATCTTAGTCATTTTAGTCATGTTGGCATCATTCAAGGTGTATGCGATCATTTAACAATCGTTCCAAAATCTCCTCTCATTTACTCATGTTCTTATAACCCTTACATCATTACATTGACTTCATATTGACTTTATTTTAGAACAATTAAGGTTCATATACTACTTGTCCTTTACTTAGTCATCAAGATCCTAAGGAGTATGATTTCACACTTAACCAACTTTAGACTATTCTGGGCAATTTAAGTATTAGATACATGTTACAAGGAGACATTCAGTTATAATTTTATACACCCTATTATCTTCTATCCAATACCCTTCTCGTTGGTCAAACATATATTAATGTATAATTCACCTTAATTCTTGTGAGAGGTCCACGATAGACTAATTTCATTAACATCCAAAAGGGGTCTACACCAAACTAATAAGCAAAACTTAGGGAAACTAAATATCCCTTACCTTAACCTTTGCACAACCAAAGGTACTTCTTTTCCAAGGTAACACTTCTATTTGTGAGAAGAATAAGGGAATCAACTCAATAGTTTTATACATAGGTAACTTACGACACAGTTTGCACTCGTGGCTCAATCCCTCATATCATAAGTGTAGACACAAAATCTATGCACTTGGGTACATTTCTAGGTCTTAAAAGCATGCTAGCATTTGCATGATTCCTAAGCAAGAAAACTAGTAATTGACAACTCCCTTTAGATTTTTACTTTATCTTCTGCACTTTTATTGGATGTATACATCTTGCACTCTTGTCGACATCTGATTGTTTTATCTTTATGTGGCCTCAGACACTAGCGCCCAATTGAGACACTAGTGTCAAGCATTCATGTCCTCCTAGGTGCTCATGTCCTTCTTTACCTTTTTCTTATCCTTTTGGACACCTTTCACTTCTTAATTACTTTTTACTACTTTGGGTCGGCCTTCAGTTGTCAATTACGAAATTCAAACAAGGGAATCATATAAATAAAAAGTTATGTTTTCAAAATAAAGGACCAAATACCAAGCATTATTTATCTTCACCTAAGTTTGCATTCAAAGGCACAAAAGCATCAAAGGCATTCATCTAGCACTTATACAAGGAACAAGGGTTGCATCACTACTGCATACACAGCATAGGGGGAAGTTTATTCTATTCCATCCCACACATTCTATACATTTGCTACATTCTAAATCTAGCCTACTATCACTGTGCAACTTGCACAAGGGCATCCTAGGGCATCACTTCTACACACACACACACACAAGAACTACATGGAGTCTGAGATGCAGTGCAGCGCTCGGTCATAAGTTCACTCTTCGAGTGATTGTCGGGGTCAATCTGATTCCCCATTCTATATTTTTCTTTTTAGGTTTGATGTGGTTTGTGGGTATGTGCAGGAGAAATTCTTTCTTGCATGTTACAGGTACATTCACATATCAGACAGCGAATCTAGAGCGACAAACAGAGACCAATAGTGAACCTTATCATGCATTGAAAAGATCAAATACATAGCACCTACACGGACACTAGCGCCAAGCACTCTTGTCCTCCCATGGTCACTCTTGTTTGGGCACGAGTTCAGATCTCAAAACCTTCAATTTACAGTGACAACATTGTTTACTGATCTGTTTGACTATTCACTCGCTTGAGATCACTACGTGTTCATTCGGAAATAGGCTAAGTCCCTCTATCTCTCCTTCTTGCTTAGGGTTTCATATTTGTACATGCTTGTTTGTTTGTGACTTTACCGTATATTAGCATTTGTATATCATACACTACAATAGTTACTCTAAAATTAGATTTAATTCAATTTATATTAAATCAATAAGTACAAAACATGCTTAACACTAAGTCTAGGGAATAAATCATGAGTTTTAAATATTATCTTATTTTAAATATGTCGGTATATGTGTGTGTGTGTGTGTACTAGTATATTTAAAATAAGATTATATATTTATTTATTTATTTATTTTTATTACTTCTCCTAGAAAAGAAAATAATAATTACCTTAGTGACAATCTAATGAGAGTCAAATTTATGGATGTATTGTCACGTGGCGATCAAATGGACATCAAATTTAATGTCGAGAATAAAAATGAACTCACTCCATTACGGATCGTTGTTGTTGTGAGAATGGACCTTGGTGTAATTATCACATATCATTATTAAGGTTTGCAATCGCAAAAGAGTGTGATCTCGGGTTAGTTTCCCATAAAAATCCAGCCACAACACTACACTGAATCACAATGCTTCCCATGCAGGTATGACCAAACGAAATAGGAAGGGGCACTACACAAATTTTGTGCCTCCATGGAATTCATGCTTCTATTTTCTTGGATCGTGACTCAAATTTTATAAACCATTCCTTGACAAAATTATTCTAAATTTTGAAAACACAATTGAAGACTAGCTCTAGGTATCACTCGCAAAACAACTGGTCAAACAAAAATAGTCAACAAATATTTGGAAATATTCCTCTAATGTTTTACCTCTTAGTAGCAACATTGGGTCAAGTGGTTACCTCTTACAAAATGTTGGTACAATGCCACATATCACGATGGCAAAAATGACACCATATGAAGCAATTAATGGTCAAACTCCACTATTTCTTCTCTTTTACATTCCAAGCATTTCGCAGAGACACAACTAATCGACCCCACCCTTAGTGCACATGAGAATATTCTTAAAATCCTTTGGAATCTTCACATGGCCCGTAACTCGCATAAAATAACAAGCATATCGACATCTCGTTCTAAATGAGCTTTCCAATTAGGGGATATGGTTTTCCTCCAATCTACAACCCTATAAACAATCATCCTTGAAAATGAAAGATCACGAAGCTTGCCCTTAAGTTCCATGGCCCTGCAAGGTTCTTCAAAAGATTGGCCATGTAGCATACAAGTTGGAACTCCCACCATCCTCTCGCATTCATCTTATTTTTCATGTCTCATGTTTGAATAAAGCTCTTGGGAAATGGGTTATTGCTCAAACAGTACTTCTTAGCTTGATGTCCAAAGATCCCTTATTCTTAACCCAGAAGTAGTCTTGGATAAGTGCCCATGCCAACTTCACAACCGATCCACCATAGAGGTCTTGATCTAATGGCACAAAAAGTAACCTAAAATTTAAAATGGGAGCCCTTTCTCTAGATTTTGTGACAATTTCCTAACCTTCAACTTTGAGGAAAAAACTCTTCGAAGGGGGTGGGGGTGTGGGCGGGGTGTTTGGACCCTTTCAAAGATAACTCTCTTTATAATCTTTTTGTAATAAATGTTATAGATGCACATACTTTGTAAGTCATCCATTGAACTATTGAGAAAATCATGCGTGTATGGGAAACAGATTATTAGCTTGAGTAGAACGAATATAAATAATGATGTATAAGCCAAAGTGTAAAGCATCCACAAATTTATTGTATTGAGCTTGCTAAAATGAGGTTGTTGATCAAAGTGGCTTCTAATATTGTGATACAAGTTTGATCTTTTAATACAATTAAGTTAGTTCTATTTCATTTTCACAACATATTTCCTTTATATTGTGTTGTTGGCTTTATCTCATTGCAAGAAGGTTTGTCACAACATTCCACTAATACAAACATATTTGATGCTTCCTCCTCTATCCTCAATTAATGTTGTGGTTATAGGGATTTCACGAAGGGGTGAAAGAGGGTCCTAAAAAGTGATGATCCTAGACTATGCTAACTATAGAAATGTATGATCTTGCTCAAAATTCAAGGAATATAATAGGGTGAGACTACCTTTATCTCCAAGTTATCCCATAAGAGAGATGAAGATGGTCTTCTAGGAAGGTTTATGTGAAAAAGCATCCCATGCATGGTGTGAGGGTTAGGGTTTACGACATTCAAGGTCATATAGTCATGTTTTTTGTTTGTTTATGGTAGCTTCTTATGCTTATGGTTGGCCTATGTCTACCTTTTTGTTGCTTAGATGTTTGTGTTTCTAGATTTGGTATATATTCAAGTTATGAGCAATGAGCTTTAAAGAACGTGATTATCTTCAAATTGGACTTTCACAAGATCCTAGGAATTCATTTTGGAAATAGATTGCGAGTATGCATTTATTTGTTATGTCTACTTTAAGTGGGCACCTACGAACTAATGTTAATGCATCTAATTTTAAACAAAGGTTAACAAAATTGGCTTTGAAATTGTGACCATGCGTTAAAATAAATAGCCAAGGCATGAGAATTAATATTGCTCTATGGTGTCCATGATTTGAACCTAGCACTCATCTCAAGCTTTGAGTGGAGTTTATGTATAGGTGTGGGGGTGCAATTTGGGGTGCGGATGGTGTTCGGTGCAAAAAGTCAAAGGTTGGAGAGAATTATTGTATTATGATGTGTTTTGAACATAATGCTTATCTCAAGTTATAAGTAGAGCATTTTACTCATCAAGAATGTGTTTTATCAAACTTTTGTATTTTATGATAGAAACTTAGATATCAAACTTTTGTATTTTACGATAGAAACTAAAATTCATTATAATCAATTTTATTGAAAATGATTAAAAATGCCTAAGGCTTTACCAAATAATTTGAAAAGCCAAATGCTTGACCTTATTTTATAGTCTTCCATTATTAAGGTCAATTACTAATGTAAGTGAATTTGAACTCTTGCACATGTAAGGTTTGTATAACAATGCTTCCAATTACATGAAATTATTTTTAATATTGATCTCGTGTTGTGTAATTGTGTTTGCCTTTTTGTTGGGTGTTTCTACTTATTATTTAAATGGATGTTTTACATATTTTTTACAGCATTAGCTAAAGATGTACCTTAAATTGGATGCTCAAATGTTCACTATTCCTTGTTCTTTATACCAGATATTTTTGTGGGGTTTTTTACATATTTAAACGGATGCTTTAAATATGTTTGACAGAATTAGCTAAAGATGTTCCTTAAATTGGATACTCAAATGTTCACTATTCCTTGTTCTTTATACCAGATATTGTGTTTTTGGGGGTACTATTATCTTTGAAAGCTGGTCTAGATGTAAGGTTGAGACTTCAAATTAATAGATTGAATTTCTATTTGTGCTAATAGGGAGGATCAAGGATACCATGCGGTTTCCTAGTTGAAGGGAGCTAAGATATTGTTGGATTTATTAGATTCAATATCATTGCAAAAAGGTTTATCTTAATATAAAAAAATTGGATAAACTGTTTTAAGTGAATAAAAAGTGTTACAAGTATCAAATTTTCCCAAAAAACCCCACTCAAACAATTTGATAGGTTGATAGTTAAAACGTGTCCAAAACCATAACCATCCAATGTTTTTCACTTGTGTCGGTCTTTACTCTCACTATAAACAACCATTATAATCTACAACAATGCAAAAATGGTTTATCGTTTCCCAACATGCCAACAAAGAAGATTAAAATCAGGATTGATGCCATTTCAAATTTTCAATCTCATTATTCACCATAATACACAAATTACTGAAAACTGAAGGGAATCATCTAATATAAATTTACTTGTAATGGGCACGTATATTATTATCCATGGAAGAGTAGTTACATGATGGTGGTCGACAGTTGTACAATAGTTCTTACAAAGTAATTTAATTAAAAATTATGTTACAGCCCACTCACGTCTAACAAATTTGCGCCACTTCAACATTCACAATAATGAAACCTTATGGATGTACAAGCATGCACATGTAAATCACAGAATAATTTTTGACATGTAGAAGTACAAAACAATTGACATGTAGAGGCCAAGGTAAACCAGTCAAATTTTAGATAGAATAGAATTAATGTTTCTATTATTAATCAATTTGAGAAGCAGAAATACATTAGTTATGGTAGTAAAAAGAGACTCTAGAAATAGGAATGTCGTTACTTAATACACAAACAAAATTATTATTTCATATTAATTCCATGTGTTCCAACTCCTCCAAAGTAACAGAGATCTTGATGTCCAACTAAATTAACTCTACCTACTCTTAATAGAGACCCTTGCCCCATGTATACGATGGCCAAAAATAGAAAACAAAGCAAGTTAAGGCATTTCCTTACCAATTACATTTATAGCTTCATTATCTCAGTTAGAAATAGAAATGATGTTACATCACAATTGAGAAACAAAATTACAATTTCAAGCATTACAGCCTAGTATCTGGTTTGGATAGTATTTGAGGGCCAATTAAAACTTGTCTCTACATCTGAAGGAGCAGCACAATAACAGTAGCACTAGGTCTACCATGGTCGGAGAGGACAAAGCAAAGCAGATAACACTGTTTTCTTACAAACAACATTCTAACTGTGACAGCTTCATTTTCCACATTGAGTTTTTGGAGCATTAAGTGTGTGTGTGAAGACCGATAGAACCCAAATATCTACCACAAGCTCGGCCATAAAAGCCAACCACATCTCTTGATCTTAAATCAAACTCAAAAGGAGCCCAAGCCGTTACCCCAAATGGTCCATATTTTGCACGGTTGGTTTCAAATGACAAACCTTTGATGACTGTCCACGTACTCTCCACAAGTCCACAATATCCACTAATCTTTTGTAGTTTTTCATTTGGATACTTGAAAACCTGCATAAAATACAATGTTCATAAGAAAAACCAGAGAATGCTTGTAAGATAAAGCAATGAAAATGAAAAATGACATTGCATAAGGCATATGAATTAATTACCGTATAAACTGAACTTCCTGAACCTCCATGTCGAGCTGCAGGAAAAATGGTACCATTTCCAGTAACATAATGAACCTGAATGGCAACCAAACATGTTGGATCTGTTGTTACAGTAATTCCTTGGATATCTTCAAATGTTCCATCGTCCCAATCAGTTCCCCCTCCTCCGCCAAATGGCCCCAAATTAGTAATGCGTATTGCACTGTGTTTTACCTCAGTCATGTTCTTTCCGGTCAATGATACCTCCACACGAAAAGGATAGAGTTCCTGTTTGAATGCATCAACAAGATCATCCTCATTTGCCATAGTGATAACATCACCATCTTCATCTCTATATCTTAACTTAAGCTCATGGGCATCCCCATTCAACTGGAAAAGATTGCAAATCTTGGACCTAAGCTCAACTAAAGATATGTCAGGCCTCCCATCCTCATACTTCACAGTAATACGCCTCATGTCATCTTCATATTTCACCTGAAAAAAAAATCGTTATTACTTTATACGAGGATGAGAAATAAAACAACATTGCCACAAGACCATCTAAGAAACACTAATAAGGAACATCTAACCACTCTAGCTAAGTTATCTCAGCCAAAATCCAGTGAAAATACAAATCAAATTTCTCATAGATGAAAGACTTAAGTCCCTTACCTTTATAACTTTAGCAATGTCTACCATCTTTCTGTTTCCCATGGAACCTGGCATTCAAATTGCAATAGAAACATGCCAAAAGCAACAATTCAGATGTGCATGCAATAACCTGTAGTCAAGGCCCTTTCTCATGAAATGTGAATCTATGTTTAATACACATCTCATCTACATAATATCTTGAGTGGGAAAAAATAAGTTGGCAAAGGCTAATAATCATGACATGCGAGAAGGAAATTGGAAAATTTCAGAAACAAACAAACACGGTTGGACCACCTCAACACTGTAGTGAGTGGTGCAGAAGAGGCAAACAACTCACAACAATAATTGAATAAACGATGCTTCCAGCAAAGAGATGATATGGTAGACAGATTGAAGAAGCTTGAAGGGGCAGTGAGGCACATTCATATTCTAGAGGGTTGGAATAATGCCTTCTCAGTATCTTTTTCTAAGCTCTACATGCTCATCCTTCTAGACACAAATAGGTGATGGATTCAAGTTGCCCAAATAATATAGCCAAAGAAAAAGTTAAATGTTTGAATCTCTTGGTAGAATAAAAATGATAAAATATTTGTTTCTAGTATTTCCGAATTGCTCCATTCCTGTACTTTGTAGAGCAAAAGATTCTAAAATATTTCTTGCCAGTAAATATTCCACTCCTATTCTTGGTGCTAAAAAAGTAAATATTGAGCACCTGGAGTAATTTATGGCGTCCCCAGTTTTAGACTAAACCAATTATTTGTATATCAATTTACTTGAACAACAAAGAAGGCAAGAACACAGACATTTTGTCAGTCCATTGACAGAACCCTGATAGGTTTCACCGCAGATACTGATTTATTATGTGAAATATCCCCTAAATGGGACACTTCAAACCTTTAATGGATTCTAGGTAATTCCACACTCATGCTCAGATTAATAAAAGATACACAGACTTTAGTACAGCAGATCAGAACCTTCAGTGTTGAAAAGTGACTCAAAATATCATGAGAACCAACTCAGCTAGCAACTAATTTGATGATTTCTTATTCCAAAGTAGTAAGCATACAATAACAAGCCCTATGAATGAATCCCAAACTGATGTAGATTTTTCCTAATAATGGCGGCTAAGTCTGATGATGGAAACTCAAATAAAACAATACCCAGCCGTATCTATCCTTGCCATATCAACTCAGAATTTATTATAGAGAACAAATCTGAATTGTGAGTACATATATAAACTGTAACAGCACCCAGAAATCTGCAGACTTAAAGCATTGAAAAAGGTACCTTAGGCAGCGCCAAAAATACGGAATGTAGGTGATTTAAAGTTCTGAGGTACTGCTGAACAGAGGACAGTAGCATGCAGCCTCAAATATTACATCTGCAATACCAGTCAGCCTCCCTGTATGTCGCTCCACATACAGAAAATGTCATGACACAGCTGCAATAATTCTTCAGTCCCTTTATAGCCCAAAAGCTCAATATCAACAACTGGAAAATACTGAAATTCCCTTGTAAGCACAATAAGATTCCCTGTGTGAAAATCTCTCTCTTTTCTCAGAGGGTTTTCGTCCTCTAGAGTTTTTCAACAAGCACAAAGCTTAGACAAAAATCAGAGTTTGATAAAATGAGTAAGTGATATTCCTCTTCAAGTCGACCTCTCCCTTATATAGGAGAAATGGCCCCAAAGTAACCTCCCCAATCACCAATCACAATCAGTGATTAAATCTAAACATAAGTCCCATTTTTAATGCCTAGGCTGGTCGCATTTTCCTCATAGGGAGGATAAAATTTAGAAATGGGCCATATACATCCAAAAGGGTCAATATTCATTCCCTAGGTAAGTCGCCATACTTCCTAGGAATGATACACACATAGCATTAGACCCCTTAAGCATTTTTTTCTAGATATTACCATTTATTTATAAGTGCATACTTAATTTAAGCCAAATAAATTAATATAAGTGCTTTTAATAATTTTATTTATTTATTTATAGGCACTTTATACTAATTTATTATGACTTAAGTCACCCTTATATTTTTCCTTTGGCCGTCGGGTCGACAAAATGGGCCAAAGGTCTTCGATTTGGAAAAGGGGACATTACATTATGTTTTGGAGTTTGTTATTATTATCTCGTATATCAAATTACTAAAACAACAGAGAAGGTAGAAATTTGAGCGAGACTAGTTTCGTAGTAAAACACATCAAGAACGACAACATTTTGTCACCCATTAATGAGTAACCCTTGATAGGTTTCACTACGAGATATTCATTTATTATGTTTTGTAGTTTGTTAATAGTATTTTATTTAATTTTTTATTTTAATTCAAAAGTAATTAATATTTGATATATATTTAATATTTATAAAGATATTTATATACAAATATAGATATTATAAGAATATTAATATATTTTAACTTAGTAAGTTTTTTTTTGCTACACTGGTACCTAGGGAGAAGGCCCTAGCCTGCAAAAAATTACATTCAATTCCAGTCCATGATATTTACAATCATCAATTGGTGAGTTCAAACACATTATCATGCTCCATACAATTCATATATCAAAAATTTACATAAGCTACCAGAAAGCTCCCACAAAACTACCCCTAAAATTTATACTATCTATATGATTCCTAGCAAGAAGGCCCGACACAAAAAGCAATTCCCAGTATGCAAGACCTAGAAGCAAGAATACCCTCACAAAGAATAAACCAAACCATAACCTCGCTAATCCATCTTCTCACTGGATGGCATCTCTACAAGAATTTCAACCTCGAATCATCCTGGCTAGGCGAAGGAGAAGGAGATGGAGCCACGCAACACTCTGACATCGCAACCTTTGCATTTCCCGTGCAGCCTTCACCCCCGGCACTCCGCCACCGCTTCCAGTCCCAAGAAATCACTTGAACCCCTCTAGCCAACACGTGGATGTGAAATTGCATGCTGACCAAACGCTCTTCCAAACATTCGTGCTCCTTGTGAAGAATAAACTATCTAGAAGAGTTGGACAAAATATTTGCCACACTCAAACCCTGGGCAACCTCGAATACATTTCTTCGACCAATAGATTGATTAGGATCAATCATTAATTTCTTCATCTTATCACAAATGTCCACCTCATCGTCTTCCTCAAAGCTCTCTGCGACTCCACTGCACCTTCTCAAGCCAGCACCTCATAGCAGCATTTTTGATCTTGCCATCCATCCATAGCGAGAAGGATTCACCCTTTGTTTCGCTTGATTAAAGTCTACTTCCTCTTGCAGCTGGGACCAGCAAACAAACCCTCCACTCTCTTCATGCTAACCACTCAAGAAAACCAGAGCCGAGCCCAAAAGCTCAACCACCACGACAGCCCAAAAGAAAATAAGCTTGAGTGATGGAAAGAACCACCCCGCCACTCATAAATAGACTTACCTCCAATCCTTCCCATGAATGAGCAACATGTGTGAGTACTCAAAATCCTTACGAAGATCACCCGCCTTAATCATCATCAATCGAAAAAAAAATTGGTAATTAATGGTCGGCAGCATTCAAAATAATTCTCCCGCACAACCGATCACCAACTCTACATCCCTCGACAGAGAGCCAAGACGTCACTGGGATAGCTCGCCACCCAAACTTGGGACCTTAAATGATGATTTTCCCATACATTGGCCCCTCTATTAGCCAATTTATCCACCACCTTATTCCTTCGCTTTTAATATGTGGGAATTTAACCTCGGAAAATGTAGGAAGAACAGCTTTGATTTTAACACATACTGGTTTCAAAGACCGGGCTTTAGGGTCATTACCCTAAGCCAAACCAATGATTGTTTTTGAATCTCCTCAATCCAAAGACAACTCCAATTCTATTTTTTTGCTTCATTGTTGGAAGAGATGCCAAAATCTAGTGACATTGTTAAATTCAAATCCCGAGCTTTTCTGCGAGACCAAAGTGCCCATATTACAAACCAGGGTGCCCACATGCGCCCCAATCCAATCAGATCTTCAATTACTACAATTTCCTAGGTAGCACCTTCACATTCTACAATGTCCGCACATCAACATGTTCAAGTCCAACACACAATGAGGTAAGTCATTTTCAGGTTAGTATCTTATCTCCCTTACTTTCATTACTTCATTTAAACATCAATTAAAATTATTTAGCATTTATATTTCAGTTTATACCATTTATTGCATTTTTTTACATGCTTAGATTAAATATAAAATATAGATATCAATTTCATATTTTAGTTAATCAAGAATCTTCTAAACCTACTAATGAACACATTGTATGTGGCAATAAAATGTATTCGCTTTGTTCGCTTCTCTTTCATTTATGCAAGACTCAATTCCATCTAATGTGCAGTTGGAGATGTCTAGAGATGTTGCTTTAGTTAAAACCGAAAACATGTTTGGAATGGCCTATGCGTTATAGAATTGTGAAAAGATATGTTGTAGCCATGTTGGATATAAAACAAGTTATTATCCCAAGTTCAAACATGTGCACTTTTGTACATGCGGACAAGATGAACTAGAGTGTGGTTAAAAAATCTTTGTTTATCCATCTCTTAAGGATAAAATGTCGTTGATCAATTAAGTTGTCTACCACATCAACTCCCATAGTGTTTTCCACAAATGACCTACAAAATGAGGATAGAGGCCAGATATGATGGATGTAGGGAGTCAAAATTGGACCCATACCTACAAGAAGAAAACACAAGTAATGTAATTTGCATTAATTGTCTTCTCACAAGGAACCATGATGACCATTTTCAAGAACCTATCCACTATGACAAATACCACATCATACTAGTATGTTTTCATAGGGATTCTAATCACAAAGTCCATGCTAACAAATTCTCATGGCCTCTGGATGGAACCGTTAGAGGTGCGCAGAGTTCCATATTCTTATTCACGGCTTGGTGATGCAACAAGAAATATAGAACTTGACGTGGCACTCCATGTCTTTGTGCATTTTTTACCAATAGAAATGTGACTATGATGCAGCTAGAGTCTTTCTAACATTGAAATGTCATGATGTTTTGGCATGGTGTGCCTTCCAAATGAGTCTCTTACAAGGTGTGTTGTTACGTACATAAAGAGATGGCCAAACTTGTAGAGTAACTTAGCATCAAGGTATAATTCTCGAACTTTTTCACCCCGAAAGAGTGTTATAAGTAGGTGTAGTCATTATCAATCAAGTACATAGATACCCAATTTGAGAAGTTGTGGTAGTGTATCACGCCCACAATTTTGACACGTATACAACAACAAAAATACCGAAATAAATTTTTTTTATTTACATTGTTAGATACACAACACCACATGAGATCACTTAGGATAACACACCACACATGATATGTTTGCACAAACATGAACCCACATAGATAACCCTGAAAAAACATGATGGACAATAAACCCAGCTTTTACCCAAATGACAAAGTACAAACAACGATCCAACTATAACATACATTTACAGTTAGACACTTTCCACGACATAGCAATTTCACATTTACATATTTATTACAATCCTATTTCATTATTTGACCTTAAATATTTGAAGAGTACTTAAACATGTGAGAATTCATTCTTCTTAAAACTAGATCTGCGGTTTCATTATTTCACTTAACATGTTACCTATAATGTTTTCATTGATTTTGCTCATTTCCCATAGGCAATTACTTAATATAGCCTAATCACTAATAGGAACATTTACCCACACATGAGGCTACTAGTACTTTTTGTAAGAGTTCTTTTGTAAGGGACAAGTTTACTAGGTTTGAATTATACTTTCATTACCGAAAGGGAAAATTCACGTGAAGGGAAAAGGAGGTCTTTTAGATATGAGGGAATGCAAATTTCAAGATCCTTTCTCAATAACACTTAAGCACTACGGGTACCCTCTTTTCGCTTTCAAAATTATTACAACTAGCTAAGTAATCTAACTACTTAGTTTGCATCATTCATAATACACATAAGAGGGTTTGCATCAAGTCAAAAGGGACAAGTCTCAAATTTCCTTTTTATAATTTTAATCATTTAACATTATTGTTTAAACCATGATGAGGGGTATGGTGAATATGTTCACCCCTTAAGTATTGCAAGTTTCCCATTTAATAGGTTGAATGATCACTAATGAGGCACTATTTTTATTTGTATTTGTTATAAAAGTCATCTTGGTCGTTTTAGTCATGTTGGCAGCATTCCAAGTGCATGCGATAATTTAACAATCGTTCCAAAATCTCCTCTCATTTACTCATGTTCTTATAACCCTTACATCATTACATTAACTTCATATTGACTTCATTTTAGAACAATTAAGGTTCATATACTACTTGTCCTTTACTTAGTCATCAAGATCCTAAGGAGTATGATTTCACACTTAACCAAGTTTAGATTATTCCTGGGCAATTTAAGTATTAGATACATGTTACAAGGAGACATTCAATTATAATTTTATACACCCTATTACCTTCTATCCACTACCCTTCTCGTTGGTCAAACATATATTAATGTGTAATTCACCCTAATTCTCATGAGAGGTCCACGATAGACTAATTTCATTAACACCCAAAAGGGGTCTACACCAAACTAATAAGCAAAACTTAGGGAAACCAAATATCCTTACCTCGCAACCTTTGCACAACCAAAGGTACTTCTTTCCAAGGTAACACTTCTATTTGTGAGAAGAATAAGGGATTCAACTCAATAGTTTTATACATAGGTAACTTATGACACGGCCGCACTCGTGGCTCAATCCCTCATATCATAAGTGTAGACACAAAATCATGCACTTGGGTACATTTCTAGGTCTCAAAAGCATGCTAGCATTTACATGATTCCTAAGCAAGAAAACTAGTAATTGACAACTCCCTTTAGATTTTCACTGTCTTCTGCACTTTTATTGGCTTTATACATCTTGCACTCTTATCAGATCTCGATTGTTTTATCTTTTTTGGCCTCAAACACTAGCGCCCAAATTGAGACAACACCTGTCAAGCATTCTTGTCCTCCCAGGCGCTCATGACCTTCTTTACTTTTTTCTTATCCTTTTGGACACCTTTCGCTTCTTAATTACTTTTTACTACTTTGGGTCGGCCTTCCAATTGTCAATTACGAAATTTGAACATGGAAATCTTATAAATACGCAGTTATGTTTTCAAAATAAAGGACCAAACACTAAGCATTATTTATCATCACCTAAGCTTGCATTCAAAGGCACAAGAACATCAAAGGCATCCATCTAGCACTCATACTAGGGACAAGGGTTGCATCACTTCTGCATACACCACACAGGAGGGGAAGTTTATTCTATTCTACCCCACACATTCCATACATTTGCTACATTCTAGATCTAGCCTACTATCACTATGCAACTTGCACAAGGGCATCCTAAGGCATCATTTCTACACACACACACACAAGAACTACATGGATTCTGAGATGTAGTGCAGTGCTTGGTCATAAGTTCACTCTTCGGGTGACCGTCGAGGTCAATCCGACTCCCCATTCTGTATTTTCCTTTTTAGGTTTGATGTGGTTTGTGGGTATGTGCAAGTGAACTTCTTTTTGCGGCAGTTACGGGTAAATTCCTATATCGATAGTGAATCTAGAGCGACAAACAGAGACCAATAGCGAACCTTATCATGCACCGAAAAGATCGGATACATAGCATCTACACGGACACTCAGCACCTAGAATGGACACTAGCGCCAAGCTCTCCCGTCCTCCCATGATCGCTCTTGTCCAACACAGCCCAGATCTCGGAACCTCCAATTTACAAAGTGACAACATTGTTTACGTTTGTTTCAGCTATTCACCTACCCAGATCACTACGTGTTCATTCAAAAATAGGCTAAGTCCCTCTATCTCTCCTTCTTGCTTAGGATTTCATATTTGTACATGCTTGTTTGCTTCTGTCTTTACTGTATATTAGCATTTGTATATCATACACTACAATAGTTACTCGAAAATAAAATTTAATTCAATTTATATTAAATCAATAAGTACAAAACATGCTTAACACTAAGTCCGGGGAATAAATCATGAGTTGTAAATATTATCTTATTTTAAATATGTCAAGTATATGTGTGCGTGTGTATTGGTATTATATTTAAAATAAGATTTTTATTTTTATTTTTTTTAATTTTTTATTACTTCTCTGGAAAAGAAAATAATAATTACCTTAGTGACAATCTAATGAGAGTCAAAATTATGGATGAATTGTCACATGGCGATCAAATGGACATCAAATTTAATGTCAAGAATAAAAATGAACTCACTCCATTATAGTCATTGTTGTTGTTGTAAGAATGGACCTCAGTGTAATTATCACATATCATTATTAAGGTTTTTCAATCACAAAAGAGTGTGATCTCGGGTTAGTTTCCCATAAAAATTCAGCCACAACACTACATTGAATCACAATGCTTCCCATGCAGGTATGACCAAGTAGAAACAGGAAGGGGCACTACACAAATTTTGTGCCTCCATGGAAGTCATGCTTCTATTTTCTTGTATCGTGACTCAAATTTTATAAACCATTCCTTGACAAAATTATTCTAAATTTTGAGAACACAATTGAAGACTAACTCTAGGTATCACTCTCAAACAACTGGTCAAACAAAAATAGTCAACAAATATTTGGAAATATTCCTCTAATGTTTTACCTCTTAGTAAAGCAACATTGGGTCGGTGGTTACCTCTTAAAAATGTTGGCACAATGCCACATATCATGTGGCAAAAATGACACCATATGAAGCAATTAATGGTCAAACTTCACTATATGTTCTCTTTTATATTCCAAGCATTTCGCAAACACAAGTAATCGACACCACCCTTAGTGCAAATGAGAATATTCTTAAAATCCTTTGGAATCTCAACATGGCCTAGAACCGCATAAAACAACAAGCATATTGACATCTCGCTCGAATGAGTTTTCCAATTAGGGGATATGGTTTTCCTCCAATTACAACCCTATAAACAATCATCCTTGAAAATGAAAGATCACCGTAAGCTTGCCCCTAAGTTCCATGGCCCTCGCAAGGTTCTTCAAAAGATTGGCCATGTAGCATACAAGTGGAACTCCCACCATACTCTCACATTCATCTTATTTTTCATGTCTCGTGTTTGAATAAAGTTCTTGGGAAATGGATTGTTGCTCAAATAGTACTTCTTAGCTTGATGTCCAAAGATCCCTTATTCTTAACCCAGAAGTGGTCTTGGATGAGTGCCCACACCAACTTCACAACCGATCCACCATAGAGGTCTTGATCTAATGGCACAAAAAGTAACCTAATGCAACATGGGAGCCCTTTTTCTAGATTGTATGACAATTTCCTAACCTTCAACTTTGAGGAAAAAACTTTTTGGGGAAGGGGGATGTTAGTACCTTTTCATCCTAACTCTCTTTATGATCTTTTTGTAATAAATGCTATAGATGCACATGCTTTATAAGTCATCCATTGAACTATTGAGAAAATCCTACATGTATGGGAAGCGCTTATTAGCTTGAGTAGAACTAATATAAATATGATATATAAGCCGTGTAAAGCATCCACATATTTATTGCATTGAGCTTGTTAAAATGAGGTTGTTGATCAAAGTGGCTTCTACTATTGTGATACGAATTTGATCTTTTAATACAATTAAGTTGGTTCTATTTCATTTTCACAACATATTTCCTTTATATTGTGTTGTTGGCTTAATCATTGCGTAAGAAGGTTTGTCACAACAATCCACTAATACAAACATATTTGATACTTCCTCCTCTATCCTCAATTAATGTTGTGGTGATAGGGATTTCACAAAGGGGTGAAAGAGGGTCCTACAAAGTGATGATCCTAGACTATGCTGACTATAGAAATAGAAATATAGAAATGTATGATCTTGCTCAAAATTCAGGGAATATAACAGGGTGAGACTACCTTTATCTCCAAGTTATCCCATAACAGAGATGAAGATGGTCTTCCAGGGAAGGTTTATGTGAAAAAGCATCCTGCACGGTTTGAGGGTTAGGGTTTACGACATTCAAGGTCATCTAATCACATTTTTGTTTGTTTATGGTAGCTTCTTATGCTTATGGTTGGCCTATGTCTACCTTTGTTGCTTAGATGTCCATGTTCCTAGATTTGGTATATATTCAAGTTGTGAGCAATGAGCTTTAAAGAACATGATTATCTTCAAGTTGGAGTTTCACAAGATCCTAGGAATTCATTTTGGAAATAGATGCGAGTATGCATTTATTTGTTATGTCTACTTTAAGTGGGCACCTCGAACTAATGTTAATACATCTAATTTTAAACAAAGGTTAACGAAAATGGCTTTTGAAATTGTGACCATACGTTAAAATAAATAGCCAAGGCATGGGGATTAATATTGCTCTATGGTGTCCTTGATTTGAACCTAGCACTCATCTCAAGCTTTGAGTAGAGCTTAGGTATAGGGGTGGGGGTGCAATTTGGGGTGTGTATGGTGTTTGATGCAAAAAAGTCAAAGGTTGGAGAGGATTATTGTTTTATGATGTGTTTTGAACATAATGTTTATCTCGGGGTATAAGTAGAGCATTTTGCTCATCAAGAATGTGTTTTATCAAACTTTTGTATTTTATGATAGAAACTTAGATATCAAACTTTTGTATTTTACAATACTTAGACATGTTATTTACGAAAACAAAAATTCATTATAATCAATTTTATTGAAAATGATTCAAAAATGCCCAAGGTTTTACCAAATAATTTGAAAAGCCGATTGCTTGACCTTATTTTATAATTTAATAGTCTTCCATTATTAAGGTCAATTACTGATTTAAGTGATTTTGAACTCTTGTACATGTAAGGTTTGTACAACAATGCTTCCAGATTACATGAAATTATTTTGAATATTGATCTCTTGTGTTGTGTAATTGTGTTTGCCTTTTTGTTGGGTGTTTTTACTTATTATTTAAATGGATGTTTTACATATTTTTGACAAAATTAGCTAAAGATGTTCCTTACATTGGATGCTCAAATGTTCACTATTTCTAGTTCTTTATACCAGATATTTTTGTTGGGCCTTTTACTTATTTAAACAGATGCTTTAAATATGTTCGACAGAATTAGCTAAAGATGTTCGACAGAATTAGCTAAAGATGTTCCTTAAATTGGATGCTCAAATGTTCACTGTTCCTTGTTCTTTATACCAGATATTGTGTTTTTTGGGGGTACTATTATTTAAAAGTTGGTCTAGATGTAAGGTTGAGATTTCAAGTTAATAGATTAGATTTCTATTTGTGCTACTAGGGAGTATTAAGGATACCATGTGGTTTCCCTAGTTGAAGAGAGCTAAGATATTGTTGGATTTATTTGAGTCAATATCATTGAAAAAAGGTCTTATCTTAATATAAAAAAATTGGATAAACTGTTTTAAGTGAATAAAAAGTGTTACAAGTATCAATTTTTCCCTTAAAACCCCACTCAAACAGTTCGATAGGTTGATAGTTAAAACTTGTCCAAAACCATAACCATCCAATGTTTTTCACTTGTGTCAGTCTTACTCTCACTATAAACAACCATTATAATCTACAACAATACAAAAACGGTTTATCGTTTCCTGACATGCCAACAAAGAAGATCAAAATCAGGATTGATGCCATTTCAAATTTTCAATCTCATTATTCACCATAATACACAAAAATTACTGAAAACTGAAGGGAATCATCTAATATAAATTTACTTGTAATGGGCGCGTATATTATTATCAATGGAAGAGTAGTAACATGGTGGTGGTCGACAGTTGTACAATAGTTCATACAAAGTAATTTTATTAAAATTTATGTTACAGCCCACTTACGTCTAACAAATTTGCACCACTTCAACATTCACAATAATGAAACCCTTATGGATGTACAAGCATGCACATGTAAATCACAGAATAATTTTTTACATGTAAAAGTACAAAACAATTGACATGTATTTTGCAGTCATATGGGTTTTATATGGTCTCCTGATAGAGGTTGCCCAACTGACAAATATCTTCAGTTTTTAGTCTTAAAATAGTTACTTCACTTGACCGATACAAATCATTTTCAGATTTCCATAAAGCTTATCTTAACATAAACAACAATCACACGACTTACATGAATACGTGTACATTGAAGATTATGAATAAAAACAGCACTTACACTATACTGTGCAAATAAAACAAATAATACATCTGCTCACAAAGTGAGCGAACAGCAAAGCTAAGAGAGAACACAAAAATATTTGTTTTATTCAAAACTGTCTTCTCTTCTCCTTCATTTCGTTACGTGTATGAAAGTGAACTAATCCTATGACTGAAGGAATTGCTCAGTCTACAATTTATTAACTGAAGTAAAAAACTAGTTAATGAGCTGGAGTTGTAGAAGATGAGCTACAGTGGTGGCGGTGGAACTGCAGAGGAACTGCAGATTTGAACATGCATCCTTCAATCTCCCCCTGCATGTGAAATGGGGATGAGTCCCAACTGATTCCTCAAAGCAACAAAACTGGATGTAGGTAGAGCTTTGGTAAAAATATCAGCAACTTGCTCCATTGTAGGGAAAAATTGTAATTCCACTGTCCCATCTTGAACCAAGTCTCTGATGAAGTGATGCCGAATCTCAATGTGCTTCGATCTAGCATGAAACACAGGATTTTTTGTCATTGCAATGGTACTACTGTTATCACAGTAAATAGTGGTTGGATGTTCCTGAACCAATTGCAAATCTTCCAAAATCCGTCTAATCCATATGGCTTGACAACTAGCTGCTGCAGCTGCAATATACTCTGCTTCTGCGGAAGAGAGAGCAATGGTTGCCTGCTTTTTACTACTCCATGAGACAACTCCAGAACCAAGTGAGAAAATATAACCAGATGTGGATTTTCTATCATCCACTGAACCAGCCCAATCAGAATCCGTGTAACCACATAGCTCAAACTTATGTGTGGGAGAATAATGAATGCCAAAATTGTGTGTACCACTCACATACCTTAAAATTCTTTTTACAGCACGCCAATGAGACTCATGTGGATCCTGCATGAACCGAGAGATGAGGCTCACAACATACATAATATCAGGTCTCATGGTAGTGAGGTACATGAGGCTCCCTACCAAACTTCTATATAAAGTAGCATCTACTTTGGAACTTGCATCTTCCTTGGTTAATTTTTCACCAAGGGCAACAGGAGTGGCAACTGCAGTGCATGACATCATTCTAAACCGCTTCAATAGATCAGCCACATACTTGGTTTGAGAAATGGATATACCTTGATTGTTGTTGCACCTCCACTCCAAGAAAATAATGCATGAGTCCCAGATCTGACATCTCAAATTCTTGTTTCATTTCTGCTTGAAATTTCTCCATGAGAGATGGGTTGTTACCTGTATAAATGAGATCATCAACATAAAGGCAAACAATTAGAATATCATTACCAAGATGTTGGATATAGAGGGTTGGCTCTGAGGAACTTCGAATGAATCCTTTCTTCAAGAAGTAACTGTCAATCCTTGCATACCAAGCACGAGGTGCTTGCTTCAACCCATAAAGAGCCCTTTTTAGCTTGTAAACCAAATGTTCTTTTCCTGGAATTTCATAACCAATAGGTTGTTCCACATAGACTTCCTCATCAATAAAACCATTTAGGAAGGCTGATTTTACATCCATCTGATAGATTGGCCACTTGTGTTGTGCAACAATAGCCAATATAATCTTGATTGTATCAAATCTTGCAACTAGAGCGAAAGTCTCTGAATAATCTACTCCAGGTGTTTGTGCAAATCCCTTGGCAACTAATCTTGCCTTGTGTCTATTCATAGAACCATCAGCATGATATTTCACCTTATAGATCCATTTGACACCAATCACTTGCTTATCTTTAGGAAGTTGCACTAATTCCCATGTATTGTTTTTATCAATTGCATGCATCTCTTCATTCATAGCATTAATCCATACTTGTTCTTTCACGGCTTCTTCATACACTGAAGGTTCAACTTGAATGGTACTAAACAAAGCAAAATTGGAAACTGGATTCAAATTAGAACTCCTTTGATAAATTTCATTTAAACTTCGTACCTTTCGTGAAGAACTTGGACTTGATTGTGGACTAGAACTATCACCTGAAGAGGAACTTGGTGAACTTAGTGAACTGGGGCTTGAACTTCCACTTGAGCTTGTGGGGAGAGGAGGAACTTGTTGAACATCTTCTATACCCGTGATGAGTGGTGTAGTTTGTTGAACTCCTTTTTGCCATTGCCATACTCCCCCTTCATCAAAAACCACATCTCGACTAATAATCCATTTCTTTGTGTCAGGATTATAGAACTTGTATCCTTTCGTGAAATCTGAATAGCCCACAAAGATACAAAGTTGGGATTTTGCATCCAACTTCTTCCGCTTCTTTTCTGGAACATGAACATATGCAGGGCAACCAAATACACGAAAGTGAGCTACTGAGGGCTTGTGTCCACTCCAGGCTTCCTTGGGAGTGATATTCTGAAGCAATTTTGTTGGGCTTCGATTCAAAATATAAGTTGTGGTTGCTACTGCAACTCCCCAATAGCAATTAGGAAGGTTTTTGAACTGCAACATACTTCGTGCCATCTCCATAATGGTACGGTTCTTTCTTTCTGCAATGCCATTCTGTTGTGGGGTATAAGCTGCCGTAAGTTGTCTCTTAATTCCATGAGTATTACAAAAATCAGCAAACTCATTGGAAGTGAATTCTCCCCCTCTATCTATTCTGAGTATTTTGAGAGAATACCCGCTTTGATTTTCTGCCATAGCCTTAAAATGCTTGAAGCATTCAAATGCCTCAGATTTCTATTTAAGAAAATAAACCCATGTGTGGCGTGAGAAATCATCAATAAATGTCAGAAAGTAAATATTCTTACCCAAAGATTCCTCTTGCATGTCACCACAAATGTCACTATGCACAAGCTCTAGAGGAGATTTTGCCCTCCATGATTTGTTCACTAGAAAATTGTCTCGATGTTGTTTGCCAAGTGCACACCACCGAACAAACTTCTTCTTTTGCCTGAATTGCAAGAAGTCCTCTCACCATGCCTTTCTTATGAAGCAAACTTAATCCTTGAAAATGCAAATGACCATACCGTTGGTGCCATAACCATGAATCATCTGTGGTTGCCTTGAGGGCATGCATCTTACTGGACTCCAAAGTGAGAGGAAATAATCGATTCTCTGTCATACAAGCCTTTGCTACAAGATAATGATTAGCTGATTTATCAAATATTTTGCAATAGTTATCTTCAAACACAACCTTGTAATTTTTTGCTACAAGTTGCCCAATACTTAAAAGATTATGTTGTAATTTGGGCACATGCAAAGTGTCATGAATAAATGTAGTTTCTCCTTGCTTAGTTTTCACTGCAAGGGTACCTTTTCCCATTACATCAACCTCTTTATCATCACCAAATTTTACTTGACTCCTTACAGATTCATCTAATTTGACAAAGAGATCAGATTTACCTGTCATATGATTTGAGCAACCGCTATCCAAGAACCAAACATCCTTTTGAGGTTCTTTTGCCAAATTGCAAGCGAAGAATGTAGAGTGGTTTGCTTCTTCAAAAGACTCTTCAGTATAGTTGGCTCTTGACTTATTTAAATCAGATTTTTTCTTTCTACATTCAGATTCATAGTGTCCATACCTTTCACAATACTGGCACTGGATGCTTCTCCGATCCATTGAACTTCTTCCTCTGCCTCTTTTGTTTCCTCTTCCTCTTCCTCTGCCACGTCCTCTAGATGTAGAAGATTCCCCTTCAGATTTGTTTGATTGAGAAGGGGTTGTAGATTTTTCTTCAATTCTTACAGTAGACTGGAAGGCTTGAACAGGTTCACTGTAGAACGTTGCATACGCTCCTCATGAGATTGCAAAGAACCTATCAACTCTGCAACTTTGAATGTGGCTAGATCTTTACTTTCTTCAATGGCTATGACCACTGGATCAAACTTTGGAGGAAGAGATCTCAAAATCTTTTCTACAATTTTTTGCTCTATGACACTTTCCCCTTGAGTTTTAAGATGGTTCACAATACTTTGAGCCCTAGTAATAAACTCTTGAATAGACTCAAGCGTCCTTCATACTTAAACTTTCAAAATCTCTTCGAAGGGTTTGAAGTCTTACCAACCTTATTTTGTCAGATCCTTGGTATGCAGTTTGTAGGGCCTCCCATGCTTCCTTTGACTTTGTCATACCAGCTATACAGGAAAAATTGATATATCCAATGCAGATTGGATAGCAAAAAGAGCTCGATTGTCCTTCTTTTTGTCTTCTTTCAATTGCATTCGTTGATTTGTTGTTAAAGCATTTGAAGCATTCTGATCTGCAGGTTCCGTGTATCCTCCTTCTACTAAATCCCAGATATCTTGGGATAATAGTAGGGTCTTCATCTTTATACTCCAATAATCGTAGTTGTCTCCGGTAAACAGCGGAAGCTGGAATGAGAAATTGCCACCATTTGACATTCTGGTAATTCTTGGAGAGAACCGTTAACCTGCAACTTTTGCAAAAAAGAATAGTCCTGCAACCAGCTCTGATACCAATTGAAGATTATGAATAAAAACAGCACTTACACTATACTGTGCAAATAAAACAAATAATACATCTGCTCACAAAGTGAGCGAACAGCAAAGCTAAGAGAGAACAAAAAAATATTTGTTTTATTCAAAACTGTCTTCTTCTCCTTCTGCTGTACGTGTATGAAAGTGAACTAATCCTATGACTGAAGGAAGCTCAGTCTACAATTTATTAACTGAAGTAAAAAACTAGTTATGAGCTGGGGTTGTAGAAGATGAGCTACAGTGGTGGCGGTGGAACTGCAGAGGAACTGCAGATTTGAACATGCATCCTTCATACACAATGTCACTCTATACAGGGTTTCTCCAATTTTTTGAAGTAAAAACTAGTTAATAAATTCGTAGAAGATGAGCACAGTGGTTCATGGAACTGCAGAGGAACTGCAGATTTGAACATGCATCCTTCATACACAATGTCCTTTACAGGGTTTCTCCTTTTTAAGTTTGCAAATAAATTCGTAGATACAATGTTCATAATCCAATATGATATGTATTTTTCCCCTTTTCCAGTTCACAGTCTATACTGACATGGTAATAGAAATTTTGAAACTCGTTATGAATCTTGCAACTACTAGGCTAAACATGACCCGCTTATTCATTAACTGCCCATGGAATACAGGTCCAAGTTACAATAGCTTCCATGGATGTGAAGCATAAAACAGATTCATAAACAGCATCTCAATGCCATCAAGACATTTACACGATGCCAAATGACACAATAAAGCTACAGTACACATTGATGAACTTCAACATGTGTAAGCCATAACAAGAGAGTTATCAGCCTTAACTTATCGATTACAAGAAGCTACAGGATCACATTATCATGTAGATTGCCAGCTGAAGAGGGACGTGACGACTCAGACAGGAAGAAGATGGCCCCATGTAGCCATCTATGGTAGTCAATACCCACCCCAGCTACAATGCCAAGAGTCATCTCAGTGATTTTACAACCGAAAGCAAAATGCTGACCTGGGACCATCAAGAATTAGAAAATCAAGTGAACCAGATCAAACAACAATGGGAAAAAAATTAACAAATTCCAAAAGAAAACGTAACAAGCCCTAGCAGGGCATCAAATAATAGTTTGTGGTCGAAAGATGTTTAATGGCTAGCTTTCCAATATAAAATAATAATGTGGGATAAACTAAAGAGGGGTTTCCTTAGACCTTGCCAATGTCCCCTTTGTTCTCATTCAGCTAAAAGTATCAATTACATTTTTCTACATTGTGTTTACGCATGGAACCTATGGTCTAAACTACTTCCTGAATTTAAACAGCAGAACCCTCTCCCTTCCAAGCTGGAGGAAATGATTGCGCACTGGCCATACACCCCTGCGACTAAAGAGAGACAAATTCGAAGGATAAATGGTCTCTCTCCCCACCATGGCTCCTATGGAATGAAAGAAATAACAGAAATTTTTGGGATATATGTCAGGGGATCGGCCAATTGTGAACTGGTTTCCATTCAAAGATAACTTCTGCCAAGATAAGGGTATCGAAGGTCTTCCTCAAAAAGGAAATAAATGATAACCCGATAGAAATCAAATGGGTTCCTCCACCCAAGGATATCTTGGCATTGCGGGGAGTGGTATATTATGCACCAAACAATGAGGGGAATCTTTTGATTGCCTTTGATCGTTCATACTACTAGAAATACAAAACAACATTCGAGATATGACATTGCAAAAATTGAGTTTAGAAGATGTTTTCTGTGTTATTATTCAGTTGCTTAACAGAATTAAGTATATGGCGTACCTGACAATCCTCGGCGATGACTGTCTTCTTCTGCGAATGACTATTTTCGTGCAAGTTTTTCCCAAAAGCAGAGCAAGAAGAAAAACTTATCGTTCGACTTCCTCTCTTCTCCTTTAAATGGGGAAAGTACAGAAGAGTCCGCTACAGGTTCTTCCCAAAATCCGAGAGTAAACAGTCATCTGAAAAGTGGCATAAAGTGTTTAAAGCACGATCCGACCGCACCTGCATTTTTTCCATTTTGAAGTTTTTATTGTCACGCATCAAACGCATCTAAATATTCTTGATGTTTTCACACACCATGAGATTCGAGGAATTATTTTAGGATAAATTGTGTAGAATTTGAGATGAATGAGATTTTATGTTAAACAAGGTCATGATATGATAAATCTTGCCAAAGACAATGTTTTGTGGTATGGGAGACGAATATTGTATTGTAAAATACTAGCAATTACACTAAAGGGGTGCAATGTAAACGTCGATAGTTGCAAAAGAAGCAAATGTGTTATGGGTGGAGGAGGATATGAAAGTGAAGTGAGAGATGGAAATACACCATGTAGTGTACTTGAGTGAATATATAGAAGGAAGCACAATGGAGTAGTATTTTGAAAAGGAGGGAACAACTATTCAATCCGAAGAGATAAGCAAGTATTGAATCAAAATATGGTTAGTTCAGTCTCTTGCTTTCCTATGGTCATGTTCTTGGTTATGATTTGTAGTGGGAATGTTGGCCAGCGAGATGGGGGAGTAGTTGAATTTGGAGATCTCATTGCATAGGAACACTGACTCAAGGGGATGGACATCCACAACTCCAAGGACAACGTTGATTTTTTTATTTTTTTATCTCTTAAAGAAGAAGGTAAGCTAGATGACGAGGATGAGTTGGAGGGCATGACGAGTAAGGTAAAAACATGAGAGACTCAAACATGATGAAGCTTCCTATCTATAGGTGTTGGTGAAGGAGACTCGTCGAAGCCTTTGAGGTCATTGAGAATATGGACAATGTAATCAATGGCTCAAGGCTTGCCCCCTTAGACAGGGGTCATTTTGGTCCCTCAATGGCCTATGTAGAGCTTAGTTTTGGAATCAGATAAGACTTTTGAAACTATGTTGCCTCCTCTACAAGGCTTGTGCATTGTGCAAAGGCCTATGCTTATCGACAGGAATGTTGGCGAGGCCATTAACAACATCTCATGGATTTGTTTGAGGTCCTGCAACTGCCTTATGAGATAGTGTCTCTCTTTCATGTTGTTATGTTAGGGACTAACTTGTTTGAAAATGAACACGATTCCATCCAAGCCTTTTTGGACATGCACCGACATCCCTACAATTGCGCTAATATGGGTCACGGGTATATTATCATGTCGCAACCTTCTCTACCATCGATTCTTTGTTGCTAGTGTCGAAGTCGTGGCCTCGGCTATGAAAGGAAACACCTATCGGTGTAATTAAAGAGACAAATGAGTAATTGTAAAATGTAGTTGTATGTAAGGGTAGTTATGTATATAAAATGTTTTAGATCCCATATATTTGTGTTTCTCGTTTATCAATGTTTCTCTCCGGTTGTATGTCAGATTTCACATCAATAAGGTTCTAAATTGAATTCAAGAAGTCTTATAAATACATGAGCGCATTATTGCATTTAGGAAAATTATATAGAGATATACAAAGGGTGCAAGTTGAATGAAATTAAGTGATATTAAAGTTGTAAGAGCATAGAGTTTATCGATTTCAAGAACATCCCCATGGCAAGAGAAGAATTATACAATTATAGAGCATCTAGCACTTACTATTTTTGAATATATTTAAAATATAAGGGTTGAGGCACTTGTATACATTGGACTCATTGTTGAACTGTATAAAGTGTTTATTTCATGACATTTCACAAAGAGGGATTGATTGAAATAGGTCCTTGAATCCACACACTAATTTTTACAATTTTTATAAGGTGTTGATGTTAAATTACAACCTAGAGAAAGGAGAAAATTTTCCTTGTAACTTGTAATGAATTCCAAAAAAGTGGGCAATATTTTCAAAGCCCGAGAGAAAGGGATCTAGGTCATACATGGTAGGTTTCATATTTACATAAAATATCAAAAACAATATTTTGTTGTTCCAATTGTTTCATAATTGTATTTGCTTGATTCATGTTGTTGTATCAAACACCATTGTCCTTCCAAACAAATTTATTATTCTTTGTACCAAGTTGTTATTGTTTGTTGCTAACAATAGTCTATAAATTCATGACAAATTGGGTATCATTATAGACACCCTAATGCTCTAGTCTTTTGAAGCATTTCAATTATTCTTATTACTTTCATATTATGTTATGCTTCTAAATTATAATTGTTCTTACATCTAGATTTGACTTGTTCCAACCTCCACCTCATTACCCAAAGAGGCATCGTACAATGGTGGCTTTGAGGGTTGGCAATAATGGTAGACTATAGTATATGTAAAATGTTAACAATTAATGACATACTTAAATTTGATATTTAGTTGATCGTCGCATGGAAATATAAACCTCAACTTCTAAAATTGGAGCTCTTTTATTAAAAAAAAACATAAAATCAATACTATATAATTAAGTTAAGGCACTTGTCAATAAGAAATTTGTAATATAAAAAAATAATTATTAATCAATATGGTATATGAAAATTCCAATATAAAATACATCTATTTAAACTTAATGTCATTCATTAATTGGGGCAACTGAAAAGTACTCTTAATAGCACCTAATGATATCTTATAAAAGACTTGATAGTTAAAAATTCTCTTCATTAGGAGGTGAATAACCCCATTAACCTTATTGCTAATTTAAATTTGAGATGAAAGATAATAGCTATGGAGATAGATTTAACTTTGTTGAATATATTTCAATTAAAAATCCAAAGAAAGACTTCAAAAGTAATCTTCCAAATTGATGTCACTGATTTCCCAGTGGAGTTGGCATGGCTCCTCATCCTCATCACAATCTACAGATGAACCAAAACTACTATGCATAAGAGAGGTCAAGGCAATATTAACACATCTTAATGTGGCCATACGAGAGATTGATTATACAAAATGTTCTATGATGTGGAAAACGCATTGCATTCAAAAGCCTTTCATTGAAGAATGCACGGATGACTTGTATGGCAAGCGGTCAGAAGAAAGGACACACCTGTGAAGGCTGCGATAATAGGTGATCTAGCATCTGAAGCCGTGCATTTCTTCAAAACTATGTGTAATGTATTTAATGCACATTCATGTTCCAACATTGCATCAGGGCCATTTAAATTTTGAACACTACTAACATTTGAACAATTAAAATTTTGAAAAACATAATAATAAGCATATTATGACTTTTAACGGGTGCATGGGCATATCTAAGGACTTGGATTTGACTTTCAAGTTGAACTAATTTCAGGCACATGCGTGCTGCTGAGAATATCATTCTGACTAAGTTATGTACAATCGCGACACCAAAGCTTGCATGTAAGGGTTAAATTTGACGGCCATTTAGACGTTTTTTGTGATTTTAGCCATACAATACTTATAAATTTTAAAATTAACTGTCACATGTGACTTGCATATTTAAAATAAATAGAGAATAGTCTTTTATATACTTTATGATTAAAGTGTAAATAAAACTATATTATATTTTTGAAGGGCAAAATTTAAAAATTACCACCACCTAAAAAAGTTTGGGCAGGCATAGGTGGCCATCAAATTTAACCCCTCCTTGCATGATTGTCACAAATTTATGCTTTGATTATTGTGTTTTGAGAAGCATCAATTCAACCAAATGTTGAGACAACCCTTTTCTTTGAGGCCGCCATTTTACCTCCCTATAGACCTTGAAATACAACCCACATCCATGGTTGTTTCATCTAGTGCCCTATTTTATACTATATGTCACACATTAGCATTTCGTTGAACTATAGGATTTCCTTAAATCCATTCCTACACCCGCAATTATAATTGCATTGCTACATGTGATCTACCTATATAAATAATCAATCTCTCAAACATTAGCTTCAAATCCTTCGTCGGTCTCTTGTGGTTCCCGCTTGTATTTTTTCCCATAATTTTTCCATTTCAAGTTTTCTTCTTCCTCTTCCACCTCAATAGTACATATCCATAGTAATTAATCACTCATGGCATTATTTTATTTGTGTGTTTTATTATTAAATTTTGATATAACAAATCGAATATTCAAGAATAACACCTACAAGGAATTTTCATTTTTGTTAAATATGAAACTTTAATATTACTAAGACATGAAAAAATACGTTTTTGAAATTGTTGCATCCCATAAATGATGGCAAGGTTTTATTTTTCCACAAATTTGTGTTTTCAATATGTATATTAAAGGCGTGAACTAGTTTTTACAATATATTTAAAACATAAACTACAAATAAAATTCTTATATAGATCATGAGATTTTTTAGAGCGACAGATTTGGTTTGGGTTTATTCTGCCACCATACTGATGTCATTCTGCAGAGATCTCATCACAGATCCTTGTAGGAGGGTCTTTTTTTATTACATGTACTACACTTTTAATGTTAGGGATTTTGTTACCCTTCGGGGCAACCCTAGGCTAGCCCCTACTAATGGCCACCTCCACGAATTTTGCATCATTTGATGCACGATTCACGCTAGAGGAGATTTGGAGCAAGATGACACCGAAATTCCAACACAAGTTTGTACTTAAATTATTTCATGAGGTAAGGACTTTGAGCCTAATACCCCTCTTCTAGATGTGATTTTAAATATTCCTAAAAGTTATTGTCTATAATTGGCTTGAAAGTTATACTCTTGTTGGATACTTTGTCAGCGAGTTCCCTCGAGGGCATGCTTAAGCAACGAGATACATAACCAATGATAAATGCATATGGTTAGGGTTGAAGAAGTCCAAAACCTTAATAAAGGGTTTTTTCTCTTTTGTTTTTCCAACCCGAATATTGTAAATCCCAGTTAACCTTGGTTCATCCGAAATACCCTTTTCGCATTCTCTCACCTGGACTACGATTTTTTAGGTTTTAGAGAAGCCAAACTTAAAATACCCATTGGAAAAATTTCCAAGACTCTCACAACCTCTATGGAATTTTTTGGAAAATTTAGTTCAACCTCTCGGTCGGTTCATTTTCCATGAACAAAATTAATTCTACACTACTCGTCCTAATAAAAGGGTTTTCTTAGAAATTGATTGACCATGGATCTAAAGCGAAACCATTGAAATTCAATTAAGCGAGCAACATTTTTCTCAACTAGTGTTATAGATTAATCTCTCAAACACTTGTTTTCCATGTCAATCCTCGACACACATGATTTGAGAGTGCCCTCAATGGCCAACTCACATAAACCAATGTAAGACACGTCACTAGTGATGCAAGGGTCTTCATCTCCTCTCGGTGATGGTTGGACTACTATCACCAACAAGAAAAACATTGCATCATCTTGTGCCACCAAATTTCATCTTGCTATGTATTGACCCATAGTTAGGTTTGGTAGGTCGATTACTCCCATCGTGACCAAACCCACTACCCAAGATACCATTCCCCCATTACATGTACACCACAAGCTATTTCCACCCTTCCGGCATCACAAGACACACTTGTTGCTTCATAAAATATTGTCTATCATACTAAGGTTACTCCCCAAGAACTTGTTAAAGTTTTAGTTTCCCTTGATTGCAAAATCGTATTGTGATAAACTCGAAGTCCCTCACCTTTTGATGAGCAAGAGTTCATAGAAGGGAAGAGATGATAAAATATAATTGGAGATTTCATGCAATGTGTTAGATTTACGGCCCTTAAAGACGAGGACAAGAATACGACATGACCCGGATATTTCCCAAAGATTGTATACTCTTGGAATGTCTATGGGCTCATTGAGCCAATTCGTTGATATCTTATTTAACAAAAATATATATTTATAAAACCCTAATTACAGAGTAATTGATGTAAACAATGATATACAAGTGTTAAGTACAATATGACAAAAGCAAGTAAGTATGAAACCCTAAGCAAGAGATATAGAGAGAGAATGACTTAGCTAATTTATGTTTGATCCAAAAGTGCTCTGGATTGGGAAAAGCTGCAACTAAGAAGTGAACAGTCGTAAATGCTCAAGATAAATTTTGGACTAAAGAAATAAGGGTTACACTTGTGCACCCACGGCAAGATGGGGGCGATTAGGTGCTTAAGACTTCTTCAAGGTGCCTATGACTGCAAAAATGATCAAAACCTGATCTTTACTGTGTCGCACAAGTGACACAATAATCCATGTATGTTGGCCCTATGGAGTATTGACTTGGTATCGAAGCACATAAGTTAGAGGCGCAAAAAAAAGTGGGTGTGTGGCTAGGCGCGCAGAAGGTTTCTGATTTGTGCCCTAAGGATTTGTGCCCAAAGACTTGACCGTTTTTGCATGACACGGGCTAAGAATAGGAAAAGCAATATGGAATACGAGATCAAGCAAGGTAAGGACATGAAGACTTAAAGGATAAGAACGGCTATTTTAGGAATAAGTGGAAGACCAAGAGTCATGTAATGTTAGAGCTAATAATATGATTAGATCTGGAGTTAATTATAGATAATCTATTATTAGGCAAAGCTTGCATGCTTCTTTAGTTATCTTTGTAGCGGTGCATGGCTATTTTGAGCATACTGACTATCTTGAGATTGCATGGCGGTGAAGAGAAAGTCCCCACCCCTATATATATATATATATATATATATATATATATATATATATATATATGTATGTATTGATTTTCATTGTTTAAAGAGTTTTGAGTTGAGATCGGATTATTCTGCATTTATGTTGTTGGTATGTTTGTGTGCATGACTTTGTGATGATACTTATGGTGTATTCAACTTCTGTGTTTTGTGATGAATTAATATAATGGATCATTGTGGATTTGGATCTTGGTAATTGATGTCTTTACTCATGGTTATTGTATGGTAAATCTGATCTTGATCCTTGTTTAGTTTATTATGCATCATGGTTGTGATCTGAATCATTTATGCTTGTACTTGTTTACTTGTTATGGTTATGGAATATATGTTCATGCATGCTAACACCTTGAAAAGTTTGGTATAAAAAGAGGGACTTGGTACCTTTGTAGGCTTCGAGTGAACGTTTAGATTCATCTAGATGAAGTGCCAACATGCCTAGGGTTTTGCATGGGAAATTAAGACTACATTTTGGTTCCATTGTTGGGGCCTCTTTTCAAGTTGTTGTAAGGATGTTACATGATGAAGATGTATCGGTTGACTTTGGACAATATTGAGAGTTGGGTTGTAGACTTAGAAGAACAGTTTTCTCACAAATATAATATCGGACCTGATTTTAATGCTCATGTGTGGGTTGAAGAACATTTGTATCATGATCTTTGTGAGACGTTCTTTTGTTGTTTTCCTGAATAATTGTATGAGTGGTGTTATGGATCATTGGTGGAATAGTATCGTGCATAGTTATACTTTGGAGTACATTGTTTCTACTTATTCTTGTCTAGAGGTTGAGTGAGTTTGAGTTCTTACATGAACTCAAAGGATCTTATTTGCACGTTGTTCCTTTAGTGATTAAGATCTTGTTAATAACCTTAGATTTGGAAGAACTACCTATGGCTAGCTAAACCTCCACCGTACGCAGGGGCAGGAGTAGGTGTGGTGAAAGATGGAGGACTTTATGGCATAAAGGTAAAGAGAGGAAAAATGGCTTAAGTATGATGAAATGAGGGAGAGGGAATTGGTGATGAAGCGCGACATTGAAGAGTCTATGGAGTTGTGGAGACAAGTGATGCGCGAAGGATTCGAGGTTCACACAGAGGATGTAGAACCTGAATAGCCGGTACTTCCCCATTTAGGAAAGTACGGAAGATAATCCCCCTTAGCCTTAGATGAGAGCATGCTAGAAGAGAAAATAATGACCGTAGGCACACATCTGATCCCACTTGGCAACCTTGCCCTTGCACTTGGTGTTCTAGTTAAGAAAACAATCATTGATAATCAGTCTAGTTTTGGTGATAGGGTAACGACAGGTAGATATCATTTTCCTTTAAATATAGAAGTTCATCAGATGACACATACACCTATGGCCACATAGACATCTTCTTTGTTTGGTGGTCTAATACATGGCATATTTTCTAGCGCGTCATTAGGATAGAGCGTGGGTGCACAAAATGTCGATAATACGTTTGGAAGTAGCACAAATTCACAAATTGTGGGAGTTCAATTTAGTACAACAATTGGAACATAGAGTAGCACATCCTATGGTCGATACCCGCTACATGAGGTGGATCAGGAGGCTCAGGATCTAGTGGTTCTAGAGGTGGAGGGAATAATGGAGGTAATACATGTACGGATGCGGTGGGCATGATCCATACCCACATTAGCTCCAACAAGTGTATTACGATATGTCACTTCACTTACCAAAATACAGGGTGTTGAAGATGTTGTTGAGCATGTGCATAAGTGTGAGTTGTTATGGCACGCAAAGGAATCACAGCTCCGAGCGTAAGGCAAGTTAGTTTGCTACTACTTTGCAAGGGCACACGCATAGTTGGTATAGGAATTATGATCTAAACCAGACTAATGTAGATTACAACACGTTATGTGATGCTTTCTTGGTTGAGTTCCATATACTTGAGTTTGAACAGAAAAGCATCAATGCGCTGAAGGAAATTAAGTAGGGCATGTCGAGAGTGTAAGAGAGTATGATGCACATTTTAAAACTTTACTATCAAATTTTTCTTATGATATTCACCCTAGCCAACATGCACAGTGGTTTGTTGGTAATTTGATCACACCTTTTAGAAGGGCACTCTCTCATAAGACATTTACAAATCCACGTGAGGCTTTGGAGGCAACTTTGTGTGTTGAGGTAGTTGGAAGCGTAGACACTAGAGTTAGCCCATTCACGGAGGTGTAAATTGCATCTATGATGAGGTAGTTGGAGAAACTATCAGCCAATTCAGCTCATGAGATGCGTAGTGGTATACAGTGTTTGAATTGTGAGGTAAAAGGACATACTAAGGATATTTATTCTCATAAATCAGTGCGCGCCATGTTACAAGATTGTGATATTTATCACTTGGATTATGATTCAAGTAGATGCCCTCTGTTGTAACATGCAATCCAAAGAACATGTCTTCATATTATAAGATTTATAAGCCCCACACTCATACTACTGAGAAAATTGTAGACTAATTGATTAGATTCATGAGGCTATTGACATTGGCATGTGCCAAACTAGCTTCATGAATAATCCAAAGGATCAGGAAGGACAACATCATGAAGGGTGTTCGATGGAGGTGGTAGAGGTAGAGGTTACCGTGGAGGATACAGAGGTCGTGGTCACGGCGGTGGAAGAAGTGATTTCCCTTGTGGAACCTGTTTTACATGCGGATCCCCTTATCATTATAGGCACGAATGCCCTCAGAATGTAGTCTACTCATGGTGTGGGAAGCAACATAAGTTTGAAGAATGTCTTGAGTTATATGAGCACATGAGTAAGAACTATAAGAAGAATGATAAGGGTGCGGGAATGATTAAATTACAACATGTTATGGAAGATTAGTGGATGCCAAAGTTATGATCTTGAGTTGTTGCCTGTATTGGTGACTACCCGCGCTAAGACGACGCGTGTAAAAGTCATTTATTACAAAGAAGGAGGTGATAAATGCAAGATATCCATATCCTTCCCTTCAGAAGGAAGTCTATCAAGAAACTATGGAGGTTATTAGGAAGCTGCAAGGTGAAATTCAGTGCTTGAAGGAGCAAGCACGAAAGATGGAGCAAGCAAAGAAAGTTGAGTTTCCACATAAATATGTAGATGAATTAAAGGAGGTTTGTAAGATGTTGCGCTAGGAGAATATCATTCCATTGTTAGGTGAGTGGTTGAGAGAAAAGGTACCACGCGTTGGATTCGAGCACGAAAGACAAATATTGCATGTGAACTTACCTCCTCATAGTCATGAGTATGATAAAGAGATTACATTAAATGCAATTGTTGATGGGTGGCTTTTGAGTAATATATTGATTGATACAAAGTGCAGAAGTTAACGTACTCACTTTGGATGTATGGAATTAGATGGGGAGACCACCATTACAACCTTCTTCAAATGTGTTGTATATGGTGAATAGGACTAGAGCCATGCCCATTGGAGTACTAAAGGATGTCACTATTACTATTCAAGGGGCCAAGTTTACTGGGGACTTTGAGGTTTTGGAGCTCGCAGAAGTAGACAACTTCCCAACACTATTTGGGTGCCCTTGGTGTTATGTGAATAATATTGATTTGTGCTTTAACAAAGGTGTAGACACAAAATCATGCACTTTAGGCATTATTTAGCCCAATCTTATACTACTATTTAGAAGGTTCTCAAGTGAATAAAGTACTAATTAATCCCACCTTTTGGACATCTTTTTTATGTGTTATTTCATCATTCTCGCATATTTTCTTTCACTTATCCACTTGTTTCACAATTGCCTCATCATTCTATCCCAAAATCAGGGCGCCCTGAGGCCTATACTTGGGGCGGACCGAGGATCCTGGTCCCACATGGGGTGCCCCGATCCATGTTCCACCTTCCCGCTTCTTTTTGGGGCCTTTCTAGTCGTTTGTCATCTTTATCTTTTTCCTAGTCGGCCATGTCAGGGTTGATTACAAAATTAAAGCTTGAGAACCCTATAAATATAAAGTTATAAGACCATAATGAAGGTCTTAGCGTCACACACTACTATCACTCCATCTAGAGTTGCATCCATTGCATCACTTGCATCCACATAGTGTCATGCATCAAGGCTAGGAGATTTGCATCAACACACACAACATAGGGGGAGGGATTCTATTCTATTCCATGCACACATGTTATTACATTTTCTATAGTTATTATTGCTCATTACTTCACAAAGTGTGACTGGCACAAGAGCACCTAGGGCACGACATGCACACACTCACTAGAACTACATCCAGGTTCAAAATGTAGTGCAACGCTCAATGATAAGACCACTAGTTTGGTGGTTGAGGTTAGTCCGACCCATTCATTTTGCATCTTTATTTTTCTTAGGGTTTGATACTTCCTTTCCTCTTGCAGGTCGTCATTTGATTATTCACCACATTCAACATAGCCCAACGAATCCAATGTGATAGACATATAGTGTTCGAAGATACCTTGTGACCTTGTAAAATTTAGATTCTGAGCATTTATAGAGATCAAGGCGCCTAATCTACAAACCAGGGGTGCCCAGTCAATTTAGATCTTCTAGATCTTGTCTTCGCAAAACATCCGAGTGATCATCTGCATACTAGTTTGGCACCTTCCGAGATCTACCTCTCTATCCGATCACCTGGGGCATCCACATTCATTTTATCTAGGTGTTATTGTTTCATTTTGTACTTAGCATCTTATCTTACTTGCTTATACACATTTTGACATATTGGTTATCACTCTAACATGCTAACGGGTGTTCCATGTGCAACATTTATTTTGCGAGAATTACATGTTACCATGATTTCCTCTTTGTTTCTACTTATATGCTTTGTTTGCCATTGTATGTGGGCTTTGCCCTTTTCTTGTGTACATACTTGTATGTTGTTTGTGGCCATGATGGCCTTGCATGTCTTGCGACATCGTGAGTGATGTCCCATGTTTACAACCCACTTTGTATGGTCTCCTTGTTTTCTTGCATGTTTACACTACTGTGCTTGGTAGTTTCTACATTTTTGTGAATTTTACATTTGTCTTATTACATGCATGTGTTTTCAAACTAACACTTGTTTTAGCTAGCCATCCCCTTTTGTACGTGCCTTGGTATCTACTAAGTGTTTTCCCTTCCCCCTACGGGCGTAGTTCCCTTGGTCGAAGTGCGGTTGGTCCTCTTTTGGGGCCGCATTCTCCTTTTAGCGACGTCGCATGCACCCCCAAAGAGGGGACATCATTGAGGGTTTCTACTAACACAATGTATTTACACCGGTTCACATATAATGAGTGAGTTCAAACCAGTCTATAAAATCCATACACAATGGCCTCTACAAGTAAATGGTGTCCTTTGGTAATTCTGCAGAGAAGTTGCAGGCTTGGGGTTACAGTGGGTGTGCCTCTCTACACTACTTCATCCAGTGGCATCGGATCACCCAAAAAAACCAGGATGGTACAGAGATATCTTCACACATTTCAACAAAAGTGGTTAAAGGTTGGAGGATACAACACATTTCCTCCCTATACTTCTTCAGCTAGGGTGGCGTGAGATCACCCAAAAACTCATGACAGTACATGATATCCTTTTACACCCTTTTTCTTGACATGGGTCAAGTGCACATGTTCCATTTACAATTTTATTCTCGTATATTTGACATTTACGTACTTTACACATTTCTATACACATGTGTATTTTACATAGCATTTTTACATACATACATATTTCACTACATCGTTTTCTCATTGCAGGTCCGACCGTATGAAAAACAAACAGTTAAATTGGGGGCAACAACGACGATGACGAAGAAGAAGATGATGACAATACACCACTACATGCACTTGCCTTTACTAACCATGTAGGTACACTACACACAACAACAGCTACACACGTGTTCCGCCCTAGGTTCACTCTCATCACTTTTTATGTGCATTTTTCATCTTTAGAATCCACACTCCTCCACATTTTTCTTTTTGTCATTCCATGCTTGAGTCTAGTCCATCGACACGTCTTCTTCTACACTCTACATGGATATCAGGTACGTATCTCTATCTACTTTATGTTACCGAGCATTCTTCTCACCAACATAAAGTGGGGGAAAAATGTAGACACAAAATCATGCACTTTAGGCATTATTTAGCCCAGTCTTATACTACTATTTAGAAGGTTCTCAAGTGAATAAAGTAGTAAATAATCCCATCTTTTGGTCATCTTGTTTTTATATTTTATCTCATCATTCCCGCATATTATCTTGCACTTATCCACTTGTTTTGAAATTTCCCTGTCATTCTAGTATAAAATCGGGATGCCTAGGCCTATCTTGGGCGCCCTGGGAGCCCCAATCCATGTGTCACCTTCCCGCTTCTTTTTGGGGCCTTTCTAGCCATTTTTCATCTTTATCTTTTTCCTAGTCAGCCATGTCAAGGTTAATTACGAAATTAAAGCTTGAGAACCCTATAAATATAAAGTTATAAGACCATAATAAGGGTCCTAGCGTCACACACTACTATCACTCCATCTAGAGTTACATCCATTGCATCACTTGCATCCACATAGTGTCATGCATCAAGGCTAGGAGATCTCGCATAAACACGCACATAGGGCAAGGGATTCTATTTTATTCCATACGCACATGTTATTACATTTTCTATAGTTATTATTACTCGCTACTTCAAAAAGTGTGACTGACACAAGAGCACCTAGGGCATGACATGCACACACTCACCAAAACTACATCTGGGTCTAAAATGTAGTGCAATGCTTAGTGATAAGATCAATAGTTTGGCGGCTGAGGTCAGTCCGACCCATTCATTTTGCATCTTTTATTTTCTTAGGTTTTAATACTTCCTTTCCTCTTGTAGGTCATCATTTGATTATTCACCACATTTGGTGTAGCCTAAAGAATCCAAAGTCAATAGATAAACAATGTTCGAAGATACCTTGCGAGCCTGTAAAATTTAGATTTTGAGCATTTACAAGAGATCAAGGCACCTAATCTACAAACTAGGGCACCTCGGGGTGCCCCAATACCTTCCCAAGTGCCCCAGTCAATTCATATCTTCCAGATATGGTCTTCGTAGGACTTCTAAGTGATCATCTGCACTTCCATATTTTATTTCCAGACCTGCGACAATATTCTCTAATCAGCTAAGTCATTTATCCTTCTTTACTTGCATACTTAGGGTTTTATTTCACTTAGAATAATTAATTACAATTGTTCCATACTATTTTAGTTCATTTATACAGCGTTTTAGTCCTAATTAGATTAACTAGGATTACTATTTCCTTGCATTTAGTCTATTTTAGTTAATCAAAAGGATACATTAGTTTTGAGAACAAGGAGGAGTGTGTGATTATTCTTTTGTGAGATGCTAAGGCTGCCCTGTATGTGGATCCATTGAGTGAAGAGGATATGAACTAGATATATGTGCACATAGTCAAAGCTCATGAACTCACTGAGCCATCTAATGAAGGTATTATTCAATGGGATGATGTTCATTCTATGAGTTATACAACCAACATTACTTGTGATAACTGGGCACATGGAATGTATGAGATGATAGGGTGAGAGATGAAAGGTAAAATTACTTGCATAAGCAAGTCACACATTGTTAGGTGCTTAGGAAACAACCAGGTATTGAGGTGCACTGGCGAGGGAAACCCTGATGTCTTTTTGTGCACCATGGAGGCTCACTGGACTAATGAAGGGGATCAAAAAAATATGTTGGTTTATACCATGCATGGGACAACAACACGTTGGTGGAAAACACATAGAGATAATCTTATAGAGTGGCGACAAGTGATAATCTCCTTCTCTGCTAGGTTTCTTAGGAGCAATGCACCTTGTAACATATGTGACTATCATGGGAAAACCCCTGCCTCGCACCACGTTCGAATTATGAGAGACTTTGGATGGAGGGCGGTAGGCCTTATCTCCTTCACTACGGGTGCATAAGTTCTACTCCACGTTACATGGTTGTGTACGGGCATGGTATGTCCATGTGGAATTGAACAGAAATACAGTGAATTGACATGAACTAATTGCAGGTATGATCCAGAACTTTGACTATTTTTCTTCTAAACCCTTGGTTAGGAGAGCCATACCTTGAGGCATGCTTTGATGAAGGAGAGACAGATGAAGAACAACTTAGGTGCACCTACTTAGGGAAAAAGAAAGGTAAGATGGTTTATATGATAGATGATGATGAAGTGGAGAATCTAAATGTTGATCACACCGAGGGTACATGAAAATTCTTAGATAGTGTAGATGAGAAGGCACATGTGTATCATGAGCCCATGAAAACAAAGAAGGTCAACATTGGAACAGATGAAAAACCTAAAGAGACCATTATTATTGAATATAGGTCTAAGCAAGAGGTGGCATATATTATTGAGTTGTTGCAGTAACTTCCGGGACTTATTTCTATGAGGATATCATGAGTTAAAAGGAGTACATCACTCTTTGGGTAAGATGAGGATCAAATTAAAAGAAGGTACATGCCTGGTTAGGAAGAGACCTTACAGGATGAATCCTAATCTGCACGTCAAGGTGAAGGAAGAGATTGATAAGATGTTGAAATTTGGAATCATTGAGCCCATTGAGGAGTCAAAGTGGGTTATCTCGATGGTAATAAGCATAAAGAAAGATGGTAGGATAAGGATTTGTGTGGACTATAAAGAGTTGAATGTTGCTTGTGTCATAGACCCTTTTCCCACACCTTTACTGAGGAGATCTTAGAGGCGTTGTAGGGCTCGAGATTTACTCTTTCACTTATGCATTCTCTAGTTATCATCGGTGAAGATTGATAAAGAAAATCGGGAAAAGAAAAAGTTCACCACTGAATGAGGAAGTTTTGCATATATGATTATGCCCTTCGGGTTGAAGAATATTCATGCAGTCTTTTACGCATTGTTGTACAAGCATTCCAGGACTCTATTCATAAGTTTTTATAGGTATAGTTGGATGATTAGAATGTATATGGACCGATAAAGGATCACTGTGATAATTTGAGGCTCATGTTTGAGAGGTTCCGGCAATTGAGCATATCTCTCAACATTAAGAAGTGTATCTTTGCTACACCCTTTGGAACTTTGTTAGGACATATTATATGCAAAGAAGGTTTGTTAGTAGATCATGTTAAGGTCATTGTTATCTTGGGCTTAGTGGAGCCTACCAATCAGAGTGAGGTACATGAATTCTTGGGACATATAGTTTATTATAGGAAGTTCATTAAGGGATATGCTAATATTTCCGCACCCTTGGAATAATTTTTGAGAAGTAAAGGAAAGTTCCATTGGGGTGAGGCACAATAGATAACGTTTGAAACATTGAAGGAAAGGCTCACTAATGCGCCCATTTTGTGCTTTCCTTCTTAGAACAAACCATTTCATGTACATTTTGATTCCTCTAGCATGGCCATTAGTGTCATGTTAGCACAACCTAGAGAAGGTGTTGTTGATCATCCTATTTGTTTTGCGAGTAGGAAATTGACCCTAGTTGAGTAGAATTATACAACTATAGAGTGCGAAGCATTGTCCATGATTTACGTGTTGCACAAGTTTAGACAATACTTTTGGAAACTCCCTTTATATTCTATACATATCACATGACACTTAAGTACTTGGTCAATAAGCTCATTTTGCAAGGGCACATATGTAGGTGGATTCTCTTGTTTCAAGAATTTGACTTTATAGTGGTGGTAAAGCCAGGAAAGAGTAATTCTAGACCGGATCATTTATCAAGAATTAACTCAGCGAGGACACGCAGAGCATTAAGGACACAATGTCGGATGCACAATTGTTCAAATTAAACCGCAAGCCCTTTGATTTAGAAGACATTGTTGTATTCTTGTGTACTAGTGTGGCACCTAAAGGGATGAAGAGCTTAGAGAAGAAACAACTTGTCATACACGTTGTGCCTTACATGTTAATTGGTGGAGATTTATACAAGTTAGGTCGTGATGAGATTTTGCATCGGTGTGTACTTGAACATGAGTGTGAAGCTATAATGGAGGAAGCTCATGGTGGGATTGCAGGAGGACATTATGTAGGTAATGCTACCGCGCATAAGATTTTGATGGCTAGTGCGAGATGTTATAAATGGATTATAAAGAGTATATAAAGGCATGTGATCATTTTCAACACCTTAGAAAGTATGTTCATGGAGATGATATGCCCTTGAGGCCTATTGCAAGTGTAGAACCTTTTGAGAAATGGGTGATTGAATTTGTAGGTCTTATTTCCCCACCTGCGCGTAGGACTAGATCGTCTTTATATTATTACATATACATATTATCTCGACAAGGTGGGAAAATCAATGCCTACAAAGGATTGTATAAGTAGCTACAACAACAAGGTTCTTATGAAAAATCAACGGGGTCCTTTTTCGATCAAATAACGACATTGGTCCGGGGACCCACTTCCAGTTGTTGGCATGATAGAATGATTAAAATGATTAATAAAGTGGCATAGGTTAGCTCACTTAGCATTGAATGGCATCAAACCGAGCTCAACTTAGTGCAGATCTTAGGGTCGGTTGATAAGCAACTCGGTTAAGCCATTCGGTCGAGTCACAGTGCATAGCTAAGTTACCATCTCGATTAGGGGCTCGACGTGGTCAAGAGTAGAGCTCGGTTTGGAGCTCAGTTAACTTTAGAGTTGAAAAAACAACAAATCAATGATCTCATTGGAGGATTTACACGTGTTGAGCGAGTCATTTTTGAGTTTTGGTGAGTCATTCGGCAACGAGGTGATCAATTCTAGCTCGATGGTATGGAGGGGTTGGCCATTTTAATGAAAATGTGACAAGGAAATGTCGATCGAGAAAACTCAACCGAGTTGGTCACAATAGAAATCTAAGCTCGTAAATGAATTTCAAGGTTAGCATGACAAGAATCGGTAGAAATGACAAGAGGTCACTAAGAAAGGTCATCTAGGTTGGCTCGATGTAGGAAGTGAGTGACTCGAAGTGAAACCGAACAAAGTTGGTTAAGATCTCGAGTCAAGCTCGGGTCAAGGAGGAACACATGGTGGTAGCTCAGTTGTGGGCTCATGCGGTCAAGTCAACACAACTAAGAAAAGAGCTCGTTGGCATGATATAATAGGGCCTCAAAATGGATCTCACTCAACATAGGAGTTTGATTTCATGAGGGATTACATGAGAAAGGAGCTCGCTCAAACAAGATGCAATGAAGGCGGCTCGATGTATAGCTCGGCGGAGTGAGTTATTAAGAAAGTCCATGTGCGAGTAAGGAGCTCAATGGGAACTTGGCAACTTGGTGGAGAAACTTCACCCTCTTTTTAAGTAGGCATGTTATCATGGCATGCCACAATGGAAAGATACTTTGCGGGTTCCCAAGGCCACATTACCAAGTGGGAGGGGTCAGAGTATTTTCCAAGTGGAACTTGGATGTTGGCAAACCATTGTGATACTTCCGAGCATGGGAGGAATCTGATCAAATAGCCAAGTGGGGGAAAAAATGATGGCATGCCAACCCAAGACCAAGGTTGATGCCTAAGCATCCGGCTAGTGTGTTGAAGCAGAGTAATGTCCAAGAAGCTCGGTGAGTCATGAGGATTCTAAGTCCTTCGCCAAGTAATGGGTGGCAAGTCATCTCGCATTTCGGTTTATGGGAATCGGCTCACCCGTGAACGGTTACCGTTTGTTACACCAAGTTACTTGGCCATTGAATGTGCAAAAGAATGGTATGAAGCATCCACAAAGACATTTTGCCCAAAGTTTGAGGAATTCAGAGATCATCGAAGTACAAGGTAAGAAAGAACTCAACACAGGACCGAGATTTGTAGGCCAAGGTTAATGAAAATCATGGCGGAGCCGTGTGGGCTTGGGAGGAGGTATGATCACCTTGCAACGTAATAGAACTCGCCGAGTCGAGGAGAGTTGGAGCTCAACATAGGGAGTCAACGCATTCTTGAATGGTGCAGGGTCAAGTTGATCATAGGAACCAAGTCATATAAGGTGAACATGCTCGAATAGGCTAGGCAATGAAGTTGAGGGTGGTTGCGTCAGTCAAGTTTGGAGCTCAATGCATAGGAGCTCGACATAGAGTTTGATGGCTCGGTAGAAATCTCATGAAGGGAAGCTTTCTCAATGGCTCATCGGTGAGTATGAAGAATAGAGTAAACTCATGACAGAGTTTGGGATGGAGTTTGTTCGTGTGGAGACAAAGTTGGCAGGCTCGTGCAAAACTTGTCGAGTCAGGGAGAATGGAGCATGGCAAGCATGTTCATGCCCGCAAAACGGGGTCGATGTCGGTGGTCGCGGAAGTGGAAAGGGAGCTCGGCGACTCAAAGGGGATCATGTTTGACATTGAAGGCGTTGAAAAGATAGCTTGACATGGCTTAACATTGTATTGGATCTCGATTGTGACGTGATGAGGAACTCGTTCAAACGATGGTTGGATGTGACGTAACGAGGAGATTGTTTTAGTCATGATGCATAAGAAACAAAAGGAGCTCATGTCAAATTCGTTAATATAGATCAATTGCGGTGATAATATCGTGAGCTTGACTTGGAGACCTTGGTAGTTAGACGATACCGAGAAACTTGGCACAATGTGATGGCAAACTTGCCAAGAGGAAGAGATCAATGCGATTGAACGCAAAGTGGCGAGCTTGATGTAATACTAGGAGTTTGATGACTCTATAGGAAGCTCGGCGTTTGGTAATGGGGGAGCTCACACAAAATTTAGTGGAGATAACTTAGGGGAGGAACTTAGGTCACAGTGATGAAAGTCAAATCGGTGGTGGTCTCAACTCCGTGATGGAGCCCGACGAGGACAAGCTCAACGCGATGCAGAAGGGAACACGAGTCGGTTCAGCTCAGGATGGTCGCATGTCGGCATAACTTAGCTCAGTGGCGAGTACACAAGATAGAACTAGATGATAGCTTGACACTCGGTCAATGCAATATGTGGTGGAAGAACTCACTTGATGTGGCCGAGAGCTCGACACAAAAATGGGAACTCAACATAGTCGGGAATAAAGCTCGATTTGGAGCTCAATAGGGAGCTTGAAGAGAGATCAACTCGGTGAGACAAGTTTAAACCAAGGAGCGTGTTGAAGGAGCCCGGTCTATGTAGTCAAAAGTGAGGAGCTTGACTCAACTCGGTGAGTTGGCTTAGCGGGCAAGCCAACCACCGAGTGGGTCTTCTTTTTTCTTATTTTCATGTCTTACTCCCCTCTTCAAGTCAAACGGGTTAATCTGGGGACCACATTATTTTTTAATTAAATTAATATTTTTATTTTTAACATTTTATTAATAATATTTAATATTTTATTTAAATATTCTTTTAATTAATTGAGAAGATTAGGTCAACAGGCAATTAATGGCACATGATGGAACCTTCTCAAGTGGTTCAACCAACTATAATAAATACATCATGTAATTTAGGAAGGAATTTATTACTTTTCCCCTTCTCTCTCACAAAATTCTTCTATAAATGTAAGTTGGAAGATCATTCCAAGGGATTGGACAAGTTAGACTTCTGAGACAAGTGAATATTTTTCAAGAAACCTCATTCTTTCGCAAGTTGTTCTTATATATTGAGGGAAGTTTCAACTATCCTTTCAAGACTATAATTGCAACCATTGTCTCTTCTGAATGTATGATGCATTTTACATGTTGTTGAAGTAGTAAAAGTGTTTGTTTTGTGAATAATCTTAGTCCCTTTCATCCTTTTATACTTCTTTGTGTCTTTCTCATGTTTGTAGGTACACTGTGCAAGTTCAAGTTTCTATTGCGGAGTTCTTGGAGTTACGTGCTTACCGAGTGGTGGAGTATCGCATGCAGTTGAGTTGTGGTGCTTGTTTACCCTTCTCAAGTTCATCCTTCTTCACTGGAAGACTGATAGGTCATTTTGTTTGATTGAGTTTAACAAAAGAAACGCATGCTTGCTAGTTTGTGGTATTTTGTTACCCTCCCTAAGTTGCAGTAGCTAAAGTTGACTTGTGGTGCACAACACCCTCTTCAAATTAAACCTTCCTTAGTCTGTAAACACCCTTTATTTGGTGCATCACCATCCCTAGTATAGTTTCATTTCTTGCAAATCTCTTTGCCTAAAACCCATGAAAATGTTAGCATAGGTCTACATAACCATTTTATTTCACTAGGAGTAGTACAACACTTAGTTTAGGAAGAGGAAGCCAGCCTTCTCCAGGAGGTTCACCTCGAGTCCAAGTCCCACAACTTGAGAGGTGATCCCAATTTCCCAATCACATTGAATGTCCTATTCACATTCTAACTATTTGGAGGGTGCAGTGATTTGGCGACAACAATTTCCTTAATGAGTTTATGGTGGCACACCATAAGATAACGCCTTATCACCCACATGTTAATAGGACTATTGAGGCTTTCAACAAGATATTGGGACATACATTGATGAAGATCTGTGATGTTGGAAGAAAGGATTGGGATGATAAAGTATTTGTTGTATTTTGGGCATACATGACAACTTATAAAAGGTTGAATAAAGCCACACCCTTTTAATTGGGGTTTGGTGCAGAGGCTTCTTTAACAAGTAGCATTCATGTTACCCTCCCCGCATTTTGTGCACGCAGTAGATCTGGATAATGAGTAAGCACTTGAAGAGCGCATAGATAAACCCGATGCATTTGAATGAGAGGCATGCCATCGCACTTTGGAGCCAAAAGATAGAGAAGGCCAAACAAAAGGCATGACATGACTGACACATTAAAAATAATTAGTTTGAAGTTGGACATATGGTTGTGCTTTATGACTCCAAGTTTACGCGCCACCACCGGGAAATTGCAGTGCATTGGTTAGGACCATATGTAGTGACATATATAATTCATTCAAGTGCTTGTTAGTTGCGGCAGCATCCGATGACACTCATTTTCCCGATTACTTCAACACAAGTAAGCTTAATCCCTATTATAAATAAGTCTTCTTGGTGTTTGTAATAAGATAGTATTGCCACTTAGATTAGATTTCCCTTTCATGCATTTTCTTTTCATGTGTTTCCTTTCATCATTGTTATGTTTTGTCTATTTAGTTCAATGTTTGGTTGTAATAAGCACACTTGTGTGCCGGGATCTTATTAGTATCTATTGAAATCATGCGCAGAGGACCACGAATAGTTTTAGTGTGGGGTCGATCGGAAAGAATAAGTGATTGGTGCCTTAATATAGATTAGTGCACACAAAAAAATATTACAAGTGCTCATAGTGAAGATGATTTCGAGAAAGATTTTCAAAGAAATTTACTCATATCAAGACCACACGTAGATGGATGGACACATAGTGTAATGTGAATTAGGCATCAACATGGGAACTACTTGGTATAAGGAAAATGGATAGGTACTTGGCGCAGGGAAGCACGTGAAAGGAGATATGTGGCCGAGAAGTAGTGGGTGTACGAGAAGGTTACGATCGGGGCACAAAAGAATACTGATGTGACTCGTGGAAGAATGAACGAGTGGAAATAATGCCGTGTATGGTGGTAGTTTAGGAGAAATTAATGCACACAATTTTGAAAGTTCTATAAAGGGAGCACATGCGACCCTATTCCTTACCTTGCATATTTTGGTGGGTTCTCGAGTTGTGGAGTGTGAATAAAGGTGCAACAAAGTGCGAAGAGAAATTAACCGAGTGCGAACTAGGTGATTTCGAGACACGACATTACTAGAGCTCCACATGGAAAGGTGTTTGAGCTAGTTGGGAATGTGTGGAAGGAAATTTTGCGATGTTAGGGTTTAAAGGAGACAGATTTGGAGCTAGGGAACACTAGGGCATGGGATAGTTTGAAGCAACAGAGGAAGTCAAAGGTGCAATGGTAAGGAGTTAAAAATTTTATATTTTTTGAGCACATTGTTAATCAAGCGGAACAATGACACCAAGGAGAGCCATGGTTAAGGAACCTGCGACAAAGTAGGTACACACAGAGTGGCTCATGCGGAGATGCAGTACCCATAGGAGGTGATCAAGGAAGGTCATGGACATCCTAGTTGAAAAAATACAAGATCAACAACATCAACCATCAAATTGAGAAAACCTTGAAGGACATAAGGAATGATATGATCTTGAAAACAAATAGGAGGACTGTAGATGGGAAAAGAGTAATGGATAATTCAATCTACAAACAACTTGAAGTATCGAGGTGATGCAATTATATGAGTTGTCATTCTTTGGCAAGCCCAATCGTCTATACTAGTGGCTCATGTCACGCATACACGAGGATTGCTTTTAATTTATAGGTAAAAGGATGACAATCATAGTAAAATTGATTGGCGTGGTTATAGGATTATGTGAATATGGGAAATTGTAGTAGACTTGTCTAATGATGATGGAGTAGAGGCAACACCGTCACGTTTAAATATAAGAAGGTCGGTGAGAGCCTTTAATGTCATGAACATAGAAGATTGAGCTACAAGGGTACTTCAGACGGTCGGTTAGTCAGTAAATTGGGTGCCTCAGAGAGGTAGAAGGAGGTAAACACGTGCTAGTTATACAAGCACATAAAATGGTGAACAAAACTTACTACAACATTATGGGCTACTTTATAGAAGGCATAATGGAAGAGACGCACATCCAAATAGATAAAGGTGAGAAAATAACTTGGGGTGACATCTTGCTTTTGATTATGTTTAATGAAATTGGCGTGCTCAATGGGTCAAAGGAGAAAATGTGGGAGTACCCCTTGGAGAACAAGTCCCCGACGAAGAAATACACAAAGTACACCTGCAAAGGCATAATTTCTAATACTTACAACTAAAGCACGTAGAAAAGTGGTACAAGAGGATACATAATGCATTTGAAGGAGAGTGACGCATCTTGAGAGAGTTGCCAGTGTGTGGAGGGACAATAAAAGTTCACATCATATCAACACTTCTATTTGAGCCATTTTTCATGAAGACCAAGTAAGAAATGCCCCAGTGTATGTTTCCCTTTGCTTTTATTGCTTGATATATTAAAGATTCATAAATCGGCTGCATAATGTGTGGAAGTTGTAGTTTGATCTTTGACAAGGTAGACGCAAATATCTATATTCTGTGCAAAACTTATGTCTACCCTAACAAGGAGGTATATGTGGAGACAATGGAGTCTAGATAATATTATTATGACTCCAGAGGTCATGGTTTTGGGCCGAGATATAACCCGCACATGTATATGTGTACTTGAGGCTGAGGTTTAAGGACCGTAAAACTATTGCATGTGAGGACTTGTCACTTCCTGTGTCCTCTTAAAGGAAAACAAACTGTGGGCATGAAGAGGTTGCTTGAGGATATACCCCTAAGGCATGAAAAATAGGGCACAAAGAATTTCCTTGAGTGAGAAGAATAAGAACGAGAAGATCATACTACACTTGAGCATGACAAGAGACAACGTCGTAGGAGGCACACGAATGTAGATGAGGGCACTGGGACTTCACAACCTCGTGAGGCGATAACCATGCATGACGCCTGTGAAGAAGAGCAAGGAAGAAGAGAAAAATAAAAGGTGCAAGTATGTTCTCGTGAAAGATAGTGATGAGGAGGGGTCATCGACAAGTCCACGTGCTAGGATATCTCCACACCTAGCCTCAAGTTCTAGGAGATGAAGGGATCGGTGGTGAGTAACTACAGTTTGACATAAATGTCTCCAACGTGAGTTTACATGAGTATGAAGAAGAGAGCTATGCTGGAGGGGATACAGAGAAGGAAGATATTGTTGAATAGCCAACCCATAGGCCCGAGGGAGAAGTTGGAAAGGAGAATAAAGAGGGTGCTAGTAACACAAGAGAACACATGTGAGCACATCAATGAGCACATAGAAGAAGAGATGGTGCAAACACTGACCTTGGGTACATCAATGACCCAATGAAGATTATATATGCTAGGTTCCATAAAGCACTCTTGCCCCGAATTAATTTTATGGATGTGAGCTAATGGACCGGGGATGACAAACGCGCACACTAGGAAGCAATTTTTGTGGATTATGTAGCCTCACATAGATGAGCCCAAGTTCGATGTGTGTGAAGATTCATGTTCCACACAAAGAATGAAGAAGTCTCCACACTCGACATGTGAAAATAAATCCAATAGAGTTCTATGACGAGCAAGCAAGCAATGCATTCACGAAGATAGATGCGAAGTCACACGCAAGAATATTGATAAAGTAACTACTTTGAGAACTGTTCTAGAGGATAAGAAGGATAGGGAGGAGGAAATTTAGCGCATAATAGAGAAGAAAGACAAGGTAAAGGAAACATTGGGTGTTATTTTAGATATGGCCGAGGAAATTGGAGACGAAAATTTGAAGGCACAACCACAATATGAAGCACATGTATATGGGGAATTTCCCTCCGCATTGCACTATTTACGCACTCTAGTTCATTTGATATTAGATGAAAATTCAGTGCATGTGTCATGTAAGGAAGAACCAACTACAAAGAAATATAAGCATGTTGTTGAAGAGTTTGAAAGAACCAAGAAGCAAATTGTGCGCTTTGAGATAATTGTTTATGATGTCATACTTGAAAATTTGAAGGATAAATTAAAACTGGACAACATGGTGTGAAGATGTGTGAAGAACTCCGAGAAGATTATCAAAACAAGGACATTAATAGAGTAAAATGAAGTCCTTTTTGCTTAGAAGAATGAAAATATGGGACATGAGGAGAGGCCGACATTCACTGGGTGCGAAAAACAAGAAGTGCTCAAAGCAGCTCAAGATCCTCATAATGAGCGGATAAAAGAATTGGGGAAGTTGATGTCTAGGCACATCTAGGCACATGGATGTAATGGATGGAATGGTGTCGGGGTTGGAAAATGTGGTATGATAATTAAAGAACAAGGGCGAGACTATGGCTTTCACATAAATGGATGTTGTCAGACTTGGAGATGTTCCCGCAAGTGGCGAAGAAGGGACTCAACGACGGGATGAGTTGGAAGAAGATATTAAGAATGAGTACCCGAGCTTATGTTGCATGATGTAGAATAACATGCTGGTGATTTAAATATTATTTAAGTTTTACAGCTATTTTATTCTTTAAAGTCATACTTCATTCTTCATTCTTTGGAGATATAAGTTGAGAAAACTCATTGTTGAGGGCAGTAATGACATTAGTGTGGGGAAATGTTGGCCATGTGGAGTATTGACTTAGTATTAGAAGCACATAAGTTAGAGGTGTGAAATAATTGGGTGTGTGGGTAGGTGCGGAAGGTTGACAAATTTGTACCTTAAGGATTCACGCCCAAAGAGAGACAGAGTTCGAGACTTAGCCATTTTTGATAAGACAAAGCTAATAATAGGAAAAACAAGATGGAGTATGGACCAAGCAAGGTAAGGACATGAAGACTTCAAGGATAAGCAAAGGCTATTTTTGGGAACAAGTGGAAGACCAAGATTCATGCAAGTGTTAGAGCTAATAATAGGATTAGATATGGAGTTAATTATAGATAATTTATTATTAGGCAAAGTTTGCATGCTTCTTTAGTTATCTTTGTAGCGGTGCATGGCTATTTTAAGAATGCAACCTATCTTGAGAGTGCATGGGAGGTGAATGGAAAGTCCCCACCCCTATATATATATATGTATTTATTTGCATGGTTTAGAGAGTTTTGAGTTGAGATCTGGATTGTAATGTGAGTTATGGTGTTTGTATGTTTGTGCGCATTACTTTGTGATGATACTTATGGTGTATTCGGTTTGTGTTTTGTGATGAATAAATATGATGGATATTTATGAGTGGATTTGGTAATTGATTTCTTTACTCATGGTTATTGTATGGTAAATTTGATCTTGATCCTTTTTAGTTTATTGTGCATCACGGTTGTGATCTAAATCATTTATGTGTGTACTTGTTTACTTGATATGGTTATGGAATATATGTTCATGCATGTTAACACCTTGACAAAGATGGTATAAAAAGAGGGACCTGGTACCTTTGCGTGCTTCTGGTGAGCATTCAAATTCATCTAGATGAAGTGCCAATGTGCCTAGGATTTTGTGTGGGAAAATAAGACTACATTATCGATCACTTGTGTGTCACTCTTTCATTGTCGAGGTACATGTAACCTACAAAACAAATATCACCTACAAAATCCCACAAACCACATCAAATCTAAAAAGAAAGATGTAGAATGGGGAGTCGATTGACCCAAGACATCACCCCGAGAGTGAACTTACAACCTAACATTGCACTATATCTTAGACTTTGTGTAGTTCGGTGTGTGTGTGTGTGTAAGAATCGTGCCCTAGGATACCCTTGTGTAATCGCACTTGATAGAAAGCGGTAGCTAGATGTAGCAATGTAATAAAATGTGTGGATGGAAAATGAACTTCCCCTTCCTATGTTGTGTACACGGAGTTGATGCAGCCCTTGTCCCTTAAATAGATGCTAGATGGATGCCTTGAAGTGTTTAGGTGCCTTTGGATGCAAGCTTAGGTGATGACAGTGATATGCTCGGTGTTTGGTCCTTGATTTTAAACACATAACTATATATTTATATGATTACATGGTTTGAATTTCATAATTGACAACTAGAAGGTCGACCCATAAGTGAAAAATATGCTCAAAAGATAAAAGAGGCTAAAAAAGAAGCGAGTAAGGTGGAAAAGGGTCACAGGCACCCAGAGGAAATAGGGGCGCTGGGTGCTTCGGCCCAGGATCGGGTGATGGTGTCTGGAGCCATGAAAGATAAACAAGTAAAATATTGACTGGGTTGTGGGGTATGTAATACCAAATAGAAATCAAGAAATAAAGACAAGAGGTGAAGGACAATCATCAATTACTAGTCTTTTTCTTAGGAATTGTATGAATGCTAGTATGTGTTTAGGACCTAGAAATGTACCCAAGTGCATGATTTATTGTCTACAATATCTTTGTAGGAACATTTTTCATAACTTTGGACACATGTAGATTCTTTTCTCACTATAGACATGAAATCTATGCACTTGGGTACATTTCTAGGTCCTAAAAGCAAGTTAGCATTTACATGATTCCTAAGCAAGAAAATTAATAATTGACAACTCCCTTTCACTTTTTTCTTTGTCTTCAACACTTTTATTGGCTTTATACATATTACACTCTTGTTGGCATTTGAATGTTTTATTTTTCTATGGCCTCGGACTAGCACCCAATGAGGACACAAAGCGCTGTGCACTCTTGTCCTCCTAGGTGATCTTGTCGTTGTTTATCTTTTTCTTATCCTTTTGGACCCCTTTTGCTTCTTGATTACTTTTTACTACTTTGGGTGGCCTTCTAGTTGTCAATTATGAAATTTAAACAAGGGAATCATATAAATACATAGTTATGTTTTCAAAATAAAGGACCAAGCACTAAGCATTACATATTATCACCTAAGCTTGCATCCAAAGGCACAAAAGCACTTCAAAGCATCCATCTAGCACACTCATTCAAGGGACAAGGGTTGCATCACTCTCATATACAACATAGGAGGGGAAGTTCTATTCTATTTCATCTCACACATATTTTCATATAGAGAATTCTAGATCTAGGTTGATATCTTAGTGTAACTTACACAAGGGCATCCTAGGGCATCATTACATACACTTACACAAAGAACTACATGGAGTCTGAAATGTAGTGCAACACTTGGTACTAAGTTCACTCTTTGGGTGATCATGGGTTAGTTTGACTCCACATTCTGCATATTTTTTTATTATATTTGATATGGTTTGTGGACATGTGTAGGTAGAAAACTTGTTTTTTACAGGTTATAGGTAAATTTTGTTATCAAAGAGTGAAACTAGATCAACAAACGATGACTAGCAATGAAGCTACTCCTACACAGAAGAGGCCATATCTGAATCATTCACACATACACTAGCACCTAGAATGGACACTAGCACCTATGTGCTCCTATCCTCCCATGCATACTCATTTCGACAATCCTGAGTCTTAGAACCTCCAATGAGTATTGATGACACTCTTCTCACTCTGTTTCAGTTGTTCACCTACCCAAATCACTTTGAGATTGCTCAGAATCAACTAAGTCTCTTTATATATATCTCTCTCTCTCAATTAGGTTTTACATTTGTACATGTATTTTTTCTTTGTTTTACTATATATTAGCATTTGTATATCATTCATTATAATAGTTACTCTGTAATTAGATTTAATTCAATTTATATTAAATCATTTGGTGAACCCACTCACTCGAACCCCACCTTCCTTCTAGGATTCTCTTTTGATTCTTCTCCCATGGTGAGACTTATGGTTCCTTTATACAATGAAGCTTCTCCATGTGAGTTCTCTAAAGCCCATATTATTCTTCTAAACATCCTCAAGATTTTGATCTCTTATTGAAACTTTGTGAATAATCATATGTGAGGAATCCATAACCTAGACAATGCTCACTATTTTTCAACCCACTAGTATCTACCCATATTCACATGTTCTAAATGCTCTATTGTGACAAACATCCTAATTCTACCCTCCCACCCACCTGGGTTATTCCTATTTTTATGCCTACCCTACCATTTCTATCATTTCTACAACCACCACTCCCCTCATTACTTGCACACATACACAAAGTATCCTCTTTTGGCACCCAAGACCTAGCTTTTTATACTAGGATCTCCAAATCCAAATCCACCAATTACAACAAGCTACTTCACATTCCTCTCCATCTCTTGATTCCTCACTTCTCCTTCACACCCCTTTTGCACCCACCATATCCTCTTATCCACTACCTCCTAACTTCATTACACCCAAGCTTCCCACCTTCAATGGCCATGTGACCCTCAAGAGAATCTTTGATCTTTCCATGTGGCATGTCTTGATTATGCAGATGATTTTACATTACTAGCTAAACTATTTCCTAGAAGCTTGCAAGATTATGTTATGCGTTGGTTCTATGATCTACTTGTTCACTGGTAACCTCTTTTACATACTTAGCCGATGCTTTCCTTACACATTTTTCTATCAATATCGGCACCAAGATCTCTTATGCACAACTTGCTCAACTTAAACAAGGATCTAATGAGCATCTAGCAGACTATGTTTTGTGTTATAAGAACAACCTTGCTAAGATGACTAATGTACTAGCTGATTTGAATTACAAGACCTCTTTATTCAAAGTCTCTTACCTCCACTTCAAGAGAGTGTCATCTTTGAGACCTCTCCCTCCTTTGATCAACTATGCCATACACTTAAATTACGTGAAGGAAAACTTTTATCTATGGGAAAATTAAAATACTATGATACTTCTTCATCTTCATCTTCTAATAGGTTTCAAGAAAATCTAATTTCAAACCATCTCCTAAAGCCCATTGAAGCTAAGGCCAATGTTAATGTTGTTTCTACACTTGATAAGCTTCAATTGCAACCCACGAGGTATACTTTTACTAAACTACCTTATGCACCTGGATCCTATTACCACAACTTATTGAAAGCAATCTTATTACTCTTCCTCCACTACTCAATCTTGATCCTTCTCACCCCCGTGGCCACAAACTATGATGAAAATACATGTTGTGACTACCACTAATGCATTGGGCATCATACTGATCATTTCTTTAAGCTTAAACATCTAATTCAAGATCTTATTGATAACAATGCAATCGAGCTCCCTGAGCCATCTACTACCAAACTAGTCAATGATAATCAAAAGCTAAAAATATTTAATGACCCTCTACCAAAGCATGACAAGCAAGCTACCGATTCTTTTGCAAACCATACATATCATGTTGTGCCTCCTCCTTCATCGAGGCCTCTTGACTTTCTTTTTGTTTTTATTGATGTGTCACCACCTATTATCACATTCTCGATCATGATTATCACACTACATTTACTTTTGATTCATTGCATATCAATGCCTCTATTGGTTCTTATACCATTAACAATATTATAGTTTATCCATCGATTATTACCAATGTATGCTTTATGTGGCACTCCTCTTAGCTATCAAATGTCCAACGCTCTATTATCACATTTCTGGTTCCTAATTCTTATGGTCATGTCAAGCTTCCCATTATAGTTGGGCCCCTCACCATGCTTGTACCATTCATCGTTACATCTTCAATGAAGGATTGTGACATGCTCTTAGGTCTCCCTTGGCTCCATGATGTTTAAGCCATCCCCTCCATGCATCACTTATGTCTCAAGTTCATCCATAACAAACAACTTGTCACCATCAAAGGTATTCCACCATGCACACCATTTCCTTGGCCCACTCTTGCTGATATTTATGCACTAGTCATGGCATTTAGGTCTCCTACGCTTCTCAAGTCTCAAGCTACTTCTGCACCTAGTTCTCCTATTTCCACACAACTTATATTGAACCACCTTGTCATCATCATCGATCCATTAGTCCACCTCATCTGCCTAAGTCCATTCTCATAAGCATTCTCCACCTTATTCACCTCATGGTCCATTAGTCCACCTCATCAGCCTAAGTCCCCTATCTCGGGAAGTCCATTCTCATAAGTATTCTCCACCTTCTTTGCCTCATCGGCCCATTAGTCCACCTCTTCGTCCTAAGTCCCCCACTCAGGGCAACCCCCTTTATTATAGGTATTCTCCACCTCCTTCACCACATTGGTCTCCTTCACATGCACATAGTTACTCTCCCACACCATCACCTTTAGATCATGTCACATGTCTTTGTCTCTCCTCCGATATCGGGTGGGGGGGCCTCGCCCTTCACTATCGCCGAATAGTCTTTTATCCCTAACACACTTGGGGGACATCACATTTTCTCCCCCCTCCATCACTATCAAGTTGTCTCTAGTATCTACTACCACACTTCACGCTCTGTGCTTCATGATTAATCTTTCTCAACACTCCTACATCTTTGGTACACACATTATACCATCATTACCCAATGATGACACACTCTAGTGTTATGGTTCACACTTGATTGTTGAGGGCACACTTCATCAATGAACCTCACATCATATACACATTTCACGCTCTTGTGATTCACGATATATATTTCTAGCATCTATTCTCACACAATACACTCATTTCCCAATGACACACTCTTGTTTTATGGTTCATTCTTGACTATTAAGGGGAATTTATAAATGAACCTCATCTCATACACATCCACTATGGGGAAACATTGTTCCTATCATCATCACACCTTGCATATCACACCATCACACTCATATAAAATTTACATATCTTGGTTGCATTTATTCTTGCTAGCTTATACTACTTACATCTTACACTTTTTTACTATGCTACATGATACTTAGTATGTCATTATCTTTATCATATACACATGCACGTGTTCACTTGGTATCTCTAGAAGTGAATGCAGATATATTACAACTCTTTACATGATGCATGATGATCGACATTGAATCTCTTACCAGTCCCACCGAGGCTCTTGGGGCATCTACTTTTTACTACTTTCATACTTTACACATTCTATTGTTTCATCATTTACTTACTTACTTCTTACTTACTTACTTTTTTTGCTATTGATATATACACTTTTGACATACTATTTATCTTTCTAACATGCTAATGGGTGCTTCATGTGTAGCATTTACTTTATAGACTATATACAACCATGGTTATTATACATTTTTATTATTTTCTATTGTATGTTATTATTGTGGGCTATGCCTTATGTCTTGTTTGATCATTGTATTTCTTTGGCCACTTTGGCCCTGATTGTCTTGTGACATTGTGAGTGATGTCCCATGTATGAAACCCACCTTTTGGTCTATCTTTCTTCACATTTGCTTGTTACATTATCTTCTATTACATGTTAGCTTTTTTACTACTAACACTTATTACTAGCCTATCTTTTTTGCATGTGCCTTGGTTTCTACCATGCACATCCCCTACCCCTAGGTATATCCACTTTAAATATGCATATCAAATCGGGTCCTCTCCTTTGGACCACATTCTCCTACAATCATCGCATGCACCCAAATGAGGGGGCATCTATTGGGTGAACAAATCACCCCTACAACAGCTCAAAGCTACTACAATACAACACAACACAATATAAAATCAACATAGGCACACAATTACAAATTGGCCCAGAAATAAACTTGGGTCCAAACACACATAGAGAAAACATTAGCGCCCAAACATGGACAATAACGGTGGGCACTTGTGTCCTCCCCTAGGCACTTATGTCTTAGGGGTAAAATTAATTCAATTTCTCATATCAACACAATCTTGAAAAAATTTTAGAAACAATTCTATAGTAGTAGGCACTTACCTCCAGTTACAGAATTCACGTTTATCAATACATTTCATTTACAATCGGGAACTAATCGGGAACTAATCAAAATAATCAAAACAAATCGGGACGTACCATCTGCAATGGTGCTTATTGGGAAGCGTCATGGAAGGAGAGAAAACTAGACCTCTCTCCCCAAAACTCTTCTCTTGGCGTGAGATCACCCAAAAACTCACACTTGGGGTGAGATCACCCAAAAAATCACTTTTGGCATGAGATCACCCAAAAACTCACTCATCACCCAAAAACCTCACCATTCAACAACATCTCCAAGTAAATAGGAAAATTTTCTATCTCTTACTCTCTTATATATCAGGTGCACACTTTCCTTTTACATACTTTCACACTTTTACTTACTTATACACATGTTACTTTGATTTCTCATATACAAACTTTGACTACTCTTTCACTCTTCTTTTACATGTCTATCCTTAATACACAACAAGGAGCAACTCACGTCGGGAACACAACACACTATTATACACATACATTTCACCCCTAGGGTCCCTTCCCTTTCCTAGTCTCCACGCTTCACATTGTGATCACTTCATGCTTCACTTGTCCACTCAACACGCTATCGGATACACACTTCTCTACAAGATTATAAGGTACACATCTTCTATCTACTTTATGTTATTGAGTATTCACTCAACAACATAAAGTGGGGGAAAATGTAGACACAAAATCTATGCACTTGGGTACATTTATAGGTCCTAAAAGCATGTTAGTATTTACATGATTCCTAAGTAAGAAAACTAGTAATTGACAACTCTCTTTCACCTTTTTGCTTTTCTTACACTTTTATTGGATTTATACACCTTTGCACTATTGTCAACATTTCAATGTTTTATTTTTTATGGCTTTGGACACTAGCTCCCAGTTGGGACACTAACGCTTGAGTGCACTCCTATCCTCTTGGGTGCTCCTATCCTTCTTTACCTTTTTCTTATCCTTTTGGACCCCTTTCACTTCTTGATTACTTTTTACTACTTTGGGTTGACATTCCAATTTTAATTATGAAATTCAAACAAGGGAATCATATAAATACACATTTATGTTTTCAAAATAAGGGACCAAGACACTAAACATTACATATTATCACCTAAGCTTGCATCCAAAGGCACAAAATCATTTTAAAGGATCCATCTAACACACTCATTAAAGGGATAAGGGCTACATCACTCTGCATACACAACATACGAGGAGAAGTCTATTCTATTCCATTACATACATTTTCACCTAGAGCATTCTAGATCTAGCTCGTTATTATATTGCAACTTGCACAAGGGAACCTTAGGTCATCATTACACACTTATATAAAGAAATATATGGAGTCCTAAAATGTAGTAAAGGTGCTCGGTACTAAGTTCACTCTTTGGGTGACCGTCGTTGTCAATTTGACTCCACATTCTACATATTTTTATTAGATTTTGATGTGGTTTGTGGACATGTGTAGGCATAAAACTTGTTTTGTAGGTTATAGGTACATTTGAAGATCAAAGAGTGAAACTAGAGTGACAAATAGAGAGTAGTAGCAAAGCTTCTCCTACACAAAAGAGGCTAGATCTAGATCATTCACATAAACACTAGCACCCAAAATAGACACTAGCACCTAGGTGGTCCTGCCCTCCCATGGGAAATCTGTTCGGCACATTCCTAAGTCTCAAAACCTCCAACTAGCATTGACGACACTCTTCTTAGTCTGTTTTAGTTGTTCACTTACCCATATCACTTTGATTTCTTGGGAGTCACCAAGTTTTATATCTCCCTCTCTTGCTTAGGGTTTTACATTTGTAAATACTTTTTGCTTGAATCTTTTTATTGATAAAGTGGGTTGAAGGGACCCGTTCCTATTTAAAAATCACAGAGGCCAATTCCTCTAGAAAACAACAGGATTTTAAAAGTAACAAGGGAAACAACACCTACAACTAAACACTAGCTTCAAAAAGCATTAGAATGACCAAAACATCCTAAACAAAATTTATTTCCCACCCTGTGATGGAAAATAATCCTCAACGTTGCCCATTCGACCCTTTTTGTTTTTTCACTCTTTTACTTCGAACCACTTGCCTTGGTCAGTTGAGATAACCGGTGCAAGGTCATTAGGGATTGCCGAAGCAATCATTTTATCTTACGTGGAATCCCTATCTAATTCTGAAATTTATGAAGTATGTCCCCTTTTCATTCCACCAATTACCAGGTGATTTTCCTGAATTCCCATCTCGGTGTCCTCCTTCTCTGTGACTATTTTATTCTCAGGGGTCAAATTATTCGGAACGTCCTTAAAGTTTGAAGTAGATACCAAATCTAGGTTAACAAAGCCCCAACTGCTAGAAGAATTTGATCCATTCTTTTTTGTAGATTTCTAGTTTTTATTAAAGGGACAAGTAGCTTATAGATGACCCGTATTTCTACATAATCTACACCAGAATGTAGTATTCTCATAGTCTAATATCTAGATATGTTGAAAATTACCAAATTTAAGATTGATCCGATCTGGTAATCCCTTGCTCAAATCAATTTCAACACATATACGGGAAAATGAACAAAGGCCGAATGCATTCTATCCAAGTCTTCTTTGATAAACTTGCCCAAACCATTACCAATATCCTCCAGGGCATACCATAGATGCAAGGGGAGGTTAGGGAGCCTGACCCAAACAGGTGTTTTGGCAACTGAATAGGTGTTCGGATCAAAATCTAGAAACCATGGAGTTATAAATAAACCCGCATGCCCCCAAAACCATGGACCATCTATCAAACATTGTTGATAATCTTCCACTTCTCTAAAATGGACAATGAAAAATCCCTTGGAACAGAGGGATATTTCACATTTATTGGTCCAAGTTTCAAATACCCATTGGTACAGTGCTGAGGATGAAGGCCAGAACCCATTAAACCTACCAATCACTGCATCCCGTGATAAAGTTTTGAAATATTCCTCCACTTTAGGGTTCTTGATGGTTACAGAGGGAATATCCTCGGCCAGATTGACCAGGTAGGCCAGATTGCTTGCTATTTTATTGCCTGAGGATCGGCCTCTGTTGTTTTCCAATATATCTTTAAAAGAAGAAGCCTTCCGAGGGGATCCAAACCATGATGACCTGTAGCACCGTTGTTGATGCTCATGTGACTGTTTTTGTTTTTCCCACCACTCCCCACTGAAGTCCAAGTGGAATTTGTAACCCTAGGAATAGGGCCCAACTCCTCCACCTTCTTATCCCACCCTCTAATACCATGCTCTCCTCCTCCAGCCCTGAGACCCCCCACTATCAAAGCGTGCTTATTCTTTCCCTCCGTTGTGGCTATGAAACCCTCTCCCCTTTCACTGCGGTCATTTCCTTATTCACTAGTTTCACACTCTGTCCCTCCATTCTTTCCCAACACTCGCCTCAATTGGGTCTCTCTTGTTAGTGCTTCTTTATTTTTGATTTTGAATCTTACTTTGTATATTAACATTTATATATCATTCATTATAGTAGGTACTCTATAATTAATACTTAATTCAATTTATATTAAATCACTCGTAAGAAGTTAAATTTATTGTTTTCTTCTTTAATCGATTGTCTACACCATTAAGCCGGGGCCACTTGTTGGATGACTAATCATGACCACTGATCAAGGTGGTGTTATCACTTTGCTTTCTCTGGGATTTCTCGAATATCATTTCTTAAGGTTTAGACCCCACTCATTGAGTGGTGTGGACCATTTTGATATTGATGACCGCATCCTTGGGATCGTTAATCTATATGATTTCAATGATGCAATGGAAGGAGATCATTTTGGTGGTGGCTTATTGATTATGTACTTAATGTCAATTGGATATTATGCGGGGATTTCAATATTATTGAATTGTTACATGAAAAATAAGGTGGCATCCCCATGGTATGGTGTGTTGATGAAAGAGACTCTTGGCTTTGCATCCATCAAAATGGGTGCTTTTCACCCTAATCACCATGGTAAAAAATCCTCCTCTTCTTGGTTTACTGGTCTAATTTTGGGAGGAAAATGACATAATTGTTTAAAGACTTGATCAGCCCTTATTAGTTGACCAAGATATTTTCTCCTTCTTGACCATTTATGATCTTCTTATTGCTTTATCGTTAATGGGGTTACCCTCTTTGAGTACTCCCTATCTACTTATACTTAGAATGAGATTATCAAACCCATTCTAATCACCCCAAGTTTCAATTCTATCTCAAGACATCCCATCTTCGTGACTAAATGGTTCAACATGTCATTCGGATCTAGAACCTTGTTTCTTAGCCCCGGGGTGCTACTAGATGGATTACTGATGGGAGGATACTATCACTCGAACTAATACATTTCTTTGGATTTCTGGTAAGAAGGATTCCTTTTTAGGAAGAAAGCTCCAAAGAATCTCTGCTATCTATTGGGATTTCTAGAGAATCTCCTAGTGATGGACCGTGGTCCTTTTAATCTCCACCTTTAAACTCAAGCGAACTACCGGTGGCATAAACTTAAAGTGGAGGAAATTCACAAGGCTCGGGAACACAACTCGAGCTTGAATGCATTGGCTAAGTGTGGGGGATCATGTCACTAAGGAATTTATTGCCTTGCTTCAATCTAGACAAAATGCTAACAAAATCAACGTAATTAAGGAAAATAATACCATCGATGCACTTATTTGAGATTACGCAAGCCTTTTCGATTCTTATAAAGGAGTGTTTGGTACTGTACGTACCCAAAATTGTAAGGTACTGTACTGTGGAACGGTGTAATAAATGCCCCAATGATGATACAGGTCTCCTCGCAAGGTGTTCGGGATCTAGAAAGAGCTCTTCGGATATGCGTTAACATCCCGCATACCCCACTTAGCCCCGCGCCCTTTGTTTTCCCCTCTTTTCCCTCTTTCCTTGGCCTCTCAACCTTGATGTGACGAAACCGCCACCCCGTAAGGCGGCGGTCTGGCGCGTTTTCCAGAACACCCTTTTGACGCGACCCGCGTGAAATATCACGTTTCTGACTTTTCTTTGCCGACTTGAGCATGCATTAATGTTTTTGGTCCCCTGGAATAGTGTTTTTCCTTTGTTTATTGTTTAGGAGTTCAATTTGGTTTTGATTCTTGGGTGTTTGAATTCCTATAAATGCATGGTTTGTGTACATGCAAATGGTCCGATTTTGGTCCGAATTTTGGTGAGTTTGTGTGAAGAATTTGGTGGAGTTTTGATCACCATTTTTCCTTGTTAGAGTCTTCTGGTTTTTAGTATTTTGGTTAGCTTGCTTAGGATTGATAGCATAGTTTACTTCATACTTGGTTTAGCATTGCTCAGCTGTTGGTAAGCCACAGACCCATCTTGTGCAGGCAGTGTTGTTGCTCCATCCAATCCGGTTAGAAGCTTGCCTCTGAATTCCTTTTGCTGTAAATTTGTTTTATTGTGACTTAGAGTTCTTAGTTCAATTCATCGTATACCTGGTTAGCTTTATTCAGTTGTTGGTAAGCCACATATCCAACTTGTGCAAGCAGTGTCTTTATTTTGGAACGAAATAGCTTAGGAAGCCATTAAAGTTGTAGGTTTTGCTCTTCGTATAGGATAGTCAAAGGTTCTGGTCGCTTCACGTTGCATGACTCGCAGTAAAATCCTGCTAGGAATCGCATAAGCCAAGCTCTGTACTCTTGCGCTATCCCTCTCCTACTCGCATTCTCGGTCTGCATTCTGAGTTGTCCTTGTCCCAAAATCTACTCCTATCGGTGCTAGCATTACACGCTTTTCTGGATCCAAGTGAACACGAAAAAATGAGAAGATCATACTGAGGGGACGAGATCACATACACCATCGGATTTGCCACTGTTCTGCGAAGTCCAGGTTTTAAATTTCAAAGTTCTAGTCAGATTTATATCAAATAGAGTAGTTAATCACTTTATTTCATTTCATTCTATTCTCGATATTGCCAGGGAAGCTGTGGGGATTGATAGTTTCTGAGAAACTATGATTCACTCCTCACTTCTAAGGTAGGATTGAGAATCTTGCAGGTAGATTAGACAGGCTATCTTATTTATTTAGAATAATTCTACAAATTACACAGGCAAATAACCACACTCGGTTATCTTGTCTATTTTAAATTATTGTTTAGTTATTATTTCTAGATACGCTTAAAATAGTTTGTTTTCCTTAGAATTGTTAGAATATTTCTTAGAAAGATAAAGGTTATATATGTTAGATTTATTTCACATAGTTAGAATTTATTTCATTACAGTTAGATTACATTTTGTTTTGTATGACAATCACGGGACCTCAAGAGCCCAGGGAATATATATTTGAGCCAATCGTGCCTCAACCAAACCTAGCCACAGCAATAGTTGACATAGACCAAAATCTCAGGATACAAGTATTCCGAACAACCGCAGATCTACAACTGATCAGCTCACAGTTAAGAGGATTAAACATAGAAGACGACCAAGCACATGCGTTTTGGTCAAGTCAGCCAAACTACAGATTACCTAGAAAATATCCACATGACTGTAGAAGGGCTCGAAAAGAGAACAAACATTCGAGTGTGATCCTTAGTTCCACAAATGACAGACGCTGAGACACCCTCGTAGATATAGATATCGACTTAAGAATCCAGGTTGCAAGAACGCCTGTAAGGTATTCTGAGAAGATCGCACAACTGTTGGTTCTAAACGTAGAAGCTGAAAAGGCGTACGATTACTGGATACTAGGGATTAGAACTTGATCTCGCGTATGACCATAACAGGACCGCAACAACCAAGAGTCTATGGTTGTGATCCACAGGTCCCACAGCCCAACGAATCCACAAGTCAGTTAGATATAGACACTGGCCTACGCACACTAGTATTTCAGTCCACTCCACTTCCACCTATCATCGTCGAACAACTGTCCTTACTAGATATAGCAGCTAACGAAGCTAGGGAATTCTGGACTAGGCCAGAAAATCGTCCATAGAATCAACTATATCCGCCATATGACCTTATCGGGGAGATATACACGAAACAATCCCGAGTCATTTTCCACGTATTCCGTAACCCATAGATCAAATCACGCCAGAGCTCGATATTGATTGGAGCCTTCGAGCAGTCATCCTCGCTGATCGATCTATCACACCAGTCCAAGTTAGAAGGGCCTTCTTAGCCTTAGATTCGCAAATTCCACTAGTGCGTGTCAAAGACATTAGATTGCCTAACTAGTTTGTCTGCATATTCTACCCCCACCGGCTGTCTCGGCATGACCTCGGGAGGTCGGGTACGCGGAAGAGTTACTTGTTGATTCTCACGCTCGCCTGTCACTTTTCCGACGTACAAAATTGGTGAACCCAACGTGAATCAAACAATTATTTCACCTTCTCTTTGAGAAGTTTCATCTTCTCTCTTTCACCTTCGCTCTTTCCCATTATTCTGCGGGTATTCATATACCCCCCAAATATGTCGGGATTCGACGCATATGGCAGACCCCTCCTAGGTCTTGAGGCATACTACGCCCAACAGAATAGGGAATCATCACCCTCACTCTCAGTATGGGGTGACAACTATTCAACTAATCAGTTGTCAACTCAAACCCCAAGAACCAGATATAGTTTGTCTCTTCAAACCGAGGAGTTAGATCAACCCCCTCGAACCCAACAAACAGAACCTTCAGGTTCCAACAATATGACGTTTACAAGAGAATCTGGTTCATCTCCTCAAATGTTACTCAGACCACATATTAGTAGACAATCAGATCCATACCTGGTCTTAGACGATGGACAATCAATACCTTATCCTAGGAGTGAACAACGCTCCCGGGGTATGTACCCACCTATAGGAGGTTTACAAGCACAACCCGAGACCCATTTTCAAGAAAATACCTCTACAGGAAATATTCTTGGAGAAACTTGGCAAGATAGCAATCAGTTCATGACAGGCTATCACATGCCTATACAACATCAGGGTACACAACAAACACCGCTCAGGCAAAGTACCGTGACTTCACCAAATGAAGTCATTTCAACGTTAGTAGAAAGAGTGAGAGGGTTAGAACTTGCTCAAGCAAATCAAAATTCTCCGTTCATGCAAATGGGGAGTTCCAATCCTCCATACCACTCTGGCCAAGTAGATCTCGTCACAGGAGTAGGCACGTTAGGCATGCCTCCTCAATTTTCTCAACAAGTGCCAACTAGACCCACTATCGCTAACTTTGTTTCCCCGTGTCTAGTACAGAGCAATCCATTCCTGGATAATACCCCTTCGTACTTAAACATGTATTCAAAATCACCACAAGGGGATATGTTCTCCTCTCCCGGCATGTTTGCTCCAACGCAGGGACCTCCTTATGCCCCTGCCAACGCGTACGTTATGCCATATCAACAACCCATTCCGCCATTTCTCCTCGGCGACCACCATCAATGGTCGAAAGCTATGCAATAGGGACATATTCAGAATATCTAAAGGAACCCTTAGATTTCACCATACGAAGCGTCATGCTTCCAAGACCTCTCCCTGATTTTCCCAAGTTCAAGGGCGAGGGAGATCCAAACGCGCACATCAAAGCTTACGCTCTGACCATACGAGAATTACTCCCTTGGGATGGGGTTGTTGCTAAAATATTTCCCAAAACCTTGGAAGGCATCGCTCTCGATTGGTATTATAGAATACCTGAGGCTTCCATACATTCATTTAAACAACTCGTGTCAGAGTTCATCAAAGCCTTCGACATGAACAAACTACTGAGAACAGGAATCAGGGAATTCTTGCATATCAAACAAGAACACAATGAATCTGTCGCTCATTTCATCCAGAGGTGGCGTACAGTTCTTTATTCATCAGCAAGTGCTCCAAACATGGATCAGATGGAACTATGCGATTTATTCCTTCATTCTCTCAGCAGAGAAGTGAAGGAAGAAGTCCAGAAGTTCCCACTAAGGACTTATGATGAGGTACTTGAGAGCGCTCTGCGAATTGATCAAGCAGCAATAGATAGTGGTCGTAAGACTTACGGAGCAAATGGGAGGTTAATCACCTCCACTCAAAATACTACAACTACCACAAATGTCAATCAAGGACCCAAAATCCTTAACAAAAATCGTGGGGTAACAACGGATGGGGTAACCGACCAACCCAAGAGGGTAAATGTTGTTAATACTCCGTCACAAACAAACAATCAACGAAACAACAATTTTACCCCAACGGTCAATACAGTGGATTTTAATCATCCACAACAACAACAACAACGGCGAAATCCCATACAAGGGCCAAGCCAAAACTCATTTGGTTACCAAAACCAAAGTCAAAACCAAAAACAACAATTCCAAAACTTTGGTCCTAATAGGCAACAGTTTGATTGGAATTTTAGGCCACAATACACACCAAACCAATAAAACGGGAATTATAATCCCAATTCTTATTGTGGTTTCCATAAAATTCAGGGTCATGACACTAGAACGTGTCGTGACTACAACAAGTTCATGCAACGTTTACCGGAAGAACAAAGACAATTCTTCACAGATTTGTTTTTGGCAGATCCTGCGCCATCGCCACCCAATACATTCGCAGGGGCAGTTTCCCCTCAAAATGCTCCTCTCAAGATCTTTAACGATCCACTCCCAAATCACGATAATAATCGACTAAATTCAACGGGAGTAAACAAGGGTGCAATAATAGGAAACAATGACCATGAAGCCTCGACTTCATTAAATCCGTCAGTTGCGCCACAGTTGGGAGCTCAACCAAGACCTAAGATAGTTAGTTTGGTAGAATTAGACGCTGAACTACCTATCAAAGCTATAACAAGAACACGAGAGTATTTCTCTCAACCGAGCCCAAGTCATCTGCGCGAGGAGATAGATAGAGTCAACAAATAATTGAAAAACCCATCGGTGCCTATGATTTAATTAGTGACCTAACAAAGACCTTTTCACACATTTCATTCTTGGACTTGCTAAAGAACTCTCCCCCTCACAGAGCTGCTCTTTTAGAAGCATTAGGTCTAGGCCATCTAATTAACATCACTCCACCTCCTGAAACACAAGTAAATCACGTAGATTTTGATATCCATCCTCCGGGGCAGCCGGACAAGGATGTCGAATTCATCTTCGAAATAAGTAAAATGCCCACAGATGCTGAGATCGCACGCCGAGGTGACCCAGCCTTACACTTGCAAGTGTGGGTTTATAATAACTATGTAAAACGGCAATGGTTGATTGACGAGGCCGCAGATTAACATAGTCCCTTTCTCTTTCCTCCAAAACTTGGATATGGAGAAACGAATGTTACTCTACACGAAATACCACGAGAGAATATGATAGCCTTAAAGCCACTTCAATAGGAACTATAATCTTTGCGGTCACCTTAGGGCCCAAAACCATCTTGACTGAATTTTATATTATAGATCAGAAACTAACTATAATATGATCCTCGGCTGACCTTGGATACATCGAATGAAGGCAATCCCTTCCACGCTATTTCAAGAAGTAAGATTCTTGCATCTGGGAAAGGTATTCGTAGCCAAAGGCGATCCAAAACCTTTCGATTTACACCTAGCTGATTTAAAGAAAAGACCAGGGGTGCACTCAGAATTTGAACTTCCAACAAACCAACTTAATAAACCCTCTGACCCAAAGCCAGAGGAAAAGTTGATACCTACGACGGATCTCGAAACTACCAGCATAGCCAAAACAACTCCAACCCCTAAAGGTAAAACTAAAGAAACAGTATCATTAGGGACTACTGCGAAGATCGTTGAGTTGATAGAACAAGATTCACCAATGTTCTTACCATTCGATTCAGTAGGCATGGGATTTTCCCTAGGTGTTGGTTCCTTGCCAGCAGAAGATCTCTGTATGGTAGAAGTAGAGTGTGCAAACGCAGCAGATACCCCTACATCTATACTCCCGGCTAAGTATTGGACTCTCCATTTCGATGGAGCTAAATGCCGTTATGGAGCGGGGGCAGGTATAATTCTTACCTCGCCCGAGGAGAAGGTCCTCCCATTCTCTTTTAAGTTAAACTTTGAATGCACAAATAACGGCGCTGAGTACGAAGCTCTCCTCCTTGGCCTTACCTTAGCCAAAAGAATTGGTATTGATAACATCAGAGTCCTCGGAGACTCGCAATTAGTAACAAACCAAGTTTCTGAAATATATGAAACTAAAGCCGAACATTTACAACTCTACAAAAACGTTGTATTAGATTTAAGCAAGGCGTTTAACTTCATATCCATTGAAGCAATCCCGCGAGAGAAAAATCTTCTCGCCGATTCAATAGCAACCTCAGCATCACGCTTCACTCCAAGCAATGAGCTAGAAGATACTCACTTCACAGTATCCATTCGTAACGAACCATTGATAAAAACAATGACAAATCCTCTTTCAAGCGGAAGTGAATCTACCGTCCTAGACCATGTTGGAAATGATGCGGCTACTTTGGATTACTTAAATGCCTATGCAGCACTACATCTCTCCTATCACACGCTAGATTTATCTCTGATTCCGCATTCATCTTCCTACTTCGGAAATCCCGTAACGGGTCTTCCCTCACAAAGGGAACCTAGCATATACGCAATAGAAAATGGGGATGATATAGATTTACCTCCAGCACCACCTGAGTTCGAAGAGGGTAACGCCTCTTTAATCGAAGAAACAATCGATGTCAACATTGGGACAGAAGATGAACCAAGAATATTGAAACTAGGTTCTTCATTAACCCCAGAAGAAGTGGAAATACATACTCAGGTTCTCAAAGAACATCAAAAGGCATTTGCATTTAATTACAAAGAGATGACAGGAGTCGCACCCCACATTGCGGTGCACAACCTCGTCACTAGATCAGATGCAAAGCCAATTAAACAAAAATCAAGACCCATGAAGCCCAAAGTAGCTCTCATGGTAAAAGAGGAGGTAATAAAACTCCTTCAGGTAGGATTCATCAAGCCAGTTGACTACTCCCAATGGGTATCTAATATCGTTCCCGTTCTCAAAAAGAATGGAAAGATACGCATCTGCATAGATTTTCGAGACATCAACAAAGCGTGTCCTAAAGACGATTTCCCATTACCATCCATAGACGTTATTGTTGATGCAACAACTGGTTTTGAACTCTTGTCTCTCATGGATGGATTCTCGGGATACAATCAAATCAGAATATCCGAGCAAGATCAAGCTAAAACCACCTTTATAACTCCTTGGGGAACCTATTGCTACGCTGTTATGCCATTCGGTCTCAAGAACGCCGGTCTACTACGTGCCGGTGGCTATGACTTATATATTTCACGATTTAATTCATAAGATCGTGGAATCCTACGTAGATGACTTGTTGGCTAAGGCCAAGAAGCGTTGTGACCATCCCGAAGTACTCCGCATCATTCTTTCACGCCTAATAGAATACGGAGTTACGCTAAATCCGGAGAAATGCGTCTTTGGTGTAACAAGAGGAAAACTCCTAGGTTACATCATATCGTCACGAGGGATCGATGTTGATCCAACCAAAATTCGGGCTGTCCTCGAAATGGCCCCACCCTCGAGTGAATCTGGAATCAGATCATTTCTTGGAAAGTCAGTGCAATCCAAAGATTTATCCCGGATCTAAGCTTCGTCGTTCATCCAATCAACAATTTACTCAAGAAAGACTATAGCATTGATTGGACTGAAGATTGCAACGAAGCTTTCAGCGCAGTTAAGCGTTTCCTGTTATCACCACCCACGCTAATGCCACCTAAGTTAGATCGCCCGTTAATTCTATACTCACGGGCTACCGATGTCTCGCTGGCCTGTATGTTGGCCCAAGAAGACGATGACAAGAGAGAGCGTGCAATTTATTTCATTAGCCGAACATTGCTCGACTATGAAACACGCTATACACAAGCAGAGCGAGAATGTCTTGCCATAGTCTTTGCTACTAAACGTCTAAGACATTACATGCTGAATCAAGAAACAAAGGTCATGGTAAAGACAGACCATTTACGGACTTTTCTCACACAAGGGTCCTTGTCCAAAAAAGCTGGACGTTTTATAACCTTAATGGGAGAGTTCGAATTAACATTTGTAAACCAGAAGTCAGTTAAAGGACAAATCATCGCAGATTGGTTAGCTGACAACCCATTAGACGGAGGTGATTTAGTAGATTTAGACTTTCCAGATGAATGCGTATACTACATCGAAACTCGACCTGCTATCTCTGAGTGCCCTTGGTACACTGATATCATTAATTATATCATGGACCATACGTACCCGGAGGTAGTTACACCGCAACAAAGAAGGTGGTTACGCATAATCGTATCTAAATATGTCATCATAGAGCAGGTGCTCTATCGAAAAGCATTCGATGGAATGCTTCTAAGGTGTGTCGACACAGAAGAATCCAAGAAGATTCTCTATGAATCTCATAGCGGTATATGTGGAGGCCACTTCGGTGGCCATGCCACCACTCGAAAAATACATCGAATGGGCTATTTCTGGCCCACTCTAGAACATGACGCGATAGAGTTTGCACGCAGGTGTCATAAGTGCCAAGAATTCTCTCACGAGATCCACATGCCAGCACAGGATCTGCACAATCGCTACTCCATGGCCCTTTTCTACATGGGGCCTAGACTTAATAGGGAAATTCTCTCCCTCATCCACAGACGGCCACAATTTTATAATCACGGCCACTGAGTATTTTACCAAATGGGTAGAGGCTATGCCTCTTACTACCGTACCTGGCTCGGTGATCGCTAAGTTCATCTTGAATCAAATCATTTGTAGGTACGGTATCCCGCAAATCATTATCTCTGATAATGGAACTTCTTTCAAAAATGAAGAAGTTCACGAACTATGCGGTAAGTTCAAAATAAGCCATCATACGGCTTCCTTGTATTATCCCCAAGCTAACGGACAGGCTGAAGCAACAAACAAAACGCTGAAAGCCATTCTCCTTAAAACAGTGAAAGAAAACAAGCGGGATTGGCATTTGAAGTTATATCCGGCCTTGTGGGCCCACCGAACCTCAATAAGAACACCAACGGGAGCAACTCCTTTCTCGCTAGTATTTGGGCGTAAGCAGTTCTCCCGCTTGAGGTCGAAATACCCAGTCTCCGCATTTCATTACAAGGGATTCTGGATGAAGACGCTTACAGAGAAGCACGTCTCTCCCAACTAGAAAGCCTAGATGAAACTAGGTTAGATGCTGAGCAGCGGCATAGAGCTTATGCTGACCGAATGTGCCGGCAGTATAACAAGAAGGTCTATGAACGCGACATATATGAAGGTGATCTAGTTCTAAGACTAGACAGCCAGATCGACAAGAAGACCGGCGAAGGAAGGAAATTCCGGCCCAAATGGTTGGGCCCATACCGAGTCATGAAGGACTACGGGAATGGTGCTTATCTCTTATGTACGTTAGAAGGTGAGGAATTTGGCGAAACAGTCAATTCCCTGCACCTCAAGCGTTTCTACGCATAAGCAGCTAGCACTACCTATATAACTATCTACATTGCATTTTCATATAAATTAGGATCATTTTGTCCACTTGTTCTTACACAAATTGTGATCAAGGAATCTATTCTCAAAGTAAATCATTACAAACTCATGATGTTGTTGGCACAAAACTTTCTAATCATACCTCTCCATCTTCGGTATCATCAAGTCATCTTGGAATCTTTTATCAAATAAAATCAAACATGACGAAGTCCTAACGGTAACCATACCAAGATCTGCAAGTTTGTTCTCGCTTTGATTTCTTCTTAGGATAGGTGTCTTGCCTATGGTCTGTTCTAGAAGCTTCATGGTGTCACATCTATCCCATATACACATCTCTTTGGAAACAAGCATATACTGACATTTTACTCAAAAAGACAAGTCAAAAAGTGATTAAACAGAAAATTTTATTTTTACACATTTCCTTGCCCCACCAACCTTCGGTGATGAGCTTGCGTCTCTTACTAGTGACGTAGGGTTGGGAAAGGATGGAAATGCCCTTACTCGCCTATGCCTTGCCCACGGTGATAAACCCACGCTTCTTACTAGTAGCATGGGGCAAAGTGTAGGGGTCCTCTAGACAATGCAAACGTTAAAAGGTCATAAACAAACTATTCAAACTTTGAGTCAAAACGAATGAATCGGATGCTCAAAATTCCAAGAGAGTTAAAAATCCTAAAACCAGATTTTGTCTACTATGTGGCCATCTACGGGTCTAAGTCTGGATAAACCGCAAAGCAAGTTGCACCCAAAACTATGAAGTCATTCAGGTAGAGTAAGCTTGTAGCTTCCAATTTGGTTCCGCCAAAGCTTCGTCTGTCTTTCATCACTATCATTTCACCATTCTTCATAACTTGCACCCTTCTTGGCTCTTGGTGATGAGCCCTCGCATCTTACTGGTTGCGTGGAGTTAGGAGCGGGGCAAGTTAATCTATTCATCATACTGGTTATTTTCATCACTTTGCCAAAACAAACATGAGGTATCCAAATTGCTCACAGAAACTAAGATTTAAGATCACAATATATCTACAATATCATGTATCAGCATCATGAAACACAAAAAGAAAGCAAACATTTGCATCATCTGTTTTCCATTGCATACATTCTAGAAAGCATATAAAACATACATCGTAGTATACACGAGAAAGCTGGAAACAGAAAGGGAAAACACAAGTGACAAAGTTTTGATCCAAAAACGAATGCATATATATAAATAATCAATGTTTGTATACAATGCCATCATGCACTAGGCATGGTCAAAACGCTCAAAGAGCCCGTAATACACAAAAGAATCTATAATACAAAAAGTGCATAGGAGCCAAGTGGCCTCTCAACCCCTACGCGATCCCGCTGAAGGTGCGCGCCCTCGCCTAGGACTCCGGCTACGCCGGCGCTCTGAATGGACGGAGGGCTCAGGGTCCCGAGGAGCAGCCGTGGTCTCGCCATGAGAATGGCTCCTCATAAGACGCTCGGCTGTCCTATAGCCCGCCAACTCTGTACGGAGAGTCGACACCATCCTAGCCACATGCCAAACGGGAGCGAAGACGTCAGTATGCCTGCCGGCTGCTGAGGGCTCCCCGGCATCTATAGATAGCTCCGCACGGGTCTTATCCATAGGGATCATCAGAGAATCAGTGCATACCCTACGGATTAGATCCCGCCACTCGTCGACGGTCTCTGCAAAACAAAGAAGAAAGACGAATTAGAAACTAGGCAAGAGGCTAAAATATACAAGATACAAATATAAGGAGAGATAGCAGTTGAAACAAGTCCTAAATCAAACTAACACTGAAAGGGAGAGAGGATGACTTACTCGGGTCACCGGGCCTCCAAGATGGGTCACTAGGGCCAACACTGCTGCAGATGCCGCCGACCGTGTGGAGTTGCTCTGTGGTGTGGGGCAACATGTCGCCCCACAAATGAGACTCGCCCTCTCCCCACGGCCCGAGAGTGGCTCCTCTGAAACTAGAGTCTCTCTCTCTGCACTCTACTCCTCCCTCTCTGCCTGCATAATATCTTGAGTGTCATGCCACTCAGGATCGCTGTCATCCGTCTGCTCCTCTCGACCCTCCTCTCGTGGACTCCTCGGAATCGAGTCAATATCTATAAGGTCATCGCTACTATGAGCGGGACCCGCAGTAATGTCAAGTAAAGGTGCCGAGGCGCACCCGGCTCTCCTCTCGGCCCGAGCAATCCCCGGCTGCAATAGGAATACCGGGAGTGACCTTTGTCCAACCACGACCTCTAGGCCCCCTCTAGCCTCCCGGATTGATCTATAGATCGGGTGCCCTTTGGAGGAAGCATGCCCACATATGGGAGGCCGAACTGCTGAGGGACCCTGCCGAAAGGATGTACCTCCACCCGTCCCACACGGTCAATAAGCTGCCCTGTGGTGGAGCAAGAGATCAATGTGAGAGCCTCCTCTCCCCAAATGCCGGCCATGAGCTGGTACGGTGTGGCCTCCATATCTGCTGTGGTGAGGGAAGCTACTGGCTGGTGAGGTGCTCTAAGCACCGACATGTCTGACCATCTGGCTGCCCTCACAGCCCCGGGATCTGCCACCTCCACGCCTCTGCCATAGGGAATGAAGCGCTCATACACCCAACTCATAACTAGAGTAGGGTGGCTCAAAGACTGTCCCTGTAAACGGACCACCCTGTATAAGTCATGATAAGTGGTCCCCAAAATATCTGCGCCCCAGGCGTATATCCGACCATGCCCCTCTATCTGTGCAATGATGGGGGCCCAACAGTATAACAATGTATCCCCTCCCTTGTCCCCGATCAGTCTCGAGGCAAGGATCCCCATGATGGCCTGTCGAAATACGGGGATGGGCAAAGAAGGAATGGATCTAACTCTCACTCCCTTCTTCGGCCCCGTGGAAATAGCTGCATCCCCATATAACTCGCCCTTGCTTTGTGCAATCTGTGCTCTGGACCCAGTTGTCTCCAGTGTGAGTCTCCTCCCGATGATCGGGACCCCCAGGATACGGTAAACATCCTCCAAAGTGATGGTCCACTCACCGCGGACCCCTGGCAGTCGGAAAGTGTTCCGATCTGCATCCCAATATGAAAATAAGTCACAAAGGATGTGACTAGATGGCGTGACATGGGGCACACGCGATATACGCAATATGCCGGCCCTCTGCAACGTGTCCTCCTCGTCTGGCGAAAGGGCATCCAATACCCCGGGCAACCAATCACACTCTCTCTCCCGGCTCCATCTAATGTACTCCTCCCTCGCCTGCATACACCCAAAAACACACAAAACAGAGCAAGTTAGTATCTAATCAATGCAGGGAGAATCATAAAAACGTATAGAAATGCAAGAAAATATAAGTATAAGTCTCCAAAACAAGCTCTTTTGCATTTTGTGCAAAACCGCCGCCCTGAGCAGGGAGGCGGTTTTGTAACCGCCACCCGATCGGGCGGCGGTCATGTAACCGCCGCCCTGGCCAGGGCGGCGGTCGCGGTCCGAAAACCCGCGCGGGTTTTTAACCCTAAAAATCAAAAAAACGCAAAAATAGACCATTTTAGCTAAAAAAAAGAGCCTACCAAGAGGCGCCCCCTAGACGGACCTTTTGAACCAAACATTTTCAAAAATAACCCCCCCATTACAAATAATTTGCCATTTCAAATTTGAAGGGGGAAAAATGCAAAATTGAAGAAAACCAACCTGTGATCTCGCGGGGTGGCGTTCGCACGTGGAGGCATGATCACGATCTCACTGCGGACGTTTCGACTATACTCACGCGAGAAACCGTCACCGTGGGTCCCAAAGCTCAAAATCGATCAAATCAACTCGCGCAAATGAATAGGAAAATGGGCCCACTTTCATATATATATTGTTCTATTTCGTCTTAAAATGACTTTTTCGCAGGTTTGGAGCGCTGACGGAGGTAAGTTCCTATCCCCGCACAAATGGTACGTCCTCTTTCCCTGTTATTTTAGCGTTTATTTTTCAAATTATTGTATCTATCTGCACTTGAGATCTCTTTTCATTTTGCAGGTAGCGGGAATTTCGGATGGCGCCATTTCGACACACGGACGTGTAAGGTATAACTTCTAAACCCCCCATTTCGGGACTGCCATACTCGGACCCACCGTTTTATGCCCTTTCATGGCTAAAACGCTTCTCCGAGGGGGCAATATGTACGTACCCAAAATTGTAAGGTACTGTACTGCGGAACGGTGTAATAAATGCCCCAATGATGATACAGGTCTCCTCGCAAGGTGTTCGGGATCCAGAAAGAGCTCTTCGGATATGCGTTAACATCCCGCATACCCCACTTAGCCCCCGCGCCCTTTGTTTTCCCCTCTTTTCCCTCTTTCCTCGGCCTCTGAACCTTCAGTGACGAAACCGCCGCCCTGCAGGGCGGCGGTCTCGTGACCGCCGCCCTGAACAGGGCGGCGGTCCTGTAACCGCCGCCCTGCTCAGAGCGGCGGTCCTGGGCACATTTTCCAGAACGCCCTTTTGACGCGACCCACGTGAAATATCACGTTTCACCAGCTTTTCTTTGCCGACTTGAGCATGCATTAATGTTTTTGGTCCCCTGGAATAGTGTTTTTCCTTTGTTTATTGTTTAGGAGTTCAATTTGGTTTTGATTCTTGGGTGTTTGAATTCCTATAAATGCATGGTTTGTGTACATGCAAATGGTCTGATTTTGGTCCGAATTTTGGTGAGTTTGTGTGAAGAATTTGAGTGGAGTTTTGATCACCATTTTTCCTTGTTAGAGTCTTCGGTTTTTAGTATTTTGGTTAGCTTGCTTAGGATTGATAGCATAGTTTACTTCATACTTGGTTTAGCATTGCTCAAATTGTTGGTAAGCCACGAGACCCATCTTGTGCGAGCAAAGTCTTTGTTGCTCCATCCAATCCGGTTAGAAGCTTGCCTCGAATTCCTTTTCTTTGTAAATTTGTTTTATTGTGACTTAGAGTTCTTAGTTCAATTCATCGTATACAGTTAGCTTTATTCAAATTTGTTGGTAAGCCACATATCCAACTTGTGCAAGCAAAGTGTCTTTATTTTGGAACGAAATAGCTTAGGAAGCCATTAAAGTTGCAGGTTTTGCTCTTCGTATAGGATAGTCAAAGGTTACGGTCGCTTCACGTTCGCATGACTCAAGTAAAATCTCGCTAGGAATCGCATAAGCCAAGCTCGTACTCTTGCGCTATCCCTTTCCTACTCGCATTCTCGGTGCTGCATTACATTTGTCCTTGTCCCAAAATCTACTCCTATCGGTACTAGCATTACACGCTTTTTGGATCCAAGTGAACACGAAAAAACAAGAAGATCATGCGAGGGGACGAGATCACATACACCATCGGATTCGCCACTATTCTGCGAAGTCCAGGTTTTAAATTTCAAAGTTCTAGTCAGATTTATATCAAATAGAGTAGTTAATCGCTTTATTTCATTTCATTCTATTCTCGATATTGCCAGGGAAGGCTGTGGGGATTGATAGTTTCTGAGAAACTATGATTCACTCCTCACTTCTGAGGTAGGATCGAGAATCTTGCAGGTAGATTAGACAGGCTATCTTATTTATTTAGAATAATTCTACAAATTGCACAGGCAAATAACCACACTCGGTTATCTTGTCTGTTTTAAATTATTGTTTAGTTATTATTTCTAGATACGCTTAAAATAGTTTGTTTTCCTTAGAATTGTTAGAATATTTCTTAGAAAGATAAAGGTTATATATGTTAGATTTATTTCACATAGTTAGAATTTATTTCATTACAGTTAGATTACATTTTGTTTTGTATGACAATCACGGGACCTCAAGAGCCCAGGGAATATATATTTGAGCCAATCGTGCCTCAACCAAACCTAGCCATAGCAATAGTTGACATAGACCAAAATCTCAGGATACAAGTATTCCGAACAACCGCAGATCTACAACTGATCAGCTCACAGTTAAGAGGATTAAACATAGAAGACGACCAAGCACATGCGTTTTGGTCAAGTCAGCCAAACTACAGATTACCCTAGAAAATATCCACATGACTGTAGAAGGGCTCGAAAGAGAACAAACATTCGAGTGTGATCCTTTAGTTCCACAGCCAGACGCTGGAGACACCCTCGTAGATATAGATACCAGCTTAAGAATCCAGGTTGCAAGAACGCCTGTAAGGTATTCTGAGAAGATCGCACAACTGTTGGTTCTAAACGTAGAAGCTGAAAAGGTGTACGATTACTGGATACTAGGGATTAGAACTTGATCTCGCGTATGACCATAACAGGACCGCAACAACCAAGAGTCTATGGTTGTGATCCACAGGTCCCACAGCCCAACGAATCCACAAGTCAGTTAGATATAGACACTGGCCTACGCACACTAGTATTTCAGTCCACTCCACTTCCACCTATCATCGTCGAACAACTATCCTTACTAGATATAGCGGCTAACGAAGCTAGGGAATTCTGGACTAGGCCAGAAAATCGTCCATAGAATCAACTATATCCGCCATATGACCTTATCAGGAGATATACACGAAACAATCCCAGGTCATTTTCCACGTATTCCGCAACCCATAGATCGAATCACGCCAGAGCTCGATATTGATTGGAGCCTTCGAGCAGTCATCCTCGCTGATCGATCTATCACACCAGTCCAAGTTAGAAGGGCCTTCTTAGCCTTAGATTCGTAAATTCCACTAGTGCGTGTCGAAGACATTAGATTGCCTAACTAGTTTGTCTGCATATTCTACCCCCACCGGCTGTCTCGGCACGACCTCGGGAGGTCGGGTACGTGGAAGAGTTACTTGTTGATTCTCATGCTCGCCTGTCACTTTTCGTAGACGTACCCACCGTCCTCTCCTACCCATGTTATTACAAAATATTGTGCGTTTTGTATGCCCTTTGAAGTCATTTTTATGTGGTATTTTACATGCCACACAATTTCTAACTATCATGTCATCAATTTTATGAGAAATGTAGATTACAAGATTATATTTTCAATAAATTATATGAACTAAACGGATTTTTTTCCGTAAAATTTCAATTTGGTATTGTAGACACCTATAATTTAGCTCCAACAATTTAAATACTTAAATTGCGCTAATTATACCCTTTCCCGCAAATTGATGACATATCTTTAATAAATGCTCATTTTCTCTTCTATCGTCGTTATTTAGTTACATTATGTTAATTAATTAACTCTTCTATCCAACAAATATGCCAATTAACAACCTTCCATTAATTAATCCCCCTTTCTATCTAGACTAATTAATTATTCTTAATTAATTAGCTTCCTCTTCCATTAGATCAATAAATCGTCATTTATGTGACTACATCCCTCTCATAGTCTAAATCATGCTAATTATTCTATAAAAATCTTCTATAAGCTTGCACACCTATTAATTAATCACTTTGGTTAATCAATAAACCCCATCAACTCCCATGAGTCACTAAAGGAGAAACTAAACTCTCCTCTCCTAAAATAAACTCAACCACTTCTAAACCATGCTTATCCCCAACTAACTCAACCTTGCTATTATCCTACATGTAAAGGGATGCAAATCTTATTTTATCCATTGGGCTATATAAAGAGCCCTTCTCATAACTTTCTACTTACACCTTTATATGCTTGTAAAATCACTATAGGCATTTCATCTTGGAGCATTCTTCCATTAGAGGTGCTAAGCATCATCCATCCAAGATTTTTGTGAAGAACATAGAGTTAATCAAGAAAGGCCTTGTAGCCATGACTTGATGAACCTCCATCCATAATCCTCTTGGATCAAGCAACAACTATCAACCCTTTGATAGCTAAAGGATCTACATAGGTCCATCTCATTGTTTTAGCTTTCTAAAGAGTAGAGGAATGAATGTTAGCATGTTAGTTTGAAGTTCTTTCAAGGTTCTAATGCATAATGTTGATGTTTATTACTTGTTTAGCTCTTAGCATGATGGTTCTTGATTATTTTAGCTTAGTTTTGAGACTACTAAGGTGTTAGTTTCATTTCTATTTACTTAGCTAACTAATTCATGAGCACATATGGCACACCGGTGGGACTGAGAGTTGTGTGTATCTTCAAAGGAAGAGGATGTGTTGAGGCAAGCGATAAAAGAGGTCCTGCGAAGAGAGGGAGGATCGTGGCGTAGGAGTTGTATTATATTGATGATGAAGAGGATCTGCCGAAGATAGGTAAGACCATGACATAGGATTTGAATTAGATGAATGATGGGGAGAATTTGCGGTGACACAAATCTTTAGAGGAGGAGAATTTCGTTTAGGTGACTGATTATTCCTTAGAAGAAGGTTGATTGGATGAAGTTTAGGAGATTGAGGAGAATCCAAATAATAGTTTGGATCAGAATAATCAGGAGAATTAGAAGAATCAGACAAATAGTTTGGATTAGAAGCCTCTGAATCAGAAGAAATGTTTGGATTAGAAAGAATAATCATACCACCAACTATGAGATGAAGATGGGGAAAGGCGTAGCTGATGGGTTCTCTAGCATAAATAACCAAACGAGGTTTAGTCATGATGGGCGTCTTTTGATGTGAACATTGAAACTTTGATTCCTTATTGTCATATGTATAAGGGACCTTGAGATAATCAGTCATTGTTGGCGTGTGTTGGGTTCAAAGGCCTAGACCTAGATTGTATGATCAAACTTCTTCAAAGTGAAACATAATGACAACCAACTACACATTTCGTAAATATGGGGATGCTTATGTGACTTTCCAAAAGGGAAGCTAAGGAAAACATACATCATGATGACTCAAGATTGATAATCCAACAAGGTTTGGGCAACAAGTTTGGAGGTGCAAATGCTAAAGGATTGATAAAAATTTAGCAACATAAAGGATACAAAGGAAAGATTTCCAATGTTCGATTGATGCAAAAAAATTTTGATAGGAAATGTTTTTGCCAAGGTTTGAAAGATATGTTCAAAAATGACCATGAACTTAGGCGAAAAAAAGAAGATCAAGAGGATCAAAGACCCAAAGGATTGTCCTAGAAATGAGTTTATAAGGTGGATAAACACAAGGAAAAATCACGCAAGTTCAAAACACAAAGCCAAATTAATGACCAAAGAATAATGAATGATAAAGAATCAATGGATCAAAGTGATTGTCCTAAATGGATAAGTCAAAATGACGAATAATCGCAAGACACAATCACACAAGGTTTGTTATGAACCAATCAATCAATGAACTTACTTCCTATGTTTTTTTCAAATGGCAGTTGATGTTTAAGATGATCAATAAAATGTCACCACTTATGTCAAGTTCAAAGAAATGAACAAGGCATAAGTAATAACAAGAGGTTGATATGATCCCCAAACAAAGTATACGTAAAGTGAGTTTGAATCCAACCAAGACCTATATCTCAAAAAGTGGGAGTTACGAAGATGAACAACACAACAATACCACTAAGATATGTTAACCAAACTTTACGAAAAATTAAGGTATTAATATCAAAATAATATTGATACGATGCGCACAAAGGTAACAACAACACCTTTCAAAATCGAGGTAATGTTTGAAATCAAACTAAGGCTTAAGGTATACCAAGGAATTATTAGGGTGCACGTAGCGTAACGTTACAATCTAGACACTTAGGCCAAGTTTACAAGAAACAAGACGTAAGTATCAAAATTGTGGCGATACAATACAAACAACGTAACACTTCAAAGGAGAGTCTAGTGAAGAATCAATCCTAACTACAAATGATGATCTTGACTTGGGTATCAAGATCAAATGGTTATCAATGATGTAAAGACGTACTCACACACTTTAGACATTTAACAACTCAACCACAAACATGGATGAGTGTAAATGAACATAAAAGTGGTGAACACAATCAATTGACAACACATGTATAATTGCTCTTTTGTTGATCAACAAAGTGTCAAAAGAAAGCAAAGGAAGTAGATCAAATGGGGTTGAAAAGTGTTTGGCCTCACTTCAACGAAGTTTCACCCCGCCTTGTAGTGAGTGAAAACTAAGTAAAAGTAATGCTTTACAAATTTTGTGGTGAGTTACGTGTAGTTTGAACTTTGTGACTCTCCTTTGTTCAAAAACAAAGTTTCGACTCCGAAAAAGTTCTCCCTTTGCGAAGGCTATAAAAAAATATTGGTATAAATAAGTTGGCTCTGAGTAAAGATAGTTTTCTAGGTGGTTCGCTCAACTAAGTGTCACAAGTTATCTAAATGCGAGCATGATTTACCAAGAAAGTCACACTAACTAGTCTTGGGTTATCTCGGCTTTACTTTACCCCCTTTAAGTGTAGTGAGCAATTAATATGTTCATCATGTACTCTCAATAGAGTTGCGATACAAATAACTTTAACTCTAACTCACAAAGGTAAAATTAGTCAAGTAGGCATACTGAGCACTTCTCGTTTTGTTCACAAGGTTCCTTTTTACGTGGACTACTTTGGGGTTCCTAGGACCACCCCCATTGTTGTATCTTAAGGCTTATGCCAAAGGGATTATGTCCTATTTTTAAGTGGATGAGGCGTACCCTTATCTAAACCTGCATATACAGTGTGATGAATGTGGTGTGTTTTTTATTTTTTCAACTTAATGTGGTTTAGTCATTCGTCAAATCTGCAACTTACGCAATCACACGTGTAATTAGAAAGTTTGTTTCGATTCTTCTTTCTTTGACAAGAATTTTTAGGTCATGTACAAAGATTTTAGTAGTTTTCCACAAACAAAAAGAGGATAAGACGTCATTTTCGATTCTCAAGATCATCCTAAGATGCAAGAGAAGAGCATACACAACGTAGAATCTAAGTATTTAACTAACAATGGAAAAACACTTATCTTAAATGCACAATTTGTTCATTTTAGCCAATTTTAAGTTCATTCCCTTAGTAAAAAGTTGAATGAGATGTTTTCAAAATCATGGAAAAGGTGTAGAATAGTTTCGATTCCCAAGATCACCTAAAATGTGTGAGGGAAGAGCATACATGATCCTAGCCTCATAAACAAAAATGCAACATTCATTAACTTTAATCAAGAAAAATTAGCACAAAACATGATCAAATATACCTTAAATCAATAGTTAGTCTTTAGAAAAACCCTGCAAGGTGTTAGAAGATAAGACCAAAGTTGTTTTTGATTCTCAAGACCGCCAAAAGGCGCAAGAAAAGGGCATACACAAATTTTGATTTAACTAAGTAAAAAATGAAAAAATAACATTCATTAAAGCATTGAAATGTGTTATAAAAACATCCATAATCATAGCCATTTCTTATTCTCAAGGTCACTCAAAAGCACAAGAGAAGAGCATACGTGGCATTGATCAAAAGTGAATCTAACATGCAACGAAAATGACCAGTTTTATAATAAATGAAAATCTTGTACTTTTTGTAAGTATAAATCCTAAATTTATATTTTCATTTCATATTTCACTTCAATACCTTTCCAACGCAAAAAAATGGATTCGTTTCGAGTTCGGGAGCAAAATTTATGGCCTTTGGAAGATGGGTTACGCATATACTCTTATGCTCACGGGTATGCACTTAACATGTACTCAAAAAATGTCAAAAAAACATCCCTTAATCTGCAAAAATGTCAATTTTTTCAAACCAAGATTCAATTTTGAGAGCAACCCATATCATTAATATATAAATAGAAGACTCAACACTATCAAACATTAACATTCATTATTAAAAATTTAATATTTTTAAGAAATTGACAAAACTAGCATGTAGAATGTTGAAAAATGAAGCTCTAAACATGAAAACATGGAGAAATCTTGAATTTTTCCCATCAAGATCCAATTTTGACAGCACTTCGCCTCCTTTATACCTACAAGGAAGACTCAACACATGCAAACTCAACAAAACAAGTTAATAAAAACAAGTTAGATCAACATGTGCAAAAGAGGGTTAGTAACCAAAATTGAAACTTAACTACAAAAACTTGAAATTAAGTGCAAAGGAAAATGGAGTAAGTCCCACTGGGTGTTCCAAATGTGTACATGGATTAGTTAACTAAGCTATAGAAATGAAACTAAAACAATCTACATTAGTTCCAAAGTAAATTAACTAAACATGAACCATCATGATAAGAACTTAAAGAGACTAAACATTATTAACATGCATATAAACTTGAATAAAACCAAACTAACATGCTAACAAGATAAATCTCTATTCTCTATGATTGCTAAAATATAAACTATGAACCTATGAAGAACATAAGCAATCAAAATAAAATGATGGAGATCTCAAGAGGTGAGAATGGGATCTCACCAAAACATGGCTACAAGGTCATTTTGGATATTCCTATATTACTCAAATTTCACTTTGAAAGGATGCAAGATGGAGAAGCTATTTCCAACAATGGAGAATGACTCGTGATCAAAATGCCTATAGTTTTTACTATTCAAAGAATGGTGTGTGAAGAAATGTAAGGAGGGTTCTTTATATAGCTTGGTGAAGAGGCGAGGTTAACAAATTGATGAATGTGGGATAAAAGTAAAACAAGATTGGGAATGGATAAGGTTGTTTTATAAAAGGTAATTTTGATTTAGAAGAGTTTAATTTGTCATTAGTAAGTCATGGGAGTTAGGGGATGTTTTAATTAATTAAATGTGATTAATCAATAGGTAGAAGTAAGCTTATAGAAGCTAATTATCAGAAAATTAGTATGATTTGTGGGATGTAAGAGAGGAATTTGATCCAATAAATGGTGATTTATTGATTTAGAGTTGCATGAGCGTAATTAATTAATAATAATTAATTAACCCAAGTAGAAGCGGATATTAATTAACGAAAGGTCGTTAATAAACATCCTTAATGATAGGAAGGCTAATTAATTAATGAAAGGTCATTAACTAACAAATATGAAGAGGAATGTTAGCTAATTAGCGGAAAAGTGCTAATTATTATGTCAGTGATGGAAAAGAGGATAGTTAGTGCAGTCTTAGCATTAAATCCTGCGTAAGTGGATTTTAGGTGTCTACATTTGCCCCTCTTTGGGGTGGCATAAGTGAAGCCACTTCAAAGATAGTAGACAAGTATAAACAAATAATTTTTTTGAAAATATAGAAGAAAAATTAATAAATTGAAGAATTCCCCTCGAGTGTCGATGGGGTGATGAAAGAGGGTGATCAACACATTGGCTAGGTTGTTTACACTTATTGTCTATTAAGTCTTCACTTTGATAAGTAATTAAATCCCACATGCACACATGGGATCTCTATGAGTCAACATGATTAGTATGTTACCAGGTTTTGTTTAGACCTTGTTCAAACTCTTGCCTTAGTGCATGTCTTGTCTCATGATTTGTGCCTTTGGCTAATCACTCTTTCGTCGCAAGGCTTTTCATTGCATTTTCCATCTCCTTTCATGGAATTTGCACTTTTCTTCTTCTTTGTTCAAAACATCCATGTGTATAGGATTTCCTTTTTGCTATGTTTGAGGGAATTTTGTCCCTTCTTTCAATAAACAATCTTCCACTTCTTTCTATCCTATGTTTCTTGGCCATCTTACACTGGGGGCATCTTTGTTCCTTCCTAGCATGTCATTGGGTTTACATTCATCATCAAGTTGAACATATCCATATTGGCCCTAATATAACTTTTGTGTGAAGAGTTTGCCTTTGAATATTCCCATCTAACATTAGGGGCAATGTCACATCTTCACCTTCTTCTTGTACATACATGTGGCCTTGTTCCTCAGATATCCCATCTATTGTTGGGGCATCCACGCTTTCTTCATTTTTCCGTACATAACTTTAGAAAACACAAAAACATTCGCATAAACTTTCAAAAATAAAAACATTCACGTATGTTTCTAAAAATTAAAAGCAGTAAAAATCATCCTACAAAACATCGTTCTTTGGTTCTCGCCTATTCTTGTGCATGACTCGCAGATCATCTTGATCTACCTCCATCAACAAAGCCTGGTTTGTTTACTATGTCTATACTCAAGGGCACAACGAGTTGTTTGCAGTCTTGTTTCATAGTGTATATTTTCTTTTCATAGGACCTAAGTGTCCTTCGTTATTCCCATTGCATGTATCATGCTTGGTGCACCATATTTTAACCCTTGTCATTAATTCGCACAACTCGGAATCGAAGCTTGATAACAAAAACATTGCATTACGCTTTTTCTATTAGGTTAGCTTGTTTAATTTCTTGTATTGCATTGCATTATGTATGTTGAATGGATTTAGGCATCTTTCACTTTCTCGTATTGCATTGGATTTTGTATGGTGCATGGAGTTGGTATTTTCACTAAGGGGCAATTGTTCAGTATTATGGATTTTCACATCGTTCTACACTTTTGTTGTATGGGTATATTTTTAATAAGGACCAATGATGTAGATCCTTGGAAATATGATGACACAAAATTTGTTTTTAATACAATGGATGAAAGCTCATTCCTTTCTCGCCATCTTCATTTTTCCTCTATATCATTCTCCTGTCAACTTTATTCTTCTAATTCACTTGGGGCCGCATGCCCTACCCATTCTTCTATCCATTTCTCTCACCTTTTTCGATCGTCGATCGCCTTCTTTCATCACCCCATCGACACTTGAGGGGTATTTCTCACCTACTATTTTTTCTTCTACCCTTCAAAATTTTACTTGTCTACTATCTTTGAAGTGGCGTCACTTACAACACCCCAAAGAGGGGCAAATGTATACACCTATAATTTAGCTCGAGCAATTTAAATACTTAAAATTGCATTAATTATACCCTTTCCCGCAAATTTACGACATATCGTCAATAAATGCTCATTTTATCTTATATTGTCGTTAATTAGTTACATTACGTTAATTAATTAACTCTTTTATCTAAAAAATGCGTCAATTAACGACCTTCGTTAATTAATCCTCCTTTCTATCTAGACTAATTAATTAGCTTCCTCTTCCATTAGATCAATAAAATGTCATTTGTGTGACTACATCCCTCTCATAGTCTAAATCATGTTAATTATTCCTCTAAAAAGTTTCTATAAGCTTGCACACCTATTAATTAATCACTTTGGTTAATAAATAAACCCCCTCAACTCCCATGAATCACTAGAGGACAAACTAAACTCTTCTAAAGTAAACTCAACCGCTTCTAAACCATGTTTATCCCCAACTAACTCAGCTTTGCTATTATCCCACATGTAAAGGGATGCAACACTTCTTTTATCCATTGGGCTATATAAAGAGCCCTCCTCCTACCTTTCTACTTACACCTTTACATGCTTGTAAACTCACTATAGGCATTTCATCTTAGAGCAATTCTCCATTAGAGTGGAGCTAAGCATCATCCATTTGCATTCATCCATCCATGATTTTTGTGAAGAACATGGGGATAATCAAGAAAGGCCTTGTAGCCATGACTTGATGAACCTCCATCCGTAATCTTCTTGGATAAAGCAATAACTATCAACCCTTTGATAGCTAAAGGATCTACATAGGTCCATCTCATTGTTTTAGCTTTCTAAAGAGTAGAGGAATGAATGTTAGCATGTTAGTTTTAAATTCTTTCAAGTTTCTAATGCATAATGTTGATGCTTATTACTTGTTTAGCTCTTAACATGATGGTTCTTGATTATTTTAGCTTTGTTTTGAGACTACTAAGGTGTTAGTTTCATTTCTATTTACTTAGCTAACTAATCCATGAGCACAGGTATATAATTTGATAGAAAAGTTTTTTTAATTTTGGTTTGTAAACGTTGAAACCATAAATTGGATAGGTGTAAGAGGTATTGGGGGATCTAATAATCATGGACCAAAAACTTGGATAAAAAACGGATGGCCTAAAGTAGAATAAGCAATACACTCTGCTAACTTAGGCACAATGTTTTTCAATTAAAATAATAAGCATTTTTACTCAGTGCAATGAAAAATATTGTTTTTGTTTTCTTAAATAATATTTACAAGAATTTTACATTAGTAATAAGGAGAAAGTGGGTTGTAATTATTTTTAGTTTTGACTTTATATATGATCTTTTTAATTAAAAAAAAAACTTTTTTATTTTTCAAAGTTATTTAAATAATTATAATTGAATTTGGAACCTATTTATTGTTGTATACGTTTTTTAAAACCTTATATTAATGAAGTTAGATCAATATCATTTAATAAAAAAATTGTGAAAAAATAATTACAATATTATATATCATACATTACATTTTTTCAAAATGATAGAACCTCTTTAAAAGTTTGTGACATACCTATATATACCCCTATGTTAATGGTTTGCTTATTTTAGAAGGTTCCAAAATATTCGAATGATATTAGGATGTTGATCTTGGATAGGTAAATTAGATGCAGAGTTTTATTTGTTTATTGAAAATGGAATTTGGATTTCTATTTCTAAATTGGTATTTTTACTTGTGTAAATTACCAACGCCATGCCAAAGGGATGCTTTTGACAATTGGAAATGTGTTGGATGCCTATACACATATTTGAATTTCACAACTATTAAACATGAATTCTTAATGTATTAATAATTATGATAGAGAGGCAATTATGAAGCATGCATAGTCATAGATCTATTACATTTCAGGTCCCAGACTTCCATGCGTTGTTCATGTGGCGATTCATGTTTAACGTCAGGGCCTTAGTCAACTTCCTCATACTCGGCATGTCTCCTCTCGTCCTTGCTCTTCTTTCCGAATATCCATGTGTATTGAGGTATTAAATGGTATACATATTCTACATGTTCCTCATATTGTTTTGGCTCATCACCCACATGAATAATATGGGGATTTCATTCTTCCCTTGTTTCTTCACCTATTCTAAGAGCTTCATGAACCTACTCTTCTTCAATGGTGCTCTACATGTTTATTCTTTAAATTGGAGATACCCGAGGAGGAGGTGCACACCGAACTTGACCCTACTATTGCTCTTCTCCTATTTCATGCACTATGGTCCGATTGGCCCTCCGTCTCATCTCCTTCCTCTTCTTCTTCAACTAGCTCAAGCCTTCTCTTCTTTTGTCTCATAACTACCTTTCCCGAAGGTGGTGGTGTAATGGATGTATCACGTGCCTCTACCAATTTTTCATCATGTAACTTTGGGTGCAAAGATATGTAAACTCTATACGATTATTTTTCGACCGCTAAATTAACAATCGATTAAGGTCCATCTCATCCGACTTCATGGTCTTCACATACGAGTATCTAGTCTCGTAGCCATAGGTCTTGCATGCAGTGTGGTACTCAACCTCTACCTTATTTGCATTGAATTTCAATAGCTGCATGTCCTTGATCCCGTTCACCGCACTCCAAAAGTAACTTGTTGTGAATGCGAATGGCGGCTTACACCAAGGACCCATTTCTCCATTTAGCAAAATAAAATTACGTGAGACAAAAATTATTGCATCACATCAAATTTGACTTGTCCACCCAATTCGGTGGGAAACTCCTTGGGTATGTATCATTCATTCTCAAAGTCATTATGCATCCTCTTATACCATATGTCCAAGCGCGCATTGTATACATTTGTGATTGCTCCATCACAATTATACTTTACAAATCTTTGCTTACGGTGATCTTATCTCTATAGGGTGTTCCCATTCAATCCGTAGTGGTCCATCTAGCACTCTAATCTCCCAAAATACAATGAGAAACGAAATGGACTCCATGTTATTTTCTCACTCTTTTCATGTTAATTCTTGGCCTCTTCCATAATACTCTTTACAATTTATAGAGAAATATTGTATTTTGTGTAATGCGTCATTTTATGCATAATATGTAAAAAATATTGTTCACTTCATAATATCTCTCTAAGGCTCCTAGCTTGCAACTGAACAAGCATGAGAATACTCTTGTTTCATGGTCAAATATGTAATCAATTTTAAATGCGTGGCTTCCCTTTGATAATGCACTTGTGTGGTTGTGTTAGAAAATAAGGTATAAAATTTTGGAACAATCCCTCACAAAATCGCAATAATAGAAACTAATATGCAGAAAATATTACAAATTTGAAATAAAAGTGCGAGTAATAAAAAGAACACAACACAAAGAGACAATATTTAACATGGTTCACCCAATTTGGGCTACGTCCACCAAGAATCACTTACTCATATTTTATTACAAGCCACCTCTCTCTCAATACAATACCAGATCTATTTGGAGCTATGCTCAACAAACTCTACATAATTCACACTTGAACTCACACACATCTGCAATGTTACATCAACCCTACCATATGCACAAAACCACATAAATAGGCAACTGCTTAAGTAGTTTTACAATATCATGGGTACCAAAACCATGGGCCAAAACCGTCCCATAAACCTATGGGTCAAAAATCCTACCCATATGAGAAGAGCACATTTCCCGATATATCGGGCATGTTTTTCGAGGCAAAAAAATGTACAACTGTGGAAAGTGTACATTAATCTTAGTGTACATTCTTCAACACTTCCACACATGAAAACAAGCTCCACAACATAATAGGTTGTTTCTTCTACTTCAGCTTCGTTATGCATATCCAATGTGATCTCATCACCCCTATCTCACAACCCATTTACCTTGTTGATTAGTTGGGTCATGATGCACATTCTTCTCCTTGCATGAAGTAAAAATAATCTTCATGTACACATGACACTAGTCATTGGAAAAGTCATGTGGGATTACCAAAGAATGAAAACTCAAACAACTACAACATGCCACCACTCTCCAACGCCTGCACACCTTATCACCCAACACAATCTATTTTTTCCTTGTGCATTGGCTTATTTTTGCCAAGATGTCATTCCTTATATCTCTTTTGTGTCCTAGAGCATGATGATTGTACTCACTAATATTTCATTTTTAGACCTTAGATTCCCAAATCTTTACCAACAATGAACTCATCTAGATACTACATCTCCATGAACTAGTCATCGTGGGAATCCTCAATTGTCTTATTTCCCTTGGTTGTTTTCTTCATTGGTGCCATAACTTATAACCTAAAATTAGAATCTTGAAAATCATGAACTCTACAAATCACATGCCCTAAGTTTGAAATCATAGCTTTCTCAATCTCAATTCCTTGCAATCTTCTTAGTGTCTTTACTATATTTTATTCTTAAATCACACAATACATTGAAAACTCTACTCGTGCTTGGTGTTCCGCTTAGACCCACCGTGCCCTAGCTCTATCACTTACTACACAACCAACTCTACAACTCAACCACGCTTCCCTGTCTCAATATTTTCTCTATAACCCTCCAAACCCATCTTCGATTACATTACTCTACTACTGGAACATCAAATCTACCAAGTCAAGAAGCTCATGGTCTTTGGTTGTTGGTTTTGTGGTTGCCTTAGGTTATCACTACTTTTGTTCACCAAATCACACACAATTCACAAGAGCTTCTCAATTTGTAAGTGAGAAACACAACTATCACTCGCCCCTTTATATATATTTTTTACTTTTTGAGCGCATTCAATATGATTGGTGTCTCTTTCTTGCCTCATTTTCTCTTTCCTCTTTTTTCACCGTATTCGATCTTATAACTTTCCTCTCTACATATGGCATGCATAACCTTCTAGTGCACAACCACTTTCACAGGATACGCACCCTTTCCTTCTCATGTTGTACCTTTCCTTCTCTCGTGCCACATGAGTACATTTTATTTCGCACCGCATATCTCGCATTATCCTACCCATTATATCAATATCTTCCTATTATATCATTACCAAGTTTTCTTGTACACCATTGCGAAAAAAATTCATTTAACCTTAGCACTATTGTTTCATTCATCATAGCAAAAGGGCTCGTTAATTCCTTTACCTGCTACCCACACCCAGAGTATGTGCGGTCCTCTACGCATCAAACTTCAACAAATAGATAAGCTCCTACACACAAACATGTTTGTTACATAAACACAATCGAACAAAATATAAAATGGAAAATATAATTTAAATGGAAATATTGTCTTATTACCAAAAAAATTGAAAGAAACTTATTTATAGTAGGCCTTCAAACTTACTTCATCAAGTAACCAAGAAACATTGTGTCATCAAGCGTATGTAACTAACATGCACCAGATTCTAGAATATTGGTTACTTTGAATGGTCCCAACCAATGGACCTTCCATTCTTACTGGATAACACACATACTTTGACTCATAGACAAGTACCAACCTATCAACCCCAAAAGACTTGCTCTAGATGTGCCTATCATATCAATCCTTTTATTGCACTTTCTTTGTCGCTTGGCTCCATTTCGCAATTGTGCATCATTCATCCAATTGCATTAACGTGTTCTAATAATGCATTTTCATTAATGAGTCCTCATGCACATGCAATACATAAGAATGATAACATCAAATCAACAAGAAATATTTCTTCCACGACAAATACTAACTAAAAGGGTGTGGTTTTATTCAACCTCTTATAGGTGATTACGTATGCCCAAAGTACATCTAAAACTTTATCATCCCAATCCGTCCTTCCGACATCACAAATCTTGGTTAAAGTCTGGCTCAAGATTTTATTAAAGGCCTCTTTTGCTTCATTAGCATTGGGTGATAAGGAGTTTTCTTATGATGTGCCACCATGAACTCTGCTAATAAAATCTTGATGGTCTCATTAAGGAAATGAGTACCATATCACTTGTTAGGATTAACAGTAACCATACATGTTTATTATGTTCTCTCATAGAAAGTGCACAACTGTACAATTCTTTGTTGGCATAGCTTCTACCCAACGTGTTAAATAATTTGTACAAGTAATAATATATTGTGTGTCAGGTTTGTTGTGGAGGTGGTGTAATGGTCCAACAAAATATATGGCCCATTTCTCAAAAGGTTTTACGGATGATATGGGGCACAATGACATCTCATCTTTTTGTCATGGCTTTCCAATCTACTAAAAATGGTCACAATCCTTTAAAACTCCTTAGTATCCTTATATAGCATTTCCCACCATAGTCCGGCTAGTAGTATCTTGCGAGTGGTGGCTTCTTAAACACAATGTCCTCCAACAATTCCATCATATGCCTTTTCCATAATTATTTGGCGTTCACGCTCCAAGATGCATCTCGCACAACACTTCATCTCGACCCATTTTGTAATGGTTTCACCAACTAAGTGATAAGGTGCATCACTTATAGCTAATTGTTTATTTTTCATAGTCTTCATTCCTTGCAATGTAATTCCCGTATGTAAAAACACTGTTATGTCCTCTAAGTCCCAGGCACACGCTGCAACCTAAACAATCGGGCATCTAACATGATATCTTTAATACTTTGTGCATCTCCCATAGAATTGATGCATGAAAGATGATTAGGTCCTAGATTGCTCTTCCTATGCTTTATAACCACGAAGAATTTAAACTATTGGAACAACAAGATCCATTTGCAAATTTATTCTTATAGAATGTGCTTATTAACCAACTACTTGAGAACCATATGGTCAATATAAAAAATAAATGAAGTAGCTAGAAGATATTTCTGAACTTTTGAAGTGCATACACCATAGATAGAGCCTCATGTCTCTGTATTTGTATAATTTTGTTTTACTGAGGTGCTAGCTTCTTGCTTGTAAAGAAAATTGGATGATCAATGCTTCCTTCTCTAGGATAGGCTAGCGAAACTCCAATTACAGTTCTTGATACATGCACATGAACATGGAAGGTAAAACCCCATGAAGGGAAATGAAGGATATGTGCATTTTCTAGTCTTTCCTTTAATTTATCAAATGTTTGTTGTTGTGCATCCTTCCAATAAAATTTCCCTTAGCTTTCAAGAGTTCCTCCAGGTGTAGCTATCTTGCATAACCCTTGTTGAATTTTATGTAGTGACCTATATTACCAAGGAATCCATGCATCTCACTTTGATTATTTGATTCTTCCTCCCCAATCTAACCACGATTTTGGCATGATCAACTGGAAGACCATCCTTGCAGATAATATGCCCCAACAATGTTCCAAACGGTGTGGAAAAGATGCACTTCTTGATATTCAAGGATATACTTAGTTGTCTACATCTTTCAAACATTATCCTCAAGTAGTCAAAATGATCCTTAACTAAGTCATACACGGTCCAATCATCTAGATACACCTGAAGAAATTTATGGATGAAATCTGTAAAAGCTTGTAAAATAATGTGTGAAACCATTTTTGGTGCATTCTTGAGTCCAAAATGCATGAATATATAAGCAAAGTATCCCCATTCTGTAATAAATGTATTCTTGGCCTAATCTTTGCATGTGATATGAACTTGATGATATCCTGAGAAAGCATCTATGAATGAGTATATTATGTGCCTCATGACACCCACAAGAATTTCTTCAAGTAAATGGTGTAAGAATGGATCAATGAAACAAGAATCATTCAACACTCGTAGTCCACACAATTTTTAATTCTTTCATCTTTCTTTATGCTTATAACCATGGGGCTAATTCATTCAGATTCTTCTATGGGTTAAATAATGATAGCTTGTAGCATCTTGTCAATCTCATATTTCACCTTGATGCATAAATTAGGATTCATATGATATGGTCTTTACCAAACTCGGCCGCGCACCTCTCTTTCTAGCATGTTTTTAATCTCTCCTAGCAAAGGATGGACACATTTCAACTCATGGTATCCCCTAGGAAAGAGATCTTGAAAGTTGCGCAACACTCCACAATCTTTGTAACTTTGACCTTGGACAAGTAATCACCAATGATTTCTTATTTGGTACATCATTAGACCTAATATTCACTTTCTTGATCTTTAAGGGAAAGTGATATGTGCATGCATGTTTATTTGACTTATCTAATACCTCACACTCTCCCTTAGTGTGTTTTATGTTTAAGCGTTCAACCTCTTCATCATCAATCATATATACTAGCTTGCCTTTTTCTTTCTCCTTCCAAGCGCGCTCTAAGATATCCTCATTCGATTCCAACCATGTGTGTCCATTAGCATGATATTTTGGAATAGTATCCTCATACAATTGAGTTACAAGATCTTCTTATTTTGTGATATCCCCATAGTGATGCACCCCATCAACTATAAGGCCTCATGCATAAGAGGATTGTATGAAAAATAATTAAAGATATACGTGATACATAATGTCAAGTCTTGCCAATTTCTAGTCTCCCGCTTCAACTCCGCCTATATATACCACGTGGACGCACACCCATAAATTTGAATAGAACTTGTGGACCCACAAGGATGGTGGTAGCACGTCAGACCTTTAAGCTAATTCTTCTCACAATTTCATATGTGAGTATGGGGAGATGCCTTTCCATCATAAGTTGGTATCTTCGAAGGAAGATTATTCTTAACAAACCTAGTTAATAACATTACTTTGATCTTGTGCCACCTTAGAAAATTATCCATGTGTGTGTCCCACCACCCGGCTATTGTCACTCATAGCAAATATACAATTATATTCCTTCTATCACCTTCATCGCGCATCTAATCTTCCATGGCGAGCAAGAGGCTTAAGGTTTTTCTTCTCCAAGATATCTTGAAAGTAAATTCCTTCATAACCACCTAGCTATCTTTGGTTTGATCACTCTAGTTACTTATTCGTGAAATTTGTGGCCAATTATCTCATAAGTTCTACGTGCCCAATTATCACATGCAATGATGGTAATGTCGTTGACCAAGTGCACATCTCCCCATTCAAGCACCCCTTCCTTTGTAAGTTCAATTCGTTTCTAGATTGTGCAGTCTACATAGATCTAATTCAGATCTTCCTCATTTACTGGCTCTATGTAGGACATGATTCAATTACCATCGATCAAATTTACTATGCACTCATCCTCGTTCTCAAAACTAATACATCTCTTATTAAATCACAAATCTACATTATTTGTATAATACCAAGGATGTCCAAGTAATGCATGGAAATTGTCTCGCCTCGCCAATTCTAACACCTCAAATAACCTTTAAAATTTTCCCCTTGTATAGTGATGATTCCATCCTTTAAACCCAAATGGGAATTTCCTTGTTTTAGTTTCCATATAAAGCACACTAAAGGAGGGTTGTATTGGTGGCCTACCCATCTTGTTCCATACATCCGAGTAAGAAAATTTACCTCTACGCCGTTGTCAATCGGGATATTGCTCGCAAACTAGCCATCAATGACTACATCCAAAGTAATTTCCTTATCATATGCGTGGTTTTGAGGTGGAAGATTTGTATGTAGTATCTTTCTATCCCTGTCTAGTTCCATGCACGAAACCTTTTCATGATACCATTTTCCTAATAGGGGTATGATGTTCTCTTGTCTAAGCATCCAACATACTTCCTCGATTTCATCATCATCCTTGTCGGCTTACTTATGTATGTTTCGTGCACTTCCTATCCTGTAATTATTCTTTTAAGCGCAAAGATTTCCCGTATAGATCTCTAATCGGAGCTCATGATTTCTTGAAAAATTTCCTTTCATCGCCCGCATCGTAACACTTATTAGTATGTCCGATTTCCTCACTCCGATGAGTGGTGTAGTTCTCACCTTCTCTTGCACATATGAAGCCTCTCGCACATGTGGTTACCAATAACGATTCTTTTTATCCACCTCACAATTCCTTAGGATTCCACTACCCTTTCTCGCATGCTCAACTTGTATCATCACCTCCTCTAATTCTTAGTCTTGTTCATGTGCGCATATAAATATAGAAAATATTCCACGTTGTGCCCTGTAGACACCTATAGTTTGATCGAACCAATATTATTCTTAATATTGCACTAACTATTCTACTCCTTACAAATTGATGACACACCATCAATTAGACCTATCTAACTCCCCTCTTACGACACTCTTTTGGTCGTATTCCTCTTGTAAACCAATTAAGCAGACTATTATAGCCTCATTTTGACTAAACCCTCTTCTAATCCTATTCTAGACCACTTCTACTAGCTTCCTAGGTAATCAATCCATTTCATTGGATTGATTAGACCTCTCACAACCCTCTCAAACTCCTAATTTCTCACTAATCGTGATTAATTAGCCTAACCCTAGATTAACTAGTCCTAATCATGTTTTGACCTTTTCTAAGCCAAAAAGTGACTTTTGGACTATCCTTTTGTCCCACATTCACCCAAACCTTTCCATCTTTGGAAACCAAAAACTATAAATAGGACTAGACCCCCTCTCATTTCCTAAGAACATTTCCCCTCTCTAGGCTAAACTATAGTATTATTGCTAGGATTAGAGACATTCTTCATTGTTATTGAGCTATTTTCTTTACCATTTGCATTTCTAAAACATCAAGCTTGAGTAAATGGGATGAACCATTGGCCTTAAAGCCATTAATGGTGAGATTTCACTCTCAAACCCTTGATTGTCAAACAAGCATAATTGATTGCTAGGAGCTTTAATAGGTTCATTTTTCATAACTTTCATGGAGTAGAGAAATATTTAGATATGTTAGGGTTTGAATGTTTATTTCAAGTTTATATATGCATGAAAAGAGATAGTTCTTGTTTAGCTCTAATCTGATGGTCTATTGAATGGTTGTTTAAAGATTTTGGGGCCTCTTGAGTGTTCTTACCCCATTTTATAAGCTTTTGCAAATTTTCCTTGTTCACATGCCTCTTTCTACAATATGCACAATATAGATTTATAAGGCACTCACATTGATAATGATAAGGTGACTCATATGAATAACAAGTGCCTCTACTAAACCCTGTCTCCATGACTTCCATGTCCTCTTCATCAATAGCCTCCTCTATACCCTCTATTTTTGTTTTGACCGACACCCTAGTTCCACCATTGTACATCTGTGAATTACCCTCTATACTTGTTTCACACAACCCCATTTCAAAGGATTTGTGAATTTGATCGATTATGTGACATTGAGTGGTATCATGCATGTGCACATTACAAATCATGCAATAACTTGACATATTCTTCTATGTAGCATGTTGAAGGGACGAGCAATCCTGAACATCGTGGTCCTTGCGACATATCTCAAAAGAAGATAGTAGAGCACACACATTGTTGTTGTAAACAAAAAATCACACACTTTGGATAATTATATGGTCCTAATTACATACTACTATTCATATGATTCCTAATTAAGAAAATTACTAATCAACCCATGTCTTCGCCATCTTCACTTTCTTTCTATTGTTACTTTTGGTCTTATATTCTTTAGAGCTCAATGTGTATTTTCATACCTCAACATTTCTCTTTCTAGACACCAACGCCCAACCGGGACGTCGGTGCAAGTGCCCTCGTCCCCTCTAGATGCCCCCGACCTCTTGTACTGCTGTTCACATCTTTTGGGTCCTTTATAGTCGTTTCAACATCTTATCTTTTGGTAGTTGACCTTTTCGGGTTAATTAAAAATTCAAGCAAGGGAATCATATAAATATAAAGTTAGGTGGTCATAATAAAGGACCAAACACTAAGTATTAGCTATCACCACCTAAGGTTGCATCTAAAGGCTATTCAAGAGCATTCAAGGGCAAGGTGTTGCATTATTCTACATATGATGAGACCAAAATTAAGTCTCATCCATTGCACCAAATAACATTATTCCTTCTCTTATAAAGTGGAGATAGATGTAATCTTAAGAACTAGATAACTTATTTAAAATTAAATGTAGAATATATTTTATCTAACTTTGAAAGTCTATTGCAATATGAATGTTTTCATTTCCTAATATTTCTTATAAGTTGGAGTGCATTATTATGTACGAGCAGGTCATTTGATCTCTTGAATGTATTGCAGAAAGTGCAATGCTCACATGGATAAGAGTGCATGACTCACAAATATTGCAACACTCATAAATCTAGGAACACAGAACTCACAATAGATAAAGCACTTTGGACTCGAGCACAAGACTCACATAACTAACGCATGACTCACGTAACTAGCATATGACTCACATAATTAGTACATAAATTGCTAAAACTAAAATTACGGAACTCCAAATGAGAATATGAGAGATTTATTTATTCTTATTATTTTTAGAGGAAAACATCTTTTCATTTTTATACAACAATAATATTTTTGAAGATATCATCATTTGAAGAAGAAGGTTTTCAAGCGCAATACTAGTAGAACCAACACAAGAATCCCTCTAGCTAAAATTACAGAGCTCCAAATGAGATTATGAGAGAGTTTTTTTCCTCTTATTGTTATGAGGAAAAACCTCTCTTTATTTTTATGCGAAATAATAATTTAGGAGATATATTCATTTTAATTTTCAACAGAATAAGGTTGAAGGAAAATAAATAAGATAAAAAACACAAGTTCAATAAAACTACGATATCTCCCTCATTTCTCAATGAAAATGATAATTTCAAGATGTTTTGGAAATATTACAACAAGGATCACCAAACCTAGAAATGGTTTGAAAATATTATTCAAATTGAATTCACAGTAATGATCAGAAAATCAAGGATGAGAATATGGTGGGACAACTGTCATGTTGAAAGATTCAATCATGCAAGAGTAGACTTGGAAATTGGAAATAAGTATTTAACTACATGTGGAAGAGATAGTTCAATGTAGAGTTGTAATATTTGATTAATTCTCTTCCACATTTGTCTCCTTGTCAAGTGGAAGAAGTAGTAGTTCAATCTAGAGTTGTAGTGTTTGATTAAATATCTTCCATATTTGTCTCCTTGTCAAGTGGAAGAAGTAGTTAAATGCAAGTAGTTAACTTGGAGTTGTAGTGTTTGAATAAATTCCTTCCGCATTTATATCATTGTAAATTGGAATATGTAGTCAAATCTTTCCCAAGATTATAGATAGGTAGTTCCATAATCTTGGGGTAGTGATGAGTTATAAATATCTCTCCAAAGCACTCAATGCAACAAAGTGGTAGGAGATGGATGATTTTTATAACATCATTTCTGATTAATAAAATCCATAGTTCAAGTTTCTTGGCAAAACTTATTTTTAGTTTTGCTAACCCAAATTTGAGGGAAGAGCAAGGGCCTAATCTTACCCAAGGAGGAGGATGATTTATTGTTTTTTTAGAATAGATCATTATTGTTTTACTTAGTTTGTTTAAATATGTTTTGTGTGTTTTATTTTACTTTGTTGTGAAACTTCACTTTTATTTGTTTGTTGTCATTTATTTATTTCAGATTATTTATTTTTATCGATAGATTAGATTTAATTTCAATAATTTATTTCAGTTGTTAGATTAATTCATTTTGAGTAATTGAATTTCATTTCAATAATTTTCAATTCTACAAAGAAAGAACTGGAAGATCATTATTTCCTTTAGTTCCTTTTGCAGATAGCCTTGGACACCATCTCGATTTTGATATTCTTTGTGATTAAATAATGAGGGTTGTAATGACCCTCATTAGCATACACTTTATAGGAGGGGAGTTTATTCTATTCCATGCACACATCTATTACATTTATCTACATCTAGCTACTTTTCTCGCTATCAAGTGCGACACACACAAGAGCCACCTAGGGCATGATTCTACACACACACACACACCTAGAAATACATTGGGTTTGAAATGTAGTGCAACGCTCAGTTGTAAGTTCACATGTTTGATAGTCGAGGATAGTTTGACCCCTCATTTTGCATCTTTCTTTTTCGGATTTGATGTCTCTTTGAGGGTTTTACATGTCATTATTTCATTACAGGTTTCAAAGTGACCTTAGCGATCATTTTTTTACTCATAGCAACCAAAGGTCATGAGAAACAAACAACTTATGACCTAAGAAAATGTTTTTCTAAGCATTTTCACAGTCACAAGTGCCTACAATAGGTCTAGGGTGCCCCAAGTGCCCCAATCCATCATATTCCTCTAGATCTGAATTTTTTGAGCTTTGTTGTGACAATCATGTTTCGGAATTTCCATTTTTCCAACTCTCTACACCTTCAAGATCTCTGCAAACCAACTAATTCATTCTATCCTTTCTTTGCAACTAGGGTTTCACATTTTATAGCTTAGTTTGCTTGGGTTATTTTATGTACTTAATCGATTAATCATTTACTTCTATAATATCAATTCTATTAAACATTTATCCATATTTTTCTTAATCATTCTTGGTGAGCTTGACCGATCAAACCCTTCCTTCCGAGCATGCCTCCGTCTTATCAAGTTATGAATCAATCAACTTACCCTTCTTTCACACCCACTAGGGTTTAGGGAATGGTTACTACCAATTCTTGATTTTATGTAAGTTGTGTGCTCAACATCCTCCTTGTTTTATTATGCTTAGGGCTGATGCTTATATTAATGTAGTAACTACTATCCGCACTCGTCCTCCCATGGTTCCACCCATTTCTATTCCACCGCCTATCACTTCTACAACTCCTCCTATTGCTTCTAAGGGTTATGATATCATTGAACAACTCAAGAATACATCGGCCAAAATATCCCTCTATGAATTATTATGCAATGCACTTTGATTTTCATCACACATTAGAAGCTACCCTCTGTTCTATTCATATAGAAAGTGATAATTCTTCAATGGCCTTCACACACCTCATTCAATCCCTCAAAAATTTGCCACGTGTTATATCATTTACTAATGAGGACATATCGCCATTTGCTAATGACAATCCATGTGCGCCTTTTCTTATCACTATTATTATCAACACCACTTGCATTAAGCGTGCACTTATTGACAATGGCTCAACCTTCAACCTATGTGTTAATTCCCTTCTCAAACAATGAGGAATTAAAGATAACTTGATTTATAAGAATTCCACTCTTATTTGGGGCTATGATTCAGCTAGTCACGCATGCTTAGGAACTATTTCATTACATATTCAAGTCGGGCCTAAGACTTTCCTCACAAAATTATTTATTATAAATACTTCATTTCAATTCAATATTTTACTAGGAGGCCTTGGATTCATGTAATACAAGCAATTCCATCCACTGTGCACCAATGCGTTAAATTCTTACATGATGAATATGAACATATCATTATCACTTGTAGACCCCAGATCCATTCAAATTTTGTCGCATAGACCCTATTATTGTTATGCCTATTCCTCCTTCATATCCTATTCCATATAGTAGTATTGATACATATGACATTGGTCAATCTAGTGCTTCACATCTTCTTTTTCACTGCTCCAAGCACTCTAACTATTTCTACTCATACTACTACGGTCATCATCTCACTCACCGTGTGTCTACTCTATTAACTATTACTGCTCCACTTGTTGATGCTCCTTTTACTCCTACATCTAGTATACCTCTAACCAACATAGTTGATACTTCTCTCCAACATTCCAATTTCACCACTGATGATTGTGATGATTCGATAATGAGGTCATACTATTAAACTTACTAATGACAAATTATGCAATCTTAATTTCACTCCTATCGATGTAGATGACTCATATTTCAATGACACTTTCATTGCCGATGGCCCTAGTGAATACAAATTCAAAACCCCTCCTCCACTAATGTTATGGTACTTTATCGAGGGTCTATCCATATACTAGATGTTATTTCACCTTCTCATGGGAAATCTACATCCGTACCACTTCCTTTCACATGCATGCTTTTCATCAATAATTCTTATTGGCATCATATTCCATTGGATCATACTTGTTCTAATACTATTTGCACACATGATGGCTTAACTAGACTTGGCTTGACACTCAATGATATCCTACCACCGCCACACTCACCTCATTTGTATCATGGATATTTTCACATTATGGCACTTTGTGATCTTCGTGTGTTTCGTTTAGCATTCTTCATTTCATGTGCCCCTCATACTTCTCCATTAACACTTGGGCAATCTTGGCTTGATTATATTGGGGGTACTTTAGACTCCACTCACACTTCTATCACCTTTCCTATGTTGTTTGTCCATATTTCTATTGGTAATGATTCATCTCTGGCTATTCCCAAAATCTCACTCATTAGTACACACACGGGTGTCCACCAACACCTTTCACCAATGAATAATATGCAATGACCATGTACACCCTACGTTGCAATGGCTCTTTATATGATCCACCTCATACTATTTCTTATCAAGTCTCTAATCTAGCTCCATTTGGCTTGGAACATGACAATGATGATCTTTAGACATTGTCACTTGATCACTCTCATTATCACACACTTGGGGGCATCAAACTATTAATTCCCCCACTACATCAACATGCTCTTATCTTCTCATCACTCACATCTAATCTCTCACATATGACATACACATTTTGATACATTAGTATCATCATTTCCCAAATGACACACTCTCATGATTTGGGTAACACTTTACTATTAAGGGCATCCTATACACATGTACCTCACACACTAGACACTACACTACACATCATACTACACATCATACACACGACATGCGACACATACTCATCACTATACATTCAACACAACATACTCGACACATCTACAACATACTACTCAACATCTTCCACAACATACTACAAGTCCAAAGCATTCACAACACACTTTTCTCAACATGTAGCATTACACACTCGACACAACACAACCAACATACAATCACTCTATTTCATAGATATTCACAAAAACACATTACACATCCAACATATCTATCACACAATCAACACGACACACTACCTTATGACGCACTTTAGTTTCACGGTTCATACTTGGTTTCCGATGGTCTACATCTCAAATGGACCTCATCACACTCACACATTCAATCATTCATTCATTCACTTAAACACTTACACTCAATGCATTGCACTTTGACAATCATATATTTCTAATACACACAACTCAAACCATTTCTCGATGACGCACTCTTGATTTACATACAAATCCACACTCACTTTGCATTCCATTCCATCTACACTCCACAACATACTACATATCTTGGTCACACTTAGTCTTGCTTACACTTACTTATTACATGTACACTTTATTATGCATGCTAGATAGATATATTATATGTCATTATATTTCGATACACATGCACGTTCACTTGCTTTCTAGTTATGATTGCATATTCTACATATCTATATATGCAACATGGATATTTGGTGCAATACCTATTACTAGTCTCACAATGGCTCCTAGAGGTATCCACTTTCATACACTAAAGGTGTTATTGTTTCATTTTTCATAGCACATTCTTATCGTATTATACATGCCTTGACATACTTTTTATCTTTCTAACATGTTAATGGGTGCTTCATGTGCAAAATTTGTCTTGCAAGCCTATTTGCTTTCATGGTTGTTTGTTACATTGTTTATCATTGTTTTCCACTATTTACAGGATTTTCCCTTTGTCTTATGTACACACTTGTCTGCTTTTGGCCTACGTGGCCTTGATTGTCTTGCGACATCGTGAGTGGTATCCCATGTTTGAAACCCACTTTTTGTGGTCTACATTGTCTTCTTGTGTATTGTCTCTTGTGTCTTAGCTTACACATTATATTCTTGTCTGCTACCTTATATTTTACATGCATGTTTGTATTGCTTGTACTAACACTAGTTTCCTAGCCACTTTGTTTTTGTGTGCCTTGGTTTCTACCAAGCATACTCCCTCCCCCTCTAGGCACTATTTCAACATAGCATTGGTTAGTCCTCCTTTGGGTTGCATACTCCTCAGTGATGTCACATGCACCCATAACAAGGGGACATCATTTGAGTGAATCAGTCACCCCATACAATAGTCTACAAACACAATTCATCACAACATAATACCGGTACAACACAATCATTCAAGCATTAGACAAGGCTCAAAATATGACTTGGGTCCTTATTATAGGATGACACCAACCAACCCGAGAATAAAACAATAAGCACCCAGGCACCCTACTTACCCTTCTTGGATGCCTGTGACTAGGGGGAATTTACATAGAATTCTTCAGTGCAACATAGTCCATGACACTCCACACACGGTGATTTTTAGAGGGCAATGTATAGTCCTTAGCACCCACCATACATACATCATTCAATATTTTCTTCTTCAACATTGGAATAAGAATTGGTCGAACCAGATCATATTTTTACACACCATCTACATTGGTGTTCCATACATCGGGAAGTGGTTAAAGGTTGGAGGATGAGACCATATTTTTCTCCCTATACTTCTTCCAGATTTTAGCATGAGATAGCCCTAAAAACTCACGGCAGTAAAGACAACTAGCGTGAGATCGCCCAAAAAACTTGATCTTCTACAACATCTATAGGATCCTTTCTACACTCTTTCCTCATCACATATCAGGTGCACATGTTCATTTTTCACAATTTTCATTTTACATACTTCATTACATACTTTTTACACATATACATGCATATTTGACTACTTGTTTGTTCTTCTCTTTTACAGGTCCATTCGTATGGGAAGTGATAGTCAACGTAATTCAACAACAAAATAATAATATCAACAACATAACACACATCAACATCGACATCAACAACATACACATTTGTGACATCTACAACATGTGTTTCTCGCCCTAGGGTCATCATCTCATCACTTTTTGCACTTTCTCATCTTTAGTCTCCATGCTCCACCTTTTTATCACTCCACGATTTTCCTTGTCTCTCAACACATTTCTCTCCATTGATCTACATGGTTATCAAGTACGCATCTCTATTTACTTTATGTTATCGAGCATTCACTGAACAACATAAAGTGGGGAAATGTAGACACAAAATCACACACTTTGGATAATTATCTAGTCCTTATTACATAATACTATTCATATGATTCCTAATTAAGAAAAGTACTAATTAACCCATGTCTTTAGCCATATTTTATTTATGTTTGTTGCTACTTTTGATCTTATACTCTTTATAGCTCATTATGTATTTTCATACCTCTACTTTTCTCTTCATGGACACCAAGACCCAACTAGGACGCCAACGTCAGGTGCCCTCATCCCCTATGGGCGCCCCTAACCTCTTTGTACTTTGTTCACATATTTTGGGTCCTTTCTATCCATTTGAGCATCTTATCTTTTTGGTAGTCAAACTTTTTGGGGTTAATTATGAAATTCAAGTAAGGGAATCATATAAATATAAAGTTATGTGATCATAATAAAGGACCAAGCACTAAGCATTAGCTATCACCACCTAAGGTTACATCTAAAGGCTATTCAAGAGCATTCTAGCATCCATTCAAGGGAAAGGGAATGCATTATTATGCATACACTTCATAGGAGGGGAGTCTATTTTATTCCATGCACACATTTATTACATTTATCTACATCTAGCTACTTTACTCGTTATCCAAATACGACACATACAAGAGCCACTTAGGGCATGATTTCGCCCACACACACCTAGAGATACATTGGGTTTGAAATGTAGTGCAAAACTCAGTCGTAAGTTCACATTTTTTACAGTTGAGGATAGTCTAAATCCTCATTTTACATATTTCTTTTTAGGATTTGATGTCTCTTTGAGGGTTTTGTAGGTCATTATTTCATTGAAGGTTTCAACGACCTTGGTGATCATTGTGTGATCTCATAACGACTAAAGGATAAGGGAAGTGAACAACTTGCGACCTGAGAAAGATAATTTTCTGAGTATTTTCGTAGTCAAAGGCACCTACAACAAGTTTAGGGTGCCTGCAGCACCCTTCCTCTTTTCGAAACCCTAGTCAACTTATTCCTCCATATCTACATTTTTCTGAACTTTGCTATGATAATCTATGCTTCATATTTTCTAGTTTTCCAGCTCTATGCACCTTCAGGATCTCTGCAAACCAACTAAATCATTCTATCATTTCTTTACAACTAGGGTTTCACATTTTATAGTGAGTTTGCTTGGGTTATTTTTTTGTACTTAATTGATTAATCATTTCATCAGTTACAATAACAATTAGATTAAGCATTTTTATAACATTTGTCCATATTTAGCTTAATCACCTATGCAGATAACTATTTTTGTATGCCCCTCTACCTCATAGTCATACACCAAATTATGCTTTGAGTTTCATGTGTTGAGTTAGATGATATCTTCTCTTTGTGTGCCCATGGTTGTGATCTCGTGCTTCTAAAATTGGGCTCACCCCACTGCCCACACCGCCAACCTTTGAGCGCAGGATACTTCCAAAGCTTCACATGGATTGGTAAACATCTTATGGAATAATTATCTCTCAAAGGTTTTAATAGTCCACCTAAAAACCACTATGCGTGATAGCTTTGGTGCTTTATCATATTAAATCATCGACATCGTGGTTTTGAACCACACATCATATTCTAAGACACTTTTGAAATTCCTTTCTTGATTTCCTTTAACGTGTTGTTGTTGTGTTTTTCAAACTCTGGGATATGGAATTATGCCAAGGAGTTACACAAAGTGTTCTAATCCATTTCTTTATCTGGTTTGGATTATATTTTTTGATACCAACTATGCGTTGGCCTTGTAATGTAGTTGTGAATTGACTAGCCTTTCTATTTGAAGTGGTGATCCCCTTGGTTCTCTATAGAATCTCACATTTGTGTACATGCTTAACTACATCCTCTACTCCTTTGTACTCAAGAAAATGAAGCAACATTTCATAGAAAATATGAGGTTGTTTTGGAGGGATATTTCCTTGTCCTAGATTAAGAACAAATCTTGACCCTAAAATGCTACCAATATTACCTCTTGGGGAAGGCCAAAGGCCCTTGAACCCATCATGGCTGGAATTCCTATCTCGCACACCTTTGGTAGAGCTGGTATGTATTCTAGTGGTAGAGCTAATCTACGCACCAACACTTTGCCCCGATATCACGCCTATGATACTACTTCCTAAGAATAGTGCACCAACACTCTATCCTGGTGTTGCACTTATTATACTACTTCAAACTAATTCTATTGATCAACTATCAAATCATGTTGAGTGGAAATAGGCGTTGCCATGTGCATTGTTTTAATCTTATGTGCATCTTAGGAGGATACTTACACAATTCTACATGTATCACCTTACCAACGCGCGATCCTCAATTTCCCTCATGTTGTTCACCCTTGCTTTATGATAATATTCTATTTGAAATTTTGAATCTTGAGTACTATGTATAACAACTAAGGTCTTGAGGTTGCCCATATACATGCCAATGTTTTCCAATTCTTCACTAGAAACGATTTCACCAGATGCCGAAGGGGTCCTTCTACTGCACTTTCCCAATATCAAAGGGACATAGTCGTACGGACCCTCAGTTATTGCAGGGTTCCAATCACTACTGCTCATCCCTACTCCTCTTTTTCTCAGTGCCTCTTTAACCACCCTTTCTCATGCATCACTATATTTACACAATATTTCTCCTCTCTTCATTTCCTCCATCTGACCCAATGATATCCTTCCTAACCCCTTTCCTTGTCCTTACACACAACAAGTTTTTATCCAACCATAGTGATGAGCGTTGTTGATACTCACACTTTAATTATCTCTTGATTATTAGTCTAGGGTGGTGTACATGGCTATTTGCAACAAAGAGAATGATTGAAACTATGCTTAACATTTATTCACTAACAAACTAAATCACACACTATTCTAAATGCAATTAAGAAGTGAACTCTATTGATAAAATAAGAGATTACTGAATTCAAAATTAAAATACTAAAAGCAATGAAATTGTAGTAAAGTGAAAAAATGCTAAATAACAAAGATTAAATAAAAAGGGAATTCTCCCTTCCCAGTGGGGAGGTGTGGCCCTTTCTTCTTCCCTCTGATCCGGTTTAGAATTTTAAATCACACAAGTTGATTTATCCTTAATCATGTAATTTATTGAATATAATAATTCTTCAACAACAATCAATGAACAAACTCTAACATTATACTACAAATTCCCTTTTATATCAAGAGAAATCCTTTTCACTTTAGAAGAGGATGGATTGCAATAATTAACTACTACTCTAACTGAAAGATCTCTATGACAACAACTGATTGTTGAAGAGTTACAATTATGGAATAATAAGTGCATGCTGCACTTAGAACAAATTCATCTTGTTAACTACATATGGAGTCCTTAATTAACTCTCAATTGAGATGATTTAATAGTGCTAGAAGATGTCAAATATCATGCATTGAATCCCTACAATCATGGTGACTATAAGTTTTTTTATTCATCTATTCCATGTCTCCAATCAACTGGGTGTTAAGTCGGGCTTACATGATCCACATAAGTTACATGATGTCTTAGATGATAGTCAACATTTCATTCCCCTTTCACCATGTCAACTCATGTGTTACCTAAATCAACTCTCCTTATTTCCGTATGATTTATGTTGTTTTCTTGTAACGTGAGTCCTGCACTCCAAATGATGCTTACGTCAATGCGTGGGTGACTCTTTCCCTCAATTTGAGTCACATGCTAGTACACGGGTGAGTCCTACGGTCCAAAGCGAGTCATATGCTAGTGCATGGGTGAGTCCTACTTGTCCATATATGAGTCTTTCTCTAGCTTAAGATATGTTCTTTAAACACATTGTTAACACACATAAAGATCCATTTAAACTCATTTGAAGAAGCATACAAAAGATGAAAATAACAAGGTTATGCACAAAAATTCCTTTCAAATATACTAAAGTATTAATTACAAAATGATAATAAGTCTTACAAAATGATGACACTAAAAATGGGGGTTTACATAGGAATTAGGAGGGATCATCACTCCCCATACTTAATGTTTAAGCAGGTCCTCTGTTATATGTTCAAGGACTCAACAATACGTGTACAATTGTACTCATTGGTAAAATTAAGCCATGTTTCTTTTTGTTTTGTATCACAAAACCCAAAGAATTTTATCACTGTCTCTCTCCATGTTTTGTAGCTTGCTTCAGGATAATCCTGGGTAGTGTTCCATTTTGTTACATGTGTTAATAGTAGTGGCGGTTGATATCTCATACCAATCCACTTCTCTTACATTTACTTTATAATTTTGCAAAGGTCCTTGTCCTTTTTAATGACCAATGGAGGTTGGTTGGGGAAATAACCTCCTTCTTCTTCCAGACCTTTGGAAGTAGTCCATACCTTAGTGGAAAACAAGAAAAGTCATGTTAAAGTTTGGGAGTACATACTCCTAGAAATGAGACACAAGTTGAAATATTTTCTTTGTACTTTTCCATAAGCTATACTAATAAAACGGGCCTGATATCTCTGAAGAATCTGATTGGAGCTAGGAGATCATGCCTCATTAAGAGGCCTACATTAGTTTCTTCTCTGACATATTCCCTCTTTTCTCACGCCACACAAATTGATGTCTTAAAGTGGAAACAAAAGACCTCAATTGCACTTCTCCAACATACAAATTGATTGGAATTTCTACTTGCTTAGGGAGAAGAAACTTATGTACATAAAACTCACATAACATATTTTTGCCAATTGTGTCTGCTGTTGTTTATACCCCAACAAATTGTTTATCATTGTAAAACTCTATGGACTCAGTGGAACATACTCTAGAAACTTGTCACTTGAAGAACTGCTCTTTCAATAATAATGCATAAAAATTAGAAGGTTCCCTACAAGAAAGGGCTTGGTCATATAACCTATAGATAAGAAACATGTTATCTTGAAGTATCTTCTTTTCTTCTTTCAACATTTTATTTTATTTTTCCACTCCTCTAAGATCATAACATTATTTCATCCATTTTACCATACCTTTTAACACAATGATATGGGGAAATACAAAGTTTTTAAGTTATCGATCAATAGTTTCTATAGACTCTCTTTCCTTCTATCTCCTTGTAAGAGCACAAGTTTCTGTGGTTAATTCTTCAGTTCTAGACTGAAGGCACTGAATCCTTTGTTATCTCTCCTCTACATTATGTTGTAGTTTTTGGATTACTTATTTTTCTTCTCTATTGATTGTTGGAGATGTTGAATTTTTCTTTCTTTTCCACCCAATGAGAGAGAAATTTTCTCTTTTGTTTGTAAAAGAAGTTTGTAACTCAATTAGAAATTCTTTCTTAGATCTTTGGAGATCATATTAAACCTTAGAAATAGACAACACTTGGGGAATAATTGTATCAGAATCAACAGGTGAGCTAGGCTCACCTTCAAGCATGGGTGTTTTTCCTTTGTCATGAATGGGTGAGTCCTCAACCATGATTGGTGTTTTAATCTCCATCTTCGAAACAAGGGCATGGAGGGGATACAAAGTGAGGTGGAGAAGCAGGAGGTGTCTGGTGTAGGGATTGCATGATGGTTGTTGCTTCTTATTCCTCATGTGAAGGAACATTTTCTATTTTATGTTCATCAAGGGTTTGGGTAGGCCCTAATGACCTAAGATGTTTCCTTGGCCTTTGAGGTAGAGGGCCCTCTTTCTAGAACCAAAGAAGGTTCAAGGGCATACTTCTTTTAGAATTTGACCCAATTTTTAAGCCCATGACATTTCTTAATGAAATGGTGCTTACAAATGAGGTGAATAAGGCCTTGGAATTTGAGGTAAGAGGAACCCCATGGAATTTCTCAACAGAGAGGAAACAAAGTCAAATAAAAATGGGGAAAATTAACCTTGTTTTGGGATTTGGCTTGACCATGGCGTAGGTGAATAAGATTCTCAAAATATGGCCTAAAATAACCTCATATTGACCTTGATCACCCATTAAAATATACATCTACCCATGGCTCAAGAAAAGTACCCCTTTTTATGCCCTTAGCCTTTCCCTTATTATCAATAACCAATTCTAATTTCTCTTTCTTTCCAATAGAAAATCGTTTAATAATTTCAAAGTAGGGGGTCCTAAAATTTGTATTCCCTTTCCTGGAATACTAAAAATGTGACTAATTATGGAAGGGTTGAATAAGATTTTCTTACCTTTCACCTTTGAATGTCCCTCCTTAATGTTCACTATGAATTATTTTGTCATCCTTGGGTTAAATTCCTCATATGTAAGCATGAATTCTAACCACCCTGATTTCTCAAAGATTGCTATTGATTTCCTAAAAGAGAGTAATTCCATTGAACTTGTTAGTTCATGATGAAGCCTAATTCCCATGGTTGGTATTTGGAATAGAAAGTAATGGCATAGGAATTGAGAGGAGCTAGAGCACATGAATGGGGAGCGACAATGATGAAGAGAATGATAATTTTGTTAGTGTGAGAATGTGACTGGTGGTGGTAGCAGTTTAAATGGAGTGATATTAATGGAAAATGGGAAAAATAGGGAAACAATTTTATATGGAAACAACATGAATTGGGTAAAGTTTAACCAATTGTGATGAGACAATGATAACGTGGAGAATAAATTGGTATGTGAGAGATTAATTGGGGATGAGTGATGATTTATTAGAATATGGGGTGCATGTGAAAATATTGGAAATGGGGAGTCATCATTTCACACAAGAATAATAATTATCACCTCATAATTAAACTTTTTAACATTTAAAAGGGAAGTAATTGCACATACCTTGTTAATTATCACTTGTCAAATTTGATAAGCAACACTTAGATTCTCCTTTTTTCTCTCTCCACATGTTGTCTCACACATTTATTGATCACATGATTCAGGAGGTGACCGTCATTGTTGGTTTTCAGCCACATGTATTTATTTATTTTTAAAAATATTTTTCTTTTTTAGAAGTAATGATTGTCATTTCTGGTTTTCAATCATTACTTCATAGGATGATGGCCACCATTTCTGGTTTTCAACCATCCCTTTTTTTTTTCATGAGAACTAATTTATCCTTGAGTTGACTTGGACAAAGAAACTTTGTCCAAGCAATTCAGAGCTACATTTTCTTGTAACATCTTTTTGAATTCTTCTTTTGATGTTGGATTTTGTATAACCTCAATCTATGGCCATTAACAACATTACTCTTCTTTCACCATCAATTGGAATTAGTTATATGGTCCCATTTTAAGACTTCCTCAATTTGGTATGGACCCATCCATCTTGTTTGCAATTTCCCTTGAAGTCCTTGTACTTTGAATCAAATAGAAGAGCCCAATCTCCTTTTTAAAACTTTCTTTTTTAATATGACTATCATGTCATAATTTTCTTTGATGTTGGATGATTTTGTTTGATGAAGTGCTTGTAACCTCATCTCATCCAACTCATTCAGTTGAATAATCCTTTTTGTTGTGCTTTTGATAACTCAATTCCCACTTCAAGCAAATTGTTCTTAAGGTTTGAATTTCAAATTCTATAGAAAGATAGGTTTCTTTCCATAAACCAACTCATAAGGAGTGAATCATGTGGTTGTCTTCCAAGTGGTGTTATAGGCCCATAATTATTAGGTAGCTTTTGAACCCAAATTTTCCTTGAGATATCCACTGTCTTGGTTAGGATATTCTCCAATTCTCTGTTAGTGACTTCCACTTGACCATTGGACTATGGATGGTATGGGGATGATTTCTTATGCCTTAGTTGATATGTTGCCACAAAGGAACTGATTACACTGACATAAACTGTGGTCCTTGGTCTAAAACAATGGATCTTGGTGCTCCAAACCATTGGAAGATATGTTCATACAAGAAGTCTGCAACTTTATCATCCCTCGCATTGAAGAGCTTACACCTTAGCCCATTTTGTAACATAGTCTATACAAACCAAGATGTACTCCTTTCCTTGAGAAGATGGGTCAATTGGTCAATGAAATCCAATCCCCACTTCTCAAATGGATCTAGAAGAACTGAGGTTGGAGTGGCATCTCAGATGTAAATGTTGGATTTCCCATCCTTTGACATTGATCACATTTCCATACATACTTTTTGACATCTTTATATAATGAAGGCCAATAGTAACCAACTCCAAAACTTTGTGGATAGTTATTTTGACTGAATAGTGTCCCCGATGGCTCATCATGACATGCTTGGAGTATGTCAAATATCTCATCTTTAGCTACACACCTACATAATACATGGTCAAGTCCACATTTGAAAAGTATTCCATTAAACCATGTATACATCACACTTTGTTTGATTAATTGATTTTTTGTTTATGTGTGAGGAAAGATGGGAACTTCCCATAGCCAAGTAGTTAGCCATGTCTGCAAACCAAGGAGAGATAATTGAGATTGCAAACAAATGTTCATTTGGAAAATCATCATTGACCTACTCCTTTGTACCTAAAATGGTTAGCCTTGAGAGAAATTCAGCCACCACATTGGATTTCCCTGGTTTATCAATAATTTTGATGTTAAATTCTTGTAATAATAGTAACCACCTTACAATTTTCCATGCACCAAAGGTTTATTCATTAGATACTTGATAATAGAATGATCAGTATGAACAATTACTTCATATCTGTAATGTAATGGTGGAACTTGTTAATTGCATAAACAACTACAAGAAACTCCTTCTCTGTGGTAGTGTAATTCCTTTCAGTGGGGAGAGGTTCTTGTTAATGTAGTAAATAACATGCATTGCTTCTCCTTCCTCTTGTTATCCAAGTAAACCCCACTACTTCATTGGAAGCATTTGTTTGTATGTGGAATGGTAGCTTCAATTTGGTCCTCTTAAGACTAGGGTATTTGTCAATTTTTCCTTAATAGTGTCAAAATATTTTTGACATGCTTTTGTCCATTCAAACTCAGAGTCTTTTGTTAGAAGGAAAACAATGGAGAAGCCAACTTACTAAAATCTTGAAATGAATCTTCTATAATAACCAACATGTCCAAGAAAGCTTCTTACTTTTGTTTGATTTGTGGGAGATGGAAGTTTTACAATGATGTTGACTTTATCGGATCTACCTTGATTCCTCAGTTGAAACATGATGGCCCAAGACTATACCTTGCTCCATCATGAATAGACATTTCTCATGGTTTAAGGATAATTAATGTTTCTCACACCTTGAGAGGAATTTTTCTAAATTATCAATTGCCTCTTGGAATGTTTCCCCATAAACAATGAAGTCATCCATGTAAATCTCAACACAATCATGAGTGAGATCAACAAATATTGCTAACATGGCTCTTTGGAAAGTAGTAGGAGCATTACATAATCCAAAAGGTAAGACCTATAGGAAAATGTCCCCCATGGGAAGGTAAAAGTAGTTTTATCTTGATCTTTGATGTCATACGTGATTTGATTGTACCCATTGAACCCATCAAGGAATGAGAAATACCTTTTTCAGATAAATTATCCAGGACTTGGTCAATAAAAGGTAAGGGAAAATAGTCTCGATGTGTTGCCTTATTCAACTCCCTATAATCCACACAAACCCTCCATTTCCCATTATTTTAGGAACTATTACTAATGGAGAAACCCATTGGCTATCTAAAATTGGGTAGATGAATCCTACCCTAAGAAGTTTCTCAATCTTAGTTTTTACAATGTCTCTTAAGGCAGGGTTTATCCTTCTTTGTGGTTATCTGACTGGTCTAGAATCAGTTGTGTAAATGTGGTGTGTACAAATACTAGGATGAATACCCTTCATGTCACTATATTCCCAAGAAAAGTCTTGAGGATGAGAGCACAAAAGTTTGAATAGGGTATTCTCCTCTTGACTAGTCAACCAACTATTGACTATCAGGGTTTTTCTTGGGAAAATGGGTAATTTCTTGGTGTTAGGTGGAGAGAATTTACCATAAGGTATTCTCTCAACAATGAATTCAAGGGGCACCTATGGGGAAGCAATATGTGGATTGCAGTAATGTTGTGAAAGACACACTTAATCATATCTATGTTTCATGAGAAAGGACATATTATAGGTTGATTGTTCTCATCCATCATGTCATCCTTTATTTCAATTGGTTGTAGCACATGACTCATGTATAGTCCAACGTAGGACTCATGATCACAATTTTGGATATGTTTTGAATGTTCTTGAATTATGACCATAGCCAAAGATGAAACCACATCTTTTGATTCATTTTATCATCCTTCCACCATTGTTTATCATCGTGTAAAGGGTTTTACACTGGATAAATGGATAACTTATTTGAATCATGTCCATTTGTAATTACCATGTTTCTTGTCCTAAAATCAATAAGAGCTACAACAATGGCTAACCAAGGGCATCCTAGGATAAAAGGATATCCAATTTTCTTATTCTTAATTTTAATGACCATAAAATCTACTAAATAATCCCATGATTTAATGGTTATGGTCATGTTCTCTATGATCCTTTGACTTGGACTACAGACTGATCGGCCATTTGTAACACTATTGAAGTTGATTATGGTTTAGGAAGAGACAATGTGGACAATGTGTTAGTGGTCATCACATTAATTACAGCCCCTAAGTCAATTAGAACATTTGGAATCTTCACATCTCCTATACAAACTATAACAATTAGACTCCCAAGGTCTCCATATTTTGGAGGGTCATATTCCCTTCCAATATGCTAGCCAATTTTCCATCAACATGGATTGTTTTAGGCTGATTTTTCCTTCTACCTAGAGTTTTAACACAAAGCTCTTTGATGGTTTTATTCAACTATGGGATTTCTCTAAGATCCTGTAAAAGAGGGATTCCAATACTCAATTTTTTAATCCTTGAATTAGCTCTGACTCTGGTTCCTCATGGGTTATAGTGTTGCATTTTTCCAAAAGTCTAGATGGAAAGGAATATCTGAGTTTGGTTTAGATGTTTTTCTTAAATGATCAGGATTGTTGTGTTTCTTCTAATTTTTCTTTGTCTTCAGGGACTTCTTCTATGATTGGAGATGATGGTTTTGAAGTAACCTTCCTAAACGTAGAAAGATATTTCTACATTCCACAAAGTTTATTGTGGGGTTTTTATTTGATTCTACGGTGTATGTTGGGTTACCCTACCTCACATTCTTTGGGTTTTCCATAGTTTGAGATGGAATTTGTGGCTGGGTAGGTTGTTTAGATGGGTTAGTAGTTGTAGGCCCAATCAACAAAGCTTTTGTCCTTGGGGTATTTTGGGTTATAATATTGTTGACCTGATCCTTGGGGTGCATTCCACTATTTTGAATTGAGGATTAAATTGTTGGAATGGTGGAATGTTTGAGTTTGGAGTCAAGATTGCTGATAATATTTGGTGGTGCATTCCACTGAGGAATCCATTCTTGTGGGACTTGTTGAGCCCAAGGTTGGGGGTATGACCATGGTGTGTTCCACTAGTTTGGAACCCATTGTGTTTTTAGTGCATAGGACTGGTTTGATTTGATTGAAAATTCCCTCCTTGCCTTTAAGCCACATAATTCAACTCAGCTTCATTTTGTGTGTTTCTGCTTTAAATGATTCTTTAGCAAGGGTAACAATCCACATTGATCTATGGCATGCTTTAGATCACAGACAAGGAAGATGTCTATTTTATCTAAGGGATAGTCCTTAAGCCCATGTTTCCCTACATCTTGGACAATATATGAAAAATGGCTCTATGTTCCTATCTTTCTCCCTATCCATAATTGTGTTAAGTTGAATAAGAGATATGTTCTTAGATTTTACAATTTCCTCTCTTAGTTTGGATATGTCGTCATTGGTAATTTTTCCTTTCTATTTTGAAGGTTTGGAGAGTCGGGAGTAGTTCCTACAAAGGTCAATGATTTCAGTGAATTCTAATTTGTTCATATCTCCTTTTCCCATAAGATTAAAAGCTTCTTGTGTGTCCTCATCCAATCCCTTAAGGAATAGAGTTTTAAGAAGAGTAATATCAAGACCAAGTGCCACACCTCCTGTGAAGGAAGAGGAACTGATCAAGATAGTCCTCAACACTCTCATCCTCCTTTTGTTGTATCCTAAAGAGTTCTTCCTTTATGTCCCTCACCCTACAAGTAATATTGGTATTTATCCAAGAAGATTGTTTCCATCTCCTCCCAACTATGAATGGAGTTGGGGTTAGGCCCATGAACCACCTCATGGATGTATCCTTCAAAGTTGAAGGAAATAAATTTAATTTATGAGTGTCTAAGGTATAGTCATAGGTCTGGCACAAGACTTTGAACTCAAATAGGAATTTTTCAGGATCTTCTAAGACTAGTCCCTGAAGGTTGGTAGAATTGAAGGAGATATATTATTCATGGGGCTTGGTCATTAGGGTCTAGTTATATGGGATAGGTAAATGTTCTTCCAAGTGGAGGGTTTCCATTATTTACACCATTGGGGTTTTCCACTCCATCACCATCCTTTCTTGTTGATCAAGTTGTTCCATAGGTTGATTTTGAGGGGGTTTGTAAATTGATTCTAATAAATATACCTCTATGGTCTCTAGGTATAAACATAAAATCCTACCATACTGAGAACAATTTCCTAACTAAAATTTCTTACGATTGCTTGTGTTCCACATACTCCAAAACACAAAAAGAATCTTGTTGTCACTACAAGGTATTTTATTTTTCAAAAAAGAAGTTATGGAAAAGATATTTCTAAATGGAAACTTACCAGCTATCAGGAAGTACTTGAGTTAGTACCTTAATATTTACTAACACCTTTAGAATTCCCCAACAATGGTGCTAAAAAGTGATGAGTGTCGTTGATACTGCACTTAATTATCTCTTGATTGTTAGTCCAAGGCGGTGTCCATGACTATTTGTAAACAAAGAGAATGATTGAAATTGTGCTCAACATGTATTCACTAATGAAATCAATCAAATACTATTCTAAATGTAATTAAGAAGTGAAATCTATTGATAAAACAAGAGATTATTGAATTCATAATTAAAATACTGAAAGCAATGAAATTTGGTAATTTGAACAAATGTTGAATAACAGAGATTAAATAAACAATAAATTCTCCCTTCATGTTGGGGAGGAGTGGCCCTTGCTCCTTCCCCTCTGATCCGATTTAGAATTACAAATCACACAAGTCGATTTATCCTAGAATCATGCACTTTATTGAATAGAATAATTCTTCAACAACAATCAATGAACTAACTCTACCATTCTACTACAAATGCCCTTTTATATCAAGAGCAGTCCTTGTCACTCTAGAAGAGGACAAATTATTTGCAATAATTAACTACTACTCTAACTAAAAGATCTCTATGACAACAACTGATTGTTGAAGAGTTATAATTGTGGAAGAACAAGTGCATGCCACACTTAGATCAGATTCATCTTGTTAACTACATATGGAGTCCTTAATTAACTCTCAGTTGAGATGATTTAATAGTGCCAAAAGATGTCAAATATCATGCATTGAATCCCTATAATCATGGTGACTATAAGTTTTTTGTTCATCTATTCCACGTCTCCAATCAATTGGGTGTTAAGTCAAGATTGCATGATCCACATAAGTCACATGATGTCTTAGATGATAGTCCATGTTTCATGCCCTTTTCACCATGTCAACTCGTGTGTTAGCTAAATCAACTCACCTTCTTTTCTTATCGATGTCATTGAGTTCTATTTATTTCATTTTAACGTGATTCTTGCACTCCAAACGAGTCTGCACCTATGAGTCACGGGTGAGTCTTGTGCTCTAAAGCAAGTCCTACGCTAAGTAGTGCAGTGATTGAGCTCTAAAGTGAGTCCATGTATGATCCAGTTATGATTCTTCCATTGGATTAAGATATGTTCTTCAAACACATTGTTAACACACATAAAGATCCATTTAAACTCATTTGAAGAAGCATACACAAGATGAAAATAACAAGGTTATGCACAAAACTTCCTTTCAAATATACTAAAGTATTAATTACAAAATGATAATATTAGCCTTAGTACAAAATGATGACACAAAAAATGGGGGTTTACATAAGAATTAGGAGGGCTCATCACATTGGTAGGATCTCAAATCGAGTTCAATCATCAAGATCTTAATAACAAGTGGAAGTGCACGAATACGATCCTTTAGGTTCAAAGAGAAACTAGAACTCAGCTTCCTCCGAACACGAATATGTAGAGATCATGTACTCCAATGTATAGTTGTTTAACACACCTTCTCACCAAAGGTCTATTGACGCGTCCACAATGCTTCTAAATCAACTAATGCTTGATACTTGTTTGAATCCATATATTTTTCTCGTCCAAGCCTACTCCCTCTATTTTGCACATACACTACTAACCAATCATGTAGCCCCTCAAAAAGATAAAAAAACATTTCATAAAGTGCATCATACAAAGTTGTCCTTCGACCCATTTGTGTGGATTGAAATTTGTATCTTAGCGCGAATTCTTCTTTGTCCTCTTATAGCCAACATTAAATATTCTCCAAGGATAACCTAAAAACGCCATGTGTGCACCACATCTTACAAGTCTAAATTAAAGAAGGCCCCGAAAATAGAACCAAAATGTCAAGTTGCAGTCTAGGTTCAACACGACATAGTTAGGCACACCAACACAACACCTAGACAAAATTCTAAGTGCTCACCTGAAGTGTGCATAACTCTACCAGGTCCCTTCTTGTGTTGGCTATCAAGATGTAGTTCCTACACTCATGGTTATCACAACATACAAACATACCACATGGAAAGTATTTACTCACATAATTATAACATGCACAAAGATAATTATACGTGATAAAAAAAAGATGAATATTTATTATTAAACATGAAGCTCTTACAGAATACATGACATGTCATGCTAAGATAATATCCAAACACTCGTATAGACACAAACACAAAACCTGAATAGACCGACATAGTGATTCACACATTGATTACAAGATATTTACAAGTATTTATACGGTGGGAAATTTTCCTTCACCGCTCGATCATAATTTAGTATAATAATAAACTAGTTCTATACATAGATGCATGCTTTACAACTCTCACTTCTCTATAATTAGACTTAACCCTATGGTTCTCCTAAGGTGAATTTTTTTTTTAGGAAGTTTAATTCCTATCCCATGTGTGTAATGTCCCCTCTTTCCGAATGAGCTAGGACGAAGACCTTTGGCCCTTTTTGTCTACCCGACGGCCAAGGGAGGTTTCTAGGGTGACTAAGCTTTATTATTTTATTATATTGTGCTATTGTTTTAAAAATATAATATTATGAAAGCACATATAATAAATAATAAAGTTTATTAATAAAGTGAAAGGTCAATGTCAAAATACAATTAAAAATTAATTGTATAAAAAGGGAAAAGTGCGACTAGCTTTTGGGACCCTAAATAGGGAAATGTGTCATTAGGCCCATGAGGGAAAAGTGCGACCAGCCTAGGGGAAAGAAAGAACGTGATTGGCTGGGTGTGGAGGTGTTTATGGGCTGTTTTCCCTTTATAAGAGCAAGTCGACTTGCTTAGGAGGCATTCCAGATTTATATTATCAGCCTTTGCATTGTTAAGAGCTCTTGCTTTTATCAGGATTCCAAGGATGAAAACCCTTGTGGATTCATCTCTTGTGGACGAAAACCCCAAGGGATTGAGAGGGGATTTCACTCAGAAATTTCCAGCGTGGTTAATCAGATTTCCGGGTTCATTTCAGCAGTGTAGGTGAAAGGTTTTGAAGGTATTTTCATGGTTTTTGATCAGCAGCTGGGTCGATCTATTGTGGACAGTTTGGCAGCGATTTCAGAGGTATTTTTCCTCAAAAATATTTGTCAAATATTCTCTGTAATACTGTAAACAAATCGCTGTATTTGCATCATTTTCTGAAGTGTATTTTGAGGGTTTTCAGGCAGAATATTAGCAGACTTCAGATCTGATTTTCTGGGTTGTTTTGGCTGCAATAAATTCAGTTTTTGGCATGATTCAGTCTCTAAATATTTGGTTAATCATTTGAAATCAAAAACTCTACTTTTGGGTGTCATTTGCATTAAGATCTATCCTAAACCCTAGTCGCATTTTTCAGATCTGCATTAGGGAATTTGTAATAACATCCATAAATCTGCATTTACTGTTTTATTTAATTTAAAATTTCATTGGAGCATAAGGGAGACCCTTTGGGGATCTTTCAATGTGCTATAATTAGCTCTTATGTATTCATGTGTTGATCTCATCTATAAATAGTCTTCGCATGATTTTATCTTCATTCATTACTCAATTCTTATCCACACTTGTTCTATCTCTAGCTCGCTTGATAATCACATCATCTCTAGTTTTTCTATATTTAGACTAGTGTGGTGATCAATTCATCTCTTGTTCCTCCATGTCAAACCTTCGTGCATGTTCCTTGATATTTCTATGTGTAACTTTTCCTTACTATGCCGATCAAAAATTCTCATTCTTGTTCGGGACATGGACTAGATACTAAAGAAAACAAAACAACTCCAAAATGCAAAGGTTTAAGGTACCTTGGAAGAAGATAGTGATGAAAGGATAGGAAAAAGTAAATGACCTCGCTACAAACTTGATGAACCTATAAAACAAGGATAAAATAGAAAGAAAAATGGATTAGATGGTAGATGGCGGTGGTTACCCAACGAGGTCGGGCTCAAGAAGTGTTAACTTCCTTGGTGGATGTCAACCCCCATGTTTCATAAGATAAGATAAAATCAATGATAATAAACATGATAATATGCGTAATCGAGGCACACGTAAATGGTAAATGTAGAAATGAAGGCACATACAAATCTAATCTAGATTGACATAAATTAAAGTTTACCTAGTTGGGTCGATGACGAACTAAGCAGATGGAGCAGAACAACATATAAAATGTAGACCCAAAGGCTTTGTACATAGAACCGAAAGGATGAAGCTCTGTGATGTCCGATATTAACCATCAATAGATACCTAAAACCAAAGAAGTATAAAGGATGCAAGGAAATGGATATCTAAAGTGGCATGTTGGGAATAGGGATCAGTCGACGATGACTGGTCGAGTTAGCGATGACGCAGCATCGATAAAGTGGATCTAGACCGATGATTGACAAAGTAATAGGTCTAGAAGGAGATGATGCCAAAAATAGACAGACATGATGGTAGTGGATCTGGATGGTAGAATGGGTGATGCAACATGGTCCTGGTCGACGAAGATCCGACAGGGGATTTGACAACCCTGGATTAAACTAGGTATGGGTGAGAATGGACAGATTAGACAAAAAAAAAAACAAATAGGAGAAAGGGATGGATCAAGATATTTGATGACAAAATAAACTACAAAATGTTAGCAGAAGAAATAACAATAGTAATAATATTACAACAAGAGAATAAATCAACTCTGAAAAGTCTTTGATGATCTCCCTAAAGTCTCCTCAGATTGTGCAAACAAGCTCAAAAGAACCTTCGAGAAAGGTCAAGCAGCTGCAGAGATGGTCAATCTCCAAGATAGGATTGAAAAAATGCCAAAAAACTTTGATTATGCCTCTCCTTGGGAGGAGAGGTAAATGTTGCCTTATAGGGTTGATGACGACTGGGTGGGTGATCACCAACTGTGGGGAACCGTCCCTTTGGATGGTGGATGAGTGATTTATTCAAGATATGGGGATTTTATGGATTAGGATGAGTGTTTTAAAGCATATAGGTGGGTTAGGGTTTCCTAGGGAAGTGATATGGGTAGGTGGGAGATAAAGATGGATTAAATAAAATCTAGAAAAAGCATAGGGATATGGAACTAGGTAGTTAGGGATAATAAACAACCTAGGGAGGAGAAATGAAAGCTAATTAGAGGTAATTAGCTAATGAGATGAGGATTAGGAAATGATTAAAAATTAAAGTTGATAAGTTAATAGATAGGAAAGATGAGAATATGAATATGAATTAAAATAAAGGGGGTCTAGATAAGACCATGGTGATAGAAGCGAACACGGGAAAGAAGGGTAATGATACCAAATTTTGGTGTCTACATTTGCCCCTTTTTATTGAGTGGTTTACGCTTAGCAAGCCATGAGAAAAAAATAATAAAAGATAATGAGTAAGATGAAGGATGACGAATTATTGATGTGAGCTCCCCTCAAATGAGGGGTTGATGATATAACGGGAATTGATCACAAGTTTGAAAAAAATAGATGAAGAAGGGTGGGTGGGAAAGAAAGAAGGGTAAAATGATGAGGCGAGGAAAAATGCCCCAAGTGAGAAGGATTTAAGAAACAATAAAAACTATGGCTGTGATTCCAATATCGCTTTGGTAGGGAACAAAGGAAGGTCTCAATGGAGACGGTGAGAATGTCTTATATGCATGTGAGTGAGCGAAAATCACAGTGAAATGGAGGAATCCAATGGGAAACCACTCAAATGGATACAATCCATGGGCACCAATGTATGATAGGAACACATCAAAATTATTCCCAAATTAATGTGAAATAATGTGAAATCCTTCAAACATGAGAAATTGATGGGAGATGTGCATCCAGAAGGAAAAAATTTGAAATAATAAGTGCCCCAACAAAGGACACAAAAATGGCCAAAAAGGTAAAATATGAAAAAGTGATGATATAAATGCCCCAAGGGGAAATACATATGGCCACAAAAGTGGACTTGATATAAGATGAGATGATGAAATGGTGCCCTAGCAAAAGAGCACAAAAAAATGAGGAAAGAAATAATGGTACCCCAATAAAGGGCACAATAATGGCCAAGGAGGTGAAGTATAAAAAGATGAGGTATGGTGCCCGAGAGGGAACAAAAAGATGGCCACAAAAGTGGACTTAAGATGAGATAGATTAGATAATATTTGATGAGATAGATAAGGTGTGATAGGATGATGGATGAGACAATATATTGGATGAGATGAGATAATAGATATTGATCAAACTAGATGGATAAGATAAGATAGATCGATAAGATAAGATGTCAGATTGGATGAGATTTGGATGAGATAAGATAAGTCACACATAGACGAAATGATGGATCATATGATGTAGAATTGATGTTAGGATAATAGATAGGGAATGAAAGATAAAGGCTTAGATTAGATAGAAGAAAAGGAACGCGACGTCATAGATGGTGACCAAAGGGTAAAAATGATATTATGTCATATCAAGGAATGCATGAGGAAATGATGCCACCAATTGCATTGGAGGTAAACAAGAAAGGGATCCTGGTAACACAATGCACATGTAGCCAAAACAAGTGTTAACACCTAACCAATGATAGTTAGTTATTCCAAAGATCAAGGTGAAAAATGGATGAAATGAGCTCATAAACCTAATGTCAACACGACAAAGGGGTTTAGATGCAACTCAGTGCGTGAGCGAGAGGGTTTGAATGTACAAGAGACATACGTGGACCCTTAGCGTGGTTTTAATAGGTAAATAAGAGGGTGATGGATGTAATGATCACGTAGTTCTCACTAAGAGGGGAGAACCTATCTATAAGGAAAATGTTATGGAAAGAGCCATGGTGCCCATATTTAAGGTCATGTCAAGGAAAGTAACGGTAGACCACGTAGTTCTAAATCATTACAATAATAGATGGAAGAGGCTAATGATGGAGGAATGATCCTTAAGATACAACTAAGTGCTCACTGGTAGATATGCTAACAATAGAATGGTCGCATGAGCAATGTGTTAAGTGGTTCCACTTTTAGTTAGCCATTAAGGGAGGCCAAATGTTAGGCTCCCAACCCATAATTATGTGTGATAATGTATGGTCCAATCCAATTGGGGAAAAATTTCCACGTTGGCTCCTTTCTAGAGTAAGTAACGTTATGATTTTATTTAAGGACAAGGTCACCGATGCTAAAGTTGTGATAGATAGATCGAAAACTTGCAAAAGATGGGATGTGATGAGATAGATGAGCGAAGATAAAAGCTATGTGCTACCCTTGAGTAAGCGAAAAAAATATGTGTCCCTAATGAGACAAATAGATGACCACTAAATTGGGATTTAGAATGAAAATATGGCGCCCAATGAAGGGCATAAACATGGCCATAAAGGTGTACTTTTGGATGAGAATATGATCCCCCAAGGGAAGCATGAATATGGCCACAAAAGTGGAATTTGGATGAGGAGGATAGATAAGAAGATTTGGACAAGAAATATTAGATAAGATTGGATTAGATGAATATGATAAAATATATGTAACACTGGAAAATGAGGAAGTGAGCTACATGTGTATTAGGAGACGAGAAAATGACCACAAGAGCGGGCTTAGGATGAGGATATGGTGTCCCCAAGAAGGTCACAAATATGGCCACAAAGGTGGAATTTGATGAGAAGATAACACCCCAAGAGAGGCATAAATATGGCCACAAAGGTGGACTTTGATGAGAAGATATCAACCCCAAGAGAGGCAAAAAGGTGGACTTAGGATGAAAAAGATGGTGTTTGAAAAGAGGTACAAATATGGCCACAAAGGTGGAATTTGATGAAAAATATGGTGCTTGAAAAGAGGTACAAATATGGCCATAAAGGAGGACTTATAATGAGAGTAAGGTGATAGATAGATTGGTTGGCTAAGATGAGACAATAAACTGGATGAGATCGGATGAGATGGGTTTGATAAGATTGGATGAGGTAAATAAGACAATGTCAAAGATGAAAAGGAATTAACCCACAAGTAGATTGATTCTAGAGTGAAGTCCCCGATGCCAAGGGGGTGTGTTGGATGGATAGGGGGATGAATTGATGTAGATAGGATGTGTGGATGAGGAAGAAGATGCGAGAGGATTAAAAACAAGGGGAAGATGCTCCGCTAGTGAAAGAGACTATATTACACTAGGCAACTTAGATGTAGATGAGCTAGTGGATGTCGAAGGAGATGAATGGTATAATTAGATTAAATGTCTATGATAACTTTGGATTTGGATTAGATAGATGGTTGGGGATCATGGGGGTGATTGGCAAGAAAAAAATATCGATGAACAAGGGGGTACCCTCTTTAGGAGGAATGATATGTTGAGGAGAGACAATAAGGGAGGATGTGGATGAATGAGGAGACCGAGAGAAAATTTGATGGATGGGGATGTAGAAATAGAAATTGGATCGGTTTTGGAGGATGGAGAAGGAAGATATCCTTGGATGTAGAGGTCATCTTCCTCAATAAGGTCATGGATGATAGTTTGGAGGGCCTTATAATGCTCAGTGTCATGACCTAGGGTATGATGATAGGCGCAAATGAGATTGGGATCACCATGATGGTTTCTTACTATGAGGATCAAAAGATTTAATAGGAGGAAGCAAAATGACATATATTCAAATTAAATGTTGAAGGGTATCTGTGTAGGATCTGATTGAAGTGTTGGGAGGAAGCTAGTTGTTGTGGGTTTTGATAAGATATTTTGACTTGGATTTAGGGAAGGAGTGGATGTAGATTGGATGGGTAAATTAGATGTCTTAGAAGATGAATCAATTTAGGAGGAATATCGACTGTTTGGATTTGGATTGATCATTGGGATATGTCTTAGATGAAGGAACCGCCCTAAAATAGATGGGGGTTCTCCTATGATGGATTTTATGATGTTGGGATTTGAGGAGAGGTAAGATCTAACTTCTTATGAGGATGCATAAGAGACCCTTGGGGATACTTACCAAGAGTCTTATATTTTGACCGAGAAGGCTTACCTGGCGGGGATGATAATAATCTCAATTGGGGGATATGAAGATTGTGGTGTAGGAGTGGATATTGATGGAGAAAGAAGTCTTTGCATGATGTGATTAATGAGGTCTATGCAAGATGTAGATTGTGTAGGTTTTGGATTGGTTAATGTGGAAATAATTGGTTTTGTAGAGGGGGCACATATACCCTTTGTGTTTGTCTTAGGTGGGGGTGTTTGTGTCATAAATGTTTCAAGGAAGTGGAAACTACTCTAAGGAAAGTGATAGCACCAGAAAAGTGAGATGAACACTATCTTTTTGAGTGAAAATGAAGTAAAAGGCATAAAGGGAGGCTAGGCACGTGCAACAAAACTAGAATGCATTCACACGTTTGATTTCATGAGACACAACAAGAGAATGGAGCTGAGAGGGATTTAAAATGGAAGAAGAAGTACACAATACAAGGGAGAGGCAAGAAAGAAGAATACAAGCATGATAAGGCATGAAATAGCCACAAAACAATGCTTTTATTGCTTCTAGGTATGCACAATCTATTACAATGGTGTATGAGGCCGATATCCACATACAAGAACCAGATCTAGAGGTTTATGACTCAAAATGCAAAGATACAGAATCCTTAGAAAACACTAGAGGATACAAAATGTCCAACCCTTTACAATGAGCCATAATCTTACATTTATAGATGAATCAATGAGAGAATAGGATAAGAAGGAGAGAAAATACGATTTAAAAACTCAACCACCAACAATAAACAATGAATGCCTACAGATCCACCTGCAAATATGTCAAATGTGCTTCCCCATGTCTATTTGGTGTGTAGGAGAAGGAAAGGGGCGAGATCTGAATCAAATCGTGTGGTTGGAGTAATAAGATCATGCAGTAATGGCATAAGAGATGTTTCCCAACTTTTGCCTACCTAAACCTGCTGAAATTTAAATTTGAGTGATCTGGAGTGTAACCCACATCATCAGCTATTTTGTCATTTTCTACCACATGTCACACCTTAGTTGGTTACAAGGATTTGGTGCCCTATTGGTGCACTTTGATAGGTTCATGTGATACACTCAATGTCTAATAGTCCACGCGGCACATGAATCAACATAGTGGAAGGTGCGACATCACACGAAGCAAAGGAGTGCAGAGGAAGATAAGCAGAGGCACACAAAAGTTATGCGCGCTGGAGGAACGAAAGGATCACCTACTAAAGGAATGTATGGAAGAGGCACAATCATTAAAAGATAACTTGCGGCAGCAAATCGGGGGCATGTGAAGAGGCTAGGGACTTAGCTAATTTGGAAGCAAGTCTGAGGTGCATGCGGAGGGTGTATGAATTGTTAGAAGGAAGGTGAGTGTGAGAGTGGGCACGAAGGGAAATGGATCAAATAGAGGAAAAGGAAGGGAAGATGGAAGTGCATGAAAGGAGCATGCAAGGGCGTGTAAGGATCGGGAACCAAGGAATGTGTCAAAAGGATAATTTAAGTGCATGTAACTTGCCATATAGAACCTCGTAGAGCTGGATGAAAATACAAGTTATCCAAATAACTAGGAGAGTTATTTTGGAAAACAAGCAAGAAGGGTAGTGATACCAAATTTTGGTGTCTATATACTCTTCAACCTTCACATATATTCAATACTTAGCCATTTTATCATCCCAACACAAGTTTTCCCCACAGTTAATTTTTTGTGTTTTGTGTTCATTTAATTTCATGTATATTTATGGATTTCTTACTTTATTTTTTCACATTGTAATTCCTTGTCAAATAATTAGATAACAAATTATTTATTCAATCTCGTTGATCTTTGACACTATGAAGTAGCCTCAATATATTAAGAAAGATGACATCCCGAGGAACTAATTAATAAGGATTTGAAAGATTTGGCCTTTAGAGCCAATCTGGAAAAACTACCATGAAATTTTGGAAAGGACATGTCTAAAATATTAGATGAGTTATAATTGGGAAAATGTGGAGGTATGTAGTATACGCTAGTTGATGAAATGATGGTTTATGGTAAATTTGAAATGCAACAAGGACAAATATTGGATTATAGAAAAGAATGCGAGGATTCAAGGGGAAATTATTAATCTAACCACAAAGGGAAGAATATATGAAATCTCTAGAGGAACCCTTAATCGATCATGGGTAATATATGCCTTTCCATCTGAGCATTTGAACCCAAAAGTTATAGAGATTGATGATAACTTAGAAGTTTTTGTGGGATTGATTAGAGATCTTTGGGAAAATATGTGATTTATGTCAAAATTAAGGTTGAAATTTAATGAGAAGGTTTCCATACTAAGGAATTGATCATTTGCTCGGAAGGTAAAAAATCGTATAGATTATTAAGGTGGAAATTCAAGAAAAATGTCTTTAGATTTCCAAAGAAAAAGCCACATTGCAAGATTATGTAAATATAGGTTATGAAAATGAGGTATCGAAAAAGTGTCATTGAACATAAGATCCGGAGAAATAAGTTTGATGATTCGGTTGGGGATGATATTCCCATGCCCCAAAGTGGAACCATTTCAAAACAAATGTTTGAGATAATTAGTAATAAGCTACAATGGAACCGTTTGGGGGATATTAGAGGAAATAATATGGGGTTGTCCTCACCTCTCTCAATGTCCTCTAGCAAGAACAAAATTTTAGATTATGAGATTGGTAGGGTCCCATCCGGAAATCAAGAGGGTGGTAATGTATTGATTGAAACTATGGGAGGGGCCACTTCCCAATGTTAGGGATTAGATGTCAATTTTATGAAAGCATGTGATTTGTTGGTTGTAGGAGTTGGGAATATTGTGACCATGGAGAATGTTAAGGCCTCAAATTACATAGGGAAGAATATAAGAGAACCTCATATAAGAGTTGAGTGAAATACCTAGGAAGCCCGAAGTGGCAATATCGATGGTGACATATGCATATCGGATGGTTATGAATGTAGTCTATGGATGTGGGAATGATAGGATGAATTTGGAGTCAAGATGGAATATATGAGGCCAAAGGAGAGAAATATAGTGGAAATGGATATCAAATCAATTAAAACTCTTGTAGGTAGGATATTTGAGATGAGATTTAGCACCCCTAAACTTGATTACTAGTTGAAAAGGAAAAGAAGGGGAAGGAATTAAAGTTTGAGAAGCTCTATGAAATATAGAACTCAAAAAATTGGTGGAGTTATTCACCTTCAAGAGAAGGAAAATCCTTCTTTGAGGATGTAAAATTTGACTAAGGATTGGGTAGAGAGGGGAACCTCCACATGTGGGTGTGTAACATCATGATAAAAATGTTTTTACCCTATAATAGTCAAATGGAATCATAATCATAGGAGAGGTGATTTGAACCATTAATTAGGTTAAGGGTAATCACCTGTTGGGTGTGGAGATATATATGAAACTTTGAGGAATGGATAAAATAACATATGAAGTGGGGCTCCCAATGTGAAAGGTTAGTCAAGGTAGTAAATGGTGGCATTAAGGGTTCAAGAGTTGATGGAAAGCCCAGGTATGGAATGAGATGATGATAAAAGAGCCCGACATCGATGAGGTGGACCTTAAGTGTAAAAATATTTCCTATTCATACATTCAATCCATGGATATGTTCATCACTAGGTCAAAATACACCAAAATCTATTCACTTTCCTATACATTTAATAGATCGTGTTTAATGACGATCACAAGTGTGATTGATTGCCTTATTTTATTGGACACCCTTTATAAAGTATTGTTAAACACAAGCCCCACTTTGTAATATACTTGAAGCTTTTTCAAACAAGTAGTCCCCCACATGGTTGTTTCAATGTATGCCTTCATGAGGTGCTCATCATGTTAAAGTAAACTACAACCATTCCAAATTTTCTAGGGTAATCTTATGAAAGTTAGAGTTATCACCATGAAATGTGAATACTTCCAAAAATAAATACTTAGTGTGGGTCCTACTTTGAAAAGTAGACCATAATCTCTTCAATTTTTGCAGGGATGTGTTATGCAAGTCAAATAAGGTGGCACAAAAAGTTACCAATATTGCCTCACATGGTAGTTTCACTCTATGTCCCTTCAAATTTTCTTATATTTAATGCACCATATCATATAAGGTGGCCCCACAAGTTACCAATATTGCCCCCACTAGTACTTTTAATGCATGCCTTTTCAAAATTTCTTATATTTAATATGCCATGTCATATAAGGTAGTCCCACTAGTTATCCCCTCATGGAAGTTTCAATATATACCTCATGAGATATACCCATTAGGTTAAAGTGGACCACAACCTCTTCAATTTTTGTGGGGTGTTATAGGTAAGGTAGAGTAAAAAAATTTAGTTTTCATTTTTCCATAGGCACCACAAGCTATATATATTTAAAATTATATATTTAATACACCACCTCACTAGATAAGAGACTAACATATCTTCAATTTTTCTTAGATTTAATACACCACATTACCCGAGTAAAAGTGACCTTGGAAGTTACTTCATGCTATGGAGAGGTAAGAGACCAAACTCTCTTTACTATTGGAACGCCCTTTATATTAATAAAAATAAAGAGAGTTACATTAGCAGGGGTGACCAGAAAAACTCATGGTCCCACAAACAAGCCACGAAGGCAACACGAAAATCCAAAAAGGCAAATGGAAAAAAACTAAACTACCAAGACACGGGCACGTGCCTGAACAAGAGGAAAAAGAAAAGGGTGCATAGGCACCCGACGCCTGCAATGACGGATCAAGTGATAAGAGGCTCAAAACTCCCCTTCTTCTCTTTAGACCTCAGTAACAATAGTCTAGTTCAATGGCTGGGAAGCCAAATCCTACGGAGGATCAAGGCGAGGACTATCCTGATTGGGGTCGAATCGAAGACTCGAGACGTGAGACCGCTTGACACAACCGCCAACATGGGGAAATTCGACACTCATAGCCTCTAAATTTCCGGGGTGAGAACATTCTTTGACTTCATGTGTCTTTGTAAGGTCTCAACCTTTAGGCCATGAAGAAACCCCTCTGTTCTTTTTTTTATTCTGGTTGAGTGATAGTGGGTAAGCCTCATGAAGGTCTCCAATTTGATGGCATAACCGACAATGGAAGGTCATGTTCTCATAGTCTAGAATTTAAACCTACTTGAAACCATCATGGTTTAATTCCAACTTGTCTGGAAGACCTTTGCTAAGATCCACCTCAATGCAAATACGAGCATAAGTGAACAACCCTTGCTTAGACCGCTCATCATCCATCTTGATGAATGACCAAGAGAATCACCAATAACAACACAAACCGCATGATGCAAAAATGGGAGAGGAAGATTTGGGAGACGAACGCATTTTTTACCAAACTCTCTTTAATATTTTTAAAGTTATATATTTAATATACTTCGCATCACTAGATAATAGATTAACATCTCTTCATTTTTCCTATATATAATGCACACCATTACCGGTGTAAAAGTGACCTCGGGAAGTTACTTCATGCTATGTAGAGATAAGAGACGTATATTATATGTTTAATACACCATATCACCTCATTAAAAGTGACCCAAAAAAACTATATTACATTATGCTCATTTGGAATAAAATGATACCGACAATTTCATTTTTATTTACCATATATTTAATACACAATATAACCACATTAAAAAAATAAGTCAAATACTTCTTAAGATGCATTCACCACTTAACTTTTTACCGTGTCTAATAAAATTATAAACTTGCAAATTGAATATAAATTTTAAAATTTTCTCTTTCATATTATAAATTGTTACTATGTCTAATAGAATTATATAAACTTACAAATTGAATATAAATTCTAAAATTTTCTCTTACATATTATAAATTGTTAAAGCATTAAATCTCAAATAAATTTAAATTTTAAATTTGTAACCATATATATTTTTAATAATCTATTTTTAATTATATATGATCCTAACATAACCAAATGATAAAGACAATGCCCCATCTCCACCTTACCTAAAAGTTATCCGTGCTTCTTTTAAGAATATTGGTAACATAAAACTTTAGAATAATTAAGACCTTTATGTAACTGAAACCTTATTATAATTCCAAAAAAACACATAATTTTTAAAAAAATAATAAATCTTTAATTTAGCCGGAAGACATTGAATCCTTATAGAACAAATTTTGGACTAAATAAAAATCGGCCCAAAAAAATCAAAATATAAACAATAAGACACCCAAAACCACCATAGGTGCATGAAAGATCTGGCCCACAATAATTGACCCAGTATTGTTCAATACAAAACATGGTGTTGTTTACAAACCAACCCCCGTTTGCATGATCTCTTCACAATCTTCTTCCTTTTTTTCCTCCAAATTCATTTAATTCATTACCCTGTTCTTCCTACATTAGTGTAATGTTAATTGTGATTAAATTCGTTTGGGTTGGCCTGTTTTTCTGCAGAAGAAACACACAGTAACACTCAATCACATTACCATGTAATGTAAATTGGGTGTCTTTCTTTTATGAATCTTTCTCGATAATTACAAGTTGCGGATGCACCCATCAGAATTACAGTTGAGAATTCACTTGATCCAGCCATGATCGAACAAGCTTACACAGGTAATTCGTTTGGGTTCATTTTTTTCCCAGTGGGTATTGGATGAATTTTTCTCTGTTCAACTTTTTGTGTCCTTTTTGTGTTTCACTTTCAAAGAAATTGTAACTCCTAAAAGTGTTATTTTAATTTTTTTGGGGGTGTGGGGTCTTTAGAATTAGATTGGATATTGCAGCTTGAATTGAAATATTGGATGTTCATTCCTAAAATGGAATGTTGTCGTTGGTCCTCAATTTTGGAAGAACTAAATGAAGAACCCTATTTTTTTTTTTTGATTCTGTGATGTTTGAAGTGTCATGTTTTTTCATTCTGGAGTTGGGTTTCTTGTTTTCCATTTGACTTGGTGTACAGTTTTGATGCAAAAGCACAACATGAAAAAGTTTATGTTGAAAAAATTAACTTGATCATGGTTCAAACAGGGTGGGTCAATTTGTGGAACTACATCTTATTATGAGCCGCATAAAATACATTACCGCTTACCACTACATCTCCGGAGGTTATCTTTATGGGCTGACCTAGTAAAGTAGAATGACCAAGCTATACCATGCTTGCAGTTTTGTCAGCTACTTGAAAATTTAGGTGGCTAATTGGATGTTTTTAGGGTACATCAGTTAAAAAGTAATCACATGTTAAGCAGTTCGAGTCTGTATATTTGGAGAATTTATATAATTATGTTTTTGATTTGTTTTGACTCACAAGAGCAAAGATTTGGAGGGACTGTCCTTTTGTCTGTTTAATATTTGAAGTTCCATGCTTTCTGAATTTGGAGCTGATTTTTAGATGAATTTTGGGTGGTTAGTTGATTCGCTACATGGAGAATGTTTGCTGATTTCCACATTTTATGGGTAACTAATTTTGAGTTATTAGCTGGTTTGTTTCATGAAAAGGGTCTGCTGATTTCTCTTTTAAGCATATTTGATTTTGAGTGATTGGGATTCCTTCTAGCATAAGTTTACAATTTTGATGCAAGCACAGAAAGAAATCAGGTTACTAGCATCAAAATGAAGAAATGAATCTTGATCATTGATCAAGGGGTTAAGTTCATGATTTGTGTAATTTCAACTTCCGACTGGCTGTTATGGGATGCACATTACCACTGCATTCCAGGAGGCTACCTACTCTAGCATTATTTAACTAACCTAGTAACATAGGATGGCCAAGGTATGCACATAATGGAAGAGTTTTTATCAACCCACCTGAAAGTTCAGGTGCCTAATTGGGGAATTTGGTGAATTACTATTTGAAATATTTAGGGTAAAACAGCTAGGCCATGGTTTTGCTCATTTTTGACTCTCTAGAGAAAATCAAATGGAGGGAATGTTGTATTGTTTGACTCAGAGGTTGATTCTATGCCACCACAATTTTTTAATTTACTGGTGGCCTGCTTGTAGGTTGTTGGGTGGCGGGGTTATGCATATGAAATGGTTGAAGATTGATATTGGGTGGGTTCATTTTAAAGTTCCATACAGGAAATTCCAATTTAATTGTAACCACTTACAATTATCAAGACTCTTAAGTACAACAAAATGAGGAGATTTGTTCTGCATGTTACCATGGGTGTGCTTAAGATATCATTTTTTTGAAACTACAGAAGCATCCATTATATCAGGGTTGTGATTCGTGCAGCGATGCTACCTTTTGTAGCCTGGACCACAGATCCTTTTCATTAACTCATACTGTAGTCATTTTATTTTTATAAATCGGCTGTTTCTGTTTGTGGTTCCCATTTAGTTGACCTCAAAAGTCACCCATTGACCAGGACAGAAGATTTAGTGTTACCATATGTTTTATGTCATTCATGCACTTTAATTGTTCCTTTAGTTTTAAATCCTAATTGTCTTGAAGTATGTTTTTGCACAATCTGATAATGTCATTAAACATGACTGTTTTTCAATTTAAGGTTGCTCACCTCGAGGTATGCAGACATGTCATTTTCCAATTATAATTCTTTCTCAATTTAACTCTTATGTTCTAGAAAAGTAGGAAGGATATAGATGCTATATACTTTGTTGGGGTGTCAGTAGATTTGCATAGTCATTTTGGAAAACAAAACATCATTGTTTTATAAAGCAACAGGCTTCAGCAGTTTGCAGGTGTAAGGAGAAAAAATTACATTGCGGACAACACTTAACACTATGTTAGACTGTGTTGACATTATTCACAACTACCAGTGTCTTGCAGCTCCTGCTATATGCACTAGATTCCAGAAATCAAAACCATGTCCATTTGTTAAGCCAACACATGGATGGCAGGTTCGCTATGCTCACACCTCGGCCTTCTTGACCTCCCTCCTTGCCATATAGATATTTAGGGTGAGCATCTCAAAACACCCCCTTCTATACATATATGGCCTATGGGCGATAGAGGGGAGTATAGATAGGAGCTGCTTATATAGTTGGCTGAGTGCCTATATCTACATGTGGGGTTGTAGCCAATGCTACCCTACCTCTGCTTTATCTTTATAAAGGAACTCTAGTACCTAATTTTCAGTCTAGGTACTCAAATATAGATATAAAGATAGCTGTGTACACACACAAATTGTATATGAATGATTTAATATAAGCTAGTCTGATTAGCCAAAGACACAGTTTTTAATAGTACTTAATGCTGGATTGTTATGTGGCCAGTTGAATTCAAATGAGTTGGTTTTCAATGGATATGATTGAAGGTTCATTAAAAGTTTTGTAGCATTGTCCTTTCCTTCAGATTATTTGATGAGACTATGAATTCATGTAAATCATTGGTTCCCTATATAAATTTTATGGGCCATGATATATTAGGGAGGAGCGAAAAAGTATATCTGGATCAAATTCAAGTTATAGGAAATAGAAAAGCTCCAAGCACTCTCGTTTTTGGTAATGCTTGTTATTATCGAAAGTTCATTCTCTAATCCTTTGGATTACTTGACAAGAAAGTATGTTCCTTATGGATGGGGCCAGCAACACCAAGAAACATTTAAATAATTGGATATCATGTTAACTAGTGTGCCCATTCTAATGTATTAAAGTAGTTCCAGAATTTGAAGTGGGGCAGAAACATCAAGAAACATTTGAATAAGTGGATATCGTGTTTGTTAGTGTGCCCATTCTAGCGTATCTAAAGTGGTACCAGAAGTTCCATATTTATGTGAATGCCTCAATTTTTGCAATTTGATGTAGTTTTGGCACAAAGGCTACCTAAGTTAGGCCACTCTTTTTACTCACAAGTTATTATTGAAAGAAGAGAAAGCAAAGCATTGGGATGGTTATTCAGTGCATGGGATGGCTAATTCAGTGCAACATTTGAACATCAAGGGCATGTTATTCCATTCATATTTATGTGCATCATCAAGCCATGATATGTATTTGATAAACGAGCTGTTTATTCACGGAAGAAATGTGTGGTGGCTGATTTTATTGCAAGAATTTACATTTTCCATTGTGGTTAAATGTAAGAAAGTGGATGTTGCAGATCAACTATCCATAATTACTAAAAGTGAACATCTGTTGTGATGAATGATTTTCTAGATGCTTAACTATTTATAATTGTTATGTTACCTTTGGTGCTACAAGGAGATTGCCATATACATTTTTATAGGAACATTTTCTCTATAAGTATAAACATCATTGGAAGATTGGAAGTGAATCATAAAGAATTCAAAGCCATTTATGGTCAAAGATTTAAGATTCATCTCGCAGGTCAGAGGTGAAATGGAATTTTCTTGATACATTGCGTAGGGAGGATTAATACCGACATTTCGGTTCCAATACCGGAACCATCATCAGGGTGAAGCTTTTGCTTGAGAGTAGAGATGGAAAATGAACTATTATAAATAATCAATTTTCCAAGAGACATGTCGTTCTGAAAAGATGTGAAAGTAAAATAACAAGAAAAAGGGTAATGAAGGTAATAAGATAAAGTAAAATAAAAATAAATAAAATAAAGTCAAAAAATGATAATAAGGATAAGGGGGACAAACCACAAAAAGAAGTGAAATAAACGATAAATTTTAGGAGGAAAGGGGGAATCAACCGCACAATTAGCCTGAACACGTAAGGTAAAATAAAGGAAGGACATAACGAGAAACGAGAAACGGAAAGAAAGGACAGACACAATAATTCAACGAATGCTTGCCGAAGGGGGAGGGAATGTCAACTTATGCAACATGGGTTTCCATGATTGACTTAGTTTCCACCGCCGTCGCAATTTAGGTTGTTCGGATGTTTTTCAATCTTGACGGCTTCACGTAATTTCCTATTTGCGTAGTGTGATTCAATTGCTATTAATTTTGCGTTGTCAATGCAAATGGTACTGTTTTGTGATGTCTTTGTGTTCCGCCAAAGCCGATTTTCCAACCCGGGTATACTCTAAGTCTTTACAATGTTCATGTAGTCTTGTTTTCAGTGACCTTCTTGTTTCCCGATGTATGTTTTACCGCAAGCACACGATATGGAGTAAACCCCTTTTCTTAAGTTGGGACAAATTGGGTCTTTAGGTTTTTTAATTTGTTTCTTATGGTTTTTACAGTCTAAAACAAGTTTTTATACCCTTTTTTCTTAATATCCTGGCAATCCTATCAGTAGTCCCAGAAATGTAGGGTAGGAAAGCTTTATTGTTACCCTTGTTGCAAAAAGTGAGGGCCGAGGCGACATAGGCCTACTCAAGCCCTCTTGGCAGTGGCTCTAATTTGCCACTTTTTGTATCCATTCCTTGTGAGAACATTGGTTAGGTGTTTCTCTTTAGAGGGTAAGTGATTTTTATCGGATATTCTGAGAGCTCTTGTAAACAAGGTATTTAAGACACCATCCTTCTGAGAAGGGTGATGGTGCGAGTCTGCTCTAATATATATGTCAGTGTGAGTCTTTTTCCGATAAACTTGTCTGGCAAGAGAACCGTCCTCATTCCGCTTGATTAAGACATCAAGAAATGGGAGCATTACACTTTCTTCAATCTCCATGGTGAATTGTATGTGTGATGATTGCATATTTAATCTCCATTTATGGTCATTTAGGTAATTTTGTAGTACAAGGGAAACAACCATATTTTAAGATGTGTGATGGAAAAGAAAGCAAACCTATTTAAGGGAAGGCTCCGGTGTTGCCGGATACTTTGCCCCTCTTGCTAGGGCGTGTGTATCCACATACCGGATATGGATATAGCTCAGGCACTTCTTGGATACGGCTTGGATACTGTACCCATCCGTATCCAGATAAAAGTCCGTAGTTGCTGTATCAGATACATCCAGATACAGTAAGCAAGGCAACTATAGCCATATCTGATTTAATAGTTAAAAAAATTCCCAAAAAACCCCTTCAAAAGGTTAAAAGATGCTAAAAACTGCAAATGATCTTCTATAATGCATTTTAGTAGCAACAATTGAGGACATGGAGGTGAGAGTGTTGATTCACTCTTTTAGGTTTTACTTCAAGCTTTCACATTGGCTCTTACCAACATGCAATTCTTTTGATCTGTTTCTTTTGGCTTACTCTACTTCTTTTCTTTCATTTCGTCTATTTTCGCTGGCCTACAAACCTGCAATTTTTTAATCCATTGAATACCAAATTTCATACCTTCCCATGGGCTGGAAGTGTGTAATTTGCGTGTAATTTTAATCTAATGTACAAGTTTGTTTATAATTTAAATTTGATAATTATTATCAATATATTCTTAATTTATAATCTTAGATCATTTTAGTTTTTAAATATTATATATTATGTCGTATCCAGCTGTATCCATATCAAAGGGCATTAAAAACTAGTCGTATCCGTATCCACATCTGTATCTTTATCCATGCAACTCGAGGGAAGCGTATCAAGGAAAGTTGAAAGAACATGTGTGAGTTGACACCATTGCACAAAAATAATCACTAGCAAGATTGTGATGTTGTACTTTATTTAAGGATTGTTATGAATGAGTTAAGACTTGCAATGCTTGTCAAAGAGTCCATAGACCTATTGAAAAATATATCATGTTTTTACATCTTTTGCCATCAAGCATCCTACACGGAAAGGAAGGTGTCAATACATGACAGTCGCGGTTGGATGTATGAATAATGTAATAATGTTTAAGCATTACCATATAACTTGGTTCATGAAAATATTATTACTTCATTTATATGTCCTTCAAGAATTACAATTTACAAGTGACCAAGCTACTCACTTTGTTAAACAAGTTATCACGGAATGATGGTAGAAATGCATATGAAGTATCATAAGACTAGTGCCTATTATCCGAGGGCCAATGCGAAAGTTGAGGGCACCTACAAAATCGTCCTATGTATTATACATAGGACTTGCGGTATTGAAAAGATAGATTGGGAGGAGCTATTAGATGGGCATATAGATCCAGCTTTTAGACATCCTCTTTTTCAACTTATGTTTGGAAAGGAACTTATCTTGAAACATAAAAATATTTATAATTAGGCTATATTTGTATACTAACCTGTTTTTGGCCTTAAATTGAATTTATTAGTATAATCAAACACCAATTTTTTTCTTACCTTACTCTATGAACCCCTATAGTTGATCCGTGCATACTTCTTGTAACTATTTAGAAAGGTGGTCTCGACATCTGATTATTACAACCACCATCTAAATCGAGCTGCAACAGAGAACTATTTCAGTGGTAATCATTTTGGAAATGGATGGAAATATCTCTTTGTTCTCTATTCCTTCTGCCTATACAACACCTCTAGCTACCAAGCTTGGTTTATGTTTATGTCTTTCCCAACTGACCTTTATTTTTCTTTATAAAACCACTCGCATCATATGGCTTGCTTGCTTGGGGACAACCTAACTGGCTCCAATGTATGATTTTTCATCAATGTATTAAATTCTACTTGCATTGTATTTTCCCATATCTGCACTTTAGTTTATTCTTTAGATGAACTTAGGTCACGATGGAAAGTTGTAGTACTTATCATGGTAAGGTTTACCTGATCCTGGTTCGAAGGCACTTCTTGTTTGTCCTCTTTGTTCATTTGGGTATGGGTCTTCTATGGCGCTCTATTAACATTTTGGTTTATTCTACTAAAATTTGAATGTCTTTTACTTGGTTTCTTTCTCCCCTCTTATAGTATGTTGTAGTTTGATCAAGCGGAACCTAGGTGTTTTGTTCATTGATTTGTTGCTAGATTTTTCATCTTTTCTTGAGGAAACATCCACAAAGGTTCTTCCTCTGCTCCTTTTAATTGAAAGGCTGAATTTTCTTCAAAACATCTCTACTAACAAAGATATTTTTTTAGTAGGATCCTACAACTTGTTTTCTTTTGACTCCAAACTACAGCCAAGAAAATGTATTCTTTACTTATATCTTTGATTTTATGCCTTCGTTTCATTAGGATGTGAATTTATTCTGTAAAACTAAACCTGCAGTTTTCATCCTATCCAAGATTATTTTGGGATCATAATTTTGTAGCACCCACACATGTGGGACCCAAACACAAGACCAGACATAGCAGGATTTTTTTACTCTAACTTACAAGATATAAGCGTATGCGACACCAAAAGACTCATAAGAGTTTTCACGACACCACATGTAACGTTCACACAACATGAAGAACACGCAAATGTTAAAAGACACAATGTGCAACCGACGTAACACTTAGATAAATGAACAAGTATGAGACTACGACACAAACACGACACGACCATCACGAATTGGCACCCTCCACACTATCACATTTTCATGGTTCAATCTTTGTCGTGTTCATATGCTAATTTAAGCCTTAAAGGTATGAAGAGCATAAGCATGAAAACATACATCTTCCGTTTTCTCTAGATTGCATTTTCTTTACTTCGTTTAACACTTAATTTAAGTTGATTCCCTCTTCAATACCATTTACATTCCCTTATTTAACCTTATAGGTCTCGAATCCATTAATCATGAGAGCATGTAGTTTCATTCACAATGATACACATTATTTATTTCGTTTCGGGTTTAACTTATAACAAGCACACTTAATCACACAAAAGAGTTAACATTGGTTTAAAGAGCATTAACATGTAAGGTATGAATCCCCTCTTCTCAAAACTTCATAACTCTATTACACATCGCAAATGTCTTATAATAAGTGTACACTAATTGGTTCACATTTCAATTGCCATTAATTTACAAAAACTCAAAGTTAGTTATAAACATTTTGAACACATATACATCACCCAACACTCGTTCTTAGACTATGGGTTCGTTTCTTAAAGAGCATGGTTACTCGTCATTTTACTTAGTTTTCATTGCGAGGGAAAAGATCTCAAGATGATAAGAGGAGAATCTTAAGCTAATCTTGTGCTTACGGTACATCCTGAAGATAGAGATGATTGGGAGCATTTATAAGATACAACAGAGTCACATTTGGTCGGTGTTCAAGTCAAAAGTTAATTTTCTAGAATATCATGTTCTCGAAGGAGATCTAGCAAGGAGTTAAGGAACAAGTCACAATTCTCACCTTTCTAATGGGTCAACATCCTACCGATAATAATCCCATCTGTTAAGGTTTGATATTAAATTATGTCCACAAATTAACCTCAAAAAGGTTCTAGGATTAGCTTTAAATTTATTCCCATTTACCCCAAGAGATCTCTACCCTACTACAGGCCCCAACTAGCGTTCAACAACTTAATTCCCCAAGACCTCCGAAACTCAAAGGTGATCCTATAATCAAAAGCTAAGGAAAACACTTCCATTCCTAAGGCATAGTGATGTCCCAAGTGGTGTTTGGTTCCACTATAGAAACAAGGCACGAGGTTAAGCTCAAAGGGGACCATTCCATACCACAAGGGTTGATATTTCAAACTATAAGTTTGGTTGACACTTTCCGCCCAAAATGGAAACACACACATGCAAGTTGTTATATTTTTCTTTGAAGGCTAAGAGATTTCCTAGGTCAAAACATCACTAATAAATAGATGAATTACGCCATTACCGGATTACTACCATCAATTTTATTGGTACAATCACATCCAAAATTACGATGGTACAAATAGTTTTAAATAATAGGATTTCAATTTCATTCTCCTGATGATGATTTGGATATAATAAAAGGGATCCTCTTACATCGTTTTCCAATGCAACATGATACAATCAACTTCATTTACCTAACCAAATATACTGAAATACGACTAAGTGTGGAATTAGTCAAACATGCAAAAGTACAACTATGTAAGAAATAGTACATTTCATCAATATGCAACAATATGGTATACATCATGGAAACAATGAAATAATGCATTCTATTCATAACAATATCACTGATATATTCTATACAATTACATTGCTTTCAGATAGCATGCTAATAAGAAGACACAAGTATCGTTGTACTTCTCCTTGTCCGGGTACCTGCAACCACACACATGGTCAACACTACTGCTGGCATGGCATCTACCTCTAAACTAGCATGATTCATGATTTCAAAGATTTCCAAGAATAATGAAAACAATACTTAACATACTTCTAAGGAGAGTAAGAAATGTAAATGCCATTTCAGTTCATTTTCGAGCTATCAAGAGAGAGAGAGAGAGAGAGGAGAGAGAACATTATTTTTCCACAATCAAATTATTTTCAAAACAAGCATCAAAAGAAGTTTTCTATAGTCATATGTTAGTGTATATAAAGTTTCCCGATCGATAGTTTGCTTGAGTAAGGTCATACGATTGTTTTCCCCATTTGATTACAAGTTCCCAAAAACGATAAATTTAGGCAAGTTGCTAAAAAATCAGCGTTCAAAAACCATCTTCGAGACTCAAACAACCACAAAAACAAATTCCTACCTATTCCCCTATATACAGGGAAACACTCGGAGTTGACGGAACCCCAAACTGGCAAACATGATTAAAATGGTGCTCGTCTTTCCGGAGCTACCGATCGTAAATGCACTCAAGCGGCCTTGTCACCCAATGACCGGAGGCCTACAAAACCTATCAGGAAAACTAGCTTATGGGATGTTTTTCTCCAAATTGAGGGTTTGTAGTAATTGTCTCATAGAAATATTAGAGGTATGTGGAAGCCAAAATCTGTTTCGACTCCCAGGGCCAAAACCGCGGGACAAAACTAAATTGCATTTTTCGCTTTCAATAGCGAGTTTAAAGCTACGAACTAGTCTGCTAGGCTCCTAAACGCGCTACGAAATACGGTCACACGAACATCCAAGGGACAACTTAGGGTTTGGTTGGGCACTCCACATAACAAGGTACACGGCTAAAGTTTGCTTTTCACAAACTGGGGTTTATAAGGATATTTTACACCTCTTTGAAAACAGGTTTTATTTGAAATTTTACAAGGTCGCCAAGGAGTAGATTTGAACTAACATTCACTTTTAAAACCGCCAATTGTGTCGCTCCCGTAACCAGTCACTGAAATTAAAGTTTTTCTAACCATCCGAGGTAAAAAGGGAGTAGCATTTACATTCATGGCTACAAGTTTGGTTTTGTACAAAGCGCAGAGGTATAATTTACTATAAAATAATACATCTGTTTAATCACCCACAAGTTATTGTCTTTATATTGATTCACAACTTCATTTATATTAAGAAACAAGCAACATTAAAATCATGCAAGAAAGAGTAAGATGACCATGCCTGTGTTGATTTGGCAAGTGCGAGAAGAAGAGTTGGACAAAACACCATGCTATCTCCATCGAGTTGGCAGGCGAGCTAAGAACCCGAGTACGGATCGAAATGGGCGAGTTCCATAGAAAGCCCAAAATTCTATGCCATCACCGTACTTATAATTTAATGAAACATTAATTATTTGGTATTTCCAACCAATATTCCAATCGATGCCACTCCACGTAACTTGTCACACAATTACCAAGCAAGCACCAAAGCTCACATATATATCCATGCCAACACATATGCCAAACTAAGCACATAACATGCCACCTCATATTCAAGTATTGGCGGTACCTTGACCACAATTCCATCAGGCATTTCGTCAAATAGGTCATAGACCCTACGCATGCTTCCACACACACACACACACACACAATTTTTATTACATTTTTTTCCTTTCCACGCTGCAACAATCTGGGAGGGTGCTTGTAAAGGTCCTAATAGCAGGATTTTCAATGCATCCATTTTGTGCACATCCCAGAAATATTGTTGTGCATGACTCCACATATATATATTGCAGGCATTTTATCAAGCAGATCACATGCCGTATGTAAGCTCTTATTGCGCTTGGAGGATGTCTGAAATTGTTTCAAAACTTCAATTTAGGCGCAAGCTGGGAGAGTGTTGGGAAAGGAAAAGGTATCGGGCTTTGCACCATTCAAATTGCATTTGAAGAGACGACACTCTGCCTCCCCATAGCCCACGCAACCCCATTTCTTTGATCCATTTGCCAAACCGTTCCAGAGCCTTGCACAGGGGCATGCTGCTCTTGTCTGTGGCACCAATTTTCAAGCGGATGCCAAATTACCTTCCACTCACACGGCAGCCACAACAATTCTGCTCCAAGTGCCTTGTCTAAATTACCACGTTGCAAAAACAAACATACCTACAAACTAATGCCATCCTCCGCCAAACTTAATCCTACAACAAAAGATAAATATTCACCTCATATGCGCTTGATGGGTGACCAAAATAACTGTTTCAAAAAACAAAACTCTAAATTAGGAACAAGCTGGGTGGCGCTGGAAAGGGTGAAGTGTCTGGCTTTACACCTGTCAATTGCATTGGATTTGAAGGTTTTTAAAGCCCTTTTCAACCCATCTGATTTGTTTATATCCCACAACCAATGTGCCCACAAAAACCACACTGTCTACCGAGTGCTTGTAAAAACAGCATCAAACAAAAATCTCCCTCCCTCAAAAATTTGTGGGAGGATGTCCACGCCTTGCAAGAAACTGCAGTTTTATCACAGGATGGGAACAAGCTGGCAAGATTGCAGAGGACACCAACAATTTCTACCAAGCCAAGAATTTGCAAAAACACATCCTCTGACCAAACTGGAACGCATTAATCCGCATATAGACCAAAAATTCCCAAAATCCTTCTCACGTACGCACCACACAATACCCAAAATTTCATTAATTCCTTCTTGGTAAGAGTTTCGCACAAGCCTCAATATCTTGGTAGAATTTTGGGTTATTAGACAATTAAAATTTAATTATTTTCATTTTACTTTTGTTGTGCACAATCTAATATCAAAACAAAATACTATATTATTTATTATTTTTAAAAATTGCTTTAACCAAAACCTCCACCGCTCCTGATATACCCCTTATTTATCACGTAAATATCTTCATTGAGAATTATGCAGATTACGTTTATCGTTACCCGTATTACAATTGCTTAGATCGACTTTAACGTTAAAACCAAATATACGTATATATGTTTCAACTTCAAGATTCGCAATGTTCTCAAGTTGAAAAGATTGTAAGAATAACGACGTCACCACACAAGCTGAAGGCACGAAGGCACTTCAAGGGTTCTAAAGGTTTGTCCGCGAAAGGACAACTCCCAAATTGCCCTTAATACTTTATTATCGCAATTGCAAAGTTTATTTCATTGCCAATTTTATTTGCGATCACTTTGTCGATGGTCAAAAAGACAACCCGACACGAGCTAAACATTCTACAACCATCTTGCGGTCCTAGGGCAAGGGTTCTGAACACATTTATTCGACAACTGGGATAGGGTTATCCTGATCCCCACGGCACACGGGACTGGCGACAACACGAGCATGGAGGGGGCACTACAAATTTTAACTTCTTTTGTGGGACTTAAATTGAGAAGGAATTCTGCTGCCTGTGCAGCTCCTGCTCAAAAGTCATTGCTAAATTTGCCCCTTTCAATCATGCAATCCACCATCTCTGTTTAGATTTGATCTTTTCTCTCTGTGACTGCATTTTGTTGTGGTATATTGGAGGTGGTTGTTTATTTCCAAATTGGTTCCCTCTCACTTGTCCAAACAAAACATCTTTATCTTAAATACGACTTTGATTTTCTACTAATGCCTTAAAACATTTGATGGTAAAAAAATTGTGATCTATATTTCAAAAAAGCACACCCGGATTTTCCTTGAATAATTATGAAAGATAATTTTTTTCGCTCCTATTAATGTTTTTCCCATGGGATTACATGTCAGTGTGATATAGTTTAAATACCTGCCTGTCCGGGTTGTACTGGCTTCAAATTTGGACCTTTGTTGTTTCCCAGCTAGGCAAACTTCACAATCTCCTCTTATTGTCTTCTGGCAGACCATGAACCATGTTCTCCTTTAGCAGATTGAGCTGTAAATAGTTGAGAATCTGAGATGATTGGTACCTCCTCACGCCATATCTGATTTTTACTTCTTACTAGAAAGATAAGCTTGTCCCTTCTCTTCTATGCCTGCATATGTGTAGAGATTGTTATTTAACCTTTTGTGGATGATCTATTCCCTTTTTTTTTTCTTTTTTACTGAAAACTACTTATTGTCTTTCAGTCTTTAGCCTTAGATCTTTAGTCTTCAAACAGTTATTCCAAAGTACTTTAAAGCGTCAGCTTTTTACACCAAAGCAAAAGCCTTTAAATTTTCTTTTAAATTCCTTTCATTGATTTTTATATTAAAGTCTATTTTCGTTAAAGAATTTTTGTAACTGTCTCATTTATTAGTTAATTGACCGTGATCTTCTGAGTTTGTCAGAATATGTGTTGATCTTAATCTTTCAATCTTGCCTTCTTATTCTATTTGTTCTTCTCGTGCAAATGTTTACAAGCTATGTATTACTTGCTCTGCTTCCATGTGATGTATTACTTTCTCTGCTACCATGTTAACTTGGTAGCCATAAGAGATTTATGAAAAGAGAAACATAATGTGTAAGTTATTATCTTTGTATTGGGGGTAAGAAAGTCAGATCTGTTGTGCACCTAACTTTTAATAGTTTCATTATTTACTAACATATTATTATGACTTTGATTACATTGTCCCTAATACGTGCATCTTCTTGAAATTCAAATATACATTTTGTCTTAATAGACTGGGCATTATCTATGAACTCATGGATTTTGTTTGGTTGCTGGGCTTATTGAACAAAGGAGAGTCTGTAGAGAGTGAGCAATAACAACATGATCATCAAAAGGCTAAAGGTGTGAAAGAGGAGGTTGACATTTTGTCACAGCATGGTAGTGTGCCTGTTGTCCATCCTCACCCACGGTTTCCTATGGTGGAAGCCATTGATGTGTATAATGAAGTTCAAATTACTGATTTACGAGAATTATCTTTTTAGCTATGTAGAAATTAAACTCTGTTATGGAACTGTTGCCACATTTAAGTTTGGACCTTGGAGTTCGGGATTGTTTTTTTGTGGCAAAATATGAATTCATCATATGAAGTTCAAGAAACCAGACTACCTAGAATTTGTTTATGATCTTGTTTTTATCTCTCACTCTCTGTCACTACAATTTCTTTTGTAGTATACCTGTTTCCTTTGCATTTACCTGTAACTATTTTTCACGTACTAGATATCACGGATTTGCATTTGTGCCTGTATTCTGGATTTGTACTATCAATAACTATTTAGAAACATTGGAGGACCTTTGCAGCTGAAAATTAAATTCATTTGTGTTTTTGCTTGCACATTAAAGTCAAGTAAAACCTGTTTGCTGTGAGTCTCCATGTTGGGAGTTAGGATTTTACAACTTCAATTATTTTAAGGTTTATTTTATTGATATTTCTGATGTCCTATTTTCTTCATGACTTTGCAGAGGAAGGAAGGAACCATGAGGCTTCTTTAAGGCAGTTACAGCATAGAAACCTTGGTTATAATATACAATGCAATGGAAGTCCTGGTGGAGTTTGCATAATATTAAACAGTGAGAGAGAGATCGTTTCATATGGCATACATGAGTCAGAAAGCATACCCAATCCTCACATGTATGTTACCTTCAATGAAAGTTTTATGGCAACAAGGATCCAACCTGAATTCTGCATGTATTATCAAGATGTTGCTAGTTTTCAAACACACCCAGGCCATGTCTTGAAGCAGAGTCCAGTTCTTCAAACGAATTGGGACTACATGTTGCAACCAGACAGCAGAGTTGAAAATGTACCTTATAAAATGTATCCCCAAGGGAATACCCAGGAAATGCAGATCCAAGATTTTCAATACTTTGTTGTGATTGATTTTGAGGCAACATGTGATGCGGGCACTCATATCACACCCCAAGAGATTATTGAATTTCCTTCTGTTCTAGTCAATGCTGTGACGGGAAGATTGGAGGGGCATTTCCAAACTTATATTAGACCTGTATATCATCCAGTACTTACTGATTTCTGCAGGGAGCTTACTGGCATTCAACAAAGCCAGGTATGCCTGGTTCAGTTTTGACCCTCTGTAGTGTTCATTTTCTTTCTATACACACTGAATGTTACTATCTTTTTGTCCTTTAAAGGTGTCTCTTTTCTTTCTATTTTCAGCATTTTTGCCTTGTATGCTTGTTTTGTTTCCTATTGTCAATCATTTTGATTGAATTTTATCCTCTCCGAAGCATACTTGGACAGAAGACTAATGAATTTGTTAATTATTCTTTGCGCATATTACTAAATTGTTTTGGCAGAGGGTTGACTCTCTGTAAGTAACCTGTAGTACCCTACTAAATCATATTTAGATTGTTTTGTGCCTTCCAATGGCAAATTATCTTTTAACCAAGAACAGCTTGGTGAATTGAGGACATGTTGGGATCCTTTCAAGTTTAACCAAGAACATTGGTGTGAAACTAGGACAAATTGTGGTTCATGTAAAGGTGACTCATTTGTAAGACGGAGGCTCCCTTGTGTTATTTAAAGGCACAGTTAAGATAGTTTCAGAGGTTATCAAGATCTTTCTTTTGTTTCGGGCTATTCCTGTTGGTCTCCAGATGCTGCCCAAGGTGTATTGTATACTTCATTGAATTCTAATAAATTATTGCTGAACCTGTCAGTAGATGGTAGGTTTCCACAGCATTTCCTTAGTGTGCCTTTGGGATTGTGTTTACAAGATACACTTTCTTCTTTGATCTACAACCTTCCTGGGAATCCATGGCTGTGGCTAGATCTATATTACCAGAGGATCATTGTCTATAATGTTGTGAAGATTTTTATCGCATGGAGGATACAAAGATCGAAATTTCGCTGAAATTTGGTGAGAATGGCTCCCTTGTAAGATACAATTCTTTCTTTGTCTGCAGCCTCTCTGGGATTCCATGGCTCCAGCAGGATCTATATCGTCAGTGGATCTTAGACTAAATTGTCGTGAAGACTTTTATAGTACGGAGGATACAAAGATAAAAAATTTCACTCATCCTTGTTGAGAATGAGTCCATTTTTGTAGTCCTTTAGAAGTTTAATGTTTTTTAATAAGTTTGTCTTACAAGAATTATGATGGCAAGCTTCTTTTGATTATGCCAGTTGCCTTAACTGATTCTGTAAAGAGCAGGGTGGCACTTGGCTTATTGGTTCATATTCTGGTTAATCATTGTACTTTGGAGAAAAAGAGTTGGAAAATCTGTAGATTCTATTGTGTTTGCTACTAGAATATAAGGCTTATTAAATAAGGACTTCATTAGTTATTTAACTAATGAGATGGTTATAACCGGTTGTAACTATGTCAACTGTTTTGTAACTACATCATTCATATTAAATAGACGGGCACACAATCTCAAATGTGTGCAATCCGCCTTCTCTTTATTTATTCCTTGTGCATGTCTTCCAACATCGGTATTAGAGCGCGGGGCAAGCAAGGAGAAAGAGAAAGGAAGAGTCTTGACTCTTAGATCAGTCCCATTAGGGCACAGTGATCAGAAACATTGCATTTTTCAAATATCAAGGGCATGTTTTCACACTGTCGAAGGGCATTTTCGAGCGCATATACAGGCACGTGAAAATACAGTTGAAACAGGCATTTCCGCCATTGACACGAGGGCATAGCAGAGCCAAGTGCGAGCCACAAATTTACAAGCCAAACAAACAACGCTGCAACCAGATGCGAATTCATGATTTTTGAGCATTAAATAACCACAAAACTAGAACAAATATACAGTCACGATTTGCAGATTTCAGGAGAATAACAGTCATATCACACGAAAAATGAAAATTGTGAGTGTTTGAAAAGACACTTGGAAGTCACATTTGTGAATCAAATTGAGGGCACACCAAAGTTTCAGATTGTTTGTGCTAGGGCACGGAACTGTGCACATCACAGTTGCAGCAAGAACCGGTATTTTATTCTTTGTTTACTCATTTCGATAAAATATGCAGTTGTATTTATTAAAATGGAAAAAGCTTGTAGAAAAATATTCTGGTCTAAATTTTCATACATGGAAAGTGAAAATACAAATGCAACTTATGAATAAAAATTTGTGGGGCATTGTAAACGGGAAAGAGACAACACCCACCAATGCATCGAAATTGTTAGATTGGCAAAGCAGAGATGATAGAGCGAAAGCTATTATTGGCCTTGCTCTCTCCGACTCTGAACTTCATCATGTAGACCTAGACAAATCATCCAAGGAAATTTGGGATGCTCTAAATAAATTATTTGGAGCAAAAGCAATTAATGCCAAATTTTCCCTAAAACTTCAGTTATATAGGTTCAAAATGGATGAAGGAGTCTCTATGTCAAGCCACATCAATAATTTGAGGTCCTGATCAAACAACTAGCAGAAGTCAAAGCTGCGATTGAGGATGAGGATGCCAAAGCTATCCTATTAAATAGTCTGTCTTCAAAATACAACAATGTAGTTTTTACCCTCAGTCAAATTCAATCTCAATCTCTAGATGATATGATTGCAGCTCTTCTAGCTGAAGAAAAACGAACTACAGAAGATGCAGAAGGTCATTCTCAACAAGAAAGTGCATTCTATTCCAGAACCAAAAACTCTCGTAGAAGATCAGATAAAGATAACCGGGAGATTGAATGTCATTATTGTAAGAAAAGAGGTCACACAACATGGGATTGTCGTGTTCGAGCCAATGATGTGCTCAAGGGTAAAGGCATATCAAATACAACCAATATAGCCATGGTTGAAGACCCACTAGATGCAGAAGGTAGTGAGGACAATGACGAATATGCAATATAAAGATGCTCTAAACTTTGAAGGCAAGAAAGGATACAGGGTAGATGAAGCTCGGTATGGATGGTTGCTCAGATAGTTCGGGAGACTGTGGATCTTGGGAATTATACCCTCACGAGGGTCATGAGACAACTTGATGGAGCTTGTGGATGGCTCAGTATGGATGGTTGTCCAATAATTTGGGAGATCTGTGATTCGGGAGGGAGTTCGGGAGGTGGGAATTCAGCTCGGGAGCTACACCTTTACGAAGGTCACGAAGCAACTTGATGGAGCCCTACCTAGTCATAGCATTGCTTTCAAAGTGAAAGCCTCTGAAGATTACGTAGTTCTGTTTTTGTTAGAATGTTTGTTTTTGCTTTATGTAGGATAAGCCTTAAGAGGGGGTATTAGAATGTAAGACTTATTAAATAAGGACTTCATTAGTTATTTAATTAATGAGATGGTTGTAACTATATCAACTGTTTTGTAACTACATCATTCATAATAAATAGACGGACACACAATCTCAAATGTGTGCAATCCGCCTTCTCTTTATTTCTTCCTTGTGCACCGTCTTCCAACATTTGCTTGGGTCTATTTTGTAAGAACTCTCTGACCTCATACAGTTCATTGTTTGGCCTACAATATGGTTGTAGTTTCTGTTTATTAAGTTAAACTTCAGACCTTGATAAAGTGCATCATACATGCGTTATGTTTGAATAAGGTTTCTGAAGATTTTCGAAGTTTCTTCTAGGTTCTTTAGTAATCTTTACAGTATGCTGAATTTCCAGATGGGATGCGGTGTTGAAGATATAGGCTTAAGCTGGAAGACTGTAAAGCGTAGTTTTTAGCATAAAGTCAGAGGGCTATAAACATTGTATAATTTGGCATTAGATTTCCTTTTTGGATATGGTTGTATCCCTTATTTATATTTGTTCCAAACAATTGCAGTGGTATAACTTTTGCACTAACCTGCAAGATATGAGTTGGCTAACACGTTCACAAAATCAACATATAATGGAACATTCTGATCACTTTTGGGGTTGAAATTAGGGCTTCCTGAATTAGTGTCCTTGACATATATATTTAGGGAAAGAAGTCAATTTGTAGTCAGGTTCTATTTCTTGTTATAATGCAAGATCATCGACCGAGTTTTGAACGTTATTATGTTATAAAATGTTCCAAAATATGATAAATATGTCATTTACATGATAATTTATAGCCGCAAACAAAATGAAAATATGCTACTTGCATGTTATTGTAGATTCAGTCATATTTTATTCAGATTCTATTACATGCTTCAGAGTTAAAGCAACAACTATAGCATTAACTACAGTATTGATTTTGAATAGGAGCCATGTCAATTTATGATTACCTTTGAGTTTTTCTTCTTTCACTTCTTTGTAAAGGACTTGGTGTATGTGTTGGGGACACTGCTTTGCAGCAGAATCTTCAAACATTTTGAAAAAGTTCTTCAGGTTGTTGGTGCAAATTTTCATTTACACCTTAGTTTTAAGCCTACTTAGTTTAGCTTATAATCTTAGTTATAGGGTAGGATAGAATCCTGCACATGTTTTGTCCACCTGTGCCTAGCAGTATGCCTTTAGTGGCTAAGCACATGTGCCAAAGTTGCCCAACCACCACATTTAAGAGGTTGGTCAAAGTGGACAGCCTATGTTATTAAACTAATGACGCCCTTCTCTATAAAAGAATGTGTTTTCCCTCAATGTCAACAATGAGGTCAAGTGAGGATTTCTTGATTGTATTCAATTTCTACCTTTGTGCAGACAATAGCATAAAGTGGTACTTTGTACCCAAAAAATGCTTCTCTGTTGTTCGCATTAGTGAGCTATGCCGCGGTCTCTCTATGATTGGAACTAATTCAATTTTCTGACACAGGTTACATGCATATAGTGTGTTTTACATCATGTGGATGTGCTTGAACTTCCTTGAACTCCTCACACCTGGAAGTATCTTGAGGTGAGACTGACTTGTGGATGATGGGCATTTTGTAAAAGAGGTTGACATTGGATAACAATTGTTAGCATTTTTAGAGAAATATGTAAACTTTGGGTGGTGCATGTAGTGACATTCAGGAAAGATGTAGAGTTGCTTATATAGTGTTGAAAATTAAAAAAATCAGTGAAGAGCATTGAGCAATCGTGTGTCACCATGTAAGTTTATAACAGTCTCTGTAGCATTCATTTATTTTGGGATTTAACTGAATGCTTCAAATTGTCATTCAAGTTAATGGGCAGAATTAGCTTGAATAATATTTGCCCTAACAATGCATCTCACAGAAGGTTCATCTGATCCCTCTGCTATCTTGATGCTAAGATATTGCAGAATCATGCATGAGAATTGATGAATGATACTGCGTAGCTGAAGAATTAAATTGGAAAATTGAAAGTTGAGTTTATGCAACAATAAGCTCTCTTATGTCCTTATCAGCTTCAAGAAGACAATCAAGCAAAAGTTGCTAGAAAACAAGAATTTATGGAGGAGGAAAGCAGCAACTGTATCAGGAAATGTATATCGCATTATCATGCATGAGAATTGATGAATACCAATGTGCAACAGAAGAATCAAATTCGGAAACTGAAACTTGAGCTTATGCAACAACAAACTCTTTTATGTGCATATCTCCTTTGAGAAGATGATCAAGCAAAAGTTACTTGAAAACTAGAATCTATGAAGAAAGGAAGAAAGCAGAAACTGTACCTGGAAGTGTTGACTGAAAGCATTTTCAGATGGAATGCCAAGACTTCAGGAAGAGGAAAGAGAGAATGCATTGCTCATTCTATTAGTTCCTATTCAAGGGATTCTCCAAAACGGAGATTTCATCATTCGATGACTTATGCAGAAATAGTGGGCATGGCTTAGGGTTTGTGATGAGCTCCATTGTGATTTACCTAATTCTTGCAGCACATCGAGTAAGTTAAGGAAATGTACAGGCAGTTGGAGAAAAAAAGGGCAAGGTTGTCGTGTAGAGGTGTTGAACAATTTTAGCAAAATGAGCAGCCGTGTTTCTTGAATGTGCACATTCCATGTGTGTACTCAAGTCCAGCCTGCCTATTCACGAGTTGATGAAGATCGTATGTTTGTAGCCCCCTTGATTGAGGAATTTTATTCGCAGCCGTGTTTCTTGAATATAGATGTTCCATGTGTTTCATCAGTGTTGAACCTGGCATACTTTATTCTCTTTTTTCTCCAATATTATCTCTATAGAGCATGTCAGAGGCAGTTTAGATTTGATGATTGTGTAGAGTCTGTTATTATCATTCCCCAATTTCAAATGAGCTGCACATATCTTTTCCCCATAATCTCAAACAGGCAGCTAATATCTTAAAATGTCGATCATACAGACATTTTGCTGTCTTTGCATCTGCTGCTGCTTTAATTATATGTCATGCTGAAGTATATTCATGTTGGCATTTGATAACATTAAAGTCTATTTTAGGAGCATGCAGTGTTCTTACCCAAACATAGGTGTAATAGTTGAAAGTGATGCATGGAAGATGTACTGATTCTTCTGTATTTACTTTCTACATTAAGGTACAGTCTCATTTCATTTCTTATATGTTCTTTCATCTGTAGGTTTCCGGGGGAGTGTCTTTGAGTGAAGCCTTGCTAATGCATGATAATTGGTTGGAGGAAAGAGGAGTCAAGAATACCAACTTTTCCATTGTGACTTGGTCTGATTGGGATTGCGAGGTAATGTTGGAATCTGAATGCAACCTAAAGTCCATACGGAAACCTAGCTACTTCAACAGGTAGCTCTCTACTTATTTTTGCTTTTAAGTTTTTACTGATTGCATTTTGATTCTTGTTCATGGAAATTTTCTTATTACCTCCGTTTGCCCATCAAATAAACAATGCAATACTGAAGATTTATATACTGCATTTTATTCATTGTCATGTTCTAGTGAAACTTATATTTCCATAAAACCAACAGCAATCTTTATTTATCTTTATCTTGCTGGAGTTATGTTGATATGTTTTGAATTGATATCATCCATGCTGTTATTATCATATTTGTATGATAAGTAAATTTGTTCCTAGTTAAGTATTTTTCATGATTATGAGGCAGATTGATTTTCATCTGATCTTTTATAATAGCAGTTTTCTGCCTTTTTATCATGAAACTTCAAATATCCTAGTTAAACATCTTTAACTTTCCTGGTCATTTTTTTTTACTACCTTTTTAATTTTTCCTTGTGGACAGATGGATCAATTTGAAGCTTCCATTTTGGGATGCATTTGATAAACTTCGATGCAATCTTAAGGGGGCTGTACAGGTAGCTGGGCTTATGTGGGAAGGTCGAGCGCACTGTGGCTTGGATGATGCCAGGAATACTGCTAAACTTCTTGTAGATCTTATGAGACGAGGAATTAAACTGTCAATTACTTCAAGGTGTCCATCAGATACATCAAAGCACGCACAGCCCAAGCAAAAACAACCAAAGAAATTTGTAGGTGGTAGCTTTGGGTCACAAGCATCTGTCCAGGGCCTCGGTAATGGGCCACTTTTACAAGCAACAGATGAAGGAAAGGACACGGGGACACTTTGTTTCTGTGGGGTGCGGAGCAATAAGTGTATGATTAAGAAACCAGGGCCAACACATGGAAAATATTTTTTTGGATGTGGTAACTGGTCCATTACAAGAGGTGCAGCTTGTGCATATTTTCAATGGGCTGCTCCAGATGTGCTTTTGAATGCTTAGATTCTGAAGAAAGAATGGTTCATGTTTAAGTATGCAACTAGAAGGGGTGACACCAAGATGTCTATCAATCTGTTACCCCTTTTCAGTTGTTTTCAAATACTGGGTGGATCTTTTCCAGGAAAACAAATTTGTTAACTATTGATTGTAGTGAAGCTGATCATTTTTATTGTTTCACATTCTGGTATTTTCATAAGGACAATTGGTGTTTTGACTTATGTTTTGGACTTGGTTAATCTGCAATATTTATAATTTGACATCTCGGTGTTTCTTGCTAGATCGAGTGTTGTATTTCACAGTTTCTGGTAGGGAAGAACAGGATATGTCAATGCTACCTGATTGTTGTTTGTTTGTATTATATTATTAAATCAAGCAACAAGTACTATTAAATTCAGACACATTCAGGGATATTTCTGATTCAATCATGTCATTCAGTAGTCTGTAAATTGTAAACTTGGGATTCACCATGGAGTGACAGTTTAGTTGAAATTGTTTCCTAGTATTTTGTAACATAAAAGAGTATGACGCAAACTCTTATCTGGAGCGTCATTAGTCTTGATGCAGTTTGAGTTCTTACCAACCCTGACAGTATAACACTATAATTATTAATAGTTGATTTCTGATATTCAGGCTTGGCACAGCTTTGTGTTTGCTACATGTCATTTTCATGTAGTTTCTGACAGCACAGATAAAATCTTGGAGAGCAAGTGACCTGCATAGAAATAGTACATGGATTTAAGCTGGCAATGCCACGTTCATATTGGGCTATTTACAGGACTGGCAATTCAGAGATTCAAACCATGTACCATTTCAAGAATAATATCGGTTACATGCCTACAAAATTCAAATGTAGCTAACTCTGTTTTCAGCTGAAAGCATGTTTCCAAAATTTGGAAATCTTTTTCTATCTGACTGTTGGCGGAGGCCTGAACTTTGTAAATTTACAGTGCTTTCACATAAAAATCTTTATTCTTATTTTTTGAAAGCGTGCACACAAAATTTGTGATTTTTGAGTGACGTGTTTTAGAATTGAGTTGGGTATTTGGTTGTAGAATTAAATCCTCATGTTTGAATCAAGTTTTCTTCCATATTATTATCGGAAGTCTTAGCAGTGGTAGTTCGTTGGGATTTTTGTCGAGAGGATATGAAATACAACATAATTAGCTTTGACAAAGGCATTCATAAATTTACAGGAGGTTTGTCAAAAATGTCTGAAAGAGCATTAATTTTCAATATAATTTGAGCTTTGTCATTTGTAGTAACAGGATAACAGATGCCTTGCCGTTTGCTCCCTGGCAGATGAGTCAAGAATTGAGCACCAAACACCATTTTCTTTCAAAAAGTTAAAAGCTTTCCTTGATTGTGCCGGCCAATCTTTGGTAGTAAAAATCAAATGAGAAATTGTTATTTGCTGATTCCCACAGAACATTTTCTGTTGAACTTGTCTGACATAAGTGTACTAAATATCTGTTTTAGCCTCGGAAAATAGAATGTGCACCCTAGGGTATATATGTGTTTGGGAGAAGACTGCACATCACGGAGATGGTGGGGGACGTTCAGAATATTGGGATTGCATGGATTTGCAACAAAGAGACATAACAGAGGATAACTAAGAGGATTACTGTTTTAGTTCAATGAAGGTGGTTGAAGTAGATTATAGCAGGCATTTATTGGATTTCTATTGATTAAGAAATCTGAATATGTTTTAAAAAGTCTCTCAAGGAATAGAACTAACGCCAAGGCTAATTAGTTCTTGCAACAAGTGGATGATTGAAAATAAACATAGTAGCCTTAGCTAAAAATATATTTTGAAGTTGGTTGCAGTTATTGGTATTAAGATACGAGTTAAGTGTCATGACTAAGTTTTTGTTTTTGGCCCCTTATTAGGGTAGAATATTGGCGAAGGCTATTCTATTGATAGATAGCGCCATCTAAGACGATGACCCCATTAAATCTATACATGCCCATGCATTGGCGGGTCTTGCTGTCCGCTGTCACATCACATGTGTTGGATTTTTTCAATATATGGTTACATATGTTCCTATGTAACTTAGTTGGTTGGACAATGCGTTACGACGACAGAGTCACAGGTTTGATTCCCATAAATCACGGCTAAATGGAATGTGTTTTTCAACCAAAAAAATTTTGAAAAAAAAAAACAAAGCAAAAGCGCGTGCGACGCATATGCATGGGATGGATGCATGGTAGTTTTATTGGCATAGGTGCATTCTATCGGGTTAATAGCCCTCACCAACATATTGTAAAGGTAAACGTCATTTTGAGGTTGTATGTGCCCCACCTTGTGGAAGCATATAAGGGGATTTGTTTTTCCATTTAATTCATATATTGTTAAAATTTTGTACACCTTGGTTGTGACCTTGTGAACAAGTTAGCGGGTAACCTTGCCACCGAGTATGTGCTTGCATTCAACAAAATGAAATCACATTAGGGCTTGGAAATGTTGTCCTTCGTAGTGATTGGAAGGAAATTATACATGTAATACTTATATGTCAAATGTTTACAATTTAGATGTGCGAAAATTGTTGGAATTGTTTTCACTTGTCAACTAATTAAGTGGGGATGTGTTGAACTTTCAATACATGTACCAAATTCGTGCTTGAGTATATTAGGGATCTATCATCAAGATAAAGAGTTTTATTATGATTATGGAGTAAAGTTTCTTGTATACATAATAAAATTCCTATTAACATAATGGTTGATTGGTTGCATGATCAATATGTTTGCTTGCTTGGTCTTCTCTCCTCCTCCTCCTTTGTGGCTTTATAGTACCAAAAACAAAGCTCTCGTTCAATGCCCATAAATACACGTAATATTGCTCCAAGCCCATATAGCTCTTCAGTGCATCTTGGAATTGCTTTTACAACTAAAAATCCTCATTCAATCAAAAAATAATCCCACATTGGATGATTGGCTTGGTCTGCAATAACATAAAAACCCCAATATATCATGACCCTTATGCCAATGAGGTTGATGCCACAATGGTAGTGGCCCTCCTATTAACATAATGGTTGATTAGTTGTCTCTTTTGTGACTTCGTAATATTAAATACAAAAATATATGTCCTACTAACCCAAGTTGAAATAGTTATCTAGTACTTAGAATTGCTTCTATGACTCTAAAATTCTTATTCAATCAAATAAATTAATTCCATATTAGTTGGTTGACTTACTCTATGTTATAACATACACATAAAAAAATCTCATTTAATTGCATCTAAATACATGCCTTACTACCCCAATTTGGATATAAATCTTCAATGCATCTTGGAATTGCTTCTGCAACTTTAAAAATCAAATTCAATAAAAAAACATATTCCACATTAGTTGGTTGGATTTGTTCTACAAGTAAAATATAAACCCTACTATATCATGATACTCATGCCAATGGGGTGACACAATGTAAGTGCCCCTCCTACTAACATAATGGTTGATTAGATGGGGATTAGAATGTTTGCTTCCTCAACGTTTCCCTTTCATATTTTGTGGTTCTATAATACTAAAAACAAAAATCCCCTTCAATTTCCTCTAAATACATGTCATACTATCCCAAGTCGGATATACCTCTTGGTGCACTCAAGATTTTTAGCAATACTTACGAGACAAAGGGACACGCTTAGCGGACAAACACCATAAACTTGTGTGTGTTTTAGGTCATCTCAAGATGACCACCATAAGTAGTCACCTTGACATGGAGACATTATTTTCTTGTGTATTTTTGATAATACTTACAAAGCAAGGGAGCCCATTTAGCACACAAGCACCATAAACATTTGTTAAGAGGGGAGAAACAATGAACATAACCCACCAATTTGAACTTCTCACTCTCTAATCTCTTTCCCCATTGAACCCTTATAATTATTATCTAAAATACACAATGAAACAATATTACCATGTACTCACGGTGGTCATCTTGAGATGACTTGAAACATACACGAATAAAACGAAAGTTAATAGTATAATTAAATTCCTCATAAATTCCTTCAACTTAAGATAAAGGAATTAGTCGTCACAAACTAGTTGTAAGAACTTTACTATGCTCGATTTTAATCCTATAATTGCTTTTAAGTAATACATCTCCTAATTTATTGATAATAAACCTCTATTAGTGGCTTCAACTTAAGCCTTCGTATTTATTTCAATTTCAAGCATATTTACCAATTTCCACTGCCTCCCACAAAAAGCGCTTGAAGTAATGATGTTAAAGTTGAGTTGTGAATCTGGTGTTTAACGGAATGAGTGATATGATAAAGCCGACTAGCTTGTCTTGTTGAGAAAAATGTTCACTCAATGCTCCATTATGGACTTATCTGTTTCACCAAGTCATCACACATGAGCAATCAACCATGTAAACCCTGTTCTTTTGCTAGCTTCTAGTTCATCTTTTGACAATTTGAGATCCTTTATTAACTTGTTATGTGGAAGAAACATTGTTTTGATGTTTTGGTTCTTTGAAATCTTAAGAGGTCTTGTTGGAAATATCCTCTGTAAAAGACGACACTCAAAGGTAATTTATTTGAATATTTTGGTATGTCATTAACCTTGGCTTTTTATTTTTCCTAATAGGGAAGCTTTAGCTATCTGTTTATGCGTATATCCATTCTTCCATAATCAAATGTTTAATTTTCTATTCTAAATGTTGTTCATCACAAATTTTGAAAGTTTGAGAAGGGTTTTGTGAGTTCTCAATTCTTATGTTGGGTGATGATGTGAGGATTCATGTAGGTAACAATATGCATGAGTCTATTGCTTTTAAACCTATCAAGCAAGGTGATCATCAACTGTCCTTATAAGGAGGACATCTAAAAGCGACAAACACCAACATGCCTCCAACTAAGTGAATTTCATATTGTTAACACATTGATGGAAATTCTTCTTTTCCATGATGCTAACATAGGTTAGTACCTATAGCTTAGATGGATTCACTAAGCTTGATCTATCAAAAACTTGGTAAAAAGGTCAAAACCTAAAGATGTACAAATTTGAATATTATATAAGGTAAGTGGGAAAATACTCCCCATGCACAATTTTACAAGGGGGTTCTCATACACCAAATTGGTATTTTGACAATAATTAAAATAAAAGAAGTTAGGAGTGTGGACTAAAGCTCTTTATATAAAAACTAGCACAATTACATGATGCTAGATGAGATCCACCATAAGAGACAATAATGAATGAATTAGTCATTACAAGGTAGTTAAAACCTTACAATAATTAGTTGTAATTTTATAATTTTGCATTAAGTAATCCATCTCCTCGTTTAGGGATCTTTCATTAATATATTGATTATGAGCTTGTATGAGTGGTTTGAACTCAATCCTTCATACTTAATTAAATTTCGAGCATATTTACCGATTTCCATTGCTTCCCACAAGCAACACTTATGCTAAACCACGATGACATCCTCTATGCGAATGTGGTGTTTTATGAAAGATGAGTGGTATACTAAAGTTGACTTGTTTGTATTCTTTGAGACAAATATTCACTTATTACTCCATTAGGGAGTTGTACATCGCACCAATGTAAGGCATCCCACATCACCAATCAACCGTATCTTGTTAATTTTCCTAACTTCTAGTTCATATTTTGAAAATTTGAGAGCCTTTATAAGCTTGTTACGTGGAAGAAACATTGTCCTAATGTTTTGGTGGTTTCAAATCTCACAAGTCTTGTTGGAAATATCCTTAATGTAAAGAAGAAAAGTTAGAGGTAATTCACTTGAATCTTTTAGTATGTCACAAACTTCGACTCTTTTTTCCAATTGGGAATCTCTAGCTATATGTCTACCCTTTTCCCAATTCTTCTTAATAACCATAGTTATATAATTGATCTCCTATTCCAAATGCAATTCATCACAAATCTTGAAAACTTTAGTAGTAAGTGTAGAGTGATTATGTGAGGAGTCACATGTAGGTAATGATATATATGAGTATGTCTCTTATAAATATATTGACCAAGGTAACCATCAACTTTCCTTATAAGGAGAAAATAGAAAAATAGAAAACAATATACCTCTAGCTAAGTGAATTTTACATTGTCTCAAATGTTATTGATGTGTGGATGGAACTCAAGTTTTTTTGGCTGCAATACCAACATAAGATAGTACCTTTGGCTTAGATGGAATCAATCAACTTTATCTATCAAAATATTGGTCAAAATCGAAGAGGTGCAAATTTGAAGCGTTATATAAGGTAAGTGGAAAAAATCCACCTTGCAAGATTTTACAAGGGGGTCTTTATACGTACGCAAAGTGCAATAAATTTCTAGGTGTACTCAACTTCTCGAGATCGAGCCAAGACATGAATGATGTGAGGATTATGTGGTATGAGTGGTTAGTGATTTGGATGTGGGGGATGTGCAAGCCTAGGACAACCTATACCAAAATAGTTATACTACCTTAAATTGTTCATCTAAAGCCACAAAATGCTCATCATGCAAGTCCTAAAATAGTTGTATCAATGAGAGCTAAGTGTTGTTGTTCTGATCATTGTTGGTGTCGAAAAATGGAGCAAATTTAGATTGGATCACTGTGAAAATTGCTTGTTTCTTTTGGGATAGTCTTGTCTAAATATGGGCATATGCGTAAGCGAGTGATATATATGACAAGGCTAGACCCTAGGATGAAAAGATGACTCAAATTCCAATGGTTGGATTGCAATCATTTGAGGTCACAAATTTGTTGGGTGAGTTGTTCTTGTGTTGGCAAAGATTGTGCATTTGGTACACAAAATTATTTAATGATAAGATTTGGGCGAGGTGGTGGAGTGAAAAATCCCTAATCTCAATTGTAAGTTGATGTCTTCTTATATGTTGTACTCCCAGTGGAGAAAGAACACACGGGATTTTCCTACCATGTCCGAAGTGAGTTAGTTGTAAGTGTCGTCCAAAAAGGTGTGAGGGGTTGCCCTATAGTTGCATTGGTTAGATCAAAATATATGCAATTGAATGAAGCTTGTTTGGGCATTGTTTTGAGATGTCCGAGATTGAACCGAGTTGCATAGTGGTATGTTAAATTTAATGGGAGTTGTTGAGATATTTATACAAAATGTTTTTAGAGGAGAATGTTTTCTGGTTTTGGCATAAAAAATCAAATATTACAATGGAGTTATAGATGTATGTTGTGAAAGAAAGTAGTCTTGCTCGGAGGAAGAAAAAGTGTTTGTCTGTATAAATCTGTTGAAGATGTGTGTGCTGATTTCTATGGTATGCCATTTTTTTGTTTTATATTCTTAAATGTTTAAAATTGTTGTTTTGAAATAAAATGCTTACTGAAATTTATACAAGTACTGAGACAACTTTTTCGATCCCACCCATGTATGCTATAAAAATCACAAAACAAATATAGATCTCACTACAAATGCAATTTTTTTAGTTTTTAAAATTATTTTGGAATGAATGCAAACACAAATATCTTCATAGCTAACTAGGAATAAAATGATGATTTTCATATTTAAAAATGCAATGCACTTCATTAGGTGAATGCAAGCTATTGATCATATTCAATCCTTTCCAACACAAATACAAAGACTAATTTTTTCTCTTAAGAATGTTCTCTAAATGTAGGTAGTGAATAAATATGTTATTTCCTCTTAAGTAATTTAAGAAAAAAATGCTTTCTAGTTACTTAGAAAATAAATGTATGCAAAGTGCAAATATATGAGATCGATCTCCAAAATAAGAAAAGATTTAGAGTAGACATAACATTCGATAAGAAAGATCTATACTAAAACCTACTTTTACTTGTTTTTAGACACTTTCTAAGTTTTTAATTAATATAAATATAAATATAATCTAATAAAACAAAGTACAATAGTAAAAATAGAATTCCCAACCTTTTCTATGTTGGAATAAGAAGCTAGAACTCGATATGAATGTAACCCTTAGGTTGTTACCTCTTGGATTTGTAATAAATTGACCGAGGGAAAAGTGCAACAATAAAGGTGACGGAAAAACAATTGGATGAAGTGAAAGGAAGGTTGCAATAGCTTGTGGATAGCTCAAAAGTAAACAAGAGTACTAGTTCTCCTTGGACCTCCTTTTTTATTTTTTATAATAGATCAAAGTTAGGCTCTAGATGAGATGCATATGGCAATAAACACAAAATGTGGATGGATTCCTATGATATCTATTAAAAAAATGTTGAAAAAAACTCTAATAGTTAAATATGGAAGGGAGATTTGAAACTCGGAGAAAAATGCAGATATTGACCCCTCCAATATGAATTTTGCAACTTCCAACCTAAATTTTTCTAACCTTGAAAATGATCACACAATCTTATTTCCAAAAGAGAGGCAATTTCCAAAGTGGAGTTGATGAAATCCAAGTATGGGATCCAAATTTGATCAATGGTGGTGATTATATGCAAAAGAGCGAAGTGGAGTTGGTAGAGAGTGATCTAGGAGTGAATTGGGTTGATTGGAATGCAAGATGAGTAAAAAATGCATTCTTAGGATGAGTTTAGAACACACATGAAATGGTCACACAACCATTAATAAATGTAGGTGGTGGATATAGAGTTTGTCGGGAACATGTCTCAACCACTGCGAACGTTAGTGAAGTTGCCATGGTAGTTACACAAGCTGCCGTGGTGGTTGGGATGTGCAAGAATGAAATGTAACTTTGAAAGGAATAAAGAAGGAAATCCTTACACTTGATAATCGGGGAAAGTTATGAAGAGCAATTTGAGTAAGAATAAGAAAGGAAAACTAATGTAGGAGACATAAATGCGTCGATCATGATTTTGCAATATTTGTGAGATCATAACATTATCTTTGGGATTTTAAAATATAGCACGATTTAAAATTTGGGTGCATACACATTGCCCCCATTGTCTAGGGTATGTTTCATGAGAAGTTCGCATAAAAGGAAATGAGAAGTTTTACGAATACTTCATCTGTACTTACCTTGACGTGGAATGAGGCCAAGCATGACACCCATCCACTTTCAGTCAAAAAAACACTAATCAAGTACACCATATATAAACTAGAACAAGATTCTACATAATAAAAGCATAAACAAATGACTCACCATATACGTAGGGGTAAGTTATACTACCTAGCCCATCCCATTGAGAGGAGTGGGAAGAGATGTTGGACGTCGATTAAACACCTACAAGAAGACATGGATGAATGTAAAAATACATACAATATAAAGGATTTTGAAAGTTTTGAAAAACCAAGATTAATGCTAAAGAAGTGTCATGTCACCTATGGACTGCAAAAATTCAAAAATTAGTCCAAATATAGTGAAAGCATCACATACATACCATTACATGCCATAAACAACTTTTAAAATTTATTACTAAAACATTTGAAGATATATTTATGAAAGTTTCCCAATTTAGAAATCATATGCACACATCACTAGTTGAGATTTTGGAGCTATGGCCTACTTTTAAATGTTAGATGAGTAGCTATAATCTATGAATATATCATGTCGAGAGGATGGTGGAGGTACCAATGGTAGGAGGTAGCATGCCCAAACATGTTAGTTTTGAATAGTTTTGTCTTTTGGGAGGGAAAACTAGATGAAATCTAAGGTTAGAAGTAATGAAACCCACTGAAATCAGTGTCAAATTGTTAGTTAAAACATGTAGGTAAGGAATGTTTAAGAAAAACTAGGGATTTTAGGGTAGATTTTTGCATGTTTTATAGCGTTTTGGACCAAGGATTATCGAAGTTTTGGTCACGTGGCAGAACCATAGGTCTTGAAAGAATGATGCTTTTACCTTTACGCTAGTGATTAGGTGACCATCATGGAAATTAATAAAGTGCTATGAAAAACGTGTCATTTCCATTCCATGAAGATAGGTGGTTGTACAATTTTCATGAAAAATGCACAATTATCGTGGGGGTTATGTGACCGTTAATCCATAAACTTCTACTTTGGAACTCTACGAATCACACAACTATGTTGTTCTACTTTCAACTTTGGAAAATGACATATTTTCTTGAAAAATTAGAGCTTCGTGACTGATTATCTAGTGTTATAGAAAGGAAATTACAGAGAAGGAAAGAATTCAAAAAAACTTCAACACCAACAATTTTATCTTGGAAACCTCCAATGGAGGAAAACCATTCGGGAAGGGCAACTGCTCTTTCTTCCCACTTTTATTGGTCTAATATAAACAATTACAAATTACAATGAGTATGAAAAGAAGCAACAATGTAAACCTTCCCTCCAATTACTTTCTTGCTCTGTTTCTACACCTTGCTCCAACAAATTCCACTCCAACACTGAAGATCTTGCTCACTACTCTCATTAAACTTTGCTTCTCGATCTCTCTGGATCTTCGAATGATCATTCTCTTGCTCCTTTCATGCATTTATAGGCCTTCCCATGTCTTCCGTGCACTAGAGGATGTGAAAGGGCATGGAAGGGGAAGAGACACGGTTGGGCACTTCAAATTCACGTCCATTCACATTCCATTCTTCTTTTCTATTCAAAAGTGTCAGGACCGCCACCCTGAGCAGACCGGTGGTTCTTTCTAGAACCTCTGTTTACCTCATTTTATTCACTTTTCTTGTTTCTCCTTCTTAGTGCTGATGGAACTGATGAAGTGGTGTGTTTTTCTAGATCCCTATGGATCATACCTCCCCTACTTAGGAGGCTTTTGGTCCCACAAAATCTTAGTGGGGGAGTGGTAGAGGAATCAACTCCCTCTCGTGCTCATTCAAGTACCACTGGAGTGCTTCGTGTCTCGATCTTGTCCAACCTGCCAAGACTCTTGTGGATCTCTGGTTTGTTACTCTAGTGCTACATCCTCCTCCGAGTTTCCTCGAGTACAATCCTCTTTGGAAGGAAACTTTTGTATCTTTCCTTCTTTTTCATACATAGATGGTGTTAGTGGATGCGAGCTCTTATAACTTGTTATCGCGTGCATCTGCATGAAGTATGGCCTGAAGGTTTCTTCTCCAACCTGCTCAAGTATGGCGAAGGTCCCATACTGTAGTGGTTTAGTCCTTCTTTCTTGTCTTTGTCTCTTGAGATGGATTGGCTGAATCCTCTCCAAGTACATTGCTGCTATAGTCACCATTGTTCCTTGTATCTCCTCTTCTTCTTGCTGCCCCATGGTCAGGTCCAATGAATCCGTAGGTAGATACAATGACTACATAGTGGAAGTTTGTTTTGCTCCTTGAATGAGCAGTTCTTGTGGTGGCTTCTTCTACAAAAAAATGACAAGTGCTATCCAAATTTTCCATCCTTTGGTCAGAAATATCCATGCTCTCACGTCCATTTTGCTTTTCTTCCAATGAAAGCAAACAAAACTAATGATTTTCCTAAATAAGTCTTGGTGCTTGGTTAGCACTTACCATAGCCTTCTTTGATTTGCTCTGGTGTACCCAGATGTTAAAACTGACTCCGTCCTTGACCCATCTGTACCGGTTCTCCCTCCTTGTGAACATGAAATCCATGGCATACAAGTAAGGACTTCTGAAGACAACATCAAATGCATCAAGTGGAATAATATCAGCCTCTAATACATCTATGTATTGGGTATTTATCCCAAACTGAAACTTACACTTCTCTTGTAACTTGTATTTCTACACCCTTCCTCACCCATCCCGGTGGGTATGGATGTGGATGCGCGTAATTCTCTAGACCAAGATGTCCTAAAACCACATCGAAATCAAATTTGACCGAGAAACAAAATCTACTTAAGCATTTACCTAAGTCTTCTTGATTTGGATTATGATTTGAAATAGCTTACTCATCTCTTCTTCTTCTACTGCCCCGTATATCTTCGTGGCCATCCATCCCAGCCTCTTGTCTACATCTGAATCATCCTCAATCTCCACCTCTCTTTTTGTCTTCACAGTGGCCATTAATTTCTTTGAATCCTTCATTCGGTGCTTTGGGTGCAATTCTGGATGCAACTTCCAACATGTGGCGTCAGTATGTCCATTTACATCACAATTCTTACATAAATTCTTAGGATCTTTACAAGTATGCAAAGCAATAGTGGCATGTTTACCTTTCCATTTACCTCTGCTACTTGTATTCCCTTGTTCTTTGTCCTAATGTTCTATTGACTGGTCTCCCTTTGGCTTTATTTCTCCTTGCTTCTTCTCGTCATCAATGTGGTATGCTTGTATACAAGCTTCATTGAGATCTTTGGGCTTCGTGGAGATTACCTTCCTCTGAAGGTGAGTGTGAAGTCCTCCCAAATACTTGGTCAGAATGTCCTCATCCTCCAAGTCCATATTAAGTAACATGGCTTGTCTCTAAAATTCCGTAGTGTAGTTTTACACACTTTGACTACTACCCTGTTTAAAGTACCACCACTTAATCATCATGTCATTCTTATGGCCAATAGGATATAATTTAGCTCTAATCAATTCTTTAAAACCTTTCCAAGTATTGACAATAGGACGTTTCTTCTTCTCACAAGTGGTTACATGGGTTTCCCACCAAACCAGAGCATGACCTTCCATTTTGAGACGTGCAAAGGTGATCCTTTGTGCCTTAGTGACATTATGCACACTAAAGTAGACTTCGAACTGTTTTAGCCATTTATCCAGTAATTCTGCGTCTACTTGTCCTTCAAAATTCTTTATTTCCACTTTCATTTCAACTTTAAAAGGTGTATGTGCAAATTTTACCTTCTTGCTCACAATTGGCGTCTCTTGATGCTCTTCCCATTCTTCCTCTTCGTGGCACTTTCCGATACCGAATTTTTGGCTAGTGCTCGAACCACCGAGTCCATGGAATCTTGCTTAACCGAAGTTGTCTTTTGCAGATCTGAAATCTCTTCTTATTTTCTATACAATCTATCCATCATGGTCTCTAGCATCTTGACTCTACGGACCAAGTTCTCTTCCTCCATTTGAGCTCGAATTCTCTGTTTCCACTTCTTCGTAGAAATATCTATCTCACAAGGTAAAACTTCTTCACCTTTGGACCTTGTCACTGTCATACAAAATCACAAGAAAGATTCAAATACCATAGTCCTAGATATATAATCAGCTCTGATACCAAAATGATCCGTAAAATTCTACTTTGGAACTCTACAAATCACACAACTATGTTGTTCTACTTTCAACTTTGGAAAATGACAGATTTTCTTGAAAAATAGAGCTTCGTGACTGATTATCTAGTGTTATAGAAAGGAAATTGTAGAGAAGGAAAGAATTCAAAAAAATTCAACACCAACAATTTTATCCTGGAAACCTCCAATGGAGGAAAACCAATCGGGAAGGGAAACTGCTCTTTCTTCCCACTTTTATTGGTCTAATATAGACAATTATAAATTACAATAAGTATGAAAAGAAGCAACAATGTAAACCTTCTCTCTAATTACTTGTTTGCTCTGTTTCTACACCTTGCTCCTACAAATTCCACTCCAGCACTGAAGATCTTGCTCACTGCTCTCATTAAACTCTACTTCTCAATCTCTCTGGATCTTCGAATGATCATTATCTTGCTCCTTTCATGCATTTATAGGGCTTCCCATGTCTTCTTGTACACTGGAGTATGTGAAAGGGCATGGAAGGGGAAGAGACACAATTGGGCGCTTCAAATTTGCGTCCATTCACATTCCATCCTTCTTTTCTGTTCGAAAGTGTGTGGACCGCTGCCCTAAGTAGATCAGCGGTATCAAGACCACCGCCCTGGCTAGGCGGCAGTCTCAGGACCGCCACCCCCTTTAGGGTGGCAGCTCTGAAACCGTCACTCTGCACAATAAAATAAACAATGCAATACTGAAGATTTATATACTGCATTTTATTCATTGTCATGTTCATGTTCTAGTGAAACTTATATTTCCATAAAACCAACAGCAATCTTTATTTATCTTTATCTTGCTGAAGTTATGTTGATATGTTTTGAATTGATATCATCCATGCTGTTATTATCATATTTGTATGATAAGTAAATTTGTTCCTAGTTAAGTATTTTTCATGATTATGAGGCAGATTGATTTTCATCTGATCTTTTATAATAGCAGTTTTCTGCCTTTTTATCATGAAACTTCAAATATCCTAGTTAAACATCTTTAACTTTCCTGGTCATTTTTTTACTACCTTTTTATTTTTCCTTGTGGACAGATGGATCAATTTGAAGCTTCCATTTTGGGATGCATTTGATAAATTTCGATGCAATCTTAAGGGGCTGTACAGGTAGCTGGGCTTATGTGGGAAGGTCAGAGCGCACTGTGGCTTGGATGATGCCAGGAATACTGCTAAACTTCTTGTAGATCTTATGAGACGAGGAATTAAACTGTCAATTACTTCAAGGTGTCCATCAGATACATCAAAGCACGCACAGCCCAAGCAAAAACAACCAAAGAAATTTGTAGGTGGCAGCTTTGGGTCACAAGCATCTGTCCAGGGCCTCGGTAATGGGCCACTTTTACAAGCAACAGATGAAGGAAAGGACACAGGGACACTTTGTTTCTGTGGGGTGCGGAGCAATAAGTGTATGATTAAGAAACCAGGGCCAACACATGGAAAATATTTTTTTGGATGTGGTAATTGGTCCATTACAAGAGGTGCAGCTTGTGCATATTTTCAATGGGCTGCTACAGATGTGCTTTTGAATGCTTAGATTCTGAAGAAAGAATGGTTCATGTTTAAGTATGCAACTAGAAGGGGTGACACCAAGATGTCTATCAATCTGTTACCCCTTTTCAGTTGTTTTCAAATACTGGGTGGATCTTCTCCAGGGAAAACAAATTTGTTAACTATTGATTGTAGTGAAGCTGATCATTTTTATTGTTTCACATTCTGGTATTTTCATAAGGACAATTGGTGTTTTGACTTATGTTTTGGACTTGGTTAAGCTGCAATATTTATAATTTGACATCTCGGTGTTTCTTGCTAGATCGAGTGTTGTATTTCACAGTTTCTGGTAGGGAAGAACAGGATATTTCTGATTCAGTCATGTCATTCAGTAGTCTGTAAATTGTAAACTTGGGATTCACTATGGAGTGACAGTTTAGTTGGAATTGTTTCCTAGTATTTTGTAACATAAAAGAGTATGACGCAAACTCTTATCTGGAGCGTCATTAGTCTCGATGCAGTTTGAGTTCTTACCAACCCTGACAGTATAACACTATAATTATTAATAGTTGATTTCTGATATTCAGGCTTGGCACAGCTTTGTGTTTGCTACATGTCATTTTCATGTAGTTTCTGATAGCACAGATAAAATCTTGGAGAGCAAGTGACCTGCATAGAAATAGTACATGGATTTAAGCTGGCAATGCCATGTTCATATTGGGCTATTTACAGGACTGGCAATTCAGAGATTCAAACCATGTACCATTTCAAGAATAATATCGGTTACATGCCTACAAAATTCAAATGTAGCTAACTCTGTTTTCAGCTGAAAGCATGTTTTCAAAATTTGGAAATCTTAGTCTCTCTCACTGTTGGCGGAGGCCTGAACTTCGTAAATTTACAGTGCTTTCACATAAAAATCTTTATTATTATTTTTTGAAAGCGTGCACACAAAATTTGTGATTTTTTGAGTGACGTGTTTTAGAATTGAGTTGGGTATTTGGTTGTAGAATTAAATCCTCATGTTTGAATCAAGTTTTCTTCCATATTATTATCGGAAGTCTTAGCAGTGGTAGTTCGTTGGGATTTTTGTCGAGAGGATATGAAATACAACATAATTAGCTTTGACAAAGGCATTCATAAATTTACAGGAGGTTTGTCAAAAATGTCTGAAAGAGCATTAATTTTCAATATAATTTGAGCTTTGTCATTTGTAGTAACAGGATAACAGATGCCTTGCCGTTTGCTCCCTGGCAGATGAGTCAAGAATTGAGCACCAAACACCATTTTCTTTCAATAAGTTAAAAGCTTTCCTTGATTGTGCATGCCAATCTTTAGTAGTAAAAATCAAATGAGAAATTGTTATTTGCTGATTCCCACAGAACATTTTCTGTTGAACTTGTCTGACATAAGTGTACTAAATATCTGTTTTAGCCTCGGAAAATAGAATGTGCACCCTAGGGTATATATGTGTTTGGGAGAAGACTGCACATCACGGAGATGGTGGGGGACGTTCAGAATATCGGGATTGCATGGATTTGCAACAAAGAGACATAACAGAGGATAACTAAGAGGATTACTGTTTTAGTTCAATGAAGGTGGTTGAAGTAGATTATAGCAGGCATTTATTGGATTTCTATTGATTAAGAAATCTGAATATGTTTTAAAAAGTCTCTCAAGGAATAGAACTAACGCCAAGGCTAATAAGTTCTTGCAACAAGTGGATGATTGAAAATAAACATAGTAGCCTTAGCTAAATATATATTTTGAAGTTGGTTGCAGTTATTGGTATTAAGATACGAGTTAGGTGTCATGACTAAGTTTTTGTTTTTGGCCCCTTATTAGGGTAGAATATTGGCCGAAGGCTATTCTATTGATAGATAGCGCCATCTAAGACGATGACCCCATTAAATTTATACATGCCCATGCATTGGCGGGTCTTGCTGTCCGCTGTCACATCACATGTGTTGGATTTTTTCAATATATGGTTACATTTGTTCCTATGTAACTTGGTTGGACAATGCGCTCGAACGACAGTCACGGGTTCGAATCCCATAAATCACGGATAAATGGAATGTGTTTTTCAACCAAAAAAATTGAAAAAAAACAAAGCAAAAAAGCGCGTGCAACACATATGCATGGGATGGGTGCATGGTAGTTTTATGGGCATAGGTGCATTCTATCGGGAGAATAGCCCTCACCAACATATTGTAAAGGTAAACGTCATTTTGAGGTTGTATGTGCCCCACCTTGTGGAAGCATATAAGGGGATTTGTTTTTCCATTTAATTCATATATTGTTAAAATTTTGTACACCTTGGTTGTGACCTTGTGAGCAAGTTAGCGGGTAACCTTGCCCACCGAGTATGTGCTTGCATTCAACAAAATGAAATCACATTAGGGCTTGGAAATGTTGTCCTTCGTAGTGATTGGAAGGAAATTATACATGTAATACTTATATGTCAAATGTTTACAATTTAGATGTGCGAAAATTGTTGGAATTGTTTTCACTTGTCAACTAATTAAGTGGGGATGTGTTGAACTTTCAATACATGTACCAAATTCGTGCTTTAGAGTATATTAGGGATCTATCATCAAGATAAAGAGTTTTATTATGATTATGGAGTCAAGTTTCTTGTATACGTAATAAAATTCCTATTAACATAATGGTTGATTGGTTGCATGATGAGTATGTTTGCTTGCTTGGTCTTCTCTCCTCCTCCTCCTTTGTGGCTTTATAATACCAAAAACAAAGCTCTCGTTCAATGCCCATAAATACACGTAATACTACTCCAAGCCCATATAGCTCTTGGTGCATCTTGGAATTGCTTTTACAACTAAAAATCCTCATTCAATCAAAAAATAATCCCACATTGGTTGGTTGGCTTGGTCTCTGCAATAACATAAAAACCCAATATATCATGATCCTTATGCCAATGAGGTTGATGCCACAATGGAAGTGGCCCTCCTACTAACATAATGGTTGATTAGTTGTCTCTTTTGTGACTTCATAATATTAAATACAAAAAATATATGTCCTACTAACCCAAGTTGAAATAGTTATCTAGTACTTAGAATTGCTTCTATGACTCTAAAATTCTTATTCAATCAAATAAATTAATTCCATATTAGTTGGTTGACTTACTCTATGTTATAACATACACATAAAAAATCTCATTTAATTGCTTCTAAATACATGCCTTACTACCCCAAGTTGGATATGTATCTTCAATGCATCTTGGAATTGCTTTACGACTTTAAAAATCAAATTCAATAAAAAAACATATTCCACATTAGTTGGTTGGATTTGTTCTACAAGTAAAATATAAACCCTATTATATCATGATACTCATGCCAATGGGGTGACACAATGTAAGTGCCCCTCCTACTAACATAATGGTTGATTAGATGGGGGATTAGAATGTTTGCTTCCTCAACGTTTCCCTTTCATATTTTGTGGTTTTATAATACTAAAAACAAAAATTCCCTTCAATTTCCTCTAAATACATGTCATACTATCCCAAGTCGAGATATACCTCTTGGTGCACTCAAGATGACAACCATTAGTAGTCACTAACACGGTGACATTGTTTCCTCATGTATTTTTAGCAATACTCACGAGACAAAGGGACTCGCTTAGCGGACAAACACCATAAACTTGTGTGTGTTGTAGGTCATCTCAAGATGACCACCATAAGTAGTCAGTCGACATTGAGACATTATTTTCTTGTGTATTTTTGATAATACTTACCAAGCAAGGGAGCCCATTTAACACACAAGCACCATAAACATTTGTTAAGAGGGGAAAAACAATGAACATAACCCATCAATTTGAGCTTCTCACTCTCTAATCTCTTTCCCCATTGAACCCTTATAATTATTATCTAAAATACACAATGAAACAATATTACCATGTACTCACGGTGGTCATCTTGAGATGACTTGAAACATACACGAATAAAATATCCTACGAAAGTTAATAGTATAATTAAATTCCTCATAAATTCCTTCAACTTAAGATAGAGGAATTAGTCGTCACAAACTAGTTGTAAGAACTTTACCATGCTCGATTTTAATCCTATAATTGCTTTGAAGTAATACATCTCCTAGTCTAAGAAGCTTTCCTTAATTTATTGATAATAAACCTCTATTAGTGGCTTCAACTTAAGCCTTCGTATTTATTTCAATTTCAAGCATATTTACCAATTTCATTGCCTCCCACAAAAAGCGCTTGGAGTAATGATGTTAAAGTTGAGTTGTGAATCTGGTGTTTAACGGAATGAGTGATATGATAAAGCCGACTTGCTTGTCTTGTTGAGAAAAATGTTCACTCAATGCTCCATTATGGACTTATCGGTTTCACCAAGTCATCACACATGAGCAATCAACCATGTAAACCTGTTCTTTTGCTAGCTTCTAGTTCATCTTTTGACAACTTGAGATCCTTTATTAACTTGTTATGTGGAAGAAACATTGTTTTGATGTTTTGGTTCTTTGAAATCTTAAGAGGTCTTGTTGGAAATATCCTCTGTAAAAAGCGACACTCAAAGGTAATTTACTTGAATATTTTGGTATGTCATTAACCACGGCTTTTTATTTTTCCTAATAGGAAGCTTTAGCTATCTGTTTATGCGTATCTCCATTCTTTTTAAAAACCATAATCAAATGTTTAATCTTCTATTCTAAATGTTGTTCATCACAAATTTTGAAAGTTTGAGAAGGGTTTTGTGAGTTCTCAATTCTTATGTTGGGTGATGATGTGAGGATTCATGTAGGTAACAATATGCATGAGTCTATTGCTTTTAAACCTATCAAGCAAGGTAATCATCAAATCTGTCCTTATAAGGAGGACATCTAAAAGCGACAAACACCAACATGCCTCCAACTAAGTGAATTTCATATTGTTAACACATTGATGGAAATTCTTCTTTTCCATGATGCTAACATAGGTTAGTACTATAGCTTAGATGGATTCACTAAGCTTAATCTATCAAAAACTTGGTCAAAAGGTCAAAACCTAAAGATGTACAAATTTGAATATTATATAAGGTAAGTGGGAAAATACTCCCCATGCACAATTTTACAAGGGGGTTCTCATACACCAAATTGGTATTTTGACAATAATTAAAATAAAAAGAAGTTAGGAGTGTGGACTAAAGCTCTTTATATAAAAAAACTAGCACAATTACATGATGCTAGATGAGATCCACCATAAGAGACAATAATGAATGAGTTAGTCATTACAAGGTAGTTAAAACTTTACAATAATTAGTTGTAATTTTATAATTTTGCATTAAGTAATCCATCTCCTCGTTTAGGGATCTTTCATTAATATATTGATTATGAGCTTGTATGAGTGGTTTGAACTCAATCCTTCACACTTAATTAAATTTCGAGCATATTTACCGATTTCCATTGCTTCCACAAGCAACACTTATGCTAAACCACGATGACATCCTCTATGCGAATGTGGTGTTTTATGAAAGATGAGTGGTATACTAAAGTTGACTTGTTTGTATTGCTGAGACAAATATTCACTTATTACTCCATTAGGGAGTTGTACATCGCACCAATGTAAGGCATCCCACATCACCAATCAACCGTATCTCGTTAATTTTCCCAACTTCTAGTTCATATTTTGAAAATTTGAGAGCCTTTATAAACTTATTACGTGGAAGAAACATTGTCCTAATGTTTTGGTGGTTTCAAATCTCATAAGTCTTGTTGGAAATATCCTTAATGTAAAGAAGAAAAGTTAGAGGTAATTCACTTGAATCTTTTAGTATGTCACAAACTTCGACTCTTTTTCCAATTGCGAATCTCTAGCTATATGTCTACCCTTTTCCCAATTCTTCTTAATAACCATAGTTATATAATTGATCTCCTATTCCAAATGCAATTCATCACAAATCCTGAAAACTTTAGTAATAAGTGTAGAGTGATTATGTGAGGAGTCACATGTAGGTAATGATATATATGAGTATGTCTCTTATAAATATATTGACCAAGGTAACCATCAACTTTCCTTATAAGGAGAAAATAGAAAAATAGAAAACAATATACCTCTAGCTAAGTGAATTTTACATTGTCTCAAATGTTATTGATGTGTGGATGGAACTCAAGTTTTTTTGGCTGCAATACCAACATAAGATAGTACCTTTGGCTTAGATGGAATCAATCAACTTTATCTATCAAAATATTGGTCAAAATCGAAGAGGTGCAAATTTGAGCGTTATATAAGGTAAGTGGAAAAAATCCCCCTTGCAAGATTTGACAAGGGGGTCTTTATACGTACCACAAAGTGCAATAAATTTCTAGGTGTACTCAACTTCTCGAGATCGAGCCAAGACATGATGTGAGGATTATGTGGTATGAGTGGTTAGTGATTTGGATGTGGGGATGTGCGAGCCTAGGACAACCTATACCAAAATAGTTATACTACCTTAAATTGTTCATCCAAAGCCACAAAATGCTCATCATGCAAGTCCTAAAATAGTTGTATCAATGAGAGCTAAGTGTTGTTGTTCCGATCAATGTTGGTGTCGAAAAATGGAGCGAAGTTAGATTGGATCACCCGTGAAAATTGCTTGTTTCTTTTGGGATCGTGTTGTCTAAATATGGGCATATGCGTAAGCGAAGTGATATATATGACAAGGCTAGACCCTAGGATGAAAAGATGACTCAAATTCCAATGGTTGGATTGCAATCATTTGAGGTCACAAATTTTTTGGGTGAGTTGTTCTTGTGTTGGCAAAGATTGTGCATTTGGTACACAAAATTATTTAATGATAAGATTTGGGCGAGGTGGTGGAGTGAAAAATCCCTAATCTCAATTGTAAGTTGATGTCTTCTTATATGTTGTACTCCCAAGTGGAGAAAGAACACACGGGATTTTCCCTACCATGTCTGAAGTGAGTTAGTTGTAAGTGTCGTCCAAAAAGGTGTGAGGGGCTGCCCTATAGTTGCATTGGTTAGATCAAAATATATGCAATTGAATGAAGCTTGTTTGGGCATTGTTTTGAGATCTTCGAGATTGAACCGAGTTGCGGTGGTATGTTAAATTTAATGGGAGTTGTTGAGATATTTATACAAAATGTTTTTAAAGGAGAATGTTTTTGGTTTTGGCATAAAAAAATCAAAAATTACAATGGAGTTATAGATGTATGTTGTGAAAGAAAGTAGTCTTGCTCGGAGGAAGAAAAAGTGTTTGTCTGTATAAATCATTGAAGATGTGTGTGCTGATTTCTATGGTATGCCATTTTTTTGTTTTATATTCTTAAATGTTTAAAATTGTTGTTTTGAAATAAAATGCTTACTGAAATTTATACAAGTACGAGACAACTTTTCGGATCCCACCCATGTATGCTATAAAAATCACAAAACAAATATAGATCTCACTACAAATGCAATTTTTTTTTAGTTTTTAAAATTATTTTGGAATGAATGCAAACACAAATATCTTCATAGCTAACTAGGAATAAAATGATGATTTTCATATTTAAAAATGCAATGCACTTCATTAGGTGAATGCAAGCTATTGATCATATTCAATCCTTTCCAACACAAATACAAAGACTAATTTTTTTCTCTTAAGAATGTTCTCTAAATGTAGGTAGTGAATAAATATGTTATTTCCTCTTAAGTAATTTAAGAAAAAATGCTTTCTAGTTACTTAGAAAATAAATGTATGCAAAGTGCAAATATATGAGATCGATCTCCAAAATAAGAAAAGATTTAGAGTAGACATAACATTATGATAAGCAAGATCTATACTAAAACCTAGTTTTACTTGTTTTTAAACACTTTCTAAGTTTTTAATTAATATAAATATAAATATAATCTAATAAAACAAAGTACAATAGTAAAAATAGAATTCCTAACCTTTTCTATGTTGGAATAAGAAGCTAGAAGCGATATGAATGTAACCCTTAGGTTGTTACCTCTTGGATTTGTAATAAATTGACCCGGGGAAAGTGCAACAATAAAGGTGACGGAAAAACAATTGGATGAAGTGAAAGGAAGGTTGAAATAGCTTGTGGATAGCTCAAAAGTAAACAAGAGTACTAGTTCTCCTTCGAGACCTCCTTTTTTTTTTTTTTATAATAGATGCGAGATGCATATGGCAATAAACAAAAAAATGTGGATGGATTCAATGATATCTATTAAAAAAATGTTGAAAAAAACTCTAATAGTTAAATATGGAAGGGAGATTTGAAACTCGGAGAAAATGCGAGATATTGACCCTCAATATGAATTTTGCAACTTCCAACCTAAATTTTTCTAACCTTGAAAATGATCACACAATCTTATTTCCAAAAGAGAGGCAATTTCAAAGTGGAGTTGATGAAATCCAAGTATGGGATCCAAATTTGATCAATGGTGGTGATTATATGCAAAAGAGCGAAGTGGAGTTGGTAGAGAGTGATCTAGGAGTGAATTGGGTTGATTGGAATGCAAGATGAGTAAAAATGCATTCTTGGGATGAGTTTAGAACACACATGAAATGGTCACACAACCATTAATAAATGTAGGTGGTGGATATAGAGTTTGTCGGGAACATGTCTCAACCAGCTGCGACGTTAGTGAAGTTGCCATGGTAGTTACACAACTGTCGTGGTGGTTGGGATGTGCAAGAATGAAATGTAGCTTGTGAAAGGAATAAAGAAGGAAATCCTTACACTTGATAATCGGGAAAGTTATGAAGAGCAATTTGAGTAAGAATAAGAAAGGGAAAACTAGTGTAGGAGACATAAATGGGTCTCGATCATGATTTTTGTAATATTTGTGAGATCATAACATTATCTTTGGGATTTTAAAATATAGCACAATTTAAAATTTGGGTGCATACATATTGCCCCCATTGTCTAGGTATGTTTCATGAGAAGTTCGCATAAAAGGAAATGAGAAGTTTTACGAATACTTACTTGTACTTACCTTGAGGTGGAATGAGGCCAAGCGTGACACCCATCCACTTTCAGTCAAAAAAACACTAATCAAGTACACCATATATAAACTAGAACAAGATTCTACATAATAAAAGCATAAACTAATGACTCGCCATATACGTAGGGGTAAGTGATACTACCTAGCCCATCCCATTGAGAGGGAGTGGGAAGAGATGTTGGATGTCGATTAAACACCTACAAGAAGACATGGATGAATGTAAAAATACATACAATATAAAGGATTTTGAAAGTTTTTGAAAAACCAAGATTAATGCTAAAGAAGTGTCATGTCACCTATGGACCTGCAAAAATTCAAAAATTAGTCCAAATATAGTGAAAGCATCACATACATACCATTACATGCCATAAACAACTTTTAAAATTTATTACTAAAACATTTGAAGATATATTTATGAAAGTTTCCCAATTTAGAAATCATATGCACACATCACTAGTTGAGATTTTGGAGCTATGGCCTACTTTTAAATGTTAAATGATACAATTTTCTTGAAAAATTAGATCAAACTTACTTTGGAACTCTAGAATCACATTATCTACTTTACTTTAAAAAATTTTCTTGAAAAATTAGAGATTATCTAGTCTTATAGAAAGAAAAGAAGGAAAAATTCAAAAAAACTTCAACACCAACAATTTTATCTTGGAAACCTCCAATGGAGGAAAACCAGTCGGGAAGGGCAACTACTCTTTCTTCCCACTTTTATTGGTCTAATATAGACAATTACAAATTACAATAAGTATGAAAAGAAGCAACAATGTAAACCTTCTCTCCAATTACTTGCTTCTCTATTTCTACACCTTGCTCCTACAAATTCCACTCCAACATTGAAGATCTTGCTCACTACTCTCATTAAACTCTGCTTCTCGATCTCTCTGGATCTTTGAATGATCATTCTCTTGCTCCTTTCATGCATTTATAGGCCTTCCCATGTCCTCCCATGCATTGGAGGATGTGAAAGGGCATGGAAGGGGAAGAGACATGGTTGGGCGCTTCAAATTTCGTGCATCCATTCACGTTCCATTCTTCTTTTTCTATTGAAAGTGTTAGGACCACTTGCCCAGAGACGGTGGTCTCAGACCACTTGGTCTGGCCAGACCCAGACTGGCAGGTTTGGACCACCGCCACCCCTGCAGGTGGTGGTTCTAAAACCACCACTACAGTGAGTGGTTCCTTCCAGAACCTCCGTTTACCTCATTTTATTCACTTTTCTTGTTTCTCCTTCTTGGTGTTGATGGAACTGATGAAGTGGTGTGTTTTTCTAGATCCCTATGGATCATACCTCCCCTACTTAGGAGGATTTTGGTCCCACAAAATCTTAGTGGGGGAGTGGTAGAGGAATCAACTCCCTCTTGTGCTCATTCGAGTACCACTGGGTTTTCCTTGGTGTCTTCTCTTGTCCAACCTGCCAAGACTCTGTGGATCTCTAGTTTGTTGCTCAGTGCTACATCCTCCTCCGAGTTTCCTTGAGTACAATCCTCTTTGGAAGGAAACTTTTGTATCTTTCCTTCTTTTCATGCATAGATGGTGTTAGTGGATGCGAGCTCTTGTAACTTACTATCGTGCATCTGCATGAAGTATGGCCTGAAGGTTTCTTCTCCAACTTGCTCAAGTATGGTGAAGGTCCCATACTGTAGTGGTTTAGTCCTTCTTTCTTGTCTTTGTCTCTTGAGATGGATTGGTTGAATCCTCTCCCAAGTACATTGCTTGCTATAGTCACCATTGTTCCTTATATCTCCTCTTCTTCTTGTTGCCCCATGGTCAAGTCCAGTGAATCCGTAGGTAGATATGGTGATTGCATAGTGGAAGTTTGTTTTGCTCCTTGAATGAGTAGTTCTCTGTGGTGGCTTCTTCTATAAAAATGACAAGTGCTATCCAAATTCTCCATCCTTTGGTCAGAAATATCCATGCTCTCACGTCCATTTTTTTTTCTTCCAATGAAAGAAAAACAAAATTGATGATTTTCCTAAATAAGTCTTGGTGCTTGGTTGGCACTTACCATAGCCTTCTTTGATTTTGCTCTGGTGTGCTGATGGATGTTAAAACTGACTCCATCCTTGACCCATCTACCGGTTCTCCCTCCTTGTGAACAACATCCCTGGCATACAAGTAAGGACTTCGAAGACAACATCAAATGCATCAAGTGGAATAATATCAGCCTCTAATACATCTATGTATTGGGTATTTATCCCAAACTGAAACTTACACTTCCTTGTAACTTGTATTTCTACACCCTTCTTCACCCATCCCAGTGGGTATGGATGTGGATGCGCGTAAGTCTCTAGACCAAGTTTCTACAACCGCATCAGAAATCAAATTTGACTGAGAACCAAATCTACTAAAGTGTTTACCTTAGTCTTCTTGATTTGGATTTTGATTTGAAATAGCTTACTCATCTCTTCTTCTTCTTCTACCCTGTACATGTTAGTGGCCATGCATCCCAACCTCTCGTCTACATTTGAATCATCCTCAATCTCCACCTCTCTTTTGTCTTCACAGTGGCCATGGATTTCTTGGAATCCTTGGTTCGGTGCTTTGGGTGCAATTCGGATGCAACTTCCAACATGTGGCGTCAGTATGTCCATTTACATCACAATTCTTACAAAATTCTTAGGATCTTTACAAGTATGCAAAGTAGTAGTGGCATGTTTACCTTTCCATTTACCTCTGCTACTTGTCTTCCCTTGTTCTTTGTCCTGTTGTTTTGTTGACTGGTCTCCCTTTGGCTCTATTTCTCCTTGCTTCTTCTCATCATCAATGTAGTATGCTTGTATACAAGCTTCATTGAGATCCTTGGGCTTCGTGGAGATTACCTTCCTCGAAGGTGAGTGTGAAGTCCTCCCAAATACTTGGTCAGAATGTCCTCATCCTCCAAGTCCATATTAAGCAACATGGCTTGTCTCTAAAATTCCGTAGTGTAGTCTTGCATGCTTTGACCACTTTACCCTATCTAAAGTACTACCACTTAATCATCATGTCATTCTTATGGCCAATAGGATAGAAGTTAGCTCTAATCAATTCTTTAAAACCTTTCCAAGTACTGACAATAGGACGTTTCTTCTTCTCACAAGTGGCTAGATGGGTTTCCCACCAAACCAGAGCATGACCTTCCATTTTGAGACGTGCAAAGGTGATCCTTTGTGCCTTAGTGACATTATGCACACTAAAGTAGACTTCCAACTATTTTAGCCATTTATCCAATAATTTTGCATCTACTTGTCCTTCAAAATTCTTTATTTCCACTTTTGTTTCAACTTTAAAAGGTGTATGTGCAGATTTTACCTTCTCGCTTACAATTGGCGTCTCTTCATGCTCTTCCCATTCTTCCTCTGTGGCTCTTTTCGATACCAAATTTTTTGGCTAGTGCTCGAACCACCGAGTCCATGGAATCTTGCTTAACCGAAGCCGTCTTTTGCAGATCTGAAAGCTCTTCTTGTTTTCTATGCAATCTATCCATCATGGTCTCTAGCATCTCGACTCTACGGACCAAGTTCTCTTCCTCCATTTGAGCTCAAATTCTCTGTTTCCACTTCTTCATAGAAATATCTGGCTCACAAGGTAAAACTTCTTCACCTTTGGACCTTGTCACTATCATACAAAATCACAAGAAAGATTGAATACCATAGTCCTGGATATATAATCAGCTCTGATACCAAAATGATCCGTAAACTTCTACTTTGGAACTCTATGAATCACACAATTATGTTGTTCTACTTTCAACTTTGGAAAATGACAGATTTTCTTGAAAAATTAGAGCTTCGTGACTGATTATCTAGTGTTATAGAAAGGAAATTGTAGAGAAGGAAAGAATTCAAAACTTCAACACCAACAATTTTATCCTGGAAACCTCAATGGAGGAAAACTAGTCGGGAAGGGAAACTGCTCTTTCTTCCCACTTTTATTGGTCTAATATAGACAATTAAAGATTACAATAAGTATGAAAAGAAGCAACAATGTAAACCTTCTCTCTAATTACTTGCTTGCTCTGTTTCTACACCTTGCTCCTACAATTCCATTCCAACACTGAAGATCTTGCTCACTTGCTCTCATTAAACTCTACTTCTCGATCTCTCTGGATCTTTGAATGATCATTCTCTTGCTCCTTTCATGCATTTATAGGCCTTCCCATGTCCTCCCATGCACTGGAGGATGTGAAAGGGCATGGAAGGGGAAGAGACACAGTTGGGCGCTTCAAATTCACGTCCATTCACGTTCCATTCTTCTTTTTTATTGAAAGTGTTAGGACCACCACCCTGAGTAGACCGGTGGTCTCAGGACCACCACCCCGTAGCTGGGTGGTGGTTTCAGACCGCCACCCCGCTTAGGGCGGGTTTGAAACCACCACTCACACAGAGCAAAGTGGTTCCTTTAAAACCTCGTTTACCTCATTTTATTCATTTTTCTTGTTTCTCCTTCTTGGTGTTGATGGAACTGATGAAGTGGTGTGTTTTTCTAGATCCCTATGGATCATACCTCCCCTACTTAGGAGGATTTTGGTCCCACAAAAGCTTAGTGGGGGAGTGGTAGAGGAATCAACTCCCTCTCGTGCTCATTCGAGTACCATTGGGTCTGCCTTGGTGTCTTCTCTCATCCAACCTGCCAAGACTCTGTGGATCTCTGGTTTGTTGCTCTAGTGCTACATCCTCCTCGAGTTGCCTGAGTACAATCCTCTTTGGAAGGTAACTTTTGTATCTTTCCTTCTTTTCATGCATAGATGGCGTTAGTGGATGTGAGCTCTTGCAACTTGTTATCATGCATGCATCTGCATGAAGTATGGCCTAAAGGTTTCTTCTCCAACCTGCTCAAGTATGGAGAAGGTCCCATACTATAGTGGTTTAGTCCTTTTCTTGTATCTTTGTCTCTTGAGATGGATTGGTTGAATCCTCTCCAAGTATGTTGTTGCTATTATAGTCACCACCATTCCTTGTATCTCCTCTTCTTCTTGTTGCCCCATGGTCAGGTCCAGTGAATCCGTAGGTAGATATGGTGACTGCATAGTGGAAGTTTGTTTTGCTCCTTGAATGAGTAGTTCTGTGGTGGCTTCTTCTGCAAAAATGACAAGTGCTATCCAAATTCTCCATCCTTTGGTCAGAAATATCCATGCTCTCACGTCCATTTTCTTTTCTTCCAATGAAAGCAAACAAAACTGATGATTTTCCTGAATAAGTCTTGGTGCTTGGTTGGCACTTACCATAGCCTTCTTTGATTTTCTCTGGTGTGCCGGATGTTAAAATTGACTCCATCCTTGACCCATCTGTACCGGTTCTCCCTCCTTGTGAACACAACATCCCTGGCATACAAGTAAGGACTTCGAAGACAACGTCAAATGCATCAAGTGGAATAATATCAACCTCTAATACATCTATGTATTGGGTATTTATCCCAAACTGAAACTTACACTTCCTTGTAACTTGTATTTCTACACCCTTCTTCACCCATCCCAGTGGGTATGGATGTGGATGCACGTAAGTCTCTAGACCAAGTTGTTCTACAACCACATCAGAAATCAAATTTGATTGAGAACCAGAATCTACTAAAGTGTTTACCTTAGTCTTCTTGATTTGGATTTTGATTTGAAATAACTTACTCATCTCTTCTTCTTCTGCTGCCCCATACATGTTAGTGGCCATGCATCCCAACCTCTCATCTACATCGAATCATCCTCAATCTCCACCTCTCTTTCTATCTTCATAGTGGCCATGGATTTCTTGGAATCCTTGGTTCGGTGCTTTGGGTGTAATTCGGATGCAACTTCCAACATGTGGCGTCAGTATGTCCATTTACATCACAATTCTTACAGAAATTCTTAGGATCTTTACAAGTATGCAAAGTAGTAGCGGCATGTTTACCTTTCCATTTACCTCTGCTACTTGTCTTCCCTTGTTCTTTTTGTCTTGTTGTTCTATTGATTGGTCTCCCTTTGGCTCTATTTCTCCTTGCTTCTTCTCATCATCAATGTAGTATGCTTGTATACAAGCTTCATTGAGATCCTTGGGCTTCATGGAGATTACCTTCCTCGAAGGTGAGTGTGAAGTCCTCCCAAATACTTGGTTAGAATGTCCTCATCCTCCAAGTCCATATTAAGCAACATGGCTTGTCTCCGAAATTCCGTAGTGTAGTCTTGCACATGCTTTGACCTGCCCTGTCTAAAGTACTACCACTTAATCATCATGTCAGTCTTATGGCCAATAGGATAGAAGTTAGCTCTAATCAATTCTTTAAAACCTTTCCAAGTACTGACAATAGGACGTTTCTTCTTCTCACAAGTGGCTAGATGGGTTTCCCACCAAACCAGAGCATGACCTTCCATTTTGAGACGTGCAAAGGTGATCCTTTGTGCCTCAGTGACATTATGCACACTAAAGTAGACTTCCAACTATTTTAGCCATTTATCTAGTAATTTTGCATCTACTTGTCCTTCAAAATTCTTTATTTCCACTTTTGTTTCAACTTTAAAAGGTGTATGTGCAGATTTTACCTTCTCACTTACAATTGGCATCTCTTCATGCTCTTCCCATTCTTCCTCTTCGTGGCTCTTTCCGATACCAAATTTTTGGCTAGTGCTCGAACCACCGAGTCCATGGAATCTTGCTTAACCGAAGCCATCTTTTTGCAGATCTGAAAGCTCTTCTTGTTTTCTATGCAATCTATCCATCATGGTCTCTAGCATCTCGACTCTACGGACCAAGTTCTCTTCCTCCATTTGAGCTCGAATTCTGTTTCCACTTCTTCGTAGAAATATATGGCTTGTAAGGTAAAACTTCTTCACCTTTGGACCTTGTCACTATCATACAAAATCACAAGAAAGATTCAAATACCACAGTCCTGGATATATAATCAGCTCTGATACCAAAATGATCCAGTAAACTTCTACTTTGGAACTCTACGAATCACACAATTATGTTGTTCTACTTTCAACTTTGGAAAATGATATTTCTTGAAAAATTAGAGCTTCGTGACTGATTATCTAGTGTTATAGAAAGGAAATTGCAGAGAAGGAAATAATTCAAAACTTCAACACCAACAATTTTATCTGGAAACCTCAATGGAGGAAAACCAGTCGGGAAGGGAAACTGCTCTTTCTTCCCACTTTTATTGGTCTAATATAGACAATTATAGATTACAATAAGTATGAAAAGAAGCAACAATGTAAACCTTCTCTCCAATTACTTGCTTGCTCTGTTTCTACACCTTGCTCCTACAATTCCATTCCAGCACTGAAGATCTTGCTCACTGCTCTCATTAAACTCTGCTTCTCGATCTCTCTGGATCTTTGAATGATCATTCTCTTGCTCCTTTCATGCATTTATAGGCCTTCCCATGTCCTCCCATGCACTGGAGGATGTGAAAGGGCATGGAAGGGGAAGAGACATGATTGGGTGCTTCAAATTCACGTGTCCATTCACGTTCCATTCTTCTTTTTCTGTTGAAAGTGTCAGGACCGCCTGCCCCTAAGTAGACCAGGCAGTCTTAGGACCACCGCTTTGTTGGGGTGGTTTCAAGACTGCCGACCCCCTTCAGGGCGGCAGTTATGAAACCGCCACTCTGCACAGAGTGGCGATTGGTTCCTTCAAAACTCCATTTACCTCATTTTATTCACTTTTTTGTTTCTCCTTCTTGGTGTTGAACCGACTCCATAAGAGATTCAACCTATGGAAAAGGAAGGGATTTGGATTGTTGTATATGTACAACGGATGAAACATGCTAGCATGATTCTTTTTACCTATTCACATATTAGAATGTTGGTTGGAACATGTTTTAGATTCCTTAGGCACATAAAGAGTAGACGATCACTTTAGACAATATGTATCAAATCACAAATCTCTCGTTATGGAAATAATCTCATTTTTAGGGAGGTCAATGACAGAGCTAAGGATTAGAGATGGAATATATATATTGTGATGATCGGATGCTCGACGTGGGCACCAAACATGGGGTTAGACTATGGTCTTGTGTACATACTTGATCCCTAACTTTTGTAAGATCATTATTGGTATATTGGCCTCTACGATTATCAATGAAAATGGAACTAACAAGCTCCATTATTGTTGGGAACCAATAATTAGGAATATTGAGGATCATGGACACCAACATAGCTAGGTGCATGACATATTGTCTCATACATACCAATACCTTTGCAAGATTACACATTTGGAAACGTAGTCACTTAGTTAACCTACCCTTGACATTAATTGGGTCTAGAAGAGATTCATTCCTTAAGCGAGAGGATTTGAGGTGGGTGATGTAAGCTCCATCGGGATAGATCAATGGCCATTTATGGTTCCATTTAGAGATATGCCTCAAATAGTGGGCAATATTACATTAATATATCTAATAGCATAGCCATACTAGGGGATGGAAATAAAATGAGCCGATGAGGACCCATCTCTAATGACTTGTTTTATAGTGGGATAGATCGAGGATAGCCACAAAAAGATTGAGCGAGAACCTTATAAGAAGATTACCTTAATAGTTTGGGACCCTATATGTAGTGGCATTGACAATACCCTAGTTTTGCCAAGGGAGAAACACATGTAAAACACACATATTGGGAGATAAGATTGGATGAACTGATTCATGATGTTCCCACTATAACACATCAAAGTACAATGTATCGTGGTCAAAGAGGTATGGGGACAAAGGATTGGTTTAGTATCGATAGCTCGTGGTTGGAGTGGCGATTTTCCACGCTCTATTAGGATGGAGGCTCTAGGTGGCATAGGGTGAGAAGGGAAAGAAAGAGGGACCTATAGATGAGGAGGTGATGACCTATGGTGAGCATTTTGAGATTGACTATTAGGAGGGGGATCATGGCGAGTCTTATGTTATTTTCTTCTACTTTTTCTTTCCACAATTTACTAGTATGTTTAGTGCATGTGTGTCTACATATAGTAGATTGAAGTGGAGGAGGTTAATAAGAGATACCCTACTATATATCTTCTTCATCCCCTCATGAACAAATCAATAAATTTTATCAATGTATCCCTACCTACCGAATACCACAAAAAACATTTATATGTATTTTCCCTAGCTCAATATGTAACAAAACTACTTGCTTGTTATAACGCCAATGTTATTGAGCTAGAGACCACAATCAAGACCATGAAAAACATTTTACGTCTTCATATTGGAAGGTATACAAAATCATCAATTTAATAAATTGGGACTCACTGGGGATGTAATTTCAAATCTAGTAGGCGAGGCATTAGAGCCATTCAACGATCCCTCACCATTATGTAGGAGGTAGTTCACGGAGGCCATAGAGTAGGATCCTATGACGCTATAATGTAGTTAGATCACAACCATGATCCTAGGAGTTAGCTATTGATATATTTTGCACACATAATATGACATAACATCATCCTTTTTGGTGACACTTGCCCTCTAAATGTGGTTATAATGAGAAACTTTTGTAGAAAAATATCAAGATTTTGTGTGTGTGTGTGTGTGTGTGTGTGTGTGAGTTTATTGTTTTGTACCATATTGAGTGTGTTTGAACCCCTTTAACCCTTATAGATTATTTTTTAATTTCGTATACTATGGATGGTTTAGATGTAAGAGAATGGAATGGGTGAAATGTGTATATCTAATTTTATTTTGGGTAATTAAATGTATGCAATTGTGTGAAAGAGTACAAAAATTTGTGTTAATGGTCTATTTTACAGGTAACAATCAAGCTACTTCATCCACATGGTGTGTGATAATCAATCAAGAAGAAAAATTGATGATGGTGAAGACAATGTAAGATGAGATAAAGTAATGGAATGTATCCAAATTATCTCAATAAAGGAAGCACTACTCTTAGTTCCTAGAAGATGAGAAGGGGATTAGGAACCTCATCCCATGAATCTTTATGAATTTTTCAAATGAAGTCGAGATAGCTTTGTGGTTTCAAAGGTAGGTGTGCACCATTAAGATGATGGTAACATGAATCTTTGAAGATGAATTATATGATATTGTGCATGAAAGAAGTGATTCTATGATCACAAATGTAAGGGTGATGTAAGTCGGTTGCTTAAAGTATCTTGGTATTTCATCATGTGATCAAACCTTGACTAAGCATTGTGGCATCCATATGAAGACTATGCAACACCATGAAGATGTCATAATGCACCTTGACCCTCAAATTTTGTTGAAGAACACATTTCTATGTTTTGACATTGAAATAATTTCTTGTGCCAACTTATAAAAGATGTTCTAGACTCTAGAAGATACCACAAACCTATTGATCTCTTTTGAATATTCCAATAATCAAATAATTATGATTACATGTAAACAAATACTCTAAACTATTTTCGGTTGATGTAGATCACATGTGAACTTGGATATTCTTGAATTATTAGTCCAACCCAATAGTTCTCAAGGATTTTCAACGCGAGTTGGTTGAGTGCATTATTTGGGTTAAAAATGAGAGATCACATAGGCTTCTTCACATCAAATCACAACACACCAATACCATAAGCCTAAATTTTGAACATAGGAGAACATCTCTATAAATTTGTAGACTTTCATATGCTACCAAACACTACCATCCGCCTTAGTTACTATCGTGTGATGGTACTATTTACCTCCATTGGTTGTGTCCAACTATTTCATACTACCTCATTTGTCGAAGAGCTTGATGAAACCTTTATAATCTAGATATAGGTCACTTTGTGTTCATTGACAATCATCCTTCGAGGTAGAATCATGTTGGGTATTTCAATATTGATTGTCTAACTTTTTCTATCTACACTCTCTCTAGAATAATCAAAATTTCCCTAATTCATGGTCAAATTATTGTAGTTTATTGTATTTATTAATATATTTTGGATAAGGTCGTGTATCTAATCATTTTATATCTTTTGGTGTAAATTAGTCAAAACATAAACATATTTTTGCCTCGATGATGTATTTTAACCATCTCATGAACTAGATCAAATAAATTTAATTTTGTTTTCATTTGATGCCATATTAGACAAGAAAGAAGGTATATGGAGTGACAAAGTGGATTAAAAATTTGTACTACTTATTCAAATAGTGAGATATGTAGTCCGTGGAGTTATTTGTGGTATGATACCACTATTTTAGATTTTATGAGGTATATGAGAGAAACAATAAGAAATGTAATTTTCCAATTTTACAGATACAAAAAAACATATTCCATAAACTAAGATATTTAATGAAAAGTAAAAAAAAAATCATTGATTTAAAATGGAGAGGCTTTAAAAGTCCCTCCATAAAGGCTATTTTTTCACTGTGAAGATAATAAGAAAAACATAGTTATTCTTAAATATCGCCTTTTCAAAATTTTCTAATATTCAAGTACAAAAATTCCAAAATTCGGGAATTCAAAACATAAATTCTATTTTGTTGCACCTTAAAAACACATCCAACTTTATCCTAATTTTTATATGTAAGGAAATAAATCAACAACATACCAAAGATTGCAATAATAAAATAACCCATTATTAGATGCATTAACTAGGTAATAAAAGAGAAAAATGCACTCAATCATGGAGGCAAAGTAATTTTGGACAATGTGAGGGAAAATTTTCAACCATCACCTTAATTTCACTATTCTCGAATCTTTATGGAAGATAATTCAATTTCATGATTACATCATGTACCCAAAAATGTTTCTTTTTGTATTAAAGGGTAAAGAACCCCAAGTTGGAAAACATAGTGTATTGTTTCATGGGTAAGGCTCTTACCCATTGGAAAGGAAAACTTGTTTCTTAGCCAAGGAAAAAAAACATAGATATATTTATAGAAGTATCAATTTGGGGTTTTAAAAGAGTTGTAAAATTTGGTCGGTGTTGAGACTAATCATATTTATAGGCTTTTAATCTCATAAAAACTAAGAGATAGGACTTACCCAAATCCACATATATCCCTATAATATTTTTTTCTTACCATTTACATGAGTTGTTAAAGCAAATCACAACATGTTATTTATTCTTAAACACCCTCATACAAATACTAATACTCACAAATTACAAAAATGTGAGTACTACTATAAATCCCAACAACCCCCCCCCCAAGTATCAACAAAGTAGAACAAGTGGCTACATGAATTAAGGTACAACCTATTTATTTATCCTCCACTCCATGCGAGACATACACTTATTTCATAATAAGAGCACGTGGCTACATAGAATATATAAAAGTAAAACATATGCTCATATTCCACTCCAGTAGGTATACACTAGTTCACAAATAAGTACACCATCTTGGGAAACATGAACTAGTACACCTACATCACTTATTTACACCCGGTGATTGATGGGCTTCTCACCGATACAACATGGTCCACATATATCACGCAATACACAATTATAAAATTAAATTAAGTATTGGTTTCTCATTTTCTTCATTTATAGCCTATGTCACAATCATTACCACTTGATCACTAATAACATAAATGGTACCCATTGCCACTCAACACATATCTTGACATTAATTAGCTTGGTGCAAATTGATTTTCTACTATTACAATGTATGGACCCATCATTAGTGGCGAACAAGAGGTGTTTGGTCTCCCTCCTTTGTTTCCCAACCCTCCAATAGAATGTTTCTCACTCAACAAACTAGGTCATGAAGCTTAATTACATAAAATTTTAATAAGAAACCCCCTCCACTTTCCCTCCCCTCCCACAATTTTTCCACACATTCCATATGGACATAAGGCTCAACGAAAATGCTTCCAAAACACAAAGGATGTTTTTGACACTTGACAACATGCATTAAACAGACTTTATTTGAACTTAATCAACTTTATAACAACTAACCCAAAAATGGCTTGACTTTCTCAACCATAGATTAAATACAATGCACTATTATACTATGGAAAACAACATACTATATACTACAACCAAAATACCCAACACTTCTTTCTTTATTTTTCCTATTTCTTCAAAAATTGTTAACAGTGGTCCTCAAAATCTCTAATTAGGACATGTTAAGGTTGTAGTATAAGGATTTTCCAATAATATTCATTTATATTCTCATAAATAATGTGTATAAATCATAAATCTCATTTCTTATTGCATGTTAATATTTGTGCACTAAGCTACAAAATGATAAGCAACATATATAGATACATACAAGTTAGAGCGATAGATTAAACAAAAACACTTTAATTTGTGTTATCATTTCGAACCAAAAGCCAACAACCAAGCCTTTGTGTATAATTATCATATCTTTTATACACTTAAAGGTGATTTTCGGCCTTCATATCCCTTCATCTTCCTTTTTATGCTTAAGGATATTAGATATTCCCTAATTTGTCTTACCTAATACATACATACACATTAGGTATTGCGCCAAAATATTACTAAAAAAATACACCAAGTCGGCTTTTAGGCCTTAATAGCCTCCAAAACTTTCACAAACTTAAATAGTTGTCTTCTCCCAGAGACAAAAAAAGCTATCAATTTTCTTGGATGTTTTTCTTCATTTTTCATCCTTGTGATGTTTTACTTTACTCTACACATTGTAATGTTCTGCATTTAAAATTTGTGCAACGAACATCGTTTATCGGGTAAATCACTTGCATACTACTTAACTACCATTACATGATTTCAATCAAGTAGTCTTTCACAGATCACCCTTTCAAGTTTTTAGTCTTTTGAAATCCACCATAGATTAACCTTTGGGGTTTTAGTCTACGCATATTCACCATAGATCACCATTTCGGGTTTTCCACCTATGTGGGACTACTTAGAAATAACATGTCTTCACTATGCGGTTGTTCCAAAATTTACCTGCCAAAATTTTGATCCTTTTGACCTAATTCTTCTCTTCAAGCTATGAAGGTGGAGTTTATAGCACCTTGGTTGCTTGAATTACATGTGCAACATTGCCTAAAAAGCTAGGTAATTTGGGTTATTTTTTAGGTTATTTACATTTGAAGAAAATAACTCCAAGTCTTCCTTCGAGTTGTTCTAATATAAAATTAGCTCATCAATCCACTTGAATATTCATTGGAATTGTGGTATGACTTGCATCACCTTGAGTAGGGTGTCATCACTTGTTATTTCAATGTACGATATGTGCAAGGAGATAACATTTTGAAATTTGTTGATTAGGAATTAAATATACTCTGTTAGGCTTTGTGCTTGTATGCCTATAAAATTATTACACGACACCTTTCATTCCCATTCTTACAAATGATCTACCACATTTTCTCTAGATTGGAGAGAAATTTTCAATTCATTCTCTTCTTCCTTTTGATTCAACCCTAATTCAATAAATAAATATGTGTGGAATGTAAAGGGGGTTCTTACTTATTTACTTTAAGGTTGAGGTTTTAGCAACAAGTAGTATAATCAAATTAATTGATAAACACTAATTCCCAAATCGAATATACCATTCATAGCACTTTGCAAGATAAAATGTGGATTTTTTTCCAAAACACAAGAAAGTGGGTGCACTTAGTTGATTATACATGCAAGAAGCTAAACTAGAAGTGTTTTGTGAGTGTGCAAGCTAGATACAATTCTATAATGCTTTTTATTTGAACCTAAAGTGTAAAAGCGAGTAGGTGTGGAACCATTCAAGATGTATGGAAGCGTTGAATGTTCCATACCTATTGGATAGTTTCATATGATAATGTAATAACATTCTCAACTTTATGTGCTGTACGAATATGAGAAAATATTTCTTTGTGAAAACCTAGGTCTCACACGTGAGAAACCCTTTATATGATGCAAAATAACTTCAAACCCTAATAATAGGTTGGAGACCCTACAAAAATTTTAATGATTGGGTTGAAGTGTAATATGTACATCACCTACATTGAAAATAATATGAATAAACCTCAAAGATCATATATTTCTCCACCTAGCATGTGATATGTATGTATGTATGTATGTAACTAGATCTCACAATTTGATCACTTGATAATGCTTTGCAATGGGTTGACATGCTTAGCTAAACTTTCCTTGGGTGGTCTCTAGCTTGGGAAGGGTGACTCTATATCCTGGTTGAGTTTACTTTAGACATGTGTAGGGGATTCTCCTAGAGTGTGTTGTTGATTTTCAAAAAATTAGAAGATCTTAGCGTACTTTTGGATTGATTTGAACCTTAGAGAGAGCTAATTTCCAAGTGAGGTTAATGAGTGAGTTACAATTACTTTTATATGATTTCGTAAGTGAATTTTCTCATAAAGCTTGACTTATAAGATATGAATTGACCCATAAAAAGTGACCATTGGATGGTTGGGGATGAAACTACCGAGTTTTGGATCAAACCATTGGATGGTTTGGTCCCAAATGAATGGTCCCATATAAGTAGATGTTGGGATTCTAAATTTTTTTGAATGATACTTGAGAGGAATATACTATTTTGGACTAATGGAAATATTTTTGTGAGAGACCGAAAGTGTGAATAGAGAAGCAAGTCATGCAAGAGAGATAAGGATAGGTCACCTAGGCTTGGAATGTGTGTGCAAGTCATGATTTAGGGATAAATTCAAAGTTGTCATTACCAAATGATAAATTTCCAAATTTAGGTGTCTACATTTTCCCTCCCTTTAAGTATGAAATAAAAATTACATGTTTAAAGGAAAAGATACTTGAGTGTGTAAGAACACTTTGTATTTTTGAGGTTGTTGATTCTACTTGCAGTTGACATGCTCCATGATGAAACCAAAAACAAAGAGTGTAGTAAATTTTCATAAAAAGAATTGAACTTTAACTCAGTTTTTAAAATATATTTGTAACTTGAAAATTGAATTTGTAAATAGTAAAGTGAAAAAGACAAAAGAATGGAAGGAGTAGCTCTATTTTCTTTGCCAAAGGAGAATCTCTCATTTGTTTTGTCCTTGGGGATGTCAATTAGAATTGAGATGGTAAAGGATTGGCGGTAATGAATCCACAATTTTATTGAAGGAGGTGTTAGATCCAAAAGAAGGATTCGAGTGTCGTTTGACTCAAAACCCAAAATAAGTGTCATGAGATTTTCTAGTCATTTAAAGAAAGAGGAAGGGTGTCACAAGATGTCTAGCCATCCAAAAGAACCCCCAAAGAGAGTGAGAATAAGAGTGTCACAATGTTTTATATTCACCCCAAAAATCTTCTACTCATGGACCACACCTCTACAAACGGATTTAGGTCCAAGTGAAAAATAATATAAATTCAAAAGGGAATGATGTGTCGCATGGCCTTATAATATAAATACCCACTAGTATCAAGTGTGAAATACTAAATATATTAGAAGGACAAATAATGCCTATGCATCCATACCCTATATTCAAAGCAGTGCTCAGGTTATGTAGTGCCAAAAAGAGTGAAGCGATCACAACCCATAGATTCTCAAGGCTGAAATTTAGTAAACCCTACCACAAATTGTACCAAATGAATATCAACATGTATCGAAACATGTAACTACCTATGAGAATATGATAAATATGAAATTTCCTAAGAAAATACCCTAGGACAAAAAATGTCCATCCTGACTCGTAACGTGTGGTGGTTTCATCCCGATATATGTTTTTCCCTTTGTGTAATTTGTTCCTATTTTATATCTAATTATGTTATTGAGTATTTATATCTTGTCCCATTTTCCCCTTGATTCATAGTTCATTTTTGTGCCTAATGTGCATATATATTCATGTGATAACTCCCAATGTATGCCCCCTTTTTGAGGTGAGTTGGATGTTGAAAGAGAATGCTCAACTCAAAACAAACAATGTGTATTCATGTTGAATGTATATGATAGTCAAATTTGGATCACGTTGAGGGTTGTTATAGGTGGCCACCATTGATATACTAGTCCTACAAGAGCGTGCATGGTGGAAACCATGACACACGAGATAAAATAAATAAACAACACGTGTAGAGGAAAACATGTATAGAAGTAAAAATCACAAATGCAATCATGTATAGAAGCAAACAAGAGCAAAGTAAATAAAGAATACAAGTAATATCTATTACAATTACAAAAGTAATGTTACATATGTTAATCACAACAAATTTAAAATGTTGCATACAAAGGACACATGAGTGCCACACACACAAATAAATATAAGTAATAGATTTACATGGGCCAAAAATAAGGAACGAAAAACTGTCACACACACAACATATGAAATGCCACAAGACACATACATGAAAACAAATATGTAAACAAACGAGTATAATACAAGCCAATATCCCTAATGCACATAGATCAAGATAAGAAAGCCTTTGCACATAACACATGTGTTAGCCATATTAGTATGAAAAATTACATATATCACAATATATTAAATTGAGGATAATGAGGAAGTAAGAGTAATTGTAATGAAACAAAAAAACTTGAAGAATGTAGAAGATGACCCCAAATTAGCAATGCCATTGGAAGAGGACTAGGCCAACACTTGTCATCATGTAGAATCATGTGTGTCCCAAATCAAGCTCAAGATACCTCGTGAATGCACTTGCGTAAAGAGTACATATAAAATATGTTATCTATCAACAAATGTGGAAAACAACATATGTAGAGTGAGAAGCTAGCAATTCAAGTCATATACGAGTCATGATTTTATATGTTAAAAATATTTGAATGTTTTTAAGTTTTTTAAAAGCAAGATTTATGCAACATCCAACAAGTAATCAACATAAGGATCAAAGCTATAGGGCATGGATTAACCATTTGATAAAGCTTAAAAAGAAAGGACCGGTTAACTAGCCATTTTGTGCAAATCAATATAGTGTCATAATGTACGCTTTTCGGTATAGGATGGTCCTTATTATTTCATAACGTTTTTCCAATGTGTCATATTACACTATAAATTAGGAGACTATCATGCCAAATTATAATCGAGGTATGAAGTTTAGGAAATGTAATACTATGATTATTCTCATCAATAGTGCATTTTAAGCAGCGTAACCAAGATCTTCATAGGGAAAGAGGTGTGGGATGAGGGTCAATGGAGACCCATGCTTTATTTGCAATAATACATAAGTGAAATGTGATGAGATACATAATGTATCCTTATAAGTCATGAACGAGGTAAGGAGAGACATAATGTTTGATGGAGAAAGTTAAAGAGTGCAATGCATCATATGTACAAATATTATTTTTGGTATTCCAAAATGTTCCTATGTATATAAAGTTGTTGGAAAAAGGATCAAAGCAAGGACACTTGTTTTTTTTTTCGCATCTAGAGGATATGACTGTTTTGATGGCATAAATACATTTAGATGTATGTTAGCTATACCACTATATTTTAATGTATTGATTTCAATTACAATGCTTGAAAATGATCAACATCATTTCCGAAACATGATGATAATCACAAAATGGATTTTTAGGTAATTGAGAAAGCTTCTTAGTGGAGGCGTGCCATGTAGCAGGTAGTGTAAGAAACTTATGATCAACAATATATATATATATAAGAGATCTTGTGGTGTATCTATATGTTCAAGAATAGTAACAAAGCTAAAAGTATGCATATGATCAAGTGTATGGACTATAAATGATATGTAACTTTTGTATTTTAGGATGGAGGGATGTATCACCTGTAGAATGCAAGGATGTTGTATGATGGATAAGGTGAAAATTTATTGAAGAGGAAATTACTTGTTCGGGAGGATTATGATCTTTCTAAGTAGAGGGAGTATTAGTACTTGTCACAAGATACTTGAGATGATAATGCATAAAGAAAGTAGAGGTGACTAAAAACTGAAACGTAGATTCATCCTCATCCACAAGATTAAAATTAAACTTCCACAAAGTTTCATTAGAGAGTTCTATGGTGACATCATCACTATCATAGTAATTAGTGGCCACACCATCTTGTTGTTCCATATTGACTAGCAAAGGAAACTCATTGACAACCTCAAGCACAAGTGGAGATGGTGTAGGGGATGGAAAATTTTTGGATTGATAATCAGGGACCTCAAAATAATTGATATATAATGTAATCTAGGTAGTGTCAATAGGTGATAATATATAAGTTCTTGTATCATAACTTTTGCTTGACTCGCTAATCATATAGGTATGTAACTTATCCATGGGTAGGTTACAATGGAGGATTAATAATAGGATCATTAAAAGAAAAAGTTTCAATTAGGAAATATTTAAAATGTTCTTCATCTATGGAAATAGTGTACTCATAGCCATCATGTATAAATTTGACACATTGATGAAAAGTAAATATGCAAGGTCATCCTAAGAGGATATTATAATGAAGAGCATTATTTAGAATATGAAATATATTAGAGATATTTCTAGGGCCAACATAAATATAAAAAGTGATATTGCCAAGTGTAGAATGAGATATATTATCAAAGACTTGAACATAGTAGTAGTCATATCAATTGTGTCCATAGAGATGCCCATGTTTTGGAGTAAATATATAGGGAATACATTAAAAAAATTCTATTGATCAAAACTCACTCAATTATAAATCCTTTAATTCGTGTAGTAATGAGTAATGGTGGACATTGATCCACTATATGTTTAGGATGAACCTCGGAGGGTTGAAAGTAATAGCATCATCAATGATCTTAAATGTATCCATGATATATGAAAAGACAAAAGGTTGAGTATCATTAGGTATTAGATTTCAATGCATCATATAATATGTCCTTGTAAATAAGTGCCATCTTAAGTAATTCCAAAATATATATTTTAGTAGAGGTATAGTTCAATTGATCCAACATATCATAACCTTTAAACGAAATACAAGAATTGGTGACACAAGCATAAGGTGGTAGGGGTAGAGGTTGATTTCCTCCAACTAGTTGTTTTCCATGTCTTGTGTTAACAACATGGACTTTGGGTCCCATGATAAGATTAGGATGAACAAAGGGTGAGACAAATGAGTGTATACAAGATCTTAGATGTTTAGTTTTAATAGGAATGATCTCAGATCGTACATCAATATAAGTAGGACACAATTTAGGTTGAGTCAAAAAACATTTAGTTTCATCATATAGGTTCCTTCTCTCAAGTCAATCATGGACATGGATTTGGTTAAAGGGATGGTAGCTTATATCAGTTTGAGGGACTGGACCCTTAATATTAAGGATAAGATCATAAAATATTTGCATGTGAGCCATGAAAATAAAATGAGGACAAAGTCACAAGTGAAAAAGAGATCATGCACCAAGGAGGAAAGAAAAGTCCTAGTGTAGTGAGGGTTCGAGAAATGAGCGGAATCAACAAATGATTCCACCATAATTAGATAAATAAATAAGTGTGGGATGTAAAGGGGTTATTATTTAATTTTAGGTTGAGGGTTAGCAATAGGTAATATATTCATATTAATTAATAACCATTAATTCCCAAATTAGAATATACTATTCATAGCAATTTGCAAGATAGAATGTGGAAATGATTTGGTTACACTTAGGTTATTATAGATTTGTGAATTTAAACTAGTGTTGTGTGAGTGAGCATGTTCAAAATGAGATGACAATGTTTTGTCTTTGAACCTAGAGTGTAAAAATGAGCAATATGGAACCGTTTGGGATGTATAAAAGTGTCATACGGTTATGTACCTCTTGGATGGTTCCACATGGTGATGTGTTGGCATTCTAAATTTTGTACCTATGTGATACTCGAAATAAGCTTTATTATGAAACCATAGGTTTTTTACATGTGTGAAAAACTCTACAATGAAAAATAGATTAAAAACCTAACCATGGGCGGAGACCATACAAAAATATTTGTAGTTGAATTGAAGTGCAATCCATACATTGTATACAATGAAAATACCCTAAAGAAGTATAAAACTACACTTAATTATCCATCTACATTTTCATATATAATGTGTGTGTGTGTGCACATATATATATGGATGCAACTAGATTTGAAAATTTGATATGTTGATAATGAAAAATTGACTTGGCATCATTAGTTTGACTTGGTTTGGGTGGTCTCTAGCTTTGGAAGCATGACTCTATAGCTTGGTTGAGTGTGCTTCAGACTTGTGTTGGGGCTTCCTCTAGAGTTTTTATCTATTTTTAATAATTTAGGAGAAATTGGAGTACTTTTTGAATGATTTGAACTTGAGAGAGCTAGGTAATTGCTAGGTGAGGTAAATGGGTGAGTTAGACTTACTTTTATAGGATTTCATGAGTAAAGTTTCATATTAAGGTCAACCTATAGCATATGAAAAAACCCATGAAAAGATATCAAATTTAAAAAAGTGATCATTGTGTGGTTGGGATGAAACCACCACTACCGAACCAAATCGTTGGATGGTTTAGTCATAAATGGATAGTCTCATACAAGTAGGAGATTATAAAAAGTTGAAGAAATGATGTATGGGAGGGATATATTGCTTTGGGTGATACAAGTAGTTATGCGAGTGACTAAGAGCTAATAAAAGTGCAATAGATAAAGCAACAAACCCAAAAGAAGTTAACCACTAGTTTTCTTGCTTATGAATCATATATACATTAGTATGCTTTAGGACCGAGAAATGTACTTAAATGCATAGATTTTGTGTCTATATTTTCCCCACTTTATGTTGTTGAGTGAATACTCGATAGGATAAAGTAGATAGAATATTTGTACCTTGTAATCTTGTAGAGAAGAGTGTAGTTGATAGCATGCCGAGTGGACAAGTGAAGCATGAAGTGATTGTAATGTGAAGTGTGGAAACTAGGAAAGGGAAGTAGACCCTAGGGGTGAATTGTATGCATAGTCGTGCGTTTTGTAACTTGTGTTTTTGTTGTGAGCTTCTTCTTGTTGTGTATAAGGACAAACCTGTAAAAATAAGAGCGAGAAAGTAGTCAATGTTCCATATATGAAAAATCAAAGTAATATGTGTATAGTTATGAAAAAAAAGTGTCACAAGGAAAGAGTGCACATGATGTGTAAAAGAGTAAATGATAGAGAGTTGTCCTATTGGTTTAGAGATATTGAATGTCTTGTTGCTAATGGTGAGGTTTTTGGTGATCTCACGCCAAGAGCAATTTTTTTGGGTGATCTCATGCCGAGAGTGAGTTTTTTGGGTGATCTTGCACCAAGAGACGAGTGTTGGGGAGAGAGATCTAGTTTCTCTCTCCATCCATGAAACTTCCCGAACAAGTGCTATTGCAGATGACACGTCCCTAATTTGTAACCTGTTGTAACATGTTGTAATTGTTAGGAAAATAATGTTTACTATGGGAGTTTATTGTATGGTAAAATTGTATGTTAGTAATTAGTTATATTATTGTTATATAAACAATAATATATTATTGGAGTTGTTTTAACAACTCGTATGATTTGAGTTGTGTATTGTTACGTGAGTAACAATCACAACTAAATAGGATTATTGTTAGAGCAACTTCCTAGTTTATAGGAGTTGCATATTCCTATATATTTGTAATCTATTCGTATGAAGATATATGGAGAAATAATATAATTATTCTGTGTGATTTTCCTGTGCAAGTCTGATCCAAAACTTATATTTGGTACCAGAGCATGGAATACTAAGAATCGGTAGGGGAAATTATTCAAGTCTTTTGCCCCGGTATATGAGAGTCTTTAGAGTTCTGTTCGCGTGAGGAGCCGAGAAACGTTCAAATGGGAGTCCTGAGATTTTGAGATTAATTGAATATGTTTCCTATTGTTTAAGGCATCTGAAAGGTCAACAAACCTGAGCGTGTTGAAAGCCAACGATCCTGGACAGAAGATTGTTTTGTTATGGTGCCAGACTTATAAGAGAGGCAAAGAAATATATCCATAAAAAAAGTGGCCACATCGATTCTGCCTATTCTGACGTCTTCATCCATAAGCACGTCCATCTATTTCCTGCAAGTCTTTCCTTCCTAGGAGATGCAAATATTTTTTGAAGTGTGGTTGTGAACTTGTCTTTTCTGAAGGTGTAGCCAACGTATATTGGAGAAAATAAAAAGTGTTTGATATCTGTGCAATATTATGATTCTCTTAATTTGTAATACGGTCGTTGGCTTGCAACAAGATTATATTTATTGGTCCTCTCTGACATAATTCAACACCTAGTATGTGTCTGTGTGTGCGGCTATCCAGATCTACCCTCTCGGGAGTCTTAAAATGGCTAATCATCTTGCCAGGAAGAAAAATCTCTCACCTCATACACGGCAAAGGCTTCCTCTAACATCAAGATGCAGTTTAAGTTTGAACACAGAGTTCGCAGAGATCCTTTTTGGAGACTATGAAGCTTCGTTTACAGATTTCCACATTCCATCTGACCTTGGCATGCTCATATGGCTCGTATGACTCTTCGTGTCCATTTGAAGGTCGTTTAGAATAGTAAGTCATTATTATTTATGATAAGAGGAAGTCACATTAATTTGTGTCTATTTTTTAGTGTTCAAAAATATAATTATCTTGAGTGTTTTAGTTCCTTCAAAAATGTATTTAGATTTTTAATTAATTTTATTACAAATCTACTTGATAAAGAATGTAAGTGTCAAGTCATTATTGTTGTCAAAATTGGTTATTTTTATTGTCCATGTCCGTATAGTATTTTGTGAAGACTTAATTCATAGTCAAGTCCGTATATTAGTGATGTGTAATACATCATCCATCAAATTATTTAGATTTTGTATGTCTTTAGTTATTAAGTCATTTTCATATAAAAAGTAATCCCATTTTATTAATTTTTAGTCGAGTTGTGTCTTCTTGTCCAAGTCAAAAGTGTTGTTTTTAAATTTGTAAATTGTCATCAAAAGTTGTATAATTGCAAAAGGTTCGAAAAATAAAAAATAAAATTTTTGCCTCACGAACACATTTTTGGTGTTACCCAATGTCGGAAAAATAAAGAGTTTCACATTGTGGGAGGGAAGATATAATAAAAAATGTGGAAACAATTGAGCTTCATATTCAAATACAGCTAAGTTAGCAACATGTTATTGGAGGATGGAGGCAACAAAGGATGGAGGTCAACCAACGACCTCTCCTCAAGTCACCAATGACATGGTCGCTTGAGATTTGGTGGCATATATAGTGTGAGTATATGCTTTTCGATGTGGTTTCATGCACTTCATTTTTTTGTAGTTTTCAATAAGTGGAAATTTCACATTGAGGGGGGAACATGATCGACATGATCCAATGTTCCATTTCCATTTTTAGTTGTGTATGTGATTATTCCTACATAAATTTCCCAATTTAAAAACATAGTGAAGAACAAATAGCACAATGAAATGCAACATCATGAGTCTTGATGAGGTAGAACAGTCAGATGTGTTCCTGTTCATACCTAGGTTTGTGGTTAGCCTCTTGAAAACCATTGAAGGTTGTTCATATGTGTTCTTGCTTGAGTTCCCACACTGTTAGGTGAGATGTGTTCCCTAGAGTGACTAGTTGATAAATAGATGATTCTTGAGCGTGTTCCCATCCTCGTCGGTTAGATGTGTTCCCAAAAATGCATGGTCGATAAGAAGTTGATGTGTTCCTTCTTCTACCTTTAGTTCGAGTGTGTGTCAAGATCATGAGCGCGTAGAGTTGGCAAGTTGCGGATGAAGTGTGAAATTTCTATTACTACTATGTAAACATTAAGGGAGGGAATGTTAGGAAAATAATGTTTACTATGGGAGTTTACTGTATGGTAAACTTGTATGTTAGTAATTAGTTATATTATTGTTATATAAACAATAATATATTATTGGAGTTATTTTAACAACTCGTATGATTTGAGTTGTGTATTGTTACGTGAGTAACAATCATAACTAAATATGATTATTTTAGAGCAACTTCCTAGTTTAAACATATTCTATATATTTGTAATCTAGTTTATATGGAGAGTTTTTTCTTGCATATTAAAAAACTTATATATATTTGTAATCAGAATTCAATGGTGATTGAATGAAGATGGAGGCAATATGGAGAAATAATATCTATTTTTTCCCCATAATGGTACTTTGATCAAAACCACAATCAGGGGACAACAAGTCCCTCCTCTTTATGGGAGAGGTTCCCTTATTGAAAGCAAGCAACAAAACTTATATATAAATGTACAACTTTCATCTTAAGGCTAGACATCTGACATCTAGAAATGATTTTAACCAAAATAGCTTATCAATACAAACGAATGGAAGAATGAAGAAAGGAAAGAGCAGAATATAGTAGTACCTTCAAGAAATATAGATAGTAGAGTATAACCCTATACGTATTAAGCGAGCGTGATACGAGAAAAAAATCATTCACATTCACAATATAAGATATTATTCCACAGACACAAAGTTCCAGAAATCATATCAACAAGAACACAAAGTTTCTTATCATAGAAGATGAATGATCCACAAATTTCGGGTAAGCAAGAAGGGATAATGGAGGAAGATAGAGAAAAGGGGAAAATCCTTCTGTATTGATTTACTTTCGATTATAATTACACTTCAAAAGTATCAGAGTCCAACCTTTTAGAATGAGCCAAGCCCTTACATTTATAGATGAAGCCCTAAGAGAAGAAGAAGAGAAGGAGGAAAATCTGATTTGGAAGCTCAACCACCAACCATCAATGCCCCTACAAATTTGCCTACAATCTATCAAATCTGGTTCTGTATGTCTTTGGCGTGCTGAAGAAGGAAGGATGGAAGATCAAATCAAATCTGATCTACTTGAAGTAGTCCAATCACATATTAATGAAATGAAAGATGTTTTCTAGATTTTTATGCAAATCCAGATACCCAGTCAACTCTCTAAGTTTGTTTGGCATGTTGGAGAAGAAAGGATGGAAATTGGATCAAATCTAATCTATTTGAAGCAATTAGATCCCGCATTAATGGCTTGAAATACATTTTCCAGATTTCCAACCATCAACTCCTACTAAAAACAATATTTTATGCTTCCATGGCGTAGAGGAGACCAAGAAATTTCCAACAGTATAAAATTTGTCAAATTTCGAGCACTGGAGTGAAAGTTATGCCCATTTGAACATTTGAATCGAATCCATACAAGAATGGCGAAATGCAAAAATGGATCCGCGGGCCCAAAATTGAAATTGTGCCCTTAACACAAAAGATGCAAAAGTGCAAAAGCTCCTCGTATCCCGCTGACTTCACATTTTGCATTTGGGTCTAACATGTGGCATCACCCGAGTGGTAACGGAGTCATGACTCACTTTATAATATTACTTCTTTTAGAAACGAGGCTCAAAAGCTCAAAGTTCTCCACCGATCCGCCTTCCCGCTTTGACTACTAACGCGGGCTTAGCATTTTACTATTTTCTTGGCATGAGCGGGGCCGCGGGTCACTTTATAACTTTACGCCCTTTTTGGAAATGAGGCTCAAAACCTCAAATTGCTCCGATGGCCCGCCTCCCCGCTTTGACTCTTCATGTGGGCTTAACTTTTGACTTTTTCCTTCGTTTGGAAAAAGCTTTATGTTTGACCTAGGACACATGGAGGATTCCCGCTCATTTGGAAACTCGCTTGGTATTTGCCTCTTGAAAAAGCGCCGAAGAGACACGTGGCTCCTTCCCGCATTGCCTCACCTTGTTTCGTTGTGTTTTGGCTAAGTCCCTTTTGTCTAGCGGGGCCATATGTTTGACCCTGGACACGTGGAGTCTTGGCACACATTTGGGACCTGCCTCCAGATTTTTCTTTTGAAGTTACGCCGTCTTGACACATGGAGGCTTCCGCAAACCCTTCCATACTTAGTTGATTCAAAGGTCCGCCCTGTTACCTTTTCGGACTTGGGACACGTGGAAAGTTGGCACTCGTTGGGGGACCACCTTTGGCTTCGACCCTTGAAGGTGCACCGTTGAGGCACGTGGTGCCATCCACTAGCCTTAGACTTTTCAAAGGACACTTTAACCCTTTTGAGGTTCTGAATACGTGGAGGGTTGGCACTCATTTAGGGTCTATCCTTTGGGTCTTACTTCTAAAGTTACGCCGATGAGGCACATGGCGAGTCTGCGCTCACTTAGGATCCTGCTTCGAACTTGGCCTTTGGAGGTGCACCAAGATGACACGTGGCAGCTTCCACCGGCTCTTCTATACTTAGCCAATTTATCGGCTGACTTTGTCTTTTTGGACTCTGACCACGTGGAGCCTCTGCGCACGTTTGGAGTCTCCACTTACGTGCACCATACCAAAAGTGCGCCACAAAGACACGTGGTACCTTCCGTGGTCCCTCTATACTTAGCCGATTTGGATCTTTATGAACACCGCCTTTTCGCATCCAATCGAGAGATGCCCACGTAATCGTGGATGCGGGGACCAAAATTGACAGGGAAGATGCGCCCGTCACTCACTACTATGGAAAAATACAAAGAGGGAAAACTCCGCCATTTATGCTTGAATAACACATTGCTCCTCATGGAAAGGGGAACTGTAAACAACACCAGGCTTGATGCGATCCATGGTCATAGAGAAGGATTTGAAAATTTCATTCGAATGGAGGAAACAATTTTCAAGCATCCAAACGGAACCATGCATACTGCAAGATTCTAAATTAACAGGGCGATTTTTTGAATGAGCACCCACTTGTTCAAAGAATGAATTTTCTTCTATCTCCCAGACTTCTCACTCTGTTCAAACATCTCTTAAAGGCACCAACTCAAAATTTTTGAAAGCATGACTTGAAAAAATGAGGGGGATTTTGAGGGTGACAACACTATGTCAATTTTGTCTTTGTGATGATTTGTTCGAAGCTTTGAGATGATGTAGGGGTGATTTGTTCACCCAATATATGCCCCCTCGTTTGGGGTGCATGTGAAGATTGTAGGAGAATGTGACCCAAAGGAGAGGACCAAAGATTGATATGCATATTTGAGTGTGAATACCTACGGGAGGTAGGGAATGTGCATGGTTAAAAACAAGGCACATGCAAACAATGTGGGCTAGCACAAATGTTAATATAGAATGACTAGCATGTAATAGAAAACAAAGTAGCAAGCAAATATGAAGACAAGATATACCGCAAAAAGCGGGTTGCATACATGGGACGTCACTCACAGTGTCACAAGACAATCGGGGCGAAATGACCATAAGCAAACAATGATCAAACAAGACATAGGGAATAGCTTGCAAACAATAGGCATCAATAACAAGCAAAAGGTAGCGAGATAACCTTGGTTGTATAGAATATTGCAAAACAAATGCTACACATGAAGCACCTGTTAGCATGTTAGAAAAATAAATAGTATGTCAAAACATGTATAGATGATTGAAGATTAAAGTGATAGTAAGGAGAAGTAGTAAATAATGTAACAATATGACCTATGATGTGTAGGGTATGAGAGTAATAAAGGTAGATGCCCCGGGAGCCTCGGCAGATTGGTAAAGAGCGGTCTCAAGCATCATGCATTGTGTAATATTATGTAAAATTCCCGCATTTACCTCGAATACCATGTGAACGCACATGTGTGTATAGAAAAAAATAATGACATACTAAGTATCCAACTATCATAGGAAAAAAAGTGTATATGTAAGTAGTATAAGTGAACAAGAGTGAATAAAACCAAGATGTGCAAATTTTACGCACATGTGATGGTTGTGATATGTAAAATGTGTAGATGAGAGGAGTTGCGTTTCCCCAAGTAGATGTGTGTGAGATGAGGTTAATTTAGGAATGTTCCCTCAACAATCAAGTATGAACTGTGGAACAAGAGTGCGTCATCGGGAATGAAGGTAAAGTATGTGAATCGAAATGTGGTAATGCTCAAAAATATAGTCATGAAGCACAGAGCGAGAGAGAGTAGTTAGGATGTGACAAGTGAGGTTCATGGAGGAATTGTACCCTCAATAGTCAAGTATGAACCGTGGAACTAGAGTGTGTCATCGGGTAATGAATGTATTGTGTGCGATTGAGAGTAGATGCTAGGAAAGATGTATCATGAAGTACTAAGCATGAAGTGTAGATGATGTGAGGTTCATTTTAAGAAGCTGGAGCCTCGGCGATCAAGTATGAACCATGGAACTAAAGTGCATCATCAGGTAATGAATGTGTTTTATGCATAATATCGCTTAAGGTGCATCACATTAAGTGGGTTCTTGAGTGGTTTTTCGAGGAGAGTAGCAAGACGATAGACTCTACCCCCAAGCTTGGCAGTAATGACATATGGCCCAATCCAATTAGGCTTAAATTTTACTTTTACTTGAGCCTCGACATTAGTGTTCTTTTGATTTTCTTTCAAAACAAGATCTTCGATATTGAATTCACGTGGGAATACTTTATTATTATAAGCTTTTGCAATGCGTGCCTGATATACACGGAGATGTTCCAAGGCCTATACATGGAAAGAGTCAAGCATTTCTAGATCATGCAATCAATTTTCATGATATTCATTATCCTTTAGAATGCCTTTAAGTGACACACGTAATGAAGGTATTTCAAGTTCTAAGGGAATTATAGCCTCAATGTCATAGACTAGTGAAAAAGGTGTAGCATTGGTGGGGGTGTGGATGCTTTTGCGGTAAGCTTATAGAGCGTATAAAATTTGACTATGCCAATCACTTCCACTAGCATCAACAGTTTTATGCAATATCTTGACAATGGTCTTATTTGACCATTTCCTTGTGGATAATGAGTAGAAAAAGTTTGCTTGATTTTGAACTTTGCACAAAGCCTTTTAACATCCTTGTTTTTGAAAGAAGAGCCATTATCAGTGAAAATGGTCAAGGGAATGTCGAAGCGTGTGATAATGTGGGTAGTAATAAAATGGCAAATGTCGGGACTAGTGGTGGTTTGTACTGGGCATGACTTGAACCCATTTAGTAAAATATTCAATAACAATAATAATGAATTTATGGCCATCATTCGATTCAGATTGATTTCACCAACGAGGTCAAAACTCCATAAGGAAAAGGGCCATGATGAGGCGATAGGTTGGAATTCATGCGCAGTGTGTATTGGAGATTACTATGCTTTTGACACTTGTCATAGCGTGTGGCATATTCCAAACAATCGTGTTCCATAGTATGCCAATAATAACCATTTCGTAGGAGTTTATGAGACATAGCTTTTCTAGAAAAGTGCCCACCACATAGACTATCATGGACTTGAGATATAACCATAAGGATGTGATAGGCACCTAAACAACGTAATAAACGGCCATCAAACGACCTTTTGAGTAATGAATCTCCAATAATTACATACCTTGTGTGGCTTCCCGCCATAGAGGACGAGCTTCGTGGGGTTGAAGGTCTTCGAGGATGGTTTTCAATATAAGAAATTATAGATTTGTTTGAACCACTCCAGGACGATCATTGCTGCGTATGTAACAATACAAGCTTCCAAAGTCGACTATCAAAGTGCATTGTTGTCGTAAGTGATGAATTGTAATTGCTTTCTCATCGTAATGTCCCGAGGGATAAGGGATGTGGCAATAGCTATTGTGTCAAAGCATGACGATTATCTTTTCGAGGGATTGCGGTGATAGAGTAGAGTCGAATGTAGTTGTAGACACCCCAATTTCACACCTCTCCTAAATCAATTAATTTTCCCATTCCATTTCCCATAAAAACCATGAGGAATTAATTGACATTAGTCAATTAATAAAACCTTGTCAATTCCTAATTAATCCTCCTCACATGCCAATTTTTCTCCATGTCCCCCACTTGTGAATTAAATATTCATGTTTAATTCATGTCCATTCCTCATGTCCCTTACTCACATAATCCTTCTTACTTTTCCAAATCATGATTAACCCAAACCTCGAATTAATCCCACTTTAAGGCTATGAATAGAGCCTTAGTCCCCCCTTTCAAAAGATAAGCAAAAATCCTATCGAGGTATTGCATTCTTGGTGCTCGAGCATTCTTTCCGCTTAGACCTAATGTCCATACAAGCCTACTTTGCCCATCCATAAATCCATTATCCTCACATCCCTTGGTGCAAAGTTTGTGAATTGATCGTCGTCGCAGCGAAGGTCTTGCTCACGTTGGAGAAAGCACCTACACTTCAAGCAATCCGGCCCCGTCAAGTCATCGCCCATTCCGAGGTTTGCAAATACTTTCCTTCTTTCGTGTGTCTCCTTCACAAATCTCGGGATGGGCGATGACTTGTACGGGCCTAGGCTGCTTGAAGTGTAGGTGCTTTCTCTAACATGAGTGAGGCCTTAGCTACGACGTCGATCGATTCACAAACTTTGCACCAAGGGATGTGAGGATAATGGATTTATGGATGGGAAAAGTAGGCTCATGTGGACATTAGGACTAGGTGGAAAGGATGCTCTGAGCACCAAGAATGCAAAAGCTCACGTGATTTTGCTTGTCTTTGTGTTCTTTGAAAGGTAAGGCTCTATTTATAGCCTGAAAGTGGGATTAATTCAGAGGTTTTGGTTAATCATGATTTGAAAAAGTAAGTAGGATTAAGTGAGTGGGGGACATGAGGAATGGATAGGAATTAAACATGAATATTTAATTCATAAGTGGGGACATGGGGAATATTTGACATGTGAGGAGGATTAATTAAGAGTTGACAAGGTTTTATTAATTGACTAATGTCAATTAATTCCTCGTGGTTTGCCGATGGGGTCTGGGTGGAGCAGTTAAGACGGATGGTTGTATTCGGCTCCACCCAACTTCAAATCCCACTTAGGCACGATCTTTGTTTGAGGTGGTAATGTATGAGATGGCGCGGTTGGTGACGGATTTAACAGAGGTGGATTTTGATTTGAAAGTGCCCTGTGTGCTAGAAATGTGTTCAAGTGTGGTGGTTCCGGTTTGGTAATTGTTGAGCTTAAATGCTATATCTTGGTCGAATGTACTCCAGTTCATAGCTCCAGTCAAAAACGTTTATCTATCTAAAAAAATCCTCATGTTTTTTATGGGAAATGGAATGGGAAAATTAATTGGTTTTAGAGAGGTGAAATTGGGGTGTCTACAACGTGAATCGTGTTAGGAAATCACTATATTAGTGCTTTGTTAAGTTTTATTATGTGTAGACAATTATATTGTTATGAGTCGTTTTAACTTACATGTATAAAAAAATAGTTAGAGCTACCTCCTTGTTTATAGGAGAAGCTGAAACTATTAAATGTATCTAGCATTCTATATGAGATATAGGAAAAATATCTTATTATGTTTCCTATGTAAATGTGTTGTTCAATAAGCGGTATCGAGCCATGTACAATTCGGATGTCTGCGGTATTTTTTTCAAGATTGTGATAATGTTAATTGAAATATTGTTTGTAAGGCAAACAATGTCTTCTACATTCATCTCGAGTCAGACTTACACATTGATGGATGTTAAGCTAGTTTTGCATTAATTGTGTGATCTCATATGTGGCATAGCATCTTAGTCCTATGCGGGTGGAATATGACAATTGGAATGCAACCTTATCCAATGTTCCATTTCTAGTTTTCAGTTTGTGTGTATGAGCAACATATTTTCCTATGTTATTCCCTGCGGTGAAATGTGATGAGAGCTGATAATAGTACTTGGCACATCATGATGTGGTTATAGGTAAACCACTTGAAAACCTTCATTTTTGGTTTGTGGTACTCCAATTGAAAACCACCATTTTCAATTTGTGGTTAACCATTTGAAAACCATACAACATGGTTGTGATCATCCTGCAGTAAAAATCACCTAATCATGAAAGTAGGTGCAAGTACAAAGGTAGGTTTTCCCCATGTTCACACTAAGGGGGAATGTTAGGAAATCACTATATTAGTGCTCGTTAAGTTTTATTATGTGTAGACAATTATATTGTTATGAGTTGTTTTAACAACTTACGTGTATAGAAAAATAGTTAGAGCTACCTCCTTGTTTATAGGAGAAGCTTAAACTATAAAATGTATCCAAAGCATTCCATATGAGATATAGAGAAAATATTTGATTATGTTTCCTATGTAAATGTTTTGTTCAATATCAAACTGATGGATCAAATGGCCACTATTGCTATTGAGGAGTATAGAGCAATTATTTTCAAGGAGAACACATTTTTCGAATATTTTCGTTCAGTGAGTAGCAATATTTTTAATTCTTTTAATTTTTAATTTCTTCATATTTCCTATGAAAAATAGATTCTCACCTTATGCATATTTTTGGGCCTATGTTTCATCTATTAAATTTCTTGAAACATTTGGCCAGGCAACTCCATAATTGGAATATGGTCGAATGAACATTGGGAGTCACCCCTCAAAAAGGAAGCCAAGTGGAGGTATCGAGTCACTCTGTGCCATTCTATGGATATTTTCTTGGACACAAATCGATTTCATCTTCCTGTGTGGCTAGGATTTGGTGTTGCATTCAAGCATGTCATAGAGAAGGATATACGAAATCTCCATATACTACGTCAGATGTACAATGAATGGTCGTTCTTTCGGGTTACAATTGACCTAGTTGAAATGGTTTTTGCAAAGGGTGATCCAAGTATAACTGCGTTGTATGAAAAATTACTTGTATCTGAATATTTGTGGCCCTTTGGCGAAAAAAACGAGAGCTAACTATCTAGAAACAAAGGACCTCCTCCTTAAGGTAAATTGTTCTTTTCCTTGGGTAAATGGTAAAGATAATACATGACAATCTAACTATCACCAAGGTTATACTATAATAAAATATTATCAACAAAAATGTTTTTCTACAAACAAACTAAATGGTTCAGAACTTCTTAATAAGTATGAAAGAGCACACACTATAACTATATTTGCCTCGGCCAGAAGTGGAGGAGTGTACACAGTTCATATTTTCACCATATTCAAGGCCTTCTATAATGTAGCCAAACTTTAAACACACACTCAATACACTTGCAAATACCTTGAACTCAAAGAAAATAAATTCTCTTCTTCGTTATTGAATAATGAAATACAATGCGTCTTAAATAAGAAAACAACCCCCAACTCGAGTTGCCATGCAAACTCTAACTAACTTCAATTAAATCTACTCTAGGTGGTGAAATTTACTATTTTTAGCAGTTTACTAGAACATGCTATTTTTAGTAAGTTTGCATGCTTATTCGCATGGGCACAAAAAATTCCACTTATTTTCTACATGCCTAAATTAGAGGAATTGCCAACTTTCTAACCTACTTATGCATGCAAGAGACTAAAAATAACTAATGCCCAAAAATAGGAAAAACCGAATTGAAACTTAAATCCTAATTTTCAGCCCCTCCAGATGGTGGATTTCGGGCCCGAAAATTCGTCGAAAATGGCTCCAATCGGCAAGGCGGATTGATCAGTGCATTCATCTCGTCAAAACAAGTGGTTTAAAAAAATGGGCTCAAACCGACACTCGTAACAAAAGATTTACAACCATTTTAAGTTTTTGCTAAAAAATAGTGCATCATTCTACCATATAAATGTTGATTCGGTAGCAATATGGATGCTTTGGTTATTACCACCGAGGTGAGAGCATAAAAATCATACGATATCGACGTTACCACCACTTGTAAATATCTTTTTTCTCAAGGCTTGTTCATATGAACTCTTCCTTTGTTTTATTTTTCGTTAAAAATATCTAATCTTGTTTTGCTTTCATGTCGTATTTTGATGATCATAAATGAAGTGTAATTAAGAGTTGTTTATATATACTTGCAAGATGCTTGGCTTTAGATGGGTTGGGGTTTTCCAAAAAAATGGTGGAGTCTTCTTACATTCGGTGGCACTGCAAACTTTGTCCAACTTTCACATTTTAAGTAACTGGTTATAATTCAATTTGTCACTTCCTTTTAGTGAGGGGTTTAAGCTTCACATTGGTACATTGGTATCCTTATCTTGTGTTTCATCCATATAGGTATCTAAACATATATACAGAAAAATTCCAGTTCTACACGATTTCAATATAGACGACAAAGCGCAAATAACTTTCTCGTGTGAAACAAAATAAGAACCTTGAACAACTCTTTAAGACGGCTTCTCATGTGATTGGACAAATGACAATCCTGAGTACTTTTATGATTCACACGTTAGTGCAAAGTCCCACAATGTTTTTAAAACTGGAATGATGATTTCAAAGGTAAAGTATTCACTACTAAATTCTATCATGATTAAATTGCATTTGTGGGAATTACTATTTGCAATTGCTTGTATTACATGGACTTATTAAGTTTTAAGCAATCAAAACAATAATCTATAATCATATCCCAACTGGATCTGTCCTCTTTGATGTAATGCATAAGTTCTTCATGCATCAATCCAGAAATTGAATGTCATAAAGAATACAGTTGTCCTTGCCCAATAGGGTGGCCTCTTGTCTTGTTTCTTATCGAATTGTTACTTTTCTAGCAGAAATACAAGATAGGATCATACACAAATGGGCGAAGAATGTTTGTTACAATTAGGTTCCATGTTTACCCCCAAAATCTTCATGGGAAGAAGGAATGTATGGTTTGTTGAACATGGCTCTAACTTTCCACCTGGGCAAGCATCTCTGATGGCTTCCGGGCTTAACAATATCAAGGCTCCAACATATATGCAATCCATTCGGTACAACATAATGTCAATGTTATCTCACAGAGAATATTAGACACAAACATACGACTGTTTAATCTTCATATTGTGTTATTGATATAGATAACAAAATATTGACACTACTTAATTACATAATAGATGTAGCTTGTGGATCTTGAAGTCTGTCTTATACAAATTTGGATAAATTTCACACAAAATTTACAATGTTTATAAATCAACAACTTCCCTCAACTTGCAAGTCCAAAACTAGTGGCATTCACTAGCAAAATAAAAACCACAAATATGAAATGCAATTGTATCATTGACTTTTATTGTTATGTCACATGTTTCAGTGTTCAAGTGATTAGTATACCATCTACAAGATATATGATTATGATTATAATTTTTAGAAAGATCATTGGAGAAGCTTACAATGTCTATTTTGCAGTACTTAAAAGCGTAAAATAGGTAAATTACCTTGAAACCTATGACGACATTATACAACTTCCAAGATCCATTCTCGCTTATGTCCTTCTAACTCTTAAGCAATAAATTGTCCAACCAATTATTCAAATTTATCTCAAACTACTTACAACATACATGATAGGAATCGACCTCCTTGCTACTCTTGTTACAATCACGTACTTAGTTCTATATTCAGCTCAGACCATTGACAGATACGTCACATCAAATTTGGCCAACCAACTTGCCACTTAAGTAAAGTTATTGAACCCTTGATTCAACACCATTTTTGATATTGTATAATGTGATTACTCAATTTCAAAATAGAAAGATAATGGGGTGGATTGTTTAGTGCCTAACTATAAATTCACTAGCACTATAGTTGATACGGAAACCCATAAGTAATGGATATGTAAGTACCACTTACAATTGAGGCATACACACTAACTTATCCTAAAGACTCAAATCAACCAACCATACTAAATTTCTCATACACAAGCATGTGAACGAGAGATGTAACTAGCTTAGATATCTTATCTAAAAAACATCAATATATATCAATCTCAAGGCACCGATCTTGGATTTGATATATAGTTTTGCCTATTAAAGGGTTCCACATTGATTAACAAATCCTTCACCTTCTCCTCAAATTTTTCATTGGTTGTTAATAGATGGCCTCAATCTAGCTACACCACTACATTGGACTCAATAAAATCTTTCCTCGGGAAAAAAGGGGTTCTGAAACTCCACCATATGCCCAAGATATTGTGATTTTTTATTACCTTCTCTAAACAAGAAGAAAACGGTCAAATGGATGTCAAATTTTAATTGGCCATTTTTATGAACATCTCACACTATTACACTCCACCATCACCTCATCAGCGATTGTCATTGTAGGTTATGCCTATTGAGGTAATTATTGTACTTGATGAAATATTAAAAATGCATTTTGTATACAATCTTAGGGTTTCTCACCATTTGTCATCTTTGGTAGAAAAGGATTTCATTAGACATACCAATCGGGAAGGGTTTTTGTGGTAATCTTGATGTATTTGTCCTCTTCCATAGCTATGCCGAAGGCATTCCTTATTGTGAAAGCTTTTGTCGGGAAGTGTTAAGCCTTCCCAACAAGACTTTCTTGGTTAAATTTTATAGAAAGATCGATTTTACATTTAGGACATGCAGAGAAAAAGAAGGCAATAGTTAGTGAAAAGTGCAAATTCGATTACTATCTCTACGATCGAGATAAGGGCATAGTAGGAATGTTGTAAGGGCAATCCTAGGCATTTTATTCATTTTATAATAGTCTCAACGAGGATGACATCTATAGTATATTGGCACTTCACCTCAAAGAATTGTTGACTTCCCACGTATAATTCTTGTTGATTGAGGGTTTGCAGACTGTGCAAATGGAAAAAGGAACAAGGTGTTTGAAGTGAAAGCTTTTTTATCCTTAGCCAAAACATGCTCTCTGTTATTTTTATAGAGAATCATGGCGATTTCAACGATGCCCAGATTATTGTTGGGGAGAATGTTGTTTTTTTGTGTGAACATATTCCTATTTCATAGGACCATTCACTCCAAAATATAAAGGGTGTTTGTCTCTATAAATGAAAATTAATGGTGGTAGGGCGAGCTACAAGGACCTGGAAGGCTAGAATGAAGTGACCAAAGGGCTACACAACAACGAGAAGCAAACTTCAAGCAACGAGCATGGATGATCATGAGATGAGTTCCAAAGTTGGTATAAGGTTGTCATGAGGTCATACTTCCATCAAAAGGATGGTGATTTGATTATAAACCGAGTTGTTACGGTGGGATGCATAAATTTGGTCAACCCTTATCATTCTTCTAGCAAGTTATGCTACTCCAAGAGTGGGCTCTAAAGAGAAGGGTGTGAAGCTTTCCCACCCCCGCCCTTTTACCTCTTTAGTATGAATTTATTCATTGCCCCTTTACTCCCCGCATGTGTGTCATGTTTCTCTCATCTTGATATTTTGCTAGAATTTGTTATTAGGCAAGTATATTTTCTACTAAAGTGTTGTTGGCAAAGAGAAACTTCAAAGTTGATGTTTTGTGTTTTAGGGTAATTGGTTTTGTTGGACGAGACAAGGCGAGGGTACATTCTACTTCATTATTGTGGTATATAAGATAAAATATCTTGGAGCATATTTTCACTACTTCCAAACAGAGAAGTTAAAAGAAGTGGCAAGACCTGGTGTGCAAATGAATTGCGAAAAGAAGAGAAAGGAGAAATGCACTTAACATAAGAGTTTATGAAGACAAGTTGTTGGTGACATTAGAAGTGATTGAGGCAATTGCACTACGATGAATTAGAAGAGGAACACTACGATGAATTAGAAGAGGAACAATCAATTCAAGGACCCTGAGTTATTGATGCGGGATCAACTCCATCTCTGTAAATAGATCAAGTTGTCATCAATTTTGGCTTGCAGTGTGGTTATAGGTCCTAGGGGTTCATTTAAGCCATTTTGGAGTGCTAGTTAGTATCTAGGCCCTTTAAAATTCAAATGGAGCTTTTCCCTCCATTTTTGCAAAATTTGAAGTTTTAGTCATTTTTGGCTTAGTTGAAGCATTGTAAGGTCTTCTTGAACCTTGGAAATCATGTATAAGGTTGGAATGAGACATTATGGGTGTAATTAGGACCTTTTAGGTCATGTGTCATAAGGTGAGTTAGGCATATTAAACTTAATTCCTTCTTAGACAAAGTAACTCCCCTTTCCTTGAATGGAATTTCACCATGAAACTACTTGTAATCTGTCTAATGAAGGAGAATCTTGAATAGGAGGATATTAAAGGGCCAAAATGCAATCGCCTTTTTCTCATTCCACTCGGGTTGCATTAGAATGTAATGGTTTCAAGAAAGACTAAGAATAGAGAATTTAGTTTTTGTGATATTTCTTGTATGTTTGTGCATCTAAGAGATATTTGGATTCAAAGGTGAGTGAAAAGATATCTACAACTTGTTTATGAACATTTAAAGAATTTATGATGTTTCTTGTGCATGGTTTTTCTTTGAGCCTATATGAACATCTTGTGTAAGATGGTTGCTTGTAACTTTGTGCATATGATGAAAAAGGAGTTGAGATTAGTGGGAATCCTTGTTTTAGTCCCATGAAAGACTGTGAAGGTTGTGAGATCTATGTTGGAGGTTTGTATCTCTAGAGAAGTCAAGCATAGGATCTTATAAACTACTATAGCCATGTGTGGCTCTTTGTATGATCTACATCATGTAACATTTTGTGGAAATGGAGTGTAGTCTTGGATACTAGCATATTGGCCTTGAATGATTCTTGTTGGTGATTGATTCAGAGGTATGATATATGAATATGGGAGCACATTATAGGGATCTTTGAGCCAAGAGATGGCCATGACACCCAAAACCTGAAGGTAAGCATTTTGGTGCAAAAGTCTTGCATGTTCGCAACCCAGGCAACAAAGTGGAAATTGTCACCCTACAGTTTGAGCAATCTAGAGTACATTATCATTAAAATGTTGTATGCAACTTCAAGAAAAAAAATGGAGAGACATGTGGATTCGTTCTTAGGTAAAGAAAGGTGAGGCTTGTTTGAATGAGATCTCAATAGACTAAACCCTCATATGGATGTTTAAGTGCCCTGCTCGTAACAAGTTTGTTTTTCCATTTCTTGTATTAACTTCCTTAACCTCATTGAGGATCATTATTAGTTGGCTTGGAACAACGGGGTGGAAGGAATCTTAGGGATAAAGTGTTAAGTTTTGAATGCATACATTTGGTATAATATGAAGTCTTGAGTCTCTCGTGCCACCTAGAAATTACAATGGGGTTTAAAGGAAGAGTAACTTTTGAAACCTTTACCTATGGAATTATGGGCCATAGCTTGTTAAGAATAATCTTGAAAGGGTGTTGGGATAGGTTGAGTAAATAAATTAGCATTATTAATCCTATTTCATTAGTTGTGTTTGTGATTAGTCATTTAACATGATTGTGACTATGTGACTGGATAGAGGAGTTAGGAAATCCGAAATTAAGTAAAAGTTGAAGAAGATACTTACTCCATTGTTAAACTAGGAACATAGAGGAGGACCAACTAATCCCATAGCAAATATTTGGGACCTTGAATTGAAGGTTGGAGGAACCTATATTAAAATTTGTCTCTTGGGCTTGATTGTAACCTACAGACAGAGTAGTGTCAGGGCATGTATTTTGGAGGCTTTAATCATTGAATTGGGCCTTGAAGCTCGTAGATATTTCCACAAGGGAGTCCTTAACGTGTTTCAACAAGAATTATTAACTTTCATTCGTAAGTTTTCTAGATTTTTGGACAATCTTGGGGTGATACGGTTGGTTAGAGTCAACGGCTAGTAAAGATGAGTACTCAACAAAGGAAGTGGAAGATGGACTTGGAGCATAAGAGTGAAAATTAATAGGCATTTGGAACTCATAAAATGGTGTTTTAAAAGTGGGGTTTTGTGCCTTGAAACCACTTATTAAGAGAGTTAAGGCTAACAGAATGTTGCCCCAGACCTAGTTGGGGGTTTTGGGAGCTTAGAACCAAAAGTGAAGCTAAAAAGAGCAATATAAGGAGTAAAGTCTTGATACTTTGTAAATATATTGGCCATGGTAAAGGGCCTAGGAAATAGTTGAGAAGACCTTGATGGATGATCCGAAGCCTACACCTATACATGTCCTAAACACATTGTCTAAAGGAAACCAAATGGACTATATTGACAAAAGAAGAGAAGTTAACGTGTGAATTGTTTCGAGTACATTTGATAATGTATTTAAGGTTGGTCAAGTGTTTGAACATGGAAGATGTTGGAGAAAGCAATGAAATGAACCAAAGAGGCAAAAGTTGCATTAGTGGACCGAGAGGCTAGTGAACAAGCGAAAAGACAATTTGAGGTAAGTAGTAAGAATGATCCTTCCTTGGAATATGGATTACTTTAGGGCGATTTACTAGAAAGTAAAGATGGAAAACATAGTAGAAGGAATTCTAAGACCGTTTGAAGATGGAGTAGGAGAAACTTGCAACTTACATGCCACTAAAGACTTGTGAAGGGTCCTCCAAATGCGGTGTTTATGGATATTATTTGCTTGGAACTTCTTGATAGTCTAATATATGAAGGATAATGATTTGTGCGGTGCGGTTGTGGGAGTGAATCCCATGGAGAGGTCAAACGAGATAGTTCCAAAGCAACGGGCTCAAGTCAAAACAAAGATTTCCGAGTTGTAAGGGATAATTGAACCTAATTGGGTAAAAAAGATCTTCCAAACTCAATGCAAATGCCATGGTAATATATGGAATGTTAAATTGACAATGATCCTAGGTGAACAAAAAGATGGTAGAAAATGTGCAATTACCATGTATTCCTAAATCACATCCTTCTAAAATATCAAGGCTGGAAAATGACTTCAGCGTGATTGTAGACAACTTGTGTATGGTTGCATTCATTTTTGTTACTAGGAAGACCAAATATTATCCAATATGCCCATGGATGCTTCTCAATTGTGTAAACCCTTAAAAAGTAATCGAGGGGCAACTTGTGGTAGCAAATTAAGCAGTTATGATGTGCATAAAGAGGGCGACAAGCCCGCATTGAAGCATTTTAAAGATGATGGCAAATCTAGCCTAATTAATTTGTCACTCTTTTCATTGGACTTGAAAGAGTTGAACGATACCATGGGAACCGGTGTTCACGATTTTAGCCGTAAAATACTTGCAAATATTTGAAATAACCGTCACATGCAACTTGCATATTTTAAATATGACCGTCATTTTTTATATATATTTATATGTAAATTATATAAAAATAATTAAATATATACAGAATAATCTGATTTATAGTTTGTTAATAGTATAAAAATAACATTATTTTACATTTTTGAAGGGTAATATTTGAAAAAGACCGTCACCTAAATTTTGTTTGACAGGCATAGGTGGCCGTCAAATTTAACCCTTGATGGGAACCAAGTACATCAAATTGAATACAACCAAGGAAAGGAAGCAAGATCCACTTGTCACTTCAGAGAAACAATTAGTTCGTTTAATCAATGCGAAAGTACAAGGCTTCCAAGAGATGATAGCTTCAAAAGGAGTAAAGAAGAATCCAAAAAGTTTCGGCAAAAGATTTAAAAAAGAAAATGAGATCGGATAAAGAGTCATATGAAATTTGAATAATATGTTATCAAGAGAGCAAGTTACATAGACAAAAAAACAAAGGAATCATAGGACATGCACGAAACACAGATGATAGTGATTGTTAGAAAGAACAAAGAAGAAAATGCATTATCCAAGCTTTAGAAAACAACAATGGTATCGGGCATGGAGATGTTATAAACTGAATCTCAAAACACGAAATCTTTATTTAGAAGAGAAGAAACATACATTCTGACACAAGATTTATGGTGGATTGAGGACAACCTTAAAATGACACTGCCTGCCAAACAAAAATATCTAGATGAGTCCTAATTTAAACATTATTTGGATTTTGTTGCAGAGGAAAATACAGTATCCATGTTTGTTGTCAACTGAGTAATTCTCTTTTTTATTTTGGTGTTTTAGCATTGAGCCACAAGCAAAGAGAAGGAATATTGAAAGATTGGTGCTTGCTTCTTGTGGCGAGGCTGTCAATTTCTGTTGATGACCAACTCTTGATGTGCTTCGTTGGGCAGGGCTTGTATATTAACAGGAACTTTGAGGGAAAAAAATTTACCCTTTGTGGAGAATGTTAAGAACTCACACTCATGTACAATTCTTATCAAAAGCAAGTTCAAGAATTCATAAACAATTTTCTCTAATTTACCAATTATGTTGTTTATAATTATGAGGGCTGGTGCTCAAGGTGTTACAGGACCAAATGATCATACTGTTTTTTTCTTCTGTTATATCAAACATTGAAATCCCTTCTGGCATAATTTGCGCAACTCGTGTGCAATTATTGCTAGTGATAAACTTATCAAACTACCTCCTTGAGCGTTACCACTGCAGCAACAGGTAGAAAGAATTCTATACTTCCAAATTTCCAAAAGAAGAAAATGCAGCTGCAACTAGAGTGTTGTCTTGCATATATGATATCATGTAGCGGATGCAGATAAAAGATCCAAAATTTGGCACAGCCAGAAACCATTTATATTGCTTGCAAAGTATCAATTTAGTTTCTTGCCAATATAGTTTATGATTGACCATACGAAGAAAATTACACTATAATTTCCAATGCATATACAAACGAAAGCAAATATAAAATTACTTCCCAGAAAAAAGAACTAAAGAACCAGGTCTTCCTGCATCTACATCTACACCTTGCTTGAATGAGATCAATGCCATAAGAGACACTGTGCCAGTTAGTCTTCACCCAACATCATTCTGTATGTATATTGTTCACCCTGAGCTTCGGGTAAGTTCTCTGAACCTCTAACACGAACAGCATAGCACGCTACACAAACCCAGAATTTAGTAAGCCAATGATGTAACATAAATTTTCATGAATACCAGCCAAAGCATTGACACAAAAATCCAATGAGCTTACATCTCCTATCCCAGTACAAGAATAATAACACGCAGTTTAGCGTTAAACATAAAGTCTCCCTTTCATACAATAGACAACCACCTTTGAAGCAAGACATTTAAGCCCATCCAGAAACTATGCAATACTACAAGATATACGCACAAAAAAACCTTCATAAAGTATATTTGCTACATTAACCTCAAGGTACAACTTTACGGAGAATATTTGAAGCATCACTCCAAAGAGGTAATTGGATGAAAAGACCCACATGGCATATGTAAGTTGGATTTGACTAGACAAATTCAATCGTTTACTTCATTATATCTAAAATAGCTTTGTTATAAGGATATAATGTTTATTTATAAATTAGGTCATAATGACACATTATTAAATAAGGTCGCATGATGACGTGACAAGTCCCTGCCTTTATATGTACTTTCTAGCAACGGAAGAAATACAATAGTATTTGATGTGATAACATTGCTATGATTTAGACGACATTAGAAATGCAGAAGAGAGGAAGATATGACACTGAAAAGAAATTTTTACTTCGCTGGTTCAGAACGGAGCAATCTAGAGGGGATCCTTCCCATCATACTGCAAAGATCAACATTTGTCTAAATTTCCTATTCACACTGATTATGTTTAGAGACTCTAAAACCAGCCAGTAGGGATAAAGAACGTGCAGGGAGTCTTGAAAACAAATTTGATTTTAAATACTAACTCCAGTAAAGTACCACAGACCCAGAGAACTCTATAATGGTTATAGCAGTGTTGCACAGAGACCCATCTCCTCCCACCAGAGACATGTCTCGGAGACCTTCACATCTCACGGACTGGTACTCATCTTGGAGACTTGCATTTAAATGTTTTTAAAAATATATTTTATACTTCCAACCCTAGATATGATTAGATATCAACTAGCAATTGCACATGAGTTGCAAACTATGCCGGAGAGGATAACAATGTTAAGTTTGTTAGAGTTGTAATTTGCAGTGTAATGTATGCTATCTTAAATTGTTTTAAGTTTGTGTGATGGGGAGGAGCAAACAATGTAGTACAACTACAACATTCGACAAAAAACACTTCCTATTATGCCTTGATGGATGTTCATACCCTGCTGCAAAGCTCTTATTTTGCCACAGCCAGCGAGTATGCTGGTAAAGGTGAGCTAATCAGGTTGAATATCCGTTTATTGCATTTGGTGAAACAGTGTTTAAATCTAGACTGTTTTTAATATCAATGTCAACTGTCCCAACAAGGAATGTCTGAAAATCTCCTACTTTGGCAGAGGATGTTGGAAAAGAGTTTGGAGTCTGGCTTTATACCTGCCAAATGCATTCACTTACAATTTTACAAGGCCTTTTCAACAACCCCATTTTTGAATATGATGGCAAAGGTGAATTGATCGGGTTGGCCATCTGTTTGTTGCATTTGGTGAAACAGTCTCAATGGCTCTTGAGGATGACCATGTCTTCTGTAAGCTGCAATTATGATATGCCATGAAAAGATATCACGTTCTGTCATTTGGTCAAACACCTGAAACTTACAAAGAAAGATATGAATTAGTAATTATTTATAGTTAGAAACACATAAACAAAGTGTAAACGGACATCAATGTTAAACATGTGTTGGAGTCGTGACCACAGTCTCCCTCTCTCAAAAATGGAGTCCAAGTATTTTCACTGATGGCCACTGAAACCTTAATTATGCAAAAGATGTTGAAACATGATACATGAATAATTAAATAACTCTCTCAAAAATGCCCTGTGTAACTTGACTTGGAAGTTGTGATCATCAAGAACATGAATGTCATTACAGTCCAAAGCATCCTCTTGGTTTGCTTAAAATCTAAATTTTCAGGCACAAATTCTTGTTTTCCTGCACATCATTTTAGGCTGTGACCTGTGTTTCAACAGAGAGGATGTTAGAATCACCTGGTGTGATTCATTATACATTTAATAATTTTAAATTGTATTCGATTTTCTTAACTAATATTTGCATTCGAAGAGCTGTGTGCATTATTATTAGCACTGCCGATATATACGAGGTTTACTTCAGAGTTTAAACCAGATATTTTTACTGAGAAAACCTGGAATTTGAATAAATCTTAAATACAATCAGCAAACCCATTTTCTGCAGATCCCACATTTTATGCAGCCCATAAGACCACATATGTCAGCCATTTTGTCGAACAGTTCACATGCTTCCACATTTTGCAGACATATCTCCCATGGCGCTTGCAACTTCAACATCTACCAAAAGTCCCTTCTTCATAATGCTTCATGTCTATATTCTGGCAAAGGTTGTTTAGTCTGGCTTTACACCTGGCAATTGCAATTTCTGGAAAGGTTCCAAAGCCTTTTCAACAAACCCATTTTGTGCATATCTTGTGATCTATACAGCACATGAGCATGAAGATGGGGAAGTGTGCAGAAGCTGATGCAAATACATCAATTCCTATTGATAATGGTGAGATGATTCATGAAAACAATGCTCAAGGGGATATCCACTTAATTCCATCCATTCATAATCTTCAGCAAAAAAAAGAGGTAAATCTCATTCAGGTTATGGCATCCAATCCTCTTTCTATGGATAGAACAAGAAATTCTATCCCACCATTCTACCCCGAACCCCATATTGTGCAATAGGTTTTCTTTGCTTCTGAAATGTATCAAGTCAATTACAGAGCTAGGGCTTCAATGACATCCACCTACACTTGCTTTGGCATATCCCTGGTCAATTCAGTACTCTAAGAAGCGCATGTGGTGCTTCTGCCCTTGTGTCTCTCACCAGCCCTTCTCCAAGACCTCAATTTTTTTCCTCAAACTACAAACTCCCCTCCTCAAAGATATCATGCGCACATGCTGGATAAGGTCTGCAAGAGCACCAACCTCATTTTTCTAAAGATCTTGGCCCAACTCTAGCTGACCATAGTCTATTGGATGCAATCCCTGCCATGCCAGTAAAGTCACAAGCAGCAAATAGCTGAACTATGTGTTTACTACCCTTACTTTGAAACCGGTCTAGTTGAAGGATGGCAATATGAAACTGGTCTGGTTTTACTGGGAGGAGTCGTCAATGTATGTATCTGCCATTTTTTTATGTTGCCGCAAAATATAACCTGCCGAAAATTGACCGTCGGAAAACAACAGTTCCCGGCCATCATGCGCCTCAATGGAAGACGCCTCAAGCGCCAAGATAAATATCAATATAATTACTCATCTTTTTGCAACTTTTAAAAGTTAATATTGGGCTATATAATATCGGTTTCTCTAAAATCTATGTATATGTTTAAAGATATATATACATATATACACACAAAAGTGTCTGTATATTTTTTCGCCATCTCAAAGTACCCATCCCCTGTAGTGCCCCTCTTTTGAGATAGTTCTCATCGAAGACCTTTGGCCCTTTTTGTCCACCCAACGGCCAAAGGAGGTATCCAGGGTAACTAAGTTTTATTATTTTATTATATTGTGCAAATATTTTTAAAATAATATTATAAGTTGCACATATAATAAATAATAAAGCTTATTATTAAAATAAAATGCCAATGTCAAAATACAATTAATTTTAATTGTATTATGGGGAAAAATGCGACTTGCTCTTGGGATTAAAAATAGGGAAGTGTGACAATTGGCCCATAAGGAAAAATGCGACCAGCCTAGGGAGAAGAAATAATATCATTGGCTGATTTTGGAGGTGCTTTTGGGCTGTTTTTCTTTTATATGAGCAAGTCGACTTGCTTGGGGATATCCAGAATTTTATTATCAGATTTTCATTGCTAAGAGCTCCCAGCTTTTATCAGAAATTCCAAGGACGAAAACCCTTGTGGATTTTATCTCTTGCGGACGAAAACCCCAAGGGATTGAGAGGGGATTTCACTCAGAAATTTCCAGCGGTCATAATCAGATTTCCAGATTAATTTCAGCAGTGTTTTTGGAGGTATTTTCAGAGGTTTATTGCAGCAGTTGGGTCGACTTATTGTGGACTGTTTTGGCATCATTTCTAGAGGTATTTCCTTCTAAAAATTATTGTCAGACATCTCCAAATATTTGTGCAACAAAGGGCTGTATTTTCCTAATTTTTCTAAGTCAATTTAAGAGGGTTTCCAGGCAATTTATATTCAGTTTCAGATCTGGTTTTTCCAAGTTATTTGGCTGCAATTAATACTGATTTTTACATTATTTGAGCTCTAAAATTATTTGCAATCAACTGGAATAAAAACATAATTTTTGAGTGTGATTTGTGTGGAGATCCATCAAAAACCCTAGTCGCTTTGGCTAGGAAAAATTACATTTTGCCCTAGTTTGCTGGTCAAGGGTTTCAACAGTCCCATTTCTTTATTTGCATGTTACAAAAATCTGGTTTAGGGCAAAGAATATTATTTGGGATCTTTCATCCCCTCATACCAATACCCATACTCGTGTCACGGTTACTATGGGTTGTATAGAATCCACAGTCATATATAACTGTTAAAAACAGATACATGACATTGAGTAGCGTGCCAGTTGGGAGATGAAATCACCCTGGAAAATTTGCATGGAAGTTCCATGATCATGGTCCCTATTTCTGCTACAACCCAATCACCTACAACAACACTTAATAGCACAAATATTCTGTCTCAAATAGATCATCAAATCAACAGACTCTTTTGAGTAAGCCATGGCCTCCTCTCCTCCACCGAGGAGCTTCAAAGAAATATCGTTCAGAGAAATTCAATCCCCGTCTAGCAATGATCTACTCAAAATGGATCCCTCTCTTGTGGAAGAATTGACAAATAGGTAACTGTATCACCAGGAAATTTAGTGGGATCTTTACCTAGTCCCTGGGTATTGATCATGGAGACTTAGGGGACTCAGTAGACACGCTGATGATGCCCAACAAGGAGTACTTCATGGCAATCTTTACCACAGCAGAAAAGGAACGTATTATTCAGGGAGGAGCTTGATTCATGAACAAGGGAGGACTTTTCATGAAGTCTTGGTCTGTAGCTTTCAATCCCACAGATGATCTCCCAAGCACAGACCAAGTGTGGATATATTTCCCTTTGTTACTGGGCAAATTTTGGGAGGAATCCTCAATATTAAGAATCAGAAATTTCATTGGGAATATACAACAGCCTACAAACTTACTTTTCACCCAAAAATTCTCAAATATGCCTATATATCTGTGTCAACGTTGATCTTGAAAAGCCTTTCTTGAACAAGCTTATCTTGAACTAAGAAAAAAATGAATGGGAACAAATGGTGGATTATGAGAACATCCGATTTAGATGTAGACTATGTCATCTCTATGTCGGAGTGGGCCACAATCGAAGATCGGGACTGGATAGGATCAAAAGCACAAAGAAAACCTTGTGTAGTAGTGAAATCCACAAATCTCAAAGGAAGAAGCTTGTTTTCAACAAAACAAAACAAGAAAATGTTCATTGATGCATAAACTCATTAGCCAAAAACTATATAGAAGGATACATTATATAGTGAGGAATTACGTCACCCAAAAAGGTATTTAACTTGACTCACAATTAGAAAATGACTTAAAGTACATTTCCCTAATGACTTATGATTAACCTAAGCAAGTTAATTAGACCATGTAGGTAAAACCACATAATGCAAAAAACCTACACTAACACCCCCTTAAGCGTAGCTTAGGTGGGTAGAAGAAAAGGTGGGTCCCGCAACAAGGCCTAATGAAGTACCCATATACAATGCAAATCTCTCATAAAGAGGAAAAAGGAGAAAACTCAGCAGGAAAAAACTCACCCCAAAAGATAGAAAATAAGGGAAAGTAGGACTAGAAAGCCTCACTCGAAGCTCAATTGCACTGTAGTCACCGTGTATCCTGCAAAGGAGCCTCTTGAAGTTCTGCAGAATATAAGTAGATATAGTGAAAAGTGGATCACCATGGAAAAGTAAATGAATCCGCTAAGTGGCCGATGGATCTCGGCCAAAGTGTGGTTCCTATACAAGGAACTATGCTCCTCATGCAAAGTAGAAGAGCCAACTGTTCCATGAATGGATGATGTATCCAAGCAACACCAAAGAAGAAGGGTGGAAGGCCTTGGAAATGTGTATTAGATTACCCGATGTTTGATGAGTCTTGAATCAAGGTGTTTGCACCTGAAAAGTTTGAGGTGGACCAGAAGTAGGTGGATCGAGAAATAACTCCTCAAAAACGGAAGGTGACAAGGAGATGGTGAAGGTAAGTCCCCATCACTACTGTAGTCATCTGTGCTAAAAGAGAAGTCCTCATCATCATAAATGTGCTCAGGATCTGAAATGTCATCGAGTACAGGTGAACTCGATGAAGAATTTGAAAGAGGGACAAAGTGAAAAAAGGAATATAGACGAGTCTAATGATTGACTACACCCACTACAATGATAGTGTCACTATGCAACTCTCTAACATACACTAAATCTGGAGTGAACTCAACTCCCATGCACTGAATAAGGTGAGTAATCTAATAGACTGATAGGAGATTAGTTGAGAGTGAGGGAATACTTTGAACATTATTGAATGTGCCTCCACTCACTTCAACAGACCCTCTCCCAAAAACCTGTGCAGAAGTGTTGTCACCCAATTGTACAGTGGACATGTCACATGGCTCCAAGGAAGTAAACTCCACGTGTGACGAGGCCACATGATGTGATGCACCGGAATCAATACACCATGTAGGAGTTGGTGGTACAACTATAACTAGGGCTCTCCCCTTTGTTTTCCTTTTTGATTCTTTTTCTTTCCCTTTTCTATTGTCATTTGCCTTGGAGGATTCATGGGTTGATGAAGACGGTTTGATAGACTCACGAGACACATTGTTAATCTCCAAAAGACTCGTGAGGTGGTCAATCTCCTTCTTCTTACATTTGCTTTCATCATGTTTTGTCTGCAATACCCACATTTGATCCTCTCTTTCTTAGACTTAACACTAGAAGAGGAAGTTTTGGAGTTTGATTTTGAGGTGGGATCATTTTGATCCTTCTTGTTCTCGCGATCTTTGTTATTTTGTTTCTTCGTGTTTGAAGCACTTTGTTGCACGGAGATACGTACCCCACCACTTGGGGACGCGTGCCGAGATGCGGGTACACATACTGGCACACCCGAGACGCATCTGAGAGAAGTCTCCCGTATGCGGGAACCTTTGTTAACGTCTCCTCCCGTCTCCCCACACACACACAAATGCACACACGCACACACACACAGGGATTGTTTGCATTTTTCTGTTACAATGTACTCTTCCCACAATATGTGAGATATCAAATATCAATAGAATTACTCATCTTTTGTCGACATTTGATTTCCTTACTTCAAAAAGTATAGTTATTTTTAAATTTCAGTGCATTCTGAATCCAAATAAATTAATAATGTACAATAGTATTTTTCTAGTTATTTCATATATATATTGTCGTCTCCCGCACTCCGTCTCGCACTTTTCTAAAACATGGCGTACAGTGCCGTACCCTTCTCCAAGTAACTATGGTTTGAAGCCTTTTGTTTCTCATGTCCAACAAATAAAGCATGTGGTTTAGACTCTTAGAGGACTTCATTACACCCATTTGAATAAGCTCATCTTGCTCCCAAGTTGAGTTAGCAACAAGAGGATGTGATGAACTATCTGTGCTTAAAAAACGAGATATGTAACCCCCCCAAAACTACAAAGGTTAAATTTTATAAGGCACGAGAATATTACCAATGCATAGAGCTCAAAAAAACTCGCACTTTCAAAAAAAAAAGTGCCTAAAAAGAAGCTATCAGCTAAAAGTTATAGAAGTTTGAAGTTTATAGCTCGCAAAAAAAAAAAAAAATATCCACTTTGCATAAAAAAATTAGTGTAAAAATTTGCCTAAACTTTATGATAGAAAAGATAAGCCCCCTTGGGTTGGGAAAACCAAGGGCTTAGTTACATGTGACTAGGGGCTACACCTTCCCTTTGACGATGTCACTTTTTACACTATGATGTGCCCGGGTGAGTGATGTCGGTCCCAAAAAGACCCCATTTTGCCAATGAATAACCTCTAAGTCTAAATTTGACATGTGCACACACGTTGTCGGACTTCTCGCCTTGCTTTGCACCTTCCAAAACACAGGTCAAAATTTTGCACTTATCGAACACCTCGAAACCCCGAATTAGGGTGTATGCCTTGCTCGACACCTTTGAAAACCCGACAAACACTTTGTTGGGATTTTCACCTTGCTTGACACCTTGGAAAACCGCACAAACACTATCGGGGTTTTCACCTTGTCGAACACCTTGGAAAACTGTGAGACACATCAAGGTTTTTACCTTGACAAACAAGTCCAAAATCTAACATTTAAATTTGATGTCCTTCAGATTGGTCGTCGGGGTTTTCAACTTGCTCAACACCAAGAAAAACCCGAAATGCTCATCCAAGTTTTCGACTTGACAAGCAAGTTGTGGAACCCGAACTTGTCAAGTAGGTGTCTGAACCCGACACTTGACAAACAAGTTGAAAAACCCAAAATACATTGCATTGACTAAGGGTCGAGGGTTTGACCATAAACCTGCAAGTTTTGTGTTGATGTGTTGAAATGTCTCGATGCCCCGAAAACCCAAAAACCCGATATGCATTCGTTGACCAAAGTGTTCGTAGGTTTGACTACAAGTTACAAGTTGTGTTGATATGTTGCGATGTCTCGATTCCCTGAAAAACCGAACTTAGACAATGTGCACCAAAAGCCCGAAAACTCGAAAAACACCGTATCAGGTTTTGGACTTCTTGAGCAACCTAAAAAGCTCAAAAAACACTGGGTCGGATTTTTCGGCTTGTTGAGCAACCAAGAAAGCTTGCAAAACACTGGGTCTAGTTTTTCAACTTGTTGAGCAGCCTGAAAAGCCCAAAAAATGATATATCAGATTTTTGGACTTGACGAACAACTTGAAAAGCCCGAAATGCACAAATGGTGAGAAAATTGCAAGGATAAGCCCGGATCTTGAAAAATTTGTACATCTTCCATAGAAAACAGCAAATACCCAAAGTATTTCGACAAACACAGGAAAAACCCATAAATGATTTTTAATTTTATTTTTGCGCCCAAGATTGCGAATTTTGCAGATTTCAAAAAAACCTTCAAGCCCTCCAAACATGCCCGAAATCACCTGTCACAAAACTAGGTCATGTATACGGTTGAATCTAGGGTTTTAAAACCTTTTGAATTCAAAGGCATTATCATTTTCATTTAGAGACTCTAGAGGAACAAATTTGCACGGATTTTCTAGAAACCCCACCAAACCCTGAAAACCGAAATCAATGAAAAACAACCAAATGAGTTAGAATGCTAGATCTCACAATAGAGGCTATGGCATTCGACTATCGAAAGGTTACGATACCATGTCGAGTGGGCCACAATCGAATTCCAAGACTAGATAGGATCGAATGTACAAAGAAAACCTTGTGTAGTAGCGAAATCCACAAAGCTCACAAGAAGAAGCTTGTCTTCAACAAAACAAGAAAATGTTCATTGATTCATAAACTCATTAGCTAAAAAGTGCATAGGAGGTTACATTATATAGTGAGGAATTAGGTCACCCAAAAAGGTAATTAACTCAACTCACAATTAGAAAATGACTTAAAGTACATTTCCCCTAATGACCTATGATTAACCTAAGCAAGCTAATTAGACCATGTAGGTAAAACCACATAGTGGGAAAAATCTGCACTAACAATCTATGGGCAACTTGCCAAATTTGTCCATAAATTGGAATGGGAATGAACCCACACAACCAACACGAGTAAAACAACTCGCAAAAGGAGGATTTTCGAGCACAACAAGGTTTACAACCCAAGCTTGTTACCAGTTGTTACCATGCTTGCCAAATATGGACGGAATATGTGGGCTTTTTTCCCCTTGTCTTGCAATCACACCAGGAGATGTTTGGCTACACAAGTATTTTTTGCGTATGGTGCAGTTAGCATTTGCATTGTTGTTGATGTTGTAGTGTAGATGTGTTATTTGTATCTTGTGAAAAAATTGGTCTTGCGCGAGGTCCTACATGAAATTTTGATGTCTACAACCTGATCCTAATTTTCTCTGTAATCTTTGAGGTGAGTAGTCTTGGCCCAACATGGTGAAGATGAGGAACTTCAGCTCAATGAGAATAAATTGATGAATGTCGTTTACGTGTTTGAGAAAGTTGTGTTCGATGACATGTGCATCCAACTGAACCAACAATGCATGAAATTCCATATAAAGTCGAACCATTTGATATTTTTGTTGCCCATTAATTTCCATTGATGTACTAGTCGTCGTAGTTCTTTAGATGGTAATGTTCCTCATGAATACCCTATACAAACTTTCAATATTGTTAGACTTGATTACAAACTTTTCTTTTCAAGTATGCTAGTATGCATGGCCCAACATGGGCGAGTTGAGTAACTATAGGTCGACGCAAATAAACTAATGAAGGCCCTTTGTATGAGAAATTTGTAAAGCGTGTCACAAATATTCAATCGAACTAGCAATAAATGAAACTCATTAGTAAAATCTTGCACAATTTGGTCTTTTCATTTTCATAGCTATTGTAATTTGATTTATTGATCACATTCATACTTTGAAGGGTAGTATTCCTCTCACATAGCCTCAACAAACTTGTACAAGTCTTTTTCTAGAATACGCAACTTGTTGAATGATTCTCATCAACAAAGGACCAAAAGGGACTGCCATCTTCAAGGTGGCAAAGGTGATCCATTTATTCGAGAAGTAATTGTAGAGAAATGTCTTTAGATGCTCAACTAACAATCAAGCACTTCAACATTCAAGAAGTAATTGGCAGAGAAATGTCTCCGGATGCTACAATTAACAATCAAGCACTTCAACATCAAACTTGCCTTGACATAGCGACGTGTCATTGTTTACTTGCACCTTAAACAAAGTGTGGCACTCTTGGATAGGGAATTCCTAAAAGACACGGGACCAAAGGACATAGAGGAACATAATCACATCCTCGAGTTTGCAACTATGGATATAAAGGACAGCCCTTTGTTTCTTCCGATATAATATGTCATACATATTCAACATTTAGAGCTTTTCTTAAGAGAGTTAAACCATCTTTGTCCTCGTACATATGCTAGTAGATGTTCTCATATAAAACCAAGTAGAACTTTGTTTTTAATCAAGACCTTGTCAAGTGGACATTCAAAGATGCTTTCATACCAATGATCTCTGCGTCGAGCCCAAGATGTGTTAGGAAGGAGGACAACTTCAAACCCAAAATTTTCTTGAGTTATATGTGTTATCCCCAAATTTGTAACCTTTCGGGTGAAGAATTTGAGGTACCCATCATAAAACTTCAAGTGTCCATCTTTAAGTATAATTCAGGCATTTCTTTATGAATTCCATGGCATTCAAATTCATTGAGTCTCTTGCCGAACATTAAAATCTTAACATGATAATACAAAGTAGAATATGAATTGTGAAGGTTCATGAGGTTCTATAGATACATGATTGTGAAGTTCATGAAATTTGGGGAATTGAAAGTGGATCATGTCAAAGTGTTTGATTGTTTCTTAGTGATCATAATTTAAATTTCCTAACATGTTGACATTATTTAAAATGGGCATGGTTTGCATACTTTATAATGTCTCACCAACATTTTGTCAAAGACATTCAAAATTAGTACAAATATCTTAAATACATATATCTAAAATATGTCAAGAGATATCAATCGCAAGGTCTTTGTCTTGGATTTTTCACATACTATATTGATTAATAACTCCAATACCATCTCTGCCAATTTCCCGGTGACTAGCTGACGGATGGTATCAATCTAGCCACATCACTGTGTTGGGCTTGAAAATATCTTTCCCATAAGGGGCTCAAAACTCCACCGTATAGCCAAGATATTACGATTTTTTGATATGCTTTTCCAAGCAAAAAGAAAAACTTCTAAGTAACGGTCAAATGGGCATCAAATTTAAGGTTGATATCTGGAACTATCAAATGGATGGTAAATTTAGGTCAAAGACTCAAAAATAAAAGTGAGCACGCTCACGCCATTACATCCCAACCTTTGTTGCCTTGTAGAACGCCTCTCACTTAATGAGCTTTAGCAAGTAGGAAAAAGCTATTAGACCATCCCGATTTTTTTGAAAAACATAAAATTTGATCAAAAACTCGCTAGATGAACTCAAATAGTTTTTTTGATACCCGAGGTATCGCGTTAAGCTCGACTATCTTGGATGGACCCAATGCTTTGGCACAACCCGAAGGCGCACGGTTTCTAGGCGAGTCCAACACACTAATCCTCGAGCAACATAACCAATGCCCTAGCACGAAGAACCGTAGGGTTAATTAGGATTGAACCCGTGACCTAGTGGTCACCAATGCAACCGTTGAGGCCAACCTCGAGGGCTTATGAACTCAAATAGTTGTTTCCCATCTCATTGGACAATTTATCCCCGTGAATATTTTCCAAGTCTGCACAAAGTGTCCCATGCTTAAGCAAAAGATGGGATCTCTAGAAGACAAGAATTTCACATATTTATATACCCCGCGGTGGGGAGAGGAGGAATGTTTTTGTGTTTATAAAGATAGTGAACCCCTATTCAAAATGTCTCGGTGATAAGACAACCTTTCCATGGTCATGTCAAACCCTTCTCCTCTAATCTTGCCATCTGATGTGATCATCTCCACTTGCTTAAATTTTAAAATAAATCTCTACCGTGCAAGATCCATGTGTATTGATACAGTTGTCAAGATTGTCAGATTTTTTGTACATGATTTACAAACAAGCAAGGATGTACATAAAGCCCGACTTCCCTAATTACCAAAGTTGTTACGGTGCAAAATCTAATTATATTAATATTGTCGGATTGTCAAACTTCTTGGACATGCTTTATGAATCAGCAACAATGTACATAGAGCCCGACATCTCCAATTGCCCACCTTCCCCAATTAACAAGGGTTGTTTAAATATGAATATCAAGATTCTTGGACTTCTTAGACAAGCCTTACAAATGAGTGAGGATTTACATTAAGCCCAACTTCCCAATTAAAACCAAGCATTATTTGGGAATATCTTTTGCATACAACCTTTGTTTTGGGCCACATCGAAGCATTGAAAGCTTTCTCGGTGAGAAATTCAACGGTTTACATTTGGATTTTGTTGAAGGTGAATTTTCTTTAGGCAATGTAAGGGTCCGACATCATGGTATATTGGAATTTGCAATTAATTTATTAAATTGTGCAAGCATTAATGAGTAAATAGTAAAAATGGGTCAAGTTGTACAAGTGAATTTGGAAAGTGGTTCAAAGGAGTTGGTTGGTAATTGGAGTGGTTATGTAACTACCACTCCAGCCGAAAAATTATATAAAAGGATTAAAATGGAATAGCAAAGGTTCTTCTCTACGCCCTAAAAGAGGGCTTCTGACTTTGTGTGTAGTAGTTTTTCATGTGTGTATGTTTATGTCTATAAAATATAAGCTTAACATGTGGGTACGGGTACTAAACAACTTAAAATGATGGGTCCGATGTATCATTTCTTAAGATCGGATTTGTTGTTTCTAAATGAAACCTACTTACATCCATGTACATTTTCTAGTTGTATTCAATTCTTCATGTTTTGAGGAACTTTGTGTTGTGGGATTGTAAAGGTGAACTTTATATCGCCCCATGTAGCTATATTTGGAGAAGACTTTGTGCTTTGGATGGGGTCTTTGTTTCTCATCACCCATAATCAATTACCATTTCCCTTTGCATGATGAAGGAGAAACTTTAATTTAATCTCCACCATCCTTGAGGGATTCTGGGTGGTCCTCTACATTGAGTTCACTCAAGGTTTTCCATCTCTTTTTCTTTTCATTTTCAGTTTGCTCTTTTTTGCTTTTTGGTTAGAAGTACAAAACAACCCCGTCATACAAGGAGTCGTTCCTCTCAAATTGAGAGGGACATCATTCGTTTCATAGTCGACTTCCCACATTTGTTTGTAATATTCCTGAAAATAATTTCTAACAAATCTAGATATTTTTGTTAAACCCTAGGGCAGTAGTAATAAAAATCTAACTTTTATAACAGTGGTGATAATCTGATTTTTTATTAAAAAAGCTGACCACAATGCTTAAAAACCAGTCTTTTTATTTATTGAATGCAAACCAGCTACTATAAAAATACTAGTGTCTTAATACAATTGTTTGGAGCTGAACTGGCGGAACACTTGCACCCTGAATTGTCACTGCAACCCCTGAAATGGAATTGCCAAGCTCAGATGTGAGGGTTTTCGTCCTCAAACTTGTATGCAAATGAGGGATTTCGTTCTCTATTGCTATTGCAAAAGTTGAAGCTACTTGTAGACAGAAAATAATTGATGAATTTCCAAGATGTTTGTACAATAAATCCCAAATCTGCCTTTATAACTTCCAAACACTCTCCAAAGTGGGTGCCCCCTTTTTAGACTTACATGCATGATCTTTGAACAATTAAAAATAATAAATTCCTCCTCCATGTTGGTGCCCCATCCTAAGAATAGGATTAAACACATTTAAAAATACTTTATCCACCTCCTATCCTAAAATTAGGATTTTGGTATTCATGCAGCTCTCTTTATTTATTTATTAATTCCAACTCAGGTGCCCAATAATAGAAGTCAACCTTCTATTATTATTTTATTCTATTAATGCTTTTTGGATTAAAATATAATTTAAGTGTCCTTTTCCAATTAAAATATAAAATATCCTTGGACCACTTAAATTAATTTATTTTCCTCTTTTAATTTCCCCTTAGCCTACGGAAAATAATAAAAATAGGCTTCAGGTATCCAGAATTAATTAATTTTGAAAAGGGGACATTACATTGTTGCACCTTTTTGTCAATATCCATTGGCTGAGTCATTCAAATTATGCCAAGCATTCCAGCAACATAAAATAGTGCTTACAATTTCTGACTCAAAATCACCAAAAATTGGCAGTAAGTCACGATACAGTAATGAAATGATATAGATTGCAGAAATTACAATTCTTGGAATGGCAATTAATTGCCAATTTTCAGCATGTAACTTTATCATTACTTGCCGAAAATCACCATAGAACAGTATAAAACGCCCAACATGAAAAAAAGGTCATTTTTCAGTGTTTTTCTGTGATTTTTCTCTGTGAATTCTCTCAGCAAATTTGGTGTTTGCCTGCTAAGGTTTTGAGTCTGCTAGAGTTTCCAGTTTGCTAGGGTTTCAAAGATCAAGCCTTGCCTTAATGGAATACAGTGGCACTAGGAGTAGCAGGTTACAAAACCACAATCATTTTAATTTATTTTCAACTTTCACGAATCATTACTTGTCTAAGTGTTTAGAAAGTCAGCATTGCCCCAGAACCTTAGTGTGTTGAAGAGTTTGAGCGCCTTGAGGAACACCATGATAACCTTATTTCATACTAATAATGTACGATAAACAAGGTTTGGGAAAATTTGCTTGGAGAAGAGAATAGAATCAGTGTTTCAAACAAGAAGATTATAGATTGGAGCTCCTTGGGTAGATATCTCTAAGTAAATTATGTGGTGGGAATCCTGTAACTGTACCATAGCGAAAATAATTAATGTTTGTAAAAAAAATTAAAATTATTTATTCAGGCATTAATTATTATCTGTAATACATGCATTCCTTAGTTTATGAATGATGGCATTCTCGAGTCCCTTGATTTCAATCCCTTGTGCATGTCTAGATTATTCGGAATCTAGGATGCTCCACAATTGGAATTAAATGACTCGTAGAAACCCATCATTCACATAAAAAGGAAGTTTAAGTATTGATTATTTCCTCTATAGTGTTTGTAAGGGACTCCCACTTCATGATGTACATGGAGTTAGCTATATAAGGAGCTTTGAATTCACTAGCAAATAAAATGAAAATCAAGTGGACTATTAGCAGTCTATAGCTCCCAAATGAATTCCATAACATTGTGATAGCCTTATTTGAACCTCTTCTTGTAACTCCCAAACAAATTTCATCTTGTTTAAGGGCAAACATGTATACTTTTGTTGTAGTTGTTTCTTTAATATAGCTAGGCTTTTACTATATGTATTTGTAACTTGTAAGTTTTTTGCCCGATATAAGATGGGTGGACGTAGATCTTAAATATGATAAATATTGAGCTATATTTGTTGGGATTTAGAAATGATCTTCAATTTATTCGTAAATAGCAAACCCTTCAAATGAATAGTAAAAGAAAAGCATTCTCGCTAGTGTTTGGTGAAGTCAGCAGCCCTTTGTAACCATGATTACATCTACATTCGCCAAAAATTGCCTACATTAGAAGCTACTTGACAATAATTAATAATTTTAATTCTTTTGACTGAGTTTAGCATTATTCCTAATTTCATTGAGCAATTTGAGTTCTCTATGACATGTAAAACTAGGACAAAATTGTTTTGTTTTGCTTTTTAGAATGGCATCGGCATCCAATTCATGCTCGGTTGCCCGAAGTAAGCCCAGTCACAAGACCCCTCTAGGAAGCATTGTGAACACGCAGAGGGCGATTGGGTTGTATGCAATTATTGTGGGATGAAGATGAGTGGAGGTGTCTATCGCCTTAAGTTCCACATTGCACGGATATTAGGGAATGAAGTGGCATTGTGCACACAAACACTACTTGAGGCTCAAAGAGAGTTGGTTGCTTACCCTACGGCTTATGTAGAAAAAAAGAAGAAAAGATGAAAGTTGACACACTTGCAGCCCTAGTAAATAGGAGGCAACAGGGGATGATTTTGACATTGAGGCCTCTTATTGCCCCAACTCCGGGGGTAGGGGATAGGGATGAGGCTCATCCACTGAAGATAGTTCAGCTACTTTTTTGTTCCTCAAAGTAGTTTTGGGTCACAACCTTCACTTGAAAGTATCGCTTAGAATAAAGAAACGCACAATGAAATAAGGATAGTTGTGGCAAACTTTTGGTACTATAACAATATTCCTTTCAATGTGGCAAAAAGTCCATATTGGGAGAATTTGGTCATTGCATTGACTATTGTCAGGAAAGGGTTCAAGGTTTCTAGTCCCTATGATTTGAGTGGCCCATTGTTCAAGGATTTCGTCAAACATATCAAAACTCTTGTAGAAAACGAAAAAGGTATGGCAAAAAAAGGCTACACAATTTAGTTTAATGGGAGGGTGGATGGGAAAAACCACACATTGATTAACTTCATAGTGGTTTCAAGTGGGCATCTAGTCTTCTTGAAGTCAATTGATGCCTCCCGCCAATTGAAAACTAACAAACACTTTTTTAGATGAGGTGGTGAGGGAGGTGGGCGTGGAGAATGTCGTCCAAATTGTGACAAACAACGCAGCGGCATATGTAAAGAACAAGGAGACTTCATGAGAAGAGGTAGGTTATACTTTTTTGACCCCTTGTGCAGCCCATTGCTTAGATCCCTACTAGAGAGGACATGGGAAAACTCTCATGGTGAAAAATGCAATTGAAGAGGCAACAAATATTACCAAGTTCATCTACAATCATACTTGGGTGCTAAACTTGATAAGAGAGCACGCCAATGGAAAGGAGTTTGTGTGATTGAGAGTCACACAATTTGCCACAAACCTCATCACATTGCAAAGTATTGCAATCTCACTAACATCCCTTCAAAGAAATGTTTTGAGTCACCGGTGGTTGGAGTCTCACTATGCTAGGAAGGCCAAGGGGAAAGGGTCATGAAGACCCTTTTTAATGATATGTTTCAAAGCAAATGGAGGAAATCATTAAGGTAACCTAAACTTAATGTGCAAAAATATTAAACACACATGGTATGGATAGGCAAACTCTATTACAAAACAAAACAAAAGTATAAACATCCTTCTATTAATTATAAGGATTATAATACATTATAGAAAACAAGAAGGTAAGGCTAAGAAGCATTATATCCCTTAGCCCTAAGGAGAATTGTGTGAATAGTACTTTGTACTTAAAAACCTGACCGACCATATGTGAAGATCAAGTACACGCACTCATGCATTTACATCAAGATTCAATTACATGAAAGTTTGTCTTTTGTAAGTGCCACGGTGACAATTCAACTTCTCGTTGCATGGTCTCGCAAAATGGGATTTTCCTACACAAGTGTTAAAGTGGATAGCATACTAGCAGGAAGTTTGTGCTCACACCAATGGCTAATGTGCATGTTATTTGAATTAATGTGTTCTTGAGTGGGTTGAAGTTGAGCACATTGTGCATAGGCTATATACAAATGAGTTCAATCATCCTTGTTTGTGCTTAGATTAGTGTAGTTTTATAGGTAGACCTAACAATAGGAGGGATCTCAAATCGTGAGTCAACTAGAAAGCAAAATAATGGATGGGTTACAAAATTTCATTCTATCAAATTCACACAAATAAAACAATAAGAATGATGCAACATGAAAATTTGAGATCAATGGCATTTTTACCTATAGGAGGCTATTTGTTTTTATTGAGAGGATTTGAGTTACACTAGCAAACGGACTGTTGCAAGAGACGTGACAATAAGAACAGGAGGGCCCTAATGATAAATAATTGTGTACAAGATATAGAAAGTGCTTGTACAACATAAGAGAAGTTCAAACCTTGGTATGAGAATTCTAATGCCACTATAATCTTGATCTCCTAAAATATGTTATATGCTCTACAAATAGGTGAGTATAGTTTGGTAACAAATCATGTGACAAAATAGTAAGAGATCATGAAGAAACTCAAATCACAGTTGAAGGAAATTAGGGGATAAAAAAATTGTGTCATCGAATTGAAAAATCTACCGAGGTCTTACTAAGGTTTTGTGCCTGCTTTAAGAATTATAAATAATTAAGTACCCTTTTTCAAAGAATTGGTTAGTTTATTGTTGCATGAAGAGCAGGTGACCAAGTAGAACAAGGATGAAGGGATCTCAAACAATGCATTACAGAAAGAAAAAAATTGAGGGAACAGGAAAGAATCATCCTTATCAACAAAAGGGAAAGATGATAAGTTCAAGCAGAAACAGTAACGAAATAAAGGTATGCCTAAATCAGGTAATGATCAAGGCCATCACTTTTACTGCAACAAGTTTGTTAATTTTAAAAGGAATGTCAAAAAGACACTGTGCTATGTCTCATAAGAAGCTAAAAACCAGGATATTGATGATAAGTCTAATGAACTTTCATTCCTAACCACAATAGAGGCTAAAAACATGCCAACCAATATTTGGCACCCAAATTCAGAAGCAACCAAAAACAAAACATAAAAATTGATGCTTCACAAACCTGGATAAGGAAAACACGGTTTAATATCAATGTGGTTGGAGATGGAAGAACATGCAGAGTACAAGAACACGTTTCTATGACACTACTTGTTACAAAGAAAAGTAGAATTCAGAAGCATGGACTGAACAAAAACCTTAGGACAGTCAATTGTGACTTTATTGTTGTTTGACTTCTGCATTTATTCCCAAGGAAGAAGCTATAATTTAACGGATATAGGCAATAAGTACCTTGTTTAAAGGTTATTTGGCAAGCTGAAACACCTACGGACTACTGGATTTTGATACTAATACGGCCAGTGTCAGTGGTGATGATTTTGATGGAGGAATGTATTCAGAGGAAGCTAATGAATGGCAGGTTGAAACTGAGCAAGGGCAAGAAAATGCAAATGAAAAAAGCAGCTCCTGAAATGTTAAATTTGAGGTTGCTACCAGATAGGTTAGGCTTCTAGCTAGTTGTAGCTGGCCCTTTTCAACTTATCAATTCTTAGCTTTAATAGTGAATTTTTACTAATTTTGATGTTTGATGTTCATTGAAGTGCCTTTGATGATAATGCATTTACGAGATTCTTAGAAAGGATAACAGGAGTGACTCGTTGTCCACTAGTCTTCAAACAGTTTTGGATAGCAATCCTTTTATTAATCAGCATCTTTAACATTAAAACCTAGAAACAATAAGATTCAACAATCATAAGTGGTCCGAAATTTAATTCCATACAGCATTCCAAAAGTAACCCAAATCTTGCTCCAACTAATTGACACTAAAGGGGCACCATAAGAATGCAATGTATGTTCCTCATTTGTGCTCCCAACCATCAAATGTAAAGGATCACCTTGAGCTCTCAACCATTCAAGATAAGAAGGAAGCCTTGAGTTCTAGTTCACACTAATAAAATGCCTCATCCAAAAGCTTGTAGATTCTAAAAGAAGCATTCATATCAAACCTATGACCACCTGAGGACAAGCAATTCTTAATGGTCTGTTTATACATAAAAAGAAGGCCATTATATGCAGTTAATCTAATTACTGATATAAAAGGTCTATTCTTGTAAAAGGATGTTCATAATTGTAAAGATCAGGAAGTGAAAAGATCACTGCGGGCTTACAGAAGCATAGAGTGCTATTCTCATATTGGCCAAGATATACGAATTCGTTCATTATCTTTTATAATAAGAGAGAAAACAGGGGTAATTCATACCGTTCTCTATTTTCACTAAACTCTGAAGCATTATTTCCATCTTCTTGTTCATGTCAAAACTATCATCCACAAAGGGAGCAACAAGAACTAACTTCTTGTAAAGATCTTGAGCAAAGTTGCATATGCTCTTAGCTGTCTCCACCTCTCCACCAGCCACCCGACTGATGGCTAACCTCATGAGCTCTCCCGTCAGATCTCCAATCTAATAAAGCACAATAAATACTAGAGAGCAAGTCTTCCAACATATCCATAAAACCTTATACAAGAACATAAATGTCTTATACTTACTCCTAAAAGATAATCCAGGATATTGATCTTGAATTGGCTAGTAGATAAATCGCTAAGCTTTGAAATGTCATTGTTGAGATCTGCAAGGGTCAAAAGTTTCCCGCTCTTACAAAATTCAAGCACAGTCGCTGCTTCTACGTACTCTTGAATCTGTGCCAATTTAACAACACCACAGCAAAAGATTGTAAATGGCTCTGCAAATAAAAGAATTGAGAACCTGCCAATGTAATGTCTCAAGTACTAACAAACAGATTCAACCAACCCCTGGTGAAAAAGCTCTTCTAAGCTTCCATGCATTGTCATCGTTGCCTTGCAACTCTTTAGTAATCCGTGACAGGTGCTGCCTAGTAACCACACTCAGATCCTTCTCTGCCTGTTTTAAAACTGTTTCCTTGTCATCATTACCAATCCTGCAAAATTGAGATGGCGCCAAAATATTTGAGAAGCTAAATACTTGTGTGGTCACAAATGATCACACCTGAGCTATGAAACAGACAAATGCAAGTGAATGGTGAAATATTTATAATTTGGTGGATAATTATAGTTACAGTCACAGAAGTTAGATCTAAAGCTAAGGACTGGGACAGATATCTTTAATATATCTATCTGAAAAACACTGATATGTATCTATCTCAAGACGCCTATCTTGGATTTGTCACATACATCCACCCATTGAAGGGTTCCACATTGATCAATGACTCCAACTTCTCCACAGATTTAATGCAGATTGGTGAGCAGATGGCCTCAATCTAGCTGCACCAGTTTTTGGCAAAAAACTATTTCCAGGAGAAAAAAACTCTAGACTCCACCATATGCCCAAAATATTGCATTTGTTTATCGCTTTCTCCATGCAAGAAGAAAATTCACCCTACAATGGTCAAAAGGACATCCAATTTAAGGTCATCAATTTTGATTGACATCTCCCACTATTGCACTCGCTCCTCTCGCCCCGTGTCTTCTCATTGTAGTTACACCTCTCCATGTTAAGTAGACATTTGCTGGAATTTTTTTACAAAAAGAAAAATCTCAGAAGGAAGATACAAAAGGTTGAATGTCAAAACAGCTTGTAATTCAATGAAGAGCTTGCATGGCAGAGTAAATGCACAAATATCAACAACACAAAGGAGGTGTGCAATAGCTGATTCACGAATTGACAGATGTCTTTCACGATCTACTGCATGATTACCACTAGATAGAAACAAACAATTAGGGGCACGGCTCAGACACTTAAGTACTATTGCTTTAGTTTTAGTACACAATGCCAAGATAGAATAAGAATAAAGCACAGGTATATTCTAGGACAGGCCTATTATAGGAAAATAGAATAAAGTAAATAAAACCATGCAAAGTCTGAGGAGTGTTGTAGAATAATAAAGCAATAAATCTAGACAAAGGGTAAATCTGTTTTAGAAGAATAAAGAGAAGGCTAAAAGTAAAGGTTGTTTGAAGATAAAGGAGGGATTGATGTTTATTTAATCACACTTGCATAAAAGTTTGGAAGGCTTTAAGAGAATTTTGTTTTACAAGGTAGTCTGCTGGACGTCAACATTTTTGGCCAGGTGCAGGGCCCAATGTCTGGTGATCGTACCCTTCTGGGGAAAATCTTTATTGATTAAATGTACTTTCTGTAATAGCTTTTTAAAATGTTCTGTTCAGTTTCTGGTGTTTCTGTTGTTCATCACTGATCTGAAATAGATCAATTCAGTTCAGTGAACATGATGTAACTCTCATATTTTAGATTCCAAAAGGTGACAAGACAAAGACCAAGATTGCTCAGACAAGAAGAGAAAAGAACGAAATTTTTGTGCATCAGTAGACATGGACCAAGCAAGAGACCCAAGAGAACATCTGGACACTGACAAACCTCATAGCAATATGAGACATAAGGCTGTTCAGACAGGTTCTACAGGTTGTGAACGTGTCCCCAAAGACAGAAAATTCAAGAAAATAAAACAGACAGGATCGACAGGTTGCAAACCTGTTCCCTGAAGACATAAAATTTAAGAAATAAAACAGCTTTGACATGGAATAAAGTCATCCGGATACGACGAAATGAGAATCCAACCGTCCATCGTTGACCATGATTTCTCTGGTGGCTTTATTCAAACAAGGGGCACACCATCCTGTTCTCTCACGGAAATGGCAAACCACATGGACAATGACTTGCCAGCACCCTGAGCTCGACATGTTGCTTTTAGAGGCCCTTTGCGTCCTCATAGAAAGCCTTGTCATTACCATAAAGAGAGTTTCCATACAGGGCAATTATTGGGTCCCTGATATCCTTCCATTTGTCAATGACAAAAGCTCCATGTCTGAACATGACATTGAACCCTTTTGGTGTTTCCCTATCTTTATAGCATGCTCATTACTCTTTTTCTTCTTCATCGAATGAGTCCCTAGAGCCATGTTGGCTGCAGTGTTGCCGGAAGCTTGAATCACACCAAGAAAAAAGGAATGGAAATCTCAGATCACTTAAGCAATTCTACACTATTTACTTTGACATTTTTATGAAAATCTTAAAGGTGTGATCATTAATTTATAGGAGAAAAACCCAGTTTTGCTGCATTGAATGATTGAAAAAAATCTGACAAGGTCATTTGGCAGGTGGATATCTGGCTTGAATGTTTGTGTGTGTACTAGATTTGGGTATGGATCATCGTGGTGCCTTGGGACACTCAATAGCTGCTACCTTTCTTGTCAATTAATTGTGTCACATGAAAATGGCTCCTTGGTGTTTTCTTCAAAGGGGGCGCTTGTCACCTTGTGATTTTATCATCTTATGGCAACCCACCTGAAAAACACTTCATGCCCTGTGGGAGTCAATAAGCTTTATAGAAACAAATGGCATGTCAATCTATGTTGACTCCTAGTGGGACCCACTCCTTTCATCAGTCAATGAGAAAATCAGACCACTCTTTTGAAAATCAGCCTTAAGCAAGGTCCCGAAGTAAGGAATGCAACTTAGAGTATTTAATTTTGATAGTTCTCAGACCTCGGGCATGTGAGAACTTACCATGCTAGAGTGAGGTTCCAAGGCAACTAAATTCCATGTATCTAATTTTCAAGCCCTCAGAATCTCAGTTCCTTGAACGAAGAATTTTTTGTCAGTGCCTCCCACTATGTTGAGATTTGAACTAATCAAGTCTGGCACCTCAGACCTCAGTGCCTTGAGGTCTTTGAGCTGGCTTCCTAAATATCAAGAAAATGAGATCAAAAAGAAACTTAAGCAAACCTTTATGTTGATGGGATCCAAGGACAAAACTTCACAACTTAAATCTTTGACAAGGGAAGGAAGGCATTATGGAGGCACACGTGTTCGGCTTTGGAAAAGTGCAGACAAAGCACTGCTTTGAATAACAAGACTTAAAAAATATTTGGATAGGTATACATGAGTCTATAGGATACTGATAGGCTAGTTGCAGGTCCTGAATATGAGTACGGTATGTATCCAATACAGATACATACCAGATACACTGCATATATGATCAAGGTACAGGGATCATAGTCCAGATAAATCTAAAGACATATCCAGACGTATCCAGACTATCACCCATACCTGAGTCGTATACAGGTCGAATCCACGGAAAAAAACTCTTTTCAGCATTAAAAGCATACAATGCCAGAAAGGCACATAAAAAGCACAATAGAGACCTTAAATAGTGAAAAAGATAACATAAAACAAAAGCAAAACCACTTACGTCTCATTCCCTCATTGCATACTCACCTCTTTAAGCTCTCTTTGCTCATTTAGGTTTGATTCTTCGTCAAGAAACATTGTTATCATAATCCTACACTAGTATGAGTGAGGAGCTTGAAAAGACTCTTGGATTATTCACTGAAGGTGTGGTTTTATTGTTAAGTTTTTTTTTCATTTTGTTTTCAATCCTCACACACTTTCTTCATTCTTGTTTTGATGTTTATTGTTTTCATTTTAAATTTTTAAAAAAATTGTTAAAATTTTCATTTTAAATCTTAGAAAATCTATGTAAAAGACACCGAGAGGTATCATTCTCGAGGCACCTATATTTGATTTTACAAATAAGTGGAATAGGTGCCTCGAGAATGATACCTCTCGGCATCTTTTACATAGATTTTCTAAGATAGGTATGCTAGTTCTGATTTACTGTTGCAGTAATTTTGAAGACATGATGAATTAAAAAAATGACAGTTTAAATATGTTCAAATAAATATTTCAAGAACGGAGCTTTCATTAAATTATGAATTAACAGGGATATCTAAACCGAGATTCCAGCCCGGTACAAAAACATCACAAGTAGTCTATTAATAAAAAGGATAAAAATGAATGAAGTGGAAAAAATATGAATAGAGTGGCAACTGGCAGATCGTGACAAATTAGACAATTTCTATACAAATAAAAATTGACAACGTGCTCTGTTTTTCACTGACACGTAATCACAACAATCTCATTTTTGTTCGTTTTCAAGTGGCCTAAGATTTCATCGATTCCAGCAGTGGGATAAAAATTAGAACAATGCAGAAGCATTGAATGAAGCCGAGCACAAATTTTAGTAGAAATATAGAAAATGTATTTGTATTTTCCTTTCTGATATGTATATTTAAATTTTTGTAAGCCATCGTTTGGCAAGGAGCCACCGAACGGACAGCACACGGATTAAATCCTCGTTTTTTGCAAAATTCAGCGAATACATTGGCACGAATTACTAACTACTTGAAGTACAGAGGCAGATTCTCCCAGAATTGTAAACATTAGCCGCATTTATCTATTTCTTTTACTGTTTTGGTGGCAACAATGGCAGTTGTGGCTCCACTCTGTGGCTGGGCCGATTGCAATGGCACGAATTCAAATCCCCAAGGGAGAAGAGCTTCAAGACAACTTCCACATGTGAATAACAATCAAGTTCTGTCCAAGCGTAACTGGTTATCCTTTACAGAGCTTAAATGTGCCAAATGCTCCCAGCTCTTTAGAGAGAAATCCTACGCTTTTTCAATTTTTTTTTTTGATGTCGGCCCAAAAAATGAACCACTCGCACCATTACAGCCCTGGCTGCCACTGTAGGAACGCCTCTCGGCGTAACAAGTTGTCAACTACATACATGCTATGCCCTAGGGTTTGTTGTTTTCTTCCTTTATGGTGTTGGTTTTTAAACTTGCAGGCACAACTAAAGAGAATATTAGTACAATATTAACAAATTCTACCTCTTCTAGCCAACCCCGATTTGAATCGATTTGCATTGACCATTATGGAGGCATGTCACAATGCTAGAGCAGTTTCTAGGAGGTGGGTGTATTCTTTGGCAATGATGATTGTAATGGCGAATTCAAAAGTTCATATAACCGATGAAAGCCCATGCGTGTGCAATACTAGGTCAAGGCATTAGAACTTGCAAGTAGGGGTGCCAACTTAAAAAATTTGGGGCACATCCAGGAGCAAGAAGACAAAGATGCAACCTATGCCATGAAAGCAGGTCATCCTTTGTCAAAGAAAGGTTCTTCATCTTGATCGATGAAGCCATTGGTTGCCCCATGTCGTAGCTTGATTCTCCCATTTATGGCCCCAATACATCCGTTTGTGGCAACACCCTCCACACAAGATGAGGATTCACCTCTTTTGCAAAAGATGACAAAAGGACCATTGGAAAGGTCCTTCCAAAATGAGAGCAGCGATATCACGAGATGAGCACATCACGTGATGTGTATATGCAAATAGTTTGTCATTCAATGTTGTCAAGTCACCATATTGGCAAGAAATGAGAGTGATCAATGAGGCCCCAAAAAGGGTACAAAGAGTCAAGTTATGAGAAAGTTCACTCCACCCTATTGGTAAAGAAAAAAAAAAACATGTAAAATCTTCATTGAATCCAATTAGAGATTCATGGGCCGAAACGGGAGTGTCCGTCGTTTTTTATAGATGGAAAGATGCAAAAAACCAACCTTTTATCAATGTGGTTATAGTATGCTCTGAAGAGGTAGTGTTTATGAAAGTAGTTGATAGTGAGGAACATGTGAAGGATGCCCAATTCAATGCCAACATCCTTTTCGAAGCCATTGAGACGGTGGGGCCTAAAAAAGTTGTCAAAGTCATAAGGGACAATGCTACAAATTGCAAAGCCACCGGGATATTAGTGGAAGCGGGGTATGGGCACATTTTTTGGACACTTTGTGTCGTCCACTTACTCAACTTAAAGCTCAAAAAGTTGGGCAACTTGATTGGATTAAACAAGTGTATGCCAAGAGCAATGAGATCCAGATATTTGTGACTAACCATCACTAGTCTTAAGGTATTTTCAAATTCCCACTCTCATTTGGAGCTACTGAAGATACATGAAATTATCTTTCTTTTCTTTATAGTGTTGTAAGTTTTTTAAAATAAAGTACTTGTGGCTTTTGAAGTTTTTCAATTTTTGTTTTAATTTCTTACTAGGTTGTTGAGACTCGATTTGCATAACACACAATCATCTTGAGTAGACTTGTGAAGGTGTGAGAGGCACTCGAGCGGAATGGTCACTTGCAATCTATGGGTTGCATGGAGGCAATCAAACACAAAGCAAGCCCAAAAAGTGAATGTGTTGATCTTAAATGATGACTAGTGGGATTGTGTAGAATACTTGTTGAGTTTTACTAGGCACATTATGGGAATGATCCACTTTACTAACATGGATCAACCATGTCTAGGAAAGATATATAATGGCATCAACTCAATGATTGAGAAAATGAAGATCATCATAAATGAAAAAGAGTAAGATCTCGAGGAAACATTTTTCAAACAAGTAAAATCATACCTCATTGAGAAGTGGAACAAAATGACCACCCTATTGCATCTCCTTGCCTTTGCATTGACTCCTAAATTCTACAACATGGATATCATCGAGGTGCCACCATATAGGGATGTTGAAGTCGAGTGAAGGGTATATGTTGGCATTCTTTAGGCTCTTCCCTAGTCCTAAGGTCAAAGACATGGTAATAATTGAGTTTGGAAATTTCATAGCCTCCACAAGTCATAGCCTTCACGCTCTTTGGGACAAATACAAAGAATATTCTCATATGTGGTGGTACTTCCTTGGTCAAGGATCCATTTACCATGCAACTGTTCGCAATCAATGTCTTGTCATAGGTGAGATTTTATTTTTAATTCTCTTTCCTTTTTGTTTTAACTTTTTTAAAATTAATTTTGAGTTTTTATTTTTATAAATTTTAATTTTGCATTGAATTTGCCTCAATAGGTTGTGAGTTCATCTTCCTCTAAGCACAACTAGAATACATACAACTTCATCCACTCAGAGAAACGCAACAAGTTGGGGGCAAAAAGGACAACAAGTTGGTGTATATACATTACTTGTGCCTTCTATCCCACAAGCGATGAGTATAGGGGGCAACAAAGCATTGGGATGTCAATCCGGAGAATGTTGGCTTGGATGCTTCCATTTTCACATGTCATTACATGACATGGAGACTCCTTTGACGTTGTAGGACTTAAATGGGGTGCTAGAGGTAGTGGGAGTGCTTCGAGTCCATGTGTTTCTAATGAACCACATCATGATGTTGATGTTGACGCTCTCAATGAAGAGCAATGTGATGAATATCGAATATTAGTTTGATGTAATACTTAACTTAAATTTAATATTTATCATAACATTTGTGACTTGTTGTTTGGCATTTGGTTGGCTTTATACAAATTATGAGTAGTGTTTTGTGGTTATTTAACTTGTTTTGTTTTTTTGGTTTTTATATGCATAGTATGTAGTTAATTCCTATTTGTTAGGATAAAATTTTTGTTTTGATTTTAAATCATATATTTTTTGTATGGCCATATCCAGGACCCCAGAAACATTTGCCATATCTGTACCTGTATCCAAAACATATCAGCAACTTAGATGAGTCTCGCATGGAAAGCTTCCAGTTTGTCTAAGCCGATGACTGTTAAGACAGTAGCAGATTCAGTCACTGACAGATTGCCAGGGCTCAGTTTACTTCCGAGCTTCATCGTGAGGTCGATACCTAAGGAATACAAAATTTGAACAATATATGTAACGCAACTAGAAAAAATCCTCTTGTTCTTACGAGGCTATCTCATATCTCCAAAAGGCCTGTTGGCTAGGCTGGGACCAAACAACCACCTTATAACTGTAGCAGCCATGTGGCGAGGTTGTGGATTAATTATAATGTGATACAATCCAGCATACCCATGTTTTTAAATATTAAGAACGTGGGAGAAGCTTACCCCTTACTCTCTTAAAAGGTGGCCAATAACCTCACCCAACATTCACCAAGCGAAAAAAAAAAATGTAGATGGGCCAAAAAAAAAGTATAAATATACTGCTGATTTCCCATGAACAAAATAAAATAGCCTTCCGCAATTACATAAAACTTTAAAAGAGTAAATAGGGTATTTGGTGAACCCAAAATGCCAAAAACCTAAAGGCTAAAATAACATTTAAATCCAAAAATCCTCTGCAAACCCAGTTCAATTTTGTTAACAAAAAGCACAAAATTCCCTACACTTTTACCCCCATCCTTCACAAACACACTTTAAATTCGTAAATTTTGAACCAAACTCATCCTAGAAAATGTAAGGAATAGGTAATACCTGTGGACCTGAAAAATAACCTTCTTGCTGTTCTGTGTAACATCACGGCTTGCCTTCACAAGCCTCTCTCTCTTATCATTCTAGATTCCGCGCAAAAGTACATAAATAAACACCGAGCTAATCACAAAAACTCATCTTAAACTGAAAACAAAATGTCATATACTAATTAAATTGAAAAGAAAATTTTAAAAAAAAAGGTACGTACGAATTGATACAATTAAAAGCGTACCAGCTGGTTGAGATGCTCGCAATACTTTTCAAATTCGTTCTTGAATGGGCTTGGATTATCAGCCGGCATTGTTGCTTTGAAGCGTTTAGCTGAGGTCTCTGTGGGCATATCAGAAAAAGAAAAACCTGCAAGAAACAAATTCAAATTCAATGTTGAACAACACTGTGAAGGACGTAATTTAAAGTATGTATTTAAGAATGATGTTTGTGTGGAGATTTAACCTTGTGGGTGTCCGCTAAGCTTAGCAGGTACTCGATAAATCCATCGGCGCGTGCTTCTCAACAACATTTCCACAAATTTGTTTCAGATTTATTCAAATGCTCCATTTGTGTTTCTTTTGATTTTGGTTATCGATCTAAACACTAAATAGGGTTTGATGTGGTTATAAATCTCATTATTAGGAACACCAATTTTTTTTGTCGAGGGTCAAGTTGGTAAAGTGTACTTTGGGGTTCTCTTTCTCCACCAATTCTCCTTAATATTTTAGTGGTCTCACTAAGTAGTATCATATCACCATCAATCGCCCACACGAAACGTGCGATGTGCATGTCGAAGGGGAAGTCAAGGAAGAGGTTGATTTTGAGAGACCAAAACATAAAAGGAGGAAGGGTTGTAGAAGAGGGGGTTAGAGGGAGGAGAAGGAATTGGGAGAGGTTAATGTTGGGGCGGGGTATCATTTTGTGGAAGCTATTTTTTTTTAGGAGGAAGATATGTGTCATTTGTACGTTTTGTTAATTGTTTGATAGAGAAGTGGGATATGGCGTGCATGGCGTTGTGGAAACACATTCTAGAGATATCTTTGAAAGTAAGGTGTTGGCAATGAATATTTTAAAGGAGAACTTTCATTTTTGTTGATGTGGAAGTCAACAATTGTTAAAGAAACTACAATTTTGCATTGAGGGTTCATTATGTTGTCGTTTTCATGTTCATGTACGATAATGGTTTCTCTTCAAATTTCAAGAACGTGATCAAGGTTCCCACCCATAAACTTTCGTATTGAGTCGTGGAACAAGTGCGGGACATGATGAAAGAAGAAATGCGTAACACGAGACATCAAAATAGAAATTAGTTTTTGCTATAACTAAGTAAACCATTACCAGGATAGAAATGGAAGTTTCTTTCCGAACCTTAGTCCATACCTTAAGGGAATCCAAGATAGGGTCTGCCGGCCTTCATGCAAGATATCGGTTTTTTGCATGGCAAATTGGTTTGGGTATACGGTGCAGTCCTGTAATCACTCTAAGCTGGACTCGTCCATTAGTTAATACGAGTGAATATAGAGGAGGGGTATACGGATAGATGGGACCCACTAAGAGGGAGGGACTCTATCGGTAAAATATTTTATATTTTAACGAAATTTAGGTAACTTTCCCTGAGGTCCTTGATCCATGTTTTGTTTGAATGGAATTTTTAAAACGTTTGTGGAAATTGTCAGGTACATATACTAAACTTAAATGATGGTGGTGACGTGGCCCAATTTCATCTTTGTGGAATTTCTATCCTTACAAGGGTTTCGAATGGCCATTTCAACACAACGAGTTTATGTGAAAGTGTTCAAAGACTATAGTGAGACACTAAATACAATGACAAAAGATGGCAATTTTAGTACCAACGAGGAGAATCTTGACCGCTTAATTTCAATGTTTTTAAAATCATGTATTTTCCCAGCTTTGTTTTTAAACAAAAATAATATTCCCTTATTCAGAATACCTAAGCACCTACTCCTATGGGGACTCGAACCGCGACCACCTGCAATATAATCCGGCGTACCTCTGCAGGGAATATTCCACGTAAACATGACTAAAATGAAGCATTATTACAGGCATCCCTGCAAGTCGATTGAAAACCTTTCACTGACACCCACTCCTCCTATTCATGTTTACCATTTATGAAACAAAATGCAACTACAAACAATGTCGGAAAAAAATAGTGATGACACGGAAGAGAACTACTTGGACACTTATGGGCTTCATGCATGGTGAATGCACGAAAATGTGTTTCCGAAGGTGACATGAGCGGAGCAGGGGGCAATGAAATGGAAGGCTGAGATTATTTTGTTCAACGTTTATTTACGGACAACAACAATAGAAGATATCTCGCCTTCAATGTCCGACACATGTTAGTTGTGTACGGTATTTCCCTTGTTGAAAATGTCTTTGGCGTAATAAGATGTAAAAACTACTTGAAATTTTATTGTTGTGTAAGATCTTCCATTTCATCCCACCACCAAGAAAATCTCTATCTTCGTTTTGTCTACGCACTTAATCATGGGCCCATGAAGGACATCAACGTTTAAAGTAGAGTAAATTAAATTCATTAAATCCAATCAGTTGTACTCTTTTACACTTATAAAAGGATTGAACGAGCATTGTGAATTATAAGAAACCGAAGATACAACACATGTAAGTTGACGGTCTCAAGTGGTTCCATGGAAGATGTCAACGTACCATGAATAGTGGGTCGCCGAGTCACTTGTCATCCCTTTAGTGTAAATATATATAATTTAAACCTCCACATTTATGACCAAACAATAACAATTTCGTCATCAGGACCAAACGATATAAAAATGTAAACAAGTGGGCGGGAATTCAAAATAGCGATCACATGTGACCGACATTTGAAATGGCAATGATGGGAATGGATTTACATATACTAACTGGAAAATTGAACAATATTAATTTAGGCTATACAAACTCAAATTCAAAAAAACAACATTGACATGTATGAAAGGCCTCAATATCACATGGAAAAGTGCCAATAAAAGGTTACATTTGAAGGAAATGGTGAAGATGCATGTTAATAGATCGAAGAAATATTCTAACATTCACTCGGTCTCTTTGATTGGGTGAAAGATAATGTAAACATGTCGTTTAAAATGGAGATACTGGCGACCAACATAGCAACTTCCTACGAATGTTTTGTTAGGAAAAGAGGAGACACCCATTATAGAAAGGCGTGACATGCACTTGAAGCAAGACACGTAGATGGTGGGGTGCATGTTTTTAACGGCTTGGAACCCTAGTCGATCGAGCCAAACAATATAAAAAGTAAACAAGTCTTGCGAGAATTCAAAATAGCGATCACATGTGACCGACATCTGAAATGACAGTGTTGGGAATGGATTTACATATATTGACTAGAAAATTGAACAATATTAATTCAGGCTATACAAATTCAAATTCAAAAAAACAACATTGACATATATGAAAGGCCTCAATATCGCATGGAAAAGTACCAATAAAAGCTTACATTTGAAGGAAATGGTGAAGATGTGTGTTCAATAGATCAGAAGAAATATTCTAACATTCACTTGGTCTCTTTGATTGGGCAAAAGATACTGTAAACACGTCATTTAGAATGGAGATATTGATGACCAACATAACAACTTCCTACCAATGTTTTGTTAGGAAAGAGGAGACGCCCATTACAGAAAGGCGTGACATCCATTTGAAGTGAGACATGTAGACGATGGGGTGCATGTTTTTTACTGACTTGGAACCACGGTGGTCGAGAGCCAAACGATATAAAAATTTAAACATTGGGCACAAATTCAAAATAGCGATCACATGTAACCGACATCCGAAATGATAGTGATGGGAATAGATTTACATATCTTGACTAGAAAATTGAACCGTATTAATTCAAAGCTATACAAATTCAAAATCAAAATAAAATAAAAAAACATTGACATATATGAAAGGCCTCAGTATCACATGGAAAAGTGTCATTAAAAGCTTACATTTGAAGGAAATGGTGACGATGCGTGTTTAATAGATCAAAATAAATATTCTAACATTCACTTGGTCTCTTTGATTGGCCGAAAGATATTGTAAACACGTCGTTTAGAATGGAGATACGATGACAAACATAACAACTTTCTATGAATGTTTTGTTAGGAAAAGAAGAGACTCCCATTATAGAAAGGCGTGACATGCATTTGAAGCGAGACACGTAGACAGTGGGGTGCGTGTTTATTTACGACTTGGAACCCTAGTCACCGAGAGGATAAAAACTAACAGCGATAAAAACAAATTACAAAGAGAAAAAATAAAGAACAAGAAAAAGGGCCACCTTGTATGCCTTTTTCTCAATATTTCCTTGATATGACAAGTCTAACAATGAAATTTTAGGGTTTTCATGTTATAGATATAGATATTTTACATTTATGGTCATGACACATTTAAGAATTTTTTTAAGGGCATTCGATATACATATTCCTTAAAGTGAAAAGATTCCAGTTGAACGTATACCTTCAAAAATATTTGTTTCTCCATGTATTTAACAACAAAATAAAAGTTGAATGAGAAAAATAGACCCATGTCAAACAAACCCACCAACCGGGTTAAGCCCTCTTTCAAACGCAAAGCGGAATATGGAGAGCGACACATCCTAAACAATATTTCAGACATGACATTTTCCTTTTCATAATAATACAAGTAATTTATTTGAAATCTACACTCGAGAGGTGTTAACCACGCTGAAAACCAAGTTAATGTTGCAAATCTAGCAATAATTAGATAGATGCGGGCTTGCATAATAAGAAACAGAATGTTACGCTAAACCGTGCTAAACATGAATGTTACCGTTGACAATTTGGTTAGTTGAGTAGTTATCACCCCATACTGAGAGTGAGGGTGATGATTGTCTATTTTGTTGGGCGTAGTATGCCTCAAGGCCCAGAGAGGGGTCTGCCATATGCATTGAATCCCGACATATTCAGGGGTTATATGAATACCTGCAAAATAATGGGAAGGAGCGAAGGTGACGGTAAAAGCTAATGAGGTAATAAAGACGAAAGAGTCGTTTAGTTTGAAAGAACTAGTAGAAATATGACTCTGAACCAGAAGGTAGGAAGTTTCACGTCGGGTTCACCAATTTTGTACGATGGAAAAGTGACAAGTGAGGATGGGAATCTACAAGTAACTCTTCCTCGCACCCGACCTCCCGAGGTCGTGCCGAGACAACAGTGGGGATGGAATATGTGTGGGATACAGACAAACTAGTTAGGCAATCTAATGTCTTCTACACGCACTAGTGGAAATTGTGAATCTAAGGCAAAGAAGGCCCTCCTACCACCGAATCGGTGTGATAGATCGATTAATAAGGATGACTGGCAAGGCTCCAATCAATATCAAGCTCTGGCATGATTCATCTATAGGTTGTGGAATACGTGGAAAATGACCTGGGATAGTTTCGTGTATGTCTCCAGATAAGGTCATAGGGTGGATGGTAAATATAGTTGACTCTATGGGCGATTCTCTGGCCTAGTCCAGAACTCCTTAGCTTTGTTAGCTGTTGTATCTAGTAAGGATAATTGTTCGATGATGATAGGTGGAAGTGGAGTGGATCTGAATACTAGTGTACGTAGGCCAGTATCTATGTCTGATTCACCCGTGGATTCGTTGGGCTGTGGGATTTGTGGGTCACAACCGTATATTCGTGGTTGTTGCAGTCCTGCTATGGTCATGTATGGAATCAGTCCCTAATCCCTAGTATCCAATAATCGTATGCTTTCTCAGCTTCTATATTTAGAATTAATAACTGTGCGATCTTCTCAGAATATCTTACAGTTGTTCGTGCAACCTGAATTCTTAGGCTGGTATCTATATCTATGAGGGTGTCTCCTGCATCCGGCTGTGGGACCAAAGGATCACAACCAAACGTTTGCTCTCTTTCAAATCCCTCCACAGTCATGTGGGCATGTATCTAGGGTAATCTGTAGTTTGGTTGACTTGACCAAAATATGTGTGCTTGGTCGTCTTCTATGTTTAACCCGTGCAGTTGGAAACTGATTTGTTGCAAGTTTACCGTTGTTCGGAAGACTTGGATCCTGAGATTCTGATCTATGTCAGTTATGGCTGTGACGAGATTGGGTTGGGGCACGATTGGCTCGAATATGTATTCTCTGGGCTCCCTAGGTCCCGTGATTGTCATACAGAAGCAACAATATAGATTAACTACAACAAAGTGAAATTTAACTACTTTGAATATATCTATAGCATATATGATTTCTCTATTTTTGTATTTTCTGATGAACTATTCGAATGAATCTAAAAGAGTAACTGTTTAACATATCTAGAATTGATAGCTAAAATAACAATTTAAAACAAACAAAATAACCGAGTATAGCTATTTGTCTGTGTAATTTGTAGATCTACTCTAAACAATGAAATAACTGATCTAATCTATTTGCAAGACTCTCGATCCTACCTCAGAAGTGAGGAATGAATCATAGTCTCTCAGAAACTATCAATCCCCACAACTTCCCTGGCAATATCGAAAGTGAAATTGACTAAAATAAAGTGATTAACTACTCTATTTGATATGTTTCTAATTTAGAACTTTGAAAGCTAGAACCTGGATTCTACAGAACAGTGGCGAATCCGATGGTGTGTGTGATCTTGTCCCCTCAGTGTGATCTCCTCGTTCCTTCATGTTCACGTGGATCCAGAAAAGCGTGTAATGCTAGCATCAATAGAAGTAGATATTGGGACAAAGGCAGCTCAAGATACAGACTGAATACAATGCGAGTAGGAGAGGGATAGCGCAAGAGTACAGAGCTTGGCTTATGCAATTCCTAGCGGGATTTATTGCGAGTCATGCAACATGAAACATCCAGAACCTGAAACTATCTGTTTGAAGAAAAAAACCTGCAACTTTAATGGCTTCCTATTGAAAACAAACTATTCTACTCCAATGGATTGGATGAAATATCAACAGCACTTGCACAAGATGAATATGTGGCTTCCTAACAAAAAAACAATACTAACTAAGCATGCAATGAAAGAAACTAAGGACTCTAAACAAAATGAAAGACTAATCTATTGCAATGAGAAATTTAGAGGCAAATTTGAGGGGCCATTTGCTTGAGCACAAGCCAACTATTTATAGCATTTGCATTTACCCAAGGTAAAAACCAAATAGAACTCTTAAACTATAAACAATGGAAAAACACTATTCCAGGGAACCAGAATCATTAATGCAAGCTTATGGCGGTGAAAAAAGTGGTGAATCGTTGATTTTTACGTGAGTCGTGTTAAAAGAGCTTTCTGGAAAATGCGTAAAGGACCGCCGCCCTGAGCAGGGCGGTTATAGGACCGCCGCCTGTTCGGGCGGGTCCTCACGAGACCGCCAGGCAGGTGGCGGCGGTTTTGTCACTGAAGAGCAGAAGGCCAAGAAAAGAGGGGAAAAGGGAAAAACAAAGTACACGGGGGCTAGGCGGGGCATGTGGGATGTTAACGCATACTTGGAGAGTTTTTCCGAATCTTGAACACCTTGCGAGGAGACTTGTATCATCATTGGGGAGCGTGTTACGTTGTTCGCAGGCAGTCTGGTACCCTACAATTTTGGGTACATACGATTACGTGGAACTATGCTAAACGGAGCTCTTGCTAATAGCTGTCCTAAAATGAGAACCATTATGGGTTAAATCAGACCTGCACACGGAGATAAAGTTGTAACCCTAATATCTCCTCATTTTACTATATACAAATTGATCAATCTGGATATGTATCTGTATCTAAAGATAGATCAACCACCTACCGTTGTTTTGTTTGTTATATGCGAGAAGATGAAGAAGAAGATTGAGGCTTAGGAGGTGTTTCATTTGGCCATAATGTATAGATGTAATGATTTTGCTTTGTATGCTTTTGAACACCTATCCTTCATGCATTGTAACCTTTGCCGCACAATTCCCTTGATAAAGAATCGACAAAGCTTGGATAAATTGGCTGGTAAGGAATTTAGTAAGGGTTAAATATGGCGGGAATTGGCTAACTGAGAAAAAAAGAAAGAAATGGAGGCAATGACAAGTCAACCATTGGATGTCGACGTTGACGTACGCTTCAATGCAGACCACCGATGTTACGACAAGCGCCAAAACCACAAGTCCTTTCTCACTTTGTAAGTAATGCCTTGGGCGTAATTAGAATTTTGGGTATCTAATATTTGTGTGTCACTTAGGGTTTTATTTGAATTCTAAAAATGTATAAATACACATGTGCATTAGTGAATTTAGAGCGAGATAACAAGAGACATATACGCATCATTGTGAATTTGTTAAAGCAATCAATCAAATATTTAGAATTAAGATTCAAGAAATGTAAACATGTGCATAACAATAATGCATGCACTCAAAATACACAAGTTTTCAATTGGGAAAACCGTTACAAGTAAAAAGTGTAGTGCGTTAACCTTTGTTGGATTGTATTAACCATTTACAGTATAATAATGTACTTGATGTTATGTAAGTTAACATACATGTTTATTATAGATCTACATTTTGTTGTTATATTACAACCCTACACTTCAATGTGTATGTTCTACATCATCATATTCAAAGAAGATTTGAGTCTCTATATAGACAAATCACTTTGTAATGCCCATGCAAATGGAGAAATTATAAATTCACATCAACCCTTGGACCAAAGTGATCATTACATAACACTCCTAAAAAAACTCCTTGTTTTAACATCATACGACGTTACTCACACATACGTAATTGATAAGTACAGTCGATATATGTAGGGATAATGCCTCATGACATAATTTTGGTGAAATAATCTATTGCATAGCTCCAAGCACCACCATATAAGGTTATTGTGCAACACTATACAAATTTTCTACACACCAATCATGTACGGTAGTCCCGCACACAACCTTTCTTGTGCATGGCCTTCTCAAACAATTGCACAAAACCTATGCAATATCACTATGCACAATCCTTCCTAATCATAGCTCCCTTGTACAACCATCTTACACGAGATGCATGTAGAGTGTGAAATGTATTTCCAACAATCGCCCACTTGTCAAATACTTTTCATAAGGAAGTATGAATACGTGTTTTTCTATCTTTGGGAAACCATGCATATTTATTTCTTGTACCATGAAAAAATTTTAGTACTCATCACCTTTTCCAATGAATCAAAAAAAAATCATATGTGAAAACCTTCTCTAGTATCATCTTCTTCCCTTCCACCATTTCCCTTAGAAAATGGTATTGCATATCAATTTTTTTGAACCAATAATGATACTCTAGACATATTGCAGTTTGGTTCTCCAAATCTATCCTTATAACCTTATAATTAAACCTTACAATTGCACATGACCTTTGAACCTTTACCACTTCCTTGCTCGCATAAATAGTTTCCATTACTCAACATTTATAGTGGATATATCAACACTTGTTTACCATTTTCTCATCTAATTCACCACTCCACTAAACAAGTTGAACACATGTGTACTAGTAGATATACAACAATCAATATCTCCATCCTAGTTTGAGTCCGCAAAACTTGGAAAATTCATAGTCCTATATTCCACATGACTTCCCTAGTAGCAAATTGTATGATCAAAAGCTATGTGCAAATATCTAAATATCCTCTTCACACTTGTCTAATACTCCTTCCCCATATTAAACATAAATCTACTCACTTCTCCCATTGCATGTGCAATGTAAGATTTTGTATAGAGTATTACATTCATCAAGCTTCCCACTATACTCACATACAAAACCCGATCCATGTCTTCTAACTCCTCTTATACCTTGGGACAATGCATTGTGGATAATTTATGACCCATATGAAAGAGCGAGTGTATAGGATTAAAATCATGTTTCATATAACTTTACAATATCATCTCAATGTATTTCCTTGGTTATAACCACATATTCCTACATATATGATCCCTCTTGATTTACATTCTCAAAAGGAAAATTTCAGCACCAAGATCCTTCTGTCAAACCACATAGATAGTTGAAACGTAAACTACACGATCATTTCTTTGATGTTACTTATCAACAACATGCCATCTGTTGGTTGGATTTTGTGTCGTTGAATATGCCTAATGGAAGCACATAAAACCTGCAACAGTTAGGGAAAGTCACCTAATGTGAGGGTGGCTTTCCTTTGCGTTTGAGAGGGGCAGTTCCCTCATATGATGGGTTTTTGTATTTTCAGTGCTTTTAATTGAAAATTACAAAAGGGCAACACAATGGGAAAAGGAAAAAGAGAGAGAGAGAGAGAGAGGCATGAAATAGAAATTGTCTATTTGGTGGGAAGTATTGAATACAATGATAAACATGAAACCATAAAGCACAAAGGCTTTATCACCTCCGGATCGCATATATATGGCACAAAGTCCATGTACATTGATAACCAACACAAAGTCTAGATATCATAGCATCAAACACACCACAAAGGAAGAACACCATCAATGACATCATCTAATCATAAATAGAATAACATGTTTTATAATTGAGAAACATTAATGCAACAAAGAGAAAAACCTTGTATTCATAAGAATGGGAAGAAAAATAATGTACATAGAGTTACAACTATTATTCTCCAACCGAGGGGCGAGATAGAGAGAGTTCAAAAGTCCCATTTATAATTACATTCCAGCCTTTTATAGGCACATGCTTCCGAAGCAGTTATTAACCTACTTTTAACCTAACCCACACCTAACCTCAAGTTGAATCAACTTGGGTTTTAGATGATATTTTACAACTTATGATATTTAATTAATTTGAAATTTAATTAATTAATTACATCTTATGGTCTTATTCTTATAAATTCAACTTGATAAAACATTAAGATGGGAATTGTTTGGTAATACTCATCTTCCCTTAGACACTTCCTCAAACATTTCACTTACATTCCCATACATGCACATGTTTTACATGTCCTTTCTTATAGAAGTCACATTGCCATCTACATCTATGTGAAAACATATACTAAATCTTTACATTGCTGATAGGAATAATTTTTCCAAATGAGAACACTAATTTGCCACCGCTAACTTCAAAAACAACCACTCAACATCCATCTTCAAAAGAATCAACATTTATTTGATCCGTATGATTTCCATTTTCAATACAAGAGCATATTGAAGTGTTATTAAACACTCACTTGTGTCAAAATTGTATGTAGATGCAATGAAATCAACATTATCTCTCCCACTCAAATCTCAAAGCCAAACATCAATACGGTCAATATGAAATACACCACCGCATATGGGAAACACACGCAATATGTCTTTCTCTTCATATTCTCCAAAGCACACAATGCAAACAACATCTTCTATAGAAGCAAACATACTACCTTTCCCTATTATGCACATAGTATAGACCTTTCTTGCACAATTAAAGCAAACCAAAATCTCAAGCCAAGTTCGTTATTTAATTCATGTCGGTGAAGTTGGATGATTAGGGAACCGATGGAACATTTCTCAATATTCCACTCATAAGTGATTGAGTCAACTAACCAAACACTTTACCAAACAAAATAAACAGTTGAAAATTTGGGCTTGAGGTGGAACTTAGGAAAGTTCCACGAGTTCCATTAGGAGCCAAATTCACCGATCACTGTACCTCCTTCCCAACATACTATATGTCAATTTGAATCAAACTGGGAATCGAGGAACATTGGAATTGTTCCATTAGTTCCATTTAAGATCAAATTTTCCAATGAACTATCACTTCTTCCCTCGTCGAAGCATGTACGGGTATGCGGGTAACATCTAGAACTTGAGAACTATTCGTGGGTGTGTGGTCGGTCTGATTTATCCGCACTTCACTTTGTTTCATTAAGCCGGGTAAGGCGAGGTCTCGATGAACTTTGAAAATAATAGAACATTTCCTTGGTGTCAAAACTTCCCAATTTCATTGATTTACTACCCATTTTAGCCATGGCGGGATGCAGGGAATTGGTGGAACATACGAACAATTCAACCCATTCCTCAAAAGTATGACTTGCCTTATTTTAACTGAATTTTTCCAAAAATGGTTAACTCCTCTTCAAATATGCTTAGCAAGAGGGTGAGAACATAACCAAAACATGATAATTTTCCCATGACTTCAAAAGTTTTGAAATTTCACTAATCTTGTAACAACAACTGACTCTTTACAGGGATACAACCAAGGCATAGTTTCGAACTCTAGAATCTCAAGGCTCACTAGATGAATATCTCATCCATTGGGAAACATACTAAGATTTAACACAACTCTCAAGAAACAATCTCACTTTGTTGCACTTATTGAACCCACCCAAACCCACATGGGAAAACAAGCCAAATTTGGGAAAGTATGTGCAACGGAGGAGAAGTATTTATAGAGAAGGGAAAAGGATGCACAAAGTTTACACAAGCCCATAAACAAGATGATAAAATTAGGCACCTTTGTGAAGCAGTCCCTTTGAAGGTGTGAAGCTTCACAAATCGAAGATGATCAACTGGTTAAGCCAAAACTTTGTAGGAGCATTGCATGGCTCAAGGAGAAGGGTAGAAGTAAGTGATCCATCCAGAAAGTGATATTGCACTATGAAATCGGCCAGTTCAAGTGAAGAGTTTGATATGTATTTGAAAAGTTTTATCTTTTGGCAGTAAGGAAGTGATGAAATGAAACCATGCACTAACATGTGCGACCTTTGATTTTCTCTTTTCCAATGTCTCGCAACCCACTAATCCTTGAATTCTTGGTTCATGGGAGTCCTAATTATTGTAACACCAAATTCTTTCCCGATGAAGCATCTACAAAATTTGTGTGTGATTGAAGAAAACATCATGACACACTGGGAGAATCAAGCACTTCTATAAGGTCCTTTGCATTATCGGTTTCAAAAGGGGTTGGGATTTGGCCATTAAATGATCTCCCATCTTCGTCTTCTTTTGTTTATACAATTCCTATTTTGTCCTTAGAAAACCATTCTATTGTTTTTGCAAAATCAACATTTTTACTCTCAACTTCTAAGAGATCATGATCTGTAGGAAAAATTTGCATTATTGATTTATCTTCAAACTTACCAGAGAAATTAGTAGTTGTGAGACAAGATAGGAAATGATCAACAATAATTTCATCTTCTCCTTGTAGAAGGAACAAGTTCAAGAGGGTTTATGTATCCTTTGCTCATTGACAAAAGTCTCATAAGGGACATTGAGTTCTATAATTTTCTCCACTTTAATATTGAATACTTGTGCATCATATGAAGGATCAAAACCACTAAGGAAATCATCAATAATTATCTTGATCTTGTTCTCTTGAAGGGCCTCTGACAAAGAAGAAGGATTCAACTTTTATATACCTCCACAATAAGCAACAACCTCAATGAGCATTGGATCACTTCTCTTAAGACCAATTTATTCACTTTCCCCTGTGAGTTACTTCTTTAAAAAGATCCGTTCCAGGTTGAATTAAATCCCTTAATGACAACTCAATTTATTTTCTTTCTTCATCATTTCCAGTGATGTCAATTTAACATTCATCGAGAGGGAGCAAGAAGAAGATATTCACTAGTAAAGTTGAGATATCGTTGAGGAATAGATACCTTATTTTATGAAGAATCATAAGGAACTACTTTTAGATTTTGAATGTTTTCTTTCTCATTATGAAGTGTCTCAATCTCATCCAAGGGTTCATCTTCAAGCTAGTTTGACTTCTCACATGCCCGCAATGTTCTATATCATTTTTACACCTCTTTCATTAGTTGTCTAGACTTGTGGTCATTAGCAAGTACAATCCTCATTATTCTACCTTTTGCAACTCTTTTTAAATTGAATCCATAAGGATTTTAGTATAGGATCATTAGATTCAACAATCTTGTCCAATCTATCTATTGTTGCTTGTGATTTCCTTTTCTTTTCTACAGTTGATACAAATCTATTAATGATCTTCTTTGTATGTGGAACATCATACCTCTTTGGAAATGCCCTCTTTTGTTGTTCTTGTTCAATTAGTTATAGAGTTTCAGTCAAAACTAGAGCCATCTTTTTATTTGTAAATCCATTCCTCCATAGATGTTACTCAAAAATTGGGTGCATTTTAGATTATTTGGAGCTTGAAAGGTTTTAATGGGGAGATCTCCATGTCACCTGTCACTTGTTGATACAAAGTGTGCCAATAAGTGTTTGTCATGTTCTAGTAGTATGGTAAGCTCCAAATAACAATTTGTTGCTAGCCTTCATTTCAGGTAAGGTTCCTTAATATGAGAAATGAACGTGAAAGAAGTTTGTTCCCTAGTAGAGTAACCAAAAACCCTTGGCTAAATTTTATGTTATTGAATATGCCCAATGGAAACACATAAAACCTATAATAGTTAGGGAAAGTCACCTATCAACAGGGTGGTTTTCCTCTGCATTTGAGAGGGGCAATTCCCTCATATGATGGGGTTTTTTATATTTTTGGTGCTTTTAATTGGAAAGCACAAAAGGCAACAAAATTGGAAAAGGGAAAGAAAAAGAGAGAGAGGGGCATGGAATAAAAACCCTTTATCTAGTGGGAAGCACTAAATACAATGATAAACACAAAACCATAAAGTATAAAGTCTTTATCACCCATGGAATGCAAGGATATGGCACAAAGTCCACGTACCTTGACAACCAACACCAAGTTTGAATATCATAGCATTGATTACACCACAAAGTAACAAAAACATCAATGATATCATCCATTCATAAATAGAATGATTGATTTTACAATTGAGGAGCATTAATGTAGCAAAGAGAAAAGCATTGTATTCATGATAATAGGAAGAAAAATAATGTGCACAAAGTTACAACTATTACTCTCTCAGAGAGGGGCATAAAGAGAGAGTTCAAAAGTCCCATTCACAATTACATTTCAGCCTTTTATAGGCACATTCTTCGAGAAGTAGTTATAAAACTACTTTTAACCTAACCCACCCCTAACCTCAAGTTGACTCAACTTGGATTTTACATGATATTTTTACCAATTATGATATTTAATTAATTTGAAATTAAATTAATTAATTACATCCTATGGTCCTATTCATGCAAATTCAACTTGATAAAACATTAAGACAGGAATTGTGAGGTAATTTTCCTATTCTCTTATACACTTCTTCAAACATTTCACTTACATTCCCGTACATGCACTTGCTTTACATTTCCTTTCTTATAAAAGTCGCATTTCCATCTACACTCTACGTGAAAACATATGCCAAATCTTTACATTGTAATAGGAATAATTTTTTAGATGAGAACACTAATTCACCACGCTAACATCACAAACAACCACTAAGCATCCATCGTTAGAAGAATCAACATTTATTTTATCTGTATGATTTCCATTTTCAATACAATAATAGATTGAAGTGTTTATTAAACACTCACTTGTGCTAGATGCAATGAAATCAACACTCTCTCTCCCACTCAAAGCTCGAAGCTAAACATCAATATAATTAATATGAAATGCATTACTGCAGATGGACAACACACGTAATTTGTCTTTCTCCTCAGATTCTCCGAAGCACACAGTGTAAACAACATCTTCTATGGAAGCAAACACACTACTTTTCCCTAATGTGCACAGTACAAACATTTCTTACAAGGGTTCCTCAAAAATCCGACTTGCCTTTTTTTAATTGATTTTTTCCAAAAATGGGTAACTCCTCTTTAACGATGCTTAGCAAGAGGGTGGGAACATAACTAAAACATGATAATTTTCCCATGACTTAAAAAGTCTTGAAATTTCATTGACCTCATGACAACACATCCATATAGAGCATTATGATGAAAAAGTTATCATCTTCCTCCTTTAAACACACATAAGGATCAAATTTTCTATGCATAATCCCAAGTTATAAAACATATATGTCACTTTTGATACCACATCTTTAGTGATAGTTTGAATCCCTACAAATACTTTTTCAATATTTACACAAGGTCTTCTTTACATTTGACCTCATGTTGTGACATATATATTTCTTCTTCAAGCTCTTTATGTAAGAACATTTTCTTTGCATCCATCTAATATAAATCAAGATAAAACAAAACAACTTTGGCAAAAAGAAATCTAATAGAATTACGATTTTCCATAGGAGAAAAAAATATCACCAAAATCACTTCCCCTGTACATGAGAGAATCCTTCATCTACTAGGAAAGCCTAATACTTCTCCATTTTCCCTTGTGCGTTGTATTTATACTTGAACACCCAATTACACCCAATAGGTTTCCTTCCAAGATGTTATTTTACAAAGTATCATGTTTCATTCTTATATAATAATTCTATTTCCTCTTCCAAATATTTCTTCTCGATTTGTACTCATCGGAGGCAAGTGCCTCCTTTACTATTTTGGGTTCTTAATTAGTAGCATATAGAATATATACGAAACAAAAACGTGGTGGCTTATAGTTATCTAATATTATTCTTTTCCATTACAATCTTCTCAAGACTCTAGTCATAATTTTTTGAACTTTTTGCTTTTGCAACTCTTCATTAGTTATCTCAAACTCAAGTACATGATTTTCATATTCTATTTTAACTCGCATCTTTTTATTTCTTTATTTGGTTATTGTTCCTACACAACATTATTATGTGGACTTCCTTGTGTGGGAGACGTCTTAACCTCTCTAAAGATCGCATGATGGTCACAAATTTATTTTTATTTCCAAATTCCAATGGATCTAATTCTTAACACCATTTCCATAATTAATAAATATGTACTTCCAATATAAGATTCATGTGACATCTTATGAAGAAGAGATGTTGTGGGTGATCTATTCACTAAATAACAAGTAGTAGTCACTTCTTTAACCCAATACTTCTACTCTAAGATTTCACTAATGAGCATACTTTGAGCATCATCCATAAGTGTCATTTATGTCCACCCTATAAATACATTCTATTGTTGTTTTCTTGGAGTTTTTTCATTTTCCTTTCAATCTCACGGTATTGTCATAGTTACTCAAAATCATTTGAGTAATACTCCCCCATTATAAATGTACATCGCCTTTGTCCTTTTCTCAATTCGATTATCCATAAGGGCCTTAAAATCCTTAAATTTCTTTGAGTGCCTCACATTACTTCTAGAGAAAACATGTCTAGGTCTTTTTGGAGAAATAATTTACGAAAGACACATAGAACAAAGTTGTGTCGATGATAAAACCTTCATTGATCCAAACACATCACTATGTATCACCTGCAAGATTCCATTAGGTCTCATGACACTCAAGGGAACTTCACTTGATTATGTTTTTCATACACACAATTCTCATATAGGTAAAAATCCAAAGGGAAATCAAATATCCCTATCATCTATCCGCAATGTGCACATACTTTTCTCTCAATACCACCCATCATTTGATGTCAAATCATTATCTTCTTTGTCGAAAGTAAGGCTATGTTTCCTAATTTATTGTGGTCTCAAGAATAAAATAGATGTGATATGCATCACTCACCACACTCACATCAAACATGAACAAGATTTTTTGTGCACTTATCTTGCCAATATTGCGACACGTGCACCATATTTTTGAATGACACTTGAACACCAACATCATTAATTTCAATCATAGAGATCAAATTTGTAACCAAAGTAGGAATATGAAGACACGTAGGATATTCTTAATCCTCCCATCTCTAAACTTTAGCTTCACTAGATTCCTCTTCCCATAATCCTTTAGGTTGATTTTGCTACAAGAAATAAATCACCACCATCATATTATGCATACTCATATAACCACTCCTCCCATGAGGATTCATATGATAGAGTCATCTGAATCAATTAACCATGTATCATGACATGTTTACATGCTTGAAGAATACATATATCCATGTTCATCATTCAATACCTTAGTTTTTATCAAGGGTGCAACATCATTTGGCATATTATTTTCTACCTTTTTCACTCTATAATATTTCTTAAAATTCCATCTTTTACCACAATTTCAACATTTCTCCAGCTCTTTCTAGAGTCTTAAATATACCTCTACACTTCACCTTCTTATCCCATGACTAATACTTACTTGTTTTTGTGATCAACACACATAACCAAGGCATCATTAGTTTGATAGTTCCTTTGGATTTTCACATAATTTATTTTGATAACAAGGCTATGCCTACGTCCTCAACTTTCAACTTGGATGTAGTACTAATAATATCCATTATTGGATTATCCCAATGATTTGGCACTAAACAAAGCTAAACATTACACTTTTCTTTTCACGTGTTTAAAAATAGCTCATTTGCCACAATATTATTAAAGGATTTTGAGTGTTACCTCATAGAGTCCCCATAATATTTCTTGAGAAAATATAATCTATTTTGTAGGAAAAGTTTGTGTACCGAGGCTTCACATGATACAATGTCCTCAAATTTTCCAAAATTGTTTTGCGCAGTATTTTTAACTAATATATTTAGTAACATTGAATATTAAAAAGCCATTATGATAGATTTATTCACCTCTCTTTCAATAATTTCCACTCTTCGATTTCATTCGCATAGGTTGTTTTCCTAAAATAACAACACTTTGACCTCTATCTACTAAGAGATCTTCTATATCGAGTTTTCATGAATCAAAGTGTTGACCATTAAACTTGTCAATCTCTATTCTTGTGCTTCTCAAAATTTTCTTACTCATAATATTCTCTAGCATATAACTCTCACTAAATACAACCACTTATCATAGGTGATCGCAACTCGCACCGAGATAAATCCAAACTTTGATACTATATGTTGAGAAAAGAGAACCCACTTGTTGGGAAATTGTTTATATGTAATAAACTTAACATAAAGAATAGATATGCTATCATGATATAAACCAAACATGATAATAATGGAATACACTTAGAACATACGTTTTTTCATCCTGGGAAAACCATTTTAGGTCAAAAAAACATGGCACAATAACCTTTGTTAGATTGTATTAAGTTAACCACTTATACACAACACTATACATCAAGTTCCTATAACTTATCTTATAAATTTACCATAACCATGTTTTAATGTGTATTTACAACAATAATACACTTCATTGTATATGTTTTGCATTATCATATTCAAATAATATCCATGCCCATATACCAATATCTCACTTTGTTGGGCCCATACAAAAGGGAAATTTACAAATTTGCTCCATACATTGCCTAAAGTGACTATCACACACCCATTACATAATGCCCTTAACAACTCAATGTCGAGCATTATAAGATATTACTCATATACCTCTAGTTGATAGGTACATTATGATAGATGTAGTGTAATGCCCCATGATAGATTTATGATGCATTGTCATATTGCATAAATTTTGCAACACCATACTAAGTTATTGCACAACACTATGGAACTTTCCTTCTCACCAATCCTATGCAACATTATTGTGTACAACCTTCCCTACACAATACTCTTAAGAAATTACATAAAACATATGCAAAATCAATTTGTAAAATCCTTCATGCACACAACTTCCCTACACAAACATTATGTGTAGATGCATGCAAAGTATAAAATAAAATTTCAAAACATATTAAATGTTATTTGGATGCCCTCAACTACATAAGACAAGAGTTATCCCATACACACTACATCAATGCTTGAAATACATACATGCTAACCTGGTTGTTACTATTCAATGCACTCCTTATGAATTCCTTGTTTTACATGAGGTATAATGTGATGCATTACATTAATCACAACCTCAAAGAATAATATAAGTTCAACTAGATGAACCTACTTGTCCATGTCCTAAAATATTTTTGCAATAACCTCTTACAAGTGTTCAACATAAAACACCCAAACACATTCCAATCATACCATGGAAATAATGGGTGACGATATACGAGGTTAAGACTACTAGGGATACTCAACATACACATGATCATATTTCTAGTGTATATGATATAGGTTATTACACAACTCATAATTACTTGTATACTCTAATATTAATCCACCTACCCACCTTTTCAACGATCCTTGAGATTAATACATTTTGAATATAACGATATAAGACCATATTTAATGATATTGATAGGATCATAAGTTAACATTATTAGCCTACCCTTATGATTATTCGAATATGCAGTTTATTGTGCATAGTTGTGTTTTCTACCCTCTCGAGTTGTATGTTATCTCTTAATTTCTTCCATTGTTAGGTTTTTATATTGATTTTCTCATCAATCATTTTTCTATCCTCTTGGTTTATGGTAATTTCTTTGTTTCACTAACCATTGCTCTTTGATTGTTTGTCCCATTCCAAACATTTACATGAATTACCTAATGATCATACCTATATTGACATCCTCTGTTCTTGTGCACATTGAGTTTTGAGGGAAGTGATAGGTTATTTGAAACCTTCCCCTTATTTAATTTCATAACCTTTTTCCTCTTCTCCCTTTTATTTTATCAAATCTTACCTATTTTACAAATATATTAAAAATACAAAATCAATATATGTTGTATTAAAAAATTGAGGTTTATTCTAATTATCATATATTACTTTGTGTAAGGATGAATCGAGTTCAAAAATATAATAAACATGTAGATCCTAAATCATGTTTAGATAAACATGAAAAATGATTTTTTAAAAGTGATATTAATAAGGTAAGTACAAGTTAGGGTTAGAAGAAATTGCATCGATTTCTAACTAATATGAAGTGATAATGTTTTGGGAACGTGCACAATATCATTGAGTTGTCTTGAAAATATATAAGTGTGATTATGAGAGTAGGAAAATGATCGGAGGATTTTTTCACACTTTAGATGTTCCCAAAATCTCCTTGAACTTGTTGCTTATAGAAGATCTCGGAGTCATCTTTCCAACACATTTTGAACGGGTCAAAATAGACACCATATGTGCAAGATACCATCCGCACGAGAACAAGAGTCAACGGGTGAAATAAGGGCACATGTGATGCAACACTAGGGCACATTGTGAGATAGAAAGTAGATAAATGCGGGTTCGACAATTGGCATTATGCGAGAGAAACAAACGGTGATCCGCCTCTATTCTTTGATGGTAAAAAAAGGGGTTTTCAAATATGGGGCCCACTTTTGTTTTGAAGGAGACTCGACTTCCGTAGTGATAAACTCATGAATTTGCAAGTATATCATCGAGCTAGAAACCGAGCTAGCTAGGAGACCGATCAAGTTGGCTAGAGAAGGCGAACAAGTTAGAGTCAAGTTGAGGATTGAGCTCTATATTGAGTTGTAAACTAAGTTACATGACCACCTCACCAAACCAACCATTTAAAGTGACTCGGCCAAACCACCGCCTCGCATCTAATGATGGTAAAAGAAAAACCAATGGGGATGTGTCGAAGCCATGGGTTAACATACCCATGTAATCCTTTAAAATTTTATATCCCCAACTCCTCTCGCCTAATGTGGGACTAATCCCACGACCCGCGGTGAACTCGACAACCGAGTCATAATGGTGTGACATTTCGACATAGGGCGGGAAGTTGGCGGCCGAGTTGGGGAGTTGGTGTGTGTGTGGGTCGAGAGGTAAAGCAACCCTTGTAGGAAGACAATTTGGTGTAGGAATGGAAAAATATTAGCTTGCTCATGGTGGCAAAGTGACAACGGAAATAAACGAGTAAAAGGTGGTGGGGTTTTGAACCCCACGGATGTCGCGACCCATTTTGGGTATTAACCAACTCGCCATGTTGAGTTGGCTATTTAAAAGCCAATCCAATATGGAATATATCTTATCTTCTCCGGCCCCAAACAAGTATAAAAGGGGGTGAGAGGCATTTCAAATCATCCAAGCCTAATTTAAATTTTAAAGTCTCAAGCAAAAAAGTGAAGGTATGCAAGCCTTTTTTAAAGGAATTTATTTGATCCTTATTATTATTATTACTTTGTAAAGGCTTAGTAAGCCCAAGTCTAGTGTGGATTACCCAAAGCTCGAGAATGGAGTAAAGGGGTTTTTGAAGGCAATGTATGAGCAGTATATAGGACAACTGGAGCTTTGATTCTATGTTATTTGCATGGCTTTGTAAAGTGAGTATTGTAACAATAGCTCTACCAAACGAAGTTAGCACTTCTTGGAGGATGCATAGAAGGATCATTTTATGAAGGCGAAAACCAACCCCGATTCGACTTAGCTCTATATAGAGGCTCTTTGAGGCCATGTAACAAAGGAGAAGTCAACAAGAAGGTGTGTCATTTTTAGGAAGATGCCTATTCTAACTTAGCTCTATGTAGAGACCATTGGAGGCCGTGTAGCAGAGGAGAAGTCAACATGAAGGTGTGATCGGGGAGGTTGTACCGGAACATTGTGCAAGCCTTCCAAGACCATTTTGGGTCTTTGTAGGACCGATTGGCACTTGAGTTCGTGACATATTCATTATACTTTTGTAAGTGTTAAATTTTTACTTACAAATAGATTTTTATAATGAATCGGTTCATCATTTAATGAACCTGGAGATGTAGGCATCTGTCGAACTCCATTATCAAATTATGTGCAGTGTTTGTTATTATTACATTACATTTTTGCCTAGTTGATTATATTTTCAGAGTTAAAATTTCAAGCATTATAAATAAACTACTTATAAGAATCCATTGAGTTAAAATTTTAGAATAGGAAAACTACCTATTTATAGATCAAGTTTGGTATTAGAGCAATTCGAATGCAGGATTTTCTTCTAATTGTGTAGCTTATTGATATCAATTTAAGTTACTTGTAGACATTTTGGACTCGTTTAATCTTTCGGCAAAGTGTGTAGTTGTTGGAGGTACAAGTTGTTTACGGGAGCAAGAAACCATGGGTAAAGCCTTGAAGTGTTAAAGGCTTGAAGAGTTTGAAGCATTCAATTGACATATCTAGAATGATAAAACTTTCCTGAGATCTAAGTTTCACTTCTTAGAAGAGGATGTAGAAAACTTAAAAGGTGGTTTGCATGCCAAGGATGAGCTCTTGGCACATTGCGGAGTAGTGAATAAAAGGAGTTACCTTCCACATATGTAGAGATCATGATGGACAATTGCACTGTAAGTTCACCTGTAACACTTCCTCTTAGTCAGTTTCAAATGTTTTTGGTGATTTTGAGAAACACACCAAAGGTATTGGCTCAAAACTGTTGTTTAAAATGGGTTTTGATGGAAGAGGTCTTAGAAAGAATAGCCAAGGTATTGCTAACCCAATACAAGTCAAGGATCATCCTTGTTTTATAGGTTTGGGTTATACTAGTGAGTGAATGGAAATTAGAGAGAGTTCCAAATCCACTAAAGGAAGACAAGCTTCTAATAATAAAGTGATTATGCCACTAGCACCATAGAATCCCTCCACATCGAGGAAAAATTCATCACAACAGGATGAGAAAATTTGTACACAAATGACCGAAGAGGTAATGAAATTCCACCTCCTCATTCTTACACTTAGTAGAGCACAAGAAGGAATTATGTAAATTCTTAAACTTTTAATCCTCTCTTTTAATATGAAAAATATGGCTATGATATACATAGAATGTGGCACACTTTTCCTTGTAATTTTTTTGTGTTAAGTAACCATTATGCAACTAGTTATTGGAGGAGAAGGTCTTTACTAAAGAAGTTGATGCTTTTCATCAAAAACAAGGTAGGTGTTAAACACCAATCTCATCGTTTAGAGGCGAGAAATGAAAAATGTGATTCCTCATCCAAGAAGGAGGACAAGAGGAACTTTTTGCTCATTGTCATGTGAATGGGCATCGGGTTGAGCAATGTTGGATACTTCATCCATCTCAAAATAGTAAGATGAAGATGGAATACATGCATGTTGCAAAGGAAAATGAAGTTCTTAATTCACCACCAGTTGATGAGTCAACCTAGGTATCTACTGAGGAAGAAAAACCACCTAAATAGGGTAATCTGTTGAAATAGGTTGGTAAGCAATTCCTTAGTTTTATGTTTGCATGACTGAAATTATAGCTTAGCATGCAATTTTTCAAAACATACGTGTGTGGGGTTTCGAAAAATGATGAAAGGAAATTTAACCCATGTTTTAGCTTTGAATATTTTGGAGTACCAGATGAGGAGAGTCTCACAACAGGTTTATCATGCTTGGTTTTTCTCACATTTTAAGTAACTCCATTGTGAATTGACAACAATATACACAGTTTGTTGAGGCATGTTCAATATACCTAATTGAAACTTACAGTTGAAGTAGCTGTTGTTATGAAAATTACATCTGATGATAGAATGTGTAGGATGCTAGTTTAAGACCCATACATGGGTAACATTTTTTTGTAGTACATGCAATTCACCATTTGGGAATGCAACACTGATGTAGAAAAAATCTACTATCATGTATAGCTTATTCACTGGTAGATCATCGAATTAGTCGGACACTTGTCTCTTTGGCAGTAAGATGTCTTTTTCAAACTGATCATTTTGTGTGATGTTGTGCCTTGATAATTTTCCACAAGAAAGGAACATCATAGCTTTCCCATTTCGGAAGTAGCAATTTTAGAGGTCATAGAGTGCACTAAAGATATCTCCATGAGGCAATACAAAGTAATAATTCCTAGAATCAAGAAAATGAAAGTTTCATCTTTTGGTGGAACAAAATCCATCTTAGTGGGGAGGTGTGATCGGGAGGATTTTTCACACTTTATGTATTCCCAAAATCTCCCTGAACCTATTGCTTACAGAAGAGCTTAGATTCATCTTTCTAGCACATTTTGAATGGATCAAAATGGACACCGTATGTGCAAGAATCGTCCACATGAGAACATGAGTCAATGGGCGAAATAAGGGCACAAGTGATACAACACTTGGGCACATTGTGAGATAGCAAGTGGATTGACGTGGGGTCACCAATTGGCATTATGCGGAGAAAAATAAGGTGATATTTTCCTCCAGTTTTTTTGTAAAAAAATGGGGTTTTCAAGTATGGGGCCCACTTTTTTGTCGAAGGGGAACCCATTGTCGTAGTGATCAAATCATGAATTTGCAAGTAATTCATCAAGCTAGCAAGTAGCTCATCGAGCTAGTGAGTGAGCTGGTTGGGAGACTAAACGGGTTGGCTAGAGAATGAGTGAGTTAGGGTTGAGTTGGGATCGAGTTGAGGACCTGAGCTCCATCGAGTTGTAGACTAAGTTACACGACCACCTCACCAAACCAATCGTCAAAGTGACTCGACCAAACCATTGTCTATATATTCAATGACAGTAAGAGAAAAAGAAATGGAGACGTGGCTGAAGCCACAAGTCAACACACCCATGCAAGCCTTTAAAAATTCATATCCCTAACTCCTCCCACCAAATATGGGACTAATCCCATCATCAACTCGGCGTAAAAGCGGTAAACTCAACTTCGAGTCGGAATGGTGACAACTCGACATGGAGCGGGAAGTTAGCGGCCAAGTCGGGAGTTGGCATGTGAGTGCGTCGAGTGGTGAGTTGAGAGGTAGTGTGGCCGATGTAGGTGGATAAATTGGCATAGGAATAGTGATAGTTTGGTAAGCTCGTGGTGGCAGCGATAGTGGAAACAAAAAAAAGTAAAAGGCGGTGGGGGTTTCAAACCCCACACCTATTGTGATGAAAGGAACGATAAGAAGATTGTTCTAAGCCGTGAAGATCTTAGATGATAATAACATCACATTTGATAAGATGAAAAGAATTCACTAGAATAACCTTACAAAAGGATTTGCAAACAAAGAGCTAAAATATCATATATGGAAATCCATCATAATTTCATATATTATTATGAAACTTTATTTTGTACGATGAGAAAAGGTCTTTGCTTGTTTAGGCAAGGAAGATCAATCTAAGAACTAGTCAAGGTCGTAGACCAAGTCCAAGATGAAGTCATAAATTGTCATCAAAGAATTAGTCAAGACCATAGATTTAGGAAAAAATATTCATCAAAGGGTTAGACCATAGATTTAGGAAATAACTAGTCATCAAAGAGCTAGATAGTATTTTCCCCAATATCTAAATAAGATAAAAGAAATATCCACATATAAGTGGGTGAGGATAAATAAAAGAGAAGGTAAATAAAGTACCTAGGTAAACATGAGCTAAGGTATACAACCCTACTCTAATACGCCCCCTCAAGTGAATCTATGGGCCTAAAATAAAAGTGGCATATCCGCATGATATGAGTCCCAACAACTAGGCTTGATGAGGTACACATGTACAATAAGCGGGAAAAAAGGAACACCGCAAGGTATCCAAACTAATAATAACAAAGTCGAGAGAGAAAAATCCGTTGCAAGGCATTCTATGAAGCTCATCTAAAAATTGTATAATGTTATCTGTGAATCTCGTCTAAAAACTTGCACAATGCTAAAGAAGTTTGGTGTGCATCGTGGTTTGAATCCACCGCTCGATCACAAAAATAAAAAATAACCAACACGGGCTTCACCATAATATATTCGTAAAGGATATTGTCAATGGAGTGATGTACAAAGTGTTAAAAAACACCAAACATAATTTGATTTATTATAAATAAGTGTGCTCTAATCCAATAACATAACTAAGGCAAGAAGGAAAGGACACGAGATCAATGAAATAAGAGTGCCATGATCCAAGAACAAACAAGGCAACAAGGCAAGAACACAAGACCCGAAGAAGCATGATCAACATCACACCCTCCCATAATCTTTGAATGGGTAGAGTGGACGCTTACAAATATGTATGCATTGTCAAAATAACCACTCAATCACCGATAAAATAATGTCGGGCTTCACTAGAATATCTCCCTACAAGAGAGATTGTTAACATGCCAAAAAATGTCAAAAATACGAATACAAAATCTCTCAACAAACAAGAGAGATATACTACACTGCTTTGAAAAATACTCCAAACAAGGAGCATTACAATAAAGATGGTATAAAACGTGGAGCGAGAAGGCCAAATGGTGGATGAGCCATGCCTATAGAGTCCTCTCAAAAATGCTTATGTCGCGCCACAGTGATCGAAATCCACCCTAAATCAACACGGATGGATGAAGAAGATGTCTGCATGTGATTCGATGTGAAATTCATAATGGGGTCATGCAAAGGAACATCAAAATATGTGTCATGTTGATTATGTATGACATCTGAAATCTCAAGTTTTTCAAGTCTAAGTGTAGTTGCATAACTCATGTGTAGCTCATGATCCTTGGAAAGAGTTGAGCGAACAAAAATAGGATCTCTATCAATGTGTGATCCCAATGAAGTACCTACTCGAAAACCAATGTCGTGGCGAGAATTCCATTTAACAGGTAGAATAGGGGAAATAATACCCTGTGAATGTCTTCCAATACCTCTTTTAGTGAAACCCATAAAATAGAGTATGCGAGAACCGAATGCAGTGGTATGCTTCTCAAAAGATCGATGTATGTGAGCAGAAGTGGGATACACATAATCTATTACTGCAATAGGTATATGTGTGGAAGAAGAACATACAATAACATTCCTAATAGTCTTAAGATCATTAACAACAGAAGAAGAATCAAGAACTAACAAAACAAGGTCAGTGGGTATAGGATTAATATCTGCAAGTGGACTAGAAGAAGGAATATGACAGTCCACAATATGATGATGATATTGTAAGTGAGAAAGTTTTTGTTGAAGAGAGTGTATGAGGTCATCTTTATCTGTAAATGAGGTTATGTAGAAGTGAGTTTTGCTTCTTAAGCGATCTGTTTTCTTCTACAAACTTTAATATGTCCTCTTGAAGTCCACACACTTCAAAGAAAAACATCTCATTCTACGATGGGTAAGAATCCATGATAACAAAGAATATAATAGGACATCGAGGCTCAATTGAAAATGCGTTTGTGTTTGAGTACAAAACAACCCTAAATGTAGGCACTTTATAAAGTGGCGTGTTTTATAAAATAAATGGTACAAATGGAAAGAGCACGAAAAATTATACACTTTTGCACAAAAATGACACTCACGAGTTACAAGTCAAAAATTATGGTAAATTTATTTTTCCGTCATTAAGGTCCATGTAAATTAAACCTTATTACTATAAACAAAATTCCATGTTGGGAAATCATATCCACTTACCCTTTCTAGAAATCCATTTTGGAAAACTTTCCATTTTGGCAAAAAAATGTCATTTATGGAAACCTATCATTTTGAAAAAACTTTCCATTTTGAAACCTGCGCGTATGCCCCAAAATTTTTCATTTTTGGAAAGTCTGCGTGTTGTCCAGCGATTTTTCACTCGTTGCTCCTAAATTGCTTGTTGTCGGAAGAATCCAAAAAAAACCTAGAATTTTTTCCATTGCTCCAGACAAAACCTAGAAATTGTTTAGCCCTTTGACGGCCACAAAGTGCAGATTGCACTAACAATTTCCACACAGGAGTTAGAGGTTTCTCCTCATGCACCACAAAAACACTCCATCTACCCAGATCTCGTGTAACCGTATAAAAACAACTACCCAAAAAAATATTTTAAAAACCTATAAAAACCTAGAAAGGGTTTTCATGGAATCCTTCAACAACCTTCGTAGCTACATGAATGGATCTCGCACGTGAAGTCGTACCCTCAACCAAATCTGCAAAAAACCAAACAACTTCAAAACTTCTTGCCAACGCTAGTGATCGAGCTTATAGTTGATCTAATGGTTTTAACATCTTTTGGATCTGATGGTGCCCTTTGTTTCACACAGAAATACAAGCTACGAAATATCTTGAGAAATTACACACACACACACACACATATATATAAAACCTCATTTGTAAAGAACACTTACAGATGGATGTCTACATCATCTACAACTCTAATACCATGAAAGGAATGATAAGAAGATTGTTCCAAGCCATGAAGATATCAAATGATAATAACACACCACATTTGATAAGTTGAAAAGAATTCGCCAGAATAACCTTAAAAAAATATTTCCAAACAAATAGCTAAAATATCATATATGGAAATCCATCATAATGTCATATACTATTATGGAACTCTAGTTTATACAATGAGAAATGGCCTTGCTTATATAGGCAAGGAAGATCAATCTAAGAACTATTCAAGACCATGGATCTAGTCATAAATTAAGGAAAGAACTAGTCATTAAAGAACTAGTCAAGACTATAGATTTAGGAAAGAACCCCGATCATAAAGGAGCTAGACAAGACCATAGATTTAGGAAAGAACTAGTCATCAAAGAACTAGATAAGTATTTTCTTAATATCTAAATAATATAAAAGAAGTATCCACACATAAGTGGGTGAGGATAAATAAAAGATAAGGTAGATAAATTACCTAGGTGAACATGAGATAAGGTAAATGACCTACTCTAACACATGACCCATTTTGGGTCTTAACCAACTCACCGCGTCGAGTTGGCTATTTAAAAGACAAGATGATATGGATTATATTCTATCTTCGGGCCCCAAGCAAGTATAAAAAAGGGGTCGAGGGCCATTTCAAATCATCCAAGCCTAATTTGAATTGTTTAGGCAAGCAAGTGAAGGCATACACGCCTTTTCAAAGGCACTTATTTCATCCTTATTATTATTGCTTTGTAAAAGATTAGTAAGCCTAAGTTTAGTGTGGATTACTCGTAGCTCGGAAATGGAGTAAAGGGGTTTCGATTCTTTATTATTTGGGCTTTGTAAAGCCAAGCATTATAACAATAACTCTATCGAGATGGAGTTAGACTTTGCTTGGAGGCTACAAAGGAGGATCATTTTACAAATCGACGACTAACGTGGATTTTGACTTAACTTTGTGTAGAGGCTATTGGAGGTCATGCAACATAAGAGAAGTCAACAAGTAAGGTGTGTCATTTTTGAGGAAGACACCTATTCTAACTTAGCTCTATGTATAGGATATTGGAGCTTGTGCAATAGAGGAGAAGTCAATAGGAAGGTGTGATTAGGTAGGCCATGCCGAACATTGTGCAAGCCTTCCAAGACCAGTCTAGGTCTCTGTAGGACCGATTAGCACTCGAGTTCATGATAGGTTCATTATAGTGTTGTAAGTGTTAAATTTTATACTTGCAAACAAAATTTTATAATGAATCGGTTCATTATTTAACAAACTCAAAGTTGTAGGCATATTTTTAACTCCATTATCAACTTGTGTGCAATGTTCATTATTATCTGTATCGCATTTCCACCTAGTTGATTATATTTTCGGAGTTAAAAATTTCGGCATTATAAATAAACTACTTATAAGGATCCGTTGAGTTAAAATTTCATAATAGGAAAACTATTTGTTTATGGTTAAGCCAAAGTCACATATTGCAGACAAATTCACCCAAGTGAATTTTACCAAGATTGACAAATTTTCCTCTGTAGATTGTGGTTGGATCTCACCTCTAGCACTATGTTATTATGTGTTTATAGCTTTATTTTATGTGACCAAAATTCTATGATCATAATTGTGTAGAAGATTATGGCTCCTTATTATTCTTATTTGTTTAGGGGCCTAAAAATGGTTCAATTTGATTCGGTTAAGTTGTCGTCGCAATAACCACATAGAAATATTGTAACGAGGCATCAAACTCTTGTAGTTATCCACCCAATGTATGTATTCACGAGGTATATCACAATGTATTTTAGAAATAAAGACCAAAATATGACCTTGAGCACTTAGCGGTGATCTTAGGTGTGTGTAAGTTTGTACACCAACAATATGAAGATATGAAATCATTCAGGCCTTAAAAAATGTAACATTTAATTCCTATCAAGGAAGGAGTGGAACCATTCGAGAAAAAAGGTAGTACAACCCCAAGATAGCTGGTACTATCAAAGATGAGGTACTCAAGATGTTGAATGCTCTTATCATTTTCCCCATCACCACTCTACTTGGGTAACAAACATTATTCCAGTCTAAAAGAAGAGTGGTGAAATAACAATTTGTGTTGACTTCCAAAATTTTAACAGGGCTTCCCTTAAAGATAACTACCCATTGCCATTCATTGATTAAATCCTACAAGTTGTCATAGGTTCATAAATGCTTTCCATGCTTGATGGTTTTTTTTTGGCTACAACCAAATTTAGGTAGGATAAGAAGACCAACACAAGACTATGTTCACCATATTCACCACTCCATGGGGAACATTTGCATATAAATGTATGCCATTCAACCTTATCAACACGGGGGATACCTTTCAAAGAGCTATGGATCTGGTGTTTAGATATTTCAAGAATAAATGTATAGTGATATACCTTGATGTTCTCATGGTGTTTTCAAAGAGATAAGGTGATTACCTACAATAGATTGAACAAGTTCTCATCGTATGTAGAATGTGTGGTATTTATTTGAATCCTAAGAAGTCAATCTTTAGATTCACAAAAGGAAAACTCCTTAGGAACATTTTATATAAGGAGGGAAGTAAGATTGACCCAGAGCGAGGTGGAAGCCATCCAAAACTATCTTTACCTACAAGCAAACATGGAGTACATTCCTTTTTTCGGTAAGGTGAAATTCATTTTTCGTTTCATTCCTGAATTCACACAGCTAACCAAGCACATCACCAACATGATGAAGCATCAAGGAAGCTTTGGTTTAAACAAAGAGGGAAAACTTGCATTTGAGAACATTAAAGAATCCATTTCTCGTACTCTACACTAGTATGCTCCAATTTTGATAAAGATTTCATAATTTATTGTTATGCCTCAAAACATATTGTATCTTCCATTCTAGTTCAAAAAGGTGAAGAAGGAGTTGAATCTGCTATATCCTTCATGAGTTGTTTATTGAAGAATCATGAGTTGAAATACTTATATTTAGAGAAACATGCCTTCACGAGTTTTCAAAGCCATCAATAATTTTAGGTTCTACATTCTGAACTTGCGTATGATAGTATTTGTTCACGATACTACCATGAAATTAGTTCTCACTCAACAAGAGATTGGATCAAGAGGGAAAATAGATTGCCAAATTTCAAGAATATGATCTTAAGATCCACCCAACCAATCTCGTGAGGGGAAAGACCTATGCCACTAAAAACACTACCAACTCAAGAGAATAAATAAAAGTAGAATTGAAGGATGAAATCCCATATGAAGAATTGCCCATCATCCTATTTGTAAGTACTACTTCCGATTGGTATGCTTTGACATTGCCTATTTTTAAAACATATTTTGACTATCCACCACACGTGAATAAGAAATAACATAGAACACTCAAGCTAAGGGCATCAAGATTCATCATTTGGAACCACGTGTTGTTCAAGAGAGGCTTATATGGATGTTTCCTATGGTGTGTTGACATAGAGAAACATGAAAAACTTCTCAAGGAATATCATGACAAGCTTGTGGTGGAAATTTTTCAGCCTTGGTCACCATTGATAAGATCTTAAGAGGTAGGTACTATTGTCCTAATTTGGTTTGGGATGCTCATAAGTGCATATCTAAATGTAAACCATATCAAAAATTTGTTGGTAGACCCCAATTGGCGCATGATGCCTCTTAGACCCGTGGTCATTGGAGATCAATTTCAATAGTGGGGTCTATAATTTATGGGTTTTCTCAATCCACAATCTAGTGTAGGCCATACCTACATGCTCACAACTATAGACTCGCTTCATTAAGTGGGCGGAGGCTATCCTAGTTAAGCATGCCAACTCGAAACAATATATAGCTTCCTCAAAGAGAATATCATAGTACATTTTTGTGTTCCATAAAAAATTATCACCAATAATGCAATATACTTCTCATTTATAGATATCTTTAAATTTTGCTATGAGCATGACATCTCTATATCCCATTCATTTGATTATTGCCCATAAAGTAATGGTTAAGATGAGTCCAACAACAAGAACATTATAGTGATCATCCATAAACTAGTTGATCAAACTCATGTAAGCCCGACACACGACATTATATGATGCATTGTAGGCTGAGAAGATCACACCAAAGAAAGCACTAAGTATGTACCCATTCTAGTTTATATATGGGCTAGAAGAGGAAGTTCTTATATCAGTTGAGCTATCTGCTTTGTAGATGATCAAGGAAATTGAATACTATGAATTTCATGACTCCTCATATAAGAGGATATTGTACATGAAAAGGATCAATGAACAAAGAGTCATGGTAGTAGGTAGAATTAGAGAGCATCAAATGCAGGTCAAGAAGATATTTGATGAGAATACATAGAAAACTACATTTCAAATTGGAGACCTTGTTTACTACTGGGACAAGAGAAGAGAGCAAAAAGGAATCCATCAAAAGTATGACTCTCTGTGGTTGAACCCATTCAAAATTAGGTACTTTTATGGTGATAGAAAATTTTACTTATCTTACTGGATGACACACCCCTAGAGTTTCACTATAGTAGGAAATATTTTAAATTATAAAAGTAATGAAAGTGGGTTGTCCCCTGCATGTACCATGGGTTATTTAGGTTTCTTTGTGTAAATCCCTTTCCTTGTTGTGTGTTTCCCTTTCTTATTGTGTGGTGTGTTTCCTTTCATGTTGTGTGTGTTTTTCCATTTTCGTTCGTATCACTATTGAGACTTTGTTGCCCAATGGATAATGCATTGTTCCACTTAAGCCCAAATTGAGATTATGGAGTTCCTTCTTGCCTTGTTTTCATTTCATGTCAAACCAAGTCAAGTCCCCGAGTATGAGCCAACTATTGGAATATAAAATGTCATTGCATTTTATATGATAACCCCATCAAAAAAATTCCCCTTTTTGGTCAAACAGGTCAAAATAGTCAAATTTGTCAAAATTGCCCATTTTCAAAGATCAACTTTTGGGAAGCATTTTAGGAGCCTTAGAGTGTTTTAGAAGTCCTGGTTATATTCAACGGAAAGGTCTTAGAATTTTCTCCATGATGGTATGATTTATAAAGCATTATGGGAACTTTTGGATGGCCTTGGGAAAGATTTATTCCTAGGTGATTTTTGGAAAAAGGAGTGTACATGCTTCATTGAAGATTCAAATTTAGAGGAATGTTTGGGAACCTTGGTTAGTGTTGGGAGCTCATATCATAGTCATCATAAAGCTTATGGATCCTACTTCATAGTGGAATGGGTAAGGATTTTTTTCGAGAGCATAACAAGAAGAAACATTTCCAACACTAGCTCAAGGTGACCTTTCTACACATGAATTTTGTGCTTTGAATGTTTTAGGAATCTCAAGTGGAGTTAGAAGGTTAACAAAATCTCAAGTGTAATTATATTTAGTGCTCTTCATGATCCATAAATTGGTTGGATTGTATTCGTTGAAAACCGTTCTTGCAACTGACTCGGTTCATTGACACACCGGCCTAGGTAAAAAGGAACGATACATGTAAAAATTGAAGAAATTATTTAAGATTCCTAAATGGGATCATTGGATTCATTGGTCCATTTCCATGTAATTTCATATATTATACAACCAAAATTCATCAAGGATGGACTCTGGGGTGAAGAAAGTACTCCAAGGTACAAAACGAAGGTGTAAACCATGGTTTAACCTCCACTTTGACGCATTTACACATGTTTTCTTCCATCTTGAACCTTTGACACAATTATTAGGTGTAATTTCACCTCATAAGTGTGCCCTCACTAATTGGCTAGAGTTTTACAAAGAGAAAACATAAGAATGGGCAAAAATTGCATGTGATGGCTTAGTATGACTTGATGGTGGGACCCAAATTTTCCCTCCAATTGGATATTTGAACCTCCATTGCACCAAGAAAACTTATGAGGTGCGATTGCACCCCATAAGTGCACTCTTACCTAATTGGTGGGGATTTTTGCATGGTGGAAGACAAGGTAAGGTCAAAACATAAGAAAATAAAGCATGGGTGCAAATGTGTGTGCATTCCCCACTCCCATCTCCACCCCATGTGCACTTTCTCACCCCATATGCACATAAATGGTCTCCATTTCTCCATTTCTCCACTTCCATGTTTCTCCACTCACTCTACGTGCACTCCTCCACTTCCATCTCCACCTTATAAGAGCATCAAACCTTGTTTCCCTCTCAAATTAACAAAAATAAAGTTCTAAAAAGGAGGAAGGGATCATTAAATATCACCTTAGATTTGGTTCACCACATTCAAACTTGAAAAACTTCCCCTTTGTGCCCTAGAGTTTCAAAACCTAGTTTTCCTCATATCTCCTCATCCCAATACCCGTTTTCCACCAAATTAGGACTAGAAAATCCTCACGATGGCATCTTTAAGGAGATATATTAAGCATAACAAATGATAATCTCCTCCAAGATATATTTTAGAATGATTTTTTCAGCCACCATTGCCTCCATATACCAAGAAAAATCAAATTTTAAAATGGAGATTGTGCCCAATTCACATGGAGGAATCATACCAAAATTTGGGAACTCACTACACTCCTCAAGCCCATCATTTTGAGATATCACACATGATATGAGGTGAGAATAATCCCATGATATGATCCAAACCTCATTCCTTGCTAAAAAATACTTGCAAACCCCATGCCCATGTAAAATTTATTTGGCTCGTTCTCCCAAAACTAGTGAAGGAACCTCACCAAATTTTGAGAATCCATTCCTATTCGAAGAGATTCATAATGATTCTAATATTGTATCATTTGGACAATAATTTATCCTTATCTTATTGAATGAAAATTTTCCCTCTTTCCCATTAACGCTAATTTGCAAGCTTTCGTACCTATCGCCAAAATTTGTTTTTGAAATTCCTGTTGATTCTAATGAGAGAATCTCACCAAATTTGGAGCATATATTTATTTTGGGATTATATTTCCAATGAATCAAGTCATGTCTAATTTGGTGATCTAGAACATAATTTCTAAAAATCTATTTTTAGCACGTTTTAGGGAAGGTCCTGAAAGTCTATTTTTAGCAGTTTTCAATAGCTTTTATATTTTGCATTTTTGATAGTATTGAGAGAATTTTAGGCTTAATTTTTTTTTTTGGGCATGATATTTATCAATTATCGCCATATTCTAGTTACATGATTCACTCTTCTTTCCAATGGATCATCCGGTTCACAAAACAAATCAATGAGCTAGGAGATATGGCCTCGATAAGGGACACTAAATAAAATAATAAGTGATAATAGGAAATATTTTGGTTTATTTACACTTCTATATTTTTAAATGTAATGGAATTAATTGTATAAATCTGATTATTAGCAGCAATATAACACCAATGAACACAATATTTTAGATAAATGATCTCAATGTGCAAGTAGAATAGCTTAGCCACTTCGAGGGGGCAACCTCCAAACCAAACAATAAGACTCAAATGCTCAATATGATATCAAATACTACCTACTAACCCCTATATATACTATTCCTATGTTATGGCCAACACCAAGGCCGAACCACTAATGATAATATAACATATATGAAAGATATACATAATGATTAGAAGTTATGATAGCCACAAGTCAGTTGTATACATCCAATATAAGATATATGATTAAGGGCGTAACATGCCCCTCCCCTTCGAAGCAACATTGTCCCCAATGTTGAGAAGATTTGGATGTTGCTACAGGAAGTTTGCATCCTCCCAAGTTGCATCTTCATTGTCTAGATTTTTCCACTTGATCAAATACTCAATGATGACCCTTGTCCTCAATTGCTTAGTGCGTGTCTGAAGGATGCATTCGGTTCAAATATGATTCTTCCCTCTTCATCAAGCTCTGGTAACATTATTTGGGTTGATACCATCTATCTAATTACCTTCTTTAGGCAAGATACATGGAAGAATGGATGAATTCGAGTAGTCGGAGGAAGTTCTAGTTTGTATGCTACATTGCCAATCTTCTGTAACACTTGATAAGGGCCATAATACTTAGGTGAAAGCTTGTTATCCTTTTTCTATTATTTTAAGGAAATTTTCTTATATGGTTGTAAACGCACAAAAACCCAATCACCAACTTCAAAATGTCTTTCATTGCGATGTTGGTCTACTGTTGCTTCATGTGGTTTTGTGACATGGCCAAATTCTCCCTGAGACTAGAAAGCACCTCTTATTGGTGTTGAATATGTTCTTCAACTGCTCGAACCCTTGGTTGGACTCTCAAAGATGAAGTGATAGATGGTGGATGGTACCCATATAATGCCAAGAAAGGAGACATTTTAGATGAAGTATGAAAGGAGGTGTTATACCACCATTCTGCCAGTGGTAACCATTGGACCCATCTTGCTTGCTTATCTAACATAAAACAACGAAGATATCCCTCCAAGCACTTGTTTACCACCTCTATTTTCCCATCAAACTGGGGATGATAAGAGGAACTATGAGCTATTTGTGTGCCCAATCATGAGAACAAATTAGTCCAAAAATTACTAGTAAAGATAGGGTCTCGAGTCACTTACTATAATCTTTGGTGTCCCATGTAGCTTTTGAATTGTATCCCTGAAGGTTGTTTCTATTGTACTCGCAACAAATGGATGTGATAAGGCACAAAAATGGGCATATTTGGTGAGTCTTTCCACCACCACCATGATTACATTTTTACCTTCTGATTTAGGAAATCCTGTGATGAATTCCATGGACACCTCTTCCCACCTCTGGCTAGGAATAGATAGAGGTTGTAAAAGACTGAGGACTTAATTGTTTTGCCCTTATTTTGCTGAAAAACCATGCATTCTGCCACAAACTTTTGGACATCCCCTTTTAGCCCATTCCAAAAAAATCATGCTTGATTCGATGATAAGTCTTCAAGAAGCCAAAATACCCCTCTACTGGAGAAGCATGGAGCTCAGATAGAACCCTATTTTAAAGGATTGAATTCTTACATAGATATAATCTATCTTTATACCATGAAACATCTCCTTTACATATAAATTTTTCTGAAATGCTTGGATCTTGTTGAAGATTCTGAATGAGATTTTGTGTACCTAGGTCATTTTTCCATTCAGACCTTGCATCCTCTGTCAATCAATCCTCTTATAATACAAATATGGCACACAACAATGACTCGGTGACTCATCCTTCGAGATAAAGCATCAACAACTACATTCTCTTTCCATTTCTTGTATATTATCTCAAAACCATACCCCAACATTTTTGAGACCCATTTATGTTGTTCTTCTGATGACAACTTTTTCTCTAAGAAGTATTTCAAACTATCATGATTTGTCTTTACTTTGAAATGCATGCCCATTACATATGGTCTCCATTGCTTCACTCCATGAAGTATTGCTAGCATTTATTTCTCATAAAATGGTTTAGATATATTCTTACCTTTGAATTGGCGGCTCTCAAAGGTAATGGGTAGACCTTTTTGCATGAGTACTACCCCCATACCATACCCTGAAGCATCACGTTCAACAATGAATGTTTTGGAAAAATCTGGGGTGGCTAGAACTGGAGTGGTGCACATGGCCTCCTTCAACTTTTCAAATGTCGTAGTAGCTTGCTTGTTCCAATGGAAAGATTCCTTCTTCAATAAAGTTGTTAGTGGTGCTGTGATGCTGCCATAATTCCTTACAAATCTATGATAATAACCTGTAAGCCCCAAAAATCCTCGAGATATTTTTAGGGTTTTGGGAACCTTCCATTCAAGCATGGCTTTTATCTTTTTAGGATCCACTTTAACACCTTCATAAGAGACAATATGACCCAAATATTCAACCTCCTTGACACCAAAAGAACACTTAGAAGGCTTTGGATAAAGTTGATGTTGTTCAAGAGTTTCCAACACCTTATTTACATGATGCAGGTGTTCCTCCCATGTTTTACTATAGATTAATATATCATCAAAGAACACTAAAACAATCTTTCGCAGAAATGACTTAAAGATGGAATTCATCAAGCTTTGAAATGTAGAGGGTGCATTTGTTAGTCCAAAGGGCATTACCAAGAACTCATAGTGTCCTTCATGTGTCTTGAAGGTTGTTTTATGAATATCTTTGTCCCCGATTCTAATATGATGATATTCAGAACAAAGATAAAATTTTGTAAAGTAAACAACACCATGTAACTCATCTAGCAAATCATCAATTATAGGAATAAGAAACTTATCTTTAACTATGTACTTATTGAGTTCCCTGTAATCTGGACACATGCGCCAATTGTCATCTTTTTTCCGTACCATCACTACAAGAGAAGAATAAGCACTCGACTGAGGAATAAGTCCGCTTCTAACATATTTTGAACTATCTTCTCAATCTCACTCTTTTGCATATAGGGGTACCTATAAGGTCTGATGTTGGGTGGTTGACTCCCTAGTACTAGCTGGATGGCATGGTCATGGTCTCTTTTTGGAGGCAAACCCTTGGGCATTTCTCCAAACACCACTGAGTGCTCATCTATAACTGCTTGCATATTTGTGGGTATAAATGTATTGGAATGATGTGCTTCCAATGAAAATAGTTGTGCCACAAACCCCTCTACACATTTTCTAAGCAATTTTTACATTTGATGAGAACTTACCATATGTGGGGACTTTGTTCTTAGTCCTTTTAGTTTAAAAGTCCTCCCTTCTGATTGAAATTGCATGAACAACTCTTGGAAATTCATTTCAATGGTTCCCAAGGTGGTAAGCCACTAAAATCCTAACACAATGTCTGCTCCTCCCATGGAAATGGCATACATATTGCTAGTTAGAAAGTAATCTCCCATGGTGAGATTAATGTTATGGAATTTTCTGAACAACTAACAGTTTTCCCATCAGTGATCATGACTTGGCATTCTGGAGCTGGATAAATAAAGTAGTTCAAGCGTACCACCAACTTATGATTGATGAAGTTGTGAGTACTTCCTAAATCAATCAAAACTGTTACCCTCTGTTTTTTTAAGAATCTGACTACTTTGAGAGTTTGGGGAGTGCTAATACTAGAAATTGCATGGCATGATATTGTTGGCTGGGGATCTCCTAATTCCTCCTCTGGCTCTACCTCTTCGTCTTCTTCATTTTCTTCTTCTTCATTAGGCCCCTCAATGTAGAACAAATTCTTTTCAGCACACTTATGTCCTGGTCCAAATTTGTTGTCACAATTAAAACTTAACCCTTTGGTTCTCTTTTCTTCATTTTCTTGAGGTGTCAGTGTAAATGGCCGAGGGAATGATGGTGGAAAGGTGCTACGATCTCTGATATTACTGACAGTTTGTTTCCTATTAGAAAGAAAATTTTCCTTTGCCCTACATGCCATGATCATAGAATCTAAAACCTTATGAGGATTAAACATATGCACCTTAGTCTCAATTTGTTCTTTAAGACCCCCAAGAAATAAGTCATTTAGATTCTCTTCAGGAATATTTTCCACCTGTAAGGAAAGGTTTTGGAATTGATGGATGTAATCTTTGACAGTTCCTGTTTGTCTTAGGTTTGCTAATTGATTGAAATAATTCTCTGACATACTAGAACTAGAGTGCAATTCCAACTCTTAGGTGAAGAATGTCCATGTAACATTGAGGCCACTCTTTTTCCTTTGAGAACATAACCATCGACACCAAATGAATTGGTCGGGTTCGAGATCTGATGATGTCATGGTAACCTTTTATCTCGATAGAATCGATGAAGATCAAATAAATTCTCCATCTAGTTAATCCAATTGAGTGAATCCTTTCCATCAAACTTACGCATTTCCACTTTTGGAATCATGTAATGGGCTTGCAGAGTGTTTGTATTTGGATTGGTCATGTTTGCAGATCCACCCTAGCTAGTTTGTTTATTACTTTGACCTAAATATCCACCCTAGTTAATATGAGTATGATTGAGTTGTGGCTGATTAGGAAGGATATGATGACCCATGATATTGTAACTAAATTGGTGAATGAAATCCTCCAATCGTTGTCCAATCTTTTCTACATCTTCTTTGTTGGCCACTCTACCCTTGAGGTTTCACAACTCTAACTCAAGATAGCTGACCTTATGGTCTCGTTGAAGTAAACCCTAACCCTGAGGACTCTATAGATACCCCTTCTGACTCTAACTCCTCAACTATTATCTCATCCTTATCAGGGGTTTTACCCGGAGTGATGGGATTCTTTTTGCTTCTTGTCGAAGGCCCCGACCATGATGCCCCAAAATAGTGGGATTTAGGGATCAAGGTTGAAACTTAGGGTTTGGGAGTTCAATAGGAATTAGGCAAAATTTTAAAAAACTCAAAGAATGAACTCAAACTAATTTTTAATTTTCTTTCTGTAAATGTAAATAAATTTGAAATTTTTCACAAAGTGCACCCTAGGTAGCGAATTATGAAAAAACATAAAACCACTATAAATTTTGCAAAACAAGTCAAAAAATCTTAAAACTTGGAGGAGCTTACTTGACTAATATCGCTACACTAATTTTTTTCTTCAAAAAAATTCACTACCGATTTGGAGATATGGTCAAACTTTCACAATTAAGGTTTGTGTGATCTTTGGCCGAGTTTAAGCTACGATACCACTTGTAATGGAATTACTTGTATAAATATGATTATTAGCAGCAATATAACACCAATGAAGACAAAATTTTAGATAAATTATCTCAACGTGCAAGTAGAATAACTTAGCCACTTTGAGGGGGAAACCTCCAAACCAAGCAATAAGACTCAAATGCTCAATATGATATCAACTACTACCTACTAACCCCTATAGATACTATTCCCATGCTATGGCCAACACCAAGGCCGACCCACTAATGATAATATAACATATATGAAAGATATACATAATGATAAGAATTTATGATAGCCACAAGTCGGTCATTTGTATACATCCAATATAAGATATATGATTAAGGGCGTAACATTGAATCCACTCCTACGGTAAATACGAAGGCCTCCATGTAGGATGTCTGTTTGGTTCCCATATGGAACCCTTCATATTATTTTTAGCACTTTTTCATAGTATCTATTGTATAGATATAAATTAGCTCGTTTCAAATAAAGAGATAAATCTCGTGCATACATCTTTGTTATGGATTTTGCCACTTTGTATTCATTTGGAGTCACAATAAAATTTGTTTTTTTATTTACTACTCTTTCATCGTAAATTTGATTATTATAGCACATTAAATGCCATCATTAGTGTGTTGTCCACTTGAGGTTCACTTCAATGTAGATCATTTAAAATTGATTTGCTCCAATTTTTCCCAAAATATGGAATCAACAACTCGTAAAATTGAAATGCACTCAAATTTACAAATTTTTAGAAATAGTTGTGGAATCCATTTTTTTTTTGCAGTATCATTCCTACTACTTCTTAAGGCCAAAAAATCCATAGAAACACGGGATGAAGCTCCATTACTCTAGGTATGAGCTTTTTTAAATTTTGGTGTCCAAGTACCCGAACATCGGGGATAACAATGTGGAACACACAAAATTTGATGATATAAGGCGAGATAATGGAAGAAGGAACCCAAAAAGTGTTAGTTGACATGGTTTATCATAGTGGGTTATATTGAGCCACCAGATTCCCTCTAGCTCTTTAGGAATCTGAGTTCATTCTAGCATGCGCCAAGAACTATGAACCTAAGAGCCAATCCATCCTTTGTGAACAACGATTCAATCATCACTACATTTTTGCTAGAAGGGATGTTGAGGTGCCTCTATTCTAAGGCCCAAGGATGTTCCGATCTTGATAAAAGAAGATGCCTTGGCCGAATGGGAAAGGAAGGAGTCATGCTTGCAGTGAATGACTATTGGGAATTAGATGAAGACACCGCTCAAGCTCTCATGGCTGCCAAAGACCCTCTCTAGCTTTGAATTCATCGAAGAAATATTTGAATGTATCGTACTTATTAGAAGGCTCATGGGATAATCTTCAACAAAATAATTCCATCCATGGATGTCATAGTTCATTGTAATAGATATTGAGGCATCCCAAGTAATAATAACTAATTATTTTCTCATGGTAGATAGATTCGTCATATCAAAGGGTCATCCTCATGAACTTTGTCTTTTGATTGAGTCTTCCCTTCTCTCTCTCTCTCATTCTTATATGTAACAAGTGGTTTTTACCAAAAGTAGTCTAAAGGTTTTCTAATTCTTCGTTAGGAAAAATACTTTTTCAAAATCAACTTAAGTCATCTCTTTTCCACTTTTGTAAAATTAATTTTCTTAAAAATAAGGAAAAGTATCTTATTCTGTAAAAGAAGGTGAACAATCATGTAGGAATGTGAAGAGTCATAAGATGTAGGCTATTTATTAAGGCTCTCACTTCATTGTAGGGGATATCAGTTTTTTCTCTCCTTTAGCAAGTAATTTTTTGTTATTTGTCTCTAATATTTCCTCCATTTTCTCAAATTCAAAATCAATCAAATGTATTATGATCTATTACGGGAATGAAAAAAGCTTTGTATTTTATCTCATGTAATGAAATTATTAGTTGAAATTTATGTTGATTATGATTGTTGTTTCATGGCTCTTGCATAGTTGTGTGTATATTTGTCTGTTTCCTCTAATTAAACTGGACATACTTTGAGTTATCGGTTGATGGAATAGGTGTTATTACCGTTAACATAATTCCATCTCCTCTTTTCCCACCGTTTCTCTTGTGGTTTTATTATCTCCATCTCATACGTTTCTCCCTCTCTTGTTTTGCGGTGTAATTACAACAAGGGTGTTTACGCACTTTCATTGGTCTTTGACCACCCCCAAGGGTTCGAAATAGTGTAAATAATCCAAATTTCAAAAAATGGGAGCTTCCCCATACTTAAGCGAGAGGGATTCAATCCTGCAAGCATTGATGAAGCCCATAATTTTTCCTTCACAAAATATTTTGCCAACAACATGTTCTATATTTCTTACTTTTGTGTGTTTCTATTAGTGTGTTATATCATCATGTCAAATTATCCTTGTATATTATTTTACAAGTCATCCATTGATGGATTGGTTGTGTGATTTTTGGTCATGATGTTTATTACATGCTTTCACTATGTTTAATTCCTATGTTGTTATTGTGGTACTTTAAATTCGGTTCGAGGCATTTAACAATTATAATTTTTCACTTGTACACATATTTGGTCCATAAATACATAATTTACCTTATTCAAACATATTTTCCGCTTTTGAGCACTCTTTAATCTCATAGGTTGACTTTATTATTGAATTTTACATCACTAGAACCACTCAAGTATATACTGATAGTAAACATGCGTTCAAGAAAGGCATCACACATCTTCAATTATGTGTTTCATAACTATTGGAAAGGCTTGTGGTCTATAGAAATCTTAGGACCCAAACTTGTGCACGTGTTAGGATCCTATCATTCACCTACCCAATGGTCATAATTTCAAATAGTTATCTTATTTTAGTTGTCTTGGGCATGAATTTAGGGTCGATTGAGTGAGAAAACTAATGAAAGTTTAACTATTTAAGAAAAAACACCCTAAAACATTCAATCCATCTAGGAACCATATGGACATAGTCTTCTCACTTGGAGAAATTATACACAAAGATCCAAATATTCCAAGAGAAGTCCTAGATTAGATAAGAGCAGAATTTGAAGTACATAAAGGTCAAAATTCATGTTTTCAAGTGCCAAAGTCAAATCAATGGTTTCATTCTAAGTCATTTTTTCTATATTTTTAGTTGCATTTCATCATAGGATTGAGGGATAACTATGTGGGTTTGAAGCCACTTCTATGTGTTTTTATGTAAAAACTCTTATCCATTAAAGGGTAGTTGGATTCGGTCCAACCCAAAATACTAACCCCTTTTTAAGGTTCTCATCTTTTACATGAGTCAAAATAAGGTTTGAAAAGGGATAAGACAATTACACTAAATCACAAAGTCATCATAACATTTCAATGCTAGAAACTAGAATAAGTACACGTGTAGGCCAACTGAACTAAAAAATTGAGCTTCACATAGTCACTCCAAAATGAGTTCATAGCTTTTAAATAGGTTCGTACTGAAACCTATCATCGATATGTTTTTCTTAAACCTATTTGTCATTTTTGAACTTGTCTCACACATAATGGTTACCCCTTATTTTTACAAACCATCTTGATGATGGTCTACACACCTTCCACTCAACATATGAGTATTTTATATCATCATCTATCAACATGTATTGTCAAGTGCATTTCATTTCTATGTTGTAATTGATGTTTTACTATTCGTATAGTGATCTTTATTTTTCAAATTTCTAGATTTTACTTAGTTCAAATTGTATTAGGAATAGCCTTTTGTTATTTTGAGTTTATGCATTAGTTAGACCCTTGGTGTAATTCAATCATATCTTTAGGTGAACATGATCTTATTTGAATACATAACCTAGTGTTTAATTTCATGCTTTAGAGGTTTCTGATTTAAGGTGGATTCCAGATCTTATATTTTTATTCAAACCCTAATTCTCACACCATTTAGGTTGTGTGCAATCTTTGTGGGCTTTGATTATTTTACCTTATGCCACCTAGGAAAGCTAAATATCTTACACCTACTAGGTAAATTGCTAGATTGAATGGTAAATAGAATGATCATATTTAAATTCCTTTGATTTAATAACATGTAGCAAAATGACAAATAATTCATATCTTAATGATACTTCTTATATGGATGAAAATTTCAATCATTATGGTGATGCAAATGCAAATAAAAATGCTAAAATTATGAATATAAATAATTATAATTCTCAAGGAAGAACCATAGATAAAGTTAGATAACATATCATGTTACATCCCAAAACAATAGACGACATACTTTAGGTGGCTCAACAAGTGAAAAAATATTTTTGATGAAAGCCCCACTTGAGGAAACAAATGTTGGACCATATTATGATAAAAATCTACCTTATAGAAAATATCTTTATTCAGTAGATTCTCAAACCAATGTACTCATGAGACATACTAATGCATGCACAACCAAGTGTTTCCTACACTGTTAATCTTACTATCTCGGGGCACTATGACTATTCATACACAAAAAGTTTCTTCTCATGCACCTTCTATGACTACTATCATGCCATGTACACTACATGGTTCATTCCCTAACAATGGTATTCATTTAATGTTTCTACACATGTCGTTCCAAATATTTCCTTAGGTTCATACATATAACTTCAAAATGTACAAGCTCAACTCCTTGCTATAAAACATGGTGTCAACAAGTAACATACCATAATGAGATCTATGATTTATTACATAATCATTTAGCTCATTATGTGCCCAATTATTTATTTTTGACATCATTTGTATCACCCAACTTTACCTTATTTAATGATAAAACTAATCAAAACAATACCTTGTAACATTCATTGTTGCATCCATGGATTATATAGGTAATGCAAAATTATTGATTGATCTCTTTCCATGAAGCATTAAGGAGTATGCATTAACATGGCTTTATAACCTTATAGAAGGGTGTATCCTCTCATTCCAAAGTCCATTTTATAAGTTCATAAGTCAAATTTCTATCGATATTGATCAATAGGCCTAATTTTCTCAAATTACTCAACTTAGACAAGGATCTAATGAATACATTACAATATGTGTGCAATGATGATACCTAAAGGTCCCAAACACATCAAACAACATAATATAAAATAAGTATTCATCAATATTCGAGTTCGAATGTTAATAAAAAGGTCTCGTTTTCTAACTATTCATCCTTTAACAACCTTTTCCAAATAACTAAGGTTTATGAGACTAAGCTCCTTGTGGCTAACATGCTCAAATATGAGACTAACAATCCCACATCCAAAGATAACAAATTTCAAATTAAATCACCTTTCAAAGACAAAGATAATGATATTAACTCGAGTATAACCAAATGCATCAATGTCACACAACCAAGTACAATTATTGTTCTTCATATTACTCAACAAAGGTAATTCACATACCTAGTTGATCCTCCTCATAATCTTCTTCTATAGTTTTTTGAGTGTAATCTAATCACCTTATTATGTAGGATTATCTAGGTTTAATTATAATCTTGTATCACATAAAAAATAGAGAGTTATTAAATAAATAATTAAGTAATGTCACGCCACTCTTAATCATGTTGCACAAAAATTAGTGCCTAACTATTTCCTATAGAAGTGTGGATACTAAAATTTGATACCTTGTCATTTTGTAATGCTAAATTTGACTATGCTACCTTACAAAGAAAAATTATCACACTCAGAATCCAATCATTTCATCTCTCTAGATCTTCCGTGATTTACTTATTTTTACACTTTACTTTGTTGTCAATTCAAAGAATCTTATTATATCAATGTAGTAAACAATTGTAGATTGAGAAAGCAGGATGGAGGCTTTGTGTTATTTTATTAATCTCAATCAAGTAAAAAGTACTAGAGGATGGGCTGCAATATTTATAGATATTGCACAGCCAAATACATCCGGGAAAATGAGTTGCACAGGTGCAACCAAAAACCAGAATAAACAAGCTTCCAAATCACCCGGGAAGCAACAATTACATAAAAACAAATATATTGTTTAAAACAATATAACAATGTGCATACAGACAAATATGGTTGATTAACCATATAACAATATAACCATTTATTATTTAATTAATAAAATTAATTAAATAATCTAACTATGCATAATTAATATTTAGGATAATAAAATTTATCCTAACATTCCCCCCCTTAATTGTGCATTGTCTGAAGAGATGAGGAGAGAAATGCTCTGAACAACTCGAACTTGTCACGTGCAAGTGACTTTGTGAAAATATCTGCTCGTTGTTCAGCCGTTGGACAAAATTGAAGCTGGATGTTGTGCTTCAACACATGTTCGCGTATGAAATGAACCTGAACTTCAATGTGCTTTGTTCTCTCGTGAAAAACTGGATTGCGAACAAGTTTGAGAACACCTTCATTGTCAACATACATGGTGGTCGGTTTGTCCTATGGTATTCCAAGTCCTTTAGTATGCGGCGTAGCCAAATCACTTCACAGACTGACTTCTCTGCAGAACGATACAACCTGTGGAAGAGCGAGAAACAAAGTGTTGTTTCTTACTTCCCCATGATATTGGTCAGATCCCATAAAGAATACAAATCCAGTGGATTTTCTATCATCGATATGTTACTGCATGATCGAATCGAATATCGGTCGAGAAGAAGTTTTCATTCTTCTTGTATTCTAGACCAAGATCCACTTTGATCCTTTGAGATATCTCAAAATGCGCTTTCTTGCTTTCGATGACAAATTTTGGGTTCTGCATGAACCTGGATAGATAGCTCATTTGCAAAGCTGATATCTACAGTCTAGTGTAGGTCGGGTAAATGAGACTCCCAATCAGTGCCGATAGAGTGGCACTTACCTCGGGAGATGGATCGAACGAGATAAGCTGTAATCTGTTCTCCATTGGTGTAGCGATTGGTGTGCAATCCATCATCCTAAACTTCTCGAGCGTTGTCTTGGTATATTTCATCGAGAAACAAAGATGTGATTCTCTTTCTGCCATACTTCGATCAAGGCGGTAGTGCATAAGCCGAGATCTTTCATGTCGAATGATCGCTTAAGATCTTTCTTCGTTTCATCAATCATCTTCACTGAAGCGCGGTGATGACTAGATCATCGACATAAACTACAACAATCACCATCTCCCCCTTGCTTTTTGAGGTAGAGATTGGGATCGTATGGATTTTCAGCGAATCCATGTTTATGCGAGATGCTCATCAATCTTGATGTACCATGCCGGGGTGCTGTTTGAGGCCATACGAGAGATTTCTTGAGTCTGCATACCTTTTCTTCTTTGAAGTACAACATATCCCTCGGGTTGAGTCATGTAGACTTCTTCTTGTAAATCTCCATTCGGGAAGGCACTTTTTATGTCCATTTGGTGAACTTTCCATCAAAGTGAGCAGGCTAGAGCAAAGATCATCTGATCATTTTGATCTTAGTTTGTGGGAGCAAATGTCTCCTCATAGTCAATGCCTTCTCTCTGTGCGTACCCCTTTGCTTCAAGTCTTGCTTTACACTTGTCCTTTGTCCCATCTGCTTTGTACTTAGTTTTGAATATCCATCTGCATCGATGGGTTTCTTCCACTGGTGGAAGATCAACAAAGCTGCCAAGTGTTATTCTTCATCAGCTTTGATTGATATTTAGAATCCATGGCATCTTTCAAGCTTTTGTTTGTAGGGCTTCTGGGTGTAGAGGGCTCAAATCGATTGATGACTCTACTCATCAAAGCAAAGTTAACTTCTTCTCTTGCTTTCTGCTTGAGTCCGTGGTCCAGGGGTGGATGTATCCGGTGGAGCATCCAATCTTGCATCTCGTAATGTACTTGTACACCATTTAGGCATACGTTGAGCTGTTCCCATGGGTTGTGGTTCTATTTGATCAACACCATCATCCCCATCATCACTTTCATCTTAAGGGAACATTAGCTTCAATTTTTACAACTGGTGAAAAATCTACATCTTGCGAGTCCGGAGGAGGAGTCTCTGCTTCCTTCTTCTCGAAAAACTCAACATCTCTGCTTGTGTAGACTTTTCTGGTCTTAGGATCCATCAGTATGTACCCAAGAGTCTCTTCATTGTATCCAATGAAGGTGAGATTTTGTGACTTCATGTCCAATTTCTTTACATTACTGTTTGGGTATGTGCATGTTGGCTTTGCACCCGAATACTCACGAGGTGTGCGATGGATGGTTTCCTTTTGACCATGCTTCTTGTGGTGTAATTCCATCAGAAGCGAGTTGTGGGCGCTCTATTTAACAAATACACTGCTTTTTTTTTATGCCGCCCAAAATGTCTTTGCGAAGTCGGAATCATCGATCATGCATCGCACCATTTCCATGATAGTATGATTTCTTCTCTCAACAACACCATTTTTTGTGGTGTGTGTGGAGGAGGCATTTGTCGACGAATCCTTGTGAGTTTGTAGGTAGTCTCTGAACTCATCACTGGTGAATTCCCCCCCTCGATCGGCGGAGAGTTCTGATGTGACGACCAGTTTCTTTCTCAACTGCCACTTTGAACTTTTTGAATGTTTCAAAGGCTTCACTTTTCTTGCGAAGACAAAAAATCCACATTTTCCGTGAATAGTCGTCAACACAGAGCATGAAGTACTGGAACCCTGAATGACTTGGCTGCATTGGACCGCACAGATCGGTATGAACCAGGTCAAGTTTACCATGAGCTCGAAAAGTACTCGTTTGGAATGAAACTCTGTGTTGTTTTCCTGCTAAGCAGTGAGGACACTTGTCTGTATCCTTCTGAAGAGATGGTAGCCCATGTACCATATTACACCGGCGAAGTGTTTCGAGATATTTGAAACTTACATGACCAAATCTCCGATGCCACAACTGAGCTGAGGTGGAGTTTTTAGCCACAAGTGCTTGATCATTTTTGTGAATGAAATCAAGTTGAAACATTTGTCCCACATTTGAGGCTTTTGCAATTATTTTCGAGCCTCTGGATTTATCTCGAATCAAACACATTTTCTTGCCGGATTACTATCAAAGTCAATTTTCGAGGTTGTGATCTAGGAGTTGGTGACCGAAAGAAGGTTCTTTGTCGACCCAGGGGACATATAGAACATCGATAGTCTGCATTTGCGTGAACCAAGGGTAGAGAAATGTTTCCAATCCCACAGGCTGTATATGAAGAATCATCTCCCAACGAAACATGATTTTTCGATGGCGTGTCCCTCATTGAAATAACCGGTCTCTGTGGCGGTCATGTGTCGAGTGGCTCCCGAATCAACATACCAGGACGTCACTAGATGGCGTGGATGGTTCACTTGATCAAGCGGTGAACAAGAAGTCTTCATTGTCATTGATCTTGTTGCTCGGCAATATTACCTTCTTTGGTGGGGTCTTCTTTTCGGTTCCCCTTTTTTACGCCCGTGATAGTTGTTTGAATGTCCCTTGTAAGTTTGTTGTTGTTGTGGTCCAGAATTTCTTGATGAACCTTTCTTATATGTGTTAAACCAACATTCTTGCAAGTCATGTCCTCTTTTGCAAATTGGACATCGCTTCTTCTATTGATTGTCCCCATGATACTGATTCTGATGTGGGGATTTCTGATAGGATTTAGGTTTTCCTTTACCTTTTCCTTTCCATTTTTGATGTGAAGACAGTTCCTGCTCCTCTTCATCATCCTTGTTGTGCATTGCTTCCTCTTGTTGCAGTAGGTTTACTAGCTTGTCAAAACTAATTGTCGTATCTGACAAGTTTAGAGTTATGACAAAAATGCGGTAAGAAGAGGGAGAGCTCTCAGAACAATGGGAACGAGAGATTCATCTTTGACCTCTTCTCCTAGGGCTAGAAGTGAAGCCCTCAACTCTGCAACTCTTCTTAGGAAGGCTTGATTTTCTCATTCTGTTTGAATTTCAATGTATGTAACTGACTCTGCAAATTGAGTATGACATTCTTGTTCTTGGCCTCATATATTGTGCTCAGCTTATCCCAAGCTTCTTTTGCTGATGTGGCATCTCGAATGTGGGCTTGCACATCGTCGGACACTCCAAACAAAATGATGAGTTTTGCTTTCTGATCTGCTCTATCAAATTGTCGTTGTTGTGTTGCATCCGTTGGTGATCTGGTTAGAGTACCAGTCACAACAGGCCAAATTTCTTCAAACTCAAGTTGTGTTTTTATTTTTGTCTTCCAAGCAGCATAGTTGCTTCCTCTGAGCAATTGTGAATCCGGAAGAAAAAATTTGGGGGCATTGGTGCCCATTTTGCAGAGATCACTGACAGGGTTTGGCTCTTATCACTCCAGGTATAAGGTCTCCCAATCTATATACCGTTAGTCCGATATACCGAACCTTTCTATATACGCGCCCTTCTGATATACCCGTCGGTACGTGGAAGAAGCTCGCCCTTTCTATATACCGGCGAGTGCGTGAAATAGGCGTTAACGCACGTGAAAGAATTCGATCGTGGTGCGAGGCGATCTTGATGGAAGTCTATGCGATTATTGACACCGGCTCGAAGAAATATCCTCATACATGCGCGCGTAACCCGCTATATACCGGATAATTTCTCGGTCGGATTTATGTCTTGCGATCGTTCACGAGACGGATGGGATGGTTCATAGTGTGTGCCTTTGTGACCTTATTACTCCCGTCGATTTATAGGGACGATGCCGAGATGACATTGTTGCAGCTATATTAGGCGTTAAGTGCGGTAGTAGTTGTGACGGCTTTGCCGTAAGCGCTTCCCGGAGGCCTTTGTATATACCGAGCAGCTGCGAATGAGATCTAGGATCTCGTGAGTGTTCTGAGAACCAATTTTACTTTTTTTATTACAAGTGCGAGTTTTAAGCGATTCTACAAAGTTTTGCGATTGACTATGGCAACCTGCAAATTAGTACAATATACGATGCAATTTGAATGACAAAAAATTTGTTTGGGGTCTGGTGACCTCCACAGAACCCAAAATGCTAAAAATTGCAAAAAAATAGCTGAAAATGCAATTTTTAGATGGGTCTCCTTTTGCAAAAATGTGCGGAATGATAAAGCAGGACCGGATGGGAGAAATTTTTTTACCTAAATAAGGGATTTCTCGCTAGATTTAGTTAGTTGTAACTAAATTCAAAAAAACTGCTAAATTTAGCGATTCACCATGAGAATTTCCGCTAGATGCAAAAGGAGAGTTTTTGAGTGTTTTTTGTGGGATTTGATCCTCAAACCTCTCACTCCCAAGGCACATGCACTAACCAACTTGCCCACTTGGGGCGCTTGGACTATGAAAGGAAGGAATTTGTATTTATTGACAAGTAAATGGACTTACCTCTTGGAAAATGAATGCCACGTGGCGCATGCTGGTGAAGAGGCGTTTTTAGGGTTGTCTTTGCCTAAAAAACGGATCTGAAGCTTTTCTTTTCACCTCCACGCCTTTGTATTCTCCTATGGCCGCATTTTTTTCCTTTCCACGCACTGATTCATGTACAGGCTGCGTTTTTTGGTGTTTGGGCGCAGATCTTCCTCCTGGGCCGCGTTTTTTTCCTTTGCACGCCTTTATCTGAGACTACTTTTCTTTGTATTTTTGCCTTGTACTTTGTTTTTTTACTGGGCGCGTGTTTTTATTGCTTGGGCACGTTTTTCCCTTCCTTGGCCGCGTTTCTTCCTGCCTGGCCGCGTTTTTTAATGAATGTGCTTCGTTGTTTGCTTGCTATTTGCTTGTACAGGTCGATGGAAGCTCAAATGGCGTGGTTTTTGCTTAAACACAACGTTTCCTTGATGCAGGCCGCGCAGGGTTCAAAGAAAAACACGTGGAGGACTGGCCGCTGACCATATGAGGTCGATTTTGCTCACAAAAACGTTTTTCCTTTATGCAGGCCGCTTTTCCTCTTCTTTGGCCGCCTATTCTCTTCTTCCACTGTATATTTTGCAGCTTGGGCGCCTCCTTTTTTTTATTTTCTTTGCTCTGTTTGATTCTTGATCACTTGCAGTACATATACAGACCTCCAAAACAAGCCAAGCAAATTCCAAATACAGTAAAACAAAACCCTTATTGGGAAATTTTTTTTTTTTTATTATTATCAATACCTGGAGCAATTTTTGCCTGGTGCTGAGTGCACCAGTGCAAAAAAAATTTGCCTTCCAAGCTCTGGAAGGAACAGGAGGATGTGGGGAGGCGAGGGGATGGGGTGGGAGTTTGCGAGGCTGCATGGCTCTATCAAATCTGCAAACACGTCTCTCTCAATCTCTCTCTCTCTCTTGCTCTCTCTTCCACACCTTCACAGGGCCAGAATTTCACTCTGGTACCAAATGTAGATTGAGAAAGCAGGACGGAAGCTGTGTTATTTTATTAATCTCAATCAAGTAAAAAGTACGAGAGGATAGGCTGCGATATTTATAGATATTGCCATGACCCAAATACATCCGGGAAAATGAGTTGCACGAGTGCTGACCAAAAACGAGAATAAACAAGCTTCCAAATCACACAGAAGCAACAATTACATAAAAACAAATATATTGTTTAAAACAATATAACAATGATGTGCATCTGAGACAAATATGGTTGATTAACCATGTAACAATATAACCATTTATTATTTAATTAATAAAATTAATTAAATAATCTAACTATGCATAATTAATATTTAGGATAATAAAATTCTAACAACAATCTTGATGATTCATGTCATAACTTCTCATTGTACTTTTCATCTTCTTTATCTAGAGGGTCAGGATGTGGGGTTTGGTCTTGGCTAACCTATATGGTCCTACCCTTTGTGTTCTTCTTTATTTTCAATTTGAATATCTTCATTGGTTTTTTCATCTCCTAATGTCGACCTCGATTAAACTATTTCATGTATGGAAGGCTATATAAGCAAGGCAATGCCACTTTATAACTCACCCAAAACTCTTACAAGATCTATCGTAAATATCATTCCAAAAACACTGAAGTGTTTCCTAAATCTTCCCAAATCAATTACACATCAATTAGAGTAGTCCTTACTACAATTTTGAAGCACTTAACTAGGTTAAAGAACATAATTGACTCTATTTCAAAACATGTAAAGGTCATAAAAACATGTCTTAGTAAGAGTAGAGTCACTCTAAGCATTTTCAAGGGTTTGAGGAATGAAGGGTCGGGTCATATAGTTGAGGCACACCACATCACACTACTACAATGTTGGGTAAATTATATACTATATAATTATCTTGTTATCATGGTGTTAAGAGACATGAGGATAACATAAGAGGTTGGCTAGTTTTCACTCACAATTACACAAACACTTTGATCCCATAATGAGGGGATGTAATGTGGCACTTGAATTCGTTCAGCGGATGGGAGTCTAACCACGAGGGTAGTATAACGTCACCACACACATGTGTTTTCTCATTTTGGTTTACTAATGCTCGATGAAGGGTTGTGCATATTTATAGGGTTTCCACTTTTATTGCAGTGATTACAAGCCATACCAAAATTATGTAAATGGGAGTGAAACATAGCCAACGTCATTTCAGGATAAGTGAAGGAGACTCGAAAGTTTCATACCTAGGCGTGTAAGGGTCGATCCCATATAGATCCAGGGGTAGAACCTTACAATCTATTTTGGACCATACATTTGTTGTACGTGTAGACACAAAATTTGGGTCACACGCCCTTTATTCCCCTTCAATTAATTAACGTAACACATTTAACTAATCATGACCCCTTCATCCCATATTAATATTCATCCTCACATTATTAATTGATTTAATTATTTTAATTAAGTTAATTTCATCCTCACACCTCCACCTCATCATTACACCTCACTCTGGACCCATTCTAGGGGCGTTTAACTCACAGTGACCAAGTCATCATTCTAGTCATCACTCTCGGTCTTTGAGTCATCACTTGACCTAACTAACTAAGAATTTTTCTAAAACCTAATTGGACTTCTTCTATAACCTTCCTACATTTTCTAACAAGATCTCCACTTCCCTAAGCAAACTCAACTTTGAAAACACACCAAATCTGGGAATATCTTCCTATTTTTGGTAAAAGGGACTAATTCACCCTAATTGATCCGAGTTTTCCTCGCCAGAGTGCGATTACCTAGCGCCATCTGTCACCTTATATACACTTTCAAAACTATTTACATGGGTTGGTCATTCAGTTATTGGAGCCTTATTACATTCAAGCGTGAATCTTCAAGCCCTCCTGCATCCAGACGATGAACACACACAACCACAATGCAAGACAAACATCGGTTCTCCTTCTAGAGCATTGGAATACTAACGGAGCACACAAGTCATATTTTTGCGGCACTGGACTCAAGCACCTCTCCTCTAATCAACCATCAACCATCTCAACTCACAAGGTCTATAAGACACCAAGTAAGTATTGTGATTTTAATCATTTAGGATTATCCCATTGTAGATCTCTTTCTTCGTTCAGTATTTTATTTCTTCTGTTACCCATACATCACCTTCTTCCCACCAACCCACTATTTAACCACCCCAAGCCTTTCCACCCTTCTAAACCTCCTTAGTATTCCTGAGTCTTCTCAGCCATATTATGACCCAAACCATACTACCCTCACTCTCGTGCAATCACAGAGAGCCTAAAAACCCATTTTTAATAGTTTATTACCTATTTCCCCTACCGACATTGGTTCCCTGACCACCGTTAGTTTGGTCCCCATACCGCATCGGTCACCAGATCAATATCGAGTCTCTGTGTCATTTCACATTCTTAGACCAGCAAGCTTCCCACTCACCCAAAACCAACCCAGACCTCAACTAATCAGCCCTAAACCCTTACCAGACCTCTAACAGACCTTCCTGACTGAAAAAACCTTGGTTCTAATTAGATTTAGTGTTACATTTTTATTTAGCATTGAATCTAGTGTATTGTGTGTATGAGAAACCTAAATCATTACATTGCAATAGGACCTATTTATTTCAGTTTCTTATTCACATTAAATTGTTATTAAATAGAGGATTGACAACCATTCAAGGAAGCATCATGCTTCTGGATCTAGCCTTGCTAGGAAGTCCTCTGAATCTTGTTATTTAATATTATTTGGTGGTTTTGTTGTGTTTCTTATACAGGTTGTTCCTCCTAGCCAAAGGGAAGCTCACACAATCAGCTTGGATCAAAAGTCTACAACACGCGCATTCTACCTTCCACCTTTGCCTCACAGGTATTCCTCCTTAACCATTTTACCTTCTATCTATTTCGTCTTAGAAAGCGTAAAACTTATTGGTGAAATAGTATGACCATGTCACAACTCAATTTATAGTTCTAGATTCCACATGGAAGAACTTATAGTCTCTAATCTTCTTATTTCACTAGTGTTCATACCTAGATCCCCTTTGTTCTAATTTGTATATCTAATTTTCTTTATCCTCTTGCTTATTTGAGTTGTTACTTGTCATTTTTATCAATCATTGCAAGTGTTAGTGCATTATTCTGGTTGTGAATGGTCCCATAGGAATAAGTTTAATGCTCCCACATCCATCACATGAATGAATGCATCAAGTGAGCAACCCAATCTATCTTGAGTGGTGTGATATACTATAGTTGGGGAGGAGGACCCTTATCTCTATATGATATCCTAGATCTAACTAGATCCATAAGTAACTAATATAGTCGGGGTTGGGGTTGGGAGTTAATTAATAAAAACAATCCCCTATACAAATCCTTGCATCCTCTTTTTTATTGTGTACTCCCTTAACATAGATTTAATTAGGGTGTAAAAATTTGGTAAAATTAACTCTTGAATCAAATTTATTGCTTAAACCCTACCCTAGGGTTTCATTGGTTTTGGTTTGCCTATGATTTCTCTCTATGCCCTTTTGACCTAGCAATCATCTTAATCAACACCCTATTGAACATACTAAGCTCTCTCTTCCTACTCACAAGTGGCATACCATTATGGACTCTTCTCGCACCCCATGTTTTTGGATCCCTTCTGTCTTAGATCATATTGCACATGAAGATCCTATGAATGAAATAAAAATCACTAGTGAACATATTTTTGATGATGATCCTAACAAAGATGATAATATTGACCAAACATAAGTTAAAATGGTATCTAATTTTCATGCTTATATATATGAAAACCCTCATCATATTGATCATCACATCCACATTATTCTTATTGCTAAACTTGCTTGTGATCAAGAATGTAATGAGTGGCCCCTATTTGTACCCCTCCTCCATCATCTAGTTTACATACATTGACCATTCATACATTTGGAATACCTATTTCATTGGGGTATCTAATCCTCCACTTTGTAACATTGTTATGATTATTCCTATGACCACCATTGCTCCTACACCTCTTCTATGTAATCATAACACCTCATAGGATTTGAAATACCTTATGCATAATTTTCAGGCTCAAGTTCTACAATTATAACAAGGTGCACCTACTTCTTCTCATCTATGGATTACTACTCGGTTGCTTCATAACCCACTTACACACGCGGTAGCCTCTTACCCCTTCCTATCAACCTTTTTGCTTGAAGCTTGTTATAGATGATGGAAAGAGTGACCCTAAAGAATACCTTCATATATTTCATGTTGCTTGTTTAGAATATTCTTCAAATGATCCATTGATTACCAATCTCTTCCTTAGAGTCTCAAATATTGTTCCTTTACAATGTTTTACAATCTACTTATACACTCTATTCAAAATTTTATTCCTTTTGAAAATAAATTTCTCATGCAATTTTATATCAATATTCGAGACAAGGCATCTTATGCCCAATGGCTAAAATGTGACAAGGTTCCAATGAGCCCATCATTGATTATATGTTACGCTAAAAACCATGGTTATTAATATGAAAATTATTTTAGATGACAATTAATTACAATAACTTTTTACATACAGTATTCTTGTCCCCTTATAAAAATTGTTATTTTTGACAAGTTTAATTCACTTGATGATCTATGTCAAAATTTGAAAGAATGTGAAGCTAATATTCTCAACATAAACAAACTCAAGTATGTTAATTATCCTTCTACCACATCTAATCACTAGTTTCAAAACAAGACTATATTTAAGAACAAGCCTAGATATGATAAATTCAAAGTTAAATCCATGGTCAATATTGAATATCCACCTACAATGCCACGATTACAACCCTCTTGATTTGTTCACTCATTTAGCTTGTGCACCACAAACGTACTCAAATAATTACTTGAGTGTAATCTTGTATATCACTCTCCACTAGTTGAGGTCGATACAAGTGTACTTCATGATACGATATTTGATGCTAGTGACCATTGTGGTTGTCATCAATGTGTTGGTCACTCTATTAATCTTTGTATTAAGCTTCATCACATTATACAAGACCTCCTTGATGTTGGTGATATTGAATATGAGGCTCCACCTCAGCCTAACCTATTAATGATAATACAAAGCTCAAAATATTTAGTAATCCACTTCTCGAAACATGATATTGCTAAATCTACCTCAAATGTCCATTATGATTACCATGTTATACCACCTCTACCTCTTATGATCACACATTTGATGTTATGATTGGTCTTATTCTTGCCACACCTCCCTATCCAACTATTAATTTTGACAATATTGATATGCTGACATGGTTTTGTTTTGATACACTTTATATTCCTACTTATATTGGTTAATGTCCTATATGCAATGTTTAGGTTGACCATATTACTTACCATAATATGTATACTTTTAAGTTACCATTTTCTCTCGGATATACTAAGAATCACGTCATAAATGATACTAAAACACAGAGGGCATGTTTTCCTCCCTCTCATAGTCATCTCTAGTACCTTTGATCTCATATTCTTATTGGAATATTCTCTTCTCTTATGTGACATGAGTCTGAGTTACTCTTGGCTTCACCCCTTAACAACTATACCTTTTATGCTACATTAATGTGTCAAGTTCATTCACAATCATCAATTTGTTACAATTAGGTGTATTCCATTTGAGGATCCTACATCACAACATCTTGTCCTAGAACATACAATTAATATGCTTAGTACTAGTGTATCTACATCTTAACCTTCTATTTCACATGTTATGCCTAGTAGGACATCCCACTTTTGTGCATCCATGCGAAAGGTCTTCTAGTTCACACAATATTCATATCCGATCATGTATGCTAATATATCGTAGAAAACCTTCTCCTTGAAATTTTATTGGTCATCTAGAACACATAATACTTCTCATAGGATACCTTCTCCTAGGTATCTAAATTGGTCATCTTATACACATCCTAATCATCATTGGTTTGTCTACCCTAACTCTCCTATGACACATGTCATGGCTTTTACTGTGATTGCACATGAGCATCATTTGTCTCTTCTAACACTTATAGGGCTTATACCCCCTTCACCCTCGAGTGCACTATGCCTCTTCATGAGGCTCTTATTGGGTAGATCTCGTGTTATACCCTTTATTGTATATAACTATTTTAAAAATAATTGAAAAACATTCAAATAATCACATAACAAAAAAAACAGGTAAATATGTACAAAAATACAAAATCAGGACATGCTTATGGGTTGATTGGCTACCTTGTTATTATATACATGTTGTTTTTCATGTTGGTTTGATAGATAACATATATTATATTTACACACATGTGTTAACACAATATATTAAGTGTGATGCATGATATATACAAGTTAATACATGATGATAAAATCCAACTTAGTTCCTTACATTACTCTTTCAGGGCACCCGCATGCTATACACGTGCTTTTATTTCAATATAATTAATTTACACCTTCCTCATCATGTTTGATTAAATACATCGTGATTATTTTTATGTTTACGAGCTAACATGACTAACATATGTGTCTTGTGCAGTGCTAACCTATCTTGTTATCTCTATTTTTAATATAATTGTTTATATATTTGCTTCATATACCATGGTCACTACTTGTTTATATGGATTACTTCCTTGATTAACTATAACATTGTTTGAATCATTTGTCTTAGTTAATTACATTTCTATGATTATTTGATTTATATGACCTAATTTATTTGATTGTCTTATGACATTATGGGTGTCCCATGTTTGTGGCTTTATGTCTATCTTGCAAGTATGCACTTATTTTTCTAAATGCGGCACATCATACCTTATTGCGTTTGTCTTGTGACACTTTGTGGGTGTATCGTGTTTGCAAATCTAGGCCTACATGTAAATATGTTTCTATGTATTACTACCTACTTATCTCTATAATGTTATTTATGTAGCTATATTATTAATACCATGGTTTATGACACACTTGAATCACACTCTAATGTTTTTACCTTGGTTTATGACATGATTGATCATTTACTCTTATGTATTCACTATATTTTTGATGACACACTTGATTACTAATATGATGTTTCTTCTATAGTTTATGACATACTTGATTTCTACTATGATGTTTCTATACTATTAGTACTCTAGATTATGACATGATTGCCACTTTTTCTGTTATTTTTTTGTTATATACGTCTTCTTAGTTATTACATGTTTCTTTCTCTATGGGCCATGGTTTCCACTATATACGACCCCTTTTACAGATATAGGTTCCCAACAATTGCCACCATTGTAGCCTTCTATGTGATCCTACATAGATTATCATACTTATTACACATGGGTTGGCATCTTTGATCCTTGTGCTCAAATGCTTAATCAAACACACCTAAAAAAGTATAACTCATCATAATATATTCTACATATATAGACATGTTTTAGATACATGAACACATATTTAGAGGGCTCATATCCTCAAAAATAGATAAAAATACTAAAATGAGGTAGAATACAAAGCAAGTTAGAATTGTACATCTTAATTAGGAATTTGTGATACGATCTTCACCATGATGGATGTTCCTAGAAAAGGAGAAAAATTTCAAGAATTTTTTTATTTTCAACAATCTATAGGATTATTATATACAATTTCAGATAAAAATGGTTTAGTTCAAAACATGATACAAGGAGTAAGCGTACTTCATTCCTTCTCATATACATTATTCACAATTAGTTCGTAAGATCAAAGTATGGGAGCATGGACATGCTTCTCCCCTTTGACATTTCAAAATCTACAAATTCAGTCCGACAAGTAGGATACCTTATGTGGGAATGACAACATACATTCCTTTCATGGTTATATCTTACCTAAAGTAGTTACAACAATACGAAATTAGACCTATATCCATATACAATGGTGTGATATGTGGCTTTTGTGGAAGGCATCGAAGAAAATAAGTTCTTCGTAGGATATCCTTCCTCTTTTCTCACTAGATTATAAAATGTGGAAGGTATCGAAACAACTAAGTTCTGTGTAGGATGACATTCCTCTCTAAATTTTTTTAAATAAGGGTACCTCAATTCTTATTCTCACTCTCTCAATGTTCAATTGCACTCAAAAATCTAATCTCTCCTTTGGAACAAGTTCGGGATGATCACTCCTAATCCTTGGGCATCTCAACAACTTTAAGTCTCAAGGCATGGAAAGAATTATATCTCCTCCCTCTAATTTTTTTTTGGTGTAATCCTTCCATGTTTTACATCTCTTGACATAAATTTTTGTAAATTCAAAGTTCAAAGTATTACCTATATCTTGAGTTACATATCAATTTTTATCATAGATATTGACTATATTTTGTGTTGCAAGTTTCATCATGGAGCATGTCCACACCAACACATTAGAGAATTGGTATTGTCAAAAGATAAAGTGTGTGCACACACTCGGGTATTTTTTTCCTTTGAGCATGTAATTTCCAATTACATACTTAAAGGGGGGGAAATGTAGACGCTAAATTTTTAACTTGTCCTTTTCAATGTTAATCTTGAATATCCTCCTTGCTAAGAAAAATTTTCACTTCAGGAATACAATTAGTTCATCTCTCTAGCTCTTCCATGACTTGTTTATATTTACACTTTGATCTGTTTTCAATTCAAACATTATTATTAAATCAATGTAATAAACAACATTTGTTCTTCATGTCACAACTTCTTTTTTTTACTTTTCATTTTTTATATCCAAGACCATATAAAGGGTTAGGATGTGGGGTCCAATCTTGGAAAAAAATATATGGTCTTGCCCCTTTATGTTCTCTAACTTTGTTTACCATTTGAATATATTCATTCAGTCATTTTATTTTCCTAGTTTCAACCTTGATTAAAATATTTCACCCGTGAAAGACTATATAAGCAAGTCAATGTCACTTTATAACTCACCTGACACTCTTACAAGCTCCTATTGTAAATATCATTCCAAAAGCACTCAAGGGTTTCCTAAATCTACCCAAATTAACTACAAACTAATTATAATTGTCCTGTTATAAGTTTAAAGTAATCAAAAAGAACAAAGAGTCTATCTTCCTCCATTTACAAGCATACAAAGGTCATAGAGCCATGTCTTGGAAAGAGCAAAGTCATTATAAACATTGTTCAATGGTTAACAAGGACAAAGGGTTAGGTCATATAGATGAGGCACACCACATCACACTATTACGATACTGGGTACATTTTACACTATACAATTATCATGTTATCTTAGTGTTAAGAGACACGAGGGAACACCTAAAGGGTTTGCTAGTTTACACTCACACTTACAAAAACACACTGAGATAATTAATTAAGGGTTGATCTTCCAACACGAACATGTATTGCAACACTTGGATTGGTTGAGTAACTAGGAGTATGACTTCCAAGGATAGTCCAACCTCACCATACACATATATTTTCTCATTTTGGTTTGCTAATGCTTTAATGAAGGGTTGTTCATGTTTATAGGGTTTCCACTTTTTCACAAGGATTATAGGTCATCTTGAAGTTATGTGAGCAATAACAACAAAAAGTGAAGGTCATTTATAGGAAATTAAATCACATAGGAAGTTTTAGACCTATACTACTTAAGGATCCAAAAAATATAAATCTATGTCAAGACTTTATAATTTCAGTCTAGACCATACAATAGTTGTAAGGTCCCGCCCCTACTCAATTTCTAGTTCTAGAATCTACACTGAAGCATTTCTAGTATCTGATATTCCTATTTAAATATTATACACACCTAAATCCCATATGTTTTGACATTTAAGACTAATTTTATTTCTCCCTTGTGTATTGGATTTGTTATTTATTAGTTTATCAATCATTTTAAGTGTTAATGCATTATTCTAGTTGTGAATGGATATTTTTGGCAGCTAATTAATAACATAATCCCCGTACAAAACCTTACATCCTCTTTATTATTATATATTCCCATAAGATAGATTTAATTAGGGTGTAAATAGGAAGCTATGAAATCATATCCAAGCCACAAAGGCTTTACTTTCCTTCATTGACTTATAGATAGTTGTGAAACATTGTTTATGATTCCCAACACTAACTATGTCATGGAAAAGCTATGCAAAGAGTCATGAATTCCTAAAAATACTACATGAAACCATAATACCTTACCCCACATCATGGAATGATGTTTCTTGCATGTGGAATCCATGAATTATTGTGCAATCCCCTAATTATTTATTGATGTTGTGATGTATTATATATGATGAAAAGTCTTGTAAACCTACGACACCACTAATTTATACCACCATGATTGGATATGCATCCGACAGAATTTGATGTCAACATCATTATAGTTAGGGGAAGCACACATGGAATTTGATATGTTTTAAATACCTAAGGAAAAATTAAATGATTGAGTAAACCTTAATCTAACAAATGAGATTTCATGGGGAGCTACTTGTAACTAGATGGGAAGATCGACGGTGATCTAAGGCATTTATAGGAATATTTGCAAGATATATTTACTTACAAATGTATCCTTATTATACCATACATAACACTATAAGTAATATAGATAGAAGGGAGCTTGAACATGAAATTCATTTAATAACTTCAAGAGATTAATAGATATCTCTTGTTAGAGATTTCTACTAAGTTGATCTAATTTTGGTTATGTATAAGCTTTGCAAAGTTTGTAAGCTTATGATAAATCATACGATTGAAATTCTTAAAGAATTATTGTAGAGTTTTTTTCATAATAATATCCTTGGAGTGTAATGAATTGTGCTCAAGTCTATAATATTTTCCTCATATCAATAGAATAATATATATTTGTTTTCTTATTTAAGTTATGCCGAGATATTGCTTGGTAGAGGATTTAACTCTAGATTTTTTGGTTTCATGGTCAAAGGCATACCTTCATCAGGCCCCCTATCCATGAATGCATAATTTATAGTATCATATAAATTATTTTTAAGTCCTATGAGATTATCGATGTAGACATCAATATAGTATTTATATTCTAAGTCTAGTTGTAGAGTTTGGTGTGTTTGTGTAGTAACATTAGTCTAGTGAGTGATATTTACATTTATTGCTTTGCATATTAGCATGTGTGGGTAGAAAGTCTATTAGGAATAAAACTTAGCTTAATTCATCATTATTTGATATTTGAATAAATGTAATAAGTTAAAGTATTTAATTAAATACTTTAAACTTATGTCAATAGGTATTAGTTATCCTTAGTTGTTAGTTAACTAAGTGATAGTGTTCTCATCCCAATGTTTGTGGGATCATGTTCTATCTTGCATATTTTGTTCCCGGATGATTTCCATGAGGGGCAATAGGGGTAGTTAGGGGCAATATGCTATTTCTGCATATTTTCTCAGATTAGGTGATTTGTTTCCATATATTGTGGATGAGATAGAAGCTGTCCAATATCTATAAATATTGCAGCTCTCTCATTTGTTTGTAATGCTTGATTTTGATATTAATAAAATACACAAGCATTGTCTTGTTTCTGTGCAAATATTCTATGTCAAATATTGTTTTCAAGTATTCATTGTCAAGACAACCATCTTTTATCATTTAGGTTGTTAGGTAGAAGGTGTGGATCATAGGGTTTTGAAGAATTGATTGATTGTGACGAAAATAGTCATGATACATAAAATGGATATTATAAAAATAGAGCGCTAAGAATTATGGAATTGGTTAAATGAGATGATGAGGGGAGTCTTGTATTATTTTTAGGCTATTGATATTTAAAAATTTAGAGGAATCATTGTGGATGATGATGCAATTGATGAAGAACACATAAAAAATATCCTAAGGAGAAGGATGTTAAAGCAACACATGTTGACAAGTAAGAGGATAGATTATCACATTCAATCATGAGAATTTATAGTAATCCAAATATATCTTGTTCAAATATATTATGGTAGAGTATAACCATAAGAGGTCATGGATTAGATCACATAAATGTAATACTTTGAGTCCAAATTCTTGGAAGGTTGTAAAAAGGTAATATTTTTGTGTAATAAGTTAATGATTTATGAATATTTGTGGTGGGAAAATGTGTAGACTAAAAAGAGTACAAAAGGCAAAGAAAATATGAATATTTGAGAAATATAGGTGTCAAATTTCAATGCTAAGTTCATGCCTATAGATTACTATTAGAGTGGATCATGTGGAGTACAACGTAAAAAAATATCTCAAGGTATTTCAATAGATTTACATTTTCCATTCAAGATGGTATTTCAATATATTTTTAGAAGAATCCTATACATTTGAAATAAAGGTGAAGGAAAATTTATCCCATAGATAAAAAGGTAGTATGCGAGGGAATTTTTTTTTGCGTAGAAGTGAAATTTTGCATAATGATGCTTAAAATCATGTACATGAGGGTGAAGCAATATCCTCGCATGGGCATAGTCATGTGTAGGGAGGTAGAGATAAATCTTGTTTCAGAGTAACAGGTGTAAAAGAGGTAGAGGATTTGGTATAACTTGTTTCTAACGTGGAGAAAATGGATACAACATACATTTGAAAGTCCACAAGCCACAAAAATAATGGTGGAAGGAGGAACAATGCTACCAATCAAGTTTCTTACCATATAAATGAAAAAATTAATGTAGTTAACATTGGTTCAAAATAACTAGAACACAAAGACTCTCTCTCATGATGAAGGGGGTGTTATTAAATCCCATGAAGGAAGAGATTGTTCCATGTAGAGAAAGAACATGTTCATAACCATATGAAAATCTACATTTAAGTGCTACAAATTTATTATTGATAGTGCTATCATAGATAATCATGTTTATGATGAGATGGTTTATAATCTTAGTCTAAAGAGAATTTCCCACTTGAATTTGTATAAGGTGTCTTGTTTGTTGAAGGGACATTAACTGATTTTGAATGAGAAATGTAGAGTGTGTATCAAGATTGATGCATATAAATATTAGTACCTAAGTGATACAATGCCCATAAACGTATGACATGTGTTATTTGGTTGACCTTGGAAGTATGACGGGAAGGTGGTACATGATGGGAAGAAAATACCTACAAATTGGTGAAGGATGAACATGCTTGTACATTTTGAATCGTGAATGATACAAATGTAGAGGTGGATAAGAGTCCACATATATTGTTGATTTTAGGAAGGAGTTCCTAAACAATAAAAAATTGAACAGTGAATGTACATTCATTCCAATACTTACACATAAACCAACCAAGGCACTATGGTGAATTTAGAGGATATATCACAAGAAATGAAGAATATGTTATAGGAGTTCAAGGATATCATGTCACAAGATATTATTGATGAACATATAGTATTTATCATCATATGGACTTGATACCGTGGGTATATTTTACTAAATAAGGCCACACATAGGTTGACATCCACGAATAATGAGGGGATGTGAAAATAGGTGTAAGAATTACTTAATAAGAGGTTGACTAGAGAATTTTTGAGCATGTGCACAATACCTATAGTGTTGGCACTAAATAAATGGGGAGAGTGGAGAATGTGCATTGATTCTAGAGCCACAAACAATATTACCACCAAGTATAGATTCCCATTTCTATGTATGTATGATTCAATAGATTGTTTGAGTGGAATAAGGTACTTTATAAAGATTGGTTTGAAGAGTGGATACAATCATATCAAGATAATAGAAAGAGATGATTGGAAGTATACATTTAAAACATGGGATGGATTATATAAGTGGTTGGTTATGCTGTTTGGATTGAATAATGCACCATTAACATTATTTCAATTGATAAACAAAGTGTCAAATCCTTTTCTAGGTATGATTGTTAATGTTTAGCTTGATGACATTCTAATTTTTAGAAAAATACAGAAGTGAACTTGGTCCATTTTTAGAAGGTGTTAGTGTATTTGTGTGAGTAGAATATGCTATTTAATAGAAAGATATATAGTTTCATTTAGAGAGAGCTAGTATACTTGGGATTTGTGATACCTTAAGAAGGGTTGAAGATGGATCCTAAGAAGGTAAGAGATATAGTGGATTAGCCATCACCCAAGAATTTCATGGAGGCTTGAATCTTCCATATGTTATCAAGATTTTACTATAAGATCATCATATGATTAAGTGATATTTATGAATTGATTACAAAAGTGATATGGATAGAAAATAAAGAGTTTACATGAAATGTAAACATAATGTATGGATTTCAAAAGTTGATGAATAAGGCTATAAAATAACCAAAATCGACCTTTCTTGATTTCAATAAATTATTTAATTTTATTGCGACACATATAGAGTATCCATTGGAGCTATGATGATTCAAGGGGAAGACCAATCACATATTTTAGTTAGAAATTAAATGACATGATAAGAAGATTTTCAATTTATGATCAAGAGCTTTATGCCATAGTATAAGCTTTGAAGATGTGGAATCACTAATCATTTACAAAATTTTATGTTGTACACATACCACCAAGAAGTTCAATTCATAAATATCCAAAAGAAGATGAATAAAATACATGAAATGTGCTGAACTATCATGGATTTAATCATTTTTCTTAAAGGATAAAAGTGGGGAATCAAATAGAGTTTCCGATACTTTGACTAGGAGATGAAATTTAGTGAGTGAGATGTGCATGGGAGTAGTAAGGTTTGCGATTATGAATGAAATTTTCTCAAACTAAAAAATTATGGAGAAGTATGGAGAGCATGCGTAAAGCCAATAAACATTGATCACATACCTAGGCTAGACCACTTCTTATAGGAATGGTTATTTTTCAAAGGTACATGATTGTGTAAGCTAAGAGGATCAATGAAGAAGAATTTTATCCAAACAAAGAATTAGTGATCACTTTGGGATAAATAAGACCATAACACAGATAAATGAAATATAACAGATAAATAAAAGATAATTCTAGCTGTAAATGGCTATAAATGTGCACATATATGTGTAGAGATGTATAGTATATTAGTGAGTGGAAGGGAAAATTCATAATGCATGATTATATCAATCATCACTAGTACTTGAGAAGCCTTGGGAGCATTTGAGTATGGAATTTGTTTTGGGATTTCCTAGAACATAAAAGGGCCATGATTCTATCTTTTTTTTTTGTTGGTAGAATATAAAAATGGAACCTATGGTGCTTCATATATAGCTAACTCATTTTTAGGAAGTTATGAGGTTGCATGGATTCTATAGAGTGTTGTATCTATTGAGGATACTACATTTATTGGCTATTTTTAGAAAACATTATGGAAGAAAATGAACACAAGGTTAAAATTTAGTTTTTGGTATTACTCATAGATGGATAACCAAATAGAAAATTTTAATAGGATTATTGGAAATTTGTTGCGATGTTTAATAAGAGTGAAGACACGAACATGGGAATTAATTCTTATGTAGGAAGAATTTTCTTATAAAAAATTTGTAGATATGATCCTTTGGGAAGTTTCCTTTCTATATATGTATGGGATACATCCTCAAGGAGTTATAGATCTATAAGAATTTTCATGAGAGGAAGGAAGCCACATATAAGTAGAGGATGTGTAGTACTTGAAGGAAGTACATGAGAAATTGTGTAAACAATGAGTAGAGTAATGTGCAATACATGGAGCATACAAACTTGAGGATGAGACACTTGGAGTTTGAGGTTAGATACTTAATTCTTGTGATCATTAATTTAAGAAAATTAAATATTTATTAGAGGACTAAGATCAAATGAATGCAACAATAACAAGTAAGATCTATCATGCAAGAAACAAACAAGTGTGTACAATAGGGAGATAAGAGTGACTTAGCTTGTATTCAGAGATATGGGTCGATTTTAGGTTGGAAACTAAGTGGAAAAACTTGATCTAGACTAGATATGCTTTGTGCAGAGAATTGGGATCTGAAATTCCTTTAGATAGAAGTGTCTATATGAGGATAGGACCGCCCATGCACTAGTATATGAATTGGGTGCTAGTGTCCTGGTAATAGATTTTCTTTTGATATTTTTAGGGTCTAAACTTGTATTCTTCCCTTCACTCTTTGTCACATCCACTTCACTATAGGGTTTCACTGTCACACCTAAACCTACAAAAAAACCTAGCTACCTACATAAGGCTTAAGAAAATATTAGATGGAATACATAATGCATATGCTTGAGTCAAACTTACCTCATAGGTCACCCCATTGTGATTTTCACCGAGTGCTGCACTACATTTCAAAATCTATGTAGTTCTAGTGTGGGTCTGATTGAATTATGCCTCTTGAAGCTAGGTCTCCCTTGTTCTAGTCGGACCAAGATAGCAGACTATAACTAATTTTCCCCCAATGATAAATGCGTGAGATGGAATTTAGAAATATCCCCTCCTATGTAGTGAATAATGCAACCCAAATACAGTTCTTGAATATTTATCTTTGCCCAAGTCGTGAATAGTAAGTAACAACCCAAGTTGTCCAACCCTTAATAATAGTGAGTAATTCATGTATATATATGATTCCCTTGTTTGAATTTCATCATTAACAACCAAAAAGGCCAATCCAAAATGATAAGAAAGGCTTTAAAAAGATAACAAAAATGTAGCGATTTAAATTTGAGAAAAGGAGGGAAAAGGACACAAGTGCCAAAAGGGGATAGTAGCGCCTAAGTGTTCCTATCCCTAATGGGTAGTAATGTCTAGGATGGTTGAAGGATAAAACATAAAATAAAAAGTTTGGTCATATGTTGGCCAATGTTCATAAGTAAAGTGGTCATTCCAGAAAAGCAAATAATAAGAGTATGGAAAAGATAAAGCAATGTAAAAGGAAAAACAAGCGTTGTTAATGTCTAGTTTTCTTACTTAAGAATTATGCATATAATAACATACCTAGAGGCATGTTGGGAAGTAGAAATGGCTAAGTATTAGCCATGAACAAAGGATAAATTCCATGTGTAGTAGGGCGGGTGTGGGTATGTAGTCTTATATTTCCCTATAATTGCCTAAGTGCATTGGCTCTTCATCTAGATAGATATGAATGCTCACCTGAAGCGCGCGACTCTACCAGCCCTCTTTCATGAAGGTTTGTCAAGATGTTAGTATGCATGTTCATTCTAATAATTACCAGATTATATATATTCTTAAGGGCGAGTCCTAACATTCACCATGGCACAAGTAAGAAAGTACAACATATCATATATGGATTAAGATCAGATTCACCATACAAGTACCATGATCAAGGACATCAATTACTAGAATCCAACCACAATTATCCATTCATAACCAAAAGATTACATAATAGAAGCTGAATACATAACCATAGTCATCAAAGAGTCATGCACACTAGAAAATTAGAGTAACATAACTCTATTACATCACACAATTATTAAAACAATGAAGTACAACTAATATTTATAGGGGTGGGGACTTTTCCTTCACCACCCATGCATCTCAAACAGAATGCATGCTCAAAATAGACACCATGCATGCTTCGAATGTAACAAGCCTGATAATAGACTACTCCTAAAGATAGACCTCACCTCAATCCTATTATTATCTCCCATGCATGTGTTCAAGCTGCAAGTTCATTCTTCAACAATAGACCTTGCGTGGGCCGCCAAGTCTTCATGTCCTTAGCTTCAATTTGCGTGCTACTTCCTTTACTTTTACCTATTTTTAGATTTCTTATTCAAAATGGCTAAGTATCTAGTCAACATGCAGTCCCGCACACAATCTCTACTTATCCTTCCCACGTGCTCCTTCTTCTACCATGCGCACACACATTAGTCTTCTCTAAGTACTTAGTAATTTTTTCCTCGTCCAAAATTACCCCACACTAGGTATGTTGTCCATCCTTGGAAACATTAGAATCATCGTGTGAAAATAATTGTAGAATATTCAAGAATGAAAGAATAATTTATAATCAAACTTGCGAAAAGAATCTAAAGAATTAATCCACCTTAGGGGAAGGACACATGGAAATTATTTAATCAAATTTTTCTCCAACTCTTACCATCCCTCCAATTCCTTACTTGATTGCATTGGTGCATTATCTACAATAACATGCACCTTTGCAAGAGTTAACTCATAAATTTTACCCCTCAATCTGCTCTATTAATGCTTGGGTGTTTGTCATATTATCAATGTATCCATTCTATGTGTGATTTGAGGGAAGAGTTCCGTCAGTCCTTTCTTAAGCGAGGTCTTCAACAAATTTATTACTTCTCTTTTTCATTCTACCTCGGCCAAGATCTCCTCCCGTTCGCCATATTAGTTTTAAGTTTGGCCTAGAACTCCTTCAACTTTGCTTCATCCTTTATAACCAACAATCCCATGGCATGGTCAAAATATTCACAATTATCATAGACCACCTCTATAACTTGCACATTTTATTTTATTTCAAAACTAATGCATCATATTGTGTAAGGTGTGCTTTTATTTGTTCCTTGTCGTATTGCTTCTATCATGCCTATACATCTTTTGCGAACTCCGGTGAGAACCTCTTTTTGTGGGTGATCATGTGTAATAAATCCTCCAAGTAATGCAGGTTGTTTCATACTTAGGATGAAATTGGCCTGTCAAGTCCAGGCATGCAAGTGTAATCACATTCGCGATGCATTCTACCTTCTGTACGCAGCGTGTGTCCACCCTTTCTCTTCCCTTACCTCCTGCTTCAATTGTGTAATGATCTTATCTTTCTCCTTTATCTCCTTATCTCATTCTCTAATCTCCCTATCCTTCTCCTCAATCTCTTTGCGTTGGTTAATTATTCTGTAGTCCTTATTAAAAATTTGGACTCCAACATCTATCGATAGCTTATTGAGCGCATTACATGCCTACTCATCTCTCAAAAGATAAGAATCGACTATTGGGTATGCTTCACCTACAGTGGACTTTAGTCAGGTATTTTTAGCGATTGTGCTAACTTCAAACTCCAGATTCTCCATATGTGATTGGAACGCCCAGGAAAACATCTTTCTAGTGTGCAACAAGGATTCCTCTTTCCTGAAAAATGACCAACAGAACAAGTCCTTTATGACCACTGTGCTTTGGAACCTTACACACAATACCTTTGACGGATCATCGTCATACCGCATCATTGGTCCTCGAGGTGTATGCTTTAGTCCTCTCTTCTTCCTAGGTACCCTTAAGAAAACTTAAAGCAAGGGTGTTCTCTAACCCTCCTATTTTATCTTCAATCTTCTCTCGCCTCTCGTGCACAACTTCTTCCACAACACACTCTACAATATACTCTACTTCATTTTCAATATAGCGCTAAAATTGGTTTCAATTTACCGCTCATTTTTGGGCTCCTCTTTCCTCTAAAATTTGGGTGGTGGAAGCATCGACCTCTTCCATCCGAACCTCCATCACCGGGTTCTCCTTACGATGCACACTATACTCTCTCGCATCGACTCTTCAACATCATGTATCTAAGGGCTAAGCATTGTAATTTCCTCTTCATCCCTCTCTTCCTCGGTATTTTTATATCTTCACTAGACACTATACGTACCCAAAATGTAAGTACTTGTACTCACCGTAAAGAGATTACGGAAACCCCAATGATGATATAGGTCTCTTTGCAAGGTGTTCGGAATCCGTAAAAGTTTGCAAGTATACGTTTGCATCCCAAATGCTTTTTCCAACCTCCGCATGCTTTTTTATGTCCTCTGCCCCCTTTTTCTTTGCATTTTGGTCTTAAGTGTCAGGACCGCCACCCGCCCGGGTAATAGTCCGTGTGCCACCCAGACAGTGGTGGCAGGTCCTATAACCACCACCCTACACAGGGCGGCGGTCCTATGCGCATTTTCCATAACGTTCCGATGATTGCGTCAAACGTAAAAATTCAAATTTCACCCGCATTCCTCAACCACTTTGGCTTGCATTTATGTTTTGGCCACGGTAAATAGTGTTTTCTCTTTGTTTAATAGTAAAGGAGTTCAATTCCAAGTTACCCTCTGGTAATTCCAAATGCTATAAATAGCCATCTTGTTTTCAAACAAATGGCCCCTCTCCTCTTTGTTTTTATTATTCAGTGTGTTTCGTGAAGTTTTCCATAAGTTTCAATAGATTTAGATTTTACATGATGTTTCAATCTTTCCTTGTTGTTTTAGAGATCATTTGATCTTCATCATTTCCATTTTGCTTGCATTGCCATTCTCCATAGTCACTTAGTATAGTTTTAGTTATAGATTAGAGTTCATTTGATAATTTTAGAGTTGCATGCTTTGTTTGTCACAAGAAATAGATCCCAGAATTCTTGGTATATTTGCATTGTATCCCCAAAATAAATCCTGCTAGGAATTGCATAGTCAAGCTCTGTTCACTTGCACTATCCCTCTCTTACTTGCATTATATTCGGTTTATATCCAAAGTTGCCATTGATCAAAGTATCTTCTTCTATTGACGCTATCACATTCACACTTTTCTAGATTCATGAGAACACGAAGGAACGAGGAGATCACACTGAGGGGACAAAGTCATACACAACTAGATTTACCACTGTTTTGTAAAATTCCAGGTTTGAGCTATCAAATTTGTAGTTAAAATATACCAAATAGAGTAGTAAACTTGATTATTTCAGTTAAAAGTTTGCTTTCAATATTTCCAGGGAAGTTGTGGGGAATGATAGCTTTTGAGAAGCTGTGATTTATTCCTCACTTCTAAGGTAAGATTGGAAGCCTTTTGATTAAATTAGTTAGTTATTTAAATATTTAGGATAAACTCACAATGCACACGTGAAAATAGCTACATCGGCTAACTTGCTTTTTAATTATGTTATTAGATTATTTTTCCATTATCTAAACATATTAGAATAGTTGCTCTTTGAATTTCATTCAAATATACATCATCAAAAATACAAAAATAAAAGGAATATAAGCATAATATAAATATATCTTTCATAGTTAGTTTACTCATTTCGATTAAAGTTGAATCCTCTTTGCATGACAATTATGGGACCTAGAGAGCCTGGGGACTACGTATTCAAACAAGTAGTACCTACCTAATATTTTAGCAATATTAATGGATATAGATTAGGGCCTTAGGATTCACGTTTTCAATCGACAATAAACCCACAAGCAATAGTGAACAATTGAGAGAGTTGAATATTGAAGATGACAAAGCATACACATTCTGGTCAAGTCAACCCAATTATAGATTGCATTGATAGGATATCCGCATGACCATACAAGAACCTGAAAGAGAACAAATATTTGGTTGCGATCCTTTAGTTCCACAACCAAACATAGGATATCTCCTCATCGATATAGATATTGGCTTACGTATTCAAGTTGCCAGAACACCCGTAAGATATTATGAGAAAATCATACAACTTCTGGTTCTAAACATAGAAGCTGAAAAGGCTTATGACTATTGGATAGTCGGAAGAAGAGATTGACTCCTCATATGACCATAGGAGGTCCACCACAACCACGAACTTATGGTTATGATCCACAGGTCCCACAACCCAACGGGCCTACTGATCAATCAGATATTGACGTTGGTTTATGTGCACTCATATTCAGAACCTCACCACTTCCATCGACATTATTACACAGTTCTTCGTATTAAACATAGCAGCCCAATCAGGGTAGGGATTTCTGGACTAGACCAGAGAATCGTCCATAGAACTCCGGAAGATCCACTACACCTCTCGCTACCATTTTCCATGACCTTGTCTAGAAATATATATGAATCACCTACAGGCCACTTTCCACGTATCCAACAACTAATAGATAGGATCTCGGTAGAGCTCGACATTGATTGGAGCCTCTAAGCAGCTATTATATCCGAATGATCCATTACCCCGATCCAGGTTAGGAGAGCTTCTTTTCCTTAGATTCGCAGATCCCATTATTGCGTGTTGAGGATATAAGATTGCCCAATTAGCTTGGCCATATCCCCACATACCTCATTTCCACCGATCTTGCAAAGACGACTCGGGAGGTCGGGTATGGAGAAAGGCTACTTGTAGATTCTCATGCTCGCATGTCACTTTTCTATCGTACAAAATTGGTGAACCTGATGTGAAGCTAACAACAATTTCCATTTTATTTTCCTTTCTTTCATCCACCTTCGTTCTTTCCCATTATTCTACAGGTATTTATATACCCCAAATATGTTGGGATACGACGCATACGGTAGACCTCTTTCAGGTCTCGAACCACATTATGGTCAGACAAGTAGGCAACAATCACCATCACTTTCTGTATGGGCTGATAACTACTCAAGTAACTACTTGTCATCATAGACTCCTCCCCAAAGAATTGGCTCTAGTTCTTCATTCCGAATTGAGGAATTGGATCAGCTCACACAAACGCAACAACCAGATCCCTCAGGCTCTAACAATATGATGTTTACTTGGAGAAACCATTTCATCTCCTCAGTTTTGTTTAGACCACAAATCAGTAGATAGTCAGATCCACTCCCATTCTTGGATGAGGAGTATTTAGCATGCTACGCTAGAAGCGAACAACACTTCCAGAACATGTATCCACCTATAGGAAGTTTACAAACACAACCCGATACCCTGCTCCAAGAAAATACCCCCATTCCTCCACCTATGGGAAATACTCTCGGTGAAGCTTGGCAGGGTAATGATCAATTCATAGCAGGGTACCATACCCCTCTACAAGCTCAAGGTTTACAACAACCACCATTAAGGAAAAACACAGTGCCATCACCGATTGAGGTCATCTCGACTTTGGTTGAGAAGGTTAGAGGATTAGAACTCACCCAAGCAAATCAAACCTCACATTTCGGGCAATCAGAATTCCCAACCCTCCACATCATCCTAGCCAAGTTGACCTCCTCACAGGAACAGGCACGTTAGGTATGCCTCCTCAACATTCGTATAACTATCCACAACAAACACCAACTAGAACCGTGTTTTCAAATGCCGCTCCAGTTGAAAGTATGATACCTCTCGGCTTAGCACCAAACAACCCATACTAGAACAATGCTCCTCCCTATTTAAACATTTATTCAAAATCACCATAGGGAGACATGTTCTCTTCTCCCGGGATGTTCACTCAACCACAGGGATTTCCTTATGTCCATGCAAACACGTATGCTACGCCATATCAACAACCCATTCCACCCCCACCCCCTCAAAGCATATACCATCGATGGTCGAAACCTATGCGGTAGGAACTTATTTAGAATATTTAAAAGAGCCTTTAGATTTCACCATACGAAGTGTCATGCTTCCAAGACCTCTTCCGATTTACCCAAATACAAAGGGGAGGGAGATCCAAATGCACATATCAAGGCCTATGCCACGACCATTTGGGAATTTCTCCCTTGGGATGCGGTTGTTGCTAAGATATTCCCTAAAACCTTAGAGGGTATTGCTCTTGATTGGTATTACAGAATACCTGAAGCCTCGATACACTCATTCAAACAACTTGTGTTAGAGTTTATCAAAGATTTTGATATGAACAAATTGTTAAGAATAGGAATCAGGGAATTCTTACATATTAAACAAGAGCACAATGAATCCAGTTACTCATTTTATTCAAAGATGGAGCACAGTCCTCTCTACTCATCGCAGAAATGCTCCAAACATGGATAAGATGGAATTATGTGACTTATTTCTTCCATTCTCTCAATAGAGAGATAAAGGAAGAAGTCCAGAAGTTCCTGCTAAGAACTTATGATGAAGTACTTGAGAGTTCCCTCCGAATTGATCAAGCGGCAATAGACAAAGTGGTCGTAAGACCTATGGAACAAATGGGAAATTAATCATTCCCAATCAAAACACTACGGCTTATCCAAACGTTGGGAATACCAATCAAGGACCCAAAATCCTTAACAAAAACCATGGGGTCACAACGGATGGAGTCACTGACTAGGTCAAAAGACCAAACGTTGTGAACACCCCACACCCGTTAACAATCAACGAAATAATAACTTCACTCCAACGATCAACGCGGTGGATTTCAATCATCCACAACAACAACAATGAAAAATCTAGACATAGGGCCCAAACCGAACCCAATCTGGATATCAAGGTCAAAACCAAAGGCAACAGCCTCAAAGTTTTAACTCTAACAACCAACAACCTAATCAGAGTTTTGGGCCACAACGGGTTTCAAACCAACAACCTCGAAACTATAATCCCAACTTGTATTGTGGTTTCCACAAGATTCAAGGCCATGATACTAGGACTTTCCATGACTACAATAAATTCATGCAACATTTTCCAGAAGACCAAAGACAACTCTTTATAGATATGTTTTTGGGAAATTTTGTAATACCTACGCCAAACACTTATACGGGCGGTTTCTCCACAAAATGCACCCCTCAAGATCTTTAATGATCCTCTCCCAAACCACTCTAATAATATGTTAGATCCAAATGGGACGAACAAGGGTGTTATAACAGGAAACAATGATCATGAAGCTTCAACTTCATTAAACCCACCAGTTGCACCCCAATTAGGAACTCGACCACAAACCAAGATAGTTGGTCTGGTAGAGTTAGACATCGAGTTACCCGTAGAAACCATAACAAGAACACGAGATTATTCTTCTCAACCAATTCCAACCTACCCATTAGAACTAGACAACATTCAACAAACACTGGTAAAACCCATAGGCACTTACGATCTAATTAATGACCTAACAAAGACCTTCTCTCACATTTCCTTCTTGGATTTGTTGAAAAACTCTCCCACTCATAGGGCTGCTCTCTTAGAAGCACTAGGTCTTGGTCATCTGATTAACATCACTCCCCCTCCCGAAACGCAAGTAAACCATGTAGACTTTGACATCTACCCTCTAGGGTAGGCAGATAGGGATACTGATTTTATATTTGATATAAGCAAAATGCCAACAAACGCTGAAATTGCACATAGAGGCGACCCAAATTTATATGTTCAGGTATGGATTTATAATAATTACATCAAACATGCAATGATTGATGATGGGGCAGTAGTTAACATAGTCCCCTTCTCTTTTCTTCAAAAGTTAGGATATGGAGAAACAAACTGTTCCACAACGTGAAATACGCTAAGGGGTTATGATAGCCTCAAGGCCACTTCAATAGGGACTATAGTGTTACCAGTCACCTTAGGACCTAAGAAAATCCTCACCAAATTTTATATTATAGATCGGGAAACCAACTATAATATGATTCTCGGTCAACCATGGATACATCGCATGAAGGCAATCCCTTCCACGTTATTCCAGGAAATAAGATTTTTACACCTGGGAAAGATATTTGTGGCACAAGGTGACCCAAAACCATTTGATATACACCTAGTAGATTTGAAGAAGAGACCTAATGTTCACTCTGAGTTTGAACTCCCAACAAATCAACTTAACAAACCAGTCAATTCAAAACCAGAAGTAAAGTTGATACCTACAATAGAATTAGAAATCACGAATCTAGTCGAGGGCATTTTGGCACTCAAAAATGAGACTAATGTCATAGAGACAGTGTCATTAGGAACTACTATTAGAATTATCGAATTACTAGAGAAAGATCTACCCATTCTCCTGCCATTCGATTCCATGGGTATGGGATACACCCTAGGAATTGGCTCCCTTCCAGCAGACGAAGTTTGTATGGTGGAAGTAACCGAGGCAGAAGAAGTCGATACAAAGAATGTCTCAACATCTATTTTTCTGAACAATGTTAGACTCTCCACTTCGATGGAGCTAGATGTCGTTTCGGAGTAGGGGCAGGTGTGATCTTTACTTCTCCCGAGGGAAAGATCCTACCTTTTGCCTTTAAATTAAACTTCAAATGTACGAACAACGGGGCTGAATACAAAGCCCTTCTCCTTGGTCTTATCATAGCTAAAAGGATGGGCATTGATAATATTAGAGTGTTAGGAGACTCGCAATTAGTTGCAAACCAAGTGTCCGAGGTATATGAAACTAGAGCTGAACACTTACAACTCTATAAAACAACGGTATTAGATATAACCAAGGGATTCGACTTCATATCAATTGAAGCAATCCCACGTGAACAAAACCTTCTCGCTAATTCCATAGCGACCTCAGATTCTCGTTTCATGCCAAATAGCGAGCTGGAAAATACAAGTTTCATAGTATCGCTTCATATTTGAACCATTAGTGTGAAAAATGCCAACAATACCAGTTTTAACTCATATAGCTGAGAATGATTGTACCATCCTAGATCATTTTGACAATGATATAACAACTCTCGAATATCTAAATGCCTATGCGGAATTGCATCTTGCTCATCCCATAGTAGATTTCTCCTTAATCCCATCTTCCTCTTCCTATTTTGGGAATCCCATGATAGAATCTCCTCCGCAAGAGAATCTCGATATCTACGAGGTAGAGAATGGAGAAGTTTTGGAACTACCTCTAACCCCACTTGAATTTGAAGAAGGCAACACATCCTTAATCAAAGGAACGATTGACATAAACATTAGAATGGACGAAGAACCAAAGATTTTGAAGTTAGGATCCTCATTAACTCGGAGGAGATAAAAATACATACTCAGATCCTCAAAGAACATCAAAAGGCTTTCACATTTAATTACAAAGAAATGACGGGAATTGCACCACATATCATGGTGCATAATCTTGTCACCAAACCAGACGCAAATCCAATTAAACAAAAGTCGAGACCAATGAAACCAAAAGTGGCTCTCATGGTGAAAGAAGAAGTAATGAAACTTCTCCAAGTAGGGTTCATCAAACCAGTTGACTATTCACAATGGGTATCCAATATCATCCCTGTTATAAAAAAAAAAGGGAAGATACACATTTGCATAGACTTTCGGGACATTAATAAAGCTTGCCCCAAAGATGACTTCCCATTACCATCCATCGACATCATTTTTGATGCAACAGTTGGATTTGAGCTTTTGTCTCTCATGGATGGGTTCTCGGGATATAATCAAATCAAAATATCTGAACAAGATCAAGCCAAAACCACGTTTATAACTCCTTGGGGAACTTATTGTTATGTTGTCATGCCATTCAGCCTTAAGAATGTTGGTGCTACATACTAACAGGCAATTCCATACATATTCCATGATCTTATTCATAAGATTGTGGAATCCTATGTGGATGACTTGTTGGCCAAGGCCAAGAAGCGTTGTGATCACCCAGAAGTACTCCATATCATTCTCTCACGATTAATCAAATATGGCATCACATTGAATCCAGAGAAATGTGTATTTGGCATAATGGGAGGCAAGCTTCTGGGTTACATTATATCTTCACGAGGGATTGATGTTGATCTAGCTAAAATCTAGGTTGTTCTTGAAATGATTCCACCATCAGACGAGTCTGGAATCAGCTCATTGCTTGGGAAGCTTAGTGCAATTAGAAGGTTCATCCCAGACTTAAGTTTTTCTGTTCATCCAATCAATAAATTATTAAAGAAGGATTATAGCATTGATTGGATGGAAGAATGTAACAAGGCCTTCGAAGTAGTTAAGCACTTCTTGTTGTCTCCTCCCACGCTAATTCCTCCCAGACCAGATCATCCTTTGATCCCCGTATTCACTGAAATACCGATGTTTTGTTAGCTTGCATGTTGGCTCAGGAAGATGATGATAAACATGAGAACGTGTAGTTTACTTCATTAGCTAGACGTAGCTTGATTATGAGACACATTACACAGGTAGAAAGAGAATGCCTTGCCATAGTCTTTACAATGAAACGTTTAAGGCATTACATGTTAAATCAAGAAACAAGGGTTATTGTAAAGAAAGATCATTTATGAACATTCCTCACGCAAGGGTCTTTATCTAAAAAGTTTGGACATTTCATAACCTTAATGGGTGAGTTTGAATTAACATTTGTAAAAAAGAAATATGTTAAGGGACAAATCATTGCAGATTGGTTAGTGGACAATCCATTAGATTGAGGTGATCTGGTAGACCTAGACTTTCCGATGAGTGCAAATACTTTATCAAAACTAGGCCCCCCATCTCTACATGTCCTTGTACAGTGGCATCGTCAATTTTATCATGGAGCATACGTACCCATAAGGTGCCACATCACAAAAAGAAGGCGGTTACGCATTATCGCTGCTAAATATGTTATTTTAGAACAAGTGCTCTATCGTAAAGCCTTCGATGGAATGCTTTTAAGATGTGTTGACATGGAAGAGTCCAAGAAGATTATTTATGAATCCCATAGTGGGATATGTGGAGGCCACTTTGGTGGTCATGCCACTGCTCACAAAATACATTGGATGGGCTATTTCTAGCCCACTCTTGAGCATGACGTAGTAGATTTTGTGCGTAAGTTCCATAAATGCCAAGAATTCTTGCACAAGATTCACATGCCAACAAACTCTCTACAACCAATCGTAACCCCGTGGCCTTTCTCCATGTGGGGTCTAGATTTGATAGGGGAATTCTCTCCCTCGTCAAGAAATGGCCATAACTTTATAATCATGGCCACATAATATTTTACTAAATGGGTAGAGGCCATGCCTCTCACCACCGTGCCAGGTTCCGTAATCGTTAAGTTCATTTTGAACCAAATCATTTGTAGGTATGGTGTCCCACAAGTCATTATATCTGATAATGGCACATCCTTCAAGAATGATGAGGTCCGTGAATTATGCAGAAAATTCAAGATAAACCATCTCACGGCCTCTCTTTACTACCCTCAAGCCAACGGACAAGCTGAAGCCATAAACAAAACGTTAAAATCCATTCTCCTCAAAACAGTTAAGGAGAACAAATGAGATTGGCATTTAAAATTATACCCAGCCTTGTGGGCCCATTGAACCTCAATAAGAACTCCAATAGGGGCAAACCTTTTCTCATTAGTGTTCGGGGAAGAAGCAGTTCTCCCGCTTGAGGTCGAAATACCCAGTCTCCGCATCTCATTGCAAGAGGATTTTGGGAGAAGAAGCTATAGAGAGGCACACCTCTCTCAACTAGAAAGCCTTGATGAGGCCGGGATAAACGCAAAAGCAATGACACAAAGCCTATTCTAACCGAATGTGCTTTGGAAATATAACAATAAGGTCTACGAATGAGACATATACATTCTAAAAAACATATAAAAACAAAGATTCTAAAAACATCTAGTGTACACATGGGAAACGAATCAAAAATTCTAGATACAAGAAGATCTAGATCCAAAAAGAGGTATATATATATGAATCATGTTCGCGTATAATGCCATCATGCACTAGGCATGGTCAAAACGCTCAATGAGCCCGAAAAGTACAAAACACTCGTATAAACATCTGACAAAAATCACTACAAAAAGACACCATGATCTCTCAATCCCTGTGGGATCCCTTAGAAGGTGCATGACCACATCTATGACTCCTACTACGTAGTTTCAAAATCGCTCATCGAATGAACTGAGTGCTCAAGATCATGGCCAATAGCTATGGTCTCACTGTGAGAATAGATCCTCCTCATCAAGCGCTCGAAGCGTGTCTATATCCAAATACCTCAACACGAAGAGAGGTCAATAACTTCGCCACCTTCCAGACAGGGGCAAACACATCAGTATGTCTACCGGCCACCGAAAGCTCTCCCAAGTCCACAATAAGCTTGGCCCGAGTACTCTCTAAGGGGAGCAATAGAGTGTCCACACATACTTGGTGAATCAATTCTCACCATCCCTCAACAGTCACTACAAGCAAATAAAAAGAGAAATAACAAGTTAGAAAATTGTCAAAATAAAGTAAAAAACAAACGAAACAACAAAAGGGAAATATCAACTAAACATTTCTAGCTAAAAGAAAAATCAAGAAAAGAGTAGTAACTCACTTGGATCTCTAGGCATCCAGGTGGGATCTCTAGGATCTACGCACCTACCACTGATGTTGTTGCAACCTGCCGAGCCTCTCCCACATCTGGAATGAAGTGACATCCTGCCATGGACTCATCATCTCCCCTAAGTCTTGAGAAGGAAAATCCTCTGAGATCAGGGTCACCTTCTCTATGCTCTCCTCCGCCCTCTCGGCCCTCAAGATATCCTGAGTGTCATGCCACTCAGTTTCACTATCATCGTCCTTAGCTGTCCCACCGACCTCTCCTCCCATCGTCTCATCCTCGTCTCCTCCTCCTCTGTCTCCTCTCCAGTGAACTCCTTAGAGTTTGAGTCCACATCAATGGGCTCATCTCCCTATGAGCAGGACTAGCTCCAATCTGAAGTAAAGGTGCTCGAGGAGCACCGGCCCCTTGGGCATAAACCACCCTCCTAGGCTGCAATGGGAACTCAGGAGTGACCGTGGTCCAACCTCGGCCTCTAGGACCTCCCCGGGCCTCTCGAATAGACTTGTATACTGGCCCCACTGGAGGAAGCATATCAATGTAGGGGAGGCCAAACTGCGAGGTACTCTGTCAAAGGGGTGGGTCTCCACTTCCCCAGCCCTGTCTACCAGCTGACCCGTGGAAGAGTAGGTAATCAATGTATGTGTCTCAACTCCCCATAACCCTGCCATGTCCTGATAAGGAGTGGCCTCCATGTTTGTAATAGTTAGAGAAGCCACTAGGCTGGTGTGGTGTCCTGAGTACGGTCATCCCTATCCACCTCGCTGCCTTGACATCCCCCGGATCCTCTACATATACACCTCTCCCATAAGGAATGATGCACTCGTACACCCAACTCATAACTAGAGTAGGGTGGCTCAATGACTGTCCTGTAATCTGACCACCCTATATAAATCATGGTAGGTGGTCCCAAGAATGTCTTCTCCCCAAGCGTAAACATGACCATGGGCCTCAATCTATGTAATGATGGGAGCCCAACAGTATAAGAGAGTATCCCCTCCCTTATCCCTAATCAACCACGAGGCCAAGATACCCATAATAGCCTTGCGGATCACAGGGATAGGAGAGGCAATAGAACGGACCTTCACCCCCTTCTTCGAGCCCATGGAGACAACAACATCTCCCATATAGGTGGCCCACTGAACCATCTGAGATCTCAAAACTGATGTCTTAAGAGACAACCGCCTCCCAAGAATCAGAACTCCTAGGATACGGTAGACATCCTCTAGGGTGATAGTCCACTCACCCCCTAACACTAGCTGGAAGGGAAGGTATTCTGTCTGTATCCCAAGATGAAAATAAGTCACATAGTATGTGTCGGGTAGGAGAAACATGAGCAACCCGTGAGATCCTCCATACATCGGTCCTCTGCAAAGTGTCTCTCTCCTCTTGGGTCAATGTATCCACATCTCACTGGGAGCCAATCACACTCCCTCTCTCTACTCCATCTAATGTACTCCTCCTCCTTCTACATCCACCCAAAACATATAAAAAGAGTAAGTTAGTAACATAATCCAATTGGAAAAATCATCAAGAACATATAAAAATGCCAAAAATGCAAAAACAATCAAGTAATACATCTTTTTTTGCATTTTGTTGAAACCGCCACCTGTGTAGAGTGGTGGTTCCATAACCACCACCTTATTAGGTAGTGTTCCTGTAACCACCACCTTATGAGGTGGCGGTCTTGTAACCGCCACCATCATAGGGTGGCGGTCCCATGACCGCCACCCTATGCAAGGCGATGGTCCTGTCTCAAATCTGTGAACGCCCCTGAAGCTCTAAAATACTCAAAAAAAGGATAAAATGCATCATTTTTGACAAAATAAGGACCTACCCTATGGGTGCCCTCCTAGAGACTCATTTAACACTAAAATTTTAAAAATGATCCCCCCAAAACAAAGATTTCTACATTTCTATATTTTAGGTTTAAAAACAATAAATTGAGAAGAACTAACCTGAGACTTCGCGGGTCAATCTCTCACTCTCGGAGGCATGATCATGATCTCGTAACGGACGTTTTTTGGTGTGTACTCATCAGCGGTCACCGTGGGTCCCAGAGCTCAAAAACAACCAAATCGACGTGCACAAATGAATAGGAAAATGAGCTCGTTATATATATATATATATATATAATATTCTAACTTGTTTTAAATGTTATTTCGTAGGGTTGGAGCACCGAGCGAAGGTAAGTTTTCATCCCCACACAAATGGTAAGTCCTCATTTCATGTTAATTTAATATTTATTTTTCGATTCATTTTATCTATCTGCACTTGAGTCCCATTTTCATTTCGCAAATAGCGAGAATTTAGATGGCGACATTTCGACACACGGGCATGTCGTGTATAGCTTCTAACTCCCATTTCGTGACCGCCATACTGGATCCACCGTTTTATGCCTCTTCATGGCTAAAATGCTTCTCTGAGGGGGAAATATGTATGTACCCAAAATTATAAGGTACTGTACCACCGGAAAGAGGTTACGGAAACCCCAATGATGATACGGGTCTCTTCGCAAGGTGTTCGAAATCCAGAAAAGTTCACAAAGTATATGTTTGCATCCCAAATGCTTTTTCCAGCCTCTACATGCTTTGTTCTATCCTATACCCCCTTTTTCTTTGCATTTTGGTCTTAAGTGTCAAGACCGCTACCCCGCCTGGCGGCGGTCCCGTGACCACCACTTGGACAGGGCATCGGTCCTATAACCACCGCCCAAAGCATAGGTGGCGGTCATGTGCGTATTTTCCGAGAACATTCTGACGATTGCGTCAAATGTAAAAATTCAAGTTTCACCCGCATTCCTCAACCACTTTGGCTTGCATTTATGTTTTGGTTGCTTGGTAAATAGTGTTTTCTCTTTGTTTAATAGTAAAGGAATTCAATTCCAAGCTACCCTCTAGTAATTCCAAATGCTATAAATAGCCATCTTGTTTTCAAACAAATGGCCCCTCTCCCTCTTTGTTTTGATTATTTAGTGTGGTTCTTTGAAGTTTTCCATAAATTTCAATAGATTTAGATTTTACACGATGTTTCAATCTTTCCTTGTTGTTTTAGAGATCATTTGATCTTCATCATTTCCATTTTCTCGATTGCCATTCTCCATAGTTAGCTTAGTATAGTTTCAGTTATAGATTAGAGTTCATTTGATAATTTTAGAGTTGCAGGTTTTGTTTTGTCACAAGAAATAGATCCCAGAATTCTCGGTATATTTGTGTTGTATCCCCGCAATAAATCCTGCTAGGAATTGCATAGTCAAGCTTTGTTCACTTGCATTATCCCTCTCTTACTTGTATTATATTTGGTTTATATCCAAAGCTGTCATTGTTCAAATTATCTTCTTCTACTGATGCTATCACATTCACACTTTTCTGGATTCACGAGAACATGAAGGAACGAGGAGATCACGCTAAGGGGACAAAGTCATACACAACTAGATTTACCACTGTTCTATAAAATTCTAGGTTTGAGCTATCAAATTTGTAGTTAAAATATACCAAATAGAGTAGTAAACTTGATTATTTCAGTTAAAAGTTCACTTTCAATATTGCCAGGGAAGCTATGGGGAATGATAGCTTCTGAGAAGCTGTGATTTATTCCTCACTTCTGAGGTAAGATTGGAAGTCTTTCGATTAAACTAGTTAGTTATTTAAATATTTAGGATAAACTCACAAGTGCACAGGCAAATAGCTACATCAGGCTAACTTGCTTGTTTTAATTTATGTTATTAGATTAATTTTCCATTATCTAAATATATTAGAATAGTTGCTCTTTAAATTTTGTTCAAATATACATCATCGAAAATACAAAAATAAAAGGAATATAAGCATAGTGTAGATATATCTTTCATAGTTAGTTTACTCATTTTAGTTAAAGTTGAATCCTCTTTTGCATGACAATTACGGGACCTAGAGAGCCCAGGGACTATGTATTTGAGCCAAGAGTACCTCACCCAAATATTTTAGCAATATTAACGGATATAGATCGGGGCCTTAGGATTCACGTCTTTCAATCGACAATAAACCCATAATAAATCAATGAACAATTAAGAGAGTTGAATATTGAAGACGACAAAGCATACACATTATGGTCAAGTCAACCCAATTATAGATTGCATTGATAGGATATCCACATGACCATACAAGAACCTGAAAGAGAACAAATATTTGGTTGCGATCCTTTAGTTCCACAACCGAATGCAAGAGATATCCTCATCGATATAGATATCTTTTGGCTTAAGTATTCAAGTTGCCGAACACCCATAAGATATTCTCGAGAAAATCATACAACTTCTCGGTCCTAAACAGAAGTTAAAAAGGCTTACGACTACTGGATAGTCGGAAGAAGAGATTGACTCCTCATATGACCATAGGAGGTCCACCATAACCATGAACTTACGATTGTGATCCACAGGTCCCACAACCCAACGAGCCTGATGATCAATTAGATATTGACGCTGGTTTACGTGCACTCATATTTAGAACCTCACCACTTCCGTGGACATTATTACATAGTTATCCATATTAAACATATCATCCAATCAGGCTAGGGATTTCTGGACTAGACCATAGAATCGTCCATAGAACTCCAGAAGATCCACTACACCTCTCGCACTACCATTTTCCATGACCTTGTCTGGAAATATATACGAATCACCTATAGGCCACTTTCCACACATCCAACAACCAGTAGATAGGATCTCGTCAGAGCTCGACATTGATTGGAGCCTCCGAGTAGAAATTATATCTGAATGATCCATTACCCCGATCCAAGTTAGGAGAGCCTTCTTTGCCTTAGATTTGTAGATCCCATTATTACGTGTTGAGGATATAAGATTGCCCAATTAGCTTGGACATATCCCCACATACCTCATTTCCCTTTGGGTGTCTCGGCACGACCTCGGGAGGTAGGGTGCGGAGAAAGGCTACTTGGAGATTCTCATGCTCGCATGTCACTTTTCTATTATACAAACACCTTTTGATTCTTTGTGACTGGGGGATTGTTTCTTACGGACTACCTTCTCAAACTTGTGCTCGACTCAGATTCTTTTTGTATAAGAGTTTTCTTCACTAGCGTACTCTAGGTCGGAGGTTCATCGTCACTTCTTTCTTCCTCCTCGTTGATAGGAGTGGTAGCACGACACACTCTCTTCTACCAGAATATATTTTTCCCTGTTAGTTCCTCAACGATGGTAAAATCATCCTCTATGTACTTTCCAATGACCACACTTGGCTTCAGATATATATAAACTTTTGCAGCTATCACGCTTGCTATTGGAAATGTAACCGACCTTGTCATGTTGATATCATCTGAGATCATTCTTTCTTCATATACTCTTTTCTTTGGGTTAGACAAGCATCGGTGCAAAGTATGGTGCTCATAGTCCACTTTATCTGAGCCAATCATTATTTTGCACGCTTCTTTAAACCTATTTACAGTAGTTTGGAAGTATTTGGTTGTGAAAGCAAATGGTAACTTACACCAAGGACTTTTAGTTCCATTCTTCAACTCAAAATGACCAATGCAAAAGTGTTGATACATCGCGAATTATACCTTTCCCTCTAGTAGTGTGGGTAATTCACTGGGAATGTGCCGCTCACCCAAGTGCATCACATATTATTTTGTACCACCTATCTCCTGGACCTTATACGCAGGAGTTATGTTTTCATAAGTATTCTTGGAAAATATTTCTACTGAGGAGACTTAAATTCCTTAGGGTACTCCCATATCTTATCATTGGGTCCATCCAGCACCCCAATTTCAAAAAATACTATCAACAAACGAAAGATTCCCTAAAGTTATTTTTTTCACTGCGAAGGGCCTCTTCAATAATCTCTTCAACTATAAATCACGCGAGGTTATAAAGCTGTTCCTGTGTAATCTTGTAGAAATATACAATCATTGTTTATTCACTTGACCCCATCATTCATATCCATTCAAATTTGTAAGCATGTGTGTTTCTATCCTTATAACAGGGTCATCATGTTTTGGAATGTCCATCACGCGATAACCTTGTTGATAGTTGAACTCCTTATCAGTATTATTCACTTCATCCACATCATCTATGTCTAGGAGATCTCTACACCTATACTCGAAGTCCAGATACTTGTAAATCGGTGATGTAGTTAGGCATATCCTCCTTCCGAGAAAAGTAGAAGAAGTTTTCATGAACATTTGACATCAACCATTGGTATAGTCTCTTAGGCTTGCCAAAGTATGGGAGCTCATACAACCTGAGCAACCCAAAATTCTGCGAATGTGCTCTCCTTCATCATTATATACGACCTTTCCCTCGGGATTTTTTTTTTGATATTTCAAACAAGCTCTATCACAATTTGCACGCATTAACGCGTCATTCGATGGTTGTAATCACTTACAACCATTTTACGAATATGAGATACCCATTCCTTCCCCATGAGTACTCCATCAGAGTACTAAATTTTTGAGTACCACTTTTCCTGCAGGTCTTCCATTATGGGTTTTCCTTGCCCTTGTTCTTTCCTTTTCCCTTCGATGACGTGGTTTTTGTTTTCCTCGGTGTCATCATAGCATACAAATTCAAACTTGTACCTTGCCTTCATGTTGTATTTCAAGAATTTGGAACTTCATACTACTGATCGTTTACGCACCACACTCTTCACACTTGTTTCTCTCTCCTTCAAACCATGCCCTAATCCTAAAAACCCTAACCAAAAGATTCAATGCCTTTAAAAATAAGTTTTCACACCGCCCAACCTATAATCCATATTCAAAGTAGACTTTTCACTCTATATCGTCTCTACAATTCAATCTGGTTCATAAATTCTTTGGCTTTACACTTAATTTCATAAGATTTTTACACACAAATCTCTCTTGAAAATACACAAGTTCTTCACAATATAAGGTAAAAATTAAATTACCTCGATGACTTTTTATAGGTTTTCAAAATTTTACCACATTAAATGCTCATCACTTACCACCATACGACAAATTTAATTATACATTTCCTTCTTTTTTTCGTGTACTTTTCATTGTTTTCCTTGTTCATTTCATTCGTAACCTTCAAGCACACTCGTAACTTCTCATGCCAAAAATCCTTATATGCGCTTTCCTACACCGAAGTACATAACCCACTTCACCTCTCACTTAAGTAGTTCACCATGCCACTACCTTCCTTGCGTTACACTGTACATCCATCCTCATACGTGGGTTTTCTTCTAAGCATCATCCTTATTATCACCATCCTTCTTATGACACTTTTTCTACTTTCTTTTACTTTATTCTAACAACCAACATCATCATCAATGCGTGCACTCCTTTAGTTCTTAGTCAACCTTAAGCACAAATTTTTTTTTACATTACTCGCGCGCACTTGTAATCCACCCCACACTAAAAGGATGCACATTCCTCTGCACATGAACTCAAAAGATAGTAATCAGCTTCCTACACACAAGCACGCTTATTACAACAAAACACTAAACTAAATTGACAAGCATAACAATGATGAAAGGAAACACATGAAAAGGGAAATCTAATCTAAGTGGCAATACTACCTTATTAAAAACACCAAGAAGCCTTATTTATAGTAGGGATTCAACCTAATCCCATTGAAGTAACTGGGAAATAAAGTGTCATCTAGCGCCTGCAACTGACAAGTGCCTGAATCAAGTATCTTTGTTACAATAAAAGGTCCCAACCAATGTAATTTCAATTTCCCTGGGTGGCACGTAAACTTTGAATCATACAGAAGAACCATATTTTCCCCCTCAAATGTTTTGTTCCTTATATGCCTATCATGCCAGGCATTCTGCCTCGCCTTCTCGGTCTTTACGGATCCATTGGGCAATAACACGCCGCTCATCTAACTACATCAATTTTTTAATGTGCTTCTTAGCTTTCTCATCAGCTAGTCCACTTACGTGCACAATACGTAGGGAGGGTAACATAAATTCAATAGGCAATACAACCTTTACACCAAACACGAAATTGGCCTTATTCAACCTCTTTTAAAATGGTGAACATAAAATATAAACTTTATCATCCCAATATTTCCTTTCAACATCATAAATTTTTGTCAATGTGTGGCCCGAAATCTTGTTGAAAGCTTCAGCAGTACCATTATCCATGTGGGTGATAGGGTGTAGTCTTATGGTGTGCCACCATAAACTCTACCAAAAGTATTTTGATTGTCTCATTTAGGAAATGAGTGCCTCTATCACTTGTTAAACTCAATGGACATCCATACCTACTGATAATATTTTCCCATAAAAACCTTGCTGTAATAGCTGCTGTGCAATCCTTTATAGGTGTTGCCTCTGCCCACGTTGTTAGATAATACATACAAGTTATAATATAGCGTGCACCACTCCTATGCATGGGTGGTGAAATAGGACCTACAAAGTCAATAACCCATTTATCAAAAGGTTCAGTACTTGCAATAGGCCTCAAAGGCATCTCATCTTTGGTTCCAGGTTTCCCAAGGCGTTGAAATGATCACATGCCTTGACATATTCTTTAATATCCTTGTATAAAGTTTCCCACCAAAGTCCAACCATCAGAATCTTGCTCGTGGTAACATCACCGACGTAATGACCTCATTCAATTTCACCATGAAATTTTTCGATAATAGCCTCACGCTCATACTCTAGAAGACACGTCATGCAAAATTTCATCACGACCTAGTTTATACAAATCCCAACCAATCAATTGAGAAGGCATCGGGCATATTGCAAGCTACTTATTTTCTAATGTATTCATTCCTTCAGTGAATTGTCGAGTGCACAAAAATACTGCAATATCTTCTAAATATGCGGGCACATAGTTTAACCTAAAAAGTTGTGCATCAGAGGCATTACCCTCAATATGTTTTGCATCCTCACTAGAATTAATTCTTAAAAAATGGTCAAGCGCTGGATTTCTTTTTCCTAGTTTTACAACAACTGTAAACTCAAACTCCTGAAATAGTAGTATCCACCTGCAAATGTTCCCTTCCAAAATAGGCTTGTTGACCAAATTTTTAAGCACCATATGATTTGTAAAAAAGATAAAGGGTGTTTCCAACAAGTATTGTATGAACTTGTGCAATGTGTAGATAATGGAAAATGCCTCACACTCAACAGTTGTATAATTTTTTTCTATGGGTGTCAAATTCCTGCTTGCAAAAAAAATAGGATGATCTACTATTCCTTCTCTTGGTTGTGCCAATACTACGCCAATCGCCATCCCAAAAGCATCAACATGAACATGAAAGGGTTTTCCCACAAAGGAAAGTGCAAAATAGGTGCAGTAGTTAACATTTCCTTCAACATTTCAAATTCCTATTTTGCGCGTCACCATAATAGAACTTACCTTTAGTTTTCAATAATTCTTCAAGGGCGCGGAAATATTTGCACAACCTTTAATGAATTTCTTGTAATACCCTGTATGTCGTAGAAATATACGTACTTCACTCTAATTATTAGGTTCTTCCAAACCAAGAGCACAACTATCTTGGTTTGGATCCACCAATAATCCTTCATTACAAATTGCATGCCCAAGTAAAATGTGAAAATGTGTTACAAAGACACACTTCTTAATATTAAGAGAGATGCTCAACTACCTCCACTTCTCAAACATGAACCTTATATTGTCACAATGGTCCTTGACCAAGCCATAGACTTTCCAATCATTTAGATACACCTGTAATAACTTGTGAATAAAATCTTGAAAGGCTTGCACAACAATGCGCGAGAACACCATTGGTGCATTCTTGATCAAAAGGCATCATTGTATATGCACAAATTTCCAAATCGGTGGTGAAATTTGTCTGTTATTGATCTTCCTTCGCAATGCTCACTTGATTATACCCTAAAAACCCATCCATAAAGGAGTAAATCTTGCGCCTTGTAACTCCCTCAAGGATATCCTCAGTGAATGGGGTAGGAAAAGGATCAATAACACATGAAGCATTTAATTCTCTGTAGTCTACATAGATCCTTATCCTCCCATCCTTCTTAATTTGATGACCATGGGACTAACCCATTTAGATTACTCAATAGGGTCAATTATACCAGACTTGAACATTTTATCAATTTCCTCTTTTACCTTGACGTGTAGATTAGGATTCATCGTGCACGACCTTTTCCTAACCAGGCATATGCATTCTTTAAGTTTAATTTTCATCTCACCTAAAGAAGGGTGTACTCCCTTTAACTCATGATAGCCCCACAAAAATAAGTCCTGGAAGTTGACGCAAGAGTTCAATAATCTTTGCCACTTCTTGCTCCGACTAGTAATCACCAATAATGTCCTCCTTAGGCTCTACATTTGTTCTAATATCAACCTTATTTGTTTTCATGGGTCCATAATACGCATGCACCTTTTCATCTATTGTTTCCATCACCTCGTGCATACCTTCAGTGTAGTTCACATCCAAGTTATTAACATCATCATCATCTATCATATACACCAGTTTACCCTTTTCCTTTTCTTCCTAGGCATGGATCAAATATTCTTCTTTTGTCTCTTCAAGGTCAAGGAACACCTCTAGATCAAGTTCTCCAAACATAACTAACAAGAGTTCTCGAGCTTTGGCACTATCTCCTAATAAGGCACTTCATAATCTGTAGTGCTTCATTGACCAAAGGCTCATGTGAAAAGTAACCAAAAGTATGAATCATACTGTGGTCATCTCCTACCAAATATCTGTTTCTCTTGTCAAATATACATGGACATACCATGCGCTTGCACAACCACTTAAGATGGAGTAGATCTTATACACCCAAAGTGATGGTGGTAAGGCCTCTTGTCCCTCCATCCAAAGTCTCTCACAATTCTGGACGTGATGTGAGGTGGGGAATTCCTATGAAATTCACATATTTGAGAAGGTACATTTCTCCTTAGAAACCTATCGAGACAAAACGATTCTCATTTCTCACCATTATAGTAATTTTCCTCTATGTATTACCCACCAATGCACAATCGCTATCCCACACAAAGTATAGACCAACATGTTTCTTCTATCTCCTTCATTCTTCCATTGGGCTTCATGGTGTACTAAAATACATCAAGCATTTCCCTCACCAGTATACCAAGGTACCTGGTTGTAACTCAAACACCTAACCATGTGTGGCCTGATCATGCGAGTAACTGTGTTCTTAATCTCTCACCTAACTACTTCATATGTTCCATGCACCCAATTGTCACAAGAAATACTTGTTGTATCACTAACTAATTGAGCATCATCCCACTGTATCACTCCTTCCTTAGATGGCTCATTACCTCAGGGTCTCTAATTATGTGTGCATATATCCTGTTCAAGTATTCTTCACTCAAGGATCCACATAAGGAGCATCCTTGACATCAATCAAAGGTATAATGATGTACTCTTCCTTATTCTCAAATCTAATGTACCCCTTGTTAAAGCATAAATCAACATTATTGGCATAACACCAAGGTCACCCAAGTAGTGCTAGGAAGTTATCTGCTTCAACAAGCTCTAATAATTCAAATTCCCTAATAAACATGCCCCCTTGAATTGTAATATTTAAATCCTTTAATACTCCAATAGAATTGGCCCTAGTTTTGTTTGTCATATAAAACACATTTGAAGAAGGCTATAATGGCGGTCTTCCCATGCAATTCCATGCATCCAACGTGAGTACATTAACCTCCACACATGTATCTATCAAAATATTTCTCGAAGCCATCCATATATGATTGCATTAAGTGTAATCTCCTTGTCAAATTCATGATTATGTGGGGGAAGATTTGCATGGAGTATCTTCCTCTCGCGCTCAGAACCAATGCACAATACCTTTTCTCACAACCATTCTCCTAACAAAGGGATGATGTTCTCTTGGTGTAACATTTGACATACCTCCTTCAAGTCATCTACATCCTTCTGTGGGAGTTCAACCTTATTTTCTCAATCCATAACACACACTTTCTCCTTCAGGCATTGAATCTCTCCTTGCAGATCCTGATGACATCCATAGTCTCTTGGTAAACCTCTTTCTAATGTGAAACATTTAGATACTTGGAATTTATCACTTCTTTATTTTTATAATCATCTTATACTTCAGAGGTTCATGTGCATGCATAACCTCAACGCGTGTAGTAACAAAAAAGGTTATAACTTAGGAGTAGGTGCTATGTTTGGTATCTATTGATCTTGAACTATGCATTGTACATTAATCATCCCCACACCCTTATCTTGATTATGATGCTTGCTCATGTGCTCATATAAGTCAAGACATTCTTAAAATTTTACTAATTTCCACACCGTGAGAAAACCACATTCTGAGGGCACTCACGCTGATAATGATTAGGAGATCCATAAGTATAACAAGTTCCTCGCAAGGAAATCCTCCTCTGTCATCACGTGACCTTGACCTCTATATCCTCCATAAAATCCTCTATTCCTATTATCCCCATTAGTGTTCCCTTCATTATGTTTTTCTCCTTGTTCCTTAGATCCATTTACTATGCTAGTCCTTGGTGCACACCAGTCTTAATGGATTCATGAATATGATCAATCAATCTATATAGTCAACGTAATCATGAGTATGGGTTTTGTAAATCTTACAATACATACACACATTCTTCTAGATCACACACTATAAGAGGGAAATCTACTTACATCATGGTGAAAATGAAAAATATCACTATCTAACAACATGGCACACATAGATTTGCGAGGGAAACTATCCTTAGTATGTCCTTCAACCTCGTAGTCTATACACCATATTCCACTGCACATCTCATGAGCTGAATTAGCAGAGAACTTCTCCAACTTCTCCATGGATGCTTTGCCATGGCTGTCTAAAAATGGATTTACTCTAGTGTCCACACTTCCAATCGCAAATGCACAAAGCTTCTTCAAGGCATCGCTTAGATCTACAAACATCTTATGAGATAGTGCCCTTCTAAATAGAGTCAACAATCCACCAAAAACCATTGTGCATTCTAATTGGGATGTATTTCATATGAAAAATTTGACAACAAAGTTTTAAAATGCGCATCATACTCCCTCATGCTCTCTGATAAGCCCTTCTTAATGTTATTAAGTGCTGATGATACTCTTCTGCTCAAAATTTGGAATATGGAACTTAGCTAGAAATGTAGAGCGAAAAGCATTATAATCCACTGCGTGACTGATGTGGTCATAATTTTTGTACCAACTATGCACGCAACCTTTAAGAGTAGTAGCAAACTAACTTTATTTTCTATCCAAGTTTGTGATTCCTTTAGCGTGCCATATCAGCTCACACTTGTGCACATGATCTATTGCATATTCAATGCCCCTATATTCTAGTAAGTGAAGAGACATTTTGTAGTAAATTGGATGTGGTTGATGAGGGTCTAGACCTTGCCCACCAGATGTGGAACCTAGAAGCCCCCACCATTATTTCCTCCACATTGAGAACCTCCCTGATCCACTTGATCTCGAACCTCCCGATCCTCCAGATCTACCCGACCCTCCTGTAGTGGGCACCAGACTAGTGGATGTGTTTCCTTGTGTCCCAATTGTAGTGTTAAACTGAACTCCTATGGTCTATGAAGTCGTAGTACTTCCAGATGTATTCCCAATATTCTGTGGGCCCACACTCTATCCTAATGACATGTCATAAAATATTCCTCCAATTGGACCCCTAAATAGTGATGTCATTTGTCTGTTTGCCATTATGTGTATATGTTGTCTAATACACTTTTGTATTCAAAGGAAAATGGTATCTACTTGTAGCTATTGGATTACATATACTCACCCGCTTCTTAATGACTACTTCTAGAACTAGAGCACCAACTACAAGGGCTAATTTGTGAGGTGGTATCGGATGCGCGCCTACGGTCCTCAATCTTTCTTCCTCTAAAATACTCTCATCTGAAGAAAAAGGGGATTCTCTACCGCACTTTCCTAAGGTTGGGAGATCACGATGCTTGACTCCACGTATTCCATGTGAGCGCTAAATCCTTCATGAGCTATCATCCTCCACAACTCCATAAACTCCTCAATATCACACTACTTCGCTAACTTCCTCTCCTGCACTTCATTATACTTGAGTAGTATTTCCTATATTTTCCTTTCTTTCTACAGTTAAGTCCACCATCTTTCACCACACCTTCTCCTACCCTGCGTGTGGTGGTGGGTTTAGATAGCCATAGGGAATTGATCCAAACTTAGTAGCACCATTAAGATCTTAATTTCCAAAGGAATAATGCGTATGTAAGACCCTCTGGGCTTGCACAAGAATTCAAACTCAACAACTTCTGGACAAGAATACGTAGAGATAGCGTACTGCAAAGTATAACTACACACTGCACCATCCCACCACCTATATACAACATGAGTCTAAGAATCATCCGCATCAAACAAGGTTTGGTAATCTTCTTACGTCCAAACCCTTGATATATATCCCTATCTTTTCTTTGATGTGTATGCGACAACCACTCATACAATTATATAGGAAAAAGGTTGAAAAATGTCTCATAAAGCTCATGATATAGATGTTCTTCCACCCACTTACACACATTGAAGTTAGGTCCATAACCATATATTTATACAAACTAATCTTGTCCATCATCAACCCAACTTTCAATGCTTGCAAAATTCAATCAGACGCCATTGACATGCAACATCCGGTAGACAGTTTGAAAAGAGGTCTAAAAAATGGAACCAAAATATAGTCTTTTATTTCCCCACGATTTCCTAGGTGTACTGGCTATTCATCTAGATAGAGATGAATGCTCACCTGAAGTGCGTGAAGCTATCAGGTCCCTCTTTTATGAAATCTTGTCAAGATGTTAGCATACATGTTCATTCTAATCATTAACAAATTATATATATTCTCAAGGGTAGTCATAACATTCACCATGGCACAAGTAAGAAAGTACAACATATTAGATTCACCATACAAGTACCATGATCAAGGACATCAATTACTAGAATTCAACCATAATTATCGATTAATAAACAAAATATTACATAACAAAAGTTGAATACATAACCATAATCACTAAAGAGTCATGTGTTCTTGAAAATTATAGCAACATAACTCTATTACATCACACAGTCATCAACACAATGAAGTACAACTAGTATATATAGGGGTGGGGACTTTCCTTCGATCGCCTATGCATCTCAAAGCAGATCGCATGCTCAAAATAGACATCATGCATGCTTTCCTAACAAGCTTAATAATAGACTAATCCTAAAGATAGACTTCACCTTAATCCTATTATTATCTCCCATGCATGTGTTCAAACTGCAAGTTCATTCTCCAAAAATAGACCTTGTGTGGCCGCCAAGTCTTCATGTCCTTATCTTCTATTTGGGAGACATATTACTTTTCTTGTACTATTTTTAGACCATTTCTTAAAAATGGCTAAGTCTCTATTCAACATACGTAGTCCCACACACAATCTCTACTTATCCTTCCCCTGTGCCCCTTCTTCTACCATGTGCACACAATTTATTATTCTCTGGTACTTAGTCATTTTTTCCCGTCCAACAAGGTAACAATAAGAAATAACTAAGGATAGATGGAATGCATAGGAGCATGCACACAAAAGAAGAGGGTAAAGACATGAAAAACACAGAGGTCCATGCATGGGAAAAGGAAGTTGGTGCATAATGGTACGCATAACATAGAGACAAAGCCAAAGCACGCAAGAGGTTCGTTCATGCACTGGTGATTAAGAAAATATAGAATTTACAGATGCCTAAATATAATGCAATGTAGCAGTAACTGAATATGTAAATAATTACAGAATAGACCCAAACAAATAAGTAATTAAGATTTAAAACCCTAAGTGCAAAGAGGAGATAAAATGACTTAGCTATTTTGCAATTAATCTTGGGCTATACCGAAGTGACAAAATAAGAAATATCAAGTGCACACTTTGCCGAAATAAAACCCCAAAATTTGTAGAGATGGAGGAATATGTTGGATTAGGGTGCCTGGAATGGGTCAGGGGCGCCTGTGGGCACTACAGACCATTACAAGGTGCTTGTGATTTCCAAAAATATCAAAAAACCATCTTTGACTGGTCGTAGGGTGTTTGTTGTCCTTTGATTCTTGTCGTTAGTAGGTCACATGATGATTGCCGATGTCAATGATAACCTAAAATAAAGATTTCTCTGTACAACCCTCAAAATTGCATCAAATCCCAAAAATAAAATAATGCAAATGAGGGGTCAAACTATCCTCAACTATTAAACAAGTAATCTTACGACTAAGTGCTACACTATATTTAGACCCAATGTAGTTCTATGTGTGTGTGTGTGAAGAATCATGCCCTAGGTGGCTCTTGTGCGTGTCGCACTTGATAGCGAATCAATAGCTATATATAGAAGATGTAAGTAGATGTGTGCATGGAATAGAATGAAATTCCCCTCCTATGAAGTGTATGCAGAAGAATGTAGTCCCTTGCCCTTGAATGGATGCTTGAATGCTCTTGAATAGCCTTTAGATGCAACCTTAGGTGGTGATAGCTAATGCTTAGTGCTTGGTCCTTTATTATGGTCACATAACTTTATATTTATATGATTGGTTTCCTTGCTTGAATTTCATAATTAACCCTAAAAAGGATGACTACCAAAAAGATAAGATGCCCAAATGGATAGAAAGGACCCAAAATATGTGAGTAAAGTATAAAGAGGTCGGGCGGCACCTGAAGGGACGGGGCGCTTGACGCCGGCATCTGGTGGGCACCGGTGTCTAGGAAGAGAGATGTGGGAGTGTAAGAAGTCAAACTGGGCAAGTAAGAGTGTAAGACCAAAAGTGGCAATAGAAAGAGAATAAAGATGGCCAAAGACATGAGTTGATTAGTTATTTTATTACTTAGGAATCATATGAATAACAATATGTGATCAGGACTAGATAGATACCCAAAGTGCATGATTTTGTGTCTACAATCTGGAGATTTAGGACTTAGCCATTTTCAGAGCCAATCCTAAAAATAGGAAAAATCACAAATGGCATATCATGCAAACAAGGTATAGAAATAGGAAAAGCACATGCGAGGAAGGTAAAGCACATGCAAGAAAAGGATAAAGACTATACATGGAAAAGACCTATTTATAAGAATTAAAGCATGATAAGGCCGAGCTATTTATAGGTCGAACTAGAGTAAAGCAAGGTTGTAAAGGCATGCAACCTATTATTAGCACATCTATTATTAGGAAAAATGCATGTAAGCGGTGAAGGGAAAGTCCCCACTATGTATAAATAGGTGTAACACTCTTTGTAAGTTAGTACCTTTTATGTGTGTGTATGGAAGGGTTGATGCTAGAGGTGTAAGTGAATTCTGTATGCACACATGGTTTAGTGCATAGTTGTAAGAAACACATGGATGTAATTAATCTACTTATGTAATGAATTATGTTTATGATGGATAATTATGTATGGATAGCCAAGGTTAGTAGATTTGAGTATGGTGTAATGGGGATTCAAATCTTATTGATCATTATCTATATTGATTAATTTCCTTATTATATGTGTTTTTATCCTATGTTGTATCTTCTTTCATGTACGCTCTAAGCACATATTGATATGTGAACAAAGGAGAGACTTGGTGGTTGCATGCACTTCGGGTGAGTGTTTAGACCTTTGTATGGATGAAGTTCCGACATGCCTAACTAAACATTGGTTAACAAAAAGACTACATTTTGGTTCCATTTCTAGGAACTCTTTTCTTTTCACTCATCAAGATGTGGTATACGTATGGCGTTCTACTTATCTTTGGAGAATATCGAGCTTCGGGTACATGATGGTTGGGGACGAGTTTTCTTAACAATACAACAATGGATTGGATTTTGATGTATGCAAGTGGGTGGAAGACAACTTATATGACTCATTGTATGAGATGTTCTTCAACTTCTTCCCAATAGAGTTGTACAAGTGGTTAGCAACTTATGTGTAGAACAAGGGTATCTAGGTAGGAAGGAAGCAAGTATGAGGCTAGGATAAGTATTAAACACTTTCTAATTTGGATGCGTCATGGAAAAGAGATGTAGATCACTAGTGGGAAGGTGTATTGTGCAATTATACTTTTGAGTATGTGATTTCAACATACTCATGCCTGGAAGAAGCAGAGTTCGGTTTGAGTGAACCCAGGATAATACTTATGCACATTACCTTTAGCAAAAATAGCTTGATTGAGTGGGAATGGAGAATCTTTCGATGGAAGGCTAAAAATCCACCATGCATAGGGAAAAGAAGTAGGTTTGGGAAGGATGGTGTTGATCCAAGCGGAAGAAAGAGAGAGAAAAAATAATACACACGTATAATGATGCACAAGAGATGGAAGTTGAAGAGGCACTAATACTCGAGAGAAATGAGGTCGAGTGGAAGTGATGAGAACCTTGCAGAAGGCGAGGGACTACAGGATCATGTATTTCTAGTATTGGGGAAGTGCAATAGAAGGAACCATTTGAAATCATATGAGAGCGAGTTTGAGGAGATAAGGAGAACTATTAGCGTGCATCGACCCACTTGGCCACCTAGCACTTGCGCATGGTATTTAGAATTCAAATTTTTTATAGTGGATCATCACAATGAAGGTGAATAGGAAGGAAATCAAACAGGTAAATTTTAAGACCCCCTCTAAAAATAAACCACATATTTTACTTGGTGAATTTCCAAAAATGACTTTCAAAATATTGGAGAATGTCATGAATTGAAAGGAAATTTTTCAGCCAATACAAAATATCATACAAGTAATATTATGTTGTCACCAATAGTAAATTTCTCTTTTTCTCACGTAGATCGTGTGATTTGATTATAAATTTTTTGGCTATTACTGTAAACACTAGGTGAATCAACCCAAAAAAAATAACTTGTACTAATTTTTTTTTGGTGAAATAACAAGCAACCTAACACCTCAAAATCAGCCAAATCTAAATTTCAAAAACCCAAATATTCACGAATTAACAAATATTAGCCAATAAAATTTACACTATAATAAAGTATTTCCACATTGGGTTGGAGATACAAGTAGGAACTTATTGGTATCAACTCAAGAGGCCCAACATATTAAGGCAACACATATGGCAATATGTAGCATGGGCCCGTGTTTAGATAGAACTTGTTTAGAAGCAATTTGGTAGGTGCATTGTTAGGAAAAAATAGTGACACACTACTCGTAGGGAGTAATCATGTTGGTGGAGTTATAGGACAAAACGTTGGGGTGCAGTTCAACACTACAACAAGGATGCAAGGTAGTACTTCTATAGGTCCCTAGGTCACGGAATAGGGATCGGGAGATTCATGACCTCCATTGGATGGAGGAAATTCTAGTGGAGGATCGGGTTCAATCTGGCCCCACTCTAAGACAAGGGCAACAAAAGCTTACACAAAAACCTCAAAAACTACAACAACAAACCCCTCGGATATTCTTTGAGATGTCTCTTTATTTTCCAAAATATAGAGGTGTAGAAGATGTATCCGAGCATGTGCACAAGTGTGAAATGTTATGGAGAGCCAAGGGAATAACAACTTCGGATTGTAAGGCTAGTCAATTTGTAACAACATTTCATGTCTGCGTGCATAGTTGGTATAGAAAGTATGATCCGCATAAGAAAACACTGGACTATGATGCATTGCACACCGCCTTCTTGGCTAAATTCCATATAAGTGAATTTGAGCAACATAGTAATAGCCCACCTTGAAGGATATCAAAAAGGGTTTGTCTAAGAGTGTTAAATAATACAATGCACATATTAAGACCTTATTATCTAAACTTTACTATGACATACATCGAGCTAGCATGTGCAATGGTTTGTAGGAGGCTTGTTGACAACTTTCTGAAGGGCACTATCACACAAGACATTCATTGATTTGCACGAGGCCTTGGAAGTAGCATTGTATGCTAAATTAGTGGGAAGTGTAGACATAGGGGTGAGTTCATTCCTTGAAGTTCGGATAATGATAATGGCTACTCGGATAGAGAAATTGTATGCTAACTCAGCTCATGAGACATGCCATATATTATGGTGCATTGATTACAACATTGAAGGACATTTAAAGGATAGTTTTCCGTGTAGGAATGTGCACATGCTCTCTACGATGGCTTGTGAGATTTTTCAAAATAAATGTGATGTCCGTAATTTCCCACTTTTGCAATGCACTAATCAAAATAATGTCTCTATATACCATAAAATATGTGATACAATTACTCATGACACGTAAAAGCGCCGTCGCCTAATTGATCATATCCATGAGGCTGCGAAATAGGGTTGCGCTGCATCAGGACCGGTGTAGAGAGTAACTCACGAGCACAAGGAAGACAAAACAATGAGGGTCACAACAATGAAAAATAAGGATTTAGAGGTTGATATCAAAGAAGAGGTTGTGGTGGCCATGGAAGTTTTGTGTTAGGAACATGCTATACTTGTGGGTCACCTAATCACTATAAACATGAATGTATGAAGAATCGGTTTGCACGTACTATGACAAGGTGTATAAGGTTGAATATTATCTAGATCTATATGCCCACATGTGTAAGAAAAATAAGGACAAGGATGAAACTATGATTAAGGTGGAACACCCTAAGTAGGGGTGGTTGACACCTAAGAAGATGGTTGAGCATGAAATTCAACCTTTATTACTCACTATGTGTGCAGAGGCAACACATACACACAAGCAATGGAAGGAAATACCACTCATCATAATGGAAGAGGTTGTGTATGTAAAATATCTAGATGTAACCCCAAAAAAGGAAGTCTATCAAGAGATTATGGGTGTCATTAGAGTGCTATAAGGAGAGATACAATGTTGAAAAGAGCAGGGCACACAAAAGGGAACGTGCAGGAGTATTGAGCTACCACAGAAGGATGTTGATGATCTTAGAGAGGTATGTAAAATTCTCAGGTAGGGGAACATCATACCTTTATTAGGTGAATGGATATGTGACAAGATGCCACACAAAGGAGTAGAAAGGAGCACCAAATTATCCATGCTAACTTGTCACCACAAGATCATGAATATGACAAAGAAATCACATTGGATGCAGTGATTAATGGATGGTGGTAAGTAATATCCTCATTGATACATGTGCAAAAGTAAATGTTCTCACCATTGATGCTTGGAACAAAATGGGAAGGCCACCATTGCAACAATCCTCAAATGTGTTGTATATTGATAACAAAACAAAACCATGCCCATTAGAGTATTAAACAATGCTTATATCACCATTAAGGGAGATACGTTCATGGGTGACTTTGAGGTTTTAGACCTTGCTGAAGTAGAAAACTTCCCTATGCTATTAGGTCATCCTTTGTGTTATTCCAATAACATAGAATTGAGCTTCAACAAAATATATTTAAGTTTTGATGATAAATATGAGCACATATTCATGTCAATGAATGATGCAAAGATTGCACCATACATAGAGCTTATTAATGAAGAAGATCTTAATCGAGTCTACATGCATATGGTGTGGGACCTGGAGAATGTGGAGACATCAAAGGAGGGAATACTTCATTGGGAAGACGCATATTACATAACTCGATACTACAATTTTAGCTTGTGAAAATTGGGGTGGTGGTCACGAGGTTTGAGAAAGAGTAACAAGGATGGTTCAACCATGCACAGTTAGATGGTTGGGAAAGGTTAGTTTTCCAAAGTATACTAGAGAGGAGAAACCTGAATCATTCTTGCACGTGATAGAATAATAGTGGAAAAATGAAGGGGATGTGAGAAATATGATGGTATACACCTTGCACAGACAAAAATGCGCTGGTGGGATACACATAGAGATAGCTTGTTAGGTTGGTGCAAGATCATAATAGACTTCTTGAAAAGGTTTGTCAAGAGTAATCTTCCTTCAAAGTATTATAAGATTATGATGGGAAGAATTCTCCCATGTTACACGTTCAAAGTTGTGAAAGGAATTGGACACAAGGGAAAGATGCTTTACCACCATCTCTATGGGTACAAAAGTTTTACTCTACTTACACGATTCCTGGGCATGCTTGTTATGTACATACCGAGTTGAAGCAATAGACAACAAGTTAGCATGACTTGATTGAAGGTATTGTTCATACTTTTGATTATTTTTCTACTAAGCCACCGGTTCATGAAGCCTTATATATTATGAGGCACATCACATTGGGGGATAACACAAAGGCTGAGGAGCTTATGAATCGCTTTTATTTTGACGATGCTAACATCGAAGTGTGTGAGGACACAGTAGAAACGAAAGAGACATTGTTGGGGCGTGCTTGGAAAGAAAAAGAAAAAGGAAAGCTTGTCTACCTCATAGATGATGAGGAGGTTAAGGATTTAGATATTAAGCACACAAAAGGTGCAGTGAAGTGTTGGAATCTATAGATGAATAGGCACACACATACCATATGCCATTAAAGACTAAGAAAGTGAACATTGGGAACTGAAGACACACCAAAGGACGTGATTATTGGTGATTACTAGTCTGAACCTGAGGTTGCAAAGACAATTGAGCTCTTTGCGTGACTTTTAGGATTTGTTTCCCATAGGGTACCATGAATCAAAGGGTGTACATCCATCATTGGGAGAAATGAGGATCAAGATTAAATATGGTCCATGACCGGTTCTAAAGAGGCCTTATCAGATGAATCCTAATATACACATTAAGGTGAAATAGGAAATTTATAAAAGGTTGAAGTATGCCATTATTGAGTCCATTGAGGAGTTTGAGTGGATAAGCCCGATGGTGATCAACATTAAAAAGGATGGTAGGATCAAGATTTGTGTTGATTAATAGTTCTAAATTCTTCTTTTTTCATTGATCCTTTTCGCACGCCATTCACTTTGAAGAGATCCTAGAAGGAGTGACGGGCGTGAGATCTACTCATTCACCGATATATTTTTAGGTTATATCTAGGTAAGGATCACACATGAAGACCAGGAAATGACCACTTTTACAACCGAATGGGGATGTTTTACCTTCACGTTATGCCCTTTGTCCTGAAGAATGTGCCCTGTAGTGTTCTCGTGTCTTTGTGGTGCAAGACTTTAAAGAATTGATTCATAAATTACTTCAAGTTTTCTTGGATGATTGGATGGTGTATGGCTTGGTTAAAGATCATTGTGATTGTTTGAGATTGATGTTTGAAAGGTGCAGCATAACTTATCATCTCCTTGAACATCAAGAAGTGCATTTTTGCAACTACTTTTGACACTTTACTTGGACATATCATATGTAAGGAAGGATTTGGTAGACCTAACCAAGATTGCAGTTATTTTGGGGTTGAAAGAACCAACTAATCAAAGCGAGGTGTGCGGGTTCCTTAGGCACATTGGTTTTCACTTTGGAAGTTTATTAAGGGTTATGCCAAGATTTTTGTACCCCTTGAAGAATTTTTAAGAGCCAAGGGAAAGTTCTATTGGGGTGATACACAACAAGAAGTTTTTGAGACTTTGAAGGAAAAGCTGACCACTTGCCACAGATCTTATGCTTCCTTTCTTAGAACAAGCTATTTCATCTACATGTAGATACTTATGATATAACTATTGGAGTAGTGTTGACGTAACTAGGTGAAGGTAATGTTGATCATCCCATTTATTTTGTGAGCAAGAAGCTAACATTTTCCAAGAAAAAATACACAACTATGGAGTGTGAAGCATTATCATTGTACTTATTGGCCACACCATTTATATTCTATATTGATCACATGGCATTGAAATACTTGGTTAATAAGTTTTTTTACGAGGGTGCATATTTCGTTGGATCCTTTTTTTTCAGGAATTTGATTTTTCAGTGATAGTGAAGCTGGTAAGAGCAACTTGGGTCAAGGTAATTTGTCAAGGATTAACTTTGGTGAGGACATACAAAGCATAAAAGACATTATGGTAGACACTCAATTGTTTAGATTGAACCGCGTGCTGTGCAGACTTAGAAGATATTGGAGTATCCTTGCACATGAGAATTGTGCCTGAAGGTATGAAAACACTAGAGAAGAATAAATTATGATTCATGCAAAGTGCCATATCAACTCATTGGAGGAGATTTATACAAAATGGGTAGAGATGAAGTCTGCGTACGTGTGTGTGCTAGAGCATAAACATGAAGCTATAAATGGAGGAAGCACATGGAGGAATAGCTGGAGGACACTATACATACAAAATGATGATGCATAAGATATTATTGGCTTTTTTATGGTGGGAAAAATTGTATAAAGATACTAAGGCATTTTTCCAAGGCTTGCAACCATTATCAATGGATAGAAAAACCAGGAACCTGAGATGAGATGTCATTTGTTACCTATAACAAGCATAGATTCATTTGAAAAGTGGGAAATTGACTTTGTATGCCTGATTGCACCACCTACACATCAGACATGCACATATTACATCATATCATACATAGATTACTTGACAAGGTGGGAAGAAGTTGCACCTACAACACCATTAGCTAGGTTTCTATAGGAGAACATCATAAGTTGATATGGCTGTCCATTGAGCCTTACTAGTGATAAGGGAACTCATTTCTTGAATGAAACTATTAGAATCCCACTATCAAAGTTTATGGTAGCACATCATAAGACTACACCATATCATCCACAAGACAATGGAACTACTGAGGCCTTTGATAAAATATTGGGACTCACCTTGACAAAGATTTGTGATTTAGGCAAAAAATATTAGGATGACAAGGTATCGTTGTGTTATGGGAATGTTAAAAAAATTAGAAGAGGTTGAATAAATCCAAACCCTTTCAGTTGGTGTTTGGTGTAGAGGCATTTTTTCCCATGGAGTTCATGTTACCCTCCCTGCGTATTACATTGTACATGTGCAGGAGGACTAGATGATGAGAAAGCAATAAAGGAGCACATTGATAAATTGATGCATTTAGATGAGAGGTGAACCATTTTAAGATGGAGTCATAAGATAAAGAAATCTAGAATGAAGGCTTGAAATGACATGCATATTAAGAAAAAGTCTTTTGTTGTGGGAAAGATAGTGCTTTTATATGAATCCAAATTTTTGCGCCACCACAGGAAGCTCAAGATGCATTGGTTGGGACTGTTTACAATAACTAAAACATTGGAATCATGTGCATGTCATTGTAGGCACCTTTGGATAGATGGAACCATGTTACCGATTACTTCAATGGGAGTAGGTTGAAGCCCCACTATAAATAAGTTTTTTTGTGTGTGTGTTTGTAATAAGGTAATATTTCCATTGAGATTATATTTCCCTTTATGTTTGTTTTTATTTGTTTTGTTGAAATAAGCGCATTCACGCGTATGAGTTAATTAATCTATGTTAGACCGATGCATAGAGGACTGCAAAATTTTTAGTGTGGGGTAGAAATGAGATATAAGTGTTCAACATATTCGGCATATACATGGTAGGAGGTTGGTTAACAAGTACACATTGGAGAAATATCATGGTGCACAATGGAAAAACATATTGTTGCATGATAGATGGTGTAATGAATGGATATATATGGTACAAAGGTGCTTAAGGATGTGGTGCTTGAAGCTATAGAAATTCCTCAGATTGGAAACCACGTGAAGAGATAGCTGCGTAGGGTAACACGAGGGAGGAAGTGAAAGGATAAACTACTTGGTAAGTGGTGTAGAGGAGGAATGTGTGTGGCACAAGGAGATGCACACAAGAGGGTTTGTAGCCTCAAAAGTAGTGGTACACCTAAAGGTTATTGACTTTTGTGTGTGGGAGAAAAAGTGTGAGAAAAATAAAAAATCACTTTAAAAGAAAAAAATTGGTTATAGGTGGAGCAATTAATGTGGATGGAAAATTGGGGAAACTATAAATAGTGCACAAAAATGTCATTCTTACCTTGCGATTTGAAGAGATTGTGCGATAAAGAGATAATTACGACTAAGTGTGAAATGCAAATCATGCAATGAACTAGACAAAATGAGAAAGAGTGAACCAAATAAAATTACACATGACCTTGAGTTTAGAGAGATCCTTCAATGGAAGTGGAAGCTAGGAGAGAAGGTGTGGAAGCAAGAACAAGCTAGGGTTCATAAGAGAGGATGCAAATTTAAGGTTTTTGAGCTATAATTCACAATGCTAGGGCACAAAATTAGTTGAATTAGGAACAAGACTAAATCCAGTAAGTGTAAAAATTTATTGATAATATTGGAAGTTCATCACTTAAGGCACGAAGTGAACAAGTAAGTGATTTCCAACACATAGGAATGAAATTTGTGATTTTCAAGGTTTGAGAATTCGAAAGAAAAACAATAGCACCTAAAAGGTTACATAAGATCAAGAAGAAGAACAAGAAAAAGAATGTTGTTGATGATGATGTGCTTGAAGACTAGTTTTCAAAAATGCAATACACCGCCATAAGTGATAATATGGAAACCATGTGCTTCACAATTAACCAAATGCAATATAAGAAACTATAACCATAGGACACAAGCCCATGAAACAAATATTAGGAATGATGTTATGAAGGAATTGAGCTAGAGGATGAAGGAAGGATAAATTTTTCTTGATGATAAGGTTAGGAAAGACTTGGATAGCACATGGGTTTTACAGATATATGATTTGCCATATTTTGGGAAGCCTACACACCTTTATCAATGACTCATGTCAAGGGTCCACAAAGAATTATTCTATTTCAAAGGTAGAAGAAGGCACTTGGTGTGCATTTGATTGGGAAAGTGACTTGGTTGTGTGACAACAAAGTAGAGATTGGGATGGACTGAATGATGATGAAGCAATCTTAGCCACAATGACTATTTTCAATTACCAAAGAGGGAACCAAACATTCAACATAATTTATATCATTGATCCAGGCACTAGAGTGGACGCGCACCTTGTGAGACACAAGTTGGGAGATTTTAAGCGCTGGTTATAAGTAAATAGAAAATTTCTAAATGTCACGCATAAGATGGCACAAAAACCCTGTATAACATTGCCTTGTACATTTTGAGGGTGTCGTTGAGGAGGTGAAGATCCAGGTAAGCAAGGGGAGAAGATTTGGGGCACCATACTTATTTTAATTATTATTTTTGAGATCGGGGTACTTGATGGCTAGACATACAAGAGATGAGTCTACCCGATTGGGAATAAGTCTATAGAATACTTGATTGTAAGTTTACGTGTGATGGAGCAATCACACACCCATATAATATGCACATAGAAAAATGGTATAGGTGGATGCATGAAGCGTTAGAGAATGAGTGGTGCATGCCAAGAGATTATCGACACTTGTTGGACAAACATGTAGAGTTCATGGTCTTACAACAATACTAACTTGGGCATTTTTATAAGTAAGCGGGAGATGAGGACGTGGTGCAAACTACCATTTACTTTCATAGTAAAAGTAATTTTAGGCTTGTGTAGGAACTCGAATAAGAGATGCAAAAAGTTAACCTTCAACACAAACATGGTAGATTATGACTACCAAACATAGATCTACCATGTTTGTGTTGAAGGTTAACTATTGTGTATCTCTTAGGCCAAACCTCAAGGTAAGAAATTATATCAATGTGCACGACCTTGATCGCGCGTGAGCACCTGCGAGAAGAAGAAAAAAATAGGGGTCACTGAGTGGAGGCACAAGGAGACACACCCACATGAAGAGGAAGAAGAAAAAGAAGAGGCTATATAAGAAACAACTCTTAATTAGATCGGAAGAAAGAAGGTGTAACAACAATGGAGGGAAGGGCATTAGGATGTAAGTACCTCACGTGTAGAACAAGAGTATCCATTAGTAACAACAACCAAGCCAAGTCTAGTAAAGATAAATCCCATCCTGGAAAATAAGAAACTTTTAGTGGTTTATGACGTCGAGGATGAAAAAGAATAGAACTTGGAGAAGAAGGTGGAGGAAGAGGTGCGGTGCGCGAAGAGGAGCCTATACGGGAGAAGGAAGATTTGGAACAACAAGTACATTAGGAAGGAGTGGAAGAGCATTAATAAGAGATGCATGATGCGCGAGAGGAGTCCAAAAGAGATGGAGAAGAAGAAGAGTGCGATGGAGAGTAGATAGTTAGAGAATACTTATGCATCGGAGGAGAGATAAGTGATGCATAATTAAAATTTGTGCAAGAAACACCAAAGAAAAAATATGATAGAGGAAGGAAGAGTCGAAACATCTACGAGACTACCTAGTTGTCATATATAGACGAACCCTCCAAATTGCTAAGGTCCAAATTTTAAATATCTATACCAAATGAGAGGACCTATTCGGTGGGAGATGTTGAAAAAGATGAGGCACTTGTGTGCACAAGGAAGATGTTATCTTGGAGTATGCAAATGCATATGGAAGAACTTGAGTTTGAGGTCGAGTAAGGACTCATACTACGAGATGATATTGAAGATGAAGCTAGGAAAGGTATTCTTTGTCATTGACCCCACGAGAGATATCATATGAACAAGCCTATAATGCACTTAATAAGATGTCTTCCAAGGTTAGGAGAAGGAATATTGACAAATGAGACACGATAAGAAATATGCAAATGAATGTTGAGCGAGAAAGACAAGGAAATCCAAAATCTCGTTGAGGAGTTGAGAGATGAGAAGAAGTGGATGGCCAATGCATATGATAAGGTGACATATATAGTTTCAAGTGTTACGTGCATGTGCAGGACTTTGTTGATCAATCTCAACCGAGTATCCCATGGAGCTACACTACTAGAAGACTTGGTTTAGATGACGTTGATAAAGATGAAGAGTGGTCTAGGGCCATCGGATGAGGAAGTGTCGAGTTAAAAGAAAAATAATAAGGAAAAGGTAGAAGAAAAATCACATAATATGAGGCACTAAACACGAAGTGAAGGAATCTACGTGGACGACAGAGCATGTTTTTGATATATGCCAAGAATTATCTCCTATTCTTAGCATGTACACTACTAGTGAAGAAGAAGAGTTAAATAAAATACATGCCATAGTGAAAATAATAAGGCCGAGAGTGAGAGAGTTATGTAAGAGGTGGCAGAGAAGAGAAAACTCATAAAATCTCTAAAGGACACACTTAAGGAAAGGCTCAAGGAGATCTACCCCTTAGTCATGTGTAAAATGGATGCTTTAGAGGGTGTGACCTCAGATTTAGATGTCTTTGGTGAAGGAGTTAAAGGAGAATTCAAAGAGCTGACTTCGAGAAGATAAGAGATATTATCGAGGCAATTCCCGACAAGGATGCTAAGGAGCTCGACAAATGAAAGAAGCTAGAGAATATAATAAATAGGGATTTTCTAGAGCTTCTTAATTCTCCTAAGGCCCGAATGTTGAATGTGCGTGTATAAACATATTTTATTCATTAGATAGAAGCCTATATTATTTATTATTTGAATTTTGCATTGTTTTGAGTAATTCTTTGGAGGGTGCATTCTTTGATTTATATTTCCAAAGACGGACAATACTCTTAGTGTGGGGTAATGTTGGGTAGCAGAAATGACTAAGTAGTAACCATGCGCGGAGGATAAAGACCGTGCACATGAGGGCGTGCGCTAGTAACAATAAGAAATAACTAAAGACAGATGGAATGCCTAGGAGCATGCACACAAAAGTAGAGAGTAAAGACATGACAATAGGTTGAGGTGCACGAATGGGAAAAGGAAACCCTTACGAGGTTCATGCATGCACTTGAGATTGAGGACTTATCCGTTTTCAGAGACAAAGCTAAAAATAGGGAAAATTGGAGATGGTGTATCATGCAAGTAAGGTCTATAAATAGGAAAATCACATACGAGGAAGGTAAAGCACATGCAAGACAAGGATAAAGACGTTGCATGGAAAAGACCTATTCATATGAATTAAAGCGTGATAAGGCTAAACTATTTATAGCTAAAACTAGAGTAAAGTGAAGTTATAAATTAATGCAACCTATTATTAGCATATCTATTATTAGGAAAATCACATAGAAGCGGTGAAGGGAAAGTTACCACCGTGTATAAATAAGTGTAGCACTCTTTGTAAGTAGTTACCTTTTATGTGTATGTAAAGAAGGGTCGATGCTTTGGAGTCTATAAGTGAATTCTATATGTGCACATGGTTCAATGCATAGTTGTAAGAAGTACATGGATGTAATCAGTTTACTTATGTAATGAATTATGTTTATGATGGATAATTGTGTATGGATAACCAAGGTTAACAGATCTGAGTATAGTGTAATGGGGATTCAAATCTTATTGATCATTATCTATGTTGATTAATTTTCTTATTATATGTGTTGTTTATCCTATGTTGTATCTTCATTCATGTATGTTGGAATGGTTATGATGATCATGTATGCTCTAACCACATCTTGATAAGTGAACAAAGGAGGGACTTGGTATTTGCGTGCACTTTGGGTGAGTGTTCGGACCTTTGTCAGGATGAAGTGCCAGTGCACCCAACTAAGCATTAGGTAACAAAAATACTACAAGGCATGATGTAAGTAGTAAGTGCATGATTTCGTGTCTACATTTTTCCCCACTTTACACTTTGGTGAATGAATATTCAGTAGCATAACGTAAATAGGAAGAGTATACCTTGTGGAGAGAGTGAAGAGAGTTAGAATCGATAATGTGATGAATGAGGATTTTACTTGATATCATGTTAAAAGGATATTTTAGAATGTCTATCGTAAAATCTAGAAGAGGATAAGAATCCTAGTGGTGACCTCATGTGTGTAGTAGAAATGATACATAAATTTATTCCTTGGATATTGCCTTTTCCAGAGCATCTTATGCTTGAGATTGTTCCTTGTTTCATTTGTGTGTTGTCCTTTTTCAGAGTAAGGTTGGACCTATAAAAGAAGATAAGTGTAGTCAATGCTCATGATAAATGAAATTAAACTTTAACTTAGTAAATGTGAAAATAGAAATGCATATTGAAAAATAAGTGAATCAATGATATAATACACTTGAATGTCGTGAGAGAAGAGATAGAATTATTCATGTATGTTTTTGCCACCTTGGATATGGCTGGAATATTACTAAGGATTTAGGCATCATATAGCCAAACTAAGGATTTGAGTGTCTTGTTGCTAAACTAAGGATTTGAGCATCTTGTCACTAAGGGAAGAGTATTGGGAGAGATGTAGGCTTTTCCCTCCAACCGTTAACACTTCCCCATGGATAAGTGCTATTGCAAATGGTCATAAACCCAATAGAAACTATTTATGGATGACACTTCTAGGCATATCATTGTCTTGCATATTCCTTAGATGTCTTTCCTTATTTGATCATGAGCAAACAAAGTAATTAGTTCCCTTGTTCAAAGTATGTAACTTGTCACTAATTTTGATCATGTTGTTCCTAATAATAACATGTGTCTAAGTACCTGTTACTAGATTTTGGAGAAACATATCACTAGAAACCTATTGATCATGTAATATACTTGTTTCTTCCCCAGGATAAAATCCCCGAGATGGGACACTAATTCCCACCATTCCTATTTGTATTGGGCACTTCTATCCTTGTACTCAATTTCACCCAAGTCCGATTCTAAACCTACTTTTGAGATCTTGTTTATTATAATTTTGTTATGTACCATTCTGCATCCGGAATCTAAAATACTAAGAGGGTGAAATAGATACCCGATGATTTCCCCACTTGTTTGGGGTGTGTGAGATGAACCAAGGAAAGTGCAACCAAAACGAGGAAAGATAAAAATGATGTGCACATTTGATAGAACTCTTGTGCAAGGGAAAAGGGAATGCACATGGTAACAATTATGACATACAAAAACAATGGGAAAGGCTAGCCAAAAGTGTTAGTCACAAATAAACATGACATGATGTAATAGAAACTAGTCAAAACACACAGTAACATGGTAAAAGACACAATGAGTAGCTGGTTGAATACATGGGACACCATTCAGGATGTCACAAGACAATCAAAGCATTAAATAAAATAGATGTAAAGAAACATAATCAATCATAGGGAATAACCCACAAACAATGACAATCAAGACAAAAACATAGACAAGATACAAGAAAATCTAGATAACCATGGTTAGAAAAATTGATAATATGCCATAATGTATACAATTTAAAAGAGGAATGAAAGTAGTAGAAATTGCAATGATAAAACATGAATATAGAGAAATAGGAAAGGTAAATGCCCCAAGGAGTCACAATGTTACTAGTAGAGAACATTGCCAAACATCATACATTGTGTGATAAGTTGTAAGTATCCTACATTCACCTCAAAGAGTACCATGTGAACACACATGTGTGTATGGAAAAAGGATAGATCATACTATGAATTAAAGTAACATGGTAAACAATGTGCAACATAGAATAATATAAGAAAGCAAGAATACATCCAATCAAGATCTAAGCTAGTATTTTTGAATTTTTACAAATATTTGATTTTTATTTATTTATTTATTAGAATATGAAATGTAATGACGATGAGAGGGAGCAATGTTTCCTTGGTGTATGTGTGTAAGGTGAGGTCCATATAGGTAAGTACACCTCTCAAGTCATGTTTGAACCTATAACAAGAGTGCATCATCAATGTGTGAATTCCAATGTGAATGATATGATGATCTATCTAATGAGGATAGGGGCGAGGGCCCATTATTTGCTAGTGTGATGGAGGTATGCATGTGATCATGATAAAAGACTCTATGGCCACGAGGGGAGTACATGTGGAGAAAGAGACCATAAAATGGGCCTATATGTGCCATGGGTAGTGTGTGTCCTAGGTGGAGACCTATGCCTATGAGGTGGACTATGAGACCGATGTATCCATCATAAGAAAAAAATTAAAAGGCACATGTGGAGAAAATATAAATGTATGTGTAAAAGTAGCACTAGGAGTAGTAAGAGCTCTAGATTCTAGAGGAGTATGTACCAAATCCATGGGGCCATCATGAGGATATGTAGGAGTAGGTGCACTAGTGATAGAAGTAACTAAAGGTGTAATAGTAATAGGAGCCAATGATAAAGGAGTCTCATGGTGGAATGCCTCAAATAGTGATAATGTGATGCTCATGTATAAAATTAAGGCATAAGTGAACTATGGAGGGCATGAATTTGGCATCCCTAAGCCAAGGGAGTCCTAATACCATGTCACAATGCATAACTATATATCCAACAATGAAAGGCATAGAGATAGTGAGATAACCAACAATGACAAGAAAATGACATGCCCATGAGAAGTGGGTGACCTATGGGTCATCTGAGATAATGGAAAACCAATAGCTTGCAAGAAATATATTGAACATGCATTGCATTGTGCTTGTAAGTAAGATGCACCATAACATTATTAATAACATGAGGACTAATAGAAGCATCAATGTGTAATCTATGCGATGAAAAAGAGGCATGAAATCAACATCAATAAAAGAAATGATAGGTGGAGGAAGATTAGTAGTACCAACAAGAAATCCAAGAGGATGATATGAAGATGAAGGAGGAGGAACAACATGATAAGCATGATTCGAAGAGGATTCAAGAGCTGATTTTTCATGCTTAGGTAGTGGATCATTGAATATTTTAAGCTTGTCATTGTCATTAGTAGATTTAGAAATATAAATAATAGATTCAAGAAACTCAATGTCATGATTGTCAATCAAATATTAGATTAAATTCTAAGTTTTAAGAACTTTTCAGTAGAATGACCATTGCATCTATGATAATCACAATGTGCATGTTCATCAAATTTATTTCCATGAGACCTATTAGGATCTATCTTAAGAGAATCTGAAGAGAAATCAAATTGTTTTCTATGAGTTGAGGCAACAACATATGTGGTGGGTATGGTAATCTAGTAAATGTGGCATGCAAGTTGTAGTTGGATCTTCGTATAGGTTGAGATATAACATTGACATTAGGATTTGTATCACTAGGATTTCCATTAAAGGAATATTTTATTGGGAACTTGTTAGTAAATTGATCGGAAATATTAGCACCATATTTAAGTTTTCCCAAAGAAAGTAACTTGATTTCATGATTTTTTAGAGTATGACATAAATGATCAAAAGAGTGAAAAGAGTCAAAGAGCACACATTCTTGAAAGGAGGTAATATGATTTGGATAAAAATATCTTGCAATTCAGATTCAACCAAGACATTGTTCATTTTAGAAAGATTAGTCTTATAATGTAAAACATAGTCACTAAGATGTTCATTAGTTCCTTGCTTCATTTTGGCCATTTGAGCATATGATATATTCATTCAATATTCATAGAAAAGTGAGCCAAAAAATAAATTTTCTAAAGGAGTAAAAGATCAAATGGAGTGCAAAGGAAAATCATAAACCATGCAAGGCATAGTCCTGTAAGCTCCTAGGGAATCAAATTGGTCAATAGTGTGTCATCACAAGCATAATCCAAGCATGCAACATGAAATGATCGAAGATTCTCTTGAGGATCTCCATGGCCATCAAAGAGAGGAAACTTGGGTGAGGCAAAATTGGAAGGAAGTGGATAAGAAGAAACTTTGGGTACAAGAGGACTATGAAGAAGAAGCGAATAATCAAGAGATGGAGAAGAAGAGGAAGAGGCCTATTACAATTGATGAATTTGAGCTTGCAAATCATGATATAAGGACTCTAAGGCATGGGTTCCTGAAGAAGTGCTAGGTTAGATGTGAGAAATAAGAGGAGAAGAAAGATGAGTGTTAGGTGCAGAAATAGGAACATGGCTAGTGGATCCCCCACATTGGTGGGAGGGGGAGAGTGGAATAGAAGATGTGGTGGCCATAGTGGGGATAACAATGGTGTCTAGAGGAGTGGAGGAAGATATTTTTGGGATTATTCACGAGTAGTAAATAACAAGAGATCAAGGTTTTTAGGATGATCAACAAGGTATGTATTTAGGTCATTAATATTTTTGAGTGGTAAATTCATGAGAGGTGCTAGCCATGATAAAAATAAAAATATCCAATAAAGGGATTTTAATGATCGAGTTCACCAAATTATGTAATGAAATTAAATCTTTATCAGAGGAATGAGATAAAATGAATGCACAAAAAAACAAACAAGATCTATCATGCAAGAAACAAACAAGTGTGTACAATAGGAAGATAAGAGTGACTTAGATTGTATTCATATATTTGGGTTGATTCTAGGATGAAAAATGAGTGGAACAAGATGGGTATGGATGATGATATGCTTCATTTGGAAAATTAGGATTTGAAAATCCTTCAAATAGGAATGCCCAGATGAGGACAAGACCACCTGCAGCTCTGGTGTCTAAATTGGGCACTAGTGTCATCGCAACAACCATGTTTCTAATGTTTTTAGGGCCTTAACTTGTATTATTCCTTTCACTCTTTTTCACATCCACTTCATTGTAGGGTTTGGCTATCACACATGAACCTATAAAAAATACTAGCTACGTGTACAAGGCTCAAAAAACCATAAGATGAAATAAATAATGCATATGTTTGAGTCAGAATGACCTCGGTAGTCACCCTAATGTGATTGTCAAGAATCCACTACATTTCAGACTCTATATAGTTCTAGTATGTGTGTGATTGAGTTATTCCGCTTGAAGATAGGTTTCCCTTGTGCCGATCGCATCAAGATAATGGGCTACAACTAATTTTCCCCAATGATAAATATGTGAAATGGAATTAAGAAATAGACCCTCTTATGTAGTGAACAATGCATCTCAAATGCGGCTCTTGAATGTTGTTCTTTTCCCAAGTTGTAGCCCAAGTTTTCCAACCCCTAATAATAATGAGTAAGGCATGTATATATGTGATTCCTTTGTTTCAATTTTATTTATTAACAACCAAAAAGAAATGACCCAAAGTGATAAGAAAGGTTATAGAAAAGATAACAAGTAATGTGGCAATTAGAATTTGAGAAAAGGAGGAAAAGGATAAAAGCACCCAAAGGGGACTATATCCCTTGGGTTATCCTGTCCCTAATGGGTGATAGTGTTGGGGATTCTTAGAGGATAAAATAGAAAATATAGAGCTGGGTCATACGTTGGCCAATGTTCATAAGTAAAGTGGTCATTCCAGAAAAGTAAATAACAAGAGTATGGAAAATATAAAACAATATAAAAGGAAAAACAAGCATTGTTAATAATAATATATTAAAAGAGAGAAGACTTCGACTTTGCTAGGGTTTCATGTGTGAGCTAGTGTCATCCCCTTTGTTTGCAATGTGATTCCTTGGCCATACTAGGGTTTTCCTTGTGGTCCTATCATAGTGTTAGTCGGTTGTTTCCCCATCGTTAAGGCAGCGAAAAACCTATAAATGGCTACCTCTCCATCTATTGCAATGACTGTTGTAACTAGTGGTGGAAATGGCTCCCAAGTGTGCTCAGAAGTTTATTCTAAAGGTTTATGATGAGGTATGGACTCTGAATCATCCCCAAATGTTGTGAATTCTCATAAATTCTTACACCCTTTGGTCAAATGGTATCGTAACAAATTCCTTATTTCTTATTTCTCGTGGCCACATTCCTCCGAATCATATCTACAAAACTATATAAAAACCATTGGGAGTCCAACGGTATCCTGGTTTCATGCACCATCCTGCAATTTCAGTTTGTTTCGTAGGAAGGAAGGATAAGTCGTAAAATGTGGAGTGGTTTATGAGGGCAAGGGTAAAAACATTGTTGCGTAGTTGAGTATGCATTTACACGTGCGTATGTATATCTTGAAAAGGATATACAAACTTACACGTAGTTGCATGCGCATGGCCCGACCAATAGTGCTTGTCATCGAGTGTTTGTAAAGTAATTAACATTTTACAACTTATTCTTGTTTCACTTTATGGCATGAGGTTAATTTTTTTGCTATGATCAATGATTCGTTAAATTAGTGTGTGGTTTGGTTGTTGTACTTGTTTAAGAGATTTGCTTATCTTATTGATGGTTCACAAATGAATAGTAAATTTGTACTTGGATGATTATACTTGCTTACTATTCAAGATGTTTACACAATATTGATAAATCTGCCTCTTGGTTGGGATTGTATCTTTCGGTTCGAGAAATATTTATTTCAATATATATATGTGGTTTATTAATGTATTGTGTTGATCTCATCAGTTGTGGATCATAGTGCATTGGAAGGTATTTATTGATGTGATAGTAATGTTGCAGGACAACAGTTAAGGAAGTAAGGTAAATCTCTTGTTGTTTATCATGGTTAATAGCCATAGTTGTTGAGGAAAATGTAAGTAGATCTAATGACCTCTAGGAACATTTAACTTTGAATTTTCTAAGGTCATTTATCGACCCCTCGCAACAAAGGAATTTGTTATAGTGCTTAATTTCTATTACCAGGGGTCTTGGGCAATATTTAAAGATTAATTCAAATAGCCTCAACCAAATGGCTAATATTAATGTTGAAAGTTATCATATAAGCCATTGGCCATGGTGATGGTGACTATTATTCTAAGGATCAATCAACCACCTTGAGTGGAATTTGATTGTTATCGATTCTTAGGACTAAATTGAGGTTTGATAAGAATATGGTCTTCGAACTTATTTGAGTGCAATTGGATTGTTGATTTATTAATACCATGCAAAGTTGTAAATTTTTTAATTTGTAAAAGGTCTTCAACCGATCGAATTATAACTCCATGCATATAATTAGAGGTTTGATTGTTTAAATCATTGGGTTGGTTGGTGACTAGTCCATGCAAGGTTTAAGTTCATAGATCTTCTACCAAATTATCACCATGCAAACTGGTTTATAGTAAACTTAAGATAGTTTATTTACTTAATTATTATGGACTTAGTCCATCGTGTAATTTTCTAACATAATAATAAATGACATTTGTTAGTTAGGACCGAATGCCACCATCTTCTTTGGAGGGAGTAAATAAATTAATTTAAGCAACTGGCATGACACTGCAGATTGAAGTCATTTAATTGGCATTAAATGCATTGAAAGTTGCAAACCTTATGGAGAAGATAGCGGGATGCAAATCCTTCCAATTTTATTTTGGGTTATCAAGACCACTCTTGAGCCATGCATGAGTTCACTATGTAGTTTTGCATTATTTGTGGCTAATCCCATTTGGGCGAGTTGAGCATGGTTTTATAGGTTCGTATATGATATTTTTCAATTTGTTAAATTATAAAGCTTTCAAGCTAATTATAGATTGCCTATATATTTGTATCGAGCTTTAATGTGCATTACAAGAGTTGAAACACGATTGAGATAGGTTGCCATGCTTTGATAATACGATTAATTCTTTATTAAATATGTAATAAACTAGAGAAGAGGTGGGAGATTTTAATGTATTCAATGTGTGAGTTTTCTTTGGAGCGGATTGCGAAGATTTTTTTGGTTTTGGGAGTTATTCACTGGAAAAGATACAATCCACATGCATAGTTATGACTCTATTTCCTCTTATTTTCTTGCGAACTCGATGTATATTGTTTGGTTAAGCGATATCGAAATGTTTACTATTTAATAGCACAATTGGCTAAAAATGTAAAAAGGGAAATAATTTCGCGTATGTTTTCTTTTAATGGCTATTTCGTAGAATTCTCCAATTCAAATAAATTATAGGGCATGATGATTACCTATTTTAGTGAGATAATATTAGAGCATGGACTCGAACTCCTTTTATTTTTCTCGATGTGAGTTTGACTGCATATCGTTTAGTCAAATTAAAGGAGGAGTATATTTGTAAGAGGTTATGGAACTAAGTGTTATTATAGACCGTAAGTTCTATTATGCTTTATGGGTTTATGGGAAAGTAAATATATGAGGTAGGAATTTGAGTGGGGTTTGTGCAAATAAGTTCGAGAACACTATATGCGCCCGGTGTGTGTATGGAGCATATCTCTAGTTGTAGAGATCAATATTAAATTTGATCTCAAACTCATGGGAATAAATAAATTTCTTGGATTAGAATGTGTTCTCTCTTATTCCTACCTATCATTTTGTTTAAACCTTGAAGTTGGAATGATAGGGTCGGACCTATTTCTTCCCTAAGTATATCTCAACATATTTAGTTTCAAAAAATGGTTATCATTATTGCTATTAGAAAAAAATAGATTTTATCCGAATGAATAACTTCTTCGTACACCCCCATGTTGAGTTGTATAACTTGGAATGATAAGAGCTCGAATTGAGATTCATTGTGAAGGGATCATGAATTACTCTTTTCTCTGTGATGTTGTTTTGTTTAAACTTAGTAATTAATCATTAAGGCGCTATTCTCATCCTACTAATTTAATCATTAAGAGCTATTGAGTCATAAGTTGTCCTATTGAAAGCTAAGCATTCCTAAAACATGGTTATTAAATGCTTATTATGATATTAAAATGAATCTTGGTGTAAATATACCCTATGTAAATGGGATGATTTAGAAATTTCTGTTTTAATATACTCCTTCGTTATAGAAGGAAATAAGAGGTTTGTTGGAGAGAAATTGTGTTATTCCCCACACCGCTTTAATTAGCAATATATTATCAACTGCAGATATGCTATATTGTTAGTTAATATGTTATACCTTAATGTGTTGAATTAGTATATCTTTGCATAGAGAAAATTCACTTGCATCTCTTTTGATTGATCTAGAAAAAGAAAAGAATGAAGATGTGGGGGTAATTCATTTCGGGCTTCCAAGGTTATTAACCAATAAATGATTTTCAGTCCCGATTTATATCTGAATAAGGTTATATTTGTAAATGTGTATACTTGTGATTGGAATTATGTTTCTTGGAATATATAGTGTAATCATTCAACCATTTCATTTAAGGTAAAAAGGAAGTGATGGGTTTTGTCTTAGTTAATCTTACTATGTTCATTTAGCTTGTAGAACAACATGTTTGAGAGTTATCAAACCATGCCAGTTATGATAGAGATGACGATGTTTATCTAATATTTTTTAGATGTAGGTTGAAAAAGTATCACCAGAAAGGTTAAATATTCTGGATATAAAGTATTTGTATTATGTTCTATACGATTGCGTTGATTATATTTGTATCTAAATTATGGGGGATATATAACCCGTCAATGTTCCGGAAGATGTGCCAATGTACTAAAATATTATCTTTAATAATCTCTTATGTATATGTAATGACATAATTAGTTATTAATATGAAGATATATGAGGACGTTATAATCATTAAGTATGTGCCTCAAACAATTGTATTGTTTTTAACAACAAGTGTTCTTTGTAAGTTGAATGTCATATTACTACTATTTCTATGATATAGTTATGAATTAATGAATGAGTACTTGAGAACAATAGGGTAAAAATAAAAAAGAAAACATGGCATTAAAAAGAGATAAGTAAAAATATGTTCCTATTAATCTTTGTGAACATGAAGGTATAAACCAATTTACAAGTAAGAACTAATGTGATATTTATTGCTATCTTTTATATCAACATATCACATGTGGATGATTGATATATTTGTGATAGAGTCTCATGTTCATAGCACCCTTGTGTGGTCAAGTACACCACATATAATTGGTAGAAAAGTACATCCAATTAACATAGTTGAACATATTGGAAACAATATATATGTTAGATTTATTGAGAATTAAACTGTTGCTTTCTTTCAACAACATTATATACTTTTAAGATGAAATGTTATCGATGTAAGTAAATTACTTGATCCCATTATAATTTGGTATGGGAATAGTACATCGATATAGAACAAAGTATTATGGTGTACATAAAATAATATAGTTGTCTACATCTAATATAAGAAAACCAAGAAAGATTAAGTGATTATTAATAATCTTAAACGATGTTATATTATTATTCGAAATAATAACGAAGTGTGGGAATCATGGAGCGACAATCATGTCACGGGGACCTTTCTGTGCCATCTAGGGATGGCTACGGGAAGGTATCAAACGCATAATGATGTAAGTCATTACGTGAGAGAAACCTTTCTCATAGGAATCCCAAGATGGTATTGACAGGATTTGTGGGACCCGTTTATCGAGCCATAATACCTACAACTTTGGTGAATGAGCTTATTAATTAATGAATATTAATATATTTAACATAAAACTTAATAAATTAAAAAATGAAAATGAATCCGAGATATTATGAATGAGACAATTGTGCGGTGAATGTAGGGACAAGTTTCAAATGGCTTATGTGCAGTTATGAAACTAGGTTTGCTAGCGCAATGCCCAAAACTATGCACAGAGTAGTGCAAATGATTGATTGAATTTTCCATCACCATTTATTCTTTTAAAATATTTCGTGAGCGAGAAGTGACACTAAGAAGATACACATGATTCTCCATACCTTTAAAAATGTCTAACCAAATGATATATTGGGTATATTGGCTTGTGTAGAGCATTGAAAGGGGATCAAGTAGGATATGAACCCTTACAATTGCACATGGTTATCATAGATTGTCTGGCTAGATTATAAACATTAACTAATGCTGGAATAATTCAGTGGTTGTTGTAAATGATGTTACTCATTTCAGCATAAGATAACTTAAGGGATTTATAACTCTTATATGCTGGAATTTAATTGTTATGTGTTAAATTCATTGAAGGCATTCAATATAATTAATGATATGATATAGAAAAATATTAGTTTGATGACGTGTATAACGGTGTTATATTTTGGTATCAGAGCGTAAGTTTTAGGGTAAACAACTCTTAGAATCCTTACACTAACTAAATAACTTACTTTGTTAACTGAATAAATTGGTTAAGTGAAGGATGAACTGTGGAGAACGAACCGAGAATATAATATCTGTAGGTTTGGCATCAAATAAGTTAGATAAAACTATAATGAGTCCTTCGTGACACACAAGACATGAATGTTGCTTGGAGTAGGTGGTTAAATGTAAAAAGATCGGTTCATTGTAAAACAACTTAAATTGATTGGTGGCACGATTGGTGAAGGAGTCATTTGACTATTGAACTTTATTTTGACAATAGGTTTTGGAATGGAGAAACCAATATTAAATTGAACCTAAATAGGGAAGATGAAGTAGAAAAAATGGACAGTCTCTTTGTGGGAGTAGTGTTTCAAAAATCCAAAAGGCTAGAACATGATCTGTAATAAATTCTGACTTGAAAAGAGAAAAAGTATACAAGAGCATTAGCTCTTCTTCACCTATAACTTTAGGAAAAATGGTGGAAATGATATGGCAGTAAATGTGTGCTGTCAGGATGAAAAAAACAAGAAAGACTTGCTGAAATTTCCAAAAAGAAGTAGAAAAATGTTCTTTGTGACTAATAAGCTAAAAATAAGGAACAAGTTTTCCTAATGTGATATCAGGTAAGTTAAATAAAACATAAAACTTCTTGTTGTTGTTTTAAATTTGATACTAATACAACTGAGTTCCTTGTACTTAGTGATTAGTTAAAAACAAAATTAGGAATATGATTTTTTCCTTACCATATGAAAAGAAATTTGTTTAAAATTACAAACCCATGTCCATCGATGCAACATTGATGTTTCTTAAGCTTCATCGAAAAGCTGGAGTTGGAAGTAAGTATGTTAAAAGACTTAAGACATAGTAATAATATTGACTATTCATAATGCAAGTCAAAGGTTTATTGATATTGAAGAAAAACCAACACTTGGAAGTATGTGAAAACAACAAGCCTAAATGGCTAAGGAACAATTTACATGATTTAAGCAATCATTGACATTAAATTTAGAATAAAGATATACGAAAGGTAAAAACCATAGATGTATTTTGGTAAAACCATCCAAAAAAAGGAGAATCGATGGGTTTAGTTTAAAGAAATTGGGAAAATTACACAAGGAAAAGTCTAGAAATATAAGTGGAGTATTGAAAAAAATAGCTTGGGAAGGTGGGTGGAGTTAAAAACAACGTTTTCCTTTGTTTCAACATTATATAACTTATTTTTGACTATTTTTGATATATATTAATAATATTGCATGATATGTGGTTTGTAATGACAAAAAATAATGTCATATTTCGATTTGGTGAGTTTTTGTTGGTTGAAAGGTTGTTACAACCAATAAAATTGAATTTAGACACGGAAATTGCAAGTTTTTGATGAAAATGTTGATTTTTCTCCTTAGCTATTAGATATAACTCTGTGATGATTATTCTGATTGCGATTAATGAGTGAAAATCATCGGGATGATGATTCATTAAGGGGGAATTATGTCACATCCCACAATTTTAGTCTGTTTTGTAGGAAGGATAAGTCGTAAAATGTGGAGTGGTTTATAAGGGCAAGGGTACAAACATTTTTGTGTAACTGAGTATGTAGCTACATGTGCACATGTATATCCTGAAAATGATATACACACTTACTCGTAGTTGCATGCACAACCTCGCAATAGTGCTTGTTATCTGGCATCCGTAAAGTACTTAAAATTTTATAACTTACTCTTGTTACACTTTATGACATGAGGTTATTTTGTTTTTACGTGATAAATGGTTTGTTATATCGGTGTGTGGTTTGGTTGTTGTACTATTTAGGAGATTTTCTTATTTTATGATGGTTCACAAATGAATATTAAATTTGTAATTGGATGATTAGACTTGTTTACTAATCAAGATTTTTACACAATGCCGATAAATCTGCCTCCTAGTTGGGATTGTATTTTTCGGTTAAGAGAAATATTGATTTTGATATATATATATATATTTGTGTGTGTGGTTGATTAATGTCTTGTTTTGATCTCGTTAGTTTTGGATCACTGCGCATTGGAAGGTCTTTATTGTTGTGTTAGTAATGTTGTAGGACAACGATTAAGAAAGTAAGGTAAATATCTTGTTGTTTATCATGGTTAATAACCATAGTTGTTGAGGCAAAGGTAAGTGGATCTAATGACCTCCAGGAACATTTAACTCTGAATGTTTCGAAGGGTCATTTATCGACCCCTGCAACAAAGGAATTTTTATAGTGCTTAATTTTGATTACCAATAGTCTTGGGGCATATTTAAAGATTAATTCAAATAGCCTTGACCAAATAGCTAATATAAATGTTGATTATTTATGTTATCCTATAAGCCATTAACAATGGTGATGGTGACTATTATCTTAAGGATCGAATTATAACTCCATGCATATAATGTGAAGTTTGATTATTTAAATCATTGGGTTGATCGGTGAGTGGCTTATACAAAGTTTAAGTTAATAGATCTTGACCGAATGCTCACCATGCAAAATGGTTTGTAGTAAACTTAAGATAGTTTATTTATTTAATTATTATGGACTTAAGTCCATCGTGAAATTTGATAACATAGTTAATGAGATTTGTTAGTTGGGACCGACCACCACCATCTTCTTTAGAGGGAATAAATAATTTAACTTAAGAACTGGCATGCCACCGTAATATTAAAAGCATTTAATTGACATTAAATGCTTGAAAGTCACGAAGCTTCTTAGAGAAGCTAGTGAGATACAACTCCTTTAAATTTTGTTTTCACTCTCGATCCATGCATGAGTTCACTCTATAATTTTTCATTATTTATGATTAATCCCGTTTGGGTGAGTTAAGTATGGTTCTATTGATTTTGCATATGCTATTTTTCAGTTTGTTAAATTATAGAGCTTTCAAGCTAATTATGGATTGCTTGAATATTCACGATTTGAGCTTATAATCTGCATTACGAAAGTTACATGGTTGATATAGTTTTCCTGCTTTGATAATACGGTGAGATATTTATTAAATCAGTAATAAAATGGAGAAGAGGCGGGAGGATTTTAATGTATTCAATACGTGAGTTTTCTTTGGAGCGGATTGTGAAGAAAATGTTTTGGTTTTGGGAGTTATTCATTAAAAGATACAATCCACAACATGGTTGCGAATCTCTTTCCTCTTGTTTTCTTGCGAACTCGATGAATATTGTTTGGTTAGTTAATATCCGAACTTTTTACTATTCAATAGCATGATTGGTTAAAAATGTAAAAGGAAATGGGTATTTCAAGGAATTCTCTTATTCAAATCAATTCTAGGGTACGATGAGTACCAATTTTAGTGATATAATATTAGAGCATGGAATCGAACTCCTTTTATTTTTCTCGATGTTAGTTTAAGCGCATATCGTTTAGTCTAATTAAATGAGGAGTAGATTTGTAAGAGGTTATGGAACTAAGTGTTATTACGGACCACAAGTTCTATTATGCTTTATGGGCTTATGGGCAAGTAAATATATGAGGTAGGAATTTTAGCTGGGTTTGTGTAAATAAGTTTGGGAATAAAGTACTTGCCTAGTGTGGGTATGGAACATATCTTTGGTTGTAGAGATTGATAATAAAGTCAATCTCGGACTCGTGAAAGGTAAGTACAAAATTTACCTTTAGGCCGTGTTCTCTATTATTCCAACTTGTCGATTCGATTAAGCCTTGAAGTTGGAATAATAGGTCAGACCCATTTCTTCCCTAAGCATATCTCGACATATATCCGGTTTAAAAATGGTTATCATTATTCTTTATTAGAAAACAATAGATTTTAATTGAATGAAGAACTTGTACACACCTCCCCATGTTGAGTTATATAAATCAAAATGATAAGAGCTCGAATCGAGATTCATTATGAAGGAATCATGTATTACTCTTTTCATTGACAATGTTTTGTTTAAAATTAGTAGTTAATCATTAAGGGTCTACTATCCTACTAAATTAATCATCAAGAGCTATCGAGTTATAAGTTATCCTATTGAAAGTGAGCATTCCTATTAAATGCTTATTGTGATATTAAAACAAATCTTGGTGTAAATATACCCTATGAAAATGGGATGATTTAGAAAATCCTATTTTAATATACTTCTTCATTATAGAAGGAAATATGAGGTTTCGTTGGAGAGAAACTATGTTCTTCCCCACACCACTTTAATTAGCATTATATTATTGATTGAAAATATGCTATATTGTTAGTTAAGATGTTATTACTTAATGTGTTGAATTAGTATATCTTTGCATAGAGAAAATGAATTACCTCTCTTTTGATTGTGTAGACACCTATGATTTGGATCACACAATTTAAATGCTTAAATTGCACTAATTATATCTTTCCTGCAAATTGACGACATATCGTCAATGTCGCACATTTTCTCTTCTATCGTCGTTAATTAACTACATTATGCTAGTTAAATAACCCTTCTTCCTGCAAAGACGCCAGTTAACGACCTTTCGTTAACCCATTCCCCTTTCTATCTAAACTAATTAATTATTTCTAATTAATTAGGCTTCCCCTTCTACTAGATTAATAAGTCATCATTTATTTGATTAAAACCTTCCTAAATCCCTAAATCATACTAATTATTATTCTAAAAAGCTTCTACAAGATTGCTCACCTATTAATTAATTACTTTGGTTAATTAATAAATCCCCTTAAACCCCATGAGTCACTAAAAGACAAACTAAACTTTCATAAAGTTGACTCAACCCTCTCTAAACCATCCTTATCCACAACTAACTCAACCTTACTATTATCCCACATGTAAAGGGATGTAAGCTTCTTTTATCCATTGGGATATATAAGGATCCCTCCTCCTACCTTTCTACTTACACCTTTACACACCAAAATGAGCATAAAGAATAAGCTATAGCCATTTTATCATCTTAGAGAATTCTTCCTTAGAGTGGAGCTATACATCATCCATTTGCATTCAATCATCCAAGTGATTTTATGAAGATCAATGGAGTTAATCAAGAAAGGCCTTGTTGCCATGACTTGATGAACCTCTATCCTCAATCCTCTTGGATCAAACAACAACTATCAACCCTTTGATAGCTAAAGGATCTACCTAGGTCCATTTCATTGATTTAGCTTTCTAAAGAGTAGAGAAATAAGTGTTAGCATGTTAGCTTGAGGTTTATTTTCAAGGTTCTAATGCATAGTGTTGATGTTTATTACTTGTTTATCTCTTAACATGATGGTGCATAGATTTTAGTTTAACATTGTATTGAGGATATTAGGTGTTAGTCTTGATTTTATTTTCATAGTAACTAATTCTTGCACACATTTGGCACGCTCGGTGGGATGGGTCCTTAGTCCCTTAACATTGTAGTTCAAATTTTATTTTTATTTCAATATATGGCTAACCCTTGATATGCACATGTGTGAAATAATGTTAAATTTTGTATAATTTTTGCCAACTTTTCATGTGTTGAGTCTTGTTTAGGGGTTTAATTTTGATGGGTTATTGTCAATTTTGAGCTAACATGTTAAAATTTTGAGCTTTTGAGCTTTCTTATGTCATTGTGTTGTATTTTGATGTCATCACCAGGTACATTTTTTTCAGGGGCGCGCAGGCACATAAACCCGAGCACATGCACTCATTTCCTAATGCAGACATCATTCTACCAGTGTACACGCACTACTACAGTATTGTACCATGTTCTCTGTCAAAACTATCGAGATCCATTGTAGACACATAAACATGAGCGTAGGAACTCATTTCTAAGCGAAAATTCATTCTGCCAGCGCACACGTATTGCTACAATATTTTACACTGTGTTCTCTGTCAAAAATATCGGACCAATGTAGACACATAAAATTGATCACATGCACTCATTTCCTAGCGCATACATCATTATGCTAGCGCACACACATTACTGCAGTATTGTATTGCCTATTTTTTGTCAAAATTGTTAGACCAAAAGATGTGCTTGAATCGTAGCGCATGCATCCTTATGGTGGCACACACACTTTATGTCTGCATAGCTACGTACACACCCATTTCCTAGCGTAGACATAATTTTGCCAAGTGCACACCCATCTATCCACTAACGTAGGCGTCTAAGGCAGGTGCATACATCTCTCTAGCTGTGTAGGCACTATTTAGCTCTGCTAGTCCACACAGAGGCGCCGAGGCTTCATAGCCCATGTTCATATACCATTATTTGAGTGCAGTGCCACAATATGATTTTGAATATTAGTTTAACATTTACAAAAGCTTGTGTCATTAAAATACTAAAATATTGCAGGTTTATTGATTAATTTTCTGTTTTGCAAGGTGTATTTATAAGCTTTTATTTAAATTGTATTAGATTTGGATAAAAATTGCATGCTTAATCATAAGAGTAAAGTCATGTATGCTCTTTCCTCACACCTTTTAGGTGATCTTGGGAATCATAAATGATTCTTATCTCTTTAATTTACTTTGAAAAATGTTTGGAATGTAAAATTTACATGAATTAAACATGTATCGCGTTTGATTTAAGTATTTTCCATTTGTTGATTTCTTAGTTGGATCTTGCGTCACATATATTCTTCTGTTGTGTCTTAGGATGATCTTGAGAATCAGAAATGACGCTTTTCCTCTTTGTGTGCATGGAAAATTACTAATTTGTTGTGCAAGACCAAAAACACTTGTCAAAGAAGGAAGAAATTAGGACAAAACAAAACTACTAATAAAATTTCTATGCGAGTTGCCAAAATATGTTCATGAAAACCACATTAAGCTAAACAAGATAAAAAACAAACCAAAAACATCACACTGTATTGTAGGTTTCGGAAAAGGGTACGTCCATATCCGCTCAACTAGAACATAACCCCTTTTGCATAACGCCTTAAACTACAACAATGGGGGTGGTTCTATGAACCCCAAAGTAATCCACGCAAGAGGGAACCTTGTGGACAAAACAAGAAGTGATCCACATACCTACCTGACTAGTATGCATGTGATATTTAGAGTCAACAGTTATCCGTATCATGACCCCAATGAGAGTACACGATGGATGCATTTATTTCCCACTATACTTGAAGGGGGTAAAGTAAAGCCAAGATAACCCAAGATTATTCTCATGTGACTTTCTTAGTAAATTGAACTCGTTCTTAGATAAATTTTGACACCTAGTTGAGTGAATCACCGAGGAAGCTATCTTTGACTAGGAGCCAACTTTGACCACATCAAAACCAATTTGAGTTGAGAGCTATTGTAAAGAGTGAACTTTTTCAGAGTCGTAACCTTGTTTCTCGAACAAGGGGAGAGTCCATCAAAGTTCGAATGAAAAATCATTCATCACGAGGATTCTAAAGCATTACTTTCACGTATTTTTTACTCGCCCTAGGGCAAGGCAAAACTCTATCGAAGTGAGGCCAAAATATCTTCAACAAAGCAATTGATCTACTTCCTTCACTTTCATTTGACACTTTGTTGATTAGAGGAAGAATGACTACCCTTGTGTTGTTAATTGATTGTAGTCACTACTTTTTGTTCATTTACACTCATCCATGTTTTGGGTGAGTTGTTAAATGTCTAAAGTGTGTGGAGACATTTTCATATCATTGGTAGCCTTTTTGATTTTGATACCCAAGTCAAAATCGTCAATCATAGTTAGGCTTAATTCATCACCTTGATTCTCCTTTGAACTATTATTTTGCTTGTATCGTATCACAACAATTTTGATACTTACGTCTTGTTTCTTACAAACTTAGCCTAAGTGTATAGATTGTAATGTTACGATACGTACATTCTAACAATTCCTTGATATACTCTAGCATACGTTTTCTTTCAAAAATTACCTCAATTTCGAGAGGTTTTGTTGTTACCTTTGTGCGCATCATATCAATATTATTTCAATTTTAATACCTTACTTTTCCATAAAGTTTGGTTAACATATCTTAGTGGTATTATTGTATTGTTCATACTCGTAACCTCCACTTTTTGAGATATAGGTCTTGATTGGATTCAAGCTCACTTTTACATATACTTTTTTTGGGAATCATATCAACCTCTTGTTATTACTTACGCCTTGTTCATTTATTTGAACTTGACATAAGTGGTGACATTTCGTTGATCATCTTAAACGTCAACTACCATTTGAAAACAAACATAGAAAGTACTTCATTTGATTGATTGGTTTACAAATAACTTTGTGTGATTTTGTCTCATTCATCATATTGACTTATCCATTTAGGAAAATCAATTTGATCCATTGATTCTTTATCATTCATTATTCTTTGGTCATTAATTTGGCTTTCTGTTTTGAACTTGCATGATTGTTCCTTGTGCTTATCCATCTTATAAACTCATTTCTAGGACAATACTTTGGGTCTTTTATCCTCTTGATCTTCTTGTTTTTCCTAAGTTCATGGTCATTTTTGAACATATCTTTCAAACCTTGGCAAAAACATTTCCTATCAAGCAAATTTTTCATCAATCAAACATTGGAAATATTTCCTTTGTATCCTTTATGTTGTTAAAAATTTGATCAATCCTTTAACATTCACGCCTCCAAACTTGTTGTCCAAACCTTGTTGGATTATTAATCTTGAGTCATCATGATTTATGTTTTCCTTAGCTTCCTTTTGGAAAATCACATAAGCATCCCTAGCTTTACAAAATTTCTGGTTGGTTGTTGTTATGTTTCACTTTGAAGCAATTTGATTATACAATCTAGGTCTAGTCCTTTGAACCCACCACATGCCAACCATGACTAATTATCGTAGGGTTCCTTATACGTATGACCATAAAGAATCAAAATTTATGCGTTCACATCAAAATATGCCCATCATGACTAAACCATGTTTGGTTCTTCACACTAGAGAACCCATTCAGGTAACCCATTCCCCACCTTCATCTCATAGTCGGTGGTATGGTTTGGAAAATTTTGATCCAAATTATTATTGAGTTCCCCCACTCTTCTTATAATTCTAATCCAAACATTTCCTCTTCTTTGAGGATTCTAATCCAAATATTTCCTCCGATTCTTTTGATGATTTAGATCCAAACTACTATTTAGATTCATCTAATTTGACTCCTAAGTCATGGTCCTCCCCTTCTTTGTAGGACCTCCTTCATCATACTTCTACTGTGATTCTTGAGTCCCACCTTTCTTTGTGGGATCCTCTTCATCATCAATTTAATACAACTCCTACATCTTGGTCCTCATTTTCTTCTTGCAGGAACCCCTTTATCAATTGCCTCAACTATGTCTTCTTCCTTTGAAGATACGTGCGACTCCAAATCCATCCAATCAAAAATCTAATACTATTCTTGAATGGTGGTCCTCTCTTTCTTCACAGGACCCTTGTTATTATTCATTGAATGTGATTATTAAATCACGGTCCTCCCTTTCTTCCTAGGACCTTATTCATAAATCACCCTTATAAAGTCTTCCTTCTTTAAAGATGCATGTGACTCAAATTCCATCTAGCTTCACTTCTACTTCATCCCCAACATCACCTTCTTCTATAAATCATCGTCAACCATCTTCTTAATATTTGACACCAGTTGGCCCTTTTTCATCCAATCAAACCCTCATGGTCGATTGGCAACCCATACCGATTGATTTCTTTTAGAACAAAGGAGCGATCATGGCCTTTATAGGGGCACATGATGATATCACTCTAACAAATTACAAGAAAGGATTATCTTTAGACTTTGATGCATCCACGTATTATGAGGAAAAGGTTGATTCCTTTTATCAAGAAATGGAGGAAGAACCTGTTATCCAAAATTCATCCCTCAAGGTAATTTTGATAACATGCATCAGATTCTTCAGTCCCGAGTAAGTAGAATTGATTCAAGGCCCAAAATCATGTTTTGGGGGTCCTTTGGTTTCTCTCTAACTTCCCCATCCAAGGAAAAAATCCAAAAGTTAGAAAAAATTGAAAGAATCCAAAAATGAAGTCGTGGGATTACTTTTATGCATTACGGGTTTGGAGGCTGCGGATTGTACCAATGCGGATCATACCAAGGTTCATCGTACCAGGTTTGGAGCTGAAATACAAAGGAATTGGCTAAATCAGCTTTCTATGTCCCAAACCACACAAGTTCAACAAGGACAGTTGGGACAAAGGGACGTGTAAAGGTGAAAATGCCAAAGTCAAAGTGGAATCGGTGAAGTTCGAACTTTTTGGCCCACACGGTCCATAGGATAGTTGGGACAAAAGACGTCATGCAGACACGCAAAGGCTGCGCAAAAGGAGCCGATGTTGCGGAGAATGCGGAGGTCAACGACCCTCACGGCTGGTCAACAATGGAGCATAAGGAAAAGGAAGCCTAAATTAGGCGATGCGAGGCGAATGTAATCGGGTCCAGATCGAGACACGTAGACTTGATTTTGCCGAAATAGCCATGCAATAAAAGGAAAAGGTCAAAGTTTAAACCCGAGTCAAAGAAAAAGTGGAGAATTGAAGGAAAAGGTGAAAATTTTCCCTTTGTCAAGGAACACAAAGATAAGAATGGAAGCGCCTCTCCCCAGCCAACCAAAAGGTACCACTTGTCCCATATTAAAGAGGGGCCCATTTTTCAAACTGGTTTTGCCGCCCATTTGTATGGACTGGATGCAAACTTCAAAGGGGCATATCTTTCGACTCAGGGCTCGAAATATTGCAAATATGACACCGTTGGAAAGATCTCGACCTCGCCTACACCATGGAGGTATGAAACTTTAATTTTTGGGAGGTTAGGTGGGAGAAAAATGGAGAAATAACTTTGGGCTTTCAATGCAAGATCTCTTTCTTCCAACTACCAGATCGGATTCGATCTGCATTCCACCGTTTCCTCTTCCTTTAAGGCGCTGAACCAATAAAGACATATTTGGGGGTAGATTCTATCAGAGGTATTAACAATGGTAGTTGAGCTTTAACCTGCTTTTCCCACTTCTCTCTCTCTTCCTTCTATCTAATCAAATCTATAAATTCAAGGGTGAGACTCATTGTAAAGGGTTGGACATTCTCTGTTTCGCAGCTCCCTTTTTCTGGCAAAGAAACTCACGGGGTTTTAGACCTTCCACTAAATTGTAATATGTTTCTGCCTTTTGGCCTCTTTGTAATGCATTGTATCAATTTGTAGAGCAATAAAACACATATGTGATCAATTTTAGATCCTCTCTTGTCTCTTTTTCTTTCATCTGATCTTTCATTATAAATTTGGTTATCTGTGTTTAGTTATTGTATGCATTTGATTGGTTTGTGTCTATTGGCAAAACAAGTGTCCATCATTCCTTTGGTGCATCACCTCGTAGTGTAGCTTTGTTTTAATTTCTGTAATTCTTCTATCCCTATCTCCTTGGTAAAGTTTAGATTAGGTTCAAGAATAGACCCTCTGCAAGTTTCTACACATGCACCTAAATAGAGGAATAGGAACCAACCTTTAATCTGGAGAGCTTTCCCACTTTTGCAAGGTCCCACACCTTGGGGAAATTTCAATGTTATGCAATCACACCAAATGACCCTGCCTTAGAAAACCATACCTGTAAAACTCATTTGGGAGTCTTGTGATTTTGCACTAACGAACCTCGATCATGCAACTTGATCCTCCTCTTATTCTTCTATCTTCACATTCTTCATTATGTGATGAAACTCCTGCATCTTACATTGATCCATAACCTATTTTCTCATCACCCAATCACTCTTTGTCTATCAAAATTCCTCAATCACAATATCTTATAGTGTCAATGAAAAGTACCCTTCTTCTTCGTCTAGGTTTGGGTCACCTTCTAGTAGCCATCCCTCTTCCATTTGTGGGAAATTTTCAAGTAGTTCACTATCTTCTATTCTCGGGAATGTCCAACTAGCCCCTTGTCTTCTATGTATGGGTCACCGCCGGTATTCCATCATCTTCTATTCTTGGGCCACATCCTAATAGCCCATCATCTTACATCTATGGGTCGTGTCCTAAAGCAACCTTTCTTCTTCTATTCTTGGGCCACATCCTAGCAGCCCTTCATCTTTTATTCATGGCTCACCTCCCGGTAGCCCATATTCTTCAAATCTCAAACCATGTCCTTTTTGTCCATCACACTATTCTTCTACCAATGATTGTGGTAAGCCCACCATAATTCCTCACATCCATCTCATCAATTCTAAACGCCCACATTCTTCTCCCACTTCTTAGGATCAAACAATTCATGCATTAGCTTATAAGAAACCCAGACAGGTTCTTTATTAAGATAAGATCAAAATGCCGAAGAGATCCAAAGCTTCCAACAACTCAAATGGTCATAAAATTTAAAATCAAATGTGATTCCAGAATGCACACCAACACAGTCATCAAGTATGGCGCAAAGTTTAGAAACCTATGGATAGGGAACTTAAGCTCCCACATACAAAACCCATGTTTCAAAACAAATCACATTCATTTGTTGAGTGTGAACTCACCACGATCATCGAGATCATGAACAATATTACGCTTGATAAACAAATGTGCTTAGTCTCCCTTATCAAGGAAATCACACACATCATTGTTGGATCCTATCACACAGAGTGACATAGTTGGTCCCAATCTCCCAAAACTCTGAAAAATTCTTAAAAAAATCAGAAAATAGTTTAAAAATACAAAAATGAGAAAACGTCAAAACATTACAAAAATAAAATCAAAGGTACAAAGATCAAACATTGCAATCAGGAATTGTGTACAGATGGATGTTCTTTCTTCCCTTTCTTTCATATTCCTTTGCAAGTCATACACCATTTTCATCCCTTCAATGTTATTGTGGTTAGCCTTTTCATACACATTTTGTGACATTTATCTCTTTGGTATCCATTTAAGCTTGGTCTTTCATCACCTTAGTAAATTAAAGAATGATTGTCCTCTTAGAGATACTATCACTATCTACATATAATAAACTTTTTGGGAAGAATTTTTGGGTGTATTTTTGACACTAGCCAATGTTGTCGTCACAATCACTTCCACATCCTTCTATCAAGCCATCAGTGGTTCTTAACCCCTTGTCAAACAAGAGAGCTGAAATAAGTTTTCAGAAAGAAAAAGAAGAAAAATCAATCAATCAAAAATCAAAATCTAAAAGCAAATCGATATATAACTCTCTCTTGGGGTATTTACAATAATCTCTACCTAAGGGCTATGAACACGACTGATAGTAGAGAAATTTTGCGATTAGAATCAAATGCATCTCCATCGGGGCTATGGATGCCTAGCTAGCAATGGAGAAATGCATGACTCTCCTTCCACAATCCATTCATAAATCACCTTTCAAACTAAATCATTCCTACACATTGGATGGTGTCTTCACTTACTTTCTATCAACTCTTTCCTTCAAGAGGTAACTAATTTCCACGTGCACACATGAGATATCAATGAGTAAACATGATTAATATGTTACCAAGTGTTACTTTTTGGACCTTATTCAAACTCTTGCTTTACCACTTGTTTTATCTCATGATTTTTGCCTTAGGCTAATCACTTTTTCATTGATCGCCTTCTAAATCTTTTCATATCATTTTCTATTCTTCAAAAATTATTTAGAATATTCATGTGTATCAGATGTCCTCTTTTCCATGTTTGCAGGCACCTTTGTCCCCCTTTAATAAATCAATCACCCACTTCATTTCTATCATGTGTTTCTTGGCTAGCTTACGCTGGGGGCATCCTTTCTCCCTCATGATTGGACCTATTTTATATTGGCATTGATCCCTTCGGTGCGTGAAGAGTTTTCATTTGAATACTCGACTTAATCACTTGGGAATTTTCACATCTTCACTTTCTTACACATACGTGTGGCATTTTGCCTTTGTACATCCCATCTATCATTGGGGGCATCCACACTTCTTTGTCTTCCTGTACATAGTTTCATAAAACTTTCAAAAACACAAAAACATTCGTATAATATTTCAAAATTCCAAAAACGTTCAAATATGTCTAAAAAAATTCAACTATGTTTGTAGAAAAATAAAAAACAATAAAAATCATCCTATAAAACATCGCTCTTTGGTTCTCACATTGTTCTTGTGCGTGACTTTCATATCATCTTGATTCACTTCTATTAACAAATATGGTTTACTTCCTATGTCTATACTCTAGGAAAAATGAGTTGCTTGGTACTATTTCATAGTACATGATTGCTTTTCATAGGAACCAAATGTCCTATGTTATTCCCCTTATATGTATCCTTACTTGGGGCACCATCTTTTAACCCTTTTCGTTAATTCACATGTATGAATCAAAGCTTGTTAAAAAACATTGCATTATGTTTCTCTGTTAGGTTAGCTTGTTTACTTTCTCGTATTTCATTGCACTATGTATAATGCATGGGTTGGGCATCTTTTACTTTCTCGTATTGCATTACATTTTGTATGTTGCATTGAGTTGGTGTTTTCAGCAATGGACAATTATTCGTAGTATGGATTTACATGTCATTCTAATTTTGTTGTATGCTTACATTTTTAATAAGGACCGATGACGTAGATCCTTGGAAAAATGATGATAAGAAAGTTGTCTAAAAGAGAGTTCTACATTGGATACAAGACTAGTTCTTCCCTATCCCTCTTCCTCTCTTTCTTATCGATCATTCTCCAATCAACCTAATTCTTCTACTTCACCTGGGGCATCCTACCCCTCCCCATTCTTCTATCCTCTCATCTTTTCAATTGTCGATCACCTTCTTTCATCACCCCATCGACACTCGAGGGGCATCTCTCACTTCTACTAATTCTTCTTCTACCCCTTCAAAATTTTACCTGTCTACTATCTTTGAAGTGGCGTCACTTACACCACCCCAAAGAGGGGAAAATGTAGACACCTATAATTTGGATCACGTAATTTAAATGCTTAAATTTCACTAATTATATCTTTCCCTGCAAATTGATGACATATCATCAATGTCACACATTTTCTCTTCTATCGTCGTTAATTAACTACATTACACTAGTTAAATAACCCTTCTTCCCGCAAAGACGCTAGTTAACGACCTTTCGTTAACCCATTCCCCTTTCTATCTAAACTAATTAATTATTTCTATTTAATTAGGCTTCCCCTTCTACTAGATTAATAAGTCATCATTTATTTGATTAAACCCTTCCTAAATATCCTAAATCATACTAATTATTCTTCTAAAAAGCTTCTACAAGTTTTCTCACCTATTAATTAATCACTTTGGTTTATTAATAAATCCCCTCAAACCCCATGAGTCACTAAAAGAAAACGAAATTCTCCTAAGGTTGACTCAACCCTCTCTAAACCATCCTCATCCACAACTAACTCAACCTTGCTATTATCCCACATGTCAAGCTTCTATTATCCATTGGGCTATATAAGGAGCCCTCCTCCTACCTTTCTACTTACACCTTTACACACCTAAATGAGCATAGAGCCTATACTATAGCCATTTCATCATCTTAGAGCATTCTTCCTTAGAGTGGAGCTAGGCATCATCCATTTGCATTCAATCATCCAAGTTATTTTGTGAAGATCAATGGAGTTAATCAAGAAAGTCCTTGTTGCCATGACTTGATGAACCTCCATCCTCAATCCTCTTGGATCAAGAAACAAATATCAACCCTTTGATAGCTAAAGGATCTACCTAGGTCCATTTCATTGATTTAGCTTTCTAAAGAGTAGAGCAATAAATGTTAGCATGTTAGCTTGAGGTTTTATTTTCAAGGTTTTAATGCATAGTGTTGATGTTTATTACTTGTTTAGCTCTTAACATGATGGTGCATATATTTTAGTTTAGCATTGTATTGAGGCTATTAGGTGTTAGTCTTGATTTTATTTTCATAGCTAAATAATTCTTGCATTACATGATTGATCTAGAAAAAAAAAGAATGAAGATGTAGGGGTAATTCATTTCAAGTTTGCCGGGAGGTTATTAACCAATAAGTGAGTTTCGAGTCCTGATTTATATGTGAATTAGGTTGTATTTATAAATGTGTATACTTGTGATTAGAATTATGTTTCTTGGAATACATAGTGTAATCATTTAGCCATTTCATGTGAGGTAAAAAAGAAGTGATGAGTCAGGTCTTAGTTAATCTTACTATGTTCATTTAGCTCGTAGAACAAAAACATGTTTGAGAATTATCAAACCATGTTAGTTTTGATAGAGATGACCATGTTTATATAATATTTTTAAGATGCAGGTTGAAAATGTATCATTAGAAAGGTTAACGATTTTGGATACAATGTACATTGATTATTTGTAGTTTTTTCTATATGATTGCATTGATTGTATTTGCACCTAAGTTATCTTTGGATGTATAACCCATCAATGTGCCGACATATGTGCCAATGTACTAAAATATTATCTTGAATAATCTCTTGTGTATATGTAATGATGTAATCAGTTATTAATATGAAGATATATGAGTCCATCCTCTAATCATTAACTATGTGCCTCAAACAATTGTATTACGCTAACAACAAGTATTCTTTGTTATTTGATGTCTAAATGTCATATTACTACTGTTTATATGATATAGTTATGAATTAATGAATGAGTAATGAGAACAATAGGGTAGCAAGAAAATACAACATGGCGTTAAAAGAGATAAGTAAAAGACGTACTTGTTAATCTTTGTGAACACGAAGGTATAAACCAACTTACAAGTAAGAAATAATGTGAGATTTATTGCTCCTTTATATCAACATCTCACATGTGGATGATTGATATATTTGTGACAGAGTCTCATGTTCGTAAAACCCTTGTGTGGACAAGTACACCACATAGAACTCGGTATAAAAGTACATCCAACTAACATAGTTGAACATGATGGAAGCAATATATATGTTGGATTTAATGAGAATTAAACTATTGCTTTCTTTCAAAGGTATTATATACTTTTAAGATGAAATGTTATCGATCTAATTAAATTACACAATCCCATTATAATTTGGTATGGAAATAGTATATCGATATAGAATAGAGTATGATGGTGTACATAAAATAGTACGAGTTGTCTACATCTAATATAAGAAAACCAAGAAATATTAAGTGATTATTAATAATCTTAAACAATGTTATATTATTATTATGAAATAACAACAAAGTGTGGGAATCATGGAGTGACAATCGTGTTGTAGGGAGCTTTCTTGTGCTAGCTAGGGATGGATATGGGGAAGGCATCGAACGCGTAATGACACAAGTCATTATGCAGTGAAAAATTTCTCGTAGGAATCCTAAGATGGTATTGACATGATTTGTGGGACACATTTTTCGAGCCATGATACTCACGGTTTGGTGAATGAACTTATTAATGAATGAATCTTAAGATGTTCAAAAACAAAATTAATAACTTAAACAACAAAAATGAATCCCGATACTATGAATGAGACGATTGTGCGGTGAATATAGGGAAACATTTCAAGTGGCATATGTGTAGTCATGAAACAAGTCTTCTTGCAAGAGAAATGCCCAAAAATATGCGCATAATAGTGCAAAGGAATGATTACATTATTTTTCACCATTTCTTCTTTTAAATTGTTTCATGAGTGGGAAGTGACACTAAGAATATAAACATGATTCTCCGTACCTTTAAAAAGGTCTAACCAAATGATATATTGGGTATATTGGCTCATGTAGAGCATTAAAAGGGGATCGAGTAGGATTTGAATCCTTATAGTTACACATGGTTATCATAGATTATCTAGTTGGATTTTAAATGTAAACCAATTCTGGAATAATTCAGCGATTTCTATAAATGATGTTACTCATTTCAGCATAAGATAATTTAAGGGATTTATAACTCTTGTATGCTGGAATTTAATTGCCGCATGTTAAATTCATGAAGGCATTAATTTCAATTAATGAGATGATATAAAAATTCCTTAGTTTTATGAAGCATATAGAGGTGTTAAATTTTAGGAATATATAGTATCACCAAGGGATTTTATATCTTTTTATTTCAGAGCCTTCTTAGTTGCAAGCCCTCCTCCTTAAGGTTGTTTGTTGGTATTCAAGAAACACCCTTTTGGTTCTTTCCCAATGGACTCTCGACTATAGCCCCACCAGCCAATTTCATTGAAAATCCAGGTTTGAATTGAGCTACTTGGAATCCCCGTTCATCTCTGGTATTTCCTTTCAAATATTGTCAAACCCATTGGCAGGGTGATATGCCATGTGCATGATCATCTTTTACGCCTGACCCAATAAACGGTTTTGTGTCAAAGTTGACCTTGAGAAAGATCTACGGGATCCCCTAGATATTCAAGTAAGGTCCATGTGTTTCTCTCATATGGGTTTTTATTTAAACTTCCCTAATAATTAATTTTTCTATCATGCACCAGACCATTGCATTCATGACTGTACACTTCTATCTAGTTCTAAATATGTGGCAACACAACCTTCGATGTCCAATCCCCAAGGGGATCTTTCGACTGATGGTTGGACTACAGTCAGAAATAAGAAGGCTTCAGGTGAAAAATCCACTTCCGTGGTGTCCTCTACTCCTTATCCTTCCTCTCTTCTATCTAAGGATAAGTCGGGTCTAGGTCCTTCCCCTCATTGATTTCCATTCCTTCCAATCCTTGCAGAGCCAAGTATTTCCTTCACAATTAGAGGTTTTGGGTATTTAGCTTCAACGTCTCTACCTCTCGTGATGCTCATGCGAGTCCACCCGGGAGGTGTACCATGGGTCGTAGGAAGAAAATGGGGTTAAACATCGCTCCATTCATGTTGAAATTTATAATTCAAACTAGATCCCACTTGCTAATAATTTTGCAATCCTTGGCTCAGAGGATGGTGTTATAGATGGTTAGGGGGAGCTTGAAATGTCTAATTTTTAATGAATTTCATTTCTTGGAATATTAGGGGTATCAAAGATCCCTATCAAAAATACTTTTTGTGGTTATCCTGTCAATTATTTAGTAGCTTGGATATTATTTGTTTACAGAAATTAAAATCTTTGGTTTTTTTCTTCAAAATATGCTAACTTATATTGCACCTATTTTTTTCACATTTTCATACTTTGCATATTGATGGTAAAGGTGGTGCTAGTATTTCCAGCTTCTTTGAGATTTTTGGCCTTAATCAATTCCTCGGCATATTCTTAATGTTTATGCTCCTAATGATGGCACATAAATAATGACGTTATGGAAATGGTTAGGTGATAACTTTCCTCTTTCCTATTAGTTGGTTTGTGGTGACTTTAATATGATTGAACATCCTGATGACAAGCTTGGTGCCCTCCCTATATGTTAGTGTGTTAGCGAGTGTGCAACTTGGATTTACTCTAAAATATGTTGGGGGATTTATGATCATATGCTCTCGATGACAAAATGAAATTAAGTCTTAAGATTGGTATCTGGGACCAATCTTCAAGAAGGATGTAATCAGGAGTTTTCAAAAGGTTGGATCTTGTACTTCTCTCCCAACAAAAATATTTATTTTGACACGTGAGGCCTCTCCCTATCACGATGTGATCAAATGTTATTTTTATCACATCACCGTCTAATCTCTCTTAAGATTATCTAGTGTGGGCCCCCTTTCAAAGTCGTGTCAAATTATTTCTTAATGTCTCCTTGTTGAGTCATTCGGGGTGGTCCCTCTTATTTCTAAAGTTTGGAACATGACGCCACACACGCCTTTTTTGCCGGTTGGATTGGGTGGTGGGAAGTGGCCATTCAATGCACCACCGATTCCTCTTCCAACTGTAATTAGGTAGCTCGGGTGCGTAAGCGTGCGGACTCATTTGTCTAAAAATAATTACGGCGGGTTTATGTTCTCCTTGAATCCAATATATTTGACACCCCTCTTTAGCTATAGGTGCCAACATCTGGTATAGGCTCAAGCTCATGGAATCTCAATTGGCCTGTGGCACTTAGATCCAATCAAGGTTGTATTGGCTTAAAGTGGGAGATAAAGCGCCCAAGAATTTTTTTCAAATCTCTCCTTTCCAATCATGCTCATTAAAAAATTCAAGAAATTTTGGTTGCTTAGAGTTAGCTCACATATTTTCCAGAGAGCACTAATGCTTTTCTGGAACACTATCAGTTAGTTTTCCAAGTGCAAGAGATCACTAATGAGCAAGCAAACGTAATGCAACAATGTATTGAGGTGGTTCCTATCAAACTCTCTCCTTATGATCATGCTCGATGTAATACCCCTCTTACTTTGTATGAGCTTCATACTTCTCTTTTGTGCTTAGCCGATGATAAATCTCATGGGCTTGGATGGATTTCCTTGTGAATTCTATAAAGCCACTTGGTCTTTTGTTGGTCCAAACTTGCTTCGGGTCTACAATGAAGCTCTCCAATCCAATTCTTTAGGGAGCTTCATCAATCAAGGAAACATTAAGTTCATCCCTAAAGCTGGAAATCCTGAAATGATTACTAGTTGGTGGCCTATCACATTTTTGAATGTTTCTTACAAAATTCTTGCAAGGCCCTGCTATTCGCATTTCGATTTGTTACCAAGATTGTTCGACACGAGTAGACAGGGGTTGTTCAAAGGATGTTATATTCTAAATAATATTATTACAGTTTGTGAAGGAATGGAATGGGTTTGAATGTCTTTTCAACAACCCTTATTTCTTAACATTCACTTTGAAAAGGTGTATGATCGTATCGAGTGGCTTTTTATTCGCCATGCTCAATGATTTAGGTTTTTGTGAATTTTTTACTTCAATCGTCCAAAATCTGTTGTCTAATGCATTTGCTTGCTTCACTATCAATAATCAAAAGTCTTCTCGTGATTGGCCTTTTTGATTTATTAGACAAGGGTGCACTCTTGCGCCTACTCTCTTTGTCAAAGAATATAATTGTGTCCCACTTTTTTGTAGTTTCAACAAAATATGTTTGATAGCCAAAACATGACCAAACACATATAAAATGACCAAACATGTATTTTTAAGAGATTATTAATAACAAGGTGCAGGGTATCAAGAATTTACCTAATTTTTAAAGAATTTATAGTATTTTTAAAAATTTATTTACTAGTTAGATTTAAAAATATTTTTAGCCACAAAGTGGGACACACTTATATGCTTTGACCATGCTCTCAAATATCTTATTGCTAAGTGAGCCGATCAAGGTCACATTCGGGGCATCTTTTTGCTAGATCATTCTACTTAGCTCATTAATGGTCACTTCGCTAATGATTCTTTTCTCACTCTTGTGGAAAATGAGTAGAATTTTGTTGAAGTTTTTCAATGCCTTGACATCTTTTGTCTTGCTTCAGGATCTAACATTCAGATGGTTAAAACCTTGGGTTATTGACAAAGTTGTTGACCTATGCCGACCCGTTAAAATATTACCCTTGGAATTGGATTTACCATAGAGAACAATTTAAATATTTGGGCATTCCTTTTGCCTTTGATAGTGATTTTGTTACATTATCATAATATGTGATTAACAGAGTTGAGCATAAATTTTCTCGATGGTGCTGACATGTGTGAGTTTTTGAGTTATCATTGATGTAAAATCTCATTAATGACAAAGAGGATAATGGAGGAGTGTTATGAGATGCTTAGTGTGATGTTTTCATGGACATATAGATTGCTACATGATGGAAAGAGTGAATTCAATGAGATTGGCCAGTCTCAGCAAGCCAAATCAGGTGACCTAGCTAGCCTAGGTGATGGTGCATGGTGAGTGGAGCCATATGGTGAATTGAGGAGCATGGTGGCAGCATGGAGAGAATGTTTGTAGAGTGTTTAGGCACTCACATGAGTTTCGAGTCCAGTACGGGTTGAAGACCTTGTTTGAGGAGCACATCTATGCCAAATGAGGCATGAGGATGAGGTATAGAGACATGTGAGATCATGGAGGCATGCATAGGTATGCAACATGTTATCTTATGTGTGTTAGGAAATTTTGAATAGGTTTCATGATGAGGTATGAGGTTCTTTTTTTGTGACTTAGCTTAAACCACATAAAATCCTAAGGGATAGTCATGCAAATGAGATGGGATATGAATATGAAGACCTATTTGAGATAATGTGATGATTGGATATGTACACATGGGGTTTCATAAAGGCGTGGGAAAACTTTCAAGTCATTACGAAGAATATTTTTCAATTTATGATGTTTTAGGTGAAATAGGGTCCAAGAAAGAGTGATTTCCAACTCGAATTACAACTTCTGATGCTCACCATGGATTGTGTGCTTTGTATGGGACCTTGTGGATTTTAGGAATGTTTTTCCACTGAGTTGATAAGATTTTTGAAAAATAATGAGGTAATTTTATCGTCACATTTTTATGAATTAATGTTAAGAAGGTAAACAACTTTTTATGAGTTTGAAACCCTATGACAAGAGCAATGGAGAAGATATTCATGATAGGTGACCAGAATTGATTATTATTACAAGTATGATGATTGGATGTTGTAGAGGACTCCTTCAAATTTATAGAAAGGTATGGTAGATCATGTGGTGATTTGGACCCCACTCAAAAGGCAAGTTTTTGAAGAAGTTTAATTTGTGGAGAAGTTTCCCAAAGGAAGTATGAAATAAATTGACATTGGTTTTAGTATGGGATTTTTAATTGATGTCCATGATGGTTTTAGATCATGGTTTAGGTCCTAGAGGGAAAAGTGTGCCCTATTTATGAAGACTAGCCCTTGAGACCAAAAAGACAGTTTTAGAGTTGTTTAGAGATGGACTGGTTAAAGGCCTTCAACTTCAAGTTGGATGAAAAAGTAAGGTGTTCTAGAAAGATGATTCAAAAATATTTCCAATGGTGTATAGTTTATTTTATGATGATGAGATTTGGTAGGTCATTGTACACATCCAAATTTTCATGGATACGACATTATTGGAGTAGTTCAAATCCCTAATGATGATAAATATTGATTCCGATGGTTTCCAAGTCCAATTTATTGCTTACAACATGTTCTTGTAGCTTACTTATCTTTTTCCTTGCTTTCCTTACTTTCCTTAGTGTTTTTTCAGCCTTTTCCTTAGCATTTGGCCTTAAGTTACGTAATCGCTATAAAGTGGGTTGCGCAACTCCCTCGATGGTTACGTAACCACCAATTTACCCCGAGTGGAGGTTACATAACTTTTGCTGTGGTGGTTGTGTAACCTCCGCTCAGTGGCATTCCGACGGTTCCGTGCGCTTTTATATGGAGCTTTTCCACTATTTTCTAGACGCATGTTTCCTTCTTCTAACTCACCTTTCTCACACATTTCTTGACTCAAGAAACTATTCTTAAGCTTGTTAGATGCATATAAAATTCTTCTTCCCTACTTACTTTTATTAGTAAGTTAACTGCCCCTCATTGTGATGATTTTTCACTTCTTGGTTGCCAAGTGTGTTGGACCATTTCTCTGCCAAATTTCTATTAAAACTAAGATTTTTCGTGAAGCATTGGTTGGAGTCATTTGATTTGGGAACTCGTTATGCTTATGTCAAAATATTTCCAAGAAGTACACAAGAAAACACAATTCATTTGCCTTGTTATTCTCTTGCTTGCAATACTACCAGATCACTGCCTGCAAACTAGCTATCTCCAACACTAGTTTATTTCTTCCACACACTACCAATACGGTTCCCCGGACATGTTTGGATATCACATTGGAAAATAAGCTGAGGGGATCACAAATCATTGCCAACATTGGATTTTTCTCTATTCTACATTTCTAGGTTGGAGGTGTTATTACATTCCTAGAAGCTTCATTTATTTATTTAGATAGATTTCAATTCATAGTTGCTATAGTTTTACATTTTCCTGCCGTGGAGGATTTCTTCTCAGCTAATCCCTATGGATTTTCCTAGGAGGAATTCGAAGGAAGTTCCTGTGCACATAGCTTGTCATTTCTTCACAATTAATTTACCTATAGAGTTCACTGCATTCATTATTAGATCTTGTTAGCATATGAACAAAGATTTTGTTGAAAGTTGTTTCCCTGCCTATCCTTGTGGATTTTCATGGGAAGTTGGTTTGAAGAAGCTTCTACATCTATACGGTCGTTTCCATTTCTTTACATTTAGAAGGCTTCGTGGATCCAATTGTTTTACCGGGGAAGCTTCAGGGGAAGAAATTGCTTCTTAGAAGATTTTCATTCTTCCCATGATTTTGAGGTAGAACCAAAGGAAGTAGTATCCACAACTACAAATTAGGAAAACATTTATTTTTATTAGATTATATTAAATACACTCTACAATAGGGAAATAACCACATCTGACTATTTCATTGTTTAGTTCATGTTATTTAATACTAGAAGAAACTTTCATTTAATTAGAAGAAGTTGTATTGTTTGTGTATATTTCTTTTATTTAATTCTAGAAAACACAAAACTTCCAAAAATATTAGATTAAAGTAGTTAGTTTCTTTTATTTTTCTTATTCCCTTTCTATTAAAAATCATTAAAAACACAAAAACAAGTAGATTAGATTTACTTTGTCATTTCAATTAATTAGTTTCCTTTTGTTGAATTAATTAGTTACATGTAGATTTAATTAGATCCAAGGAGAGTAATCAAATTGGTTTAATTTAAATCTATTTGCATTTCCTTTATTAATTTAGGCACATAGAATTAATTAGACAAAAATTAACACAACTCCCTATGTTTCCTTAGTTGGCCTAGGTTACCTAAACATTGACCTTGCCTCTTGCAGATTCTTTGTGTGTTTGTTTATTTCCTTAGGTTGATTGCTTACATGTCCACATGACCATCCAAGGCCCTAGGAAACCCAAAAAACATGTGTGTGATCCAAGAGTGCCACAACCAAACACCATGACATAATTGACAGACATTGATCAGGGCCTCGAAAACTTATATTCCAAACCACACCAATTCCACCTAGTATCATCTCACAGTTGATAGCCTTGAACGAAAAAGTGGATAAAGCTAATGAATTCTGGCATAATCAACCTAGTCAAGATTAGATTACATAATCCATAGATTCTTCCTTCCCATACGTATCTTCTCACACCTCCATGACCTTGTTTGGAAAATTTTACGCAATCAGACGCATGACGATTCCCACGTATCCCACAACCTATTCAAGGTATATTTGGCAATTTTGATATTGATCGAAAACTTCATGTAGCCATTATCCTTGATTGTTCCATTTCACCCGAACAAGTTATACATGCGTTCATTACCTTAGATGAGCACATTCCCATAGTGCCAAGGTATAAGACATTCATTTTCCTTGATCTACATTTTAGCCATTTTCACCTATTTTCATATATTCTACGTATTCATCCTATTTTACCATCCCATAGCCATATTTCCTTCTCATATCGGCTGTCACGACATGACCTCGAGAGTTGGAGTGCATCCTAGAGTCACATGTTTATTCTTAGACGTACAGTTATCCAACTCGGTTTGTGAAGAAGAATATTTCTTGTTTTCAGGACATGATTGCTCTAGCTAGAAGATGGAGGTAGAAGATGCATGAGATGGATTATTTGATGCTTTATATTAGTTGGAGAGTGAAGAGGGATGAATTTTTTTCCTAGTGAAGGAATTTTTAAGTCTTGAAAGTGGTAGAAAGTTTGCAAACCAGTTGAAGGCCTAAACTTGCTTTCTAGGAAACTTAGTTTGGTGAAGAGGAAAGTGAGTGTGGTTTGCATATATGAATGTTTAATGAGATCTAGAAATCATGGATGTGATCTACAGGTCAGTGGATTTCCAATTAGTGGTTACATGCCATATTTTATATGTTATTGGGTGATCTAAAGCATGATAGGTGAATATTGGTTCTGGAAACAGCTTGTTTTGAGAAGGATATGTGCCTTTTGTTAGTGTTATGAAGAATTTGATTGGTGCAAGCTAATGTGTGACCATATATGGTGTTTTTATGTCATATTTGACACTTGTGAGATATTTTATGGCTTGAATAATCATGGTGATGAGGTATGTGGTCTTTGATGAATTATGTGATGGGGTTTTGAGCCATTTTTGGGCTTGTATGATGTGTTTGAGCATGAAAAACATATATGGGTCTATTTATGAATGTGCATGAGTTTATTTTTATGTTTTTGAGTTTTTTTTGTTCTAAATATTCATGTAGGACTGACTTTATTTATGTTTTTTAGTTGAGAAGGGTATAAAGTAAGTGTTTTAGTTCAAAATTGAACTAGTTCTTTTAGAGGGAAAAGTGTGAGCTGCATGAGAGAGAAGAGGTGTTCTTAGGGCATCAAATCAGATAATATGAAGTGGAAAAAATATGAATAATGTTATAAATCTTGAATGCAATAGTTTAAAGCCAAATCAATTCCATGAAAGAATAAGAAAGAACGAGTTAGGAGAATGAGGGTTTAACGAGTGTTTGAAGAAGTGTGAGATGAAATTGTGATCACCATCACTGAGTTGTTGCAAAGCATATCCTTAGTGATCTTCTTATAAAAATCTTTTATGATGAGTCATATTCAAAGGAGTATCTTGTTGTGAGTAATATCAACAAGGGTTAGAGGGGGTTGTGCTCCTTGTGGGGTTGGTGCCTCACTAAATAAATCTCTTGTGATGTGTAATAATCAATTGAGTCTTTTTGTGAGTAATATCGAAAAATTTTTAGTGGTTTTTCTTCCCCTTGAGGGTTTCTCACTTACATCTTTTGTTCTTGTGTACTCCTCGTTTATACTATTGTGGATGGTTGTTTCTTATTGATAAGTTCTTAATAATACATGGTTGAATGTTAATGGTGTGTAAAAGTTAAATTGAAATTGGTTAAGGTTTTAAAGGACCGGTTCAAACCCCCTCATTACATTGTTCTTCCAACACGTGGGCATATAAATCTCTCTCTCTTTAGCTGGTAACTTTCAGGTGTGTACCAAGATTCTTGTGCCCACCCATGTTTATTATTCTAATTACTACCAAAGTGCACATCTCGGTATTCCTTTGCCAAACTTATCAAGCTTCTCGGGATTACCTTTGGTCTAATTTTTTTGGTTTAGTTGGATTTCATCAAGTTGCTTGGGAGGTTTATTGTCTACCCCAAGATCAAGGTGGTATGGGTATTATTGAATTTTTCGGTAAAAACATCGCTTTATGTTTTAAATAAGTGGTGCGTTACCTTTTAGGAAATCAAGCTTGGGAAATTCTACTTTGTAATTGCATTATTTCAAGTTCTCCTACGGAAAAAATGTTGGAATAATATAGGGTTATATACCTTAATTATCACCAAGACGCCTATTAATATTCTGGAACTTTCATCACCAAAAGTATATGGAAGGTCTTTGAAGCTATGAAAATGTTGTTGCGATGGATTTTGCACTAGGCTCTCTTCAATTCCTAGAATATCCGGTGGTTTCCCATTTCCACGAGAAGATAATATCCCTCTTGTTGAATCTCTCTGGGCATCAAATCTATCCATTTATCTTGAAAAGGGATTCACACCATTCAAGATTTGGTTTCTGCAAAGATTGGATTCCCTAGATTAAGCTTAAGATGAAATTTGATCTTGCCAATTCAAACCTTCCATCTATCCATAGAATTCAATAGTTGATATTGGATGTCATGCTTCATAAACTAGCTCTTAAAACTCTAGATTCTTGGGTGGTGGTATTGACGGTGAATTCATAATATTACTTTTTTTTCACGATAATGCTTATATAATTTACTAGCTTATGATTCCTATATCACCTACCATTTCTAAACTCAATGCTCACTAAGGGCTTCAATCTACCCCAACTACTTGGCTTCGATGGATTTCTCATGCATGGAACCCTATGTTGGAACCTAAAGTCAACCATTTTCTATGGTGCCTTATTTATCAGGGTCTTCCTATTGGTGAACGGCTCAGCCACATTGGAATTCCTAATCCTAAATTCCCTTCTATTCTCAACCTGAGTTTTCAAGTCATCTTTGTCATGTTCAAGCCTCTTGGTTTTGGATTCATACTTTGTTTTAACCCTACCACCTTGAATTATTTCATTGGTGGATGGTGTTGTTGGAGATTTTAGTTTTTGGCCTACCTATATAGAATCTCTAAGGTATTTTTTTAGGGCATGTATTCTCTTTCAAATTTAGAAAGCTCATAATATTTCCATCTTCCAGAATGATCAATTTGTTGCTTTATTTTCCACTAATGATAAAGTGGCTATTTTTTTTTGTTGTGCGCATATAAATTCAAACTCAAGACGAAAAAGATACTTTGGAGTTTTCTCACATGCAAGAACTTTTTACTCACTGGGGGAGTGCTCCATGCACTATGATTCGAGTCCCTCCTGACCCTTTACTGTTGCCACCTCGACCATCTCCTCCACGCCATCCACCTCCACAAGGACCGCATCGTAGAAGCCACTCTCGCAGCCATCACTCCTCCTCTCCCTGGGGTCTCCCTTCAAATCCGTCATCTTTGAGGTTGGCATGGAGTCCTCCTCCATGGGGAAAAACTATGGCTAGTTCACCACGATGGGCTTCTTCTCCATATGGAGCTAAGGAATTTTTTGTCTCTCTTCCCTGGTTGGGGAATTATGGCACCTCTGCAGATTCAAATTATCAATCAAGACAGTTGTAGGTTGATCCTCCTTCTCCCGATCCATTTAGTGGGGTTTACATACCTCCTTGGGATGATCCACCTCCTCCCAACGATGACATGTGATTAATGTTATCTAGTTTATTTTAATGTGGTCTTTGATGTTTTCCCTCATGGATTTTTGTGGGACTCGAGTTGTTCGGTCCCCCTGTTTCGCAACTCTTATATATTTTTAATATAATGGGCATTTCCAATAGTAAAACAAGTGTTGTAAGGTTTAGTTTTATTACTTAGGAATCATGCATATAATAACATATTTAGAGCTGTGATGTAAGTAGCAAGTTCATGGTTTCATGTCTACATTTACCCCCACTTTATGCTAGTGAATGAATATTTGGTAGCATAAAGTAGATAGAAAGAGCATACCTTTTGGAGATATGAAAGGATTCATAAATAATAGTGTACCAATAGGTTACAATTTAGTTTTTGGTATCACTCTCAAATGGATAGCCAAATATAATTTGTTAATAAGAGCATTATGAATTTGTCGCAATGTTTAATAAGAGTGAATGCATGACCTTGGTAATATATTATTATGAAAGAAGAATTTTATCATAAAAAAATTGTAAATACGATCACCGGGAATTTTCCTTTCTATATATGTATGGGATAAATCCTTAAGGAGTTATAAATCTAAAAGACTTGTCATGAGAGATAAGAAGACACATATAAGTAGAGGGATTTGTGCAATACATGAAGAAAGTGCACAATAACGTGAATAAATAGTTGGAGTAGAGTAATGTGAAATATAAGGAGAAAACAAAATTGAGGATGAGACACTTGGAGTTGGAGGTTAGAGAATTAATTCTTGTGCACCTATACAAAGAGAGGTTTATATGATGAACATATGAAAAAATAAAGTGGAAGAATATTTGACATTGCAAACACTTGAAGAAATTTGTGAAGAATGCATATGAGATAGATATATTGGAAGAGATATCCATTTTCCTGTCTTTAATATAGCATATCTATACCCCTATTTTAAGCAAATACAAGAGGGGGAGTATAATGCACAAAAGTAGGTTAAAGAAACTAAATCTTATGTTCAAGAGGTGGGAAGAAATTGTATACATTCTAGATGATATAATATTGAAGACAACTTGTAGAAAGGAGCATAAATAATATGCAATGGAGAGGTAGAGAAGTTGTTGTTTATTCTTGGATTAGTAAAGTAAAAAATTGTATACCTATTCATTCCATTAAAGACCTTCAAATGGTTTTTTGATTATGGGTTCAAGTTTCTTCTTACTCGAGTGCATGATGTAAGAAAATATAGGTTTCTTTGCAATCATATATCACCCAAAAACATTTATAATTAGTTGAATAAATACACACAAAGTTGCACCACTCTTGAGATTGATGCATAAAACTTGGAACCTGACTATTTTTTTGGAAACTAAAAAATCATATCTAACCTATGAAGGTTTGATTTTTCCATGTGGACTTAGACTTAATCATGTGATACTAATGCCATATAAAAATACAAAGTCTCATGAATTCCTAACAATGCGATGTAAAACCATAATAATTTTCCCCATTCCAAATAACATCATTTCTTGTGTGAAAAATATATGAAGTATTGTGCATGCTACCTATTTCTTTGTTGATGTTTTGATGAATTATAGATGTTGATCCAAGTTGATGGCTAATCCTTTTAATGTTGTGATGTAGAATCTATGAAATTTTATAAACTTGTGGGACTACTACCTTATGCCACCATGATAGGATCTAGATATGAAAAATATCATGTCTAGAAATATACAATTAGGGGAGGCACATGTGGACCTTGATCCATTTTCCATTCCTAGGAAAAACCAAATGACACGGTCAGGATTAATCTAATGAAGGATATTTTGGGGAGTACCTATAAATAAAAAGTGAAGATCGATGGTGATTTGAGGTATTTTGAGGAATTTCCAGAGGGTATATTTATTCTCCCACCTATGTCACTATCTATTCTATAAATAGAGAGGATCTTGCGCATCTAAGACATACATCCATTTGAAGAGTTCAAGAGATCTATCTTGTTTGGGTGTTACGCCAAGTTGATCCAAGTTTGGTTATGTAGAAGCTTTATAAGTTCTATAAGATTGGGATAGGTCATAGGATTGAAATTCTTTCTTTAATTTTCTTATCATAAGAATATTATAGTTTGATTCCATTCTAAGTATTTAATATTTTCATCATATTAATAGTATAAGCTTTGTTGTTTTCTTATTAAAATTATGTCTAATATCTTGCTTTGATGGGATATAACTATGTATTTGAGGGCTATATGGTCTAAAACATCCCTTCATTAGAACCCTAATGAAAACTTCATCACCTTACCTCTATTAATTAAGATTGATTTAGTTAATCCTTTACCTAAGAAACAAGGTCCAAATTCTTATTACAATTATCATCAATGTATCATGTTGGCACCGAAATTGTCCCTTGACATTTTGGGGACTTAAGATATAAATTTAAGGCATGGAGCTGAAATATGATGCTATATAAGGAATCTACACTCCTTCTTGTGTCTAGTTAGGTATTTGAATGCTATTTTTATCTAAGCTTTCTTTAGACTCTAATGTGCCAAAGATAATATGGTATTTTATTTTATTGTAGTCATATCCAATTTGAATCTAAATTTATTTCAAAGAATGCACATTAGGAACACCTGGGGATCCGATGAATCGAAGAGTGCACCAAGTATGTGAGATGTGAATTACACAAAGGAAAGACTAGGCATATACACACAAAATTATAAGCTATGAAGAACAATGAGATAATTGCAATACAACAAGAAATTAATTCATCTCAATACTCTGCTCCATCTCAATACATTGCTCCATATATTATCTCAATAATAAGATGTACATAGATATAAGGAGGAAAGTGAAAATACCACCGGATCGGTGGTGAATAAGTCTCACTAACTTATCTTTGGTAGTAGATATGACTCCACACAACTAGTAAGATAAATCAACACATCGGTAAAATAAATCAAGATAATTGGTACACCTAATTAAGCTACCACAACGAGTGTAGAGATAACATAAGTGCAAGAATTATCCTAATAAATAAATAAAAGGATAAAGAATAACTTACACTAACATGAGCCCCAAATTTTTTGACATGCTTCAGACTTCAAAATTTTCAAATTAGTGAGATTTAAATTAAAGGAATGTGGAATTAATAAAAAGAAATCACAACTTATCCTATCCATCCTTCCAAAACTAGGTCATAATACTTAGTGCTCATCTCCACCTTTCATGTCACCAATGATGTACTTGGAACAACATGGAAAATTTGATCTTTTAATTATTTTGTTGGTCATTTGACTAGGGAACATGACACGTTGATATAAATGGGTATATTAAAGTCTTCTAAATCACATGCCTTGATTACAAGGAATGGGAACCTAAGGATTATAACAACAAAGAGAAGAAACATCAAGGAAAAAGAAAGGATTAGAAACCATCATAACCAAAAACAAAGAGTGAACCCACTCCTCCAAAGCTAAACCTAAGAAGGAAAGGGTTGTGTGTAGCTATTGTAAGAAAAATGGCCATGATCAACATAAATGTATAAAGAAATATATTGACTACCTCACTCATCTTCTTGAGAAGAATTTTTAGGAAACACAAGGATAGATAATACCACATGATTTATACATCCACCAAAATAAATTGCGAAGATTATAGTTTATGATTGAACAACAAGATATGATAGATTACATCACAGAATGAATTAGATATTAGATTTAGTGCATGAACATGAAAGTAAATGAACACAAGAAATAAGATTTAAGTGGGATTTTTTGGAAAAACCCATGAAAACTATCACCTATCTTTTATTAATAATAAACATTTCACCTAACACTCCCACTATTTCCTTGAATACACACAATTACATTCACTCATCAGCTCGCATCTAGCTCACATGATAGTTCTCTCTCTTGGTTGATGATCAGTCACCGATATTCATCTATGTGTATCCCAATCTCAAAGAGATCACCTTGATTTATATCAAGGCGGGTGGTCCGGATCCACTCTTATATTTTAAATTTAAACACGTGTCAACCCAAATATGAGAATATGCCACATTATAAGCCAAATATCTTAGTCTTTAGTGGGTTTAATAATTAATAATTTTCCTACTTAATATTACAACCCCAACAAGAATAACATAGGGGCCCTAAATCTATCAAATCAGCCTCATCTAGCCAAAATTATTATAAGGTAAAAGACAACAATAAAGAGAAGAAGAAGGGAAAATATTTAGTTACGCTTATGGATCCAAATTCATCATGGGCTATTGAATCAAATGCTTTGCACACATGGGTTTCTCATAGGTTTAATTTTTTTCTCGTGGAGCCATGTAACACATCCTATATTGCATTGGGTTATGACACCTTTATAGTAGTTGCATGGAGTGGGTTAGTTGAAGTAAATGGTGGAACATTCAACAATGTTCTAAGTGTTCCAAAATTTCCACCAATTTTCTATCAGTGTACCAGATCACTCACATAGGGAAGGGCATGAGAGTTAAATTCAACCCTAATTCAGTAATAATTAGAGAGCTACACAATAAGAATATAGTTGTAGAGGGAAAGGTAGATAATCGGGCATAATTATACACATTCTCTCATTTTACTCCCGACACTTCTCTAAGCGCATTGCTGACTCATTCATATGGTCTTAGAAAACTAAGGCATGAGCAATTTTTCCACCTCAACTAATTGGAAAAATTGAGAAACCATAATATGATCAAAGAATTTCCTAGAGTTATTTTTTTAAAATGTCTTTGTGAGGGCTCCACTCTTGGAAATCATCTAGAAGATAAAGTCAAGAAGTCAAGTCTTAGAGAGCTATACAGGCATTGGAGTTGGTTCATCGTGATGTATCAATCTTGTTCTCTAAACATTCTTTCACTAGGGAAAAGTACATTCTCACCTTCATTGGTGATTTATCACAATACATGGGTCTACGTTTTCATCGAAGTCATATGTTTACATTTTTTTAGGACATCAAGGCTCTTTTAGAGAAAGAGTCATGGAAATTCATCAAAATTTTGAAGACCTATAATGGTGGGTAATGTGTCACTAAAAATTTTTGAGAAGTTCTACACTACAGAGGGATTAATTTACATCAGATAGTTACATACAACCATTCATAAAATGCTAGAATTTACATGATTCATAAGCAAGAAAACTAGTAATTGACAACTCCCTTTAGCCTTTTGCTCTGTCTTTTGCACTTTTATTGGCTTTATACATCTTACACTCTTGTTGGAATTCAATGTTTTATATTTCTTTGACTTCGGACACTAGATCCCGGTTGGGACACTAGTGCCAAGCATGCATGTCCTCTTGGGAACTCCTATCATTATTTACCTTTTTTTTATCCTTTTACACCCCTTTCTCTTATTAATTAATTTTTACTACTTTGGGTCGGCCTTCAAGTTGTCAATTACGAAATTCAAACAAGGGAATCATATAAATACACAATTATGTTTTCAAAATAAATGACCAAGCACTAAGCATTACATACTATCACCTAAGCTTGCATCCAAAGGCACAAGAGCATTAAAAACATCTATCTAGCACACTCATTCAAGGGATAAGAGATGAATTCTTCTACATACACAACATAGGAGGGTAAGTCTATTATATTTCATCCCATGCATTCTATACATCCATTACATTCTAGATCTATCCCGCTATCACTATGCAACTTGCATAATGACATCCTAGGGAATCATTACACACACTCTCAAATAGAACTACGTGGATTCTAAGATGTAGTGCAATGCTTGGTACTAATTCCACTCTTCGGGTGACCACCAGGTTAGTTTGACTCCACACTCTACATATTTTTTTATTAGATTGAAGTGGTTTGTGGACATATGTAGGAAGAAAAATTGTTTCACGGAGTTACAAGTACATTCGGTGATCGGGAGTGAAACCCGAGTGAAAAACATGGACTAATAATGAAGCTCCTCATGCACAAAAGAGTCCAGATCTAAATCATTCACACTGAGACACCAATGCTCATAATGGACACTAGCACCCATGTAATCCTATCCTCCCGTGGGTGCTCCTTTTTGGCACATTTTTGAGGCTTAGAATCTCCAACAACTCATATCACTTCTCATCTGTCTCAAAAATTCACCAGCCTAGATCACTTTTAGATTGCTCAAAAATTAGTTAAGTCTCTTTATCTCCCTCTCTTGCTTAGGGTTTCACATGTATATTCTTATTTGCTTGTGTCTTCACTATATATTAGAATTTTTACATCATTCATTACAGTAGTTACTCTGTAATTAGATTTAATTCCATTTATATTAAATCATTTGGTGAACCCCATTACTCAAACCCTACCTTCTAAGAATGCATCAGATTTTATCCCCTTCTTCTAAATTTATGGATCAATATTCTTAAATTTAGAACCCTAGGACAATGAACCCTAGGAGTTTTCCGGATAAAACAACGAAGACACATTTCTTAGGGTTCAAGAAAACCTTATAATCCCTTAGACATGAAAGATATGACTTAACACCTCGGGGTGTTATTTTCTACTCTTGGATTTTGCTAGGATATCATCAACATAATCCTCCATGATGTCACTTATCATATCATGGAAAATAATGGTCATGACCCACGATAAGTAGCCCGGTGTTCTTAAGCCCGAAGGGCATGACTTTGTAGAAAAATGTTCCCCAAGGGGTGATGAATGTTGTCTTGTGCTGATCTTCTTCCGCAATTCGTATCTGGTTATAACCTGAAAAACCATCCATTAAGGATAACATTTCATAACTAGTTGTTGAGTCGACTATCATGTCGATGTTAGGTAGGGGAAAATCATCTTTGGGACATGCTTTGTTGATGTCATGGAAATCCGTGCAGATCCTTATGCCAACGGGTTTTTTCTGTACTAGGACTATGTTAGAGATCCATTCTGAGTAGTCAATAGGTTTGATGAAATCGACAGACTAACAACTTTTCTAATTCCTCTTTGACTAAGAGCACCACCTTAGGATGCATCTTTCTTAACTTTTGTTTGATTGGTTTGGCATCTAGGTGCATAACTAGGTTGTGCATAATGAGCTCGGGATCTAAACAAGGCATATCTGCATATGTCCATGCAAATATGTCCACGTATTCTTTTAAGAGCTCTACAAAGGTTTTTTGTTCTTGAGATGAGAGTGAAGCTCCCAACTTGACTATTCTAGGTTACTCCTCTGAGCCAATGTTGATGCTGATTGTTTCCTCAATAAGCATTTTAGAAGCATCTTCCATCCATGTAGGATCAAGGGGAAGAGTAAGATCAACCTCCTGTGGTAATTCATGATCATCTTTAAATGGATAAACCACTTCGTCCTTAGACTCTTCATTTTGTTTGTCTATGAGCTCATCAAAGAGTTTGTCACTATGGGATTTCCATTGAGCCTTCTTGCTTGGTTTCTCAGAGGTAGGTATACCTTTAGTTACAACCTTTTTATTCAACCATCCACACATCTCTGCTTCTTCCCCAAAATAGGCACGGAGTTTCTAGTTAAATCTTAAATCCTTTCTTATGGTCTCCAGCTGGAATAAAGTCCCTGAGTCCCATGAACTCTGTGAATGCCTCATCATTTTCAAATAAATCCAATGGCACGTGAAGTTGTTGATCCCAATCTATAAGCTCAGGATACACAAGGGCTACTGACATTTATTTAGGGGGTGGATTTGGATAAGGTAAGGACCACGAATCTAGGAATAGGTTCGTGGAGGCAAGATCTTCGTAAAGGCTACATTGGGAATCTGTGTCACTATCAGAATGAGATGAAACGTCCTCAGTTTCAGAAGAAGTGGCATCATTCTTAGAAGGTAGAGTGTCATGGGGCCTTATTCCAAGGCCATGTTTATCAGTTTTGAAATGAGGGATAGGGATAGGCTCCAACCGGCCTTGTGCATTAACGCCACATCCAAACCCATTATAGCCCATGACAAACATCATGCGGGGACCTTTGATGTATTGAGGTGCTTGATTGCATGAAGCCATGGTGCCTTCTGGCACTCTGCTAGTAGGGTATTTTAATATCTTCTCCTCAGATAGGAGACCACTATGGACAAACTTTTCCAACGGTTTAGGACATTGCTCGCGGGTGCTCTTGAACTGAAAATAAGGCTTACCCCTTGTCCTGGGGGATACTGATAAGTCTGATATCAACAGAGCCTGCTCAAGAGTGAATGGCCTACTTGGGCCATATTTTGCTGATGTTGCCTCCCATGAAGCAAATGGATTGACCAATGAGGGAAAATATTGATTGAAAGGCGTGAGGGACTCTGAATCTATTCGGTTTTTATAGCCTTTATCTGTAGAGGGACAACAACATCTGAGAAGGACATTCATAAGCGGCACGAGAAAAACTGTGCAATGCTCTACAATGTGTAAATGGTTATGGGTCACCCAAAATGGTAACCACCTACCCTTCATGACATAACTTGATGCATTGGTGAAACGTTGATGGAATAGCTTATAGGGCATGGATCCATGAATGTCCCAAGAGCATGTTGTACGGAAGGTCTAAGTCGAGGACATCAAATGTTGTGTCATGACATGTGGGTCCTACTTCCATGGGGACCACTATAGTCCCTGCTGACTCTCTTTCTTCGTTGTCATATATTGTGATTGTGATAGATTTAGCACCTAATTCTGCTTTTGAACGGCCTAGCTGTTTTACCAACTTCAAGGTGCAAATATTCGACTATATCCCGATCTACAAGTACTCTTTTGATTTTGCAACGAGTAACCACCATTTCAAGATACAAGGGTAAATTATGCTCTGGGTTGTTATGCGGAATTTCAGTATGATCGAAAGTGATATGGTCATTGGTGTCTAAGTGTGCAATCATGGCTTGAAGGTTCGTAGGATCTACTTCTGTGGAAATCCTTGAATTTTGTAAAGTTTTGTACAGTATGCTTTTATGGGTATTAAAGATTTTGAGGATATTGAGAATAGATATCCTAGTAGGTGTTTTCTCTAACTACTCTATCAAATTATACTGACCTTCCTAAGGAATAGGCATAGGGTCTGGTATGACTAAGCGGGCTCGTCTTGTCCCGACAGCGCAACTCTTTTCTAAAATCTGAATGGTGTTGACTTGTTTATTAGATGAGTTGATACATCCAATGAGGGAATCATAAGGACTATCATTTGTAGGGTAAACATAGGCAACAATCCTATAGTCGTTGGAAGTTTTCCCTTGATCTGGTTTCCTTTTCTTTTTATCTGCATGGTCAGGAAAAGGTTCTTTGTAAATACCCATTTTTTCATTTGAGATTTTACCGGACTCAGGGGGAGAGTCCACAATGAAATTCCCTTCCTCTATGAGGTCTTGGATAAAATGGCGTAGTCTCAAACATCTATCCGTTTTGTGTCCTTTAACACGATGGAAGTCACAATATTCATTATCTTTGAACCAAACTAGCTTAGGAGCATCTTCTGGATATGGTATTGTTGTAGCTGGATATTCTACCATTTTGGCACCATCTAATTGTTTTAGGATGGTAGATAGGGATTCTGTCAAGGATGTGAATGTACATTTTGTAGGCACTTTAGGACGAGGTCCTTGTAAAAGCTTTAAGAGTGGGCCTGTTTGTACGGCCTAGACTCTCTTGGAGTCTGTAATACCATCCCCAACAACATGTTTATTCTTATTGAAGAATTTAGGTTTGTTTGTGCATTTGGCCTCATGTTTGTTTTTAATGACAGACTTGAGCGTCCCTTTGGCAATGAGGGCTTTCTCAATTTGGCTGCCTTTCTCTATAACTTCTTCAAAGTTGGAGCTGCAATGCATTTGTAAATGAAAGGCTATTTCAGGGTTCAAGTTAGGAAAAAATATACTTACTAACTGTTTTTATGGTAAGGCACAAGGAAAGCGACTAGCTAACCCACGCCATCATTGTAGGAACCCTGCAAATGTCTCATTGGGTTTTTGTTTTGTATTACACAGATTGTTTATTGTGATGTCACTCTCCATATTATAGGAGTAATGCCTTACAAATTTCTCTGCTAATGCGGGCCACATCGTAACGGAGCCCTTGGGTATGCCATACAACCATTCCAACCTTGCGGCTCCTAGGCTGTGAGGAAAAAGTCATATTAAGAAAGTATCACTATACACGACCTCTTGGCAAGCCATGTAGAATTATTTTATGTGATCAATAGGATCACTTTTGCACTTATACTTATCAAACTTGGGAATAGTAAAGTGTTTTGGGAAAGGTTGTTGTAACATGTCCTTATCAAAGGGGTAAGGGCATAGTTCTTCATACGAGTATTTCCTATTCTGGCCTACATTTCCCTATTGTAGTGCAGTGAGCATATCTTTCATAGATTTTAACTCTTCCTGAATGAGTTGCTCCTTAGTGGGTGACATTGATCTTTGAGCCTGAGTCACCTTAAAGGTATAGTCTATTTGCGGATCAAAGTGAGACTCGTTAAGTTTATTTTTATCTTTGTCTTTGTATGTGCCTCTTCTTAAAGAGCCTAGGTTTTCTAACTTCTGGCTCAACTTCAAGATTTTCTTTTGGAGGATTTCCTCTTCAACTAAGGGGTCCTCCTCTTCATCAAATTTCAGAGGAGGGGAAGCTTTACGCTCAATCTTCACTTTACGTGAAGCTTTATAGTGTGGTTTGCGTGATGGTTCCCCTTCGATAGTGGCCTTATGTTGCCCAGAAGTGGAAGCATATCCCACATCAAAAGGGTTATCTATGTCTAAGACGAACCTTCGTTCTCCTAAATTAGGGTTAACGACCTTTGTTTCTTCTTCGCGCTCTTGCGGAAGTTTAGCTCCTAGTTCTAGGACTCTTGCGAGTACTTGATCTTTGTTGTAATATAGGAGTTCATCAAATTTTGTTAGGTCTAACCACTGTTGTTCTCCGGAAGAGTCGACTCTTCTCCACTATGATCAATTAATAGCTTTGTATCTTTGACTTGAGAAAAGAGCGGTCCTAAATTGTGACCACTGAATGGGAAGGTGTCGAAAGGGTTTTCTCTTATGTCATGCTCATCTGATTTAGTTGCCATTTTTTTGATTCTAGGCATTACTAGCAGACATTCATGTGTAGCTAGCATAACCCCTAAGTGTAACAGTTTTTGTGAGCTACTCAAAATGATATGGGAAATCTATGATACGACAAAGTGTAGCCTAGATGTAGTGCTATGTAGTTGTCTTTATCAAGGAGCACCTGTATGTATATCTAAATGTAATAACCACCCAATTTGTTGCCACCAAGCCTATACTCTAAAAAAGTAGATAGAGACAACATCGTACAAATATGTGGATCAAGTTAGAACACTAACAAGGCCTACGTATTGACGTGATGCTGACATAGTCCCTCGACAAGGTATACTTAAAACTAGTTTGAATGCCGACGAAAGCCAAACCTTCTGAAAAATGGAAGTCGCAAATAGATATAGCATAATAATTCCACCATGATACATTAACCGAGAAAGCAAGGTGTTAGTACCATGATAACTTTATTATGATATATATAAAGCGTTATCAACACTTTTCAAGAAGACTCAAATGACATCGAAACTGAAACTAAATGATAAGTATAACAAGGAGTTTTTAATCGTGTGAGCAACGTAATTGTGTAATAAGGGACTTATACCATCTCCTCACAAAATGAGAATACGATGTAAGTACCAAGATTGTACATCTAGGATGTGAACAAAACTATCAACTCAAGAAGAGACAAAAGATGAACCAAACACAACGGTGAAGATGATCTTGAAATCAAGATGGATGGACTTTTATCAAAGATACGAAAAGCGTACGTAATAAGTTCTCTCAACTAGGTGTTATAAAGTTAACCACGAGGGGTGATTTACCCAAAAGTTGTAATAACTAGTTTGGGAGTATCTCGGCTTTTCCCCTTCAAGACAAAGTGGGCAAGTAAATGTGTCCATCGTGTACTTAAAAGGGTCATATAGGGATAACTTGTAACGCTATCTCACAAGGTGTACTAGTCAAGTGGGTAAGCAGAGCACTTCCTATTTCATCCACGAGGTTACACAGCGGTGGACTACTTTAGGGTTCCTAGAACCACCCCCATTATTGTAGCTTAAGGCATTATGCCAAAGGGGTTATGTTCTAGTTGAGTGGATAGGGATGTACCCTTTTCCGAAACCTGTAATATAATGTTTTGAATATGGTGTGTTTTTTATCTTGCTTAACTTAATGTGGTTTTAATTAGCACACCTTTTGGCAACCTACAAGAACACATATATTAGAAGGTTTGTGTGTTTGTTTTTGATGCCTTTCTTTGAAAATCGTTAGGTCCTACAGACAACAAATGTTTAGTAGTTTTCTAGTTCATAGGTTGATGTTTTAAGACAGAGAGTCTTTCACTTTGATTTTGATTCCTAAGATCGCTAAAAGGCGCGAAGGAAGAGCATACACAATGTGAAAAATTCCACTAAAATCACATGAAAGTTTTACTTCAACCTTTGTTAAAACAAGTGTTTTATGAACAATTGATATGCATTTTGTATAAGTTTTTTTGATCTCCAAGATCACCTTGGGAGATGCGAGGAGAGAGCATACTCATTTCTACGAAAAGCTATTCCTAAGTCAAGAATAAAACACTTTAATTATGCAAACTGAAAATGTTAGAGAAAAATACTATGTTTGAATTGTTAGTCCCAAAAATCTACAGTAATGGATGAGAAAATAAATTTGCATACTGTAAAAAAATATTCAACTTTTAACACAGGCATCTGTGCGCCTATACTGACACCAGCTCTCCCCAACTGACAGTACACACGCACCTTACCTAACGCATACGCATGCGGTCAAAATTTAATAAAACGTAACATAGTAAACACAAATGTTTACAACCCGACAGAGACGTGCCTATATTGTGAGACGCTCAATTTATGACGTGTATGCGCCAAGCTTGAAACTAGAAACTATGAAATTTTTACACAATTAGAGCCTTTACATCTACGCATCCCGAGAGGCAGATACACGCCCTAGATGACGGAGACGCGTGCGCGTCTACGTAGAGAGAAAATTTTCAATTGAGGGGGACCTTCCGGTGTACGTGACTTATCCGATACGTTGGGTTCTGACGTGTACATACCACTTGTTAGACATCTACGTGCACCCTGTGAAAAACCTATAAAAAACATGGATTTTCAAATTTTCAAGAGAAAACAGGTTAGTTGTTAGTCAAAGTGTCCTATTTCTATATCAAACCCACAAAATGTATATAAATGAAGGTCATTTATCTAGGGTTAGAAATAAAAATGAAGAAATAACAAGTGATTTGAGCAAAAACTTGAAAATGAGCTTTGAAAAACCTAAAAGACCTCCATTAATGGAGGGTGGACATAAGTGTCCCCCACTCGGGCGTGCCAAATGTGTTCAATGAAAAGTTGCAAAAGCCATGGATTTGGGGTAAGAATATCTAAAGAAACCCCAAAGGCTTTTGACAATCTGATCAATGGACCATGTGATAAGAAATGAGCAAGATTTCCTCCTTTGCATACATTAATTTGAAATAAACATGCAAACTAAGCTAAAAAGTTAATCTCTATTCTTTGAAAGCTTAAACAATGAACCTAAGAGGATCTAAGCATTCAGTTTTTGTATTTTAAGAGAAAGAGATCTCCCCATTAATGGCTTCAAGGCCAATGGTTCTTCTCTTTTACTCTATATTGACTTGTGAAATGCAAAAGCAAAGCAAATAGCTAAAATGGAAGAAATGAACTAAACTCTAAGCCTAAACAAAATGTTATGATCTATGCTAGGAAGAAGAGAGAATTCTTATGAAAAGAGGGAGGGGGTATAGCCCTATTTATAGTTTTTGGTTTGGAAGAAAAGGGAGATTTGGGTGCATGTGGGACAAAGGCTAAAGTCCAAAAAGCACTTTTAGCAAGTCAAAGTGTGATTTGACTATGTTTAGGATATTTAACCTAGGTTAGGCTAATTAATCTCTCTTTAGAGAGTAATTAGGGTTTTGGAAGGGTTCTGAAGGGCCTAATCAATCCAACGAAGTGGATTGATCCTCCAGGGAGCTAATAGAAGCGGTGTTAGAAGAGAATAAGAAGCCAATGTAGTTAGAACAAGGCTATATCAACCTGTTTAAATGGGTTATAAGAGGAAAAACAACCAAAAGGGTGTCGTAAGAAGGGAGTTAGATAGGCCTAACTGGTGGTGTGCCGTCAATTTGTAACAAGGAGAAGCGTTAGTGCACTATTAGAAATAATAGGGTACATTGGTCAAACTACAGTGTCTACGAGTTGTATTGTACAAGTAATTGTTTCAAGTTCTCATTCATATGAATGATTGGTAAATAAGGAATGGTGGTATTTCATGGTTTGGAATGGTTATTTCAAGTGAAATAAGGCATTCTTTATTGTTGTCAATGGTATACTCATAACTGCTCATCACTTACCTTCTCAGTGCATCTAGGAAATGTGTAAAAGTGCATCATTTGAAGAAATCTTAATAGGGGGAAAAGTGTTCAAAAGAAATTTATCAAATATCTTCATCGGTGGGGTAGAATAGTGCTACAAAGGTCCATTGTGGATAAATTTTTCATCTTCAACTTATTTGGAGTGGATCTTGATTGAAAGCGGAGACATCTTGATCCATTCTTTGGAGCATTCATTCTCTTCTCTCCTCATTATTCCTCCTTTCCTCTACCTCTTTTCCAATTCTTTTTGTAAACAATCATGAATTTTTACCTCATTCATAAAAGTGAATATGAAGTGTGTAAAATTGTATCATTTTTAAGAAACCTCAAAAGGGGAAACAATGTTCAAAAGGACTTCATCGGATCTCTTCATCAGCGGAGCGTAAACGGTGTTGCAAAGGGCCATCATGGAGCAAGTTCTCATCTTCAACCTCTTTAGATCAGATCTTCATCAAAGGTGGAGGCATCTCGATCCATGCTTTGGAGCATTCCTTTTCTTATCTCCCAATTCTTCCTCCTCTTCTCTACCTCCTTTCTAATTCTTAGTTGTAAGCAATCATGAATTTTTGTCTTATTCATTAAAGTGACTATGAAATATTTTTGCAGTTTAAAATTCCCTTTTGCAATTATAAAAAGGGAATTATTTTGTGTTTCCTAAGGTTATATGAAAATTCACTTTTCATGGGAACATGAACAAGCATGTGGGGGTAGATGAATATTTTCAATGTAAAGCTATAAATTGAGAGAACCTCCTAATTTCAAAGGATGGTTAATCTTGTTTACTATCTCCCATACTCTCTCTAGAAACAAGTGATCAAAATTCCCTTTACTTATTTTTCATATGTTTTCCTCCATCTCTCTTATTGTACAATATTCAAAAATATGTCAATAAAGAAAGGAGTTTCAGCTCTTATGGATGAGTGAATAAGTGAAAATTTTGTGTTCATGGTTTCATATTGTCTTGATATAACTAGCGAGGTTGTCATTATTTCCTAATTGTGTGTGTTGATATCTCTGGTTAATCCTTATAATAATATGAAATTTTCTAACTTGCAAAGTATTAATTCCCCTTCTACTTTATCACTCCCACTTTCCCACCTCCCTAGAAAAATCTCCCTTGCGTGAAATTTGAAGCATTTTTTACAGGTGCAGTGGAGTGTGCCTGTTGGATCCCTGACATCTAGGCCAACTACATATTTATTTTTCATTTCACATATAATAACAGAGCTTCCTATTCAAGAAGAGGAACCTAGCCCAAAGTGTTGGCAGAAACCACCTAATTTTCCCTATCAAAAAATTATTTTTCCAACAATTTGTGCTAAAGATAGCATCATGTGTTTAAAGGGAAGAAAAATAAAACACCTATGTTATTTGTTTGATACATGTGTGATGGATTCCTTGCTTTGATTTTATTTTGTTGTGTAGAGTTTTCAGGCTTTGGCTTATGTGCCTTTGTATCATGAACTTTACTTTTTCTTCATTATGTGGATTTCTACTTGTGTTCCACAGATTTTTTTCCTTTCCATACAACTTGGCATGTGAATCTTATTTCATTTACCACTCTTTTTATGTGGGTCTTCACCTTTACCCTTGCGGCCTCATGTGGATTGGTTTCTCTAAAGAGTGGCTTTGCGCACTACTTCACGCATGGACTTTATTCCTCTATCTTACTGAGACTTACACATGAAATTTTATAACTATTTGATATACGATTCTCAAATCCCTCCATGGTCTTCAACGTTCATAACTTGGTAGTTCTTCACTCTTTTCCGTGTGGATTTTTTTCATGCGACTCTTCCTTGTATTGCAGCTTTATGTAGATTCTCCTCTTTATTTTGTACTTGATGCCAAATTTTGGAATGTATTCATTTGGATTTCCACAGGTGGTTCATGCAATTTTTTCTTGACGTGAATAGTCTTGCATGAAATTATGCACAACTTATATTCCATTTGACCTGGGATTATTTCCTACGGACCTTGCACAGATCTTTATTTTGTCATGCATCATGTTGTATTCCTACTGAAGCACACCAAAATTTGTATTCTATTTTTTTGATCCTTTTACCTCTAATCTCAAGCCGATTGATCCTACAATATAACAAGCAGTCTGAATAAGCATGGGAAGCTTATTTAGATAACAATTTTCCAACTTTTAGGGACATCTACCTGCTATATGCAATAGACCAACAACCTTAAGGCATCCATTGGTCACAGAGTCATGAAGTAACTACTATAACTTCTTAAAACTATAAGAAAACTAATAATACCTTCCAAAATAACAACCATGCTGGAATTACTTATTATACAAACAAACTAGCAAGGTGTGCAAAGCATACAAAAGGGAAACTATAAACAAAAATGTGCATGAAGCACTTGGAGGAAAATAAACATAACAATCTACTATGTACAAGGGTGAAACATGACCTCAATAACAAAGTTTGAGGTATATCCCATTAACTAGGATAGGCAATTCCTCACCATTTATCTTGGAAAGCTAACAAGCATTGTGTTTCTTGTAACATGTGATCAAATATGGACCACTCCGAGAAATTTTCAAATTTTATGTGTCTCCCAAGATTAGCACTGCTATCTTCATCCCATTTGAGCACAATGTCTCCTTATTTGAATGTTCTTGCAACTTTTCTCTTATCAAAATACCTCTTGACCCATGCTTGATGAAGTTCCATCATTGTCATTGCTTTGTTTTTTATTTATTCCAATTTTATAACTCTACAAATATGATTCTATTGAATCTTCTTCAATAATTTCTTTTTATTTTATAAGGTCTAGAGCTAGTAACTCATTAAAAATAGGAAATAGTTCTTCTCTACCATAGACAAGCATGAAGGGATAATTCCCAATTTATCTTATAGGGGTAATGTTATCATCCCATAAAGATGATTTCAAATTTGTGTGCCATGATCTCTTATTTTATGTCATAGTTATTTTGATAATTCTAAGAATATTTTTGTTTGTTGACTCAACCAAACCATTTCCTTAAGGATAGTAGTTGGATGAGGTTGAGAGATGATTTCAAGCTTGACTTCCCATGTACAAATTTTGGTGCTAAGGAAATCCAAAGCATTATCTAAGATGATTGTTGTAGGAACATAAAAGTCTAAAAATGAAGTTTCATTTGCTTCTTTAAAAGAAAATGCTTCTTTCCATCTTATGAAGTAGTATGTAGTTGTAAGAATCCATTTATGACTTGCACTAGAAGGTGGATTAATCATACCAATAAAATCTAATCCTCATTGCATGAAAGGTTGATTTACCGAATAAGATGAAGAGAAAGAGATGTTAATTTTTGATTTCGTAAAAAAGGCACACTTGGCATACTTCCTTACCCACAAATGATCATCTTTGAATAATTTTGTCCAATAATAACCTTCTCTCATGACCTTCAAGGCTATAGCTCTCGATGTAAAATGGCCACCACATAAATCATCATGAAATTCTTCCAAAACATGTTCAATTTGATTTGAATCAATGCATCTTTAAAGAACTTCATTTAAATCTTTCTAAGTAATATTCTATCAATGAAAACATAAGGAATGGACTGTAATCTGAAATACCTCCTTTTTTATTTGTTTGAACCTTGTGGGAATTGTCAAGTCTCGAAGAAAATGGCTCATATCCCAAGTACAACTTTAAGGTAATTGAGGAGGAGCTATGTTCGGTCATCTTGAAGTATTAAAATTTGATTCTTATCACCATTCAAATACGAATCTAATTGTTCATGCAACCCTCTTTCTCTAGCCAAATCGGTGATCTCAATATCGACATCATATTCCATGACTTTTGTGATCTAACTCTTTTCATTAAAATCCTTACTTAAAATAAATTCTTAAACACTTGGATGGGAAACTGTCATCACCAATCTGGAACTATGACAATTCTCCACCGGGAACTCCTTATGCTATGATTATTTACTAATGTACAACCTTTAGTTTTGTGGATGTAATCTGGAAACACAACAACAAATATAACACAAGAATACCATAGACTATGATATGAAGGAATGATGACAAATCTGAAATATAAGTGTAAATTATAATATCAACATGAAATTGTTACAATCTCACCCATGAGGTACTTCAAGTGTTACTGACTTCACTTGCCTTCCAACAATAACTATGGGAGAAACTTCACAATGGATTCTTTAACACACCTTCTAAATGATGGCTTCCTTTACACACTTACTCATACAATATTTCTCACTACTTCTCTCTATGCTAAATGAGGGGGGTGGCCTCTTTATTTATAGGAATTCAGGCTTATCCACCCTATCTCTAAGATAGGATATGAAATCTCTTCCGGCCAATCATATTCCATGCCTAAACTCTTGCCTTTACATGTAGGCTTATCTTCTAAGATAAGATAAACCTTATCATCTCACATGGGTTCCACCTTTTTAGAATTTTCCACAAATAAAATACACAAAATATTTATGACATCACTCTTTGTCCTTATTAAAAATATAATATTTCTAATTTCTAATCATGTAGACCCTACTTCTCTACTTACCCCAACTTTGACATTTTAACATTACCGGACCACTTACGACAAATATTTACAACATTCCTATTGTACTTTGACTATTACCGTACTCTACTTTATTGGTGGCACCGTACTGACGGTGCCATTATCTTCTATCAGATGCCACTACTAATCATACTTAACAACATCCTATTCCTAATACATACATAATAAAATAGAAATTACGGAGGAAAATTTTAATGTCAACATTTTCCCCCTTCCTAGCTTCTACTCCATCCTCGGAGTAGACTATTCTGGTGCTTGGAAAATCTTTAACTTGTCGTGGTTGACCCATTTCAGTAATGGGAGTGCCATCCAATTCCTCCAGTCGATATGTACCATTTTCATGCACACTGCTATTTTGTAGGGCCCCATCCATTTGGGAAGAAATTTTCTTTGCCTTCTTTTTTTGTATCTGGAATCATATACTAGAACCAAGTCATTCACATGAAATGGAGACCAACGGATCTTTTGATCAAAGTATTCCTTCTGCTTCATTTTCTTCTTATAGCTTGTATCCTTCGCTATTTCCCTCATTTCCTCTAGCAAATGAAGATGCACCAACCTTTCTTTTACTGAATCACTTTCATCCATCCTTTCCTTTTTCATAACTCTCACAGTGGGAATATCAAAATCAATAGGAAGAACTGGATCAATGCCATAAGCCAACTGAAATGGGGAGTATCCATGTTGTTGACTTTGATGTTGCCTTATATGACCACAATGCTACATAAATCCTTTTATCAAACTTATATACCTGCAAGGCGCATCTTTTGCTAGAATTTGACACAACACAAAATTTTTTCATTCCACCTATCCATTTGTGCTTGGCTTGTATGTTGTTGCCTTCCTGTGCTTAATAGAAAACTTGTTGACTAGGGCTTCTACCACCTCATTAATGAAGTGGCTTCCTTGATCTGTTACAATTTCTAATGGGCAACCAAATCTAGTGACAATGCGTTCATATATGAACCTTGCCACTTCATCCATGGAAGTTATTTTCAATGGCCTAGCTTCAACCCACTTGGTTAAATAATCTGTGGTAACTACAATATACTTATTTTGGTGTGGGGTAGTTGGAAGTGGACCTATAATATCTATTCCCCACTTTTCAAAGGGACCAAGTGGAAGAATAGGGCATAATGGAGCTGATGAAAGTCTTATGGTTACCATGTGTTTGAAAATATCACATGTCTTACAATAATTATAAAAATCTCTAAAAAGAGTGGGCGGTGATAACCGCATCAAAGATCCTTTCTTGCTTTGTAAGTTGTCCAGAGAAGTGTCCTCCACATGTACCATTATGGAATTCTTCTATCAGCTCCTTCCCTTGATCACATCCAACTGCCCTCTTGTATTATCCATCAGGTCCTATTTGAAATAATACTCCATGTAGAATAGAATATGGATGACTGGCTTGAGTAATCTTCCTCTTAGTCTTTGCATTGGCACCATCAGGAAACTTGAATTCATTTAGATAATTCCAAATATCTATGTATTCACTAGGAATTGTGTTAAGGGATAACAATGTCTTTGCATCTCGAGAAATCATCATCATCACAAGATGATCCTAAACCATCATAGGCTCGAGAGAGTACATCTACATTGACATGCTTCTTTCCTAGCCTATCTATAATATCAAATTCAAATTCTTGTAGAAAAATTATCCATCTTGCTATCCTCCCGATGGGTTAGGCTTATTTACAATATATTTTAGAGCCTTGATGATCTATTACAACTATAAATTTATGCCCTAGCAAGTAATTTCTAAACTTCTTTACAACAAAAATGATAGCTAGAGCCTCTTTTTCAGTTACAGTATAATTTACCTCAGCACTGCTCATTTGTCTGCTCCCAAAGTAAACTGGATGATCATTCCCATTTTCATCTTTTTGGCTTAGAGTACTTCCTAGTGCTGCATCTGAGGCATCAGTATACACAATGAATGGCTTGCTCTAATTTGGATTCTTTAAAATAGGTGAAGACACCAAAGCTTCCTTTAGTTGTTCAAAAGCTTCATGTGCCTTATTTCTTGGTTCATAAGTAACATCCTTCTTCAAGAACTGGGTTAGTGGCTGTGCAATCTTTGAGAAATTCTTGATGAACCTTCTATAGTAACCCACATGGCCTAAAAATGATCTCAACTTACTTCTATTCATAGGAAATGGTAACTCTTTGATTTTTGAAACTTTATCAGGATCGGTACCAATACCATCTCTGGATACAACATGCCCTAACAAAATGCCTTTAGAACATCCAAAGACACACTTTGTAGGGTTTAGTGAGGCTTGTGCTTCATCTAACCTTTGAAATGTTGTCTCCATCTGGTGTAGGTGGTCCATCTTACTCCCATAGATGCAAAAATCATCTAGAAATACTCTGATGAAGTTCCCAATGTAGGGTTCAAACACCCTATTCATCAAGTCGTTGGAACATTTCGGAGCATTACACAACCCAAAAGGCATAACTCTATAAGAAAATGTTCCCCAAGGAGTGGTGAATGTGGTCTTCAACTGATCTTTCTCTACTATATGAACTTGGTTGTATCCGCTATATCCATCAGCAAAACTATAGCACTCATGGCCAACTACTTCGTCCAAGATCTGATCTGAGAATGGAAGAGGGTAATGATCCTTCTTTGTTTCCTTGTTGAGCTTCCTATAATCAACACAAATGCGTAGTTTCCCATTCTTTTTTATTGAGATCACAATGGAGAAACCCATTCTAAATTCTCCACAACAAATATGAATCTTGCATCAAGCAACTTATCTATTTCTTCTTTTACAGTCTTGGAAAAATTAGGATTCATTCTATATGGCATTTTCTTTATGGGCTTAGCACCATCTACCAACTCAATAGAATGTTCTACCCAACTTACTTGATGGAGTTCCTTGTAATCAAAAGTGAATAGGTGTATGTACCTTTGAAAGAGCTGGAGGTAGGATTCCTTCTCACTCTCCATCACAACATCACCAATCTTTATTTGTTGGAGACGATCAACAATTTCTTCTTCAGATAATCTTATGGGTTCATGAGTCGGTGTGACTGGAAGGATATCCATGACCGAAACATCAACCTCACTTTCTTCATCTTTTGTGTCCACTTCACTAGTACTAGAGTAATAAGAGGATGTCCAATCATCAGTTTCATCACTTGAATCCATAGGTTCTGCCTTATGATGCCGAGGGATCATGTTTATCTTCACCCTCTCTCTGCCACGTCCAAGTGTCATGAAGCCTTCATTCCAGTAGTTTCTTGCATGAACTCTCCTTAGCCATGGCCTTCCCAACAACATTGGGTATGCAACAGTACCATTTTTCATCACCTGAAAGTCTACCACACATACAACACCCATAACAGATATTGCCACATTTGAAACAACACCTTTTGGTTTATTTTTTCCCTTATTTAATGACCTTAACATAAGTGTTGAGGGCGATCAATTTTTAAACCCAACATATTCATTATAGACTCGGTCATTACATTAACTGCAGCACCTCCATCAACTAAGACATCATGAATTGAAATACCATTACATAATACCTCAGCTTGTGGAGCGTAGGGATCCGCCTCTGCCTCCAAAATAGGTACCTCAACCTCCTTACTTCATCGAGCATTGAGTCCACTTCGCAGCTCCCGCCTCTTCTCAGAAGACATAGCCAGAAGTTGACCATATGTAATATTTGCAGGCCTTTTGGACAGATCTTCTAAGATGGAGTATGGTCCTTGTCCCCTGTGAAATTAGAAAATCCTGCACACCCAACTTTCTTCTCCTATGTTTCTTACTAGTTTCTCCTTTCATCTTCTTAGGATCATTTCCATCTTGGTTATCTTTTTCTTTCTTTCTTTTTGTTACAAACACATCTGCTTCATTATTTATGCTCCTATCTATTACATCAAAAGAATTCACAGGTGCTTTTCCTTTATCATTATCTCTTGTACCAGATGTAGAAGCTCTATCTGGACAATTATACTTATAATGACCCTTTTTATGACAACCATAACATACAACTTCAGTTATATTTCTTTTTGGACCTCTATCTCCTCCCTGAGAACTAAATTCCTTTCCTTGAAGAAGATTAATAGTTAACTGACCCATCTTCTTGAGCAGATCTTCATACTCAGTAGATGTACTAGGGAAAATATTTGTGCTCACCGAGAGTGGTTGTGGATTCTGGACCAAAGGTGTTGGTGTAGGCTCTACCTTAGCAACAATTTCTTTGGGCTCCTCTTCCATGCTTTCTTCTTGCCTTCTTGCAATCTCCTTTTCTTGTTTAATGGTAGCTGGGCGGTCATACTTCACTCGTTGTCTAATCTTTGGCTTCATCCCAAGAATGAAGTGCTTACATAGGAGATTATCCATGCCATTCATCAACCCATCCGCTAATCCTTCCTTCCGGATTTGGGCATCGAGCTTCCTCCTTAGCTCTAGAACACGAGCATGATAATCCCTTATCTTCTCCTTCTCTCCTTGGGATAACTTTGTGATATCGATCATGAGATCTGCATATTTCATTGTTTCACCAAATTCTTCAAGAAAACTTTTAGTTAATAAATCCCATGAATTTTTCACATTATCACCTAGTGTTTCAAACCACCTAAGAGCTGAACCATCCAAAAAGGTAGGAAAAAATTCAGTCCATTGTTCCCTTCTTATGAGGCCATTACAAATGCAAGATTGTTTAAACTCTTGAATGAAAGAGGAAGCATCTTCATTAGATTGGGCTGAAAAAATAAGAATCTTCCCCATTTTTAAAAGTAACCACAGTGAAATACCAATTCACAAGTACAATCAGTAAGACTTGTGTGCACAAATAATTAGACTCACTACAATAGAAAGTGACTTTACACCTTTCTACAAGTAAAATAGGAATGACCATAGGTAAAACTTGACCACGGTAAAAAAACTTTACTTGTGGTAAACACTATTCACGGTAAAACTAACTTTACTATTGTGGTAAACACTAAATTCATGGTAAATACTAAAGTAAAAGACTTTACCATGGTAACTACTATGCATAGTAAAAACAAGGTTACCCTCCAAATGATTTCTGACTAAGGGGAATATTTCTTCAGAAAATCCACCGAGGAATGGTCCCAGCAACGGAACCAAAATGTCATCACCAATCCGGCACTATGATAATTCTCCACCGGGAACTCCTCGTGCTATGATTATTTACTAATGCATAACCTTTAGTTTGGTGGATGTAATCTGGAAACACAACAACAAACATAACACAAGAATACCATAGACTATGATATGAAGGAATGATGACAAATCTAAAATATAAGTGTAAATTATAATATCAACATGAAATTGTTACAATCTCACCCATGAGGTACTTCAAGTGTTACTGACTTCACTTGCCTTCCAACAATAACTATGGGAGAAACTTCACAATGGATTCTTTAACACACCTTCTAAATGATGGCTTCCTTTACACACTTACTCATACAATATTTCTCACTACTTCTCTCTATGCTAAATGAGGGGGGTGGCCTCTTTATTTATAGGAATTCAGGATTATCCACCCCATTTCTAAGATAGGATATGAAATCTCTTCCGGCCAATCATATTCCATGCCTAAACTCTTGCCTTTACATGTAGGCTTATCTTCTAAGATAAGATAAACCTTATCATCTCACATGGGTTCCACCTTTTTAGACTTTTCCACAAATAAAATACACAAAATATTTATGACATCACTCTTTGTCCTTATTACAAATATAATATTTCTAATTCCTAATCATGTAGACCCTACTTCTCTACTTACCCCAACTTTGACATTTTAACATTATCGGACCACTTACGACAAATATTTACTTTTTACCACAACATTCCTATTGTACTTTGACTATTACCGTACTCTACTTTATTGGTGGCACCGTACTGGCATGCCGTTATCTTCTATCAGACACCACTACTAATCATACTTAACAACATCCTATTCCTAATACATACATAATAAAATAGAAATTACGGAGGAAAATTTTAATGTCGACATTTTCCCCCTTCCTAGCTTCTACTCCATCCTCGGAGTAGACTATTCTAGTGCTTGGAAAATATTTAACTTTTCATGGTTGACCCATTTTGTAATGGGAGTGCCATCCAATTCCTCCAGTCGATATGTACCATTTTCATGCACAACTACTATTTTGTAGGGCCCCATCCATTTGGGAAGAAATTTTCTCTACCTTTTTTTTGTATCTAGAATCATATACTAGAACCAAGTCATTCACATGAAATGGAGACCAATTGATCTTTTGATTAAAGTATTCCTTTTGCTTCATTTTCTTCTTATAGCTTGTATCCTTCGCTATTTCCCTCATTTCCTCTAGAAAATGAAGATGCACCAACCTTTCTTTTACTGAATCACTTTCATCCATCCTTTCCTTTTCATAACTCTCACAGTGGGAATATCAAACTCAATAGGAAGAACTGGATCAATGCCATAAGCCAACTGAAATGGGGAGTATCATGTTGTTGACTTTGATGTTTCCCTATATGCCCACAATGTTGCATGAATCATTTTATCCCACTTATGTACCTGCAAGGCTACATCTTTTGCTAGAATTTGACACAACACAAAATTTGTTCGTTCTACCTGTCTATTTGTGCTTGGCTTGTATGTTGTTGCCTTCCGTGTGCTTAATAGAAAACTTGTTGACTAGGGCTTCGCCACCTCATTAATGAAGTGACTTCCTTGATCTGTTACAATTTCTAATGGGAAACCAAATCTAGTGGTAATGCATTTATATATGAACCTTGCCACTTCATCCATGGAAGTTGTTTTCAATGGCCTAGCTTCAACCCACTTGGTTAAATAATATGTGGCAACTACAATATACTTATTTTGGCGTGGGGTAGTTGGAAGTGGACCTACAATATCTATTCCCCACTTTTCAAAGGGACCAAGTGGAAGAATAGGGCATAATGGAGCTGATGAAGTCTTACGGTTACTCGCGTGTTTGACAAATATCACATGTCTTACAATAATTATAACAATCTCTAAAAAGAGTGGGCCAGTGATAACCTGCATCCAAGATCCTTCTTGCTGTAAGTTGTCCAGAGAAGTGTCCTCCACATGTACCATTATGAAATTATTCTATCAGCTCCTTCCCTTGATCATGTCCAACTGCCCTCTTGTATTGTCCATCAGGTCCTATTCGAAATAATACTCCATGTAGAATAGAATATGGATGACTGGCTTGAGTAATCTTCCTCTTATTCTTTGCATTGGCACCATCAAGAAACTTGAATTCATTCAAATAATTCCAAATATCTATGTATTCACTAGGAAACTTGAAAAGATGCAAAACTGTGGAAAAGCAGAAAAGCCCCTAAGAATAGAAGTTTTCCCACATGATGAAGGAAATCCATGAACTAGAAAAGGAGAAAATATGCAGAAGGTAGCAAACAAGGAGGAAATTGTGAGAAGTTGAAAAAGCTACACAATGCATACAGATTCCATGGATAACTAAAAACCACATAAAGAAGGGAAAATCCGAAGGACAAAAGAAGAATCCATGATATGAAGGAAAAGATCAAATACACCAAAGGAAGTCGCAAAACGATCAAAGTGAACTGGAGTATATAAAGGACAATTAGTTAGAGTCCAAATTGAAATATTAAATGTTTTCATTCAGATTTTGAAGGAGATTTGATTGTGATGATAATTGCAACTACAACTCTACAATCTGGAACTTTACATAGAACAATGAAATTCTCTGTTAAGCTACCAAAGCATTTAATGCATTATTGACCATAAGGAAATTTGGTTATAAGCTCAATGGAGATTCCCGATTTCAAGGTGAATTAAAATAATGCAAAGAAGATGGGTCACCATTTTAATTTCACGATGAAAATTCTAAACAATGCAATTTTTCTAATTTTGGAAGTTGGCTAATAAATTGGTTTGTCAGATGCGTGGAAGAAGGAGGAATGAAGCCAAACAAGGAAAGAATAAAATATGGACTCAGCTGAAAAATTTAATGATCTGGATTCACATGTGACAAATCAGGAAGAGTACATGATGCAAATTTTGAAGCAAGATTTTGAGTCATTTGTGCAATAAAAGAAAAACTCCAAGTTAATTCAATGGTTGTTGCTCATGAGAGAGAACTAAGGCACTAGAGCCAAGTATGAGACAAAGGTAGAGAGAAGAAAATATGATGAAATCAAGATGAGAAGAGCTACAATGGTGAAGAAGAGAGAAGGGTAAGATCGAGAAAATAATGAAGAACATGATCAGATAAGAAAAGCATAACAATGACAATTTGAATGAGCAAAAGAGAGAAGAACAAATGAGAAAAAGAGTGTGACAAACAAAGAACACAGATCGAGCCAGAAAGTGATCATAATTCATTGTATTAGCAATTTCTGTAACTACATGGTCAAAATGTATATGTAAAGAAGTCTAAGTTGTAGCTTAGCACATTCAGGGAGTTGTAGCTTCCTTGTAGGTGTGTTCCTGTAGAAAGAAATCTTGCGTGATGTGTAATATTCACTTGAGTCCTTTATTGTGTGTAATATCAACATAGGTGTAGGGGTTGGTGCTCCTTGTGGGAATCATGTCTCACTAAAAAAATCTTGTAAGATGTGTTATATTATTATGAGTCCTTGATTTTTGTAATATAAGCAACAATTTTGGTGAATTTTTCTCCTAAAAGGGTTTCCCATGGTAAATCTCTATGTTCAATGTTTATGTGTATGATGAATACTTGATTGATTGTCTGCTGCTCATACATACAAATTGGTAAAGAATATAAAATAGAATCTAGAGTGTTAAAGTTCTAATCTGCATTGATTCACTCCCCCTCTCAGTGCTTGTGATCTACAACAACTTCATCTCATAATCATGCAATTCTTGACTAAATAAGGCAATTGGATGTTCCATCTTATCAACATTTTGTTGCAGCAACATAGCTGAGATTGTATCAATCACTCGAAAGCATACAAAATAAAATGTTTGGTAAAATATGGATTGGAAAGTGTTGGATCTTGTTAAATATCGTGTTTGATTGCTTCAAATACATTATTTCCTTGTGTGCACCAATTGAAAACCACATTCTTTCTAAACATTGAGCTTAGTGGCTTTACATGAATTGTAAAATTTGGAATAAATCTTCTGATAAAGTTAATTCTTCCCAAGAAAATTTACAACACCTTTTTGTGATTAGGTAAAGACAAGGACAATATTGCACTTACTCATTATGGATCAATTGTGAGACCTTATTTGGATACAATATGACCAATAAAATTACCCTCATGAACTTAAAAAGACTCCTCTTTGGGTTTAGGGAAATACCAAATTGTTTTTATCTCTCAAAACCGTGTTTGAGATTAATTATATGATTTTTCATGCGTTTGGAGAAAACATTTATGTCATCCAAATAAACAAGAACAAAATTATTGATTAATCCTTGGAATGCTAAATCCATTGCACATAGGAATGTTTCTCTCGGTGTTCAACGGTCCAAAAGGTAATTTTCTATATGTGTACGTCCCCCATTTTTTGGTGAATTTTGTTTTGAACTGATCTAATTCTTATACTAAAATATTATAATAATAATAATAACCATCAATTAGTGAAATTTTTATGAACCACTTATCCTTTGTAATTTTTTTCTCTATTAATGGTAGTGGATAATGATCTTTCAAGGAAGCTCTGTTTAGATCTCTAAAATCTACACACAACTGTATTTATCCATTCTTCTTTCTTACAAGAACTAGATTGGATACCCATAATGAATGTTTGATAGGAAAAATAATATTAGCTTTGATCAATTTTTTTGAATCTTGTTTCATCAATGGTTTGATCTTAGGATTGATAGGTCTTTGCTTCTAGCATACTAGTTTTTAAATCCAATTCTATTATACGTTGAGCTAAATCTGGGTTAAAAACCTTTAGATCACTATAGCGCTATGCAAAAACATCATCAAACTTTAAAAATATTTTCATGGTTATTACATACCTTTCCCAATTTGAGTGCTTTATCATTTCCAATGACGATCGCTTCATAATCGTCTTATTTGATCATCATATTGGAATTATCACTTCGACACTGGTTGTTTGTGTTAAAAATAGATTCAAGAGTAATCGCTCCTTGAGGAATCTTGTTAGATTTCAGCTGGATAATCTGATCATCATAATGTTGTTATGACCTTTCCTGATTTTTGATTAAAAACATAGCTTCTTCTTGCAAGAAATTGACAATTTGTTGATCTGATTCAAATACTTTCTAATTGATATTGTTATCCAGGATAGAAGGTCTTACCACTATTTTAATATGTTGTTGATCTTTATCTTTCTTGATCTGATCTAGGATATCAACTTGAGCACCAATGGTAGCTAACCTATCTACATGTTTATTCTTCACTCTAGGAATGGATTGAATATTGAAAGCATCAAAATATTCAATTAAATCCCATACCATGTTCTTGTAAGATCTCAACAAGTTGTTCTTAGTCACAACCTTTACTTTTATTTGATTGACCACTAATTCACTATCACTAAAAACTTGCAATTGCTTCACTCCTTTCCTTCTTGCCCACTGAAGACCATGCACAAGAACTTCATACTTTGTTGTGTTGGTGTAAGCAAACTAAAATCTTAGGGCTAAGAAATAATTTGTATTTTTTTGGGTAAATTAGCATGACTCCTCCTCCTGCTCCACTTTTTCTTTGTAATCCATCAAAATATAACTCCCAAAAACCTTCCTCTTACAGATCTATTTTGAAAAGGTTATGAATAATAGAATTTTCCTCATGCAAACAATATGTTCCAAAATATGAATCTTTAATATAACAATGTGGATCAATAGTATGAGTTCGAGTAGCCCATTCATCAAGAAATAAATAAGGAATTCCCTCAAGAAGTGTGATTGGTTCTTGATCGACTAGCTGGTCATTTTCATTAATGATTATGTAATTTGAGTTAATGAAACTGGAAACATAAGGCTCTATGTGGGTTGTTGAGATTGGTTTACACCTTATGGTTACCTTAGTGCCATATATTGTTTTAAATAACATGTGAGACCAGTCTGATGATAAGTAACCTCCAATTTTTTCTCGTGAAATCTCTAGAAAGACATAAAGAAAAGAGAGGAGGAAGATCAATGATAAAAACATCTTGAGGAATGGAGAAGTTGGGGCATACATGCAAGGTTAAACTCAGTCCTTTAATGAATCCAAGAGTCTTTATGGGTGTTCCATCAAGATGAACTACTCCTTTAGAAAGAGGCTCATAATCTAGACCAAGTTTGTCAACAACTTGTTTGGGCATAACTAAGCTAGAGGCTCTAGAATCAATCATATAGTTATGAACTAGATTTTGACCTATGATCAATGAAACATAGAAGGGAGGTGTTTTGATACTTTTGTTTTCTTGATATTATTTTGAATCAGATGTATTGGTGATCACAACCTTAGATGGTTCTTTAGATGGTAGATTAAAATATCGAGAGTTGATAAGGCTTCTTGCAAGAGGCCTTTTTAAAGGAAGAGACAAAGTATCCCATATTGGTATACTAACTTTGGTTTGCTTCATATTCTCAAGGATATTAAATTATGGAGTACTAACCTTCTACTGTAATTTTCTAACCGCAACACCGCGTCTTGCATTGGAGGCATAGAACTAGATTCTCTTGCTGATTTTGGAATTTTATAGAAAACTTCTTTGATTGCTTTTTTCGATTTAAATCGGAAAACAAAAATTTGTAAAACTGAAGTAGGATGAGAATTTATCTTGTTAGTAGGTTAATCCATTTCTAATACTCTTTTCTTAGACCTTGTGTTCACTTCCAAAGAAGTAGAACTCTGATTTTATTGATTATCAAGTTGATTTATTCCATAAAAATCAGCCTTTTTATATTTTAGAACGTAACATCTCCTTGTAATGACATTGTTGAAACTTATTGTTGTGATGGAACCTCAATTGATGAACTATCAAGCTATTTACACCATGAGTGCTTGATTCTAGATACATTTGAAGTATGAATTCGATTGTGAGTTTGATTGCATGGATAACACTTTGCTCATAATATTGGATCAGACTATTCGAACTAGTTCTAGTGCTTTAGATGTGCTAGTAGCATTAGGATTCACTATTTGGATGGGTTTGGAATTAGCAAAATGATTCTAATTCTATAAATTTAGTTGAAAACGAGTTCTATTCTGTTGATTGGGAGGATAGTAGGGTTTGAAACTTTGATTTTTCTTCCTTTTGATAACAACTATCTCATTCCAAAACTCTTTTAATATGCCTTTTATTTATTGTAAATAATTTGATTGGATTGGGGTTACGTTGATTTGATTCAAAGGATGAGAATTAGGTGTTGGAATTAGATTAATTACGGGTACTTCGTAAGAAGTGGAAGGAGTAATATTTTGAAAGATGGGAATGGGAGGCCTTGGAGATATTTTTCCTTCTTGTATAAGACTATTTTTGGCTCTAATCACTATGTCATAATCATCGATAGTTTCTTTCCACCCATTGATTGTATCATTGTTGAAATATCAAAATTTAAAGCTCTTAAATAATATAAGAAAGTGTACTTAGAAGTAGGCCTTACCAATTATGGAATTTTGTGCCAAGACCTTTGAAACATGTAGTTAAAATCAGCCATAAACTCTTGTGGTGCTTTTTTTTTATAGTACTTATTTGCTCCAATAAAGGACAAATGATTTGATTTATCCTTTGCAGAAAAACTTCTCCCAAATGATCCCAATTGGTGGTAGAATTAAGTGAAATTACCCTATACCATTGCAATTCTTTTCCTCAAGGAAGTGGTAACAATCTAAGCTGCAACATCATCTTGAGTAACATGCTAAATAGAGCATATATTGACAATATCTTTTACATGTTTTATGGGTGTGTTGGTATCCAAATTTGTTCTCCCTTTCAAGCCGAGCAACAACACATATTGGACATGGAGCTTAGAGACAAATAGATCATAGTGTGTGTCATTTTGTAGCGGGGATGAGATCTAACTGGCCCTTTGTTACTCAGATTTGTGGAGAGATGGATAACACCTTTAAGAGGATGTGACTTGTCCTCACTACTTTAGGCTGTGCCTCTTCGACTGTGGTCAGAGGACCCTTAGTGCAACCTCTGTTTGATGAAGGAGATGAAGATATTCTTCTTTTGCACAAATTCTTTGAAGAAAACCTTGGGAAAATACAGTCAATACTCTATGATTGAACTCTTAAGAGTTGTCACTTCTAAACGATGGAGATACTTTCAACACAAGGCTAAGGTTACTAAAGACATTAAGAAATCCTGATTGTTCTGCATATTTTAGTAAGTAGATTTTATTCCTTTGTTGATATATAGGGAAAACAAGGGTAGTTCAGGGTGGATTCATGGTTTTTTGAATGATTTTGGTGGGAGATGAAGCAAGATAAAGTTGATTATACCAGATCTTTGAAGGGACCTCACAACAATGAAAAAATCAAAAATAGAAAGCTTCAGAATAGTTAAGACATTCCTTTAACCAAAAGGCATGCTTCAATAGAGGCCCAGATCAACACATTTTCACATAATCTTTGAGACTCTAACATGAAGGCTTGAATTAAAAGAATCAATTAAACACCAAAGCCTTTGATCAATCACGACTAAGGCACACCCAAAGACTTACAAACAATATTTATCAACAAATGACAATGAATTGATTTTAAATTTGTTTATCTCATCCAAGATGAAGGATCTTCTTGAAATGAAATTGCAAATACCATTAAACTGTCACAAGGACGAGATCCTGTGTGATTTCACAAAGATTTCAATGTAAGATTGTAATAGGAATGAAAGAAACTATTTGCATACATTGAAACAAAGCAGACAAAAATTGCTAGAGATTGGACACAAATTAATTTCAAAGTTGCTTAGATACATCAGCAGGGGAAAGATTCCATAGAATTCTCAGTACTCGTCAATGGCTATACATCTGCAACCAACTTGACATCATATTAAATCTAACACAGAAGAAAATAACAGGTTATCTCAGCTTGGTTTCTCAGGAAGATGACTTTCTCCAATTTTCTCTCAAGAATTCAACCTTCGACCCTTTGGAAGAGTCTTCTCATTGCATTTATACATTTTCACTCACTTAATTTTCCCCCCAAAAGAGAAGAATATTTAAGGGACCTTTGCTTGTGACCGATTTGTCTCAGAAAGTGAAATATAACATTTGAATTAAGATCTGAAAGCTACCAGGTGGACCAATTGTGAACTGATCACGTTTCTTGGGCCCTCGACTAATGACTAGGATGCCATGCCATAAATTTTTGGAATCCTTCTAATCATTTTGATTCTATCATGATAAATCCCCTTTTTAATCATTTTCCAGAGGCTCTACATAACTAGATCCGACGTGTAATCCCTTTTTCTTCCGAGGCAACACCTTTTTCATCCTTTGCGCCCTGTAACTTTCATTAATTCATCCCTTTCCCTTTCCTTCCTCTGCAACTCGTCCCGTATCCATCTCCTCCGGTAATTCCTGTTGTTGCAGTTCCTAAGCAATTCCAACTTCACAATATCGATCTTAACAATCCTTGGACTTTAAATTTAAGTCTCAAATCCATTTAATGACACTTTGCAGATAGAGACGACAAGAAATTTCATCAAAAATTGATGAAAAACAATGTATTTGCATCTCCAAGAGTCTTGGAGCAAAAATGGTAGAAAAAGATGCGATTCCTAGCAACCGTTGATTTTTCCCCTTCTCCACCTTATTTGTAGCCATCCACATGTTGCTTTGGTGCAATAGCAAAGTCGAGTACAGGGCATGTTTCCAAACAAGCGCAGGCCTTCCACGTGCCCTGGGCCCAAGAAAAACATCTTTTGGCCTTTGAAAATATCCAGTGTAAAAAGGAGCCAGCAGAAGCCTCCATGTGTCTTCATGGTGCTCTTTTGATATGCTCCCCAAAAACAGAGACCCCAAATGAGCACGGGTTCACCACTTGTCTCAATCCGGCAGAGTTTGTTAAAAACTTGAAGGTTTAGCGGAAGGCGCCATGTTTCTAGGGTCCGAGAAATTTTGCTATGACCATTGAAAAGTCCAAGAAAAAGGCGAGTGAGCGAAGCCTCTCAATTTCCTCTTAGCACTCTTTCAAAATAAAATTTGGGGTCGGTCCTAAATAGGCGCGATGCCTCTACATGTCCCAGGCCTTTCAAAATTGCTTTGAAAAGTTTAAGTATAAAGTGGAGCCAGCGGAAGCCTCCACATGTCTCCCTATTGTAATTGTTAAGGTGGGACCCTGAGGTGGATCTTCAAATGAGTGCCTTCCCTCCATGTGTCCGAGAAACAGAGTTACATCGCATGACTAATAAAATTTTCAAGTATGGACAGAGTGAACGGAAACCCCATGTGTCCCCTCGGCGCTCTTTTGATATGGAGCCCAAAAGCGGAGACCCCAAACAAGCGTGGGCCCTCCATGTGTCCATGGTCGCCAAAACTATACTGGCCGCATGAAAAAATTGTCCAAGTCTAGGCAAGGCAACGGAAACCTCCATGTGTCTCCCCGACATAATTTCAAGGCCAAACCAAAAGGTGAATTTTCAAACAAGCACCATTCCTCCATGTGGACAAGTTTTTGGTAAAAGCAAGCCTTATTGTTTTTAGAGTGTACTGCCAAGCTGCACCCAACCAAAAAGGGCCACGTTTCCACTGATGTTGAGATGTGAATTTGATTAGGAAAATACACCTGTCAAATTGTAAAATGCAGGAAAATCACCATTTGAGCCCGGAAATGAATCTTTCTTCAAGGACAAAGAAATTGGAAATGTTATAAGACCCAAGTACGATCCACCAAGCCGCATCCAGTCAAATTTTCAAAGGTATTTGGGAAAAAAATGATAGGGACAACAAAATGTGACTGTAGGAAATGGAAGGAAAGGAACAACCCGAGTTTTACACCCAAGTTACAGACTCTTTCACATGGATAGAGGAACGAAAAACAAGTTCTAGATTTTTAAGTGATCATCAACCAAGGAAGGGACTGATCATGGAAAAAAATGGAGGACATAGTTTTCAAGTATCAATACAGGGGAGATAGAAATCATGACAGGTCGACCAACCGCATAATTTCAATGACAAAGGAGGGAAACTAATTTTGAGCACCAACAAGTGTAACCTGATTTTCTCCAAGTAAAAAATGGAATGCTCTTAAGGGAAGAAACTAGGATATCATTATGTTGTGCTAGTAATAATGGGATACCATCATTGAAAGGAACAAAAACCTTATTTCTTTGGATAGCCATATTGATTAAAGTTGGCTATGAGAAATTTGGGAGATGAACTTAGATTTTTTGGAGTGGGAGAAGATTTAGGATATGGTTTGGAGTTTGAAAATATACTCCTCTTAGCTGAATTTAAAGGTAATTCAATGAAATCAAATGGAATACCTTTTGTAGATGATCTAGTTGATACCTTTGGCATGAAATACACATTGATCTATTACCAAAATGTACTTTGAAAATACAGAGTCACTAGATGTTGGAGGAATGTGTCTATGACAACGATATTTTGCCAAAAAATCAACTTTTGACAAATTATTTACTTACGTGTGCATCCCTCTATGTGTTACTTGTAATGAAACACTTGAAAATATGACTCGAATTAAAACAAAGAGTCCCACCGAGTGTGCAGAAATTGTTGTCACTTTGAAATGTACCCTTGGAGAATGGTGTGATAACTCTCCTTTTAATTGACAAAATGGAAACACTCCTAGGTTGTGGGTGACTTGTATGCAGAAGTGAGTCTACGAGAGAGGTATAGTTCCCCTAGTGCAAGCACATAAACTATTTATATTTCCTAATGATAACTCTCCTCTAACAAAAAGAACAAGGAAAAAAAAAAGGAGGGAAAGGAAAAAAACTATAAATATGGTGATACTCAGAATGTTTTGAGAACCTCATACCTATTTGGATCACACAGATGAAGCATGAGAGACATAGACATCATACACTAACCACAATGGACTATATCAAAGTAAAATTGATTCATAAAATGGTTTGAAATGAGTTGCCAAAAGAGAAGAAGGGGTAGTAGATGGATCCACAAAGATCATGCATATATTAAACACAATCTATGACCTCTAAATTGACACAATTATATGAAGGCATAAAGGTTAAATTGATAAAAAACAGATAGACATGTATCACAATATATAATTAGTCTAAAAAGAGTTATGTGCTAAAAACAAATTATAGGAAGGTAAAAATACTCTTTTATTGCTCCAAGAGGTGGAATAAGCACATAGAATTACTCATGACCTTTTATTTCTCACTCGAAATATTGAATGACTCAAAATTAATGAGTGTGAAGCCAATATATTTTATTAAAATGTGTTTTGGAATTTTTATAGAAAATTTGAGAGAGAGAAAGAAGGAGCGTTCGAACATGCAAGTATGAATCCTAAAAATAAGAAAAAGCACATGCATCTATGATCTTACCTTTCGTGTCAAAAATAGCCTCCTATGCGTGAAACATGCATTTCCTTCTTTGTTGCTTTACTTTATTCTAAAATAGTCTTTGCAGTTTGCTTTTATCCAAAATTTTGCTCCAAAATAAAATTACATCCTAAAAATAGAAAAACAACTTTCTCACATGTTTTGATCTATTTTTAGAATTGTTGGAAGATGAAAACAACCACCCTTGCATGCTTTAAATCTGTTTGCAGTTTCTTTATGTATCATTCTTAAAGTTGTGATAAATATAGCATCCCATGTTTGAAGGGAAGAAAATAAAGCATCTACATGATTTGATTGATGTGTAAGGGATTCCTTTCTTGGATTTTATTTTGTTACGTCGAGTTTAGCACGAGATTGCATGCCTTTGTATCACAGACTTTAATTTTTCTTCATTATGCAACTTTTTGTTTGTGTTCCACATATTTGTCTCCTAGTCATGTGGCTTAGCCCGTGGCTCTTATTTCATTACCACTCTTTGTTACGTGGCTCTTCACCCCTACCCTCGTGGCCTCCCGTGGATTGGTTTCTTTAACACATGGCTTTGTGTGCTCCTTTGCGCATAGAATTTGTTCCTCTGTCTTGCAAAATTACACATGAAATTTTATTACTACTTGATCCACGACTTCTCATATCCCTTTGTGGTCTTCGCACGTAAATCCTAATGTTTCTTCACTCTTTTCCACATATAGTTTCACACGGGCATCTTCCTTGTATTGTGTGGCTTTACAGATTCTAATATTTATATTGTACTTGACAAAAATTTCTATTTAATGTCTTCATGTGGATTTACGCATGTGTTTCGCATGGTTATTTCCTTGACGCACATATTCTTGTGCATAATTACGCACAACTTATATTCCATTTTACTGGGATTATGTCTTGCGGACCTTGCGAGATCTTTCTTTTGTCACATGGACTTGTGCGTGTCCTATTGCCTTCCTACTAAAGCGTGACAATCAATGTATTCTCCTTCTTTGATCCTTTTTCCTCTAATATTGAGTTGATTGAGCATGAAATTTGACAAGTGATCCGAATAATCACGGGAAGCTTATTTGGATAACAATTCCTCTAGCTCATTTACAAGTAACTCATTATATTTGTCATCATAGGGTTAGGAGCTAGGGGAAGTTTGTTATATGATATTGATGTTGTGGTTAAAGGATAATTGTAAGGATTTTGGGGAAGATGAAAAATTATAAGTATTGAGAGTTACAATTTTGGCATCAAAGGAACTTTGCATTCTTATCTTAGGAATAATCAAACAAAAATATGTTATCAAGTAAATATTTTTCATCTTACATGCAAGTGTAGTGATACCAATATTAAGGGCTTAAATAATAAATTAAATATATGGTAAAATAAGAAACTCCTTCGTAGGAATAAAAGTAGAAGATATGGTGATGGGAATTACACATGTCACCTTATTACAAAAACAAGGTTGTAAAGAAAGGGGGAAACTAAAAAATGATTGAATTGGTTAGGTCAAAATTCTTGATCTTAAGAATTATCTCAACAACGTCATCATCATCGATTATAGTAGGTTAGTTGGTATATTTAGGAAAATTTTGGGGTTCCCAATATATCCTTGAAGGTATTTAAAAAAGAGTTAAAGCATCGATACTCTTAATAGGACACAAGGTAGCTCCTAAGAGCGTAGATTTTGTAAAACTTATGTTACTAAATATATTAAAAGCTCCATGGGTTCTGATTTAATAAAAATAAAAATTAATTAAATATTATGTTTAGAGTAACTACGTAATAAAGGATGTACAAATGCTAATATATAATGAGACACAAACAATAAAGCATATGCAATATGAAACCCTAAGTAAGAAGGAGAGATAGGAGGACTTAGCTGATTTCTTAGTGAATGAGAAGTGATTTGGGAAGATGAAATAATGAAACCGATTGAGAGGAGATTCATAGACACTTGCTTTGAAGGTTATGAAATTTGAAAATGCACAAGACAGAGCACCCATGGGAGGTCGGGGAGTGCCCAAGAACTATCATCTGGATATGGGTGTGTGTTTCTAGGTAGATGTTGTGGATTTGGATTTTCGGTGTTGGATAAGCTTTGCTGTTGATCCTTGTTTTTGCTTTTGATTCAATGTCCGATCTGCTGATTTGTACTTATAACTGCAAGAAAGAAGTTCACCTGCACATACCCACAAACCACATCAAACCTAAAAAGGAAAATGTAGAATGGGGAGTCGGATTGACCCCGATAGTCACCCAAAGAGTGAACTTACGACCGAGTGTTGCACTACATCTCAGACTCCATGTAGTTCTTGTGTGTGTGTGTGTGTGTGTGTGTGTGTGTAGAAATTATGCCCTAGGATTCCCTTGTACAAGTTGCACCAATGATGATAGTGGGCTAGATCTAGAATATAGAAGATGTCTAACATGATGGAATAAAATAGAATTCCCCTTCCTATGTTGTGTATGTAAAAATATGCATCCCTTGTCCCTTGTATGAGTGTTAGATGGATGCATTTGATGCTCTTGTGCCTTTTAATGCAAGCTTAGGTGGTAGTATGTAATGCTTAGTGCTTGGTCCTTTATTTTGAAAACATAACTATGTATTTATATGATTCCCTTGTTTGAATTTTGTAATTAACAACTAAAAGGTTGACCCAAAGTGATAAAAAGTAATTAAGAAGAGAAAGGGGTCCAAAAGGATAAGAAAAGGATAAAGAGGGATAAGGAGCTCCCGGAGAGCAAGAGCGCCCGACGTTAGTGTCTTGACTGGGTAGTAGTGTCTAAGGCCATATAAAGATAAAATAGTTAAATGCCAACAAGAGTGTAAGATGTATAAAGCCAATAAAAGTGCAAAAGACAAAGCAAAATGCTAAAGGGAGTTATCAATTACTAGTTTTTTTACTTAGGAATCATGTAAATGCTAGCATAATTTTGGAACCTAAATAATTTTGGGACCTAGATTTTGTGTCTACATTTTCCCCCAATTTATGTTGTTGATTAAATACTCAATAACATAAATTAGATATAATATGTGTACCTTATGATCCTATAGAGAGTGTGGCAAATAGTGTGTTAAGTGGACAAGTAAAGCATGAAGTGATCGTAAAGAGAAGCATGAAGACTAGGAAAAGGAAGTGGACCCTAGGGGTGAAGCATATGCATAGCTTGTACCTATTGTTGTGCTTGTATTTGTTGATGTAGGCTACTTCTTGTTGTGTATTAAGGATGGACCTGCAAAATAACTTGATGAAAGAGTAGTCAAAGTCATGTCTATGAAAGATCTGAATAAAGTATGTAAAATTCTGAAAGCATGTAAAAAGGAAAGTGTGCAACTAATGTATAAGAGTGTAAAGGATAGAAAAATGTCCTGAAATGCTATGAAGGGTGAGTTTTTTTGGGAGATCTCACGCCAAGAGTGAGTTTTTAAAGCGATCTCACACCAAGTGTGAGTTTTTGGGCGATCTCACGCCAAGTACAATTTTTTTGGGCAATCTCATGCCACATGAGAAGAGTGTTAGGGAGAGAGGTATAGTTTTAATATCCTTCTATGACTACTTCTGAATGAGCACCACTACGGATGGTGCATACCATGTTGTTCCATGTTATTTTGTATTGTAACTAATTTTAGGAGAGAGAATTCATTTTGTGACTGGAGTCTAGTTCATACTATTGTAGATTTACTCAAAACTACGAAAATTATTTTGTCTTGAGAAAATGTTAGTTTATGCCCCTAGGAAATTAGCACCAAGGGGGACAGGAGCACATAGGAACTGGTTTCGGATATGGGTGCTAGTGTTTGTCTTGTGTATGAATTCCAAGTCGATCTGGACCATTCTATGATTTTGTATGCATGTGTTGTTTCTATACTATGCTAATCTGAATTATAGCTCAAAGTTGTTGTATGGGTGATTTGTTCACCTAATGTATACCCCCTCATTTGGAGTGCATGTGAAAATTATTGGAAAATTCATCCCAAAGGATAGGACTTGATGCTTTGATATGAAATGGATTCTGTAGGGGGTAGGGGATGTGCATGGTAAAAACTAAGGCACATGCAAACAAATTAGGCTACTAGCAAGTGTTAGTAGTAAAATTAGCTAACAAGATGGACCATAAAAGTGTGTTCCACACAAGGGACATCACTTACAATATCACAAGACAATCGGGGCCAACGTGTCCAAAAGCATACAATGATCTTACAAGATATAGGGCATAGCCCGCAAATAATAACATACAATAGAAAACAAGATCGAGAAAAGTGTGACAAATTACCATGGTTGTAGATAGTCTTGCAAGACAAATACTACACATGAAGCACCTATTGACATGTTATAAATATAAAGAGGTGTCAAAGCGTGTATAAATCAACAAAAAGTAGAATAATTGCAATGAGAAGTAGTGAATAATGTAACAATGGAACCCGTGATGTGTAGAATGTGAGAGTAGAAAAGGTAGATGCCCCCATGAGCCTCGACGGGACTAGAAAGGGAGTTCTTGTCTGAAATCATGAATCATGTAAGGAGCTATAAGAGATCTGCATTAACTTTTAGAGACCAAGTGAATGAGCATGTGTAATTATGATAAAAATAATGAAATATTGAGTATCTTTCTAACATAGTAAGCAAAGTGTAACATATAAGTAGTATAAACAAGAAAGAGTAAGTGAAACCAAGATATGCAAATGCTATGATGGTGTGATTTCTGGGATGCAATATGTGAACATGGAAGGAGCCACGTTACTCCTAGTGGATGTGCACAAAGCTGATGTTCATTTATAAATGCCCCCTCGCGATCAAGAATGAACCATAAAACAAGAGCGCGTCATTGGGAAATGGGTTTTTCGTGTGTGAGTAGATGGTATAAAGATATGTCATTAAGCATAGAGCGTAAAGTATGGTGGGTGTGAGGTTTAGTTTAAAATTATACCCTCAACAATCGAGTATGAGTCTTGGAACTAGAGTGTGTCATAGGGTATTGACAGAAGTACAAGATGTGTACCGAGAGGTGTGAATGCATAGATAACTAAGATATGGAGCAAGAAGTGTATAGTGTAGTATTAAAGACTAGAGACAATTGATAAGGCTAGAAGGTGGGGAAGAATGTGTGATGCCCCCAAGTGTGTGACGAGTGAATATTATGACTATCGATGATAGTGAAAGGCGAGGACCCTTTACGATATGCGAGGAGACAAAGGAAAGGTTGGGTTCACTAAATAATTTAATAAAAATATAAATTAATGAAATCTTATTTTTAGAGTAACTCTGATAATAAAGGATATACAAATGCTAATATACAATGAGATGCAAGCAATAAACCATATCCGATATGAAACCCTAAGCAAGAAGGAGATATATGAGGACTTGGTTGATTTGAAGTGAACAGAAGTGATTTTGGCTGATGAAATACTGAAATAGATTGAGAGGAGTGTCATAAAGACTTTTTGGAGATTACGAACTTTGAAAATACACAAAATAGGAGTGCCCACGGGAGGGTAGGAGCACCGGGCGTTGTTGTCTGGATACGGGCGCTGATGTCTCAGGTAGATGCTATAGATTTGGCTCTTTTAGTGTCGGATAAGCTTCGTTGTTGATCCTTTTTGTCACTTTATATTTTTGTTTGAAATGCAATCTGTACCTATAACCTATAAGAAATAAGTTCACCTGTACATACCCACAAACCACATCAAAACTAAAAAGGAAAATGCAAAATGGGGAGTCGATCGACATCGACTTGGTCACCCTAATAGTGAACTTACTACCGATTTCTACACTACATCTCAAATTCCATGTAGTTCTTGTGTGTGTGTGTGTAGAAAATATGCCTTAAGATGCCCTTGTACAAGTTGCACCAATGATAGCGAACTAGATCTAGAATGTAGAAGATGTATAAAATGATGGAATAGAATAGACTTCCCATTCCTATGTTATGTATATAGAAGTATGCAACCCTTGTCCCTTGTATGAGTGCTAGATGGATGCCTTTGATGCTCTTGTGCCTTTGAATGCAAGCTTAGGTGGTATTATGTAATGCTTAGTGCTTGGTCCTTTGTTTTAAAAACATAGCTATGTGTTTACATGATTCGTTTGTTTGAATTTTGTAATTGACAATTAAAAGGCCGAGCAAAGTGATAAAAAGTAATTGATAAGCGAAAGGGGTCCAAAAGGATAAGAAAAGGATAAAGATGGACAAGAGCACCCGAGAAAGGTAGGAGCGTATGGCACTAGTGTCCAAGGCCATAGAAAGATAAAAAAAAATTTAAATTCCAGAAAGAGTAAGATGTATAAAGATGATAAAAGTATAGAAGACAAATCAAAAGGATAAAGGGAGTTGTCAATTACTAGTTTTCTTACTTAGGAGTCATGTAAATGCTAACATGCTTTTAGGACCTAGAAATGTACCCAAGTGCATAGAATTTGTGTCTACACGTTCATATCACCCATTAATCTAGGGAACTTGATACATTGACAAGTGGATAAGAAAATTTCATGCATATGATTTGCTCATGGTCGAAAAGAAGGATCTTATATGAAAGAAGAAAGTTGAAGATCATAAATTTAATTCTATGGTGAGAGGATACACTATAATATGTAGTCAAACGTAGCCCATGGGGGTCACTTTCCTTAATTCGGACTCATGACACCTACTACGAGTAGATTTAAGGTTATGAATTGAATATCCTAGGGATTTAATGAAATATAAATAAGTGACACATGCACCCAAACCCTCATTCATGAGATCTCAATTGACTTGCATATATCCAATATTAACAAATAGGAAGAGAGGAGGGTCATATATTCTAAATTTTACCTCATTTGGGACCATAAAATTGAGAGGAAAGTGAATAAATAGATATTGATATGCGGTGAGATCATTTTGGATAGAAATATATTTACATCATTGAAGTATACTCCCATTTAAATGATGTAATAGGGGTCCTTACTCGAAAGTTGATAGTGAGGGAATATTCATGTCAAAGAGGCATGCCATAATTTGATTGCGATGTTCAGGTGAATTTTATGTTAATTCAAAGAAATGGATTTGACTTGGAAATTTTGAGATCTCCATGATTAGATCTCATTCCTCCAAGATAGATGATGAGATTTTTGGTTGGACTTGAGGGATATTAGTTTTAATATAACCTAAAGAGGCTAAGAGCTTAGGTGATAGGCCATTGTTTTATTTTTTTGTTCGAGTGTGCAACATCAACCATGCATGATGAACAAGACATCCCGAGAAATAATATCAACCCTGTAGATCTACTGATGAATCATGCGTTGGGGATGAAGTTTTCTAAAATAGATGACATCATGCATATTAGTTGAGAATGGCTAATGACATTGATTTGGACATTTTTTCATTTTTTTGTTTTCTAAAGATGATTTATAAAAAAATTAACGTGTAGGGTAGGCCTAAATAGTACTTTAGGTTTGATGATGAGGAGTAGGGAATGTGGTATTGATAGTGAAAATCATGTCTCTCATTTCATTCATTCTAACCACAAAATTAGTGGCCTTTAAGTCAAGATCACAAGTGGTTTCTATAGTATTAGTAGAATAGGTTTCTTGTTGTTTCTCATTTCTAAGTTAAGGAGTTTCCTCAAGATTTGAATGACTAAGTAATGGATTAGTGTATACTTTAAGTTTTTCATTGGTTTGATTAATGGCATTCTGATGATTACACTACTGAGTATGGTTATGCATCGTAATAGATTCATCAAGCCTCTTATGAATCATCTTGTCATGATGAAAGTTGACACAAAGTAATAAAATATAAGTGAAAGAGTAGTTTTTTTCAATCATCATGTGAGTGAACCCAATTAGCATGACAAAAAAATATTCTCGTTTTACCATGGGGAGGGTAGGAGGTATCTATACACATTTGATAAGTCCTAGGGAGATAATTTCACAAATATCCTATGGATAGAGGTTGATAACAATTTGTATGGGAGAAAGGGTAAGGATAGTTCCTCCACTAGATCTAGGAGGGTTGAATTAACATTTTGAATGGATTTTGGAAAACATTTCTAGGATTAGGAGTGTTTATGACTTTGTCACTAGAAGAATTTGTTTACGAGGTCTTGTTAACATGTTTAGGTTATTTTTATCCCTGATATTGATATTGTTTTGATTAGGATTCTCAAATGTGTGGATAAGATAGTATTTCCTACTACCCCGATTGATGGTATCCTCGAAAGTGATAGGATAAAAATACCTAACCTTGTATCAAAGGTGAGGTATTAGGGAATTAACGAAGATCCAGGAAAATACTATTATTAGTAAAGGCATGATTAGTTATATTACAAAGGTTTTTCCATTTCTTGATGAAAGATTAGATAGTTTCATTCTCACGTAATTTAAAGTTGAAAAATATGTCCAATTTGTTCTTAGGTTAGGTTATTGAGCATGAATTTCCTTGAGTAGTGCATTGCATAATCCCTTAGGTTCAAAGCTGGAGCTAGATGAAATAATATGGTACCAATATAAGGCATCACCTCTAAGAGTATTGGCTAAGAGCTCAATAGTAGAATATAATTTATCATTGATCCATTCCTAGTAGATATTTCTAAAGGGAATACTATGATGATTAGATTAATATGACCTATTGTAATTAAAAAATGGGGTGATATTTCTAATATGCATAATGATTGTATAAGGATCCAAATATTCCATTTAAATGGGTGGAGCACCATATTTATTAAAAGAGGTTGCAAAATTTGAATCCCACCGAGAGCGGTAAGAGGATGTGGGGGTGGAAATTCATTCATAATGGCCCACTGATTTTTGGAGGTATATTATTCATTTGAAAAATTACTAAAGCTTTAGATGAATTATTCCATATCAGTAATATACTAAACATAGATGTTCTCTACATGGGATCCCCTTGTTTGAATTACTACTATATGAGATTATCAAGATTAAATATATTATTCCTTTTATTAGATGCAATATAGGAAATATTCTTAACGAGATGTGTCACTCATATTGAAATCCAAGTAAAAGGGAGTTTCTTTAGGAACAAAAACCCAATTGATGGTTTGGGAGTTAGAATATTATCGAGTATTTTGACAGTTAAGGAGATGATTCAATATATGATATTTTAGGAAAGAATAAGAAATATTTAGGGATATTTTGACATGAAAAGTAATATTTTTAGGAAGATTTTACTAATATAAAATAAAATATGAGAATATATTTTATAATGTGAAGGTAACACAATTTGAAGATGGACTAAGATTCATTTTGATTCACGAAACATATGCAAGTAATGAAGTGTCTAATATAATATCCTCTTTCTCTTCCGATAATATAAATTAGTAAAATGAGGTTACCATTCTAAAGTTGCACATAATAGGGTTATAATTCCATGGATTTAAAAGGTGATAGTCTATACTCTATTAAATATGTAGGGTTTCAAAGCATAAGTTGAGAATATGGGGTGACATCTTACTAGAATCACAATTGTAAGATGATGTAAACAAGATAGAGATATTTATGTTAGGGTTGTAAACATGGATTACAAGGATTGATAAGTCATAGATCCTAAAGGGGAAAATTATAAGGTCAAGACCACTAGATAATAATGTAATATATTAATAACATGCTAATTTATTCTAACATATACATGTATAGTAAAATAATCAATAATCAATCAAATATTAAATAACATAAAGGGTATGAGAGGTTATAAATACTTACCTTTGTGCAGATGCCATTAATGCATTGAATTATCCCTAAGGTTATCAATACCTTATGAAAGAGTTGATGTAGATGATTGAAAATGACTAGAAAAGACCTATAAAAGCCAATTTTTGAATACTCTAAAGACTCAAAAGATGGTAAAATTACGATGGACATAGCTCTTATGCTTGAGAATCTTAAGGACTAAATGCTCAAAAAATTAGACTCCAAAAGGTAAGAAATATTAGCTTCAAGACCTTAAGAGAATATTTGCAAGTACAAGAAGACCAAAAATTAATGATGATGAGATGGTAAATGCACTCAAATTCCAAATCTATATAGTGTTCATGATTATACATTACAATTTATTTTAACCGATGGTATCAACCATGGTTGATGTAGTCAATTCTCAAAATAAAATCCAGAGAACATCGATCATGGTCATGTTTGAACCCTAATTATATTTCCTAATGAAAAGGATGTAAAATTTTATAATAGATAGAATATTCTAATCTAATTAAATTATAACATCAATTTTGCATGACTAGAATAATGCAATCCAACTTGTAATGAACTAAGAAAATGATAAACAATAAGTAACTTGCTCAAAATATAAGAGGGGAGAGAGATTTATCTTGTTTAGGAACATTCTAGAATGATTTGAGTGTACCGGTAAGTGTAATAGGAGAAATTGGAAGTCCGGATCCTATACGAAAGAATATAGAATTTCTAAACTTGTAAGTTCATGTCCATATAAGGTATATATGGTCCTTGCAAGTATTGTACAATATCAAATAAGCACTATATGGTCTTGGAATACTTGGTAGTGGATCTTTGTAAATTTTTGAGTGTTTTTCGTATTAGGAATTGATGCTTTATGTAAGTCTCTCTACTTTAAATAGCCTTAGGATGACCCATAATGATCTATAAAAAATTAGAAACCCTAATAAGCTGCATAACCCTTCATCATAGCATTAAAAAATCAAATGAGAAAATCATATGTGTGTGTTTAAGGATGGACCACCTGGTCAGTCGTAAGAATCCTAGTTATTGAAAAAGTCCTAGTACTACACTACATATACTCGATGTGGAACCAAACCTCAGTAGTTCCCCTAGGTTCTCGTACAAGTGTGTAAAGCTAACCAACCCCTTAGGGGTTCCCTTGTGTATCCAAAAACCAAGATAGTTGGCTAACTGCATAATATGGAATGTACCTAGTGTGGTAGTATTGAGATGTGGTGTGACTCATCTATGTGACCTAACCCTTGTTTTGATTGAAACCCTTGTGTAATTCTTGGAGTGAATTTTTATTTCTTAGGACATGGCTCTATGATCTTTGCATGCTTGTAGATGGATGAATACAGACTCTTTGACCTGGTGGAGTGCTTCAAACTTATAGTAGGTACTACCTTAGATGTTATGAAGCTTCTTTGAGTAGATTTATGAACCCTTTGAGCTCTTTTAGAATGATGTTTGCAATAATATATTGTAAGAATGTTTGGTGAGTTATAAAATGATAATTACTTGCTTATATAGTCTTCCGTAGGCAACATATTATGATAAGGTTGACCATAAGAAGATGAAATGACCCAAATAATGATTTAGAATTGAAATTAGATTCGATGATTATGAAGGGGTAGGACTATATAAGTCGTCCAAGGTCGGACCCACATCTCGACCCTTCTATATGGTTTTGGACAAAAGGGATAAACTCCTTAATTGAAAATTTCACAATGAATATCAGATGTTTTATGAATCTATGATTGAATAATATTCCATATTTTTCAATAGAGGATGATGTCAAGATAAGAATTATAGAATGACTAGTAGATATGGTGAGATTGGTTAATGAGTGTGATAATTTGTATTATCAAGGATACAAGATCAAATTGTTCATTACACAAGGATAAGTCACTAGATAACAATGTCTACATTCCCATCCCTTTAAGTGTGTAGTTTAAAATTACATGCTTAAATCGAAAATATTGTACACACATGTTTCCTTCACTTAAAGGGAATCTGTGATGTGTTGTTGTTGGCATACTCCATGATGAAACCTATAACATACAATGTGGTATATATGATAGAAACTGGAATTTAACTCAAAATATAGATATAGTGCATTGTAATTTTTAACATTGAAAAAAGTAAACAAAGGAGATGCAAAAAAAGAAAAGAGTACACTTATTTGTCTTACAAAGGAAGGATCTCCCATTTTTTTTTGCTTTGGATATTTTGAGTGTTCTTTAGAGGTGTTGGAGGATTGAGGGTGATAAGCCCCCAATGTTGTACCACTAGAGATAGTAAATGAGGAAGGATTAGACTACGAAGGACCCACATACTTTGTTCCTTCTCCATTTGATAATGTGAAGAGAGAGGATGGAATATCACTGCATGAATATCATATTTTTAGTTAATGCTTTCCTTTTATGAGAATTTGGTGATATACGTGGAAAGATTAGTATGAGAATTAGGTGTTATTTATGTCATAGAATTTATATGTAAATTCATATAACTCCTATAACATAAGGAAACCTAAACAAGATGAGTCACCATATGTGTAGGAAATATTCCAAGTAATAAATACAAGGAAAATATATACCTACACCAACACCCCCATGAAACATAAATTGGGTGGGAATAAAGGTGGGTCCTATCAACAAGGTCGATGAGGTACGCAAAATACAATGTAACTCTCAAAAAGTGGAGAAAAGGAGAAAATCTAGTGGGAAAAATCCCCTTCAAAAGAGAGAAAAGATTAAAGGGTAACTATAATCCCCTAAAAGATGATGCTGATGTAGCCCACACCGAAGAATATATCACAAGTTAATAAACTTTCTCTCAATGAAGTTTTTGGTGAATATGTCAACAATATGCTCCGATGTCTTAAAATATATGAGATCAATGAACTATCTATGGATCATCTCCTTGACGAAATACATGTGAATATTGATGCGCTTGATCAGGTGATGTTGGAACAAATTCCTAAAAATCTGAATGGTGATTTGGTTGTCATAAAAGATGATTATGGGTCACCTATATTGAGTACCAAAATATTTCAAAATCCCTTGAAGCTAGATGGCCTCAATGGTAGGATTTACATATCCTCTATATTCAGCCTCAATAGATGATAAATAAATAATGTTATGATTCTTATTTTACTAACTAATTAGGCCAAAACATAGTGATAAACTATAACTTGAATTGGACTTACAATTTTGAATATTATCAACCTAGTTTGAATCTATGTATCCAACCAAGTCAACATCAATACCAACTCCATAGTGAATCATGAATATATGTGTACCATAAATGTAGTGAAGAATCCTCTTAGATAATTTTTAGTACAAATCACGAGGCTCTTGTATGAATCTAGATACTAGGCCTACCACATATGAAATATCAGGTCTAGTGCAAGTCAAATATATAAGGTTTCCTAGAAGTTATCGATACAAGGTAACATTGACTAATTGTGAAGTACAATAAACCTCAAGATTGAATCTAGATAAGAAAGGAGTCGGTGATCTATAGGGATCCAGAAAAACACCACTTCATCAAAAAAACCATAATCAGAAGGAAAAATGTGAAGAAACAGGAGAAAATGGTTAAGTTAATAAATTACGTCAGAAGCGTAGCGGCGGTTGTGTAACCACCTTGGCAATTGCGTAACCATCCCTTTACAGAAATTTTTGATTGTGTAACCTCCAAGGTGGTTGCAGAAGCTTTGCTGGTATGTGTATACCGGTGGTCATATCACTATATAAAACAAAACAAAAATAAACCCATGAACAATCGTTGATTTGGAACGTCTAGGTTGTGTCTCTTCCTTGGATGACTCTTCTTATTCTCCAATGCACAAGAGGACATGGGAAGAAAGCTATAAATACAAGTGGAGCATGTGGAATTGAGCAAGAAACCATTAGTGTTGGAATTGATTTGTAGAAGCAAGGTGTATGAGCAGAGAAAACAAGTAGAGAGGGTGGAAGTAACATTGTTGTCTTCCTTCAACTTCTTGTAATCTGTAATCATTTTAATTGGCCAATATATTATTAGGAAGAAAGAGCAATTTCCCTTCTCGATTGTTTTTCCTCAATTGAGGGGTTTCTAGGATAAAAATATTGTGTTGTGTATTGAATTTTCATATTTTATTTGTTGCAAGTAGTTCTAAGCACTAGAATTCATTCACTAACTTTCAGAACTATCATTTTCAAGTAAATTGGAAGTAGGAACAACAATTGTGTGGTTTTTAAGTTTCCAAAGTAGAATTTTATAGATCATTTTGGTATTAGAGTTGATTATATTATCCAAGGGACTATGGTATTTATTCTTGTGTGATTTTTATGATAGTGACAAGGTCTAAAGGAGAAGAATTAATACCTTGCAATCCAAAGATAGCTACGAAAAGGTGGAATCAAAGGATTAGAGAACAAATGGAAGAAGAGAACTTGGTCCATAGAATTGAGATGTTGGAAAGCACTATGGATAGGGTGTTTCAACACCAAAGGGAACTCTCAGATCAAAAAGGATAACGGTGATTAAACAAGATTCCATAGACTCAATGGTTTGAGATTTAGCGAGAAATTTGGCATAGGAAAGAGCCACGATGAGGAAGATGTGGAAGAGTAGGAAGAGGAAACTCTAGTTGAAAAGGGAAAGGTAAAATTTGATCATGCTCCTTTTAAAGTTGAAACTAAAGTTGAGATTAAAATCTTTGAAGGACAAGTAGATGCAGAATTACTAGATAAATGGTTAAAACAATTGGAGGTTTATTTTAGTATACATAATATCACTGAGGCAAAAAGGATTACCTTTGCATGTCTCAAGATGGATGGATGTGCTCTACGGTTTGGTGGGAAATGCATCTATTCAATTGTGAAAAGAAGAAACGTCCTATTGTAAGTTCTTGGGAGGTTTTTAAATAATTTCTAAGGGAAATTATGTATCATGTTGGTCATAAGACTGATCAGATGATTAAATGACAATATTTTAGACAACCTAGTGGTCAAAGTGTGCAGGATTACACGACAGAGTTTCAGAGGAAATCCATTTTGCTTAATATGGACTTATAGGATGAGGATATTCTTACCAAGTATTTGGGAGGACTTCACACTCACCTACAAAGAAAGTTCATCTCCACGAAACCCAAGGATATCAATGAAGCATGTGTGCAAGCATACTATATAAATGGTGAGAAAAACAAGGAGAAGTGAAGTCAAGGGAAAAGTAGTTAAAAAATCAGCCAAAGAAAAAGCAAGGACAAACAAGTCACAAGAGTAAATGGAAAGGTAAAAAGATTGTTTCTACCTTGAATACTTGTAATGATCCTAAAAAAGTGTAATAATTGTGATATAAATGGTCACACCGATGCTACATGTTGGAAGTTACATATGGAATTACATACAATGAACCAAACTAAGGAGTCCAGGAAGTCCATGATAATTATAAGAACAGATGGAGAGGTAGAGATAGAGGATTATTTTTATGTAGATGAGTGGTGGGATGCACAACCACAAACATGGACAACCACGAATAAGAGGAATAAATGAGTAAGATATTTCAAATCAAAATCCATATTAAGAGGATTAAGGCAAATATTTTGGTTGATATTGGTTCTCAATCTAATTTAATTTTAGATGTGGTTGTAAAGAATATTGGTCTTGAAACTTATGAGCATCCACATCCTTATCCTTTGGGATGGGTGAAGAAGGGTGTAGAAATTCAAGTAACACAAAGATGTAAGTTCAAGTTTGGGATCAATTCTCAATATATAGATGTATTAGAAGTTGATGTAATTCCACTTGATGCATTTAATGTTGTTATCAAGGATATTATATTCATGAGAAGGAGAATCGATATAGATGGGTCAAGGATGGAGTCAGTTACAACATCTTGGAACACCCAATGAAGCCAAAACTTTCCATGGTAAGTGTTAACCAAGCAAAGAGACTAATTAAGGAAAATCATATTCAGTTTGTTTACTTTTATTGAAGAATAAACAAGATGGGATAGAAATTTTAGATGTTTCTAACAAAGGGATGAAGGATTTGGATAGCATAATTAAGTCTTTCCAGAAATGTTCCAAACTCCCAATGATTACTACAAAATGAGACATAGAGCATGAGATTGAACTATTGCGACATTCCCCTCTACCAAGTATCAGGTTGTATAGGAAATCCTTGTTAGAGAGTATATATGTAAAGAAACAACTTTGGGAGCTATTAGAACAAGGGGTGATGTGCCCAAGCACCTTGTCACATGGTTCACCTATTGTGATGATTTCAAAGAAGGATGATTCTTGGAGAATGTGTAGCGACTACCATGCTTTGAATAAGATTACCATAAAGAACAAATATCCACTCCCACGCATAGATGATCTCTTAGACCAACTTCAGCATGCAAGGTTCTTCATAAAGTTGGATCTCAAGTCTAGTTATCACCAAGTCAGGATGAAGGAGGAGGATATATGGAAGACTACCTTCAAAACAAAACAAGGTTTGTATGAGTGGTTAGTACTTCCATTTGGTTTATGTAACACACCCACTACATTTATGAGATTGATGAATAATGTATTGCGGGAGTTCATACATAATTGTTTCATTGTATATTTGGATGGTATTTTGATTTTTAGTGCCACATGGGTGACCATCTAACACATTTGTTGTAAGTCTTACAAGTTCTCATGGAGAAACATATGCTACACAACATGAAGAAGTACGAATTTTCCAAAGCAGAGACACTTGTCTATCTTGGGCATGTGGTTGGAGGAGGAGAGTTGTGAGTGGATCTAAAGAAGGTGGAAGCCATCACTAATTTCTTTCTTACACCAATAGTAGCCACAAAGACTAGGAGTTTTGTGGGAGCATTACAATATATGAGGAATTTCATTCCAGGATTCTCCACTATTGCAACACCTCTACACATAGCGGCCATAAAGAGTAAGGGTTTTGAATGGGGTAAGGAACAAGATCAGGATTTTGAGTAATTAAAATATAAAATTAATCATGCTCCAGTACTTGGTCTTCCTAATTTGCAGCAGCCCTTTGAAGTAGAGACAAATTCCAGCGATTACGCTATGTGAGTAGTGTTGTTACAAGGAGGTAAGACAATATACTATCGTTCTAAAAAATTCAATTCAGTAGTTGAGGGATATTCAATATATGATAAGGAAATGTATGCACTAGTTCAAGCAATAGAGAAATGGAAACATTACTTGTTGGGTAAATAAACTATTGTGCACAGTGACCACAAACCTCTCCAATATTTGCAAGTACAATATGAATTGTAGCAGGAAAGGCACTACAAGTGGATGGGGTTCCTTCAACAGTTCCATTTGGTAATAAAATACAAGAGAAAATCTCTAGCTTGGACATTATTTCTCATTTTGATCCCTTCACGAAGGAAGCTTATGTAGAGGCGTATGCTTAAAAAAACATTTTGGGTGGCATATCAGCATTTGTAGTCTAAAGGCACTAAAAACATAGGTATTGATGATTGCTATCTCAAATATGGGCTGCTCTACTAATGGGGGAAGCTTTTTGTGCCAAAATAAGAAATGATTCTATTGATGAGGAAAACACATACCTCAAAAGTATTAGGACATTTTGTGTTTGAAAGATCATGGCCCGCTTGCAAAGGTATGTATAATGGTCTAATATGCAAGATGAAGTATCTAAATTCATAGGAGGATGTAAAATTTGTTGTACAAACACACCTAAAATCAGAAAGGATGGTTTATATATGCCTTTACTAGTCCCTACTCGAACTTAGGAGGATATCTCTATGGATTTTGTAGGAGGACTACCGATGTCTAAACAATGCCATGATTATCAATATTTTTTTGTAGATAGATTTAGCAAACTGTGTGTTTTTATGGAATGTAAAAAGACAATAAAAGGATGTGAGGTAGCTGAAATTTTATTTTCTAATGTATGGGTGCATTTTGGTTTGCCAAAGTCTATTGTTTCTGACAGAGATTCTAGGTTCTTGGGGAATTTTGGGAATAATTTGTTGGACAAGATGAACACTAGATTACTGAGAAGCACAACCTTCCATCTCCAAATGGATGGGAAAAAGAGGTGGTGAACATGAATTTTTGATTTAACAAAAATATAATTAATGTTAAAACCTAATTATAGAGTATCTAATATAAAAAATGAAGTACATATTCTATGATGTAATATGATGCAAAAAATAAGGTAATAAAATATGAAACCCTAAGCACGCAAGCGAGAGGGAAGGAATTAGTTAATTTATGCCGATCTTGAGATGTTACGAAGTGGGAAAACTATAGAACATGAGGTTTTATGTATCATCAATGCTCGAGAATAAATTATGTTTGTCATGAAATAGGTTGGACATGGGCACTGCACTAGGCCTAGGGCACCTAGGCACCGAGTCTTCTACTAGGCACCGTGATCTGTGAAACCGGTCGAGAACCTAGATTTTACTGTGTCACAAAAATGTCATTGATATTTTTGTTGGTCGCTTATATGCCACACTTTAATCACCGAATGTACCTATAACCTACAAAATAGTTGTTCACCCTGTAAAAACCATATCAAATCCAAAAAAGAAAGATGCAATATGGGGAGTCATATTGACCCTGGTAGTCACCCGATAGAGTGAACTTACGACCAAGTGTTGTACTACATCTCGAGACTCCATGTAGTTCTTGTGAGTGTGTGGAGGAATCATTCCCTAGGATGCCCTTGTGTAAGATGCACTAGATAGAGAGCTATATTTTCTAGTATATGCAAATGTGTGGATGAAATAGATTAGACTTCCCCTTCCTATGCATTGTATGCAAAAATGCATACATTGTCCCTTGAATGGATGCTAGATGGATGCCTTTAGATTCAAGATTAGGTGATAGTAAGTATGCTTAGAGCTTGGTTCCTTATTTTGATCACATAGCTATGTATTTATATGATTCCCTTGTTGAATTTTGTAATGACAACTAGAAGGTTGAACCATAATAAAATAAGATTCCCAAAAAATGAAAGAGGCCCAAAAAGAGTGAGTAAGGTGGAAAGAGGTTAGGGGTGCCCAAAGGAGACGAGGGTGCCTGGGCACTGGTGTCCTGGCTAGGTTCTGGTGTCCGAAGTCATAAAAGACAAGTAAGTAAAGTACCGACTGGGTTGTAGGGTATGTAATACCAAATAGAAAACAAGAAACATAGAAAAAGGCCAAAGATAGTTATCAATTACTAGTTTTCTTGCTTAGGAATAATGTAAATACCAGTATGATATTACAACCTAGAAATGTACCCAAGTGTGTGATTTTATGTCTACATTTCCCCCGCTTTATGTTGTTGAGTGAATACTTGATAACATAAATTAGTTATAATATGCGTACCTTTTGTTCCTGTAGATTGTGATGGTGATAACATGTCAAATAGACAAGTGAAAGCGTGAAGTGGTAAAGATGAAGCATGGAAAATAAGAAAGAGGAAGTGACCTTAGGGGTGAAGCATATGCGTTGATTTGTACATTTTGTTGTGCTTATGTTTTCTGATGTAGGGATACTTCTTGTTGTGTATTAGGGACGGACTGAAGAAAAGAGTAGTCAAAGTCATGTATTATGAAAACTATGTAAAAGTGTGTAAAAGGAAAGTGTGCACTTGATGTGAAAGAGTGTAAAGGATAGAAAGATGTCCGAAATGTCTGTATAGAGTGAGTTTTGGGCAATCTCATGCCAAGAGTGATTTTTTGGGTGATCTCATTCCAAAAATGAGTTTTTTTGGTGATCTCACTCCAAGTATGATTTTTTTGGGTGATCTCATGCCATGGGAGAAAAGTATTGGGGAGAGAGAGGTATAGTGTTACTCTCCTTTCATGTATTCTTCCCAAATAAACACCACTTGTAGATGGTGTGTCCCTGTTTTGTTCCTCTTGACCCAAATTAGTTCGAATTTGTTCCTAGTTGTACCGATTCACATGGAGATATATTACATTCTATTGATGGAGGAATGTGCTTGTATTGCTCTCTACAAACTATTGTGAATTGTGTTGATCCATAAAGATTTGTATGTGTGCCCCTAGAAATTAGCACCTAGGGAGGACACAGAACCCGAGCACTCTAGTCGAGCCTAGGCGTTGGTTTTGTGTTGTGCTAAGGACCCAAGTCAGATTGTGGGTCTTTTTAGTAATCTTGTGTTTCGTTATGATTCTTTGTTGTATTCAGACTATGTGTTGTAGCTCGAGTTGTTATATAGGGTGATTTTTTCACCCAATGTATGCCCCCTCATTTGGCATGCATTGATAGGAGTGTATGACCCAAAAGAGAGGCCCTAATGTTGATCTGAATTGATACCCGCACGGGGTAGTGGATGTGCATGGTAGAAACCAAGGCACATGTAAAAAAAATGGCTATATACATGTGTTAGTGGCAAGAGTAACAAACATATCATATAAAAATAATATAAAAAGAAAGTGTTCATACAAGACAAACCTTGAAAAGTGGGATTCATACATGGGACATCGCTCACAATGTCACAAGAAAATCAGTGCCAAAGTGGCGAAAAACATACAAGAAGTGATCAAACAAGACATCGGACATAGCCCGCAAATAATGGCATACAATAGAAAACAGTGACAAATAAAGTGTAATAGACAACCATGGTAGTAAATGGTCCTACAAATAAAATTTTGCACATGAAGCACCCGTTATCATGTTAGAAAGATAAAAATTATGTCAAAGCATGTATAGATAAATGAAAAATAGTGTTGTAGACAATAAAAGTAGTGAATAATGAAATAATAACACCTATGACGTGTAAGAGTAGAAATGTAGATGCCCTAAAGAGCCTCAGTGGGAATATTAAAAGGTACAATGCAAAACATCATTTTTGCATGTAAGAAACATTATGATCTATATTCACAACTAGAGACCAAGTGAACACACATGTGTACATAGAAAGATAATAGCATAAGAAATATTTAGCTAACATGGTAAGAAAAGTGCCTCATGTAAGTAGTATAGGTAAGCAAGAATAAGTGCAACCAAGATATGCAAATGTAACAAATGAGTGAAATGGAATGACATATAATGTGTGAGTGTGATGGTAGGAGCAGCGTGCCCCCCAGCAGATGTGTATGAGATGAGGTTCATTTATAAAATACCCCTCAACAATCAATAATGAACCATAGAACAAGAGTATGTCATTGGGAAATGGTTTGATAATGTGTGTTAGAAAGATATATCATGAAGCATAGAGAGTGAGTGAAAGTGAATGTGGTGAGGTCCATTTATGATTTAGAACCTCGCAGGTTGAGTATGAACCGTGGAACTAGAGTTCATCATAGGGTAATGACAATACAATGCGTGTATCAAAGGGTTTGTATTGATGTTAAAGAAATATTAGAAATTAAGCATGGAGCATCAAGTGCATGAGATGATAGAGACATGTGATAGTAATGCAAGGGGGAAGTTATGATCCCCCAAAGTATGTGAGTGATGGAGATCTATGTAATGATGTGAGAAGGACCATGCCATGGTGGAAAAGCTGAAAATATGTCTTGGCCATCAATATAAGGAATAGTTTGTTTGAAAAAATGAATTGGAAACAGAAGTAGAGTAGGGTGGAGATGGATCTTGAATGGTGGTAACTTATGTGGGATTGATAATTTTGTAGAAGACTTGAGAGGAGGAGGTGTTGGACTGATTTTGAGAGGAACTTGTTGAGGATTTGGTGATGCGGTAGAAGACTTGAGAGGAGGAGGGGTTAGACCAATGTTTAGATGAGGTTACTTAGTTGGAATGGGTTGAATAGGTGGCTCTTGACTTACTGGAGTATGAACATTAGCAATTATGGAATGATTCTCACTAGACATAGATGGATTAGATTTTAGCAATTGGAGATGAACATGTAGCAATATTTTTGTAGCAAATGAAATGAGACCATAATGCTTAAGGTGGATAATTTGTCATTTTAGAGCATAGAAATCATTTTCATTATGTCTATTAATTCAATGATAATTGCAATATGGGTGAGCTTGGTATTTTGAAATCCGATAAGGAGGGTAGTAATCAGGAGATGGTAAGTTGATCAATTGATGAGTAAGGAGCTAAGGGAGAATATCATATTTCTTAACATTGAGATCAAATTTGAGATGTTTCAGTAATGGTAAGACTTGATGTTCACTGATATGAGCACATGTAGAAGTCATAGAAGGAGAATGAGATGTAGAAGAAGAACTAGCATGGGATTGAGAAGCATCTTTGAGATGTTGAATTTTAGATTTAAGAGATGTAATTGTTGTTTCCATAGCTTGAATTTTATCTTGAAATAAACAATGCAAAGCTTGAATTGAATCTAAGATAGGTTGATTGGATGGAGGATTAGGAGTGATAGAGTCATCAGATAGATGATCAAAAATAACACTTACTTGAGCAAGTGGTGTACTGCGAGGAAGATACATAGTTTCAAGGGTTTTTTTGAAGAACATATTTGTAATGTGGGTGCATTTGAAGCAATTCATGCAAAGATATTGGAGGATATTTAGGAGCCATGAGAGAAGAAAAAGAAGGATCCAAGTGTATTTGAAGTTGGGTTCACCAAATGATTTGACAAAAATAGATTTAATGTTAAACCATAATTGCAAAGCAACTGATACAAATAGTTGAATTACAAATGCTATGATGCAATATAAGGAAAGTAATACACTAATAAAATATGAAACCCTAATCATAAGAGAGAGAGGGAAGGACTTAGATTATTTACACCTGATCCCGAGATGTTACTGGACTAGGAAAAATGCTAAATAAGAGGTGATATGTATTGTCAATACTCAAAATAAAATTTGTTGGTTATGAAACAAGCTAGAAATGGGTGCCTAGCCTAGGCACTAGAGTCTTCTATTGGGTGCCCATGACTGTGAAAATGGCCGAACCTAGTTTTTACTATGTCACACAAGTGTTATTGATAATCATTGTTGGTCACCGTATGTCACACCTTGATCGTTGAGTGTACAGTAACCTGAAAAACAAATGTTCACCTACAAATCCATAAAACCACATCAAATACAAATAAGAAAGATGCAATATGGGGAGTTTAATCGACCCCAAAGTGGTCACCCGCTGAGTGAACTTGTGGATCGAGAATTGCACTACATCACAAAATTCATGTAGTTCTTGTGAGTGTGTGAAAGAATCGTGCCCTAAGATGCCCTTGTGCAAGATGCACTAGCTAGAAGAGCTATATTTGATAGTATATGAAAATGTGTGGATGAAATAGAATAGAATTCCCCTTCCCATGTAGTGTATGCAGAAAATGTAGTACCTTGTCCCTTAAATGGATGCTATATGGACACCTTTAAGTTCTTTGTATGCCTTTGGATGCAAGATTAGGTGATAGTAAGTATTCTTAGAGCTTGGTGTCTTATTTTGATCACATAACTATGTATTTATGTGATTTCCTTTTTTGAATTTCATAATTGACAGCTTGAAGGCCAAACCATAAGAATATAAGATTCCCAAAAGATAAAAGATTCCCAAAAATAACGAGTGAGGTGGAAAGAGGTTAGGGGTGCCTAGAGGGGACATGGGCACTTGGGTGTTGGTGTCCAAATTCATAAAATATAAGTAAGTAACGTATCAATTGGGTTGTAGGGTAAGGCCAAATAGAAAACAAGAAACACAAACAAAATGCCAAAGATAGATATTAATTACTAGTTTTCTCGCTTACAAATCATATAAATACTAGTATGCTTTTAGGATCTAGAAATTTATCCAATTGTGTGATTTTGTGTCTACCCTTTGGTACAATTGATAAGAGGGTACAATACAAAATATCAATGGACTTGGGATGAGTCCTTAGCCTACATTAAACATTCCTTCAACAAGGTGGTACATACATCCACTATACAATCACCTTTTAAAACATGCTTGGGGTATTTACCTACTAATCCACTAGAAATTGTAGTTAGACAATAGGAAGGAGAGATACATGATTCAGAAGTGATTAGAGCAGAAAATTTCATTAAGAGGATCCAAAAAATCCATCTCAAGGTAAAATAAAAATTGGAGAAGTTTCAAGACAAGTACAAGGCTAGGCACAATCAACATCGCAAAGAGTACAAACTTCATGTTGGAGATAAGGATGGCTATATTTGAGCAAGGAAAGACTACAAGGTCAAGCAAGGAAATTTAAGCCACTACAGTATGGAACCTTCACTATACTAGAGAAGGTTGGAGAAAATGCTTTCAAACTTGATTTTCCACACTTCATATAGATGTAATTAGTAGTAAATTGTGAGAACTTACACCTATATGAGCCATCTATACTTGACAAGGAAGAAGAATGTCATTTACTACCTTCCATAGATGATTACATCTTGGATTCACAAGGTGAGTTGGAGGAGGATGTAGTGTTGTAGTAGAAGATCATGGAAACAAAGAGAGGTACACGGGAGTCTTGACATGTTAGACTCAATGGGAAGATACCAAGGTAGACCCGATGGTACTCATAGGAGAAAGTGAGGAAATAATTTCCTCATCCACTCCCCCACTAATATTTTTTGGGAACAATATCCTCCTGAGTAGGGGAGGTGTGATCCATAGGGATATAAGAAAACACCACTTCATCAGAACAACCAGAATCAGAAGGAAAATGTGAAGAAGTAGGAGAAACATGTTGAGTTACAAAACTACCGATTTCTACAAAGCGATGATTGTGTAACCACCCCTCTATAGACATCGGTGGTTGAGTAACTACTGGTCTACAAATGCCGATGGTCATGTCACTATATAAAACAAAAAAATAAGCCCACGAATAGTCACGGATTTGGAACATTTGGGTTGTCTCTCTTCCTTGGATGACTTTTCCTATTCTCTAGTGCATAGGAGGACATAGGAAACAAGCTATAAATACAAGTGGAGCATGTGGAATTGAGAAATAATTTATGGGAGAAGTGCGCAAGAAACCATTCCAAGTCTTTGGAATTGATTTGTAGAAGCAAGGTGTATAAGCGGAGTAAGTAATTAGAGAGGGTGGAAGTAACATTGTTTTTTTTTATTAAGGGAAAATAGTTTTGAAGGGACTATACCCTGTATACAAAATGGCTCAAAAGCCAGATAGTAAAGGTGAGAGAAACATCCAGAAAAGGGCAAAATTGTCAACTAAAGAGGGCTCAACAGCCAAATATTACAATCTAAGTGAAAAAAGGATCTAAACATACAATGATCCAAAAAGAAGTAGGAAAGATAAAAAAGAAACCAAAAGAGAAACAGTAAATAGAGCTCCCAAAAAACAGCTCTAGAACCGCTAGATAACAGCAACTTCGTGCCAAAAAATAGCATCACAACAACCCGTTACTTGATAGCTCTGTCAATCTTGGTCTTGATAGCCTGCAGTGACATGAAGAAGGCAATGGCAGTGGCCTGAGAGGAGTCTTGCATATCCACCTGAGCAATTGCAATATCCCTTTTCTCTTTAGGGCCCCAAATGTCCTCATTAACCCCACTTAAACTGCAGACACTATGAACATGTTGTTCAATGAAATTATAAATGCTTTTGAGGGTAGACAATATGCAGTCATTGCAGCTTTTAGCATTCCCCAATCTGCCATCTAAGGACTGTAGCTTCTTGAAGACTTCAGCAATAACCCCCTCTTCCTCATCACTTTGAAGAATCCCTTTACCCTTAGCTCTTTCCATATTTTTTATAGCCCCTTTGAGCTCTTGTATCTCCTTTTCTAATCTGTCCACCCTGTCCAACAATTCCTCCTCCTTGGGCTCCTCCACCGGTTTGCTAATATGCAGGAGGTTTTCAGCAAGTTCCAAGTCTTTGTGGCTCCTTAGGACCCGTTGGGAAGCATGGATTTTAGCTTTGATGCTCTTGCTTTTCTTCTTTGGAAGTAACATTGTTATCTTCCTTTAGCTTCTTGTAATTTTTAATCATTTTAATTGGCCAATATATTACTGGGAAGAAAGAGAAATTTCCCTTCTCGACTATTTTTCCCTCAATTTGGGGGTTTTCAAGATAAAAATATTGTGTTGTGTATTGAATTATTCTTTTTTATTTGTTGCAAGTAGTTCTAAGCACTAGAATTCATTCACTAACTTTTAGAACTGTCATTTTCAATTAAATTGGAAGTAGGAACAACAATTGTGTGGTTTTGTAAGTTTCAAAGTACAAGGTTACACATCAATCGGAGTTGGCTTGCAATTAGCCGTGTGAAACCAGCCAAGTAAATAGAACACATACTTATATAGTGAAATGGATATCTTTGAGTCAAACTGTGAAATTTGAATCCCAGTAAAGTAATGCAAAAAATTCAAGTCAATCTAGAAAATTTGTCCTATAGAGCTTCTTTCACTATTGTAATGGATGATGAAGAGCTCCCTGTGATGAAAAGTTCATTAACATAAAGAACCAAAATCAAAAGTAAATCATCCTACCACAAACTATAGACATTCAAATCATAATGGTATTAAGAGAACCATATAGTGAGAAGAAAGGAATCCATCTTGGCATACCAATCCCGAGGGTCCTCTTTGAGGCCGTATATTGTCTAAGTATGCAAGCTAAGGAAGAATTATAAACAAAACCATGTGGCTACTTCATGTATATCTCCTCATATATGTCATTGTGAAGAAAGACACTCTTCACATCCATTTAATGAACACTGCAACGATGAAATATGGCATTCGAAAGAGTGAGTTGGATAGATTTTATTCACAACTAGTGAAAAATTATCAATGTAGTCAATGTCGTGTAATTATGAAAAATCTTTTAGTACCAATCACTCTTTAAAATTATCAATGGAACTATTTGTGACATACTTGGTCCAATATATCCACCTGCATCAAACCATATTCCTTCCCTTAGGAAGGTGTGTCAAATCCCAAGTTTTGTTCCTAATCAATGAACTTTACTCCTCCCGCATAGTTGTCTCCCAATCAGATTGACATATGCCTCTCAAAAAAATTTTGTGGATCGAAGCAAAGGAAAAGAATACATGTGGCCCATCCTTAAACTCTAAATGTGTTTGTCTGACATCTATAGGACCCCCTACCCAAGTACATGCACTATATAATGTCCGAATATCCCAAAGAGGAACAAAAGTAGGAGATTCGAGAAATAGAATATTTATCATCGAGTCATGGTTGATGTGGATGGAGAGGCAAAGCTCCATCACTATGCTCATTGTCAGAAATAGAAGAATAATAATCCTCATTAGTAGAGATATGCCTAGAAACCTTCTCGGGGATCTTCTCAATATCATCAAAACTATTACAATCATCCTCATAAAATCTAATTGAAGCTTATGGAAGTGGATAAGTATAAGGTGTTGAATCTAGTGGGCCTTCTGAAATTTGACACTCCTCTCAATGAACAACTCATGTGTGGTTGTATGAAGAAGCATGTATCTAATTTAATATAAATGGAATTAATTATAATTACAAAGTAACTACAATAATGAATGTTGTATAAATGCTAATATATAGTGAAGACACAAGTAAAAAAGCATATAAATGTGAAACCCTAAGAAAGAGAGGGAGATAAAGAGACTTAACTAATTTCCGAGCAACTTTGGAAGTGATGTGATCCGGTGAATTGTTGAAATAGATAGAGAAGAGTGTAAATCAACACTCGTTGGAGGTTACATTACTAAAAATATGTTAGACAGGAGCGCCCACAAGAGGAAAGGAGTGCCTAGGCGTTAGTGTCCATTCAGGTGATGGTGTTTATGTGAATGATCTAGATCTAGCCTCTTCTATGCATGATGATATTCGTTGTTAGTCCTTGTTTGTTGCTCTAATTTCACTCCCCGATCACGAATGTACAGTGTAACCCATAAAACAAGTTATCTACATACACATCTCCAAAACCACATCAAATCTAATAAAAAAATATGTAGAATGTGGAGTCAGATTGACCTCGATGGTCACCCAAAGAGTGAACTTAGTACCAAAGTGTTGCACTACATCTCAGACTCTGTGTAGTTATGTGTGAGAGTGTGTGTAATGATGCCCTAGGATACACTTGTGCAAGTTGTATAGTGATAACATGCTAGATCTAGAATGTAATAGATGTATAAAATGTGTGGGATGAAATAGAATAGACTTCCCATCCTATGTTGTGTATGAAGAAGAATGCAACCCTTGTCCCTTGAATGAGTGTGCTAGATGAATAATTTTTATGCTCTTGTGCCTTTTGATACGAGGCTTAGGTGATAATATGAAAAGCGTAGTGCTTGGTCCTTTATTTTGAAAACATAACTATGTATTTATATTATTCCCTTGTTTGAATTTCATAATTGAAAACTGGAAAGCTAAACCAAAGTAGTAAAAATTAATTAATAAGCAAAAGGCATCGAAAAGGATAAGAAAAAAGTAAAGAAAGATAGGAGCACCCAAGAGGATAGGAGCGCCTGCCGCTAGTGTCCCAACTAGGTGCTATTGTTTGAATCCATAGAAAGATAAAATATTCAAATGTTTGAAATATTGCAAGATGTATAAAGCCAATAAAAGTGTAAAATAAAAGAAAAAGGCTAAAGGGAGTTGTCAATTACTATTTTTCTTGCTTAGGAATCATGTAAATGATAGCATGATTTTAGGACCTATAAATGTACCCAAGTTCATAGATTTTTGTCTACATTTTACCACCACTTTATGTTATTAAGTGAATACTCGATAACATAAAGTAGATAGAAGATGTGTACCTTATGATCCTGTAGAGAAGAGTGTTTCCGATAGCATTTTGAGTGGACAAGTGAAACATGAAGACCAGGAAAGGGAAGTGGACCTTAGGGGTGAAACATATGCATAGTAGTGTGTTGTGTTTACAGATGTGAGTTACCCCTTGTTTCGTATTAAGGATAGACTTGTAAAAGAAGAGCGAGAGAGTAGTCTAAGTTCCGTATATGAGAAATCAAATTAATGCATGTGTATAAGTAAGTAAAAGTGTGAAAGTATGTAAAAGGAAAGTGTGCACATGATGTATAAAAGTGTAAGAGATAGAAAATTTATTCTGATTTGATTGGAGTTATTGGATTTATTGTTGAATGGTGAGGTTTTTGGGTGATCTCATGCCAAGAGCGAGTTTTTTAGGCGATCTCACTCTAAGAGTGAGTTTTTTGGGAAATCTCACGCCAAGTGTGAGTTTTTTGGGTGATCTCATGCCAAGAGAAGAATGTTGGGAAATAGGTCTAGCTTTTATCTCCTTCCATGATATTTTCCGAATAAACATCACTACAAATGGTACATCCCAATTTTTCTCGATTGTTCTACTAAGTCCCAATTGTAACTAAAATGTATTGATAAAGTGAATTTTGTAACTAGAAGAAAGTGCATGCTACAATAGAACTATTCTGAAAGTTGTTGGAGATTGTGCTAATCTAAAAAAATGATTGTTTCTATCCCAGGAAATTAGCACCTAGGGGAGGACACAAGCGTAAAGCATTGTTGTCTACTACTGGGCACTAGTATATGCTCTGTGTGTGAGTTCCAAGTCTGATTTTGGACTATTCTGTGATTGTATTTATGTGTTGATTTTGTATTGTGCCAATCTGTACTATAGCTCTGAGTTGTTGTATGGGTGATTTATTCACCCAAAAATTCCCCATCATTTGATGTGAATGTAAAGATTGTAGCGAGAATGCGGTCCAAATGAGAGGACCCTAATCGATATGCATATCTAAAGTGGATACCTACATGGGGTAGGGGATGTGTATGGTAGAAACCAAGGCACATGCAAACAAGATGGACTAGTAACAAGTGTTAGTATAAAATCTAACATGTAATAGAAGACAATGTAACAAGCAACTAGGAAGACAAGATGGACCGTGAGAAGCGGGATTCATACATGGAAATCGCTCACAAATTCACTAGACAATCGGGGCAGAAGCAACCAAAATCATATAATGATAAAAAAAGACATAGAGCATAGCCCACAAATAATAGCATACAATAGAAAACAATAACAAGAATAATGTGTTAGATAACCATGGTTGTATATAGTTCTGTAAGGAAAATGTATGTTAGAAATATATATAGTATGTCAAAGCGTGTATAAATCATTGAAAAGTAAAGTGAGAGTAGTGATGAATGTAGCAATAGAACTGTGTAGTATGTGATAGTGTGAGAGTAGTAAAGGTAGATTCCCCAGATTCTCAATGAGACCATTGAGAAGATAATATATTTCTCTAAGGTGAAGGCACATAAAAGATGCGTGCATTGGAGCAAGACACATTTGAGGGCGCGGAAGAATAACATAATGAGTGCTTGCCCAAACATTTTGAATTCAAGACTTAGCCATTTTTTAGATAAGGGATATTTTTGGATATAGTGTGCGGAGAAAACAAATACATGAAGACTTGTGGTCCATGCAATGATATCTAGGAACATGCAACATCCGAGTGTCATGCATAGTTTAGGCTAATAAGAGTTAACTATCGGAAGTCTATTATCGAGCACTTGCATGTTGTGCATCCTATTGTAAAGGTGTGTGGCTATTATTTAGTATGTGACCTATTTTGAGAAGTGCATGTGTGGTGAAGGTCAAGTCCCCACCCCTATATATGTAATGATTTGTATGAGTTAGTGTGGGAAAACTATGATAGAGTTATGTTGTTGGTTTTGTCGTGTGCATGACTCATGAAGATGAATATGTAATGTAATAAGCTTTTGTGTTTAACAATATTCAATACAATGGTTCATATTGGCTGGATAATGGTATTAAACATGAGTGAATCTGGTTCTTGCACGGTAAATCTTGTTATAGGCATTTTTTAGTCCATTATATATATGTTCTAAGAATTAGATTTGGTTTATGCACCGTGTGTTGTTTATTGTTGTTAATGAATTTGAATATCAATATACACCATCATGCTAACATTCTATCCAAGAAACTCTAAAGAGGGACTTGGTGCCTTTGTGCGCTTTGGGTGAGTGCTCATCTCTGGCCAAGTGATGTGACAACGCGCATGGGTTATTCATAGTAAATTCCAGTGCATCAAGGACTAGAAAGGGATTCAATGTTGAGCATCATGCATCATGTAAGGAGTTATATGAAAGTTGCATTCACTTCTAGAGACCAAGTGAATGCACATGTGTATATGATAAAGATAATAAAATACTAAGTATCTTTCTATCATAGTAAGAAAAGTGCAAGATGTAAGTAATATAAGCTATCAAGAATAAATGCGAAAAACATATGTAAATGTTAAATGAGCTTGATGGTCCTATATGCAAGATGTGTAGATGGTAGGAGAAACATTTCCCCTAGTGGATGTGTAAGATATGAGGTTCATTTATAAATTCTCCCTTAACAATCAAGAATAAACCATAAAACAAGAGTGCATCATCGGGAAATGAGTGTAGTGCGTGAAAGTAGATGTTAGAAAGATACAATATGAAGCATAGAGCATGAAGTGTGTATGATGTGAGGTTCATTGATGAAGTAGCCCTCAATAGTCAAGTTTGAACCATAGCACTAGAGTGTGTCATCGGGTAATGATAGTACAATGTGTGCACCAACGATGTAGGATTTCTTAAGAAATATTAATCATAAATCGCAGAGCGTGAAGTGTAATGGTAGACACTAGAGACAATTGATAGTAATGTGGGGGAGAAAGTATGATGCCCCCAAGTATGTGAGGGGTGAAGAATCATGTAAACTCATCCAATAGATCATTAGTATCAGGTTTGTAGCCTATAGGATTTGGATTGGAGACTTAATATGCAATAGTGTGAGGTTGATCATATAAAGAGCCTGTGCGACGTAAATTTTACATACCCATATCATATTCTTCATCAGTAAAAGGAGGTTGTGGAAAATCATGTGCATACCAACGAGTGATATTTTATGTATATCTAAGGAATGAATCATTGTATATAGAGACATGGCTGAAGGGCATATGAAATATGATATCAATATGATTAGGATCAAGAGTGCCACCAATATAATCAAGCCAAGATTGTCCAAGTGTGATTAGAGAGGAATGGTGTGTACGTGAAAAGAAGACTAATAAATGGAAGACACGAGAGGCCATATGCAATAGTGATGAGGACATATCCATGATATAGATGAGGAGAGTGAGGTGAGGGGAGGATATCAGTGAGTGTGAATCCTAACTATGTTAATCCTTCATGTGTACAAATAGTGTCAGAACAAGTGGGGTCAAATGGGATATGAGACCAATAAGAGTCATGTATGAAAATAGTGCAAGTGAAACAATCAATCGTGGTGCGAAGTGTACTTGGGGAGATGAAGTAGGTGGTATGATATCCAGTGTATGGATGGTACCTGGAAAGGTATCATGGTAGTAGTGGAAGGAGGAGATTTCTTGAATTGATATTCACATGTGGTCAATAGCAAAAAAGTGTTTTGGAAGTAGGATTAATTGATTTAAAGGGGAGTAGAATTTAGGGTACATAAATTGTCATCAGTGAGCTATAAAACATCAAATTCATCATCAGAATCATCAGTACTAGCATTATCTTGTTGGATAACATTGTCAAGGATATTAGGAGTGGAGCTAGATGTAAGGTTTGGAGGAGTAGTGATAGACGGAGATGAGGTGGGTGATATAATGTTGGTGGTATGCGTAGGGATGGAAGGGAGGCTTGTGGAGGTAGCTGAAGTAGTGGGAGCACTAGATTAAATGACATCATATGTATTGATGTTATGGTATGGAATAAGATGCAACGGAGGTATGGGCATGGTAGTGACTGGATCTATGCGACAAAACTTGAATGGGTCAAGGTCATCGAAATGGTATGCTCATATCCATCATGTAAAAATTTAACGCACCGATGAACTGTAGAAGGAACAACATGCATGGCATGAATCCATGGTCTACCAAGTAAGAAATTGAATTGAAATGACACATCGATGACATAGAACAGAGTGGGAAGGATTTTAGGTCCAACTTGTAAAGGTAAGGTGATGGTTCCAATGCATGTGCAAGTAGTGGAATCATAGCCACGAATGAGAGTAGAGGATTTAGTGATTAAACTATTATAAATTTTCATTTACATGAGTAGTGATAGAGCACATAAATTTATAGCAGAACCATTGTTAATGAGTACATGTTTGATACAAATGGAACCAATGGTAGCGGTAATAAGTAAAGGTGCGAGGATATTGCTAGCTAAAGTAGGCAAGATATCTTCATCACTTGAAAATATATAGCGTGTGGTATGTTTTTTAGATCTTCGACTAAGATGGGTAAATTTAACATGATAATTATTAGCTTCAATATATATGGATATTAGGGCAGATCTACGCTTAAAAATCAACAAGTGATTTCATATGCATGCAACCTCCCGAGGTTGTTTCGGGACAACTGGAATACGATGGATGGGATGGTAATGTGGTAGATAGAGTGTAGGTGGTAATTATGAAAATACGTCAAGGGAATCAAATGTTCTTGAATGACAGAATGGGAATCTATTCATTAAGAGAATTGAAGTCTTTCCTTACTATGGCGGGGTGATACTACGATCAAGGATGATCACGGTGCGTATATTGGTGCCAATATTAGTGGAACCAAACAAAACCTAACTCATTGTGGAACATGAGGGAATTATCCTTCGTCATCTATGTATTCCTCTACAAAGAGGGGCATGAAGATACGACGGAAGATGTGGAAAGGAAAAATAAATGGTTTCGAGGTCTAAGCCTTTCTACCTGGTTAGTTAAATATTCCTCGACAATGTATAATTCTTCGTTGAGGGTAATGTGCCGATAATTGTAGGGGGCACATGTTTGGCTCTAAAAAATAACTAGTGTAAGATTTGATCAATATCAATTTGGTTTCACTTAATGTTTGGATTTCTTATAAGCAGGTAAAAGATTCTGAATTATTGTTGTTGTGGACCCGAAATGGTCATGTGGGCACCAAGTCAAAAGAATTGGAAACAAACAAGCAAGATAGAATCCAAAGGGATTGAGAGATAAGTTTAGGTAGCCTAGGCCGTTAGGGAAATATAAGTTGTATTATTTCTATATCTAAATTACCTTGAATTAAATAAAAGATGATCAATTTCTCATTTTAATTAACTTAGTTCGATTTGCAAATATTTAATTAAAGAAAAATAGAACAAGCTATCTAAATGTTTTTGTATTTTCAAAGAGGCTTTTAAAATAAATAAATAAATAAATCTACTTTAACTTCTAATCTATCTTTTTCTGTTTTTCTAGTTATTGGAAATTAAATAAAAGAAAGCTATAGACACAGACAAATAAACTAATTTAAATAAAACAATCTACTTCTAATAAAAAATAAAATAAATAGGGAATATTTGGATGTAGCTATTCCTATGTTGCAAGATGTGAGGATAAATCTAATTCAAAGAAATATTTATTCTAATTTGTAATTGTGGAAATCTAACTTCTTCTAATTGCTTCACCTAAAATCACGGGAAGAAAGAAAGCTTCTCAGAAGCAATTTCCTCTTTCCCATAAGACTTCCCCGGTAAAACAAATAAATTACACTGAGTAAACTAACAATGAAGAAATAAAATGACAAGCATAGACACAAAAGATTCCTCAAGATTCTTTCCCTTGTAGATCCACAAGGATAAGTAGGGAAGAAGATATCAACGGAAGTTTTCTCATACGCATACAAATCTAATAATGAAGAAATTGAAATACATGGATGTTCTGAAACAAAGAAATGAAGAAATTCATGCACAAAATCTTCCTCCAAATTATTTCCCATGTAAATCCACAAGGATAAGCCAAGAATAAAATATCAATGGAAGCTTCTTACTAATAACAAAGAAACTACTAATTCTACTTCTTAAAACAAGTGTATTGCTTCTTTTAACAACAATATTCTAAAATGAAAGCTTTGAAGAAATTGTAAATACACCCCCAACCTAGTTATTATAGAACTGTGAAAAATTCTAAGTGTGGTGATGATTCTTTTGTCTCCTCAACTTCCTTTCTAGAGATGAGAGTCCAATTGATCCAGAGAATAGTGTTGGTTGATTGTAGAAAAAATCAAGAAGATGTTGGAGTAGACTTGTTGCAGGAAAACTGGTCACAAATGCAAACAGGAAGCAATAAAGCAATGTAATTTGTTTCTTTTGTACTTCTTAGCAATATTTTTCATAGAGTAAAAGTGTAATTCAAATAAAAAATATCCAACCCATGATATGGGTAAAAACTTGATTTTAATAGAAAAATGCGAGAGAAGAAGAAGTCTAACACACTTAGCAATCAAGAAGTGCCAAATAATCCAAAAGAGAGGTTGTCAACATTTTAATAATAATAAATAGAGAAGAGGAGTTCAATACATATCCAACACGTCGAAATGAAATGAAATGGTCAAGAAACAGTAAAAGACACTCACAAACCACGAGACATGCGTTGAGAACACATAGTTGATTCTCATATTAAAGCACATGGAACTACCGGTGTGCACAGATCGTGGTTACGCAACTATCGTGGTGGTTATGAGACCATAGATTTAGGAAGATGGCGTTACGTAACCGCCAAGGTGGTTACGTGACTTAAATTCATGACAACCTCACAATAAGTAAAAGATGGCTCAGAAAGATAGAAAACTTTGAACCAAGGATAAATAAAGAAAAATAAGCATACTAAAATTAAGGGCAATTTCATATTTTTGTTGGAAAAGAGATTTTCATCATCGATACTTTTACCATACCACCGATGTAGCACCTATGTAATTTTGGGTGCATACATATTGCCCCCTCAAAGAATTATTTTAGCCATGAATGGGCATAAAACATGAATTCGAGTATGGCGCTCCCAAATAGGAGAGTTAGAAATTATACCTTAATCACCAGTGTGTTGAAACCACACAAATCTGACCTTCCCACCACCTACAAAAGAGTGATGGGAATAAAGAGCAGATATAAAACATGATTAGAAAAATAATCTAAAATAAAATGACAAGATTACTTACTGTATCCGTGAGGGTGAGAAATATACCTTCTCCAAAGATGCTGACCTTGCATACACTCACTCAAAGTTATATTAGAAAATCAAATTTGAGTTATATAAATCACTTTTTACTATTTTTGGAAATATTTTTCACATTTACTCCTAGCTATTTTGGAGCTCTAGACCTCGTGTGACCATTTCACGCAATAATACAATCAAATCAAAAGTACACACAGCTACGATGGCAAAGCCTCATAGACAAGTAAGTTCTATACATTTCTTTATAGGGTAAGTGCAACAAGTTGGTGGAAAATTAAGTGGACATAAAACACGAAATTCGGGTACCACGATCATAGTTTTTAAATTGCGCTCATGGAATTGTTTTTATAGGTTTGGTGATTTCCAAACCTAAAACCGCAATCGCGGTCCTCTGAGACCAAAAAAGCAAACCCGCAACTCCTCATTTCCCCCATTTTCCTTTCGAACCGTGATTTCTCCTCGACCTTTGGCACTTGTGCTTTGAATACCCCCTAAAAATTTCTCTTCAGACTTCTAGATTGTGATAGTTTCAACCATGCCACTAAGAAAAAGAGGTAAGCCCTCGATTTTGATCATTTTTTTTACATTTTACGTTATTTTCATGGGTTTTTCAAAAAAATTATGTATACAATTTTTTTGTTTTGTCAGTTGCTCGGAAATCTTGTAATCCCGCAAACCATTGAAATTTGCCTCAAAACCTCCAAACATTCCTCAAAACCCTCCAAACAATCCTCAAAATCCTCCAAACACTCCTCAAAACCCTCCTCCAAACATAGATCCACCTCTTGTGGCTCCTTCTGTCCCCACAGAACTAGCAAGAACACAAGTTGATATCGTTGGAAGAATCTAACAAAATAAAATTTTCATTGAGAACCTTATTCATACTATAAGACAAAATCATGCCACAAATCCGTCCCGTATGACTTTAGCCAACACATTACAACATTGATTGGCGAAGTCGACTCTGCAACCAACGAAATAGATAGATGGAATACCTTTATAGGTGATTGTAGGTGGTGGTATGCAGATAAATTATCCCATGCGGCCGTAAAAGACAATTTTTTTTTGAAAAGACCGCATTTGTGCATTATTTACTAACCCGAGAACCAATTCCCCCGCAGCTACTCACAAATGGTTCCTAATCCATTGGTGCCACGATGACCGAATCAAGAACAATTTTTGGGAATGATGGTGGATGGTTTTTTATTATCCACCATGCAACAAGAATGAGGTTCCTCTCTATTTTTTGAAGAAATTATATTGCGAGTTCATGCTTAATGAGGTCCCAAATTATTTTGACTTTTCTGAGTTTTATGGGCAAGGAGGTGGCTCTGCACAGAGTAGACCTAGTGCATGCATAGGTCAACCAAGGATCCCCATGCCCCAAAACCCCTACGCCTTGATTATCCCTCCCGTAGTGAAGGAGGTTGTGGAGATTGACACACTACATGCATTGAGGGAGCTCATTGACACTATGACCCAACATAGTGACTAGATTACATCTGGTGATGTTGGTGGAGGTGTCAGTTCTAGCGCACCACACCACTGTGGATCATGTGGTGCCGTATGCACTACTGAAAGCTAGACATCATTTGCTGGATCACATGATTTATTTTCTCTAGATGATATGATGGCAGATGTTTTTGGAATTGGTGAAAATGATCTTGGCTTTCATAGGTAAATGTCAAATAAATATTATATATATATAATAGTTTAATTCATGTTTGAGATTTTAATATATATGTCTTTGATTATACGTCATGTACATACATGTAAAAACTAATTTTTTAATTTTATTTTAAATAGAAAGAGTCAATGAAGGAAACATCCAAAGATCGACATGCTAGCATCTGTAGTTGGGTATGTTACAAACGTAAGTTTCAAGTTGTACTTACATTTCAAATTTCATTTGATTGCACTTTTATTATTATAATGTTTCACGTGTACATGGCCATATTAATATATGTTTGTATTTAATATGCAGGATCTGGTGGGTCATCATCTACTCTAGGTGAGGCTCTTTGGCATGCCTCTTGTGACTTTTACGTAGATTAGTTTTCTGTTATCCATATTTTTCCCCATGGTAAAATAGGAAAAGCCACAACCCATACGGGAAGAAGCAGAGAAATCACATTCAAAGCATGTAAACAAGTTGCAGAGGGACTCTACAATGGAGTGGTGGGGCCTGTAAAAGATCAAACAACCTTGTGTAGTAAAGAAATTCAAGAAATGACTCTGTCGAGTGAATTCATGCTTCAAATCCAAAGCAAACAAACTCAGGCAGGATCTAAAATGAAATAGCAGAGTCGGAGCGCGAGGCCGAGTGGTGTCAAAGGAGCCAGAGGCTCGAAGAAAAGAAACAACAAAGGTTCAAAGCCGTTGGGCTCTCAAACGACTTAGAACGAGCCTCAAAATGACTAAGTATGGAGGAGACAGTGGACACTGCCAAGTGTCAAAGCGGCGCACCTCCAAAGATTAAATCCCAAGAGGCAGACTCAAACAAGCGCCAAGCCCCCATGTGTCCCAGGTCTAAAGCATGGGCAAGAGTCAAAAAATTTAAAAGGTGGCTAGGGTGGGACTCAAAAGAGACTAAGTATAGAAGACTCAGCAGAAGGTGCCAAGTGTTGGCTCGGCACTCCAAGATAGGAGCCCAAGGTGGAGACTCAAACTTGCGCTAGCCCTCCACGTGGAAAATGGTCAATAAGGGTCAAAAAAGGAGAGCGGGCCCAAAATATCTAAGTATAGAGTGAAGGTGGAAGGTGACACATGTCTTAATGGTGCTCTTTCAAAAGTAAGATTTAGGGGTAGTTTTCAAATGAGCGTGAAGCCTCCACGTGTCCAGGGTCAAATTTTTGGCCCCGCCAAGCATAAAAGACTCAGGTAGGATACAAAGGAAATAAGGGAGACTGCAGATGACGCCACATGTCTCATGGGTGCCATTTTGAGAGCAAAGGGGGCTGAATCTCAAATGAGCGTGAGGCCCCCACGTGGACCCTGTATGACAGTCTCTTTAAATATTGCGTGCACGCGACCCAAATATTAAAATGGTCATATCTTTTGACTAGAGAATCAAATTTGGCCAAGAGAAGACTTTCTAGAAATGTCTCGATGCCCTCTACGCCATGGAAGCAAAAAAAATCATTTCTAGTAAGCTTTGGTAGGTGAAAAATGGTAAAATGTCTCACAAGACATTAACATAGAATCTAATTTCCTCAACCACCAGATCTGATTCGATTTGATCCACTAGGGAACCAAAAGCGACATATTGTGGATAAATTTATAGGAGGCATTAATATTTAGTGGACAATATTTCAAAATGAGATTCAATGTGTTCTCTGGGTGGTTGGATCAGGATTCTATTTTTTCCCTCTTCTCTCTCTTATTCTCTCTATATATTATAATACCTATCATATTAAGGGGGAACATTCTGGGAGTAGGGAAACTCTGTAAAAGTCATTTCTCGACTCTATTTGAGTTATGTAGCCTTCTCGATGCTTGAAGAATGCATTTGTGCCTCTGAGAACCGCATGTAATAGTTTGTGCACTTTACAGAGCAATAAAACCTTGTTTCATGGCGTCTTTCAACCCTTAGCATTGTTTTGTTGTTTCTCTCTGCCTCTCTATCTTGTGTTTGCTCCCTATGCATGTATTTCTTATTTATAGGTACAGGATGTCGTGCTTCATGTAGTTTCTATGGCGTATTTGGATAGGAGTCTATGTCACTTTTTTCTAACCTCTCTCAGTTCCTCTTTTCCCTGTTCATTCCCCCTCAATAGAATATCTCCACTTCCTCTTCTGGTATATCACCACTTAGTGTAGGCTCTTTCACCCTCTCTCTCTCTCTCTCTCTATCCCCTTGGAATGGTTAGATTAGGATAGTTAGGTTCTGCCTGCACTAGATTAGATTGTGGCAGGTAGATTAGGAAGTAAGAACCAACTTTCTCCAGAGGTCCATCTCAAGTTTTCCAAGTCCCACAGAGAGAGTTGAGAGATGGTCCCATGTTGTGCAATCACAATGAATGCCCCACTTCACACTTAGGCCATTCGGGGTGTTGTGATTCTGCACTAACAATTTTGGCATGCTTGGTGGGACACTGAGGTTAGATCTTCCATCTTTCCAAGGTGTCTCATTATCAACAAAAATCATAAGCCACCATGTGACCACACTAACAGTTTTGGTATGGTAGGACAGGTCTAAAGCACCTTACCACTTCATCTTAGTAGGTTGATGTGTTCTTGTTAAGGGTCAGCCTTTTGAGGCACATGCAAGCACATTTGGTGACTCCATCTAGTCAACAACCCCATTTCTGAAGTTGCAGACCTTTTCCCATCCATTTCCACCCATCTTCATTCACTTTTCTTTCCATATCTCCCATTTTCTTCCATTTCATGAAGTTGTGCAATCATGACTTCATTCCCTTCATGGAATTCACACCTACAACAGTGCAATCCACCTCCAATGCATTTTCCAACTCCTCCAGATCAACACTATGATCAGATCTAAAGTAATTGTGCTTACCCATATGAGTAGGGTCAAAGTTAGTTTGGCCATGGAGCTTATCATGAGAAAGGGTATGCATACAATGACAACAGTCAAATGGAGGATGTTGTTTTTTAGAGAAGATTCAAAGAATGGAGGCTAGCATGGTGCAATCCAAGGGTGTAGCAAAAATGAAGGCATTCAATATTGGTTATAGGGAACCTTGTCCATGAGAAAGCCCTTTTCGAAGACATTAGACCCCTCAGAGAAGCTTGACTTCATGGTTGAAGTGTTGCCTTAGCTTACACAATGGATTGAGGACATTGAAGCTTATGAGAAAAGTGTGAGACAACCTTGTCAATGGGTAAGTCAATCACCAGCTCCATGTCCTTCATTTTCTCTTTCTCAATCTTTATCATTTCAATAGAGGCAAGAGTCAAGCTTCCCATCTATTGCCCCAAGTGTTGATTTCTCTTCCCCATCTCCTGATCTTCCACCCCATTTCAACTCTTCTCCCCTTTCCTTTCCCAAGCATCCATTCCCTCCAAATGAACAAGAAGTTCCACTTCCCTCCCCACCACAAGCAATTTCAAAGCTGGTTGAGCCCCAACTTGTCACTCCTCTTGCTTTCCCAAGTCCATGTTGGGAAGAGACCCAAGAAACCAGTCAAGGAGAACAACAAGAGGAGTCCGATAGAGAAGAAATCACAGAAAATTTGAAGAGTTGGGCTTCCCAATTTGGGTTTACAAATATCCCCTTGATGGTCAAGCCAATAGAGGAGGTCGAGTTGAAGAACCAATGGTGGTTGAGGCTGAGTTTGCAGCAGAGGAGGAGGACCATACAATTTCAGAGGCTCCAAGTGTGGATCAAGCCAGAGAAGAACCTTTAGTTCTTCCTTTCACTTCATCCCCTTCAAGCTCTAATGTTGAAGAAGAGTTTGAGCTTTCAAACTTCATGTTTGAGGATGAGGGGAACCATGGTGAGTGAATTGTAGATTAGGATGAAACCATGAAGGAGGTAGAGCACTGTAGCGGAGACAATAAGGAGGAAGACTGTCTGTCTGACTTGGAGGATTGTTTTGATGGAGAAGAGCTTGAAGAGATAACACCATTTTTCCTCCATTAACCACCTTCCAAGCATATGATCTTGTTGCCATGAAGGAGGAAATTCAAGAAAAAATCCTACACTCCACTACACCTCTCTGAAACCAAGATTGGAAGGTATGAGTCCTCCATGTTCTCCATAAGAGAAAGAAGAGGAACAACCAGCTCCAAGTCCAGTTAAAAAGGAGCATATGGAGGTGACCAAGACAGATTCAGAGGCACTGAATCATGAGCTGGTTGCACAAGAAAATATAGACCCCTCTCTCATTCAACCTCTCCAAAAATCTGACTTTTTGGAGGAGCCTGAACTCACTAGCTTCATATTTGAAGATGAGGCTTCATATGGTGAAAATAATGAAGATTTTAAGATCACCATGCAAAAGGGAGAGACTTTGCTACAATAGGACAATAAAGAGTTTGATTTCCTATCAGACTCAAAAGAATGTCTTCAACCACAAGAACCTACTGCCATGGAAGAGAACATGCAAGCACAACCTACAGTTTGTAACATGCCTCCTGAACCCAAGTTGGAAGATTTTGATCTTCCAAAAGTCACACCTGCTACAGAGGAAGAGAAAAGGTAGGAAGAGGATGTCATCATCTCTCTCACACCATCCATCCAAGAAGGTCCACAAGAAGAATCCATTTTTGGAGTTAAATTTCATAGAAATGGGCACATCCAAAGGATCAGATCATGCCTAATTAGGTACTTGGCTTCATTGGAGCCAAGGGAGAAGCCAAAACTAGTCATGCCTACTTCAGGGCATGAGGATGAGCATCAAAGTACCAAGGGTCACCATCAATACCTCTAGGAGTCCAATGCAAATCAGCTTGAAGAGGTATTTTCCATTAATGTTGATACCTTGATGATTTGGGTGGAGGACCAACTTATTGTCAGTTTTTCACTCATACAGGAAGCTATATTTAGTGTCAAATCATTTGCATGGCTTCCCCTTTTGAGAAAGGGAAGCTACTTCTCCCTTCTGTAGCAGGCTTTGTTTAGCATTCTTTCTCTCTGGTTAGTTTAGGAGTAGGAGTAGATTTTCTTTTTAGTAGAAGAAGTGCTTATGCACACTTTGCATGTCTCATTTGAGGCATGTATGATTTGGTATTTGTATATAAGTTTTTTCATTTTTCTCCAAGGTGCATAAGGCCAGGCTCTTCAGTATTCAAGGTAGAAAGACTCATAGTTATCTATAACAATTGCTAGCTCCAAAAAAGAAGAAAATGTAGAACAACTAAAGTCATTTCAAACAGTCCATTCAGGGACAAATGAAAGCCCCAGGGTCAAAACAATTTTCTACTCTCAAAATCCTTATTTCAAGATTTCTTATGAAAATTGAGAGTGTAAATGCGCGGGCAGAGTTCAGGGTTAGGTAGAGGTAGCAAAGGTGGGCAGTCGGGGTCCATTTTATAAGAAGGATTAGTGTCAGGCCATCATTCTTGACTCCATGCCCAATGGATGCTTCAAGGCCACTGGTCCATTCATCTAGCAGGTAGATTCCCCGTGAGTCGCCAAATTGCTATCCATATTTTTCCCCCTGAGTAAAATAGGATCAACCACAACCCCGCACAGAAGAAGCTAGAGAAATCACATTCAAAGCCTGAAACAAGTTGTAGAGGGACTCTACAATGGAGTGGTGGGGCCTAAAAAGATCAAATGACCCTATGCAATAAAGAAATTTGAGAAACGGCTCTGTCGAGCGAATCCATGCTTCAAATCTAGCAAATAGACTCAGGCAGGCTCTAAAATGAAATAACAGAGTCGGAGCACGAGGTTGAGTGGTGTCAAAGGAGCTAGAGGCTTGAAGAAAAGAAATGACAAAGGTTTAAAGCCGTCGGGCTCTCAAACGACTTAGAATGAGCCTCAAAATGACTAAGTATGGAGGAGACAATGAGACGCTACCAAGTGTCAAAGTGGCACACCTCCAAAGATTAAATCCCAAGAGGAGACTCAAACAGCGCTGTGCCCCCAAATATCCTAGGTCCAAAGTGGGGGAAGAGTCAACAAAATTAAAAAGGTGGACATGGTGGTACTCAAAAGAGACTAAGTATAAAAGACTCAATGGAAGGTGCCAAGTGTCCACTTAGCGTAATTCCAAGACGGGAACCCAAAGCGGAGACTCAAACCTTGCGCCACCTCCACGTGGCAAATGGTCATGGGGTCAAAAAAGGAGAGCAGGCCTAAAACATATAAGTACAGAGTGAAGGCAGAAGGTGACACGTGTCTTTATGGCACTCTTTCAAAAGTAAGATTTAGGGGGCAGTTTTAAATGAGCGCGAAGCCTCCACATGTCCAGGGTCAAATTTTTGGCCTCGCCAAACATAAAGGACTCGGGTATGATATAGAGGAAATAGGAGAGCTGCAAATGATGCCACATGTCTCACGGGTGCCATTTCAAGAGTGAGGGTAGGGGTTGAATCTCAAATGAGCGTGAGGCCCCACGTGGACCTTGTATAACACTCTCTTTAAATATTGCGCACACGCGACCCAAATATTCAAATGGTCATATATTTTGATTGTAGAATCATATTTTGGCAAGAGAAGACTTTCTCGGAAACATCTCGATGCCCTCTACACCATGAAAGCATAAAATATCATTTCTAGTAGGCTCTGGTAGGTGAAAAATGGAAAAATGTCTCCCAAGATGTTAACGTAGAATCTAATTTCCTCAACCATTAGATCTGATTTGATTTTATCCACTAGACAACTAGAAGTGACATATTGTTAGCGGATTTGTAGGAGGCATTAATATTTAGTGGATGAGTTTTCAAAATAATGCGTTCTCCGGGTGGTTGGAGCAGGATTCAATTTTTCCCTCTTCTCTCTCGTATTCTCTCTATATATTGTAATACCTCTCATATTAAGGGAGGGAACATTCTGGGAGTAGGGAAACTCTGTCAAAGTTGTTTCCCAACTCAATTTGAGTTGCAGGCCTTCTCAATGCCTAGAGAATGTATTTGTGCCTCTGAGCACCGCATGTAATAGTCTATGCACCTTACAGAGCAATAAAACCTTGTTTCGTGGCATCTTTCAACCCTTAGCATTGTTATGTTGTTTCTGTGCCTCTCTATCTCGTGTTTGCTCCATGTGCATGTATTTCACGTTTACAGGTACAAGACATCGTGCTTCATGGAGTTTTTATGGCAGATCTGGATCTGAGTCCGTGTCACTTCATGTCTAACATCTATCAGTTCCTCTTTTCCCTGTTCATTCCCCCTCAACAGAATATCTCGACTTCCTCTTCTGGTGTATCACCGCTTAGTGTAGGATCTTTCACCCTCTCTCTCTCTCTATCCCCTTGGAGAACAGGTTAGATTAGGATAGTTAGGTTCTACCTGCACTAGAGTAGCTTGTGGTAGGTAGATTAGGAAGCAAGAACCGGCTTTCTCCGAAGGTCCATCTCAATTTTTGCAAGTCCCACAACTTGAGAGATGGTCCCATGTTGTGCAATCACACCGAATGCCCCACTTCACACCCGGGCCATTCGGGGGTGTTGTGATTCTGCACTAATAGTTTTGGCATGCCCGGTGGGACACTGAGGTTAGATCTTCTATCTTTCCAAGGTGTCTCATTATCAACAACAAATCATAAGCCATTGTGTGACCACACTAACAGTTTTTGCACAGTGGGGACAGTCCAAGCACCTTACCTTACTCTAGTGTTATCATGCCAAAATTGAATAACAACTTCTCTTATAGCATCGAATTATCTTTGTCCTTACGTGGTGCTCTAGTAGAAAATGCCCGAAAATTGGTGTTATTGAGTGATTGAAGGATATCACGTCTTTCAATTACTTTCATTAGATTTTTTCGATTAACTTGCAACATTCGACTTGTTTGCGTAATCAAACGTTGTTTTTTATTAATTCACTTACAACACTAGTAGCAAGTACATGACGCACAATATTACTATCCCTAGTGCGTCTCTTGACACCAACAATGTGATATGCATCATGAAGGTTTTCAACAATTGTAGAGGTTTGACCACGTATATTAGATGTTGTCAATCCTAAGGTGTTTAATGTAGGTCTCATTTTAATCAATTTTATCAAACCAACAACTAACATCTTTGGGAATCATTTAAAATTTCAAAGTGATTATCCCAAATTTCAAAGTGGCTTCTCTTTTGATTTTCCGTTCAAAATTTTTGTCAGACATTGGTTTCAAAAAAAATTCATCAATTTCAATAAAATAATTAGGTTTCTTATGGGAAATCCTAGGAGGTGTTTTAATCAAATTTTGCTTGTTTACGTTTCATCCCGAATTTCCTTATTCACATTTTCATTGTTTCCTTCAATTTCAACATTTGCTACATCACAAGTATTTAATTCTTCTTCAACATTGTGATAAAAACATCTTCATCATGAGTATTTAATTCAACTTCAACATTGATAGTAGAAACATTACCTGGTTCCTCATTGCTTACAATAGTAGGGGTTGAAGATGAACCTCTTCTTGATTCATGAAGATTTTGCATTCGCTCAGCATTTTGAAATCTATTTGCCTCTAATTCGTTTGGTGTTTTTTACTTAATGACTTCATTTTTTACTTTGTTTCTTATCTCCCATGATATTTTGCTTCCGATGATAAGAAAAACATGTAGAAAATGACAAAATTTCACAGTAATTCGTACGGTAAAGTCAAACAATAAAAATCACATGGTAATTAGAACATTGGGATGTGTGTAAATATGATTTAAGAACCGCGATCACGCTTTACAAACGCGCTCACGGTTTATAAAGTGCGATCATGGTTCTTGTTATAAAACCTACGATCGCAGTTTATAAACCGCGATTGCGGGTCTATCTATATCATCAAATCCGACCCTAAGGCTCAAGAAATCTTTGTTTTTCCCACACCAAAGCTATGGAAGGTCATTATGGTGTGTAAAAGGTCAAAAAACTTCAAATTTTCTCTTCCACAGACTTGAACAATGTTGAAAACTGAAAACATCACACAAATGGTGCCATCGTGTAGGGGAAGATTAGCTTCAGTAGAAATATTGATTTTAAAGTGAATAGAATAAGATAAATATCATTTTATAATTTTTTTACTTACAATAGGTCTTTAAGACATTTTTTCCGCAAATGTTCATGTCTACATTTAAGACCTGCAAATTTTGTTTCGTTTATCAAAATGTGCTAAAAATTATACCATCTTAAGCGTGGAGAAATTCTATACACATTAAAAAAATTGTTTTCGATATTTTTGATATAGTTATGGCGAGCAAACGGAAAGCACTCTATTTTCTAAATCTTTTCAGACCACTTTCACGGAAAAAATCATAAAAAATATTGCTTGAAAAATACAAAATAAAATCCATCCCAAGATAGACAACTACATCTAACTTTTCACCAAATGAAAAAAATAACAAGATTTGGTCATCCAAATCGCGGGCAAACAGACTACAATCTTATAGGTTTTTTTCAAAAAAAAAAACCCAAGTCATATAATTTTAAGTGTTTAATATAGCTAAAATTGTCTTTTTTAAAAAAATTAATAGTTTAGAAACTAGATTCTGGATGCTACGATTCATATTTATATAATTTTTCTAATTTTGAGTGCGCGTATTGCTAATAATCCCTACAAGTTGAGATTTCACTTGTTTTTTGCAATATGACGTCCACTTATGACCCCTTTTTATCCACCAACTTGTTGCACTTACCTGTATTTTCCCTAAAATGTGGCATTTGTTTAAAACTAGGTAATGAGAGGGCGCTTTTTTATAATTTGATAGTCGAAATGATCGCATGAGGGGGCACATTTTAGATTATGTAGTTTATTTGAATGAGTTTGACATGTTTTTGTATTTTCTTAGATTTTTACACTTAAGGGCACAAACCGATTTTTGTTTTTGTGGACATGACCATTGTGGCAGCTTACACAACCATCACTCTGCGTAGAGTGGCGGTTACGTAATTGCCACTTAGAGAGGTGATTGCACCAGCTCCGCGGAGGTTACGCAATTTCCACCCTACTACGAGCAGTGGTTTCATAACCATTAGGAATTTTTATGTTTTAGGAACTAATTATGATTTTTTTTCATTTTTGCTTGTATTTATATTTTTTTATGATCTTGTTATGCACTTATCAGGTTCTAACTTTCTCTTTTCTCATTGTTTGCCTCATATCTTACATTTACTGACCCAGGTAGAGAGGGGCTTATTAGAGTGATCCGGCCTATGGAGGATTGCTCAGACATTACATGTTTCCCCTGCGAGTTACCTTCTTTGCGAATAATTTAGTTATTGGGATACATACTGGAACACTTTCTAGTTTCTTGGAGTTAGTATTAGAAAATATATTTGTTAGTGCGTACATATGGGTTGTTAGTGTGGTTATTAGTTACGAATTGTTTAAACAACTCATAGTAATTTAGTAGGTTGTTGTTACGGGATAAATTATAGCTCTCCTATTTATTAGGAGAGAACTCATGTATATATGGATGATTGTTTATTGAATGGGAACTACGAGAAGATTAATTTATAAACCTAAATCTCTGCCAAGATTTGGTATCAGTGCGATCCAATCTTGTTCCTATGATGGAGAAATAATATTGTTTATAGGGGAAACTATAATTATATTTTTCCCTACGGATGAGAGCGTGTAAAATTATTCTATCCATTGCAGTCCTATGGTTTGGTCATTATTTGCTTTCAAGATTAGACAAGTTTGATGAATCTTTCATGCCCGAGCCTCATGCAGCATATACATCATTGATTTTTATTTTGTTATGGATCTGTAAAGATTTACCATCCTTGGTGCCTCATCACATTTACCACGAGACTTGTCCATTCTTTTTCGTCGTATATGCATTGTGTATTTCGTAATCTCAACTCGAATGATATGATAACTAAAGAAAGACTCTATAATAATTTGTTTATAGATTCTTTCTTTAGTTTTTTAATTGTTTAAGTCTCTAGGTTGTTATTAATTTATTAGTTAAATTTCTAATTTTAGCCTCTAGCTATATTAGAAATTGTGTTGTCATTATATAAATTAATTTTGGGGGTCAAATAAAGTGTGATGTCTTGCCAATGTTATTATTTCTGTCAAGAAATGCCATATATGCCATTGTTCTACAACCAAAAGTCAATAAAGGATTTTTTTATAAAGATTGTATTTTCGAGTCAAATTGTCAAAATGTTGTAAAAAAATCCTTACAAACGCATTTTCGGTGGAATTTGATGTTTGTTCTAGGTATGTATTTGAGATCCATGATCAAATCCATTTGAGCTAGAAGAATGATCTTTGGAGGAAGGAGACATCAAAATCTAGAGAACAAATAGCGACCTCTCGTCAACCACCAACTACTGAGGCCGCTTAGTGTGGTGACAGTTTTATGGTGTGAGTTTTTTCATTTCAGATTTTTCAGATTTTTCAGTGTGGTGTATATTGTGGATACTGGAAAAAGAGTTGTGTTGGAGCACAGATGACTGTCAGTGATCCTTTGACTGTCATACTTCATTGGAATATGGCCCGCTTGTGAATACGTTCACTTGCAATGGTGACCATGTGCAACAAGATCTAACTAGAAAGATCTCGGTCATTTATATGTCTTTAATACAGTTTGCTTCTCAGTGTTCATGTGTGGAAATTTCACATTGTTGGAGCAACATGACACCAATGCTCCATTTCCATCCTATGCCCAATACGACTAAAGTCAAATGCAGGTTCCAATGGTAGTGGTATTTTCCTATGCTATTCGAAATCGAGTGGCAATAATCGACAACAATGGCTGTAATTAAGAACATTGTGATTATTATAGGAAGTAATGTGAAATATTTTTTTGCATATGTTCTATTATGTAGTTTTGTAATAAGAGAGATGTGATTCCTATATATTTCCCTGATGTACAAGCATAGTGGTAAACAAAATCACTAGAGTAAGTCAGTTCATGGATCTTGAAATGGTTTATGGGAGGATCTAGAAAACCACACGAGGTGGATAGTTGATGGGACTGTTCATGTCAAGGTTTGTGGTAATCCTGTTTAAAACCATGGAAGGAGAGATCCTTTCTTTTGATCAAGATCATGAGTCACATTATAGGACGTGTTTCAACAGGTGATCATACTGCAGTTAAGTGTGTGTATGTTTTCCTACCATGTTCACACTAAGGGGGAAATGTTAGGAAATATATTTGTTAGTGTGTACATATGAGTTGTTAGTGTGGTTATTAGTTATGATTTGTTTTAATAACTCATACTAATCTAGTAGGTTTTGTTGGGGGGGAAATTATAGCTCTCTTATTTACTAGGAGAGAACTCATGTATATATGGATGATTGTTTATTGAATGGGAACTATGAAATATTAATTTGAGTCTAAATCTCTTCCAAGAGTTAGAGGTGAGTGGAGTATAACGTTAGAGGATGTTAATAGGATTCTTTGAGTTCTGTCATAGGAAGGAGGTGGCGCCGGAGAGTGTCGGTTCCACGACGCTTAGAGATTGGGATATTTATATTGGTGATGCATTGGCATCGATACAAGTGCTAAGCGGGGGTCAAAATTGCTATAGTGGATACCACACCTATCCCCAATCTACATAAGGCCATCATTGGTATTTTTTCTTCACGTTTGATCGGGGAAAAGGGTAGAGACAATTTTTTTGTTGGGATCTTATTGTTCGAGAATTGAGCCGCATGACAAGGTTTATACATGGGGATCCACATGCTAGGGACCAAATATCATGATTTATATAGGATTTTCAGATTGCAGGTTGAATCACTTAGCCATCCTACATTAATTATGTCTTGGGTGTATGAGTGGATGATCCCATACCATAAGGGATTTGGGATAGCAGATCCACAGAGATTAGAGAATTCAAGTGGGTAGATATGGCTTCAATCGGGGCTCATCACAATTGATTTCCACTCGACTACGAGAGATATGATTGTGCAGCCATATCAAGATTTTACAGGTAGATGGGGAGGAGGGGATTACATTACTACATGCAACACTATTGTCCGGCCTAGTGACTGGAGTAACAGGTTGAGACTCATCTAGTACTTTGAGTACACCAAGAGTCCGGTTTACCTTACATAGATTCCCTCCCGAGAAGTTTCCATGGTTTACTGTGGGGATACGTGAGGTGAAATTCATCTAGAGGTGAAATTCATCCAGAGGGGAGAGCTACAGTGGACAATCATAGTGCCTCGGGTTCCTATATTGTCACCCCTGATCCAAATACTTTGGGACAACAGTTAGACCGAGATAGGTGTTAAAAATTGGTGTAGGTCTAACACAGAGTGAAGAGGAGGAGGAGGCTGAGAAAATTTTTGGCTCGGGGGAGGAGATAGACTTGGAGCGGTAGGGAATAGGAGAGGCCTTAGAAAATGCTAGAGTTAAGGCAGAGGAGGAGGAGAGGAGACCGTATACCCTAAGGAGATGGAGGAGGCATCCATACATCTGTAATGTATGGAGGAGGAGAGAATCGAGGAGGAGGAGGCAGTACCGGCTCCTACCACGTAACCAATTGTTGATCCAAGCTGGATGCCTAGAGACCCGAGTGAGTATAAACACAATTCTCCTATCTTTACTTCCTAGATTAGATGTTAGTAAGATATTTTTTATCTTTTCTTGTTTTTACCTTATGCTTCCTAACTTGCCACCATTTGTTTTCTCTTTATAGCCATAACTAATGGATGGTGAGACCGTATTTAGTGTGTAAACCTAGACATGTTCGCGATCCCTACTAGGATGACCCAAGAGGCGTTGCTTATAGAATTTGCACACTCGAAACTAGTAGTTAGCATACTAACGTATATGTGCCGGTTTGGCATGCCGTAAAGAAATTGAATTATTTAAGGATTGCAATTTCAATGAATGAGGACCTAGAGAGGCAGCGATGACACTCATGTAGCGGAGCTTCTACTCTGGTCACTTACCTATGCATTCTCACCAATCAACACATGGGGGCTCCCATTCGCACCTAATCAATCTCATCACGGGAGGCCGTAGCAAGAGCTCGTGCCTTGCCCCCTTCATAGGGATCTAGGAGGGATGGATAGGCCTAGGGCCTTTATTACTTTGAGACATTTTTTGACATGTATATCATTTTTTTTTTATTTTGAGCTCATAATGATCATTTTTACCACACTTATCCTATGGTGTGATGGCATTGTACATAAGAAATTTGATAAATTATACATACATATTGACATCTTTTTGGTTTCGCATTCTTTCGTAAGAGTTGACGTCATTTCCGTTTATTTGATTTATGTAATCTTACGTGGTTTGTAATTTTTGATGTTTTTCATGTTTTTGAATGTATGCTATGGATGATGATAATGACACAATGTGATAAACAAAATGATATGCATATGATTATGAGTATGGTAACAAATTGTAATTTGGATACTTTATTTTTCAAGTAATTTTTAGCATTTCTGTTTCATTGGCAAAATGTGTTGAATATGATATGATGATAAGATAACATCACTTCATTCTTAACTTCATGCAACCAGTAAGATGTGAGGGCTCACCACCGAGATTCAAGAATAACGCAAGATGCATGTTTTGAAGAATGTGAATGAGAATGACCAAGAGACAAGAACTTTGACAAGGATTTATTGAGAAACCTACAACCCAACCCAAACCAAGATTAACTTAACCAATTTGAAATGAATTTTTCTTGCAAGTTTTGACTAGACTTAGATCCATAGATGTCCTATTGATTGATGAAAGGATTTCCATTATTTGAAATAATGTCTGTGGGACACCGTACTGCAGACAATCTAGTTAAGGATGAACTTAGCAATGAATGATCTAGGTAGCATAGTCGGAAGCATGGCCTCGGCCCACTTCGTGAAGTATTTTGTGGCCATGATTATAAATTTGTGGCCATTTGATGACGAGGGAGATAATTTCCCTATTCAATCAATACCCTAAGTAGAGAAGGGCCGAGTTTCACTATTGGTTGTAGATCCCGGGATGAAATGTGTATAACGTACAAGAACTCTTGACATTTTTGGCACTTTCACACGTAATCTACAACATCGTGTTCTAACATGGTCCGAAAATATCCCATTCGATGGATCATGCGAGTAGTCAAGTTCCCGCCAAAATGGCCACCGCAGATTCCACAGTGGGATTCAAAGAGAATGTTTTCCGCTTCTTCTTCATCAATACACCTTAGTAGCATGCCATCGAAAGCTCGTGATAGAGTAATTATTCAAAAATTACATACTTAGTGGATATAATATATATCCTCACCTCTCTTGCAAGTTGTTTCCCTCAAGATATGTTTGATCTATTATGTGGTTTATTATATTTGTATACCGTGAGCATGAAGCAATGACAGGTCTTGTTTCTATATAGTAAATGTACTCCTCAGGGAAGTTCAAATCAACTACTTACCCCCAATATATGGGGTTATCTTCCAACCAATCAGCAATGATCTATCCCTTGAAGGATTTTGGATTAATAAAGGTAATCTCAAATTTTCCCATTAACGTTGTAAACCTTCCTACCTTCTTAGATAGGGCTGCTTGAGTTAGGAATGCCCGTAACTATTCCGATTTAACAATCACTCTCATTTCTTGGTTGAGCATGTAATGTCTCAACCTCTTAGTTGTGAATAAAATGGCAAAACACTATTTCTCTGTTTGGGTGTACCGTGTTTCATAGTCAAGTGGTGTATGACTAATGAAATAGATGACAAGTTCTTGACCATCATCATCCTCATGTACCAACGTGCATGCTATTAAGACATATTTGGATAGAGAATAGAGAATTAGAGGATGATTAGCTTTGGGTGGCATGACTGTTGGTGGAGACATAAGTAAGATTTTGACTGACTCAAATGCATTGTGACATTTATCGGTCCATGCCTTTGAATAATACTTATTTATCAAGTCATTGACATGATGGATAGTATATGTCAAGTTAGAGAAAAACCTACGGATTGCCCCAAGATTTCCCCAGAACGACCTAATGCCAGATTCGTCTGACGACGGAGTCATTCTTAAGAAACACCCATATTTTCCCAAGATCTACATCAATTCCTTGAGAGGAGATGATGTAGCCTAATAACTTACTTCTAGTGACTCCAAACACACATTTCTATAGATTTAAGGTTACACTATATTTGATCAAGAGTGAAAGAATGATCTCGAATAACTTGTGGCAGTCACCTCTCTTCTTAGATTTTCTAAGAGATCTTCAATGTATGTTTCCACAATCTTGTGAATAATATCATGAAAACTATAATTCATGGTGCATTGATAATTAGCGCTAGCATTCTTCAAGCCAAATGACATAACGTCATAAAAAAGGTTCCTTGAGGGGTCAAAGCAAGATTTGTTTGATCTTCCTCGAAATCCTTATTTGGTTGTATCTAGAGAACCCATCCATAAGGGATAAAAACTCATAACTAGTCATTGCATCAACAATGATATCAATGGATGGTAGTGGGAAGTCATCCTTAGGACAAGCTTTGTTTATGTCCCTAAAGTCAATGCATATCTTGATTTTTCCATTCTTTTTTAGAACCGAGACGATGTTAGACAACCACATAGAGTAGTCTACTGGCTTTATGAACCCTACCTAAAGGAGCTTCATCACCTCCTCTTTGACCATTAAATTGACGTAAGGCTTCGTAGGTCTTAACTTTTATTATACATGATTTTATTTAGGTTTGGTGACCAAGTTATGAACTACTACATTGGGAGCGACACTTGTTATATCCTTGTAACTAAATGCAAAGGCTTTAGAATGGTTCTTTAAGACCTTAGTATGTTCTTTTATTTCCTCAGGTGATAATGAAGAACCAAGCTTTAATTCTAGGCTCCTCTTCGACCCAATGTTAATGTTAATAGTTCCTTTTATTAAGGAAGCATTCCCCTCTTAAAAATTAGGAGGAGTTGGAGGAAACTCCAGAGGCTCTTCCTCAACTTCATAAATTTAAAAATATTTTGACGAGGAAGGGTAAAGGGTGAGGAAAATACCCTTCTTATGATGCATAAGATGGAGGTCAAAGCATACACATGGAGGAATACTAAGATTTCTTCATCAATCTCTATGAAATATAATGTGATAGGATTGTTTTCAATTTCCACATATGCTATAATAACATTGTTAGGCATCTTTTGAACCCAAGGGTTTAGCTTGGATCAAGACCATGAAATGCATTTCCTTCAAATCCTCACTAGGATAAAAATGAGAAGAAGAGACAGACATAGAATCGACAAGCTAATTATGTTCCCTAAGAATGGCCTTAATAGAAATGAAATCAAAATCTTTACATAGCTCGTGTATGATGGACTTGTAAAGATGGAGGTGTTCTACTCTAGTCTCATAAACCTCTGAGACCTAGTTTGCAATGAGTTGTGAGTCACCTAAGAATCTAATGTTATGCACTCCCATCCTCTTGGCCATGATGAGCCCAAGAAGTAGAGCTTCGTATTCTACTTCATTATTAGTACACTCAAAATTTAATTTTAAGGAAAAGGGCATGAATCTCCCTTCTGGAGAAGTGAGAATCACCCCGCCCCTACGCCATAGCGAAATTTTTCTCCATCATAATTGAGGGTCCAATAGTTGTCAAGAAAAATAGATGTTGCATTGTCTTTTGAATTTTTTTCTGTACCTCGAAACCTCAACCATGCATACCTCTTTGAAGCCATCTATTGGAAGAGAGGCTACTCCTAGAGCATTCCCAACACCTAAAGAATCAAATGGAAGAATGATCGGTAAATCATTCTCCAAGAGTTTCACTATCTATGTTGTCATTTTGGTTGAAATAGTCTCTATTACAACAATCTTATTCTCACTAATATCCACCCCTTTGATCATTTTTGTAATTCTAATTCAGTTTTTGGAACTAGCTTTGATGTGGAAACTAGTCCCTTGGAAGGAAGAGGCTTGTTCAACTGGTTAGTTGGGAGTTCAAACTCGAAATGAATCCTAGGTTTCTTCTTAAGATTTGCTAGGTGAATATCAAAGGGTTTCGAGATCACCTTGAGCTACAAATACTTTCCCTAGATGAAGGAATCTTACTTCTTGAAATAATGTCGACGGAATAGCCTTCATTCTATGAATCCATGGTCTACCAAGGATCATATTATAGTTGGTTTCCTTGTCTATAATATAAAACTCAGTTAGAATGGTCTTAGGCCCAAGAGTGATGGGGATAATTATAGTACCAATGGATGTGTCCTTAAGGCTATCATAACCCCTTAGTGTGTTTCTAGTGGAGGAATAGTTTGTTTCTCCATACCCTAGATTCTTGTAAGAAAGAAAAAGGAACAATGTTAATGGCAGCTCCATCATCAATCATCACTCTCTTGACATAGTTATTATAGATCCATACTTGCAAATACAATGCAGGATCACCTCTCCATGCTAATTCGACATCCGTATGCATCTTATTAATGTCAAACACAAATCCATTATCTCTCTTGTGTTGTACTTAGAGGATATATGTCAAAGTCTATGTGGTTAATTTGAGCCTCTGAAGGAGGTGTGACATGTACTAAATGACCAAGACCTAAAGCTTCTAGTAAAGCAGATTAGTGATTTGGTGAGTTCTTCAACAAATCCAAGAAGGAAATGTGAGAAAAGGTCTTGGTGAGATTTGTGATCAAATCGTAAGCCCCTACTAGCTTGGGAACTACAAGTGAATCATCTTACACCAAGGGATACATGGGGAGAGGCTATAACATGTACTCACAAGTGTGGGTAGTTGCATGAACTTCAAGATTTTCTCCAACTCAACTAAGCCTACAATTTTATTTTGATTCATTTGATCCAAGTTAGGAGAAACTCGTGGATCGAAGACGTAGAGACTTCTTGATCATGGGTTCCTATAAGGATACCTTTGTTGGCACCCTGAGGATTAGCTTTCTCATTTTCAGGACATTTTGGGAAAGGATCTCTATAAATCTTGAGCCTAGAATTTTGTGGAGCGAATGATAGAATTTGAGGATTTTATTAACTACGAATTTAATCAATTAAATTATGCAACATTAATAAACTATGCAATATCAAATCAATAAACATCACATCATATTTCTTAACAAATAAATAAATACTCATAGAAACTAAATAACAAATGACACAACATTTATAGTGAAAAACCCGAAGGTAAAAAAACCACCGTGAAAAGTAACCTTTATTGAGAAAACCTTTTTACATCCAAAGCAAATTACCTCATCCTTTAGAAACCCTAATCACATGGGTAAAAACACCTTTGATGTATATTTTCGATTATGTCAAATGAGGACCCAAATTCCTTTTTATATGAGGTGATCGGATATGTCTCCCGACCCACGTTTTTAACCTACATGGTTGACACATATACCAAGGTTTAAAATACTTAATATTAGAAATATAACTATTTATTGTTATTAAATATTTAACCTATAATATAATGTTAGACCCATATTTAATTAAGGGTGGCTAGCCCACTTAACCATTATGTTATAACACGCCTCCCTAATGTTAAGTGGGATAACATATGCCAATATATTACCTTGCCCATGGTACACTACAAGATTTACAATCCATAAACCATAAAGGTTTTAGGATAGCATGTAGGTTGAAGTAATTATAACACCTTCATCATACTCAAGTTACCTTTTGGTACAAAAGGATTTGGAATCCCAAAGATCATCCCATGATCAGTGGCTAAGTATGATTTGTGAGTTTTACATGTTCTCATAAGTTCTCGTAAAAGGTTACTTGAAACCAAGCATATATGATCCTCTTATAACCAGTGGTCCTCTTTAACAATATGCTTACACTGGATGCTTACCAGTAAACTCAATAGCACTAAAGAGTTTACTGAAGACCACTTTTAAGGTCTTTCTACACTTCTTTCTAAAAAAGAATCCAAGGATGTATACACTTGCCCGAAGGTATTTTACAAATACCAAGTTCCATTAGAAGGTGACATTGACATTCACACTCCCCCTCAATGGAAACTCCAACAATCCAAGTTTTTCACGAAAGTGACAAAACTTTGCAGCACTCAGGGGCTTTGTGAAGATGTTGGCAACCTTCTCTTCAATCAGCATGAACTTGAGATCTATCTCGCCACTTAGCACCTTCTCATGGATAAAGTGTTATCTATCTCAATGTGCTTGATCCTTTGATGTTGTCTTTGGATTATGTGAAAGAGATATGATGCTCTAGTTGTTGTAGAATAAATGAATACTACCTTGATCCTTCATCTTTATCTTGGCAAACAACCTCTTTAGCCATAGTGCCTCTTTTCCAGAGATAGAAACAGTTTGGTACTTTTTACTGCACCAAGTAATGACACCTGAACCAAATTTAAACACATAACCAAAAGTATATTTTCTATCTAATACATCACCAACATTATCAGAATCAAAAAATCCATACAAGTTAACATTTTCTTCCTTAGTATAATGCAACCCATAATTGATTGTACCTTTAATATATCTAAGAATTATTTTTGCAAGATTCTAATGATCTCTATAAGGTTCTTGCATAAAACTAGAAGCAATTCCTACTACATAGGAAATATTTGGTCTAGTTATAATTAGATAAATCAAACTACCAACTAACTTCCTATATAAAGTAGGATCAACTTTTTCGCATGCTGGTTTAGGATCAAACTTTATTCCAACTTCCATAGGTGTAGAAATTGGTTTACAACCAATCATATTAAAAAAATTTAGTACATTGGTTGTATATTGTGATTGAGAAACAACAATAGAATTTTTATCTTGAAATATAGCCATGCCAATAAAATGATGTAAGAAAACCTAAATTAGTCATCTCAAAGTATTGTTTCAATTTTTCTTTAATCCTATGAATTAAAGCAGGACTATCACTAGTCATAAGCAGATCATCCACATATAGACATACAATGATAATGTGAGAACATTCTTGCCTAATGAATACATCATTTTCGAATAACAATTAACAAAACCTAAATGTTTAAAGAAAGCATTAATTTTCACATACCAAGCTCTAGAAGCTTGCTTTAAACCATACAAAGATTTTTTCAACTTAAAAACATAATTTTCTTTACTAGTTTCTTCAAAACCTTTAGGTTGATACATGTAAAGTTTTTAGATCACCATTTCAAAAGTATTTTTCACATCCATTTGGTGGATTTCCCACCCAAAATGAGCACCAATAACAAACAAGGTCCTAACAGTGCTCATTTTATCTATAGGGGAAAATGTCTCAACATAATCTATCCCAGGTTTCTAAGTGAAACCTCTAGTAACAAGTCTAGCTTTATATTTTTCAATACTACCATCAACATTATATTTTACTTTGTACAACCATCTAGACCCTATAACGCTTCTTTTCTTAGGAGGTGGAACCAAATCCTAGGTTTGATTTTGAATTAGGGCATTATATTAAGCCTGCATTACATTAATCCACTTCTCATCCTGAGAAGATTCATCAAAACTTTGCAGCTCAGGTTCATACAAGGTCATTAATTCATGGTACGTATGATGGCTTCCCGCCATTTTCCTAAGGTCAATATGGTTAGAATTTTCTAACACAGTTTGAGACCATTTTGATTTCTTAACTAGGAGACAAGAGATTCAAAAACATCCATAACATTAACACAAGAAACATCATCATGATCTTTTACCATATTTTCAAGATGTCAGAACCGGAACCATCATTAGGAATATTGACAGGATTAATAATATCATTACTGTTTGAAGATGAACAGAAACATTTTTCTAAAATAATAACATTGCAATTTTCAGTTACTTCCCTTTTTACAGGGTCGTAAATCCTTAAACCTGTAGTGTTAATACCATATCCAATGAAAATACAAGAAAAAGAAGTCATATCAAGTTTCTTTCTTTTCTTTTTAGGGATATATAAGGATGCAAGACTACCAAAGACTTTTAAATGTGATACATCAAGTTTCTTATGAGACCATTTCTCTAAGGTGGTCGAAAGGTGAATATATTTGGTAGGGACTCTATTTAGAATGTAGACTGTTGTGTTCATTGCTTCTACCCACATAAATTTGGGAAGACCAACATAATGAAGCATAGTGCAAGCCATATCTAGAATAGTCATATTTTTCGTTATGCAACACCATTAGACTAGGGAGAATGGGAATAAGTTAATTCTCTTAATATCACAATCAATACATAATTGTTCAAATGTCTTGCTAACATATTCACCCCCATTATCTGTTCTAAGCCTCTTAATTTTATAATTTGATGAATTTTCAACATAAGCTTTAAATTTCTGAAATTTTCCAAATACATCGATTTATTTTTAAGAAAATATGTCTAAATCATCTTGGTGAAATCATCAATAAATGTCACATCATACAAAGAAGTATTTAACAAAGTTACTTCAAGAGGTCCTCTAACATCACTATGAATGATTTCTAGTGGTGAAGAATAGCTTTTCTCCGGATGTAAGTGAAAGGGTTTAACACTTTGTTTCGAGTGTAAACACCCTTCACAAGCATCGTGAGATGAAGACAAAATAGGCAAACCTTTAACTAGATTATATCTAGACATTTCATACAAGTTTCAATAATTGACATGTCCTAACCTTTCATGCCATATTTCTTAATTATTCAAACTTTGAGATATAAAACAAGATGCAAAAGAAAAATCATAAAAAAATCACAAACCATTTCTTTGAATTCCTTCAACAATTATATTATCATTACTATTTGATGTACCAAGTATCCTTCAAAATTTAAATAAACAAACCATCATGAGTTAGTTGTGAACATGACAAAAGATTATTTTTAAGCTTAGGAACAAATAAAACATTATTCAAAATACCATTTGCAAATTTTACTTTTCCTTTCTCTATTGCTTCTAAAGATGAGTTATCACCAAGATACACATGTTCATTGATTTTTGTAACATCAAATAAAGAATTGGAAATACTAGTCATATGATTTGAAGCACTTGAATCTAGAATCCATTTAGAATTAGAGGAAGAGTATAAAGCAACATATAATGTAATAGTTTTAGGAGCATCATTATAACTATCCTTTTTCCTTAAATTATATTTAGATGAGAGACAGTTTTTGATTTTTATGGATAGGTTTCTTAGATTTACACTCTTCCTTTTTATGCCCAAATTTTCCACATTTGTGACATTTACCATTAAATATTACATGCAAATGTTCAGAAGTAAAACTTTTCTTATCAGTAAATGAAGATTTAGATCTAAACTTATGATCAGAGAAGGGCTTGCGTGGTTTGAACTTCAAATTCTGAGCAAGAAGTGCCTGAGAGGCATTCTCCTTAGAGTCGAAGTTCATCATCACTTGCTCTTCTTGTATCAGAAGAGAACTTAAAGTATTTAAATCAGGCAATTCATCCTCATTTTGATATTTAGAGTTTAGGATAGAAATAAAATTCTTAAATCTTTCATGTATATTCAATGACAATAATAAAGTAGATTAATTTTTCACCAATTAAGTCACAATTTCATCCATCTAATTGTACTTTGATATTTTTAATTTTGGCTAAGAAATTAACTAGTTTTTCATCTCCTTCCATAGGATTCGTAAGTAATTCTAAAACAAGTTTAATAATCTTAGATAAGCGCGTACCTTTATGCATGGATTCTAATTATATCCATACCTCTTTAGGATGTTTGATATTACCAATGTGTAGAAGATGTTCATCGTTCACATTGTGTGGGATCATGGAAAGGGCCTCCTGCATACATTGTGAGAATGCATAATATTTTCTCGCATTCGCTTGACCACCCTGATGGGCACAAGTTCAATTCTGAAATAATCATCCAAAATTTCCTTTCCATAAGTTCCGATTTGACCATGATCTTCCAAATATTGTAATTTGCTCCATTTAGGATCTGGGATTTATCAAGGTAAAAGACTGGACGCCATCATCTTTCAAATTTCCTGAAACACATACCCCATTATGATATAATGTGCCACTGAGTTAGAAACATATTAATTGAAAAAATGACAATACCCATATTTTATGATTAAAAACTTGTATTATTTCATTAAAAAATCAAGTATTATATATTTTAAAAGTATTAACTAATTTTTAAAAAATATGATCATACAAATATTAATAGAACCAAATCTTAATTTATAGATCTAACGAAACTATTTTACTATAACGAATTTGGTCATTAAAATGCATACTAATTAACTTTCTATAATCAAATAATACCCTACATTATAAAGGGCTCTAGCATTATACCCCTGGACCTATCATAAATTTTTTCCAACCATATAGAAGTGAAGATGAAACCCCTAAGAATGCACAACAATTTAAAATTTTAGAAAAGTGCTAATGAAGATGAAGATCGCCAACTTAAGTTTGACGTCTAAATGACCGTCATTATGCCTTATTTTTGGTCTTCTGTGACGATCATTTGAACGTCAATTTTAACATGATGAATTTTTTTTGGATATGACCATCTTAAATTTAACATCTAAATGACCATCATTTTGCCTTATTTTTGGTCCTGTCATGTGATCATTTGATAAAAAACTTAACACAAGTTGAAAATTACCTATGTATTTTCAAAATATGAAATTTCGAATTTTTAGACAGATTCTGTTTATAAATTATAATAAGATATAAATAACTAAATAATTTTATTGAGAATAGTTTATATAATATAAACTATAATGATCTTTATTCTATACTATTTTTTATTTAAAGAATATAATTATAAAAACTATAAACTTATATTTTCTTAAATTAAGCACTATTAGAGGGGGTCAAAAGGACACGGTCATATTATTTTGAAAAAAAAGGTAAAAATAATAAGAGAATTTTTACAGTACAAGGAGTTTTCGAATCACATGAGAGTACAAATTACCCTAGAGATTTACAAAGGGGACAAGTAATTTCACCCGTCCAATGAAATAATTTGAAATCCCTATTTTCATGAAACTTGTCTCCTCCCTTCATTTACTCTTGAATTTTACTTTTGAAAACATTTACCCTACACACATTTAAAACTATAGAGAAATATAAATATTTCATATATTAATTTACCCTTACCTGTATGTGATTTTTCACATGCATATAAACCCCTTTCACATGTGCACACTCACATTAATTCCTCACCAAACATTCAAAAAAAAATAGATTGCAAAAATTGGGGAGAAGGGGGCCCGATGATTTTTAAATACCCTTCCGCGATGGTTGAAAAAACCCTTACAAAATTAAATACAACAACATTTGATCTAATGTATTTAATTTACCTTGATCCGTTACCATGATAGAATTTGAGGATTCTATTAACTACAAATTTAATCAATTAAATTATACAACATTAATAAGTTATGCAATATTAAGTCAATAAACATCACATTATATTGCATAACAAATAAAGAAATACTTACAAAAAGTAAATAACAAATGACACAATATTGATAGTGGAAAACCCGAAGGTAAAAAAATCACTATGAAAAGTAACCTTTATTGTAGAGAACCCTTTTACATCTAGTAAATTACCTCCTTCTTTAGAAACCCTAATCACAAGGGTAAAAACACCTTTGATATATATTTTCCAATATGTCAAATGAGGACTTGAAATCCTTTTTATATGAGGTGATCGAGCATGTCTCCCGACCCACCTTTTCAACCTACACGGTTGACACATATACCAAGGTTTAAAATATTTAATAATAAAAATATAACTATTTCTTATTATTAAATATTTAACCTATAGTATAATGTTGGACCCATATTTAATTAAGGGGTGGCTAGCCCACTTAACCATTATGTTCTAACAATGACAAGTGCCTTTGATCTTTGGAATCCATTATATAAAATATTTGTAGTCTCGAAAAGACCGAGCATCATGGTTGATCACTCTATGGAATCCACAATATAAATTAGGGTCATAATCCCTTGGTCTCTGGTTTTGGTTTTTTTGTGGTCCATAATTTTGATTGTTATTCTGATACTAATTGTTGTAATTATAATTCGAGGTATTTGGCCTTGATTTTGGTATTGATTTGGGGCTTGGACTGAACCTACTGAGAGGGAGGGTGACCAAGATCAACCACATTAATGGAGGGAATGAGATTGTTGTTACTTTTATTATTTAATTTTTTGTTGTTTTTATTTACATTGCTAGTGTTCACAACATTTGGCTTCTTGGGTTGGTCGGTAATGCCATCTATTGTGACACCATGGTTTCAATTAAGGACCTTGGGTCCTTGGTTATTGTTTGAACCATTCTGAAAGTTTGAATTGTTTTGGGTGGAGGTGACCAACCTCCGTTGGGGCCATAAGTCTTGTGTCCGCTATCGATTTCCACTTGGTCAATGTGAAGTGTGCCCTCTAAAACTTCCTCATAAATCCGAAGAAGAAACTTATGGACTTCCTCCTTAGTCTCTCGATTAAGTGAGTGGAGGAATAAGTTACAGAGATCTATCTGATCCATGTTTGTGGAAGAATAAAGGACTTGTTGCTACCTTTGGATGAAGTGGGTGGAGGACTCATTATGCTCTTTCTTAATGTGTAAGAATTCTTTGATCCATGTCCTCAATAGCTTGTTCATATCAAAATCCTTAATAAACTCATATATGAGTTGCTTGAAAGAATGTATAGGAGGTTTTAAGATTTTATAATACCAATTGAGGGTGATCCCTTCAAGAGTCTTTGGAAATATCTTTGCAACAACCACATCCCAAGGGAGTAACTCTCTAATGGTAGTAGTGTATGCCTTAATATGGGCATTGGGGTCTCCTTATCCCTTAAACTTTGGAAGATCTAGCAATGGTTGTGGGAGCATGACACCTCATATTGTAAAGTCTAGAGGCTCTTTTAGATATTCAAAGTACCCACTACATAAGATTCAACCATTAAAGCTCCTTGATGGGGAAGAGGTGGAAAAAGGGTTTGATAAGGTATGGTATAAGAATTGGTCAAAGCATAAGGAACCCCTTGTTGTTACACGTAAGGACCAAGGAAAGAGTACATATCCATCTGAGGAGACTTTGAATACATGTGAATGTAAGGGGGATAACACGAGGATATGGGCTATTGTGTGTGAAACCAGGGAACTTTGCATTGCCTAAAGGAGTGCCATTTGAGAATGCACTTCCAATTGGCCCTTATGTTGGATACACATAGGAAAGATGAGGGGCCATTCCTAGTGCGCCTGATCATGTAAGGAGGTCACCAAGGATAGAAACAACCAAGTAGACATGTGATGGTGGTTGTTCATGTACATTTGTGTGAGGGGTATAGTTTTGATTTTGAACATGATGGGAAGAGTTTCCTTGCCCTACGAATTTTGTGGGTTGTGAATCTCGGGAAATTTCTAACTCTTTGATTCTACCCACCAGTGTTGAAATCAAATTTCCAGGTGAAGGTTGTGCATTTTATTTAGGCGTATTTTGGACATTGTTTTGTTGTCAGGGTATGTGATACCCCATTATGAATTGGTCATTTGTAGGACCTCTTTTTTGAGATATGTTCTCCATTTTAGGCGTGAGTGAGGTAGCATTTTTTTTCAAAAGGATATTTGTGTGTCCTTGTATCATGTTTAAGGATCCCTCGAGAGCATTAAGACGATAACTACTTTAGGTGAGAAGTGTTAAGAGCTCATTTTTCTAGCAAGTAGGAAGAAAAAGAATCATACTCGCATATCGATCTCAGTGTCTAGACAAGACCCGTGGATAAAAATCATGTTCTCCTGCAAATGTAATGTTGTTGGAATTCGATAACTCTGGTTGTGTACTATAGTTAAGTTGATCAATCTCCTCAATCCTTACTATTGAGTTGGTGTTCAAGCCCTGATGAGGGAGTGTATGAGGAGATAATAAATTTTGTGAGTAGTTTTCATCCCACCCAAGAAATGAGTGTGACTATTACATATTCGTTTGGTTGTAGTAGGCTTTAAGACATAAAACAGGTCTACCATATTCCTAACCCGACATATTTAGGGGGTGTATAAACACCCACATAATAATGGGAGAGGGAAAAGTGGATGAAAGAAAAGAAAAGAAAGAGAGTACAAAAAGGAAATAGTCCCTCATGTCAAGTTCACCAATTTTGCACGCCTATAAATCAACATGTGATTTCAGATGCATGTGACCTCCCGAGGTCATGTCAGGACAACTAGAATGCAATATATGGGATGGTAATGTGGTAGATAGATAGAGTGTAGGTGGGATAGGTGGGAATGATGACAAAAGTCAAGGCAATCAAATTTTCTTGATTGAAATAATGGGGATTTGTTTGTTGAGAGAAATGAATACTTTCCTTGGGCAAGGGTGATACTACAATCAAGGATGATTGTGGTGCATAGATCGGTGTGGATATTAGTGCAACCAAAAAAATTTTGAATCGGTTGTGGAATGTGAGGGAATTGTATTTTTTCGTCTGTATATTCCTCTCTCGAAGATGGTCACAAAGATATGACATAAGATGTGGACAGGAAAAATCAAGGGTTTCGAGGTCTAAGCCTTTCTACCTAGTTAGCCTAATATTCCTCTCCAATGTATGATTCTTCATTGAGGTAAATGTGTTGGTTGATAATTGTAGGATCTCGAAAACTAAGTGGCGTAAGCCCCGATCAATATCAATGTTGTTTTGCTCAATGTTTGGTTTTCTTATAAGTGGGTCAAATATTCTTATTCATTTTTGTGGTGGACTTGGAATGGTCATGTGGGAACCTAGTCAAAAGAAATGGAAACAAACAAGCAAGCTAGAATCCAAAGGGATTGAGAGCTAAGTTTAGGTAGCCTAGGTCGCTATGGAAATAGAAGTTGTGTTCTTTCCATATCTAAATTACCTTTAATTCCTACCTTTAAGTAAACAAAACAAATAAACTTGAATTAAATAAAAGATGATCAATTTCTCCTTTTAATTAACTAAGTTTTATTTACAAATATTTAATTAAAGCAAAATAGAATAAGCTATCTAAATGTTCTTGTATTTTCAAAGAGGATTTTAAAATAAATAAATAAATGAATCTACTTTAAATTCTAATCTATATTTTTGTGCTTGTCTCGTTATTGGAAATTAAATAAATCAAAGTTACACACACAGAGAAAGAAACTAATTTAAATAAAATAATCTACTTCTAACAAGAAATAAAACAAATAGGGAATAGCCGAATGTAGCTATTCCTCTATTGCAGGATGTGAGGCTAAATATAATTTAAAGAAATATTTATTCTAATTTGTAATTGTGGAAATCTAACTTCTTCTAATTGCTTCACCTCAAAATCATAGGAAGAAAGAAAGCTTCTCATAAGCAATTTCCTCTTTCCCCTAAGACTTCCTCGGTAAAATTAATAAATTGCATGTAAACTAACAATGAAGAAATTAAATGACAAGCATAGACACAAAATCTTCCTCAAGCTTCTTTCCTTACTGATCCACATGGATAAATAGGAAGAAGATATCAAAGAATTTTTTCTCATACGCATACAAATTTAATAATGAAGAAATGGAAATACACATGTTCGAGTCTAGGAGCAACAATGATTGATATAGGACACTTGTTTAGTTCTTCTTAATATTATTCCATACGGGATCTTGACATAATTATAGGTGAAGTTGTTCTGAAATTTAGGAAACTTATTATTTTTGTAGGTGATCCCATGGGGATTACTAAAAATATAAATTGGTCTTCTCGATGTCAAATTTGAATGAAACCACTTGCAGAAGTTTACATAATTCATTTCAATGCTTTGCTCCAATTTTCAAGAGATTCTGATTGCAAGGATCTTGTAGATCTAAGAAAAGGTGATTTTTTTGGAAACATTCATGTGGATATAAAAATACATGAGGGCATGTATATTATCTTATTAAATGCATTTTCACTAGGAATCCATGGTCAAAATATCATGGCAATCGACTTCGAGAACATGAGTTATGATCAAAACTTGGTTTGGGAGATTAGGGCACAAAAGAGGGTTTTTCGTGTTTGAATGTCATGAAAAATTCAAAAAATTATTTAATGGCTTCCAAGGAGGTTTTTTTTTCTTTTAATTTGTTCTTTTGAGTTGTGAGTGATGGTGAGCATGAGTGAATGCATTTATGGAGTGGGAGATGGAAGGAGGAAGCACATGACAGCTTAAACCATTTTTTTGGTTTTTCAATCAACTTGGCATGGAGTGGATATTTTTGTCCCAACTTTACCAAGGGATAGGACAATTGATGCAAAAAAATGTGCCTCAACCTCATGCTGCTAAGTGGCAAGTTGTGGTTCAACAAGGTGGTGAGTGGAACGAGCTTAAAAATGCACTGCAGAGTTAGCTTAGGTTCATGTGGGGAGTCATGGACTAAGAAAAAAATTGCGTGGAGATTTTTGTCCCAACTATCCCCAAGGGATGGGATAGTTGGTGTAAAAATGCACCTCACCTCATGCCGACAAGTGGCGAGTTGTGGTTGCACAACGTGAGGGCTAGAAAACTAGACAAAAGTGCTTATGGAGGATTTTCAAGGTCACATAGAGGTCCAAGGGGCACAAGCATGGGGTGGACATTTTTTTCCCAACTATCCCAAAGGGATGGTACAATTGGTGCAAAAATTCCACCTTAGCTTCATGTTGACATGTGTCCACTTGTGAAATTGACTAAGTACGAAAGGCTTACCTTGGGGGCCTGTAAGACAAAGTTTTCAGAGCTTCATGAGGGGTTTTTAATGAACCCTTGTATTATTTTTAATATCAAGAGCCTTATGAAGACAATGGGATGGGTGGGATATAATTTTTCCTAAAACCCCCTGAAAAATAACCTTCTTTCTTGGGATCACAGGTGTGTCTCGCTAAGAATGAGTGTGGAAAGAAGAATCCACGTGTTGTGACAAATATGAAAATATCATCATTTATAGGATTGAATCAGATTTACATTGGTGTATTGTTTTACTTCTAACTCATTTAGGATCTCCTAGAATCATCTTATGAAGCTCAGTGCTTTTTTGAATCTGGAAGCTTCGCCACCTTCAAAAGCCCGCTTTCACCGAAATTATCCCTTAACCTCTAAAACTTTCCAAAATTCTCCTTAATAACTTGAAATATGTTTTTATCTCCTCAATACCATTTTATGATGAATTTGGGCCTTCAACTCTACTTCAGGGGATACACACCTACCTTAGAAGGGCTAAAAATAGTCATATCTAAGCCTACTAAAATATCTCGTCTTGAGAAGCACCGCATCAGAAGAAATTCATGAGTTTTTTTCATCTTTGAAACACATGGAAAATGTTAATAAAAATATATGCGTATTTGGAGGATTGGGGATAGGCGTGACATAGAGGGGAGTTGATCTGGAGGAGTGCTTATGAGGGTTTACAAGCAAAAATATTTTACACTAGGGTAAACTTGTCATGTTTTCATCTTGAATTTTACCCTTGCAAAAAAAACATGACAACACAAATTTGAGAAAGATGCATGGAGAATCCAAAATAGATTTAAAGCATGTGATAAAGTTATTTTTCCTATTTTTGGACACAATTTTATTTTGGAGTGTAGTTTTGGATAATAGTAAACTGCAGAGAATATTTTTAGAATAAAGAAGAGTAGACAAAGTAGGAAATGCACGTTTCACATGCAAGAGGATAATTTTGACACAAAAGGTAAGATACATGTGCTTTATCTTATTTTTAGGACTCATACTTGCATGTCCGAATGATATCCTTATTTATCTCTCTCATATTTTCTATAAAAACTCCAAAACGCATTGTAATAAAATATCTTGGCTTCTTCATTCATTATTTTTAGAACAATTCAATATTTCTGAGTGAGAAAGAAAAGGTCATGAGTGATTCTCTTTACTTATTCCACCTCTAGGGGAAATAAAGGAGTTGTTTTTACCTTCCTATAATATGTTTTTAGTGCATAACTCTGATTTAGACTGATTTTATATTGTGATACATGTTTTATCAGCTTTAACCTTCATGCCTTCATACAATTTTGTGTTAACTTACAAGTCATAAATTATATTTAATAGGTCGTATGCAAGATCTTGTTGTAAATCCATCTACTTCCCCTTCTTATCTTGTTGCAGCTCATTCCAAACCCTTCTATGAATCACTATTTCTTTGATACAATCCATGGTGGTTAGTGTATTTTGTGTGGCTCTCGTGCTTCATCTTTGATCCAAATAAGTCAAAGGTCCTCAAAACATTCTGGTGTATCACCATCTTTATAGTTTTTCCTTTCCCTCCTTCTCCCTTTTCCTTATTGGTTTTGGTAGAGTAGAGTTAGCCTTAGGAGACATAAATATTTTAGGTGTTACACAAGGTGAACCAAACCTATCTCAAGACTCACTCCAACATACAGGTCATCCACAACTTAGGAGTGTTTCCATTTTTTCAATTGAAATGAGAATTATCACACTGTTCTCCAAGGGTGTATTTCAAAATGACAATAGGAATAAGAATGAATATCATAAACCATTCTATTCTTACTCCGCCATTGATAAAATTAAATTTTTAACCATAACCCATGCTAGTTCCTCAAACTAGCTCACTCATTATCAATCCTCTATGCAACCATATGCCCGAGCTATAAAACACACTATCTCCTTTGGTTAGCTCTAATACCCCAACCATTCCCTCTCCTTCCTCTACACCTACACCGATCTTTTACTACTATGACTAAAAATTTCCAAATGATTTCATTACATATCACATGTGGAATGATGTGCTAAGGAATGATGTAAAGGATTATCAAGATTATCATGATGTATGAATAAACTAGAAGCTAGATTTCATGACGAATATAAGTTTTGAACATCTCTTCCTACTTTTGATCCTCAACAATATTTCTTCTGTGATGTTTTTTCTCTCATTCATCTAACAACTATCAAATACTTGGCTAATAATAACATCAATAATATTTACCTTCTCCTCCAACTCGGGTTGAGAATTTGGTTTCCGTATATTCCATACATTGGTCCTTCATCTTATGGACCACCCATCTACACACACATCCTTTAGACCAAATAAGGTAACAAATCCTCACTTTCATCCTTCTCATGTAGATATCCCTCCTCCTTTCATCCCTACCCTCCCACCCTCTATGATGCACATGCCAAGGAATCATATCTTAAATTTCCATGAGGGTAAAGTATTATATGGTGGTTGTGCATCATAATATCCGTAAAAAAATCTCCCATGTCCTCGAAGAAATTGAGAACACCATGATTTATGTGTATTATGAAATTCAATGATAGTTTCATGTGGTTATCAAAGACATTTACACGCCCTCTATATCCCAATTTTCTTTTCCCCATACTAACATTTTTTTTTACACTTACTACCTACACTCTTAAATTACAATCCTCGATTGGTTAGTCTAATGTTTTGACAGCCCCTTAAAATCCTATACTTTAATCACATGCTAGTTAGTTCAAGGTTCTAGCTATGCTTTAAACCCATTTAAATTTAACACATTATGGTTAGTCCATATGTTTCAACTACCCCTTAAAAAACCTACATAACCTATTTTAACATAGGCCAATAACTTCACATATCTTGGCTACTCATTTACATCTCAGTTCTATAATTTATAGAGTCTTTATAATAATGTTGGATTTATTTATATCATTTTTATCTTACTTGATATTTTGTTATGATGTTTATCCATGATTTATAGAATCCTTATGACATATTTTTTATTTATTTCTTCCATTCGCATCTTACTTGATATTTTGGTATGTCTTTTATCCATGTTATATGATCTTGTACATCTTATGATCTACTTCCCGATTACAATACTTTGTGGCTTTATTTATGCCAACATACTATCCCTCAATCTTTTGGTATGTTATTTATCAATCTTATGTTTTACTAGATATTATCACATTTTATACTTTTTGTGATTTTTCATAAGATTATACTTCTATCTTTAGAAATCTTGAGTGATCTAAAATTACTATACTTCCTAGTTCATCACTTTTTAGCATTTATCGATATGAAGCATAATTGATCTCTCGTTATGATCAAGTATTAAATATATCCATCATTAATTCACTCTTTTATCCTTATAATTTCATGCATTCCACTTTATCTCTTACTTGAGGTACACGTAGGTCGAGATGAGATCCCACCGTTTCCTTAGGGTAGGTCTAGAGGTACCTAAGCATAATGGTTTCTAGGTTATCATTTGTAGACATTAGGTGTAATATCTCTTACATCGGTCATAATTTATAACCATTTTATCAACCTTTTGATTTTGTACATAGGAGGAATATTAAAAATCCAAAAAAATAAAGGACATATTATCAAAGAAAAATCAAGTAAAAGGAAACAAAAAATATAGTTATTACGATAAAAATAATCACAAAAATGTGATATAATCAAGTGGAAAAACCCCTGTCGTATTTGAAATCTCAAACACCATAGTTGTCCTCATTACAAATCTTGAGGTCCTTTGGGGTGTGGTAGGTATTTATAACTAGGTACAAAGTCTCATATTTATCATCTAACGCCCCTTCCTTTTCATGCTAATAATTAATCCTCGAGTATATATATATATATATATATATATATATATATATGTATATATATCCTTAAGTAAGATCCAGATGAATGAAAAAATATCATGGGGAGGTAGGATACGTCTTTTACTATCATAAAGCAATAGGGAAATATTTTTATACTTCACTAGCTATCCTAATCTGAACCCACCTACTTGGATTCCTTCTCACCTAGATGAGAAAAAAAATAGTCATATCCTATTGATTAGAGTTTATTATATCCATTAATAATTTCATATCATTGTATTGGTGCCTTAATTATTTATCTTTCGGGTTCAATCCCTTTATTACCCTTGATGGATGTTATCGGTAGTTGACCATGACTTTATACCCTTTTACATCCTATTATCCTTATTCGACCACTACCTATTTTACAATCTCAAAACCCTTGTTTTATATTTATGGTTGTAGTTTAAATATTGTACACAAAACATTATGCACTTATTACTATTACATCATGCCTCTATTATGTTGTTGTGTACATGATTTTGAGTATAAATGTAAGAAATTGGTGACACCTTTTCATAGTCCTATTAATTTTGATTGATTTTGATTGTGACATTGTCTTATACTTCTTAGATTTCATCATTTGGTTGAGTCATAGGGATTCTTGTCCCCATTCTTGATTATGTTTATGTTTCTTGGATTTGGGACAATACCGCCTATCAAGGACACTACTACTTGGGCACTAGTGTCCCTTGTGGGTTTTTTATCTATTCTCTTTGGATTTTAAAATTACTATTTGGCACTTAAATTCAGGTTCTTTCTAATTCTTTGGGTGGACCTTTGGTGTCGTTAAGTGTTGAAATTCAAATAAGGAATTCATATATATACACAATTTACTCACTATTGTTAAGGGTGGACAACTTGGGAAAAGATCAACATTCAAGCAATACATTTGGGCTTCACTATTCACTGCATAGGAGGGGCTATTTTTGAATTCCATTTCACACATTCATTTTGGGGGAAAGTAGTTGTATTCCACCATCTTGGTATGATTGGAATAAGGGAAACCTAGATTTAAGGGGTATAATTCAATCACACACACACACAATAACTACATAGATTCTAAAATATAGTGCAAAGTGCTCAGTGACAATCACATTGGGGTGACTATCGAGGTCAATTTGAATCAAACATATGCATTATTTATTTCATCTAACATTTGATTGAGCCTTGTGAAGGTAGCTAGGTTTTGTTTTGCAGGTTTAGGTGCGAAAAAGAAACTCTATAAAGCAAAGTAGATGTGACAAAGAGTGAAAAGAAATAGACATCTTCAGACCATGAAAATATCAAATCTAGAGGTATTGTCTAGTACCCGAGTGGTCTTGTCCGTATCTAGGTGGCCCTATCCAAAGTAATTTCATATTACATTTATCCAAATGAAGATTAATTAGTCCTGGATATATTTTGTTCCAAATCGGTTTCCATCCCAAAATCGTCTAGATCTCTAGATACAAGTCTAGTCATTATTAACTCATTATTGCTCACACTTTCTTTTTTCTTGAGAGTCAAACTCCCTACAGAAATGAATGGTCCCTTTTTTTGCTACCCACCTTTATTCTTTTTCTTCCCTGTCTTGTAAGGGGAAAGGGGGTTCTCCTCTATTCAGGGGTTCAAAGGGGGCAACCCCCATATTTTCCCTACTAGCTAAACCTCTATGTATGTTAAGGAACCCACCCCCCCACCGAGGGCCCAAAATTTATTTGATATTGTGAATGATTGGATATGCAAAGACTATTTTATTTTTGTGGGTTGGTCTGGTCTATTGCTTTTTCCTTGTGCTTATTTTGCCCTAGGTGGATGGTTCACGGGTACAACCTTTGTGACTTCATGGTATACTCATGGATTGGCCAGTTCGTATTTGGAAGGTTGTAATTTTTTAACTGCCGCAGTTTCTACGCCTGCTAATAGTTTAGCACATTCTTTGCTGCTATTATGGGGTCCTGAAGCACAAGGAGATTTTACTCGTTGGTGCCAATTAGGTGGTCTATGGACTTTCGTTGCTCTTCATGGTGCTTTTGGTCTAATAGGCTTCATGTTACGCCAATTTGAACTTGCTCGATCTGTACAATTGCGACCTTATAATGCAATTGCGTTCTCTGCTCCGATTGCTGTTTTTGTTTCTGTATTCTTGATCTATCCATTAGGCCAGTCTGGTTGGTTTTTTGCACCTAGTTTTGGTGTAGCGGCTATTTTCCGATTTATCCTCTTTTTTCAAGGTTTTCATAATTGGACCTTGAATCCATTTCATATGATGGGAGTTGCCGGAGTATTGGGTGCTGCTCTTCTATGTGCTATTCACGGTGCTACCGTGGAAAATACTTTATTTGAAGACATCGGTAGTTGTGAGGACAACGCCGAAATGAGACATGAGAATAGATCTTATGAATCCTCCCTTGAATGCCCTTGTGGAGAAATGGGAAATTAATTCCAATTCACAATTTACATTCACCATTCAAAAACTAATCAATCTAACCGTAAATAGGTTTAAGAGGTCTCTAACAGCCTGGAGGACTAAACCTATGCATGTGGAAAAATACAGGATGACTTGTCATTAGGGGTGAAAGGCCAACCAAGATCAGATATAGTTGGTTTTCTGTGAAATCCATTTCAAAGTAGAGTGTGCATGCCTTTGGCCTGGGTAGAGCACTGATGGGCTAGAGTGGCCCAAAGCTTGACCAAACCCAAGGAAGCTCTAAGTATAGGCCATGTTAGTAAGTAGACACACTTTGGGTGCTAAGATCCAGAGTCGAGCGGGAAATAACCTAAATCGTACTCTAAGGTCCCTAAGCATTCACTTAATGGAAAAGGAGGTAATAAAAAATAGATAGATAGAAAAATAGATATATGGAATTTCCTAAGCCGGTGAGATCATCAGAACAAGAAAAACATCCCTACCTCTCCATGGGAGGAGAAGATACTTATGGTTTAAGTTTGCATTTCCTAAATAGTTTGATTTTTATACGGTTCGGGGACTCGGTATTTGTTTGGGAAGTGGGAGAAAGGAATGAGTGAGATGGGTACCACATAAAGCATATTCCTTATGTTTGGAGTTCGATTATCCCTCTCTTTGGGATAACTAAACATAGTTCAATAGGCATGCAATGAACATGACTCATTGATATTACAATGGATTCGATAGAAAAGGAGGCAAGGAGCATCACATGCCTAGTTAGATCGATAGAGGTCATAATTGATTCTCTCGGCTCTTCAGAGAAGTGATGCGAGATCCTCCGATCCGAGACACATTCCCTAAAGGGTATTTCCTCTTTCACACCATCAAGATTCACTAATAGGGGTATGTTGGTCTCCTTACTTGGTTATCTTTTTCATTAGGACCAATTGGGGGTATACGATAGATCCGAGGAGCCCTACTTTTATTGATCTCGAGACTCACTCTATGGAGTCTTGTCTTAGGGTGAGGGTAGGATTGGTATACTATTGATGGGACTGTGACAATAATAAAATACCAAAACAAAGAAAAAAATGAGGAGGGAAGTATAGAGATGGAGTTGAGTGTCTCTACTCTCTTTGGGAAGGGTATGAACACGGGGTTCACTTATTAAAAGTGTGGTATAGCACGTTCGTTTGAAGGGTATTAAATAATACCCTTAATTATAGTTTTTACCTCTAATTATTCAATTGATAATACCCCCTCCCGTTATATTATTAGAATGAAAATATCCCCTATTTTTTCCATGTACCTTACTTACCCATTTTTTATAACATTTTTATTTACCCCTTTTTATTTCTACCCTAATATATTAAAAGAAAATATATCATATTTCTAACTCATTTTTTTAGTATACATTTTCTCTCGAAAGATAGTTTGAGGCCATTCAAGACCTATTACCAATTGCCTTATAAATGTTAAGCTTTAATCATTTATCAATAGTTCTTCAAATAATTAAGATGGTGAAATAATATCACTTGTGTTTTTTTAATATTGGTAAATAGTTTTTGAAAGGGACTATACCCTTGTGTACAAAAAGGAGGCCTAAAAGCCGAATAAGAGAGAGGAGCAGAGAAGTCAGATCAAAGCACAAAAGTTACAAAGAAAGAACACCGAAGCCTAGAAACAAAGCAACACAAACGAGACTTAACAAAGAAAACAACGGCAACAAAAGCAAAGCCTACAGCCCAAGAAGCAAAAGTAGTAAAACAGACTACTTCTTGGCCGCTTGATCAATACTCATCTTTACTTTTTCCAAGCATGGTACATACCTGGGCGTGGTCATATGAGCAAAGATCCGTCTTATCGAGCTCCTCTCGGTTCTTTTACTCTCTTTCTCATTGCCCCAAAGAGTCATCGGGACACCGCCGAGTTGCGAAACACTTCGCATGTCCTTCGATGAATTCCTCTATGGCCCCGAATGCCTGCAATATTATACTCAGCCTAGTCTTCGTTTTCCCAAAGGAGTCAAGGGAGGTTAGTTTTTTGTATATTTCATCAAGCTGGCTATTGCCAATGCTCCCTTCTCCCTCAATGCTTTTTTTGCCTTTTTGCTTAGCAAGATTTTTTACCTCATCCTTCAGCAATTTAAGCTCAGCCTCTAAGGCCTCCAATCTTCTAGAAGGGTTATCCGTTGGTGCCGCCTGGGGACTGGCACTACTAATGTTCAGCAGATCACGAGCAATGTCATCCAAAGGTTCATCCCCCTCAGCAGTAGACTCAAGGTTGAGTCTCCTAGAAGCCCTGGTGACACGTTTAGAAGTAGAGACAGTGTGGGTGGCAGGGGCAGCAGCAGGAGGAAAAGAAGGAGAAGCATGAGCAGCCTGCATGGGGGCATCAGCACCGGAGGCGGGGGCAGCAGCAGGGACAGCAGGGGAGACAGGACTGGCAGCAACAGAGCCCAAAGCCAGGCCGGGAGAGGAAGGGAGACCGGGGAATTTAATAAGGCAGTGCTTGTGAATAAGCAGAATAAGCCCTTGGTGAAGGGGAACTGCCCGGGTATGCTTCTGGAACTCCAAAATGGAGCGCTCAAGAGAGTTTAACAGAGATAGTGGGGAAAGCAAACCAACCTACTCCTACGAAAGTGATTCAAAAGACAAGGTGCTTGGCAGGACAGTAACAAACCTGCCTTCCAAGGATATGTAGCGAATCATCATGCGGGTGACTTCATCATACGGAGAAGGAATTGAATTAACAAGTTGCACCGCGGTGTTGAATATAAGCTTCTCCTCCTCCTCCACAAATCTTCTCTCTTCAGCCTCTTTGATAACCCTCTTGTTGAAGAAGCGGTATCCTTCCAAGCTGAGGCCAGTCGCTTCGGCTATGAGTTCGTCATTAATAAGAATCTTCTGCCCTCCATAGTCGACCATCCTCTCATTCCAATCCTTGGCAAAGCGAACAGAGATGTTTTGATCATGCCCTTGCACTCTCTCCACAAAGTTGGTGAATCCGCCAATACTAAGAATGTTCCAGAGCTCAGTGTTATCTTTCCAGTCAGGGTCTGCACACGGCTCAATCTGGCAGGGAGGCCCTCCCATCTTCACAAGGATGTGCTGGTTACAACAATTTTCAAAATACCTTTGGGCGTTGAGAGTGATTCGTTTCTCGCCGTTGCGGGTCGCATAAAAATGGGAACTGTAGCCGTTGGTCCTCCCACGAACGGCTGTAGGATTGCCGATCTGAGTCTGCGTGAAGTCGCGCGTGGAAACCCTTATCCTGTCAGCTTTCACCTTGTAGTTATCTTCGGTTTTCGCGGAGCTTGGCAACCGAATATCAACAGCTTTATCAGACTTCCCGCGTGCGCTGTTTTTAAATTTAGACGGCTCCACTTGAAGTTCCTAAACAAAATCTTGCCATCATTTGGAGTAGATATCATATGCCACGCCAAATAAACTAAAACAGCACCTGTGGAAGAATTTATGGATTTCCTCCAAAGATTAAAGCATATCTTTAGAGATTGTTTGCGTGTGAAGGTCCGCATGTATGCTGTTGTGAAGCTGATTAGGGATACTATCATTATCCCAAATAGTGAAATTTATATTAATGCCATAATTGGCCATTGCATCGGCCAGCTTGTTACCTTCCCTGTAAGTATGTATGATTCTGATGCTGTTGAAGGTATGACTGATGCTTATGGACTCAGAGATAAAATCTTTGATATTCCAGCTAGGAGAAGAGGACTGATTAAGCAGATTAATAATATTAAGGGAGTCCCCTTCAACAATGAGGTTCTGGATATTTTGGGTCCGAGCAACTCTCAAACCCCAGAGAACAGATAAAGCTTCTGCAAAATGATTGGTTTGGATTCCCATTTTTCCAGCATATGCAACAATCAAATTACCTTTATGGTCCCGTATTGCTCCTCCTCCAGCTGCTGTTCCAGGGTTCCCCTTAGAGGCACCATCAAAGTTCAGCTTGAACCAATTGGATTCAGGGGGATGCCATTTGACCAAAGATCTATCCACACTATTCCCGGGGTTGCTCCAATATCCGATCTGCCAATTTGATAAGATGTGCTTTTCATTTTCAGGGTAACAATTGTTCTTAGGAGGTTTAAATCTGGCCATGTCCTCTTTGATGCCTTGGGAGATCTTGCCAGTAGTGAGTTTAAAATTTCGCTTCTTGTTTCTAAAAACTATATTATTTCTATCCTTCCGGATCCTCCAAATTAAATGCGGGATGGCTAATTTCAGATTCTTCGATAGCACAATGTCCGAATGGTGGGTAGCATAATATCACTTGTGTTGAAAAGTATACTCAATGTTATTTTTCTACCATCTTATTATTTCTTGGTTAAGAATCTCTTAATTGAAATTTCTTTATTCAAAAAGAGATTATAATTTAAGCGTATGACCACACTTCTTAAATTTCAGTTTTAAGGTATTTAGTTTTAAAAACTAGGGTTATAATGTTTTAATTTTATATTAAAATTAAACCCCCTTTCCTTTGGCCCACCTCTCTAACCTACCCCCAATACCTGATTCAAAATATTAATAAATTAAACCCTTTCACCCCCTCATGTCTACCGATATATTGAATTTACTTTTATTAATTTTAATTACCTCAATATGAACTCACGTGCTAGGATATTTCCTAGCTAATGAACCCCATGGGTACGAAGAGGATGGAGATTCTTTTCTGTCTCTCGATTCCCCTTTAATTTCTAGAGATTGGAGGAATTGAGATTGGGCCTCTCCTCTCCTCTTCCCCTATCCTCCTCTTTATTTCTTTGGAAACTAGATAGATATCCCGGTATTCCCTCCTTTTTATTCCAAAGAGGGGTACATGCACCCTCTCCAAGGGAACTGGTGGCACCAACCTGGATATATGGAAAATATAGTAACCAAACCTTGATGAAGGAGGTATGAATGAAGTGAGTGGACAAAAGTGGATCCGGTAAGGAGAGAGGAGGGGAGAGAATATTTAACAATCAATACATGAACTCTACATTTTTGTCTCGAATGAGACTATCATCAATAGAAAGAGATAGGGGAGGTGCCCCTCTGCTAGTGCCAGTGCTGGTGCTAGTGTTAGTATATAGGGTTGGTGGGAGGACATTCCTCTGCTCTCTCCAGCTCCAACCCCTCCCTCCCTCATTTACATAACTGCATAACTGCATAACTGCATAATTGCATGACTGCATGACTGCATAACTGCATCACGGCGGAGCGACTGGACTGCCGCCTATATAGCCTATACAGTGAATGCTGTGCTGTACCCCCCCGAGAACCGCCCTCGACTCAGCATCTGGATTTCTAGTTCCGCCTAGAATAGAATCTATATAGATATATAGGGGCGGAGCAAAGCAAAGCTACAAAGCGATGGATAGATCTTACGTGCTACTATTATATTCATTTGATCTCATTCTTATGATTAAGATTTAATTCTTGTTAAAAATTTGGTGAACCCATTTATTTATTAAACCATAAGATCCATCATCTTGTATAATCCTCATGGCTTATCAAAATTTGTTTTGAAACAGTCATCCCAAGCCCCTTTCCCCAAAGTATGATCCTATTCCTACAACTATTCTTCAACCTATTTTTAAAAATGCCTAAGAGGAAGTAGCTTTCTATCGCAAGTCACATATTAGTGCTACATGTCATCCAAAAATCCTCGTGTCTTTACACATATTTTCAACCCCGGTCCTAATGTTTTACTCCTACCCCTATTGAGGCTACTAGCTCTTAAAAATATGATAGGGATGTTGCTTCTATTTATACAAATGATACATATGTTGAAGATTTGGTTAATTTTTCAAATGAGGAAGGTTTTGTTTCTGATGTTTTGATACTGTACTTCTTTTGATATTGTAGAAGCTATCATAAATGTCCCTTTCCCTAATCCCCCTCCACTTACATATGCACAAATCATTAGGGCTTGTCCTATTTTTGTTGATAATGATATTTTGATCCCCTCTTCTTATTCTCAACCAAGTGATTTCTCATTGAATATTTTGCCTCAAAATTCATATATTTCCACCTCTTTTGTGCTTCCTAATGATATTAGTGATCATTTTCCTTCTCATAATGTGTTAAAATATGCAAAAGTTAATGATGCATGTGTTTTTACTCTTGATATTTCCAAATATAGTGTACATAATGATGATCATAAGGATAGTGTGCATATTGCTTGTATTCCTTCTTCTAATAAGCTTGTTGATAAAAGTGTTCAAACTTATTTTCCTATTGATTCTTCTTCCCATGTTTGTATTTTTAGTTTCCGATTATTGATCCAAAAGTTGACTTTTAACCCAATATAGCATACCTATAGCTACTCTTAATGGCAAAAATCAACCCCTTAATGTTTATGTCATTCCTCCCCAAGAAGTTATTTCTCTTATGCATGTTGTAGGTGATTTGAAAAATAAGATCCATACCCTTACCCTTGAGAGTAGGGCCTATTATGCTAGCAATGATAATAATTCACTTCATGGAAATCCTATTCCTAAAAATATTTACAATTTAGCTTTTCCTAAGGGTTTTACTTTGCGTAATTTTACAATTTTTGATAGAACAAGCAATCTTTATGTGTATCTTAATGCTTTTAGATTAGTTATGGCTTCACATTCTAATGATAGATTACTTCTCAAAGAATTTCCTAGTAGTATTATTGATATTGCTTCTCATTAGTTTCATCATTTTCCTAGTGGATATATTAGTACTTATCTTGATATGGAAGAAACATTTCTTAGATTTTTTATTTTTAACAATGGTCTTAAATTCACATTTGAACGTTTTCCTTCTTTGCATCAAGGAAAGAATGAACATGTTAATGATTATATATTATGTTTCAAATCTTGCAAGCATCATTTACTTTATCATCCTATTGATCTATAAACGAAATATATATTGTCATAGCTCGATTCTTCCTTTGAAATAAAATTTATTATATGATACATGTGAATCTTGTACACTTTGTTAATTTGAGGTTATAGCTTTAGAACAATAGATTATTAATGAACATATTATTTCCCATGCTCCCAATTATTCTCCCACTTCTCCACCTACTACATCTTCTCTTCCTCCTATTGTACCACCCTCACGATCTCTATCTCCGACTTAACATACTCATGATCGTCCACCCCATTTTCGTAGACATCCACCACGTTCCACCCCCAAATGTGAGCCATTATAATTCATACATTATACTAGGAACCATGATATTTTACGCACTTTCATTGATGAGAGGTTGATTAGGCTATCCTCTAATGAGCATCCTCCTCCTCATCGATTACGACAAAATCATAGACAACCATTATATAATTTCCATAGGATCAATGGTCATAGAGATAATGATTATTATGCACTCCATGATAGGCTTCAGTTGTTTGAGGACAAGGGTGTCATTTCTTTTCATGCACACCATGTTGATAGAAAAACTCTCTCATTTTGCGATGTTGCTCACCGGCATCTATTACTTTGACTACCTCTCATCCTCCTAAGGTAATTTTGTCTCCTCCTCCCTCATCTTTGATTATGCATGAGACACTTCCCCACTTTTCATACACTCTAGACCTAAGTGGGTCCTGAAGGAGAAACACTTACCATTATACGATTCACATCTTCCTAGTGTTATTACGATCACTTTGGGATTATCATTCAACACATATACTCATGAAACCGCATCAGTTGAGTTGTTTTGTGCGTAATCGTCACCTTCTTTCTAGCTAGATGTTATACATTATTTAGTGCTACATGATATCGTTCCCATTCTATAGATGTATACCAATATTTCTATCACTTTGTAAGGCCTATTCACCATTGTTATCACTTTCACTACAAGCTCTATTCAACGATCATCATGATTATCATCATTCAATTATCTATTTTACTATCATCGTGATATTATCTATGTTTTTAACACATATACTCTATGCTACAACATCAATATCTACAATTATATCATAAATGTTTTAACAACATATCCTATCAAATCAAATCAGATAATTAACAACTCGTATAACAACACAAGAACAAATCGTCATATCACAAATAATCTCATCATATATATATATATATATATATATATATATATACATCTCTCAAAATTTTCATAATACAAAATCAAGGAGAAATACCCACTACAACATATGTCATACATCCTCCTCACTACTACTGGAGGCTACTATCGACATTTTCGAACTCGAAGCCTCGCCACTAGATCTATGCCTCGTGCTCGTGTGGTCACTACTCCTCTAATCGACTCCATAGTGATGTTTCCTTGGCCACCGCATCTCGCATATCGGCCCTAGATCTCCATGTATCTCTCAAACATGATCTCGTACTAAACCATCTCCTCCAAATGCCTCTCTCGACATGTGCTAGCTCTATCCTAGCCTCATCTTGCTTCGATTGTAAAATTATACATGTGCCTACCACCACTACCAAATGATCAAATAAGTGGGCATGCTCTCTGGTGATGTGATCCAATATCTCCAAGAACCTTCCTCCTATGAAGACATTTGGGGGCACATTATGTGTCAATGTATGTATTTTTATATCTACAATCATGCTCTAATACTCATCACTTGCTAGACCTACACCATATCAAGTACCTCATCTCCACATTGTGTACCCAATACAAAGCACACTATCAAACAAAAATCACAACATATCCTACTTACTTACGCTGCTCCATCCCCGCCACCACCGCATCACCCTCGGGGTTAGGTTCCGACCTTATTCTAGTCTTCCTTCTCCTGTTTTTGCACCTAGTGGATCTTCTACTACATCCACCACTACAAGAAACAATAACACCCATCGGTGTTCCACCTACCACCGAGTACATGTGCTCGAGTATGTTGGTGTATGTGAATTTCCTCCTCGTCACTCAGAATCTTTTCCACCTCACATGGTAAGTCATATCACTTAACAATATCATAGGTAATAGATTACTAGGGTTTCATGTGTTCATGTGTCATACACGGGAGTTACACAACACTCCTATATATGTACCTTCTTATTTTGATCTATGAGAATGCTAGACCTATTATTTCATACTTGATTTTCCTTTGTGATTCGATCTCTTGTTGATTACTTGGAGTATTCATGTCACTATTGGAAGTGCAACCTATTTGATGTGCACGAGGTTCCGTATTGATCCTTGTAGAACAATCGATATGGTATTAGAGTTATTGTTTGGTAAACATGCACTCATTTGTTTTGGTTTTTGATTACTTACGTTTCAATTTTTGTGCTTCTCATGCAAGTTTTTCGATCATTCTTTGGAATCTTGTTAATAGGTTTAACAATCTCATTTTTTTGAGTTTGTGTTGGTTTTCTAGTTGTGCATATGCAAGTTTCAGGGTTTTCTCCGCCATATCTAGTTAGCATGCAACTAACTTTGGAGGAAAAATGGATTTTAGAGGTTGGTTCTTTTTTTGGTCTTATCAGTGTATTTTTCATTGAAAGTGATTTTTTTAAAATTAGGTGTTTAGACCTCTCTGGTTTTGGGCTCCTTCCCGCTGGTTTTGTAATTTCCTTGCTCACATGTCTCCACCCTTCCCAACTTGGCCAATCTCACTTCTAGCTCGCAACCTCTACTACTAGCTCGATTTACTATAGGAATGAGTTGGTGTGTTTTTTTCCTAGCAAGTTGGTTTACATGTCGAGTCATGTTGGGGTTTGGCTATGTCAAGTTCGTTTATGCTTTCTCCGCTCGGGTTTTCTACTATGTGTTGAGCCTCGAAATGGGTTGGGTTCTACTTTGTAGGTGAGTTGGTCGTTTGCATTTTGCCCCGCATCGAGCTGCCTTGTGCCTATGTTTTTCATCCGGTTTGATGCATGTTTGCATTTTCCTTTGTTGAGTCGAGATATCTATGAGTTTCTCTCAAGTTCAGTGTTTTTTGTGTTTCCTTGAGCTTGGGTAGAGCTGGATTGCTTGGGAGTCATATTTTCATTTTCTTCTAAGTGTGTTTTACACTGCTGAATCGAGTTATGTTTTTCTTTGTTTCCTATGTGTTATTCGTGGCTCAATGAGCCCTTATTTCCCTTTCTTTCTTGTCCTTCAAACTTGATTGTTGATTTATCTTGTGCTTAACTTTCCCTCTACTTGGTCATGTTATATCTCATCTGGATCGGCCCTGGTCTATCCTATCGACCTGCCTCGCTCACGCCCATGTTTAAGTCTATCTCCCAAGCCATGTTGACTCGCTTTACATCCCATTACACCTCGACTCTGTGAACCATTTCATGCTCTACACTATGTCCGAATCGCTCCAACCTGTTAAGTCTCTTCCTTGTCGTTGCATGTGAATCACTCGTCTCGAGCTCTGCATTGACCATTGCATGTTCCTCTCCCTTTCTCGAGTCATTTCGCTGCAGTGTAACATCCCTAAGTTTTTTGACAGTCCCATTACCCACCTCTCGTTGTGATGTGTCTCCTCCATTTCTCACTTTCAACCTCTTTTAACCTTTGCTTTTTTAATTTGATCGCCCTTGTTTTTAAAAAAACATAGTTACTTTTTAATTAAATGGTGGTTTTTATTTTAAAAGGTAAGGCTTGGGGTTTTAAAAGTGAAGTGGTCTTATTATTAGGTGGAGGTTTAACTTTAAAAGGTGGTTAATTAAGCGATGTTTTTTATTAAAGGGTCAATTGAATTTTAATTGGGGCCTTTAAATTCAGTGTGCCTTAGATTATTAATTAGGAGTTAATTAATATTAATTAAGGGATACTTAATTATTAGGATACTCAACTCAATTTAAAGTAATTAGTATTTTTAATAGTTTAATGCAACATTATTGACTCTTTTATTCATTTTTAATATTAAATTAGACTAATTGGGAAAATCAAAAGTGATTTTTCTAGTGTTACTAGACGTTTTTACTACTAATCATTTGATGGAGTGTGTAGTGCCCATGCTAGCTTTTTTCCGCCTTCCGAGAGTGTTTTCGACATCCTGGAGGTCCCCTAGACTTGTCTTGAGTCTTTTTTACTTTTTAATTTCCTTGTTATTATTTGCAAACTAATGAGTCGTCCACCACAATCTTGTAACAAGGGGTTTGTATTGTGACGTGAGACACTTTTTCTCACACCAAACTTTGTTTTTTCCCCTTGTTCCTTGTTTACGCCATTTTTACTTGTTTACATGTTGTTCCTCTACTTCGAATGAGACTTTCTTGTGGATTTCACTCTTGCGGAATTCATCACCTCTTTGCAAAGTGAGTGGTCAATTATCTCACATCGCACGAACACACCTTATTATAATCAACGCATTGTTTATAAAGTGTTGCAAACAGGGGTTATCATTGTTCTTGGGTGTTGTATTACATGCAAACACATTCTCGGCTGAGTCTGACGTCTTGCAACCTTGTGTGTATTCTTGTACCCTTATTTTTTGCATTCTACACTTCTTGATTTTTTTGTGGATAAAGCATGGAGATTGCTTTTCCCATACCTATGCTTCATAGGACCATTTTTGCATTATATCCTCCACCTCTTCTTCTTGGTAGGGCTAACTATGCATTGTGGCATTCGAGCATGGAATGTTTTCTTATTCACAATGACCTTTATCTCTACTTGTATGGATGAGTACCTACCCCTAGTGATCCTAATCAACTTGAAGACTGGCTTGACACTTGTAGCATGGTCATTGGTCATTGTTGACGTATATTTCCAAGCCTCTCCACCATCATGTGGCGCAAATGGAGTGTCCTCGCACTATTTGGATCATTATTCAATCCTTATCTAGAGACACTTCAAAGATTGTCGTTGCTACTTCTCCTACTGATATCGTTGTCTCCTCTTTTTAATCATGTGATGACAATTTTTTTGACACGGACTTGTTTGTTCCTATCCCTGATGATGATGATCGTTCTTCTAGTTCTAATGACAAGAGTATAAATGAGGACTTCTCTCCTCCTCTCAACCACCTTTCAGAGAATGTTGACACTCCTCCCTTCCTATCAGGACATCAAAAAAAGTATTATTCCTCACCTCATAATTTCATTTCATATTTCTCCTTTCCACTTCCATTATGTGAGGCCCTTTCCACTCCTCCTTCATGTGTTGATGATTCATACCTAGTAGAAATTGATCTTATATTTTTTCAACCACCCTCTTAGGATGAGTATCGCATGCCAGACCTCGTCTCTTCAAAGTGCCTACTTGTGTTTCCATACAGCGATTTTATCATCCTTCTACAAGTGTTTCGGAGGATTAATTCATCTCCTTTGTTGGGATTTCCCCCTTTGGGACTCTTGTCACTTACTCCTTTTCGATACCATCACTGATCCACATCTTCTTGTGGGTCCTCTTTCTACTATTATGGGGGTTATTGTGCCTTCAATTCGCAAAATTTTGTTCGGTGAATGATCCATACCAATAGTCTGTTAGATCTATTTTAGTGGTATTACCTTCTATTCTTTAGCATATTCTTTTTAGAGATATGTCGCGCTTAAAATGTGGACTAGCATCAAATTTCTTTGTATTAGTGCCTTTGCATTCCTTTTGGAGTGGATGAACTTTCATTACACCATTTTTGTTCTTCCTAAGGGTGGAAACATTGCTCAATGCAGATATACCTTCTTTAGTCTACATGCACAAGACCACATCATCAAAACTCTTCTTGGAGACTTCATAGAGTTACTGAGACTTCAAATCCATTGCGGAATTCTTTACCAAACTCTTCGTTGAAGTGAATTATCCTTACTTATGCTCTCATCTTGGGGTAAGGTCCACTACTAATTTTTCAAAACTACCTTGGGCCTTCTTGTCTCCCTCTCCTCTTCAAATTCCATGGGAGTTCATCAGAAATCATCTTCTCGAATGAGTTGACTAGTTATCTTCTTCTCCTCATCTTATTCTTGTAGAAAGATTGCAGTTTGTATATGGGTACCTTATCAAGTTGTTAGTTAGTAGGACCTATTTGACACATCTTTCTTCAGATTGTTTAGGTGAGTATTTTATCTCTTGTAATTGGATGTTTTTCCTGGGGTTTTCTTCCATTACTTGAGATCTTTATTATACATGGGCACCTCATCGACCTAGTTTTCGAGACCCATTTTCTCCTCTTATTTTTTTTCAGAGAGATGTTATTTATATATGGGTACCTTATTAGGTATTTAGTTTTCAGACCCCATTGACACATCTTTCTTATTTTTCTAGAGGAGTTCTCTTTTTATTCTAACTTGCCACGGCCTCTACCTCAACTTCGATGAAGGGGGTGTTGGTGTATGTGACTTGCCTCTTCATTACTCATCGTCTTTTCCCCTAAGATGGTGATTTATCTTGCTTAGTGAGATCATATGTCATAGATCATTAGGTTTTCATGTGTCCATTTGTTATGCACGAGAGATACACAACACTATTATATATGTACCTTTTTTTGATCTATGAGTCTACTAGACCTGTTATTTCATACTTAATTTTCCTTTGTGATTCAATCTCGTGTTGATTACTTGGTGCATTCTCATCACCATTGAAAGTAAAACCTCTTTGATGTGCATGAGGTTCTCGTGTTTATCCTTGTAGAATAATCTGATAGGTACAACCCACATCACCCATTCAAATCGGAACTATCTCAACATCCTATACACCTGGTGGGCATAAATAGGTTCTTATGGGACCTAGCCTCACCCCTACTCTCCTCGTAGTATGAATCGATCTATGCCATACATAGGGCTAGAAAGGCACATCCCTGGGATATCCCAAACTGTCGTGAAAAACATTCATACTAGAAGAATTTGGCCACTCTCGGAAATATTTCCTCTAACCACATACTACATCGGATGCATCGTAACTCAACACGGTCCTTGACCCACCACCATAGTCCCTATAGGGTCTCCAAATCATGGCATCAAGACCCATCCTATCCAAAATAGACCTATATTTCATCATATCAAACCCACGACCCCTCGGTCCAACCCATCTCGCTAAACAAATATCTAGTCATGCCCTCTCCACTCGTGGACCACTCAACAACCTATCTACTATTGTATTCTCATAAGACCATATGTGTGATAGTATAGTAGCACTAATCCCTCCACCATGATCCTCTTGCATGAACCTATACAAATATTTATACAAGTGAGCCAACACACAACAACTCCAAGAATATTGTGTCCCATGCTTCTCTATACTCATACAAATCTCGTGCATCCTATATGATATTGACACACCTCCTTTGTTAACAAAAACACAAGAATCAAATACAACTGCAAAGAAAATTTCAGTAACCGTGGAACACTTGATCTCACTATGTCATCCATAGTAATTGATGAATATTTTTGTTTCTTAGACCTTATAAATAGTGCCTCACATCTTTTTGATGTCATCATGTATCACCTGGGGGTATAACCTGAACCCAATCCCCCACTACTAGTAACCGTAGTATGATGTGTATGTCCTCTAGAGTCACTATCATCTCTTGTGTAGGTAACCAAAATGTATTTGTATCGCACATCATCTCTCGCAAAACGTAGTAATCATATTGATATTATGGGGCACCTCCCCCAATCTAGTGATGTGTTGAAGTCTGACATGGTCTAATATGTCCCATTCATCCTCCTCTAATCCCAAGGATAACAAGGTAGAAAAATTACTTCCGCACATAACTCCCGCAAATGTATATATCTTTACATAACAAAAATAGACAAGAAAACACAAAGTTAGTGATTTAGTCATGCAAAAACATGATAAAGAGGTCACACAAGTCCTACTAAAAAATGACCATTATCTTGGATGGTACCGCCTAGTACTTAGTAGCACCCATAACTAGACAATACGATTCAAAGGACAAAACACCCAAATTCTCAAAAATTAAAAACACAAAAACAACTAAAAATTGTTATAATAATGCCTAGCCTACTTTAACAACACAATACTTACTAGTTGAGATGTCGTCTCGAGTCGATAGAACCTCTACGAATATCTCGAAACTTGTTAGAATTGCTCTCATGCACGTGTCATCATCGTAGTCCGAGCTCAAATCACACTCGATTCAATTCAAAATGGAATTAATATTGACTTTTCAAACCTTACTATTTATAGAAAATATTATTATTGCTACCATTACTATATTTATTATACTTCTTCTTCTTGTAGATATAAAATCACACACATATTACTATTTTTCCATGTCGTCAATATGTTGTTATATGCATGAATCTTAAGAAAAGTATTCACTTTGGAGACATTGTCTTGATTGCCCATCCATGTTCTTTGATTGGTTTCTATTATGACTCTCTTCTACATCCTGTCACTTCGTATCCACTTCTGGTTAGGTCCTGGGATCCCTATCTGTCGGTATTTTCATATCTACCATTGTTTCTCCCAAAGACACTAGTGCCTATCATGGACACTAACGCCTAGGCACTTGTGTCCATCCCGGGATCTTCTGTCTTGTTTGTTCTTTTTGCACATTTTTTACATTTGTGGTTAGCCTTTTCACTTTTCTTATCCTTATCACATTTTCATAGTCAACCTTTTGTGTCACTAGTGTCGAAATTCAAACAAGAGACTCATATATATACAAAACAAACACGCTACTATTGAGGCTAGAAAATCAAAAGGGATCACATCTACATACTATCACTATTATCAAAAGGGACTACATTTTAGGTTGCATAGACTACATAGAAAGGGGAAGTGTTGAATTTCATACCACACATTTGCATCAAAGCTAGCTATAGCCCGCTTTCTTTATGTCATTAGCATGAGGGAAAACCTAAAGAAACTATTTGAAACACAAGCACATAGAACTACATGGAGTATGAAATGTAGTGTAACACTCGGCACTAAGTTGACTCATCGAGTGACTGTCGAGGTCGGATTCGAATTAACATATTTCACATTTTAATAAGATCTAATGTGTTTGTGAGCTTGTACATATAGCTAGGGTTTTTTAGGTTACGGGTGTTATTGAAACCCTAACATCGAAGTCAGAGCGATAAAGTAGATATTGGAGCAAAGACCCTTAGACCTAGAAAAATAGTAGATCTTGAATATTCACATAGACACTAACACCTTGGCACTCTTGTCCCGCATAGTACGAGTCTCAAATCTCTCTATCATCCATAATAATAGCATTCCCAAATGATCTAGTAGATACACACTACAAAGGAAATCAACTAAGTCATCTATCTCTCTCATTTTCTTAGAATTTTACATTGTTGAGTACTTAACACTTGTATATTATTGTATATTATCATTTGTATATCCTTTGTTACATTAGTTACTCTGAAATTAGATTTAATCTAATTTATATTAAATCTTTTTGGTGAAATCGACATGAATGATACTTATGTTACGCTCATGCGGTTGTTACATTATCTACCTCGGGGCCGATGCCTAGCCCTCAACTCTTCCAACTACCGGCTCACCGCCGCATCGACAACCACTAGAAATAGCAACACCCAGCCGATGTGTTTCCCATCATTAATCGTATGTTTGAGTGTACCCCACATCATCAACCTATATAGGCCCTATGGCTAGATCTTCCTCATCCGGACACTGGAGGCACTAGTTGTGATCTTATCGGACCTAGCCTCGACCTCGGTCGCCTCGCGCCCTAATAGATCAACACCATATATATAGCTCTCACGGCACATCCGGGCCATGTTGAACTTTCTAGACATTCGCTCACCCCTGGAACAACTTTACTACCCTTGGGAAATGATCCTCTAACCACATGGTGAATCGTATACACCACAACTCAATATCATCCTATACTCATCCTCCATAGTCTCTATATGGTATCCATATAATGTCCCTAGGGCCCATATGATCTATCATCAACCTATATGTGGTCATATCCATCCTCAGATCTGCGAGTACCCACCCACCTCACCATAAATATATCCGATTGAGCCCAATTGGCTCACGGCCCAATAAGTGGCCTCAATATAGCTATATACTCATATGTCCATACTTTATCTTTCCTCGATTGGGTGCCTGTTCTTTGTGAAATATTGTGGAAAATTGTTTTCCATTGTTAAAAAAGTAATTTTGCATGGAAAATGTTTGTGTTTGTATGTTTGATGTTGAGTATAGGTGTTGATGGATGGATGGGTTACAAAAGGCGTGTTTTATCGTATTATTGGGTAATTTATATGGCATAGGGATACATAAGTGGGAAGTTATTTCTAACGTATATAGCCACATAGTTTGATTGTAATTTATTTAAATGTTACATGTATGATTGATACGATATTTTACTAAATTCTTATGAATAATACATTAGGTTCATAACTCTGGAATAATACATTAGGTTCATAACTCTGGTCAAAATTATTTATTGATAAAAATAATTCATTGAGTGATCATATATGCATGCTTGTGGTTTTTTACAATGATTCTAGAAAGTACATCATACTTTAATAGTTATCACATTTGTGAAAATATAGAAATGATAACATACATAAAACATATAACCATACATCCAACAATATATAATCACATAAGCCATGTACACAATGAGTTCAAAATGTTATATCTATGCATATGTATGTATGTATGTATGTATGTATGTATGTAATAATCTATCACCCATACAACTCCTCCCCCTAAGAGGAGAAGGTTCTACACCATGATATGTCGGATTCAAACTACACACTCGTATAGAGTGGGCTAGGGTTAATTCTCTATATCGATCTCTTGTGGTCTCGCCCTTTTCTCATGTAACTCAAATCTACAATATTTTAATGGTATTTTCTTCTCTCTATTGTCTATTAGTAGTTTTAATTACACCTTAAGGCCCCCATATCACCATGTTATGTGGCTAGATGGGATTTCTCCCCGACCATCGAACTCACGTATTTTTTATTCTACGAGCCTGAGGATCTTACATATTAGATAAAACATCAATTTTGTGTCTCTCCTCTATATAAATCCATCTAGGATCTCATGGTATGATCCCTCTATCAACACTCGGCAATTGACCTATGTATTCTCTGTAAAAATCACACATTAATACCATTAGAACATATACAATGTACTATATAAGCATCCTACTTTGTAATGTCCCCAAATGAGACAATTTGAACCTAAGATGGCTTTTAGGCCATTCCCTTGCTAAAGAAATCACTTATAAAAGATATCTTCAAAATTTATTAAATCACATCTGATTTTTAGAAGGAAAATGTGACTAGGGTTATGTACAAAACCCAACAAAATCAGCTCTTATATTTAAGTCTTCTCATTCAAAACTGAAGTATTGATTTTATAAGGCCGAAATCAATTAAAATATGCAGATTTCAGACTTAAATAGAACTGAAATAAATTAAATAAAAGAGTAGGGTGAAAGTACCAACAATGAGCTTCCACAAGTCTGATTTTATTTAATAATAAAATCTGCAGATCCAGATTTGCAAGTACAGCTGAAATTGAAGGTAAAAACACTCCAACGATGTAGAAATGATGACTGAGAATTTAGCTCCAAATAGAAGGTACAACTATGAATTTTTAGATCCTTTATCAATGCCCAAATAGCCTATAAATGGTTCGCTTCAGCTTGAAAAAATAATATACTTCAATAAGTAGATCCTCCTTTGAATACTCCATGAAAGGATACACAAAAAATGAAGAGTTTTCGTTCTTCCTTCCACCTTCTCAAGGGTTTTCATCCTCGGTTACTGATTGCAAATACTCAACTTGCACAAGTAATTCAAGAATTTTTTATAAAAAAAATCATGCCCCAAACCCAATTCGACTTTCCCTTTAAAGGTAGAAGTGACCCAAAGTGACCTTCTACTTCTCCAATCAGCTCCTTTCAACATTTAATGCTTTCCCCCTCTATTTCTCTTTTCCATATCAAATCACATTTTCTAGAGGGACTACATTTGACCCATGAGCTTTTTACATTTTTAAAAAAATTCTTTAGCTCACAAGGCAAGTTACACTTTTCCAAAGATAAAAATTACATTTTTAATAAGTGCTTTAATCCTTTTATTTAATTTTTCCATTTTAATTTATCATTAAGTCTATTATTTTATTATAAGTGCTTTTTAAAATGTTTATTTTATTTTCTTTCACTTTATAATAAACTAATCGATCTTAAGTCTCCCTTTTAAATTTCTCCATAGTCGCCGGGAAGAAAAATAGGCTAAGGGTCTTCATCATAAATATCCTAGAAAGTGGGACATTTCAGTCCTCCTTTCCTAAGATTTCTTGCCCTCAAGAAAATCTAAAATCTTTTTTCTAAGTGTCATGCACAATAGAAAAACATGCTGAAGTGACTCAAAAGTCTAGCACCTGTACCCATTAGATGAGATATATATTTCCATCACTTACCCTTGACAAGGTGCTCATATTCACATGGTTGTACCCAAAGTATTATGTAATGTAAATTGCAGATTTTATCATCCAAATCATCACTCTTATTAAAATAAATCTGAATATGCTGCAAATAAGACATTAGTTTGTTTGTATCATACCTTATTATGTTCACAATGATTCACAAAGGGCTGAAATTCTTCACAACTCGACTACTACGCAATATTATGTTCCCACCTTCATCAATCATTTCTTGTGAAATGTGCCCTCATTAACAACTCCAATCATACTATTAGATGTCATTCTTGGAGGAAATCCTTTACTCCTTCCTTGCAAAACAATTTATTTGTCTTGCATTTTGAATTTCCGCTCCATGGTTTGATAATTTTGATTAAAATCACCCAAGGATTGAAGCCATTGAACACCAAGAACTAAATCCAACCCACCAATCCCAACAATATAAAATTCATCACTTACCTCATGTCCTCCCATGGTGAATTGAATTTGGGGAAGCCTCCTGGTGCATGTGATTGAATTCTCATCTGCCAAAATCACATCAAATCCTTGGAATTATTCTTCTTGTAAACCTAATCTAGCAACCAAGCCATCATCAATGAAGCTGTGTGTTTCTCCTTCATCAATCAATATGGTGACATTTTGCCCAAGAATATCACCCTTCACATGAAATGCATAGAAACTAGGCAATATTGTCAATGTAGCTGAGGTAGCATTAGTGACACCCACCTCATTTTTCTTTGCTTGATCTTTTGGATCAGCATTATCTTCATCCTCATCATCATTAGAAACTACTTCAATATAATGGATAGATCCCTTACCTATGCAACAATGATTGGGTGTCCTTGGTTCCTTACAATCAAAGCACAATTTCTTTCTCCTTAGCTCATTCTCTGATTCAATTTAAGACCTATTTATTTCCCATTCTTGTGCTCTATTTTCCTGCCCACTAAATGTTTCTCCTTGCTTATCATTTTGAGGTGTTATGTGCTACTCACATGTGCTCTTTTTCTACCCAAAAGGTGTTGTTCAATGCTACCCAAACTGCAGATTTCTCCCTTTGGCATCAAACTCTTCGAGTCTAATGATTTCTTAATGGAATCTTAAAGAGATGAAGGATTAAAAGCTTTAACAAGGCATTTTAATGGTTCTCCTAACCCTTCAAAAATAATAAAACCAACCTTCTTTCACTAACATCAAGTATCATTACTACAATTCTTTGAAAATCGAAATATACTTATCTAGAGTTCCATCATGTTTGAGTTGGGCTAGCTCCTAAAATGTAAGTCCAAATCCATTATGTCAAACACCGATGAATTCTTCAAGGGAGGTGATAGAGCCATGTCCTTGGGTGATGATGCCATGGTACCACCACTCATGTGCAACTCCCTCCAAATGCAAAGTTGCAAACTTAAGTGCTTCATCTTCATACATAGGATTCAAGGAAAGATATGTATCTAATTTTTGTAACCAAGCCCTAGCAGAGCACTTATCTATACCATCAAATGAAGGAAGAGTTATCTTACCCAACCTTTGTTGAATGTCTGTCCTTGGTGTCTCTTGGTGAACTCTTCTATTTATCCTTGTACCATTTATATTCTTCAAATGGAAGAAGTATTTTACTCGAAACTAAGTTGCATATACTCATCACTACATGTTTCCACATCATCAACATCATTTTTGGATTCTTCTTATTCAATGGGTTCCTCTCTTTGGAGAAACTTAGCTCTAGAAATATAATCAGTAGGCTTGGGAGAAGTCTTAACCGGTCCGATTGAGCTTCCTTCTCCATTGTTGGTTGCTCCTTGGTTGATAGTTGCATTGTTCCCTTGTAGAGCCATGGCCAAATCTCGAATAGAGCTAGTAAATGCATCACACATTTCTCTTTGATTCTCCCTCATTGTTTGTTGCAGCTCTCTCTGACTTCTAGTGATGACCTCATTCATGTAGCTAAGAACATCATTGGGGGAATCCATTTGATCATGCTCTTCCATAGTCACCTTCTTTTGAGTGGTCCTTCTTTGATAGACTACGTAACTTTTTGTTGATTGCATTCATATATGATTTTTGATTATTTTCCTCATAGGCTGGGAGGATAACTAGCTTTGATACCATTGCGATGTCCCTAAATGGCACACTTTGAACCCAAGAAGGGTTTTAGGTGATTCCCTTGTTAAAGAAATCACTTATAAAATATATCTTCATAATTTATTAAAGCGGATATGATTTTTATAAGGAAAATGTGACTATGGTTATGTACAAAACCCAACAAAATCAACTCTTATATTTAAGTCTTCTCATTCAAAACTCAAGTACTGATTTTATAAGGCCCAAATCGTTAAAACATGCATATTTCATACTTAAATAGAATGAAATAAATTAAATAAAATAGTAGAGTGAAAGTGCCAACAATTAGTTCATGGGGTGGGAGTGGTGCGGTCAAGTCACATGGTTGTGTGCTTTCCCACCCATGTTCAAATCCCCTTGAGGCACGATCCTCTCTAAGGTGGTTTTGACTAGATGTAACATCTTTGCTCACTGCGGTTTGTAGCATGTTGGTTTCTTCACTCACTACAATCGGTAACATGTCGATTTTGGCCTCACTCAGGTTGTTGCTTCACTCATTGCAGTTGTTGCTTCACTCACTATGGTTGTTGTCGCTACGAGTCAAACTGAAGTACTTATTTTATAAGGCCCAAATTAGTTAAAACATGCATATTTCATACTTAAATAGAACTGAAATAAATTAAATAAAATAGTAGAGTGAAAGTGCCAACAATTAGTTCATGGGGTGGGAGTGGTGCGGTCAAGTCACATGGTTATGTGCTTTCTCACCCATCTTCAAATCCCCTTGAGGCACGATCCTCTCTAAGGTGGTTTTACAGCTAGATGTAACATCTTTGCTCACTGCAGTTGTAGCATGTTGGTTTCTTCACTCACTACAATCGGTAACATGTCGATTTTGGCCTCACTCAAGTTGTTTCTTCACTCATTGCAGTTGTTGCTTCACTCACTTTGTGGTTGTTGTTGCTACGATCACGCTTCACTCATTTTTTGCTTCACTTGATACAGATGTTGCATCTTCACTCCTGTTTCAAGGCTTCTTCAATCGGGTTCTTATTATTGGTTCCCTTCATTGTAACAAGGTTATGGATCCTCACAAATAAAAATACTCAAATGTACAAGGTTGTGGGTCCTTTCAAAACCCTCAATTTACCCTCCTTTCACAAAAAGAACCAACAATGAACTCCAAAAGTCGATTTTATTTAATAATAAAATCTACATATCCATATTTGCAAGTAGAGTTGAAATTGAAGGTAGAAAACACTCCAATGATGTAGAAATGATGACTGAGAATTTAGCTCCAAACAAAAGGTAAAAATATGAAATTTTTAGATCCTTTATCAATGCCCAAATAACCTTTAAATGGTTCACTTCAGCTTGCCAAAATAAGATACTTCAATAAGTAGATCCTCCTTTGAATACTCCACAAAAGGATACACCAATAAGGAAGAGTTTTCGTTCTTCCTTCCACCTTCTTGTGGGTTTTCGTCCTTAGAAGTTATAACTCCAAATACTCAGCTTGCACAAGTAATTCCATAATTTTTGGTAAACAAAAGCATGCCCCAAACCCAAGTCGAATTGGCCCTTTAAAGGGAGAAGTGACCCAAAGTAACCTTCTACTCATCCAATCAGCTCCTTTCAACATTTAATGTTTTTCCCTCTATTTCTCTTTTCTAGATCAAATCACATTTTCTAGAGGGACTACATTTGACTATGAGATTTTTACATTCTTTTGTATTTTCTTTAGCTCACAAGGCAAGTCACACTTTTCCATTAAACATTACCTTTTTTAATAAGTGCTTTAATCCTTTTATTTTCTTTTTCCATTTTAATTTATCATTAAGTCTATTATTTTATTATAAGTGCTTTTTATAATGTTTATTTTATTTTCTTGCACTTTATAATAAAATAATCTAACTTAAGTCTCCTTTTAAATTTCTCCTTAGCCGTCGGGGAAGACAAAATGGGCTAACGGTCTTCATCATAACTATCCTAGGAAGTGGGACATTTCATAATTCCTAGCATGCATCTCTACTCTAGGAAAGGAAGTTAATTAATGCAATATTAAACATAATCATACCTCAATTTTATAAAAGGTCCTCTAAAACCATCCCATTTCCCCACCCATTCACTACTGACATCATCATCAACATCTTTCATCCTCTCAACTACTAAATGTTTCCATCTCTCCCTTTTTGTGACTATCATTAGTAGTTGAATCCATTTTTGTGTAGCTCTCACTAGATCTTTGGTAAGAATGCATTAGATATCCTCTTCTTGTGGCTTTGTATTCATGGCTACCAACATTTTCTATTCAAATTTAGTGTAGCACTTATTCTAGTTGGATTCTTAGATCTAATCAATTTGAAGGGCATAAAAGATATAACATGTAAAGGAATACTATGAAATTGATATCACACACAAAATTTAGGGTTGGAAGATTGGAACAAATAAGCCTATGACCATAAATCCTATCACCGAGAGGAAAGATAAAATCCCTAGAATGCAATATGTAATGTTGATTTACAAAGTGAATATTGTAGATTAGGTACAAGTTGAGTTATGTTCACCAAAAAGGGTAACCCAATGTTGGGTGCAAGCTAAGTTAGGTTTATCAAAAAGGGAAACATAGTTGGGCATAACTTGATTTGGGTTCACCAAAATATAGATGTAGAAAGTGGTATTTGTTGCACTAATAATACACTACTCTAGTCACATATAAGTACAATTAGGGTTTAATTTAATGTAAAAAATTAAAACTTGATTACACAATTTTCTAGAACATATTCAATAACAAGAAAATCCTTGTAATAAATAAAATACCAAATATGTATTAGTTCATAAGATAATACTTATATTTTTTGAATCGAGTCATATATCAACAAATAGACAATAAAAGACATATCAAGATAACGAGGAAAATCAAACCTAGAAACCAACCTAAACATATATGTAAAAATATGAGTTTGGCACTTTGAGATCTCTAGGATTATGAAAATAGATCCCTGCATTGATTAGTAAATTTATCTCCTGAATGCAATCAAATTGTTATGAGATCTCAAATGCCACTCATTTTTCAAAAAAAAAAAAAATCAATCATTGGGGTCGTGCTCTTTCTTGATCCCTTAGAATTCAACATCATCACCTTGGAAGAACCATTAAAAATAAAGGCTATTAATGGTTATTTACATTATCCCTCCATTTTTGGAAAATGGTAAAAGTTAGGGATTTTGAAAGGACTTGCATCCTTTTACAACAAGCCCTACAAGGCTAGATAAATCAATAAAACATTACATAAGAGAAGGCCAAAAAGGCACAAAAGAAGAAAAAGAGGAAAAAGAAAGACAAAGAGACTGCAACACCCATTGCTGCAGCTGCAACCAGTTTACCTAGTAGCAACCCTAACATGGGATCGTAGTTGCATTGTAGGCAGAGAATGAGCATTCTTTTTTCTTTTAACGACTGTCCAGTCATCACTCCTAAAAGGATCCGCATTTTCACTGAGTGAGTAGGAAGCCAAAACTCAGAGGAAGCCAAAATTCCATCATTGGGCTCCTCAGTATTGAAACTAGTATTAGAAAAATCGGTAGCAACACCTTGAGGCAACGTCAACACCTGATCAATCCTAACCACCTCAATCACCTATGTTGAAGGAGTGGCTAGTGATTGGGCCTTGGAATCCTTTTCTTCACTGGTATGTGTCGAGTCAACATCAACAGATTCAGGTTCCTCATCAATAAACAAAAGGTTTTGGTGAGAATCCTTCCACCAAGAAACTTTTTCTTTTATGAATTTTTGCTTTCTGACTTGCAATCAAGTAAGATGGTGAGGTTAAAAAAATTCTGCATCTAAATGACAAGCCTTCATAATCCAGGGGTTGTGACCAAACTCGATCTAGCACTTTGAGGTCAATAGAAGCAGGTAGATCAAGCAAGGTATCCAGATCCACCAATATCCATGCGAAAGTAGTGTGAGTGTAGAATTTTGTATTGGAATCAATGGATAAAAACTTACCCAAAGCATTGCCAATAGCAGTTAAACTTTCCTCTCCCCAAAACTGCAGTGGGAGATGAGGTAAACAAATCCAAACCGGTTTAACATTGAAAGAGGCGGTGAGTGGATTGAAAGTCGGGAACCATGGTTTCATCAGCAAGTGATGATTATGCAGTTCCCAAATCTTTGAGAGGATGGTATCCCTATCATCACCAGAGCAAAAAGCCACAATAAAAAAACCCCTTGCACAGGGGTAAATGTCAATCCTACCTGAAACAAGAGGACGTCAGTTCGTAGAGATCCATGAGTGGAGGAGCGGAAGACCAGGCCAGAGGCCATTAAAATGACAGATCAGACCCTTGGAGGAAAAAAAAGTATTCAAGCTCCATTATCGATTACAAGGGAGACCGGGGAAGACTTAGCAACAGAGAGAAGCTTGGAAAAGAGGAAGTGCAATATAAGATCTCTTCCCTGCTATGGATGGGAAAGTATTCCTTGTGCTTCCAACACCACCACCGGGAGAGGAGCCAAAGGGGCCAGAGGGGCACTACAAAGCCAACGGGATCACGACACCGCCACCACCATCCGGACCAACATCCACAGAAAAATTCTTTCCCCAATCGACCCCCAGAATTGACGCCACAATCTAACCATCCAGCGCCACCTCTAGGTTTTACAAAAATAGTCAGGGGAAGAGCAGGGGAAACAGCCATAGGGCAAAAACTTGGCTTCTATTTTAATAGTACATTATCCCTCCATTATTATCATGCACCTTATGTATTTCATAATTAATAATATGCACTTAATGCAAGACAATAAGAAATTTGGTGTATATAAATGTTTCAACACTTAACCTTTAATATTGATGAAAACAAATAGTAAATGTAATAATTCTCTCTAAATGGTTCAAATCTAACTTTTGCATGAGAATCTTGTTAAAATAGTAAATTCTTAACTTACAACTTCAATATCACTCTTGTGTGAAAGTAATTTATGTGTCTTGATTGTCTAAAGTAAACTAATGCCCTCATGTATTTATATGCTTCTTGAATTAAAACTAGGACCCTATTGACATACAATCCAACACAAATTGGGTAATAAAGATGAAAAAATAACAAAAACACTTGAGAAACACGTAAATAAAGGACTAAAGGGCCAACCCAAAAATGAGTCAAAAACTATATAAGTATGAATCTAGTATACTAGAATTATATGACTATGTTTTTGGGGAAAATCCATTACGATGAGGAGACATTGGAGGAGAGAGAAATTATAGGGAATAAAGAGAAATAAGTTCAAACAAGACATAACAAAAAAAAAGTCGACAAGAGGAAATTTAGAGTCAAGAGGGAAAGTATAAGGTCAAACTTCAAATGACAAAAAAAGTGTCAAAAAGATCCTAACTTGGACCAATGATCAATAAACACACTAACATCATAGAAATTAATCATTCTCATACCAAAATTAGATGTCTACACTTATGAATAAGTTTTTTTAAGTTTCTATATTAGTTACATAATTTTTAGTTTCAAAGAAAAATTAATTGCCTTGGGTAGACATAACTTGTAATGGTCGCAAGGTGGGGGTCTTTGAAGTGCAATAGTGTGAGATGGAAACAATAATTTATGATCATAAATTTAACATATATTTAACCATCATATGGAAATTTTATTCGTACATAAACAAGGCAATTAAAGAGTCACTATATAATTGTCATATGGTGGAGTTTGGAGCCCATTGTTTCCTAAAAATATTGTTTTCAACACAACATAGTGAAGTAAATAGATCAAGGACATTTATCACCAATCAATGGAATATTTGGGAATAATGTAATATATGTTTCTAAATTAATGTGGAAAGCGTTAATACGAAAAACTATGTGAAAAATCAAGAGATAATGATAAATTTAGTATCTTTTAATTAATTTAGCATTTTATTTTGATAACGTAATGGACGATAAAACACATAGTTCAAGTGTTGTTTTAACTAGTTTGTAACATGACGTTAGTGTTAGTCGTCGTTATTTAGTGCACAATTCACTAATATGATATGTTTGGTTCTAGTTAAGTTCACTAGTTATTTCTTAAGCTATCTCCTTTAATCATGGAATTGTATCATCAATAGTAACTCAATATAACACAATTGTTCAATGCCTATATCTTTGTTAGGTTAATTAATTATGCATTATATAATTAATTATTTAATTAATGTTATTAATTAAATAATGTTGTTATATGGTTATATTTCTTCATAACCATCTAATTGTCTTTATGTCTGCATATGGGTGTGGTTATATTGTTTTAACAATATAATTGTAATTATTCATTTATGCTTCCCGGATGTAATATTGGAAGCTTATGTAATTTGGAATATGGTTGCACCTGTGCAACTTAGTTTCTTGTTTGTATTTAGCTGTACAATACCTATAAGTATTGCAGCTCTTTCCTATGTAAATGGTTGATTGAGTTTAATAAATATAATTAGGCTTCCGCCCCTCTTTTGCTCAATCTACATTTGGTACCAGAGTGAATTGAAGCTCTTGGAAAGGTTGGAGAAAGGGTGCAGAGGAAGGAAAAGTCTTAGAGAAGAAATTTGCTTCATCGGAGAGCCAGTGTTACCTCCTGCAGCTTCCCAGAACTCCCTGCAATCTCACAACCTCCTATCCGTTCTCCAAGTAAACGAAAGGCAATTTGTTTTTGCCTTGGTGCTCTCTGCACCAAGCAAATTTGCTTCTGGAGAATTTTTTGGTTTATAGAAATCAGATTAAATATATATATATTTTTCCCCATTAGGGGTTTTGTCACTAAAATTGGTGACAGTGTTAGTTGTAACTAACACTAGCGGCAATACTAAATTTAGAGGAGTCTGTACATGGGGTCTACACCAAATCCACAAAACTCCATTTGTTACAGAGATTGACATGTTATGGGAGGCAGTGTTCCACATAGGAACTAAACCCAAAATAAGCGGCCGTGGCATCCTCTTACTTTGCTCAAGCCTGTTTTATTAGCATATTAAATCAGTGCATTCTGATCGAACTGTGCAGGTTTTTGAGTAGCGAGCCCTTCTTCTTGACTTCGGTAGGATCATATTGTGCATTGATCTCTTAAATCGAGTAATACGAACCGTGCCATCCCTCCACACAGCCTGCAATAAGTGATGCAACCTGTAATAAAAAAAATGGACAACAGCCTGCACAAGGAAAACAAAGCGGATCAGTCAAAAACAAATAATTAAAAATGGTGGAAGCTAAATAAAATATACAGCGTTTGAATCTTTGCAAAGGCGTTTCAAGCAAGGAGATAAAGTTTAAGATCTCGTCTTCACGCTTGGATTAACCCTAATCCGCATGCAATTCATCTTCCACTCAGCTGCAACCACGTGGAATCCCTCCAAGGTAGCTCCACGAAAGCCTCCACTCTGCCAGGTCACATTTTACAAAGGTGAGTCGACTTTGGCCTTATTTAAATACCATTTTGTTCATTTTACATCACAAGTGCACAAGCGGCCAAGGCGGTTAGAGAGAAAGCCTTAAAAGCGGGAGGTTTGGGGTTCAAATCCCACCCCCAACATGAACTTTTGAATTTTGAAATTTGGTGGAAAATTTGGAGAAACCGCCATAGTTGGAGGCAGATTTGGTGGAAAACCCACTGCTAAACAACTAGTTATAGCTAAAACCGCCTCTAAAATTTTAGTGAGAAAATCCCTAATTTAGGGAAAAAAATTTTTTTCTCCCATTAAGCCTGTTTTTTCATTCCAGGACAACTTTTTCCAAAGGAGGGATAGCTAAAAATTGCATTTTCAGCTGGTTTTTGTAATTCTTTGCATTTTGGGTCGTATTGGGCTCCAAAGGCCACCAGGGCCCGTAAAACAAATTTTTTTCCTGCCATTCAATTTTTTATAAATTTTTGAATGTAATTGCATGCTGCATTATATTGTACTAATTTGTAGGTTTCCATAGTCAACCGCAAATATTGTAACTACTCAGAAACTGGCAGAAAAGTTGTAATAAAAAATAGTATAAAATTGGTTCTGTAACACTCATGAGATCCTAGATCTCATTCGCAACATTTGGTATATACAGTGCCTCTGGGAAGTGCTTACGAGTAAAGTCGTCACGACTACTACTGCACTTAACACCTAATATAGCTGCAACAATGTCATCTAGGCATCGACCCTTTAAATCGACGAGGAGTAATAAGGTCACAGTGCACACACTATGAGCCATCCCATCCGTCTATGAACGATTGCATGACATAAATCCAGACTAAGAAATTATCCAAGTATATAGCGAAGTTACGCGCGCGTATGAGGATATTTCTTTGAGTCGGTGTCAATAATCACATAGACCCCTTTCAGTACTATCTTGGTACCACGTATTGAATTCTTTCACGTACATTAACGCCTCTTTCACGTATTCACGGGGTATATAGAAAGGCGAGATTCTTCCACGTATCGTTGGGTATATTAGAAGGGCGCGTATATAGAAAGGTTTGTATATCGGGATGACAAGTATATAGATTGGGAGACCTTATACAGAGTGATAAGAGCAAACCCATCGGTTTTTTGCGAAATGGGCACCAATGCCCCCAAATTTTTTCTTCCGAATTCACAACTACTCAGAGGAAATAACTATGCTACATGGAAGACAAAAATCAAGACACGACTTGAGTTTGAAGAGATCGCCTGCTTGTGAATGGTACTCTGACAAGATCAACTACTGATACAACATAACAACGGCTAGTTTGATAAAGCAGATTAGAAGGCCAAACTCATCATCTTATTTGGAGTGTCTGACGATGTGAAACCCCACATTCGAGATGCCAAAACAACCAAAGAAGCGTGGGATAAGTTGAGCATAGTATACGAGGCCAAAAACAAGAATGTTATACTGAATTTGTAGAGTCAGTTACACACATTGAAGTTTAAGCTAGAATGAGAAAATAGAATCTTTCTTAAGAAGAGTTGCAAAATTGAGGGCTTCACTTCTAGCCCTAGGAGAAGCGGTCAAAGATGATGATCTCATTCCCATTGTTTTGAGAGAACTCCCTTCTTCATACCGTATTTTTGTAACAACACTAAACTTGTCAGATACGACAATTAGTTTTGACAAATTGGTAAACCTACTGCAACAAGAGGAAGTAATGCACAATAAGGATGATGAAGAAGAGTAGGCACTTTCTTCACATCAAAAATGGAAAGGAAAAGGTAAAGGAAAACCTAATTCATATCAAAAGTCTCAAAATCAAAATTAGTATCAAGGGGACAGACAACGAAGAAGCAATGTCCAATTTGTAAAAGAGGACATGACTTAAAAGATTGTTGGTATAATACTTACAAGAAAGGTTCGTTAAGCAACTCTGGACCTCCACAACAACAATATTACAAGGGAAATTCTAAAAAAAATCATGGGCATAAAAGGGGAACTGGAAAAGAATACCCCATCAGCAAGGTAATATTGTTGAGCAACAAGAACAGAAAAACAATGAAGACTACTTGTTCACTGCTCGATCAAGTGAACCATCCACGTCATCTAGTGATGTTTGGTATGTTGATTCAGGAGCCACTCGACACTTGACTAGCCACAGAGACTGGTTTATTTCAATTAGGGACACACCATCGAAAATTCATGTTTCATTGGGAGATGATTCTTCAAATACAGATTCGAGGGATTGGGAACATTTCTCCACCCCTTAGTTCACGCAATTGTAGACTATCAGATTTCTTATATGTCCCTAGGTTGACAAAGAATTTGCTTTCAGTTAGTCAACTCCTTGATCACAACCTAAAAATTGACTTTGATAGTCATTCGGAAAGAAAACATGTTTGATTCGAGACAAATCAAGAGGCTCGAAAATAGTTGCAAAAGCCTCCAATGTGGGACGCATGTTCCAACTTGATTTTTTCACAGAGATGATCAAGCACTTGTGGCTAAGAACTCCACCTTAGCACAGTTGTGGCATCGAGACTTGGTCATGTAAGTTTCAAGTATCTCGAGACACTTTTGACATAATATGGTACATGGGATACCATCTCTTCAAAAGGATACAAACAAGTGTCCTCACTGCCTAGCAGGAAAACAACACAGAGCTTCATTTCAGAAGAGTAAATTTCAAGCTCATGGAAAACTTGACCTGGTTCATACCGATCTTTGCGGTCCGATGCAACCAAGTCATTATGGGTTTTAATACTTCATGCTTTGTGTTGACAACTATTCAAGGAAAATGTGGATTTTTGTCTTCGCAAGAAAAGTGAAGCTTTTGAAACCTTCAAGAGGTTCAAATCAAGAGGTTCAAAGTAGCAATTGAGAATGAAACTGGTCGTCACATCATAACTCTCCACTCAGATCGAGGGGGGAATTCACTAGTAATGAGTTCAAAGACTACCTACAAACTCATGGGATTCGTCGACAAATGCCTCCTCCACACACACCACAACAGAATGGTGTTGTTGAGAGAAGAAATCGTAATATCATGGAAATGGTGTGATGCATGATTGATGATTTTGGACTTGCAAAGACATTATGGGTAGAAGCGTGAAAAGATAACAATGTATTTGTTGAATAGAGTGCTCAGAGTTTCTCTTGAAGGAGTAACACCACAAGAAGCATGGTCAAAATAGAAACCATCTATTGCACACCTTAGAGTATTCGGGTGTGCAAAGAAAGCATGCACATACCCAAGAAGAATAGAAATAAATTGGACATGAAGTCACAGAACTTCATCTTCATTGGGTACAGTGAAGAGACTCCTGGGTACAGATTGATGGATCCAAAGACCATAAAATTCTACACCAGTAGAGATGTTGAGTTTTTTGAGAAGAAGGAAGCAGAGTCTCCTCCTCCAGACTCACCAGATGTAGATTTTTCACCAGTTGTAAAAATTGAAGTTGATGTTCCCACGGATGAGGAAAGTGATGATGAGGATGATGGTGCTGATTTGATAGAACCACGACCCACAAGAACAGTTCAACATATGCCCAAGTGGTGTACTAGCACATTACGAGATGCAAGAATGGATGTTCCACCGGATACATCCACCCCTGGACCACGGACTCATAGTAAAGCAAGAGAAGAAGTTAACTTTGCTTTGATGAGTAGAGTTATCGAGTTTGATGAGCCCTTTACGGTCGAAGCCCTACGGTGAAAAGCTTGGAAAGTTGCCATGGATTCTAAATATCAATCAAGTAATGAAAAATAACACTAGGTAGCTTGTTGGTCTTCCACTGGGGAAGAAACCCATTGGATACAAATGGATATTCAAAACGAAGTATAAAGTAGATGAGACAGTGGACAAGTATAAAGTCAAGACTAGTAACAAAGGGGTATGCAGAAAAATAAGGCATTGACTACGAGGAGACATTTTCTCCCTCAACTAAAATCAAAATGATCGGGATGATCTTTTTTCTCTACCTGATTTGGATGGAAAGTCCATCGGATGGATGTAAAAATGCCTTCCTAAATGGATATTTACAAGAAGAACTCTATATGACTCAACTTGAGGGATTTGTTGTACTTGGTCAAGAAGCAAAGGTATGCAGACTCAAGAAATATTTGTATGGCCTCAAACAGGCACCCTGAGCATGGTATATCAAGATTGATGAGCATCTTGTATAACATGGATTTGTTAGAAATCCATACGATCCCAATCTTTACCTCAAAAAGCAAGGGGGGAGATTGTGATTGTCGTTGTCTATGTCAACGATCTAGTTATCACTGGCAGTTCAGTGAGGATGATCGATGCAATGAAGAAAGATCTTAATCGATCGTTCGACATGAATGATCTCGGGCTGATTCATTATTGTCTTGGATTGGAAGTATGGAAAAAGAGAATCACATCTTTGTTTCTCAAATGAAATATACCAACAAAACGCTCGAGAAATCTAGGATGATGGATTACACACCAATTGCTACACCCATGGAGAACAGATTACAATTATCTCATTCAGATCCATCTCCTAAGGTAAGTGCCACTCTTTATCGGCAGTTGATTGGGAGTCTCATTTACTTGACCTACACTAGACCAGATATTAGCTTTACAGTGAGCTATCTATCCAGGTTCATGCAAGAACCCAAAGTTTGTCATTGGAAAGCAGCAAGGCGCATCTTAAGATATCTCAAAGGATCAGTGGATCTTGGTCTAGAATACAAGAAGAACGACAACTTCTTCTTGACTGGATATTCGGATTCAGATCATGCTGGTAACATTGATGATAGAAAATCCACTTATGGATTTGTATTCTTTATGGGATCTAGACCAATATCATGGGGAAGCAAGAAACAACACTTTGTTTCTCGCTCTTCTACAGAAGTGAGTATCATTCTGTAGGAGAATTTGTCTGTGAAGCGATATGGCTACGTCGCATACTGGAAGGACTTGGAATACCACAGGACAAACCGACCACCATGTATGTTGACAATGAAGGTGTTCTCAAACTTGTTCGCAATCAATTTTTCATGAGAGAACAAAGCACATTGAGGTACAAGTTCATTTTATACGCGAGCATGTGTTGAAGCACAACATCCAACTTCAATTTTGTCCAACAGCTGAACAACGAGTAGATATCTTCACGAAGTCACTTGCACGTGACAAGTTCGAGTTGTTCAGAGAATTCCTCTCCTCATCCCTTGAGACAATGCACAATTAAGGGGGGGAATGTTAGGTTAATTAATTATGCATTATATAATTAATTTTATTAATTAAATAATGTTGTTATATGGTTATATTTCTTCATAACCATCTAATTGTCTTTATGTCTACATACGGGTGTGGTTATATTGTTTTAACAATATAATTGTAATTATTCATTTATGCTTCCGGATGTAATATTGGAAGCTTATGTAATCTGGAATATGGTTGCACCTATGCAACTTAGTTTCTTGTTTGTATTCAGTTGTACAATACCTATAAGTATTGCAACTCTTTCTGTGTAAATGGTTGATTGAGTTTAATAAATATAATTAGGCTTCGCCCTTGTTACTCAATCTACATATACAATGTAACTCTTTCATTAATTTAATTATCAATTTTAAGCCTTGCATATGATTTCTAGTTTATAACATTTGGTATCATATATGTGTATGTAAGTAGCTAATCTTGTGAGATTAGAGAAGGAGAGAGAAAGGGTGTGGTGTCTAAAAATGAAAATCTATAATTTTTGTGCATATATGGAAAATTCATTTTAAAGGGAAAAAATAGTGGAGGAGCACTAGACACTCCCACTCCACAACCCTTATTTTATGTGATTTCATGTCAACTCTATTTTGTGGGAGGCTATAAGATTACTACTTTTTTTTTGCAAATCTAGATATCGGCTATGCCTTTGTGCTTTTGGAGCCCTCCCACAAGCACTCGCTACAATCTACATACATTGAATCAACCCCTCGTCAAGCTATCTAAATCCCCTCACCACTCATTTTCATCCTCCTCAAGATGATCTATAATTGTATTGATATTCCTTTACATCAAGCTTGTGCTACATCTTACACCATGCATGACGAGATCCTCCACAAGTTCAACTAACTTCCCGATCGATTCGAAGTGAAATGATTTAGTTTGGAATTCACATTGGTGAGAATTTTGATCTACACAACAATCATCTCTCACATGATCCATACTAGAACACTTCTATCTTAGAATATACGTGGACTGTCCACTCAACTCAATGCATTAACTCTCTCGTTGGTGATCGGTCTTGACAAAAACCTTGCAAGCAAAGACCCCAAACCCATGCCATTAGAACCAAAATCTACACTCAACCACCCACCCCAATAATTTTTTTAATAACAAGTTGCATAATCATACGGTCACAAAAACAAATAGCCCTGTCAAAAACAACACTAACTCAACCCTAGGCGAGCTACCTTAGGAAAAGCACAATGTGTGTAATCAATTTATTTTTTAAAGTAATTTTAAAGTATTTCTTCTTTAAATATATAACTCAATAAGTAGGTTTAAGCAACCAATTATCTCAATTGGTTGTCCGCCATAACCATAACCCTTTCTTGTCACAAGGGGTCGAGGGTTCAACTTCCCATTATCCCTTTTGCCTTTCCTTTTGAATCTTCTTTTCTTACAAATATACCATAAAGCTGGAACTCACTCCCACAAATGTTTAATAACATGTATAGCTCACGAAATAAATGCATTTGGGATGAGTCGTTGCACCATCATGAGGATCTCGAGTTCAAAACCCACACACCCCAAGCATTTTTACAAACCAATCACCCGATTTTTCAACTTGATATAACAATTAAGTGCTATATAATTGTTGAGTTAGTTTGTCACCTAAATAGATAATGTGTTAAATTTGGATCTCCTCTCTGTAGGAAATCCAAGGTTCAACTCCGACCTTAACAAATATTAACCATTTTGTTTGTGACATTTGATATTGTGATATTACACAAATACTTTTAATAGATATTGTGATATTATACAACGACTTTAAAAACTAAAAGGGTGCTTCCCCAAATTTTAGAGGGGATTTTCAAAATTAAAGAATTATTTTCAAAAATAAAACATTTTCCCTTATAAATTAGTAAACAAAGAGGGGGCCTCGGGCCAACATGTTTGAATACAAAAAAAAAAATCAAAAACATAAAGGGGTATTTTTGAGGTGAATAATTAGAATATCATTCTCCACTTGCAAAATTAATTATCCAATTTGAAGTTGAAATCATTTGAATATGTAAGAGCATTTTTGTAGAAAATTGCAACATTGAGGGCCTCCTTACTAGCTCTTAGAGAAGAAATTGCGAGACACCACTCTCATCCTCATTTTCTTGTGAGGTATATTCCCCTCATTCAAGATGTTCATTGCAACACTTAATTTCATAGATCAAAACCAACATTCCAAAAGTTGGTTAGCTTGTTACAACAAGAGGAAACTCTGTAACATGAAGTGGATGACGAATATAACCATGCACTTGCTTCTCACTACAAAGGAAGCATAAAAAAGTTATCTAAGAAGCAAGGTTCAAATCAAGACCAGAATTCCCAAGCATACGGAAGCGACACAAAATGTGAAATATGTTATAAAGATCATGAGACTAGTAATAAGTAAAAAGATTCAAAATCCAATCAACCCAAGAAGTCAAACAACAACAATAAGTATTTATCTCAAAGAAAATCCAAAGGATAACATAAAAACTAGAAGCAAAATCAAAAACATAATGGAAATTTCACTGATAAAGATGAACATTCCGATGAGGATGAATTATTTGATGAGGAATTGTTCACTTTGCACAAACAACATGAGATATCTCCACACAAATTTCTATCTGGATTGTAGGCTCGGGGACAATCGAGAGACATAATAGGTTGAAACGATTATGTCTCCATAATCACTCCAAATGCCCCACAAAACATACTCTAAATGCATTTCTTTCAAATATGTTGATATATTAATTTGGGTGTGTCTATTTCAAACTTGTCATATAGTAATTTAAATGCATTTCTTTGAAATATATTGATATCAATTTGGATGTGTCTATTTCAAACTTGTCGAGATAGTTTTACCTATTGAGAGTTCCATAAAATACTCATAACTAGAATGTATTTGTTTGAAATATGTTGATATATCGATTCAATGTATCCATTTGATTCATCATATAATTTTACCTATCGATGGTTCCATATTAATAAATAAACCCTTCACCTTCTATACAATTTTTTTGTTAAACAAGTAAGAGATGAGTTTAATTTAGTTGTGCCACTTTGCATTAAGTGAATCTTTTCGGATAAACAAAGACTTAAAATTACATTAAATTGATCTCTTTCTCTATGTAAAAATCAAATTTTCTTTTAATTCAAATTATTTTTATTGACCATTCCTACTATTACATTCTTCCACCACCCTCCTTTCAACACCTATCAACATAAATATTAATAAACTATTTAATCCAATTAAAGTTTTGGAGAGTTTCATTTCAGTCTTTGTGTAGTAAAAGATTCCATTCAATGTTAATGTCTCATGCATCCTATTTAGATCATTTCATGTCATTTTTTTGAGCGTGTGGAATTCTTTGGACCAATGTTAAATTGTTTTATTGATAATGTCGGTAATCGACTAAATCTTTCCTTTATTCTTTTGGGGAATATAACCGACACTCGTGTTTTTCTCTAATAAAAAGGTTTGTACTACAATTTTCCCATGCAATTAAAGATTCGATAAGAGCCCCCACTTGCCTTAGTCAATGGAAATTAGAGGGGGCATGATTTCTTGTTTTTGTCTCCTTAATATTATTAGTACCGATATTTTAAACATAATGAGAGATTTAATCTTAAATTTTTCAGATAACATGATTATTAGTTTTTGATTTTTTTCCACATAGTTTCAAAAATCACAGAGAATCCAAATTTTATTGTACAGTCAAAAAAATAAAAGAAAAAGAAATTAAGTGATGATCAAATAGTCCTAATATTAAGGTTGGATAAAAATGAATAAGTCTCATAGAATACATATTATTAATTATTATTACCCTCTAGAAATATTCATTCCAATCTTAAATTCGATATTCATTTTTAAGAATGTCAATAGAAAAATCATAATTAAATGATATGTAAAAATATAAAATAAGATTTTGAGATGACATTTTTTACATATATGTATTTAAGATATCTATACTAGTTATAAAACTCCTCGACATTTAATATTAGAAAAACATAATTAAAAAATAATATAGAGAATAAATGATACATTATTAAGATATATTTAAAATATGACAATATAATTAATTAAATAAATTATTTAAAAACTAGAGAAAATATATAATGATAAAAATTAAGAAAATATTTTCAAATTTGGTAATTGATTCGCCTGCTCAAAATTCTATTGTATCCATTCACCTTCCAAAAATTAAAATACCAACATAATTAACAAGAATTTAACTCTAAAATCTTAAAAATTTGAATTGATGTATATTCATAAATAAATTGTGTGTTAAATACTTGATATCTTCAATGAATTTATTAACCACAAATTTAGACTTTATTGAAAGGGGATTAATGTTATCATGGAAGAGTTCACTCATATATAAATATACTTTGAATTAGTTACAAATATATTTATTTTGTTGAGGAGAGGACATTGATTGATTGAGACTTCTACAAAGAGTTTGCTTGCTAGAATTTAGGGAATCTGATACAATGAATCGTTTACTCCATGCAAAGCATTTATTTTTAAATAGTGAGAAGACAAGGTAATATACATAACGTGTTGGTGATAGGAAGAATCTTTCCCTCTTTTAGATTCTGAGAGTGGGTTTTTTTGGGATGGAATAATCTTTAATTTATTTTATTTCATATTGTCTATAAATATAAGATGAATTAAATTTATGAGTCCACAATTTATTAGGAATATTAGAGGAGAAGGGTTTTTGATGAAATAATCTTTAGTTCAATTTATTCCATATTATATATAAGGTGAACTAAAATCCGCAAATCCATAATTCATTAATAATATTGGAGGGGAATGGTTGATTGGGCAATGAGATCAAGTTTCTTTGAGATCCCACAATTTTGATAATTAATGAATGATATTTTTAAATTTATTTTAGATAATTAATGTAATGAAGGAATAGGAGGAGGGTCCTTCTAAGATCTAAAGATGCCAAGCGCCTTGTTTTGGGTTTGCAAGGTAACTTATAGCACATGAGTTCAAACTTGTGACCTTCCTTTGAAGAACAAATTAAATATAATGAAGAACCATGTATATCTCTTAACCTTATATTTTATGAAGTATACCTTGTTTGAATTCAAACTTATGACCTCCCTTTCAAAAACAAATCAAATATAATGAAAAAATTTGTATATCTCTTGAACTTCAAATTTGCAACCTCCCTTTCAAGAACCATATATATATTTTCCCTTTTAAATTTCATAAACTATCTTTGATACACTTGATTAAAAATATTTTCATAAACCAAACAATTATATAAAACAGTGCAAACCTATAAAATAATGAAAAATAACTACATAATAAAATTTGACATTTGTTTATATCCCCACATGAGTGAATCCTAGAAGATGCACTGTTATTTTATTTGAAATTTGGCAATTATGTTTGAAACATTGACACTCATCTAGAAGGCCAAGCTTTTGGGTAGTTGGAGCCTCTCAATTTGACCATTTTATTTGATTTGTAGAAGTAATTCAAAGCTGATTTCACTAATAGAATGTTTCAACATAAATGAATAATATTCTTGCACAATATATTCCCTTTCAAATCATATATTACTCTTTCATAATACACAATTTATCATCACTATCCACCATTTTTAAAATTATCTTGCTTATACTTTGTTACAGCTAATATCCTTCTTTATATCTCTTATGCAATCAGAACCCTTTGCAGGGCTACAACAAAATCATTTCCACAATTATTTTTACATATCATAACAACTCATTTTGATTGTTACTGCTGCTGCTGCCACCATTACCAATATCACAAATTTCACATATCACAGTAGCAACAGTTCTTTGTTAGTTGCTGTTGCTACCATTATCATTATCATAGATTTCACACATTACAAAAGCAACGATCATTTTGAAAGTTGCTGCTGCCGCCACCATTATCAATATCAATATACTTTACATATCAGAACAGCAAACCCATTTTGATTTGCTTAGAACCCATCTCCAATTTGAATGTCAAAGGAATGCTTAGCATCCCCAACATGAAGAAGATGAGAACCCAATGCCAATTTCCTCACACCCATCTCATCCACAACACTCAAATCCTTACACACATCCACACTAAAATGCACCTTCTCTGTGCCTCCTGCCCCAACATTGACCTTCTTGAACCCCACCAGCTGCCTCTGTGGGCTCCCTCTGAACCCCACCAGGAGGGCTATAAAACAACAGCACTGCATGCCCTCCATCTATGCTTCCCTGGTTGTCTACATCCACATGCACATCAAACAACTGTTCCTGGCAATTGGTGTGCTCAACATGAACTGAAGTGCACAAGCTTCCCTTACAGCTATTATTATGTGGGGTTTGCATTGACAATGAAACAAGCTTTGGTGCCTGCACAACAGAATGAGAGTAGGTTGTGTAGCTCAATCCATCACCAAACCTGTACACTGCTCTTCCAGTGTAAAATCTGTATGTCCTGCCTGGGTACCCTGTTGCAGGGTTAGGCCTCATGTTCATGTCTGTCATTGGTACCCTTGCAGCAAAATCTTGTGGGTACCAGGTTACTGGCAATCTCCCACCTGTTTCACCAGTTACAACTAGTTAGTTAGTGACAGTTATGACAAAATAGGAAAAAAATAAAAAAAAACCGCTGCATGTAATTGGATGAATGCTGACAACTCATATGATTATGTATACAAAAATATGACTCATTGCCAATGGGGCATGTGGGTCATCTGTGTCTACCTGGGTTGTGCCTGCCAAATATAACATCAGCCAATGCCTTCCCTCCAGCCTGTCCTGGATATCCCACCCATAAAATACTTGATATCTTATCATAATGTTTGGCAAAGGAAATATCCATTGGCCCCCTGACATTACCACAAGTATCACTGGTCCTCTGGATACTTTGGCTGTTTCAATCACCATTTGTGCTTGCCGTCCAGGCAATAGCAGGCTCACACGGTCAATCATTTCTCTTTCTATTGATTGGTCTGCACCTACAATTATCACTGTGGCATCTGCTTGAGATGCTGCCAATGCTGCATCCTTCACTAGATTAGGGTTCCAAATACAGTTAACATTTTCACAGCCAGGTTTGTATATAGTAGTTGTCTCTTTACTGAGGCCTTCTAGAGGTGTTATGTATCTGCAAGGAATACCTACAAATAGAAAACATAGATTACATCATGAAACAAAAATTCCAAGTGCCATGGCTAACCCAGAGGATTAAACTTTAATAAATACACCAGAGACTGGCCACACATCTGCTACATCTTATCCCCCTGGTTAGTCATTGCCAAATTGTAATCCTAATTATAAACCCAGATTGCCTAATTTCAATCCTAAATATATACCCAGATTGAATTATATCTCTCTATATGGGCAGATTCTGGCATAGTTCAGTTCCTTGCATAATCACAGCCAATCCTAAGAAAAACTAGAATTAGGAATCTCAATACAAACTTTTGAAGTTCCATCGCATACCTGCATAATTGCCAATCATGGTATTTGTTGCAGCTGCATTGGGCCCAATAACAGCCAAGGATCTGATGTGGGTTGGTGAAAATGGCAATGCTCTGTTATTGTTTTTTAACAGTACTATTCCTTCCTGGCTGCCCTCGCAGCCAGCCTGCGATGTTCGTTGGTGCAGACATCCATAGGCCCAAGGTTACTATATGGTTGCATTGCAGGATTGCCATCAAACAATCCTAGTCTCATTTGAACAGAGAAAGAGTTGAACAAAGCCCTGTCCACCACGGACTCCTTCAATTTTCCAATTACCACTGCTGCTTCAGTATGATACCCAAGGAAATTTCCACAATTGAGGTCCAATCCTGTTCATCACACACAACCCACAGTTAATCAGATACCCAATTTATAAATAAGCCCAAAGTACTGTGCTATATAAGCTACATCATAAAGAGATTTTATACTGACCAGCCTGCATAACATCTGCTACTGCTCTCTCAGGGGTGGATGTGAAGTGCTGGGTGTTGTATATAACATCTGCTGAATCGCAGTCTGGGGCTATGTATCTACAAATCCGAAATTTACCAAAATCTCATATATTTTGAACCAAATACCAGGTTTTCTTATACAAATATCTGAGCAATAGTATTGTTTTTCAAGGAATTCTACTCATAACTTGAAATCCATAGATTAATTGAAGTCTAAAAACATATCAAAACCAAATATCATTTACTGGGTTATAATTATAAATTACCCATTCAGCCTCCATTCTCCCCTGACAATTCCATTGAGCAGTACTGGATCTGCACAGGTTGGAATTCCATTGACTTTATTATAAGAACACATGACACTGGCAACATGGCCCTCGGTAACACAGGCCTTGAAAGGTGGATTATAAGAGTCATGCAGGTCCTGCTGTGAAACCTGCAAGAATATATCTACCATTAAAACTCTTACATGTCAAATCCAAGCATCCCCAACACCAAAATTAAAATCCACACACTCTATATCAACTGTAAGGCTTCACAATTCTATATCAAAATCCATACAGAGGTGACAGTCTAGACAATCTTATCGACTATATACCCTGGCATCAAAGTGGAAACGATCAATTTGATTCCAGTTATCCAAATCATAAGCAGTATAATGTTTGCAACAAGCAGCAACTTTCAATCTATTAGGATCCCCTCCATCTGTTGACTGTAATCCTCTCACATAGCTCACTGCATATTTGCTAGCAAGAAGAGGATCCTCTCCTGGAGTCTCTTGGCCTCTACCCCATCTGGGATCCCTAAATATATTCACATTAGGACTCCAGTAGGTTAATCCACCCAATCCTACATTGTACATTGCACGAGCTTCTGTTGACACCGCCTGCACATAAATGAATGAATGAGACAGGCCTGTTGGATTAAGAAAAAGACTACAGATATTCAAAACACTGAATTGTTTTTTCCTTGCAGCGTAAGATTACAAAAGCTCTAAAACCAAACAAGAAAAAATATACAGCAATATATATACTATCCAGAATCATTTTCAAGTTTTCTAATACAGCCTTATAACCAATCGTCTGTTTCTTCAGCAGGCAAGCTATGTGAATTTTATTTAAGTTTTTCTAGCTATCCTACTTTGCTTGATTGAATGCGTCATGAGAATTTTTCTTTTCTAAATTGAGCAATATCACATGGATTTCATCCACAGTTCCTGCTTGATTGCATGCTTTTTCCAGCATCCTCAATCTTCTGTGAGCTTAAACCATTAACTTATGTGAGCTTACTATGCAAAGAAGTTTTCAAATAAGGTAGCTGTTATGAAAAACCAACCATATCAGATAGTAAAAGCATGAAATAAAATATGTTCTACAATCAATCCATTGCCTGCAAATTATAGATTCCATATTCCTTTGCATAACCCATTTGAATTGTGAACTAAATGCAAAACCAAACAAAACCATATCCAATGAAATAAAATATAGTCTACCATCAATCCACTCCCTGGATATTTTGAATTCTATATTCCTATGCACGATACAATTGAGATGTGAACAATATGCATTAAATCAAGGCACTGTATGATAAAATTCGATTTATACATGCCTTTCCTATGGCTTCTCATTAGCCAGTATCAAATGAAGCTGCAGCGAGAATTACTTGGGGGAAGCTTGTGGCAGCAACAATACGAATTCCAACGTGGGTGCCAAGGCCAATATCAAAGATTCCATGTAAGGCCTCTGACCACCATTCATAGCTTGGAATCCCAAGCCTGGGCACTGCCCCTGCTTTGTCCACCAGAAACTGAACTTTCTCCTTCAAATTCAACCTCCCAATCAGGTCATTCACTCTCACATTAATGGTCAGGGCTCTGTTACAAAATGGGTATACTTGGGCTGCATTGGGTATGACCCTGCTGTCACAGGGAAACCTGGGCTGACCATAATTTCCCTGCAACAGGCCTAGTATGAATAACACCACTATAAAACCTCCATCTAAGGTTCTCATGAATCCCATCACACAAATTTTCAAGATAATTCAATCTCTCAAAGAAAGTGCATTGATAAATCACGAGGGTGGCAGCCACCATTTATAGATTTTCTGTGGCAGGCAAAAAAACAAAAGGTGTGAATGGGATATACTTCACATGAATTTTGCTTGGACCAGAAGATTTTGATAACAGCCGTTACCGTGATCCATTCAAACACTCATCTCCCTTTCTGATATGATCATAGCTGTTTTCTTTCTTTTCAAACATCATGGTAATTGTTGGAATAATATTATATTTCAAGAACAAGAATAACATTAAAATTGTGTTAAGAATATTTATAAAATGCACCCAAAAACAAAAAGTGGCTCAAATTTCTTTTGCTGGGCGAATGTTAGGAATATGGTGCTTTAAATGTGGGACACTAAAGTCCATGGGATAATTAAAAGTGTGGTAATTAGAGGAAAAGTATCCATTAAGCTATCTTTTTGCAACAAATTCAAGATTGCTTCCTGGAAATATATTGGGTCTTTAATGGTAGATAAATAAAAATGGGTGATGTAATATGGTACAGAGGAATAATAAAAATCCATTTGACTGTGGACTTTTTACTGTTTTGATCGTAGGCCCTGGCACTCAAGGTACTTGAATTGAAGGTCTTTATTTTTCCTTCTCCTTTTCTTTTGTAAGAGTTGGCAGTTTAATTACTTTTTAAAATATATGATATACATTGTTTATACGATATTTTTAAAAAATAATTTGAAGGGTATTCATTCTATTAAATTTGTTTAAGGTAAGATTTTATGAAGAAATCAATATAAAATTTGTTTCTATTGTTCAATCTCGATTCCACAAATTTTTCTATTGTGAAATAATACCTTATAACTATTGTCATCAATTTTAATTGTGAAGGCAACAACATAATGTATTGTTATATTTTTTTTTATTGAAAAACACACTTCTATATATATAAACAAAAAACGTAAATGCTAATTGTACAAAAATTGGGTGGAAAAAATCACAACGCAAAAAATGAAGCAAATTGAGCTAAAGAGGCCTCGAGAAAGAGGTGGGTTTACAATAAACCCACTATAAAAGTGCAATAATCAATCAAAAAGGTGAGCAAAACAAGAAACCCATAAAGCTAGGCCACAACCGCAAACATGGAGGATGGAGGAGGAGGCATAGCATTGTCGGTTTTGTCACCCCAACGAGAACTAGAAGGGTGAGCCGAGTCTAGGATGGGCTCCCATCCACTTTCATGTTATTGTTGTTGTTGTTACTCGAAACCTCAAAGAAAGCGACCATTGGAGCCGAGAGGGAGAAATGACAAGATCCAACCATGGGAATTTGCCCTGTTGAGGGGCATCCCAACCAGTGCCACCAAAATCACCACGCTGACCAAAAACCCCATCACGAGTAGGGGAAGGAAGCCGAGAGCGAGGGGACCACCGTCGTCGAGGAGAAGGGCTCCATCAGCTCTGAGAGTGACGTCTGGGATTCCCCCAGCGCCGAGCCGGAGGAGAGCGGCGCAAACAAGGTGGCGAGTGACAACGAGTATGGGCGTCTGGAGGCATGCGAATGACCACACAAGGGGCGGCACCCCAATGGTCAAGCAAGCATTTGAGGTGTTCGAACTCCAACGGAACGTTCTAGGCCTCCTTCTTGGTCAAGCAAGCATTGGTATTGTTACATTTTGTTTTAGGGAATAATACATTATATTATTACTTTTTATGTGAAAATTGACGGCGACGGCCTCGTCTCTTTTCTTACTACCTCTTAAACTTGTACTTTGGTAGATGGCTAGGTAACACTTTTACACCATCTTCCTACAATACATTTAATATATTTATTTTACTTTCATTATAACAATTTTTTTATTGAAATGGGCAGTCCGGACTGTCTTCCCCACGGTGAAGTGGGTAGATTTCTTAGGCTAAGCGGCCAAGGACTGAGGGGTATCCATTCCGTCAAATTCACCCGGGGCACGATCCTAGTCTCATCCCTTATTACAGCGTATCCCTTGACTTCGCTTGTAGCGAGAATTGAACCCTGGTGGACTCTTTAAGAGCCAAGCATCTTCACCATTAAGTTCAAAATAATTCAAAAACAGAAATAAAGTAATTTAATATACATATTTTTTTATATTTAAAAATTATAAGAAATATATCACGTTGAAATTTTTCTATTAATAATTTGGTAAACTATTTTAAGTTATTTCAATATAAATATAAATTTTAAAAATATATCTAAAACGAAAATCTATATAAATTTAAATTTATATATTTTTAACTAAACATATCCTTTGCTTATATTACTTTGCATTAATTATATTATAGTATATGTCAGATAGCTGGATCTTACTCTTAAAGTCGCATTTTAACAACAAAAGTAAATATTTCTAAAATACAGGTGAAACAGATACTTCATATAATTAATAAAACAAGTAGCTCATCAAATAGTCTATGACAAGTAAATGGGGAAAATAATGCACCGATAAATTATTAAGACGGGTAGATAGCATCATAGATAAAGTTTGAAAGATACTTGTAAAATCGATGAGAGAATTAAATATGGAGGTGGTATTTTGCAAAGATTTTGAAACATTTTTTATTATATTGAAAATAAGTAATCAAAATATTAATTTCAAAAGTAGATGGTTTATATGTTGTAAGTGTGGAAAGTGGTTTTCACTCATAAATGCTTTATACTAATTATAATTATTCATAAATAAATATTTAATGATCATATTATAAGAATAAATATAATTTTAGAAATATAAATTAATTTGTAAATAATTAAAATATTTGAAAGAATAAAGAATTAGGTTTTTAAAATGATATATATAATTGTTAATAATAGGTAATAAAAGATAGGTCTAGTTCACAAAGTGAAATTGATTAAAAGACATCAAATTCTAACCACCATGATCATAACTATACATCCAAAACCTTAATTATATGGTTGTATAAATTATATGTGACTACAAAATCTATTGGGTGGTCATGATCTTATTCTCACAACTTAGAACATCTTGCTCACTTTTCCAAATTTTAATGGGAATCATTAACAAATTGTTATCCTCCTCCAAACCCTAATGGGACATCAACACCTTGCAAAATCATGAAAATGGAGTGTGCATTCAGGGACCTATTTCAATCAAATCGTAGTTGAGGAAAAAGTCTTGAAATCAACACTCAATATAGTTCAACTAAACTTTCAAAGTATGCAAGTGACCCAACCCTTTTTATTTCAAATGGGTGCAAAAACTATTACATACTTTAATTATGTTTGACCCACATGTATGCTTTTGAAATGAATAATTTTTTTGCTTTTACAACTTTGATATGGCTCTTGTCTAAATGTGATTGATTGTAAAAGACATGCAAGCTAATGCACAATAAACATGGAAGGCCAACCAAAAAGAACACAATACCTCTGGGCACACAAACCAAGGGTCAAAAGGGCCTAAGAAATCAAGAGCCAAAAACATTTAAGTACAATTTTAATAAATGTCTAGAAAAGTAGGGAAACATGTGGAGAGAGAAATATGAAGAAAGAGAAGCAAACATGGACAAAACTACAAAGAATAGAGAAGATAGGGAGTCTATAAGAAGGTAGAGTTGCAAGAAACAATACAAGTCAAAAGTGTCAAAATTCACATAAAATTCATAGAGTCAAAAAGTGTCAAAATGCACCAACAATAATCTAATTTAGAGCAATATAATCAATGAACACAAATACATTTGTACCATATCATTTAACTAACTTGAAATATTATAGACTATTCACAAAAAAATGCAATATGAAAACATGCCACGAATTTTAGATCTATAAAATTACAAGATTCATAAAAATGCAATATGGAAACATGCCACAAATTTTAGATCTATAAAATTACAAGATTCATATGGGTAGGAAAAACATCTTGTACCTAATTTATGGCTTGTACCAAAATTAGGTCTCTACAATTATAAGGAAAACAATATTGATAAAAGTAGATGGAGAAGTTTGTTGATAAGGTGGGCACAAGTAGAGAGTAAATCATTCAATAATAAATATAACAAATTACTAACATTATATATATAAAGAAAAATTGAATTTGGTGAACAAAGATAAACAATTGTTTTATTGTAATGGAAACACGTCACTTAAGAATTAAAATTTTAAATACACATTATATAAAAATACAATAATTTGAAAGGTTTTTATTTTCATTACTATTCTAAAAGGTTATCTCCTCTTCACAAATTGAAGTTCAAGGTCTAGAAGACATCATAAAGGCTATCAATATTAATTGAGACCCTATTAGTTATCTCATATTCTATTTATTTTGATTTTGTTTAATCCAACTTTTTATAAACCTTGTTCTTAAACCACATATTTAACATAATATAACGATTTTATGAGATGCACCTACACCATTTTAAAAAAGTGTATATTGTTTTTTTAAAAATAAAAGTGTTTATTATTTTTTTAATAATAAAAGTGTATATTGTTTTTTATTTAAATGCATCACATTTATTTATTTTTTTAAAAGAAATTTAAGGGTAGGTACGATACTTAAATTAGTTATATATAGATATTTTATTGTGCATATAGACCCGTGACTTTTATTATTTTGACTGGATTCTTAAATGCCTCTTTTACAAAAGATTAACTTTATTTATTAAAAATAAAAACTAGTTTCTTGAAATGTTACATCAATGACTTCCCTCCCTCGTGATAATATTCTTTGATTCAAACACACACCACCTTGAATTTGTGTGCATTTTCTGATTCAAATACAGCTCTTTGAATTTGTGTTACATTGAAAATTATTGGTGGTGTGGACATTTATAAAGGTTTTTATACTCTTTATTACTCATTAAAATATTTATTTATTTATTATTTAAATTGAATGTTATTAATATGTCTACCATTATTTTATGGGCCATCTTTTCTTTCAATACTTTCGAGTTGTTTCACTTTTCTTTTCTCTCCTTTCGCCCCTTCCTCAAGTTTATATCTAAATTATAAAGATACTCCTAAATTTGTCCAAAACAATGGAACACTCCTAGACCTATTGATGGGGTCCTTTAAAGATTGGTTGGGACCTTGTACATTTGATAGAAGTAATGAAAGACTATTATGTGTCCATGGGAACTAGTGTTCTCTCATATAATCTATGTAGACACTAAGGTTGTATTCTCAAACCTTTAAGATATTTTGTTTGCAATTGTGAGGATTGTATTTAGATCTTCGGGATGTAAGAATATATATGTTCTTATAGGTCTCTAAATCTATAAATTACTTGTAATTTATGTTGTTTGATTAAGACTCGGATAAATTCCTTATGAGATAAAGATACACAATGAGCTATAGAGATTTGAACTTCGTATAATATTTGTTCATACAAGATAAATGTTATTTATTCTTGAACCCTTGCTTAGAAAGTATATGATGTTTATCTATCACTTTCTTCTTAAAAAAAAAGAGGATAGTTCATTGTATAAACTATATGTCAAGTTATAACTTATCTAAAGTATTGAGTTGGCAATTTTAGGTCCTTTGTGTCCTTGAAATGCTCTTCAAGTACTTAAGCTATAAGTAAGGATTAAATTTGTGACCACCTATGGTCATGTCAAACAATTTTTACAAGCGATGGTAATTTTTAAAATTGCCCTTAAAAATACAAAACAATGAACATTATTTGTACATTACAACTAAAATATATAAAAGGCAAATATTTGTTTATTTAACCTTTTGAATCTTTATAATTTCTATATAAATTTATATTAAAAAACAATGGTCATATTTTAAATATACAAGTCATACGTGACATGTATTTTAATATTTTATAAGTATTTTATAGCTAAAATCATGAAAAATGTGTAAACAACTATCATATTTAACCCCTAGTTAGAAGGGACCAATGTCGTGTTATATTTTTAACGTGGCAACAAACAACCTAGTCCCTAAAAATATTATAATTGATCTTTCGGGGTGAGATTTTTGGGGTGTTAAACTACCCCTATACAAACTAGCAAAGTTATCACCACCATATCAAGAACTAAAATAACTCGGTTATAATCACTTCATTTTCATTTAGAGGATGAGCCTCTATACCATCTAATGACTTAAAAATATAGTTTGTCACATGTGCATTATTGTGTTAGTACTCATTAAATACTAAATGATACTCGTTGAATCTTTGTCCACAATTGTTTCAACAAAAAAAGTATCCAATATGAAAATTACATAGGTTAGGTGCACATATTCTTAAGCTTGGTTGCAAGGATTATGGCTTTCCATTGTTCCAAACAATATTCACAAAACAATTAATAGGGAATTTTTCTTTTTGGCTATACTAGGGTTTTTTTGTACATGAGTGTCTAGGGTTTTAATGTTTTATTTATAACCCAACATACAACTCACACAAGCCATTCTAGGCTATTATAGATTTAATTTGTGCATTTAATCCTTCCATTGGGATGGTTTACAAATTTAAGTGTATAGCTCTAAACTACCCTAATGTATCTTCGATTATTCGGGATGGGGATCATAGACTCGAAATTAATCACATAAGTATGTTTTGAAAGTATACGATAAGGTATAATTCTTCTCTATTTGTAGATGTACTTTTAAATGTTGATGTTGTGAATTCCATTCAAAATTAGTATGAAAATAATAGTCTCAATATATATTATCCCAAATGTATCCCTTTTGAGTAATCCCTTACCTCTTGGGTTAAATACTCTTTAGAGTTGTATGGTATTAATCTCTCTAGCGTTTGAAATCAAAACAAGTTTTTACCCCTTTGAAGCTCAATATGTGCAAATACTTTCCAACAAATATTAGCATTGGTTTTTTTGGAACACCTTAGTAGTGATATCACATTGGTATTACAATGTTGTGGTCTTGGAACAAGCCTCTCTCAAAGCTCTTATGTGTATTGAGTTTCTAAGCTTGGTACTTCTATTATGGGTTTTCTTTTATTAAATAATCAAACCCTTGAGTCAATGTATATGTTAGGAGCACGATCATTTTTATTTATTTTGACCCAACAAGTGGCTTTATATGGAGATTAACCTCACGAAAGACTTCAAAAAATAACTAGGTATTCAAGTGGGTTACCACCATGTCAATCATAAATTCATCTACATCAACCATCCCAATAATTATTATTTTTATCAATATCACGCATAAGATATGATATTGTCCACTCATGGCCCAATTATAGACCAATTCAATCTCTAATGCACCTTTTAAGGATAAGAAATAAGAGGGTTGGAGTACCACGATGGTAAAAATATCACAAAATGAAAAAACCTTAAAATAGGAGTGACATATTTCAACACCAAATTGCCATAACAAATTTACAATAAGATTTTCTTTTGGTCCTATGTCGAGTATTGTCTCTCATAGACAATTTTTGTAATATTTAATAATATAAGGAAGTATTTTTAGTGTTAGGATATCTTGTGAGATTTATACACCTTTTAGAAGATATCATAACTATAGATACCTAATTATGGACCTATGATATTTGGAAATTAATCCTTGTTATTTATCTTAGCCCCATAATAATTGTGCAATTAAATTAATAATTCCTACACACGCCATTATCGAGTTAGCACCACCATCCACTAGATCACACTTGTTATCCATCATTGACAAGTCAAAAGCTCACTTTCAGAATATAAAACACAGCTTTCATCATGTGGAGACCTTCTCTAGTTGATAGATTGTATTGTGCACTTTTTCTCGACAAAGTCATCCATGGTGGAAAAATTCTCTTGCGAAATTTTTGTTGATTCTATGAATTCATCCTCTAAAGTTCCAATAGGCACATTTTCAATTTCACAAGTTACTATTATCAACCTAGTGTCATTTAAGTGGGAAATCTTATCGCAACAATCATGTATAAAAACACATTCATACAACCCATTTTAAGATCCTCACCTTTGACATACTTGAGACTACCTAAGAGATCACAACAAATCACCCAAATACTTAATCACTCCCTCGATATATCATCCACCCATATGTCTACACACATCTTACATGACTTCCCTAGGCCAATTTGTAAAGTTGTATCTCGCATACATAAGATCAATTCTAAGTTATGGAGGTCATATTAGGGTCTTCATTTAAAAACACATTGTGATATAAATTTTACATACATACATTGGGTGGGTAACTATGAGGGTTTGATTCATCTTCGATTATTACTACGTAAGCATGGTGGGGGTACTCAACCCAATTAGACTAACCCCTTTTAGTTCCCTAAGAAAAGAAGAAAATGATGAACCTATAATCAACTACACAACTATTATCTCAAGACTTCAATCACAAAAGGTAAATCTACATTCATAGAGGAACACATTGTTAGAGGCGAGATATAGTCAAAATCAATAGAGGAAAAATCTATCCATCTAGAAAAAGTCTCTCGGGTGACCTTTTCTACAACAAGACACTTCATTCTACACCTAGAATCACACTTCCAAATTTTCAAGATAGCTTGATGACACCTTGCACATCCTTCCTACACACTCTCACACCTTTATCATTTGGTCTCGGTCAATATTTCTAACAACAGTTGGAAGATTCGGTGGACATGGTTGAATGCATATTTTTAGAAATTTGCATTTCAATATCTGTTGATTTATCACCATTCGTGCGAGAGAGTTGAACTTGCAAGTGTCACTCAGATAGTCATTTTGTGTAGAGGCCTTATAGTTTGTGTAGCAAAGAGTGGTAAGCCCGATCACCATTGACATCGACATCAAGTCGAATTTTCATTACGTGTAGAGGCCCATTACGGTCGTGCAACAAGATGGTATCGACAATCATTGTCAACAAGAGACTTTGTAGAGTGTAGAGGCGTGCTTGAGTCAAACGAGGTTGAAGTCATCATTATTGAGCTCATGAGAGATCAGCTCGGATCGTCATTATGTGTAGAAGCATTATGACCGAACAACAGCATGGTAGTTGATCATCATGGACAATACATGTTTCGGGTGTTGTTGAAGTGTAAGACCCTAGAGGGAAGATGTGGCAATATCTACTTCCATGCAGATTATATGTTGCTGAAGTGTAAGACCCCCAGAGGGAAGATGTAGCAATATATTCTTCTGTGTTGCCAAAGAGTAAGACCTTTGCAGGAAAATGTGGTAGTACAAGCGTCAAGAATTTTCAAAGTGTAAGACCCTAGAGGGCAGATGTGGAAATTAATATAGTGAAAGAAGCATGGTGGGATCATAACCCATAGAGCCAGGATCGGGACCAAGTTGTCAAAGTGAGAATAATGCAAAGTATAGTAGACCAAAGATTCCACTACAATAATACTTGATGTGACAAACAGAATAGTCGATTCGAGCATGGTGATAAAAGTTCCAGTAAGCTTTTGGTGGAACAAAATCCTTTCCCATTGGGGAGGTGTGATCCGGAGGACATTTTAGGACGTTTGGAAGTTCCCTAAATCATGACCAAGTGATAGAGAATTTTGAGAGATTTCCGATGTGGTGGAATGCGAGAAAGCGAATTGCATACACTCAAGTTGTGGTCAACCAAAGTCGGAGTTAGGAGACTAGTCAAAGGGGTCAATAAACGAGTAACACATTAATGTGGCAAATTGGAAAAGGCAAAGAATGAGCTTTGTGTTGTTTGAAAACCTTCGGGCTTCTACGGTCATAGTAAAATTCGGCTACGGAGATCGTAGTTAGTGGGATCCACTTTTATACCGGAGGGGAACCCGCCACCGTGATGACAATTTTTTACTATCGCCGACGTGGTGGTCCCTCAAGCCACCACGTGGCTTTCCACTAATTTTTAACTCACGTAATATGCATTGCAAGTTTGTATTCGAGCTCGAGTGAGCTATTTGGATATCTCGATGGGGTGATCAACTCCCCACCGAGTCGAGTTGATTGTTTTATACTTCCACATTGCTCGAGTTTATTGTTTGGGCACATTGTATATGCCACAAATTTATTGGTCGAGTTAGGTTGATAGACGGCTCGATGAATTCCATACAAAACTCGGCGAATAGCTTAGTGGAGCCACACAGCTCAGCTCGCCACAATATGTCACATTTCCAATGCAAAGCCACACAATTAATTCAACGCATAGCCACCTCGATGGTAGGTTGGCCAACATCCTCCCAACTCGAGAAATCAAGCCCAATGTACATCTTGGCTCCATGTTGAATGGCTTGGCCTCAAGGGTAGCACTCAACTCAATACACAACAAAATTCCAATTCGAATGGTCAACCGCACAACACGAGATGTGGTGAGCTCATAGCGAGCCGTCCAAATGGTGGGAAAAATGTCAAAATGTGTCCCAAGCCACGATTGACTTGGCCGACCAAGCCTATTAAAAAGGATCTCCCCACTTCAACTCCCACGCATATAGGACAAGGCAATAGTACCTCTCCACCAAAACCCGAGCCCCAAGGAGATCTAGGTGACATTTCAAACAAACAAATATTGTTACCTCTACAAAATGGAATTCCACGGGGACTCAGGGAGTGAGTAAGGGTAAGCCATGTAGTGGAAATAATTAAAAGGAAAAGCATTATTTAAAATGCAAAGTGGGTATGTGAATCCACGGGAATCGAAAAGGTAGTGGAGTCGGTGGTGGGATTTGAACTACCCACCAACCGTGTTAAAGTCAACATGCCCGCCAATGAGCCAAGAGCTCAATACATGCCTATAAAAGGAGCTCTGTAATTAAAGATCCAGAAGGAGAAGAAGAAGAAAAGGACATGCCTGTGCATACCCATAAGGCTTAAGGAGCAGTTTGCTTTCAACCCCAATTTTGGAGGACCTAGAGGTAAAATTTGTCCATGGTGTAAAAATGAAAGTTTCTCAGAATTCTATAAGGATTCCAAATATGTAATTTTTTTCATGTAATGTTTAGGATGCTCCATTTTTAGGTTCTTTTCTAGCACATTTGCAGGAGGATTACATTACGAATACATTGTAGGGGCCTTCAATTCACTTGGGAACATTTTCTCGTAAGATTACAACGCGTTCCATGAGGTGGAATCAACCCATTTGTAGGGTTTTTAATCTATTTTTCATTATTGAAGGGTTATTGTACTTCATTGGACGTTAAATAGATCAATTCTCTTGTTGATAATCTAGAGACATAGGCTTGTATGCCGAACTCCATTATCAATTTTTGGTGTCGTATTTAATTCTGATTGTATTATGATTTTCGATTTTAATTCCACATTTTAAATTAGTAATTTAATTAGATTTTAATTCCTAAAATCAGTAAAGCGACATTTTAGATAAATTGATTAATTTTTAAAATATCTGAAATATTTAAAATGGTACTCATGTGGTTAAAATCATTTTGGATCAATTGATATTAGAGTTGGTTTCATGATTGCTTGATTGCATGTGTAGACCGGTTTGTGATTTGCTAATCCCATCATTGCAAACTATTTGGATTGATCTTCTTACTTGGCAGTTTGTAATATTTTGGAAGATTTGGTTTGCAGGTAGCCATGGGGAAAGTATTGAAGAGGGAAATATTGGAAGATCTTGAGAGCATCAACAAGAAAATCCAAGAGGAAAATGTGTTCCTGAGATGCAAGCTCTATTCCCTCGAAGAACAAGTTGATCGGTTACAAAGGAGCTAGAATCAAAAGATGAACTCTTGATCAATTTGTAGTGTGGTGATCAAAAGAAGGAGTTACCTTCTACTTCAGATGTAGAGACCATGACGGAGTGCACTGTAAGTTATTTACCACGGGAAATATTATCCTTCCTCTCATTCAGTTTTAGATTCAGGTAATGATGTCTTTGGTTCATTTAAAAAGCATACTAGAGGCATTGGATCCAAATTGTTGTATAGAATGGGTTTTGATGGAAGAGGTCTTGGCAAAGATAGCCAAGGCATTACTAACCCAATACAGGTTGAGGATCGTCCTTGTTATGTAGGATTGGGTTTTACTAGTGTGGGAATGGATATTGGAGAATGCTCCAAGCATGCCAACGGAAGACAAGCTTCCAAAGGAAAAGTATATACCCCACTAGTCTTGCAAATAGATTCAGTGCAGGAGTTAGGTGTTTCCTCGTCATAGAAAGGAGTCGGTAAGAGAAGGCAACATAGAGGTATTGAGATTCCACCTCCATGTTCTTACCATAATCATAAGCACCATGATAATTGTAAAACTTTTGATCCACTTTTTCAGATTAAAGAAGTATGGCTATGATTTTCAGAAAATGATGGATGCCTATCCTTGTACGTTTTGTGGGATGCATAACCATTATGTTTCCAGATGCTGGAAGAGAAGGAATTTGATGAAGAAGTTGATGTTGTTCGTCAAGAACATGACACATGGAAAAGACCAATCTCATCATGCATAAGTGATAAATGGCGGTGGTGTTTCCTTGCCTCAAAAGAAGGAAAAGAGGACAATTTGCACTCATTGTCACATGAGTGGACATCAGGTGCACATTTTTGGAAACTTCATCCATCACACCATCAGAGGTATGGTGTAGTTAAGATGGAATACATGCCTATTACAAATGTAAGGGAAGTTCCTAATCCACCACCAATTCAAAGTTTAACCCTGGATCAAGTAATTGTTATCTCACAAAAGTACACACCTGTAGAGAGATGGCTACAGGTTTTCTAAGTTTGCACAATTGATCTCTCTCTTTCATAGATACAATGGAAACACCTCAGGTCTGTGGGTATACCTATTTTGAGGTGAGTCTCCGTATCAAGGTCGGTTCCTTGTTGATGTATCCTAAATTGATTATGGGGTTTAGGGGTAAAAGATGATTGTAAAATGATTAAAACTAAGGTGATACACCAAATTTTTATGAGGGCTTTGATTGAGTATATGCACAATTGATATGTGAAGGATTTTTGTGCACGAACCAATAGTTCTTCTGTAGAATATCTAAGGGAAAAACACTTGATTATACTGAGGGAGAATCACAACATTATTAATAAGTTAACATGCACATTAAAATTAAGTAGAAAGGACTGAATTTGTAGCAGGGTAAGGTAATTTGTCAGGAAATTACTTCACAAGACTAATGAAAGATACACAAGACTGCAAAATAACTTGGAAAGGCGAGAAAATACTTCACACTCAGAGGAAAAAGTGGAAAAATTTGCTTCAATACTCCTATATAAAAAGTCCTCAAGAAGTCCCCCTTAGAAGTTTTGCCCTATGCTTAGCAAAGGCACACAATATATAGCAAAAATAAAATTCACCCCCTTCCTAAAAATAGCCTAAGGCTTTTACTTGCCCATGCATCCTATTTTTATCCTTTATTTATAAATGGATAAAGGAATAAAAATAGAACATGCAATTACAAATAGGCATTAATAGCCTTGATTACAATATAGTCAAACTGAAGTTGACTGTTCTATTTTTAAGAAAGAAGGGTGAATAATTTGCTAAAAATAAGATTGCTTGCTAGGCAAGTCTCTCTCCATGAACATGCAACTCTGTCTTCTTCTCTATTCTATCTGTTGTGAAGGCATGCAAAAATACTCTGTGTATTGAGCAAAAATAAATTACATTAATTGCAATACTTTGCAAAATAATTCATCCAAATATCCATTTGGTGGGGACCACCCCATGCTCAAATTCTAATATTGACATTCCTTGTCTAAGTGGTCACATGAGTGACATGCTGCGGATCATCTTCAACTCCTTAGAGTGGGGACCACCTTCACTTTACCAGGTTTGGCCACCTTTGTGGACTTAGCATATTGGATAATGTATGGTTTGAAAGACTCGCCTTTTTGGTGATCATTGTTGATATTATTTGGTCGACACTCGTATTATTTGGAGCATATACTATAGTTCGGACTTTAGTCAATATTACAATGATTATTTGATGGACACGTGGGCTGGCCCCATTTGCATGATGAGTCAACCCTTGGCTATTTTTCGGTGGCATTTTAACTCAACCCAAACTAGGGTTTCTGTCCACTCGCCACGTATATTTATTTTTAAACTCTGGTCGGGTTTGGTCTTTTATCGACACCGTCGATCTCTGTCCTTGATGGACCTGCACCATTGATCTTTGATTGTGATTTAGGGTTTACCCTCGTAATTAATTCGGTCGGTGGGTATTGCAACCATGGTGATTTGCGTTGAACTCTGTATCGACCCTCAACCCTTGATCCTTGCGGCTTGATCTTCAGACATTGATTATCTGACTATGGTTGAGTTTCATAAACTCACCCCTCAGGTTTGCATGGTAAAGGGTAACTTCGACCCTAATAATCATTTCATTTGGATTTTGGTTCTTGGGCGAAGCCCTAGCAAAATTTTCAAAACCATTGTTTGATCTGTGAAGCTCGTATTTTGCACCTGTATACTTGTCTCTGTGAGTTCTTTAGAGGATTCTACCATTGTTACTCCTTCTGTATTGGGTTCAAGCTTGACCCTTCTTTCTGAGGAAGATTCAAGTTCGGTTTTGTATTGGCCGCCATCATTTGAAGCTTCTGAGCTCGGTCGTGATCATTTCTAACTTCTGCAAGTTTTCTTTAACACGGCTGCCACCGTTAGTGAGAGCTTCGAGCTCGGTCTGTATTATTTTGGGCCTACAATAATCTGGGGACTCAAACACTTGCATTTTCTTGTCATTTTGAGTTGCTATTTGGCCCCTGTTGAAGATTCTGCAACTTGGCCACCATTGTGAATTTGAGCTCTCAGCTGTGATTTATCTGACTATTTTGAGCTTTGAACTGTGTGAGTGGTATCGATGCTCGATGAGCATGGTAAGTTCTTGACCTCTGAATTTTGTTGTTACCTGGTCTTTGTCATTTTGAAATCTGAAACTAATACTCATTTTCTCTTGCATTTATTTGTGTTTCTGTGGCTCGGTCATGGTTGTTTCGAGTTGAAACCATTTTGGGTACTCATTTTTAGCTCTGATTCGAATTCGCGACTCTGAGTTCCATCTTGATTCACTGACATCTACTGAAGAAGGTAAACTCGTGGTTTCTCCTTAAACACTTGCCACTGTTTATTGATTATTGACTCAAAAAATGTAGATCTGTGCATTTCGAGACATGGGTATTCTGGTTCTCATTCTGTAAATTTCATTTGTTTTCCTATAGCCACTTGGTTTGGTCTGTGAATAATTTATGTTCTGAGATCTTGAGTTGTATAGTTGATCAACTGTTGTATTGTAAACATGTTGTCTTTTTCTGAAACTTGGTTGTAGTCTGAATGAATCCTCTTCTGGGTATTTGTAAAAAATGAAAAGAAAGCCTATGTTGAACTGGATTTGTGCCTTCTTGTTTGAATTGATGGATTTCTTGATAGTTCCTTTTGAAATACTTGTTGCATTTTGAACTCTGTAAGCTCTAGAAATATATCAGTTTTGTGCATAATTGTAAACTGGGTGATCAACCTTGTAGGCCATAGAACATTTGTGCTTTCGAAAATTGAAAAAACTCCCTTCTGTTTGAAATTTCTGAATATCTCTTTGACTTGGATATGAGAGCTATTTGTGTGGGTCTTTACTTTGTATTCTGAAGATGATGCTTGTCACTTGTTAGAATACTGCAATCTTGTTTCTTTCATTTAGATGCTTTATTTCCTTGATAGTAGTATTTTTGGCATGCTAGAAAATTTAAAAGTTGATTTTTCATGGCGAAGCCTGGCAAATTTTTTCCAGAATTCTCTTTTCATTCTGTTTCAGCTGCAATTTTATCTCGTTTCAGTTGACTTCAGCCTCTAAAATTCTGATTCTTCTGCTTCACCTTTGTTACACTTTTCAATGCATGAATTTATGAAGTTGGAAGTATAAAGAGTTAAACTAAACCCTGAGCTCAAGTATTGATGATCATTTGTTTCTCCCTTTTCAGGTACCATGATGCAGTTGCAGTGGACAGCTAGAACAATAGTACAGAAGGAGAAGAACACTTCCTCAAGGCAATGATGGGTTTCTTTTACCTCTTTACATTTTTAGCTTCATAAATATATGCATTGTCTTTCCTTTCAGTTATTTCTCATGGCTTGTGTGAGAAAAATATGTACTATTATTCCTCATGAATAAATGAAAATATTTTCATGTTATGAGATGTATGTCCTTCCTTTCTGTACTTTATTTCATTTGTATGGATAATGAATGAACTTATACAACTCAAAACACTTAAATAATTCACTTAATCATAGAAATAAATAAACAATCAAGTGTACCTTATTGTCGCTCACTTAAAATGCAAACTGATTATAAAAAGTGTAAACTGTCCCTCAAAACTGCCACCTGTCTACAGCTTCAGAACATCATGTCTGATACATGCTGCCCTTCCTACCTTTCTTAGGGACCTGTAATGGTTCTTTATAGTTGTTGCATAGTTCTGACGAGGGTTTCAAATGGAATGGCTGCATCTATGAGGCATGGTGTTCTTAAACTGTACTCAAGTTGTAGTTTTGATCCCAAATGAATTCCAAGACTGTCCAGAACCAAATAATTAAAAAATACATCTAAATCCAAGGTGGTTGTCCCAAACATAACCAAACTCGTAACTGACCAATCTGAGAAATTTTAAAAGTTTTGAGTTGACCTTTTCGCACTGGGTGTAAAAATGTCATGATAATACCTAAAGATGAAATTCTGATAGCATGGGTGGGTAAATAATTTTTCAACTTTATTTTGCATAGCTCTTGATTGTATAGCATGGAATAATTTTTTAGAGTCCATAGTGGTGCGATAAACCAAGGGATAGGTTCATCATACTCAGTATTTTTCTCGCATTTACATTTGGATTACACCAATCATATCTCCTATTTAGCTTTTGAGTTTCTGAGGTACAACTCATTTTTAGCTTGGGATATTTCTAACAACAATGTGTAGATTCAGTGGACATGGTTGAATGTCTATTTTTTGGAAATTTACATTTCAAAGTATCTGTTGATTTGTCAAGTAATTTTGCAGTGCGATTGAGCTTGCAAGTGTCAAATCGGATAGTCATTCTATGTAGAGGCCATGTAGCCATGCAACAAAGTGGTAGTTGATCACCGTTGGCATCGACATCAAGGTTGGATTTTCATTCGTGTGTAGAGACCCATTATGGTCGTGCGAAGACGGTATCGGCAGCATCATCGTCAACAAGAGAATTTGTCTTGTGTAGAGGTAGTAACCTTACAACGGGGTTGAAGTCGTCATTATTGAGTTCATGAGGATCAACTCGGATCGTCATTCGTGTAGAAGCATTGTGACCGTGCAACATAATGGTAGTTGATCGTCATGGAAAATACATGTTTCGGGTGTTGTCAAAGTGTAAGACCCCTAGAGGGACGATGTGGTAATATATACTTCCATGTAGATTATATGTTGCTGAAGTGTAAGACCCCCAAAGGGAAAATGTAGTAGTATATTCTTCATGTGTTGTTGAAGAGTAAGACCTTTGCAGGAAAATGTGGCAGTACAAGCGTCGGGAATTGTCAAAATGTAAGACCCCTAGAGGGTAGATGTGGTAATTAAGACAATAGAAGAAGCATGGTGGGATCATAACCCATAGAGCCAGGATCGGGACCAAGTTGTCAAAGTGAGAAGAATGCAATATAATAGACTAGAGAGTCCACTGCAGTAGTACTTCGATGTGATAGCAAAATAGTCATATTCAAGACAGGGTGACAAAAGTTCCAATAAGCTTTTGGTGGAACAAAAGCCTTTCCCATTGGGGAGGTGTGATCTAGAGGACATTTTGGGATGTTTGGGAGTTCCCTAAATCTCCTAAATCATGACCAGGTGGTAGAGAATTTCAAGAGATTTATGACGACAGGTGGAATGTGGAAAATAGATTTCATACACTCAAGTTGTGGTCAATCAAAGTCTAGGTTGGGAAAGCTGGTCAATAAGCTCAACAGCACGAGTAACACATTGATGTGGAAAATTGGAAAAGGTGAAAAATGGGGTTCATGTTGTTTGAAAACCTTCGATCTTCAACGATCATAGTAAAATTCCAACTATGGAGACCGTAGCAGTGGGATCCACTTTTGTACCAGACGGGGACCTTGCCGTTGTGAGGACTATTTTTATTATCACCAACGTGGTGGGCCCTCAAGCCACCACATGGCTTGCCACCGAGTTTGAACTCGCGTAATATGCCTTGCGAGTTTGTATTCGAGCTCGAGCGAGCTATTTTGGATAGCTTGGTGGGGTGATCAACTCCCCACCGAGTCAAGTTGATTTTTTTATACTTCCACATTGCTCAAGTTTATTGTTAGGTACATTGTATATGCCACGAATTTATTGGCTGAGTTGAATTGATAGGTGGCTTGGTGAATTCGATACAAACCTCGATGGATAGCTCAATGGAGCCTCACGGCTCATCTCACCACAATACATGGCATTTCCAATGCAAAGCCACACGATTCATTCGATGCACACCCACCTCGGTGGTAACTCGGATGACATCCTCGCCAACTCAAAAATCGAGCCCAATATACAAATTGGCTCCACGTTGAATGGATCAGCCCATAAGGGCATCAGCCAACTCAATGCACTGAGAACTTCCAATTTGAACGGTCGACCACACAACATGAGATGTGGTGAGCTCATAGTGAGCCGTCCAAATGGTGGGGAAAATGTCAAAATGTGGCCCAAGCCATGGTTGAATTGGCCAACCAAGCATATTAAAAAGGCTCTCCCCACTTCAACTCCCATGCATATGGGACAAGGCAATAGTGCCTCTCCACAAAAACCCGAGCCCCAAGGAGATCTGGGCGACATTTCAAACAAACGAAGATTGTTACCTCTGCAAAATGGAAGTCCACAGGGACTGATCCAATGAGTAAGGGTAAGCCATGTAGTGGAAATAATTAGAAGGTAAAGCATTTTTCAAAATGTGAAGTGGGTATATGAATCACGGGAATCCGGAAAAGGTAGTGGAGTTGGTGGTGGGATTTGAACTGCCCACCAACCGTGTTAAAGTCAACATGCCCTCCAGTGAGCTAAGAGCCCAATACATGCCTATAAAAGGAGATTTTTAATTAAAGATCCAACAAAATCATAAGAAGAAAAGGACATTCTCGTAAATAGCCACAAGGCTTAAGGAGTAGTTTTTTTTCAACCCCAATTTTGGAGGACCTAGAGGCAGAATTTGTCCATGGTGTAAAAATGAATGTTTCTTGGAATTCTGTAAGGATTCCAAATATGTAATTTGTTTTCATGTAATGTTTAGGATTCTCCATTTTAGGTTATTTTCTAGCACATTTGTAGGAGGATCGCATTACGAAGACACTGTAGGGGCCGTGAATTGACTTGGGAATGTGTTATGTCAAATTGTAGAGTTCCATGAGGTCTGGAATCAGCCCATTTATAGGTTTTGTGATCTATTTTTCATTATTGAAGGGTTATTGTACTTCATTGGACGTTAAATAGATTGATTCTCTTGTTGAGAATCTGGAGACGTAGGTTTGTATGCCGAACTTTGTTATCAATTTTTGTGTCGTATTTAATCCATGATTTCATTATGATTTTCTGATTTTAATTCCATATTTTAAATTAGTAATTTAATCATATTTTAATTCCTAAAACCAATAACAAAATCTCAGATAAATTGATTAATTTTTAAAATATCCGGAATATTTAAAATGGTAGTCATGGGATAAAAATCATTTTCAGATCAACCCCATCCTATGTGGTGATCGTTCCTCTAATTCATCTCCAATTATTGCAAGCCACACAAGTAAATATGTTTTTCTTGTTGAAAACCAATCACAAACCACCACGATAGCTTCATTGGGTTATTCAATAACCCATGAGCACCAGAATTTCTTAACCTATCCCCTACATCCTAGTTGTACTCCACCAAAGCTTTCCTTTTATGATGACAAGATCGATCCTCAATAACACATTCACACCTTCATGGACTCTTCTATGAACTACATGCATGATGATACCTTACTTATCAATTTATTTCCACATATGATCAAGAAATATACACTTGATTGGTTTTATACACTCCCTTCAAAATTGATAAAAATATTTCAAAATCTATTTGATAGTTTTGTTGCCAAAATAAGCACCTTGCTTTATTTTGGGCAACTAGCTTTAACCACAAGGACTTAAAGACTTTTGAAGTTTTTAAACATACATTTTAAGAGCTCTATTTTGTTCAAATTCCTTCAATATTGCTTGCACATGGTAGCTATTAGTCCATACAAGCCTAAAAAAATACTTATCATTTTTAGCTTGTTTTCACCTCAAGACGAATAAAAGACGTTCGAATCTTTTAACTTTATTAATAATATTTCTGTCAAAATTTATTAGATAAAAAGGAGGAACATGTTGATCAATAAATAGTTGAGACTTAACCAATTTTCTTAAATTCAATGCCTCGCTTGGATGAGTGACACGTAACCTCAATCATTCTTTTAGTGTCCCGTGAACTTGCAAGCCTTTCCTTAAGCCCCCAAAATTTTGTAGAATGTCGATTGATGACAAGTGGCATAAATAAATGAAGTTAGGAAAACCAAGTGATTTAATGAAATTAAATATAAGATAAGGGCATCATTGATCGGATAAATATAACAATATTCAAGAAATATCTAGATATAGAAATACAACCAAGAGTGATAGATAGGGTTTGTAGAATAACTCAGCTCGTGACTATAGGTTTGGACTGATTTTGAGTCGGTGACTGATTTAGAAAGGCTAATTTTGGAATGTTTGAGCTATGTTTTTTATTTTGGAAAGTGACGATCACATGGACGGAACATCCTTGAATGGAATAAGGTCATCCAGTGCTAATGTCTATTATGGGAACCGGTGTTTGTGGAGTAATTTCGGTCTTGGTTATTTCTGTGTCACTTCTTGTTTGGTGTAGGTCATGCCGGAGCTCACTAAATTTCTTCTCATTTGCACTTGTACATGTAAAATAAACCCTAGTTACATGCATAATGCTCAAGTGCATATTATATGAATAAATAATGCATATGATTGAGTCGAATGACCTCAAAAGTCACCACATTGTATTTGTCACTTAGTTTTGTACTATATTTCGGACTAAATGTAGTTCGGTGTGTGTGTGTGTGTGATTGGAATAGTTTCCCTTGAGGTAGTTTCCCTAGTGTCAGTCACAAAAATGTAGCCGGGTTATAACTACTTTGACCCAAAAATATATGTGTGGGATGGAATTTAGAATAAACCCTCATACATAGTGAAGTTTGCGAGTCCAAAATGTAGTCTTTTGATATATTAGATATAAAATATTATCTCCTTGTAATAGTATGTGCATCTTGAATTCTTTCCCCCAAGTAATGAGGTTAAATTAGACGTGTGTGCGTGTGTGTGTGTGTGTATGATTCCTTCTCGTAAGTTTCATCATTAACAAGTGAAAGACCGACCTAGGGTGATAAACAAAGACAATAAAGAAGTAACATTTGAAAAATCAGAAAAAGAGGGAAAGTGGATAGAATTTCCCAGGGGAAAACATCACTCGGGAATTCCTTTCCCTAATGGGTGGTTTTGTACAGGGTACTAGAAAAATAAAATATTGGAATCGAGAGATGAATAGGATGTCATTTGGTATGCAAAATTGTAAGTTGCAATTCGAAACAACAAACAATAAAGACGAAAAGGATAAAAGTAGTGTCAAAGCAAAGTAAAGGGTTGTTAATGAGTAATTATCTTGCTTAAGAATCATACATGTAAATGGCATTTTTAGAGCCTAGATGTACATAGTAAGTGTGTGGTCTAATGACTACACAAAGAGCCTTAAACTTTGTAGACTTAACTTGACCTCGTTCATGACAAGTATCACAAGTTACAATGTGGTAGCCATCAGATTACCCACCTTTTTCAAGTTGTTTGAGAGATAACCACCTTACATGGGATTTGATAAATTAACTAATGTGTGATAAATGGTAAGCATCAGAGCCCTATGCTCTTTTATTCCCTGGGTTAAATATCCATATTTTACATGCCACTTTGCAAAACATGTGGTGATAGGGTATGTGATGATGACATGTCTTCAATACCATATCGGTTTAATATGAAGGTTAACGCTCTCTCCAAGACTATCCATGAAACTAATTTGTGACATGTGGGTATATTAAGGAATGGTGGAAGAAATCAATGTAACTTCATGACTCAGAGCCCGCCTCTTCACGCAACCGATGAGTGAAAAATGACACTAATGAACTCAACCAATCTCTCTAAAATATCCCTACCTTACACATGCACTACACATGCCCACATGATGTCAATGAGAGATACGTAATATAGAGTGAACATGGAAGATATTTGTAAATACAAGGATTCACCTGATAGATCTCCTAGTGAGCTTAAATTTGATGGTTTGAGCCAATACAAAAATGAGCTCAAGGACATCATGACAACAAAAAAATGGAATAATTTTAATCATAAATTTTGATTGAGACTTTTTTCACTGCATGTGGTACCATTAGAAATATATTGAGGAAAAATACACTTAGAGATTAGTTGAAGAGAGAATGGTTGAGTTATCGGGGAGAACTCATTAACAAAGTTTTGGGAGGTTGTCAGTTATTAAAAACTTGATCAAGTGACTTATAATCACTTTAATATGATTTTGAGTGGTCTTTGACATCTTTTAAAAGATGTTTGGTGTTACGAACCAAAACATTGTTAAAGATTTAAACAAGTTGTTAAGCATGAATATGAGCTCATAGCAAGTGGTCTAAGTACAATCATGGATAAATTAGAAAAATGAAAACTTAAACCCCATCATACCTCCATGATCACATGGGAAGACATTGATTCTTATTTAATCTTATCTTTACAAAAAAAAAAATTGTTTACTTGCTTGTAAATGAGGGAAAATTTTGGGGTATGAACCAAATCATTTTCACCATCTCATGAGGGTTCCTTATATTTTGTTGGAAATCATATCTCAAGCTATGATTCATGGTTATGGATCATCATTAACACCTACAAAGATCTTGAAAATATGCTTGGAGGTTATTTTGGTGGATCATTTTCATTGCACACATGAGCATGCCTCAAAGAGCTATGATAGAGGGGATAAACATGAAGAAATACATATTTTGAAGCATATTTGGCCCCCTTTTCTTTCTCCCCTTATATAAATGTAATGAAATTCATTTGTAGAGGGATCCTTCCTTGGATGTAAATATACTCTACCCATTTGAGTGCCTTAACATTTGTGAGTTGCATTCCTCTATTTTTTTTCTTTGTGGATTTGTAAACACCTTGAATTTTTTTGTGACAGACAATTTATATCCTAGCTTTTAATACATTCGGGATTGTGGCTAATACCTTCTCTTCCTTTTGTGTTAACGATATCTTACCTCACTCTTATGGTTATGTTTTATTGTGTGTAATACTTTCAAGGTTCATTCTCAATGTATCATTTATGTAAGGAGTGAAGAGTTTCGTTGAAATGTGAGGTTAATTGTGGTTTTGTCTACACTTTGGTCTTTTTATTTATCCTCTCATTCTTATCTCAAGGAGTGATCCCTATTTATTTGGTGTATTACCAATTATTGTCCATTTTCAATTCCTTTATGTCCCCCTTTTCCTTGACATTGTTAGATAGGAGTAGGTTAGTGATAATACTTGAGTAATCTAGGAAAGGATGTTGGCATTCTCTATAGGTTTGTCTTAAGGAACAAAATCTCAAATCTTGGAGAAAATCCCTTTATTTTTAGTTAACTCATTTTATGTTAGATTTAACCATCTTGTAAGGGTGCAAAATTTCATAGATTTGTTTGCACTCTGATGGGAGTTGGTTTTCACTTTTTTATTCTTGTCTCATCTCTCAAGTGTTCCTCTAAATGTTCTTATAAGATACAAATAATACTTGTTTTGTTCTTAGTTATAACTTGTTTTTTAACCTTATTTCCAAACACATGGTAACTCTGTTAGAATTTGAATTAAAAATTTCCAATTTTCCTTAGTGTACGAGAAGGATCTCTACAAGAAGTAGTTCCACTTAACAATATATTGAAATCTTTTAGTTTTCACCCAAGAAATATAGGAGAATATATTTCCCAAGGTATGCTAAAACTCCTCAATCCCAAAGATTTATATCTACTTCACCTAGATCTTTCAAACAAAACCTCCACCCCTAGAACTATGGCTCATCCAATAAATCATGGCTTACTAGCCTTCAATGCTAGCAACCCTTCACCCATAAATGTGTGGAATGACATATCAATTATAAACCTCAAAATCTTACCTTATTTAATAGTTGAGAAACATGCTAATCCTATTGACCACCTTAGGGATATAATACACCTCTTGTCAATCCATCACATAACCCAAATGGATGCTACAATGAAGTTATTGACTACTTCCCTTAAAGGAAAGGTTCTCACATGGTATAGGAACCACCCTCCCAATTCTATAAACACATGTGATGAATTTTTAGAAATGTTGGAAAGATATTTTTATGATAAGAGTAACCACCTATTGCTTTTGGATCATCTCACCAAAATCAAAAGGGCACCAACTGAATATATCTCTAACTTCGACTTGATTCTAGAGAACTTGGGATAGAATCCCACTTTTTGTAAGACCTTCTTCTCATTCTTATTTCTTTTACAACTTGAGAGCTCTTAACTTGGACATAGCTATTATGATCCAATATATGAGGTATAGAACTCCCGATTCATTTGATATTTCTACCCTTGTTGATAATATCTTGATTCAAGTAGGAATGTTAGCTCATAGACCTCCCATGCATATTTTCCCTAAGTTAACACCCCTTGTTATAGCCCAACCCCAACCTATTATAGTCCAACCACTAGCATCCATTCCTAATACCTCTAAAAATGATGATGAAGTCAAGAATCTCATCGGGAATGTGGTTAATAACATGTTATAATGCTAAAATATATATCATATTGCTCAAATACCTCGACAACCATACAACCCTACTTACCTGAACTTGATAGATCTCAACCTCAAAATTAGGTTGATCCTATAAGGCCTATCTAACAACCACACCCTTCTCTCACCAATCGTATCAAAGAAATCGTTCCCATACAAAAATCTAGTTGAGGATATGAAATGGTGTTACCCATGTTCCCAACATCATGAATCAAATAAATGTCCTCATAAAAACCTTGACATTTTATAACTCCTAAGCAAAACCAAACCAATCTGCTAAATCATCACAACCATCTTCTTTACAACATATGAGAGCTTGGTTAACTAGCAAGAGGGAGATTTATGTGCAGTAAATCAAGATGAAGGGAATAAATATCCTCAATTGAATTCTTATTACAACACAAGAGCAAAGAAGAGACTCTAGGAAGAAAAAACACAATCATCTAGTGATAAAATGACACATGATCAAGGGGGAAGGCTCAAAATAAATGGAAACTTCAATCAAGAAATGAGAGGTAAATAAAGTACAACCAAATCTATGTCATGTTTCCATTTAAAGGAAAAAAAGACATGGGATTTCTCATAATTTGTTGAAATCAGCAACATCACCCCTATACATTATAGAGTAGATGGAGAATACCATTGTCGATGTATCTTTTTGGGATACTTTGGAAATCCCAATGTAGACTGATCTATTGCAAGAAGGAATAAGAAAATTTAAACCCCTACCAATAGGTCGAGTCAAAGGAGATGCATTCAATTCCAATTAATCTATTTTGGTATAATGCCAACAATGTAAGTTGTGCTCTCAAGTATCCTCCATTCTATGTGTCTTTGATCCAGGGAAAATTTTAGTGACGAATTTTTCGTAAACTTGCGAATATTAGGGATTTGGAAATTAGAAATGGTCATTTTTCAGCGATTGGCTACCACCTAGTTTGCTTAAAATTTTGGTCGACAAGTCATTAGTATTGGTCAATTCACTACTACTATTTACAGTTAAAAATAAACTTATGCATGTATTTCGCCAACTTTTCTAATCAAAATACGCTCATATTCACCGAGTGTAATAAATATCCTAGGGGTTGTAGGGGGTACCCCCTTGCCTTGAGACCAGAGAATTTATCCCCTCGGTAGAAGTCTAGGACTATGCAGCCCCAAAAGCCACATTTTATATGTATATTTCTAGGGAGACGACTATCGATTTTGAAGAGGCAGACATCTTAACAACACAAAATAAATAGGACAAACGTCTAACTACAAGAGATAGACGAATAACCATAAGAGATTTGTCCAAAGTAGGTTATCCAACGAGAAAGGGATGACCATTCAAATTTTCTTGGGACGGCCATCAACACGGGCGGATGATAGACCAACAAGGTTGGAAGGATGATTAATGGATTCATCTAATACACAAGTGATAGTCGTCCAAATATAATGGGCGTCCTTCCAATGTAGGTTAGATGACCAACTAGCGAGGATGCATCATCGACCATAATTCCATACAACGAAAAAAAAAAAACGTCCGTCAACACCTTGATTAAATTGTATGAACTCGTATGAAAAAAAAAACACTGCAAATCGCCTTTTCCGCAAATAGATTTTGAGATATTCACCATCATTTTGAAATTCCATTTCGGAGATTCGCCACCCATTCTATAATATTTTTTTAGAGGGGGGATTAACCCTACTTTGATCATTGAAAAACATCTAGTCCAAAATTACATGATTGGTTTTGGGGCTAGTAGCACTGTTTTGCACAAATAAATTGTTGATTTCCTAGGACTGTAATATAATCCCATCAATAGAGACATTGTTTAGCTTGATGGAAATGTAATCAAAGTTGTAGGAATCATCAAAGGACTTAATCTAAACTTACATTCTTTTCCTAATATTACCATCACTCAAGACATCTCGGTTATTGACTTACCTCTCGCTTTTTTCTCTATTCTTATCAAGAGACCTTTACCGCAAAAGTATATGGTATTTTTCATCTGACTGGTAACACATATGTCTCAAAACTCGATATGGTACCAAGTTTACCATTAAATCTAAACCCGTTTCCCAATACCATGTTGAGACCTATGAACCAAATCCCTATGAGTTGAATTGTGTCATAAATTTTGAAGATCATGGAGATGTTGACCTTGAACCACTTGAGATAAGGACCAAATTTCTTGATGAGAAACTTGATGAATGGGCCCGAGATACATGGAAGTATAACCCCTATGAAAACTTTGAATAATTTGGCACATGTGCACTTATTTCATCTAAGATGAGGCCCATTTCATCACCAAATTACTAAAATCATATCAAGGCTTGGAGATCCTATGGGAGATTTTATTTGATGTTTCAAAGTACAAGGTAGGGGTTGGAACAAGTGTTGTTCTCTTGACACCAAAGAAAGATAAGTTCTTCTCACATATACTTCAATTAAATTACATCAATAATGTAGTTGATTATGAAACTATAATACGAGTTGTGATCATTGTTAAAAGGAAGCGAATGGCTTATAGAGATAGTGAACTATTATTTTAGCAATTTAGATCTCAATTTCAAGCAAAAAACCCCCTTCTTAAGGATTAAAAACACAAGGTTTGGGATATTTTAGAATAATTTGAAGCAATCAACCTCTTGAATGTCCTACAAAACTAGATTATTGATGTTGATATAATGGATTTTATTAGGGCATAGTTTGATCCACCTAAACATCTAATGAAAATGAGAGACCAACATGTGAGATTAGTTATCGAGACCATTTGTACTAAAAATTGCTATCATTGGCATATTTTTCATATTGACTAGCAAATTATCAACTTCATTAAGTAAGAGGCAGAGTTTTCTCATAATTTTCAACCAAGGTTGTAAGAAAACTATGATGACTAGATTATTTAACTAAATACCAACAAGTTACCCAAGTGAATGATCACTTTGGAATGTGTGTTCACCCATAATGATAAATTCAATGGAGTAAAGAGGACCCTAAATATTAAAGAGGAAGACTACCAAGAAGTGTCTATCTATCTTTGTGTTGTAAACAATTGAAATCAGGAAAAGTATGTACTTATGATCAAAAACATGGTTTTGTATGGTTATGCCAAAGGTATGATGATGTTTTTGCATGGAATTATGACGACCTTTACTGAGATATAACCCTCACATCATCCAACATACCATTGAGTTGTCTCCAAATGTAAAACTTGTGAGAGAAAAGAAAAGACTAGTTAACCCAAAGATTGAGCTACCAATGAGGAAAGATTTAAGAAAATTGATTGAAGAAAACATTATATTTCCTAGTAATCACTCATCTTGGGTGATGATCTTGGTCCCTATAAGAAATAAAAATGATGAGATTATATTGAGGCATCTCTCAAAGATCACTTCTTGTTTCCCTCCATGGATATGATCTTACAAGTCTTTGGAAGGGCATGAAAGGTTTTCATTATTAGATGGTTTTTAGGGTAGAATCATATCATTGTATAAGAATATAATTAGTACAAGACAAAATAAAATACCATGTGGGGAATCTATGCTTATAAGAAAATTATTGTTGGTTTGTCCAATGTTGGTGTTAATTTAATAGGGCCATGGACCTAGATTTCAAAGGGTTGATCAATAACATTATTCTTTTCTACTTAGATGACATCACAATTTTTTCAAAAAGAAAAAAATATCACTTGTAACATCATGATCGGACTTTCAACAAGTGTAGAGATTTTGGTGCATCTTTGAATTATAAGATGTGTATATTTTTTGTTCTAGAGGGTAAAATTTTAGGGAATATTCTTTAAAATATGGTTTGTCCATATATCTAGATAAAATCAAAATAATATTGTCCTTGTCTCTTCCCCAACACAAGAAAGTTGTGTGATCATTCTTAGGGAAGATTAACTTTGTGAGAAATTTCATCACCAATTTTTTGGTGTGGTAAGGATTTTAACCTTGATGTTCAATAAGGATGAAACTTCCAATAGAAACATGAGGGGAGAAATGGATTTTAACAAATCAAACAAGCTATAGCCTTACTCTTCCGAACCTAAACTATGACAAGGATTTCACTTTTTATCCTTTTAGAGGGGTAGGTAGTATTGTTTCCATTGTAACTTAAGAAAATTAATTAGTTTTGGAGCATCCCACTTTGCATTTACAAGTCATACCTTCAAGGACTACGAGATGAAATATTATTTTGTTAAGAAATACACCTTTTTAGTCCTTAGGGATCTCAAAAAGTGAAAGAACTTGTTGTCAAACAACAAGATAATGGTTTATGTCACTCATCCCGAGTGTCAAGCACCATATTATGATATCTAAGATCAATGAATAGAGAGATACTTAGATAACAAAAATTATGGAGTTTTACATAGATATCAAGTCTACTAAGTTGATCGGAGGAAGGGAAATGTGTCAACACCTAGCTAAATATTTATGGCCCTCTCATGAATTAGTTTACTTCAAGCAATTGAGGTTACATCAAAACCAAGTGTTGAAGATAATTAGTTCTAAAACATGATAAAATACCTTCACATTCAAAGGTTACCTAACCCTTTCAAAAAAGCCAAAAATAGAATTTCAAATTGTAGGACATTAAATATGAGTTAATCGAGGGTTTCATTTTCAAAAGGAGTGTTGATGGTGTCTTGTTGAAGTGTATAACACCACATAATGTAAATAATGTTGTAAAGGAATTCCATTCAATCCTCTCTAGTGGATTTTTTTCCCACAAAAGGGGTGGTTACTTTTAGACCACCATGTTTTCGACTATCATAAAGGGGCAAGGAGTTGTAAGGAATGTTTGTTCTTATTAGGTAGAAAAAGGAATGTTGTCCTTCCTCTTCAACCAATCTTATAATATCAACCATTCTCTCAATTAGGTCTTGACTTCATAGGCATGGTAAACCCTCTCTCTAACTTTGGTCATAAATTGGTCTTGGTATCCATTGACTAATCGACTATTTGGGTTAAGGTTCTTCCTTTGAAAGAGGAAATTGAAAATTTCATAGTAGACTTATTAGAGGATATCGTGAAAAGATTTGGAGTTCCCTACACCATCATATCGAGAAAATGTTAAGGATTTTTGGTTCCAAGGTAACTAATTTTTACGTAAGGTATGACATGTGCTTGAATACCTCATCAAGCTACTATCCTCAAGGAAATGACCTTGATGAGTCTTCTAACAAGAATCGATCAAGATTATGAAAAAAACTCTATGGAAGATAATCTAAGGCAATTACACACAAAGTGAAGATAACACTATGGGATGATTGAATTACACCCAAAAGGTGTATTGTAAACTCCCCATTTATGCTCTTTACGGTAGAAAATATAAACTTCCAATCTCTCTAGAACTCCCAACCCTTGAGTTAGCGCAAAAGCTAGAGTTGGAACATCTTGATGTCATGACTATCATAATTGTACAATTTTTAAAGTTGGAAGAGGTAAGAGAGGAATCCATGGAAAATATTAAAGGGCACCAATAGGTTGTAAATAAGTGGTTTGAAAATAATTCACATCCTTATAAGTTTTAAAGAGGAGACATATTCCTCAAATGGGATGAAGATAGAGAAAAGTCTGAGAGGCATAAGAAGTTTGACACTATTTGGGAGGAGACCTTACTAGATCACTTTGAATACAAAGAGAGTAATTCCTTTGAACTAGCAATGCTTAGTGGTGAACCACTTCCAATCCCAGTCAATGGGTTTTTTTATCAAGCCTTGTCTTTAAGAACTCTACATTTTCCATGTATATAGTTGTATAGTTATTTACTTTATTTGTTGTCTTTGTAGTTATGAGTTGTCTTTTTAGTTTTATCTTTGAATTATGATTATATTATACCCTAAACTTTATTATTCAGTTGCCTTTCCCACTTTTTTGAGTTTAATTTTGTCATTAAGTTTTTATTGTTGTGTCATATGTGCATTGCACAACCTTGTCTGCTACTCTTGAAGTGTGTATGTTCCCCCCTTATGTAAATAGTTTTTGTGAGTCACTTGAGTCCACTCATGGTCTTACCCTTTAAAATTTCAAATATATGTGTCCTCAACATTTGTTCAATCTCCTACCATGATCAAAGTAAGTTTTATCATCCTGCCATTTAGTCATCCATGCTGCAAAAATCGGTGCAAAACTCCAAGTAACACCTAAATGCTTACTTTTTATTCACCTTAGAGGATTGTTTTAGTTTTTACTAACCTTGGTTTGTTTGAAAAATGTAATTAAATTGTTAAAATGATGGTAAATCGGTAAGAGTATTTAGATACTTTTGGAACAAAGTCGAAGTTTTAGTTGTAATGAGTGTTGTTTGTAGAAATAAGTGATCAAATTCCCCTCTTTAAAGTGTTTTTGGGCTTTTATAAACAAATTTAATTAGAATATAGCCTAAAATTATAGTTGAATGATGATTTGATCTTGGCCATGAAAATATAAACATGTTTCACTTAGCTAAAATATCTCTAATGGTCAATATGAGAAGGTTTTGTCCAAAAGAAAAGGAAGAGAAGTTGAAAAAGATAAGAATGATAGCCTCTCTAAACAATATGTGACGTCCACTTGAGGTTTGAGTTCAAAGTTTGCAAGAGGGAGAGCTTCAATTTTTAATGTTTTTAGCTCCAAAATGCATAGTTTTAAGGTATTTCCACTTGACTCCATGCCCAATGGATATAAAAGGATATTGATCAATCCATCTAGTAGGCAAATGACCCCTCTGAATCACAAGAAGTGTTTCCAAAATAAGCACCTGCTTCATTTTGGGAAAGTGGTTTTAATTCCAAGGACTTAAATACTTTTAAGGTGTTAAAAAGTGTTTTAAAATATCTCTCGTGTTAAAAAATCTTCAATCTTGTTTGCACGAGGTAACTTTTAGGTCCATACAGGCCTAACAAAAAAAGCTTAGTCATTTTTAGTTTGTTTTGGACTCAAAACGGGTATAAGATGTTCATATTAATTAACTAATTAAGAATATTTCCCATCAAACTTTATTGGAGAAAAAGGATGCATGTGGTGATCAATAAACAACCAGTAGTTAACCACTTTTGTTGAATTTGGTACCTCACTTGGATGAGTGAAAAGTGGCCTCAATCAGTCCTTCTGCGTCATGTGAAATTTCAAGCCTTTCCTCAAGCCCCTAAAATGTTGCAGGATGTCAACTGAAGAAAAGTGACATCAATCAAAAAAGTTAGGAAAACTAAGATCTTTATGCTTCACAGACTTAACTTGACCCTGGTCAAGACAAGTAACACTAGTTGTAACGTGAAAGCCATCGGCTTACCCATATTATTCAAGTTGTTTGAGATTTAATTGCCTTACATGGGATTTGATAAATTAATAGATTCATGCCAAATGGAAAGAATTGTAGCTCTGTGTTCTTTCAACCCTTGGATTGAAATTCCATATTGTACATGGCACTGATGTAAAACATGTGGTCGATGGGGCATGTAGTGGTGATCGTTCTTTAAGGCCATATTGATTTAATATGAAGGTTATTTCCTCTCTCCTAAACTTGGCATAAAATAGATTTATGAAACATATACACACGTAGGATGATTAGAAGTAATTGGTGCACCTTTATGACTATAGGAGCCTTACTTATTCATGCCACCGTTGAGTGAAAAGTGTCGTTAATCGGCTCAACAAGTCTCTCTAAAATATTGCTACCTTGCACATGGAAAAGATCTGTGAATCCAAGTAATCATTGACATATCTCCTTATGAGCTTAAATTTGATGTTTTGTGCCAATGTAAAAGTGAGCTCATGGACGTCATGGCGGCATGACAATAGCCTCATGTTTTCTCATAAATTTTGATTAAAACCTCTATTTCAATTGCACATGGTACCATTAGAAATATATTAAGGAGATATATAAATAAATATTATTTGTAGAGATAGTGTTTGAGTTATCGGAGAGAACTCCTTGATAGTGTTTTGAGAGGTTTTCATTTGCTAAAACTTGAGCAAGCTGAATTCGATGGAAATGAAATCAATTAAGTAATTCAATGGAAATGAAAAGATTCACTTGGAGGCATAGTTTTCTTTGGTACAAGTTGGACTTAAAAGGATGAACACCTTGTTCCTTATGGTACCTTCTAATGAAAAATTAAATATGTTATTTTGATGCCCTTGGATCAATGATATATGCACTATTCCTTGACAATGCATGAATTCTTGAAGTTCTTACACAACAACATGGTAGCGACTATCCTTAACATACCATATGTGTATCATATTAAATCTACTTTAACACCTCCTTTGATATATATTGTACATTTAATGTTTAATCTTGAGACACCACCATTACAACATACTCTATCAAGTAGTAATTGTTAACCTCAACATATCTCATGACATTATTTAGAGCATCAACATCACCACACTATGAATTTTGTTACACCCTAAAAATATAAGATGCAATATAAGAAATATAGGATGTAAGGATTTGTAATACGGAATTATTCGAATTTATTATTTAACATTAACGATGCACATACAAAATAATGTATTAATATTTGAAACTATATTAAATGATAAGATGATTACTCTAAACACACAAATAAATGAGTACTTAGTTGTGCAAAGTGATACATGGAGAATCTAGGTGGATGGATGAGTTTTTCATGTCATGTGAATGCTTCATCTCTAATTTTGGCACTAGAAAATTCCATTAACTATAATTATACAAATTTGTCTAGGCTATGTTATGGTTCTTCCAAATTTTGTAAGATTTCAAACCTATTGATAGTAGGGTTTTTAACTTCTCCTACCCTTCTCTTATTTGAAGATGATTGTCACTTTATATGTTTAAGGATCTCACACAACCTTGATATAACTTGTAATGACTGCACCAATTATAAACCCTAGATACCTACAATACCCTTCATCAAAGAATTAAATAACAAAAGGAGAAATCGACATGTGGATGATACTAGACTACCCTTGGTGGTCAACCCATGTTAAACCAATCCAAGTGTTACACTACATCCCCTCAACAAGAGAAATCCTTGTGTAATTATCCTAATAGAGTGCAAATAGTTTATGTAATCAATCCAACCGCCTATGTGTTCCATCGTGTCTCTTGACATAAATATAGTGGGCTAACTATAGAGTAGAGGCTGCATACCCAACATGGTAGTAGTGTGATTTTGTGTGCTTCATTTGTTAGACTAAAACCTTTTGTCTGTTAAATAACTTTGACCATGTTTGGAGTGACATGATCTTGCTAAGACATGGATTTAGGACCTTTGAGTGCTTGGAAGTGGAGGAGTCTAAACTATTTGTCCATGTCAAAGCTTTATACTTGATGTAGTGACTGCTTTAAATGATGTGCTGTTGCTTTGGGGAGATTTAGGAGATTCTTGAGTGTTTTAGAGTTGATATTTGCAATTGGATATTATGAGAGTGCAGTGAATTATGAAGTGAAATTTACTTACTTATGGATTCCATAGGTTAGATATTCACATTATGTCTCACCTAAGAATATTAACTAACCCACAAAATTATTTTCAAATTGGAAAAAGAGTCATTAGATGGAGGGTTTAAAGACCATACATGTCATCTAGGACCACGGTCCATTATTTGTATTTTACCCAAGAAGATAGTGATGTAAATGATAAAGTTGAGGAATGATGCTTGGGGTTGGATAAATGCTTTAGTTTATTAATAATTTTTAAACGATTAATGTAGCGAGTGCGAGAGACAAGAAATTCAAGAGAGATAGAATGATGTATGATTGTGCCTAGAATGTGAGCATTTATCTTAGCATAGAAATAAATTCAAACTTATCATTGTTAAAGGATAAGTTACCAAATTTGAGTTTCTACATTTCCCCCTTTTAAGTATGCAATTAAAAATTACACAATTCAAGGATAAACATGCCTAAGTGTATACACACATTTTAACTTCACTCTATAGTTGGTGTTGATGTGTTGGAAATGGCATGTTCACGATGAAACTACTGCAACACAAAGTGTATTCAATGTCCATGGTAGAAATTAAATTGTAACTCGAATGTAAATAATTCATATCACATTGTAAAGTTAAATTAGCGCATAGTGAATTAAAAGAGATGTAAAACATGATTTGAATACACCTATGCATTTTATGGAGTGAGGAACTTCTATTATTGTTGTGATTTGGAGGCTTGGAATTTTCGTTGAAATGTTGAAATATTGAGGGTGATCAATACCTGATTTTTACCAAAGGGGAAACCAAAGTAGGAGAGATAGGTACCAAATAACCTCATTAGAAGGGAAGAGTAGTGTATCGAATATTAGTAACCACGATGTCTTTTCACACACATGTGAAAAAGGAAAGGAAATATAACCTACAAATAAATTAGCCACTTTAATACCTTCTAAAACCCCACAAACCATGTCACTTTGCAAATGGATCTAGGCCCAATTTCATAACTATATTTTGTAAGTACTAAGTATGCTTTGCAACTAACGATTAATGCAAAGGAGAAGAAGTTACATGTTCCCAAACCTTGTATTGGTCATTATTGTTGAGTTGTGTAATAGAGAAAGGATGAATTACTCACATCCCTTGTATTATTGTCTAAAATATGTCATATGTTCTGAATCTATACCAAAAATATATAAATATACTGTAAGAATATGAAACTATTGGAATTTTATGAGAATCACCCCTAGGTCGGGAACATCCAGTAGGGTAATTATTGTAGTGCAGTCTTGACATAAAGTGTATGGTTTTGAACCATTGTAAATTATGCCACTATTCTATATATGTAACTATTTATGAGGATATGTACCTTGTAAAAACTAATGTTTGTGTCACATTATATTTTTGTATTATTTGTATATATAAAATATATCGATGAATTACCCCTCTTTTGAATCACACATGATAAATAATTTGAGTGTGGCTCAAAATAAATGATGTGTACCCATGTCAAATAAGTTTGATAATCTATGTTGGATTGCATAGAAGGTTGTATTTTTGGCCATTGTTAGGATCTTATTCCTACAAAATGAGTTACACATGGTGGATACCATGGTGAAAAAATAAACATGAAATAGACAACAATCAAGAATAACAATAGTTAATGTATATAAAATTAAGACTAATAGTGAATAAATAGTCAATCCATTCAATGTAAGGAATAGTATGTAGAAGATTCATATCAAGGCATAGAGCCACAAATATTGGACACCGAAAAATTCACAAGACAAGCATAATAAAGGAACACAAGATGCATACAAATAGGTAAGTGTGTGCAAATAATAGATACATATATCCATAAACATGGGACAAAAATAATGTGCAAGATAATCAAAGAAGTTAGGTTTCATACAATGAGTAAGAAAGTATTTAAGTAATCAAGTAATAAAACAATGTAAGAAGCAATTAGAGAAAACAATAATGTAATAACACTTATACAATATAGAGTAGCACTACATAAGAAACATGTTAGCTAGGTTAGTCTAAAATATAGGAAATACTAAATAAATTTAATCAAGTGTAATGAGGAAAGTAGGAAGCAATTTTAATGAAACAAAAACTTGTGTAAAGTGTAGGATATGCCTCCGAATTATTAGTGTCACTTGGAATGGGTGTGCCAGTACTTATAATCATGTATTAATCTATTTATATCATGCATATAGATCAATACACCTCATGAATTAATGTGTGTTTAGAGTATAGAGAAAAATATGCTCCATCAAACCAATTCTGATATGAAAAACAACATATATAAAGTAACAAGCTAGATGAGTAAGTTATATCTAAGTGTTGATTTTGTATTTTTGTTAATATTTGAATGTTTTTGTATTATGTGATTATTTTAATATTTCCATCCTTTTGAATATATCTACTTACATGGAGCGAAGGTGGAGCAAGAGCTAGCCAATTCTGACCTCATCGGGAGGCACGTTGGAGCCATAAGGTGAAGGAGGCATGGGATTCAAATGTAGTAATGGAATAAGGATTATCTTATATAACCTATGTAATGGTTGTAATATATGCCACATGAGACCTAAGATGGAAAGATCCACTAGGAATAAAATTTGCAATAGAGGACCGAGAGAGGATGAGGAGGAATAGAACCAATATAAGGAGTGTTTACGGCCTAAAAATAAATGCAAGTACAAGCAATATATGATGTAAGGGTTTGTAACATGGGGTTATTCTAAATTAATTTATTTACAATAAAACATTCATGATCATAATAACACATTAATACTTGTAAGAATGATAAAAAATAGCCCAAAAACACAAGAGGAGATAAAGACTTAACTGTATAGAGTGGAGCATAGGATATTTGGATGTGCATTGTGGGTGAATAAGTAAATATGAACCTAAAGGTGATTTATTTATCATACTATAGCTGGAAACTATTTATGTATATGACCATATGGTACTACCTTTATTCTATATAATTTTTCCCTCTTCTATACAATCTTGGAATCTTGTAGTGAGGTTCTATAACTTCATGTTCCCTTCGTTTCTCTAGAAATATTTTTCGATGTATGTCGCTCTAGCTTGCAAAACTTGTAATGCCTTGTAAAAGTGGAATCCATAGATACATGCAATAAATTTCATCAAATAATTATATTAAAAATGAGAAATCAATGTGTGGGTGAGGCTAGATTACCCTTGGTAGTCAACCCCTACCCAACCAATCCAAGTGTTGCATTACATGCCCTCTAGCAAGATCAATCCTCATGTAATTATCCTATTTCTTTGAAAAAGTGTGAATATGATCTAAACCAACCCCCTATGTGTGCCCTTGTGGTTTTTGACAAAAATATAATGGGACAATTATAGATTGGAGAATGCACCTAATGGGCTATTAGTGTGATGTGGTGTGCTTCATTTGTTACACTAAACCATTTTGTCCCTTGAGGACCTTTACCAATTCTTGGAGTAACTTTTATCTTATCCAAACATGGCTCTAAGACCTTTGCATGCTTGTAAATAGGGAAGACAAACTCTCTTGACTTGTTTGAGTGCTTTATAATTGATGTAGTGGCGGCTCTAAATTGTGTGCAACTAATTTAAGAAGATTTAGGACTTGAGTGCTTTTGTATTGATATTTTCAAGAGGAGCTTATGAAAGGGTCGAGTGAGTTATGAAGTTATATTGAATTGATTATGTAGACATATGTATGTGAAATATAATGCTAAGTCGAACCTAGGAAAATGAAATCACACATAAGATAATCAAATTATAAAAAAAAGTCACAAGATAAAAGGGGGCACGACCATATAGGCCAGCCAAGACTGTAGTCCACTATAGACAAAACTATGTGGCTTTTCTCAAGAGTGTAGTGATTTAAACTTAGAATTTCATCATGGATGTCTGGGTTTGAATTACTACTTTCGTTCATTAGTAATTCTTTATATGAATAATAGGGTAATAAAGACAAGAGAGTTGTAGAGATGTATTGATTGGCCTTAGAAACTAAGAATTTCCTAGCGAGGAAAAAAATAAAAACTTTTCATTTTCAAATGATAAGTTACCAAATTTGAGTGTCTACCTTCCCCACCCCACATTAATTTTTCAAGTTAAAATTACATGCTTAAATTAAAAACATACCCGAGTGTGCACACACACTTTGTCTTCACTTAATAGTTATATTTTTGTGTGTTGTTGTTGGCATGTTCCATAGTAAAACTTGGTACATATAGTGTAGTAATTGTCCATAGCATAAATTAAAGCATAACTGAAGTGTGAATAATAATTACAAATTTAATAAAATTAAACATGCACAAAGTAAAGTAAAAGAGATGTAAAACATGGAAGGAATAAACTTGTTCATTTTCGGAGGAGAAGCTCTCATTCTATTCATACTTTGAATATTTGGAGTTCTTTCTTGAATGCCAAATTATTGGGGGTGATTAGTCCCCATTTGTGAATTCAAATTAAATGGAGTTCATATTGCATGCAACCTAAACACCAAAGAAGAGAGAGATGTACTAAGGTACCGTATTAAGAGAGAAGACCGTGTAGCATAATTTTTAGTAACCCACGATATATTCCCTCATAAATGTGTAAGAAGAGAGGAAGGACAACCTACAAATAACTTAGCCACTTCAATAACTTCCACAACCCATAAACCACACCATTATAGATGGATCTAGGCCCAATTTTATAAATAAACCACATAGTCGAAAAGGAATGGATAAACCATGCCCCCATTACTTATTGTACAACTAAGTTTGAGTATGTAAATAATAAATAATGTAAAGGAGAAGAAGTTATGTGCCCCCAAACCATGTTCTTGTAATTGTATCGACTAGTGTAATGGAGAAGGAATGAAGTACCTATGACCCCTATTTAATGATCTAAACTATATCATGTGTCTAAATTTGTACCAAAAGTATGTAAATATATGTAAGAATATAAAACTATCTGGAATTTATGAAAACATTCCCTTAGGTCAGGAATGTCTAGTAGGGTTTAGACATTACTACAATCTATACATTAATAGTATGGTTTTGACTAGTTTTGATTTCTACCACTTTTTGTATATGTACTTGCTTATGAGGAATTGTAACCTATACAAACATGTGCATGTGTTATTAAATCTTCTTGTACTAGTTTTATATATAGAATATACCCGATGAATTCACCCTCTTTGAGGTGAGTGTGATAAAACATTTTAGCATGTGGCTCAAAAGAAAATATGTGTACCCATTTTGGATAAGTATGGTAATTTGTGTTTGATTACATAGAATGCTCAATGGTGGCCACCATTGATATTTTGTTCCTGATAGGAGTTTCATGTGGTGGAATCCATGGCATGCAAATAAAAATGCAAGATGAAACAAGTGAGAGTAATAATAATAATCATGGGTTAGATAACAAAATAAACACATACGAAAATCAATAATCAATGCAGATCACCATAACCAAGAGTAGTGATAATACATATGTATAGAATAAGGTAAGTACAATAGTGAAGATATAGTCAAACAATCTAACATAAGTATCAATAGCATATAAAATAGTCACATCAAGGAACAAAGCATCAAACATGGGATACCATATCACAAGATAATCACATAGAATACACTAAGGTCGCATACAAAGAAACAAGTGTATACATGCAAGATATACATAGAGCCACAAATATGGAACACCCACAGTATCATAAGGCTATCAAGGCATTCAACACGCATACAATAAGCGAGTTAAGGAGGAAATATAAGCAAGTAGTAAAGCAATGTAACAATAAAGTATAACAAACAATAGTGAAAAATCTCATAGAATAGAACAAGTTTGTAGTGCATACGACACATTTTAGTCATGTTATCTCAAAATATAACCTATAAAAATATATAAGATTAAGTATCTTGATGAAGTGTAAAAAATAGCGTAATGAAGAAAAAGCACCTTAATAGTGTACAAGATGTCCCCAAATATTAGTGGTAGTGGTAAGGGACTAAATCGGTACCCATCATCATGTATCAATTTGTATGTGTCTTATGTCAAGATCAATACACCTCATGAACAAATTTGTGTAAAGATAATATGGAGGAGTATGTTATCTACCAAACCAATATGAAAAATAAAATATGTAAGGTAACAAGTTATCTAATTGTGTCATAAACAAGCCTTGATTTAATATTTTTGAAACTATGTGAATGTTTTTATATTATGTAATTATTTTTACATTTTTGTGTTTATGAAAATAAATATGTACAAGAAAGGGGGTAGCACTAGAGAATTAGAACCAATATAATTAGTATGTATACCAAACTTTTGAATGAGATTTGTGACTAGAGTATTATATCTTATGTGATTGAATTTGATTGATATAGATTTTTATTTATTTCATGAAACTCATTTCGGTGTTATTGATGTGATATAGCATGTGAAGAGTAGGGATAGAAATATAATTCTTAACATAAATATCGGAAGTATCACCTTCATTGAAGTATGCGGGAGCATGTTAGTGTGAGGAAACCTACTATTAAGAAAGAAGGAAGGAATATCCTCATAAACCCCAAGGTATTAGATAAGGGATTTTCAATTAGTGTATTTTAGGTGGAAATCGATAGAGTAACATGACTAATTCACTAGATAGAGATCCACTAGAAGAAACATTTGAAATAAAAGTATATTTTTAGAACCAACAAGAGAAAAACAAGAGGTATGTTATGAATCATCAATATGAGTGGGAAATGATTTGATTTTAAAATGATCAATATAATAAGTTATGGGGGCTCATAGATAAGCCAAGAATCATTGAAATCAACGAGATGAATAGTCACTTCGATGCAAATGCTCACCTAGCATATACAATTTTCGTTAGTGTTGGGATAAAAATTCTCATATGAAATATCAAACATCTCATCATTATGGTCATGATAATCAGTATAGAATTTACTCCATTCTTTAGAATTAAATAGTAAATGTAAATTACTAGTATCGTGAAATTGTTCTTGGTGTTTCCCCCTTGTTCTAGTTTACTATCTAATTTTTCTTTATCCATGTGTGATTACTCTTTTCTTACCCTTTTTCTCTCATCTTTTTTTGTGTGTGAACCTTCCTTTTCATTTTTCATTTTGCACAATAATATGAGGTCATTCTTATCTTGATATGGATGTTTCTAAAGGAGGTCTTTTCTTATCCTCTTTTGAGTAGATGGTTCTTGTATTAAAAATCATTTTTTATCATTTAGTATTAATTTATGCTCATTTGATATAGATGTGCTAGATTTGGGTACCCATGTAGATTTAGGGACTTGAGATGATGAAATAGGAGAGACCAAACTTCGAGAGACATTAGTTGTATGAGGTGATAAACCAATACGTCAAAGGGGACCATCTTGGGTGATTGTAACCTCCATAATAAGATGCCTCACATAAGAAGAGGGAGGTATAAAACAATATCATGTAGCAAAAGAAATGATGCCCTTATGGTCATGTTGTTGTATCTTCTAGTGTAAATCTTAACAACCATTTCCATGATGTCAGTTGATTACATGATAATTGCAAAATGGTTTACCTTTGATTTTTCAAGTCTATAGAGGGGATAATGATGATTCCATAACTCAATGATTAATTTATTATCGAGTAGTTCATGTAGAAAATCATTTTTAAAAGAATCCTTATCAAATGAAATAGGTTCGATCTAATGAGGTTGAATTAAGATGTGATATCTATTTCTTGGAATATATGAATTGTTGCCTCTATGTAGGAATCTTATGCAACTTGAACTAATATAAGTGTCATGTATATCATTTGTATCACATTACTTTCCTTTATTATTAGATGTGAATTGATCGTGATGTGTAGAGACATGATTTACCCAAATATATAAGGGATTTCCTACATGTGTTATCTCATCCTTGAGATATTTGATCTCGATACCCATAGCTTGAATTTATACTTGAAAATAGTGTTTTAATGCTTGAATAAACTCTAAGATAGCCTTATGAAATATTTCATTGTTTACTAATATAATGGGATGGAGATGAGAGGGGTCCTTGGTATTAGATTAAATACATCCTAAAAGTAATGTTGCATAGGAAGGATTCATATCAATAAGAAGCATTGTTTTTTTATAATAATTTGAAAAGGGTATCTTCGGGTGTAGCATAATGGTGGACAAAATCATGAAAGGAAAACTGGGAATTATTAACATGGGACATGATATCACAAAATAAGATAAAAGACTCCAATTATATAAGAAAGTATATCCTAATCAACAAATTGGAAGGACAATAGTCAAGAGACCATAGAGGATAGGACCCCAAGTGATGCTTGGAAAAAAACAACCATTGTAAATTACTAAAATGACCATTTATAAGTACATGAAAAGTGAATTTAATGAAACCAAAATATTTATTTTATAATATGAATATGTGGAACAAAAATCTCCAAGGAAGTTTCAAAAAAAGTGTATATTTTTCTAATTATGCCCTTATTTTTTAGATTAGATAAAAAGGAGGTTTTGAAAGGATCCTCAAACATATACAACACACCATGACCAAAGACATAACAAGGAAGTATAGAAGAAAAAAAACCTAGACAAGGATCAAACAAGCTTGATCCAACTAGAAATGTTTTTTTTTCAAAAAATAAAATTAAAGTTCCACCAAAAGATAACAAAAAGGTAGCAAGATGAACCATTCTACATTCGAAAAAAACAAACTACTTCTAGGGATTCTTTTTCTACTCCTAGTGTGGAGAATTGGTCCATTGAGGATATTGGGATCCTCTTTAGGACTATATTCATGCTCCTCCTCCGAGAATGAATATTATTCATAGCCAACATGTTCTCGAGACTACTCAATATTTGCTCCAAGTTAGCGTTGATTGCCTTGAGCTTCTTATTTTAAATATTTAATCTAGCCACATCATCCCCCACTTTCCTAATCTCTGCAATCAAACTTTCAATAATATTGAATTAGATTCACCTTTAGTAATATTGATTATGCCCTTATTAATAAAAATAGTAATTAATTTTGAATTTATGAAAATTGTGCTAAAATTATTCCAAACAAAATAGGTTTTCTTTTAACATATCAAATTAATAAAAAGCCTATGAGGAAATTGAAAATATGTTTATTATACTTGAGATATGTGATAAAAGGTGTTTTGACCCATAAGAAATCCTATAAAAGAGTCCCACGGGAAGAAGCAAACATGAGATCCTAGGGAAAATTTTGAAAACCATATTTAGGTAATGTGATAGATGAAAATCAAATTATGATATGAATATAAACCTTAGAGGGTTGATAAATTTTAAACCACAAAGGAAGAAGAAACTTTAGGGAAACTAGGGGTTGAGCGAAAAGCAATAGATCTGATCAAGAGTCGGGTTCACAAAATTTTTACACCCTAAAAATATATGCAAGTATAAGAAATATATGATGTAGGGGTTTGTAACATGGGTTATTCTAAATTAGTTCATTTACAATAAAACATGCATAATCAAGATAATAAATTAATACCTAAAACAATAATAAATGATATAATGATAGCTCAAATACACAATAGGAGATGAAGAATTAACTATATAAAGAGGAGATATAGATGTGAAAAATGGGTGAATAAGTAGATATGAATTTTAAGGTGCTTCATTCCTAATACTATGTCTCGAAACTATCCATATTCATGATTGTATGGTCATGCCTTTATTCTATAAAAATTTCCTTCTTTTGTACATTCTTAAACCTACTTGTAATGAGGTTATATAGATTTATATCTCCTTCTCTTATATGTAAAAATCATCAATATATGTTGGTATCAATCACACAACCTTTTCACAACTTGTAATGACTAAAAATAAGTGGAAACCCTTGATACCTGCAATACCCTTCATCAAAGCATTAAATAAGACAAGGAAAAATTGATTTATGGTTAAGGTTGAACTACCCCTAGAGGTCAACTTCTATTGATCCAATCGAACTTTTGCACTCTGATCCCTCAAGTGGGGTCAAGTGTCATGTAGTTCTCCTAGTGTTTTGTGTAAGTGTGAATGTGATCTAAGCCAACACCCTATGCATTCCCTCTTGTCTCTTGACACAAAGATAACAAGATAACTATAGAGTAGAGAATGTACCTAGCATGGTAGTAGTGTGATTTAGTTGCTAAACTAAACCCTTTTATCCCTTCAAGACCTTTAAAATTTCTCGAAGTGAATTTTCTCTTGCTAAGAGCATAGCTTTAAGACCTTTGAATGCTTGGAAATGGAGGAAGCTATACTTTTTGCATGGTTAAGTGCTTTGTACCTAATGTATTGGCTTCTCTAAATGATGTGCAACTAATTTATGAATATTTAGGATAGCTTTGAGTGCTTTTGTATTTATATTTTCAATAGGATCTTATGAAAGTGTCAGTGATTTATGAAGTGATATTAAATTTCTTATATAACATTTTGTAGGTAAAATATTATGCTAAAGATGAACCTAGGAAGATGAAACAACACATATAAGATGATATAATATAAAAAGAGTCATAAGGTAAAACGGGGTAGGACCATACAAGTTAGATAGGATCATAGTTCCTTATGGACCAAATCATACAATTTTCCACATGCATTTAGTGATGTAAAATCAGAAGTTTGGGAATGATGCCGGGGTTGAATTACTTATTTGGTTGATTAATAAATCCTAGATTAATAACATATTAAGATGTAGGGATGATCAATTCAAGAGAGACATAGAGAGGTGTGTTGATTGGCCTTAGAATGTGAGATTTTTCTTAGTAAGGGAACATAACAAAACTTAGCATTCTTTAAAAGGATAAGCTACCAAATTTTAGTGTCTATAGTTGTGTGTGTGTGTGTGTGTGTGTGTGTGTGTGTGTGTGTGTGTGTGTGTGTGTGTGTGTGTGTGTGTGTGTGTGTGTGTGTGTGTGTGTGTGTGTGTGTGTGTGTGTGTGTGTGTGTGTGTGTGTGTGTGTGTGTGTACAAGATTTGTGATTGAGCACTATGTTTTAAGAGATTCTATTTGTTTGATAGTGATTTAAATTTTTCATGAGACTTATTGCGATCAAATTGGTTTTATATAACATTTTATGAGTAGAGATAGTAACATAAGTATTAGCAAAAATATTATAAGCATCATCTTTGCCAAAGTATTTGGGATTATGTATATCTGAGAAACCTATTCTTAGAAAGAAGGGATGGATATCCTCATATACCACTAGGTATTTGAGAAGGGATTCAATGGTAGTGGATATCAAGTGACTATTGTGAGAGTGGCATGATTTACTCCAACAATATGTCATAATGGGTAAGTTATCCAAAGAGAGGATGATCGGTCACTCCATACTCCAAAGATGAATAGAGGATGTTTTGTCACTCCATACTCAATTGTTTCCATATGAATTTTGTAGAAACATTGATGTATGATTTACTTGATTATATTATAGTAGTAGGAGATCAATTTAAATTTAGACTTTTGTGGTGGTTGATTAGTAAGAGATACATTCCCTTGAGGAGGCTGAGAAACTAGCGTGTCTAAGGAGGGACCATCTTTGGTGAGTGTTTCCACCACAAATTGATGCCTCAGACAAGGAGAAGGGGATCTGTTCGAATAATGCATATCAAAATTTATAATTATTTTTTCTTCAATAAATTTGAGTTTCTAATCCACTATATAACAATCATTGTCAAAATGTTCATTAATAAGGTGAAAGTTACAAAAAGGCCATCCTTTTTCTCATGCAAGTTGGTGAGGAAGGTGATGATCATTACATGGTAAGCGAAAAAAATCTTATCAAGTAAGGTGAGAAAAATTCGTGTGGATGATCAAGATATTTTTCAAAGCATAATATTTTTCTAAGGAGGAGAATAAGGTCATGTATGGGGCCTTAGGTCTAGGTGTATTATCATAGGGAATATTACAACGATGTAAAACCTTTAATCTATCCCAAAGTTAATATCTCTCTGGGAGGTATCAATCGATGGTAGATTATCCTAATCAATTATTTTCCAAAGATAATTGCAACAATATTAGGATAACAATAACTAAATCACTTATGATGGGAGAGAAGATGACTTAGTTGATATCCTTCTCTACGTGATGAACTAAACTAGACTAATGACTAAAGCAGGATGGAAATGACGTGAGTCTCGTTGTTAAAAATGTGTCCCAAATTATTTCTCGAGACCAAATTAGATGGCATGGGCAAAGAACACAAACGTTATGTCCCTTATTATACACCATTTTCCCTCTATGGTTTCTACTCATACAACTTCCGTTGTCGATTAATGTTTCATGTTACACTCTATTTAGAATTTGGGCCTTTGATACCTTGTGATGCTCATTGTGCAACTGATTGGATCTGTAAAACCACAAATAGCCAAGAAGTCTTCAAAAACATACATAAGGTGGGTTGTGAACATCCCTATGCACTGCCAACGTTGTCACTGCTCCAAAAAGGGATAAAACCACACGTCATTCTTGCCCATAATGGGATCCCTAGAATGTATGTAACCAAATGAATAGTCATGATATTGCTGATGATATGATTTTACTTTCACTTTCACCTTATCTTGACTTGGAGTGATGATATGTTCCTTGTATTTGTATATATGAGTGCATGACTACTTTAGAAATAGCATGAAGAGTATATGGAGATCAAGGTAGTATTTGAATGGTCTTGGTTGTTTTTCTCTTAGTGTATGCTCATGAGGATCCTTGGGAGTCAAGTATGTATGATCTCCTCTTTGATAATGGACAAATGACTGGCTTATATGTGTGTGTGTGTGTTATGGATCTAGAAACCTCAAATAAGGCTGAATAGAAGTGACCCAAATGAATTTGAATAGAGAAATGTTATATTCGAGGGAAACAGGCCAAATCAAATGGGAAGGGCCAAAGCATATCTGACACTATGACCCATTCTGGGTGTTTTGGTCCAAGATTCATGTGTGAATAATTTAAAATTTAGGATTGTACTATGTGAGGGTTTAGCCTAATTATATGGATTAATATGATTGTGGACTTTGTCTTTGTTCTTATTGTGTTTTTTTCTAGAATGTGTACCTATACGAGAAAAAAGAGTGTAGTCAATGTCAATAGTATAGGAAATTGAACTCTAACTTGAAAACTTTTAAATTGACATGACAAAAGTAATATGTAAAAATTGAAAAGCAAAGAAAAGGAAATTGTATGCTTGATTATTTTGTGAGAAATAGGGAGAGAATACTCCCGATATCGTTTCCATGGAGATTGTTGAAATTTTTATTGGAGCTGGTTGGAAGGAATTGGGGGTGATGAATCCATAAGTGGAATATTTTGAATAGAATAGAAAGAAGTGAAAATGCACCCCACATGGTGAAGAGAATTATATGGGGAGACTTCTAGTTGCTTTGCATCCCTCCAAAAAAAAAAACAATGATAATTATAGCCTACAAGGATAAAAATCACCTCGATACTTCCCAAGACCCATAGATAAGTACCACTACAAATGAACACAAACCCAATTTATTTATAAATGATGACACAATTTACCAAGAAATTCTATATTTCATGTACAATTGGTGCCATCATAATATGACCTGTATCATGAATTATGTAATTGAACCTAAGTAAAAATCCTATAGATGTTACTGAGAAAATGTACCAACTGACAAATTTAGTGAACCTTCCCCTAGGATGGAAGTGTATAAAATGGGCCATAGCATCTATATGTTATAGTCCTTGTTGTATGTTTTGGTCCCTGTGTGTTTTATGACCCAATTCTATTTCTAAGCCTCTAACGTGTTTGATTTTGTACCTGTTATTTTTGTTTCTAGATTCTAAGTTTTTGTGAGGGTGAAATGTCACCTGATGGTTTCCCCCTTGTTTTGGGCATGTGAGATAGAGAAAAGTGAATACGGCCCAAATAAGAGGACATGTAGTTTATGTCCACATGTGCTCTGTTGAAGGATTCCTATGGGGAAATATGAGAGTTCATATGTTGTATACCATGGAGAATACATAATATTACAATAGAAAATCTATCAAAGTGTTAGTGAAAATAAATAGAAAATAATGCAATAGATATAATAAAAGGCATGTAAAGACATATAAGTAGAATCGTCATGGAAAACAATATGTTGCATACATGGGACACCACTTAGGATGTCATAAGACAATCGAGGCACTCAAGGAAAACAAGAAACAAGTAACATAAGGAATTTCCTAGAAACAATTGAAAGCATAGATCAAACATATGAAACAAGAGACAAGGCATAGAGTGAAAAATATTCCTAGTTTGAAAGTAACTTGCAAAATAAATACTACACATAAAGCATCAATTAGCATGTTAGATTAATAAAGAGTATGACACGATGTATATATTGAGTAAATGAGGTAAGAGAAAGTAAATTAGTAAATTTTGGAATGATAGAACTTGTGTGTAAGAAAGTGTAAAGTGGATTCCCCCACTTGGGACAAGAACAACGGGTAAGGAGCAGTGTTAAGCATCCCACATCACATAAAAATTTGTGTGTAGCCTACATTCAACTCATGTACCATGTGAACGCACGTGCATAGAAAAGTTATATAACATACTATGTATCAATCTAACATGATAAGTAATTTTGAAACATCACAAAGTATAAGTATGTAATAGAAACAACCATAGAGTGTGTCATTTGAAAATGAGGGGGAAATTGGATGGCCCCGATGTGAGAGTAGCATAGGAAGTAAACAAGAGTATCACCGAGTCTAGGTCAAATCCTATAGGTCTTAGGTCAGTTGTATAATATGTGATGGGTTTGTGGTGCCAACAAAAGAATCATGTCATACACAAGTGATACATAACGATGATATATTCCTCATCGGTGTAAGGTGGTTCATGTTTGTCCATATGTTAAGTCTAGTGTTTCATGTTAGGCATGTAATCAGGGAATGAATAATTGTGGATGTTGATTAGGTTCATGTGTAGAGGGTATGTGAAATTAGTGTTATACTTGTCGGTTTTACTGTGAGATGGCATAACCAAGGGTGGCTAAGCGTAAGTAGAGAAATTTGGGTGTTAAGGGAAACCCATACCTTTGTATAAAGGATTCTAGGACCATAAGCAAATTAGTAACATGATGTAACCTTGGTAATCACTAGATGGATGTAGAAGAGGAGTAATTTCTAATGGAATAATCCCTAAGCGATTTAGGGTTGCATATGTGCACACATTATTATTTGCTTAGAGGATTGAAAGGCACATGTTTCCAATATTGGTCATGAATATAGAATGTGCAAGTGAATGTATCGTGCACATGTTGCAAGGATGTTGGTTATATATCTAGAGAAGTGGATGGTGTATGTAGTGACTTAGAATCTCGAATATTAATGATGATTTCATGTGATTTAAGGGTGAGGATTTTTTCGCAATAGGGTTGTACGGTTGTTATTCATATATTTAGATTGAAAATGTCAATCATAAAAAGGAATGTATGGTTGTCTAAAACATTTCATAAGGTAAAAATATTGCTTAGTGGGGTGAGTGAGCAAGCCATGATCTAAAAGAATGGGCAGAAGATCATGTGGGGTATCTTGATATGTTCGATTGATGACAAAGCTAAAAGTAGGAATATGGTCAAGAACATGAATGATATTGTGAAAAGGAACCATGACATTGGTAGCAATAGGAGGAGTAGTGGGATGGAGTTGATATTCACCAGGGTCGATTGTAGTATAAAGAGAATGGAACATAAAGTCATACTCATCAATAGGGTTGAAATACAACTTATGTAATTTATCATGGGTAAAATCAATGGAACCATTATCATCAATTGATTCATCAATCTCGACATTAAATTGTTGAACATTTCTTAGAGAATTTGGAGTAGCTAGTGGGAGAAGCTTTAGTAGGATAGACAAGATCAACATCTAGGGATTGAGTGGAGGAACATGAGGACATGTCAATGTGGTAGTAGTTGTGCTAGATTCCCAAGAGCTTATGTATAGATTTAGTGAGGAGGAATTGGTTGTGATGGTGGGATAACCATATAAGTAATAGGATCAATGTTACAATATTTGAGGGTTTGGGGTCGAGTGGGAATAGTGTGTTCATACCCATCATAAGAAAACTTAACACATTGATGTATTGTAGATGGGACATCCTACATGTCATGGATCCACAAGCGACCAAGAAGAAGATTGAATTTAAAAGGAAGATTTATAATATGAAAGAAAGTGGGGATTTTTCTAGGCCTAGCCTACAAATCCAATGTGATATTGCCTATAAATTTGTGGGTGGTGGTTTCATAGCCTCACATAATAATAGTATATTTTGTGACTTTTAGTATCGGGGATACCTAATTTGGTGAGTAATGATAAAAGACATATATTGAGTAGATCCATTGTCAATGAGTACATGCTTGATGAGGAAGTTTTAGATGTGAATTGTAATCAAAAGAGGAGGAGAAAATCGTTAGTAGTGGTGATTAGAACATATGCATTAGTGAATATAAGGGCTTGATTCATGAGCTTAAAATATTCCATGATTGATGAGAAAGCTTTATTTTTACTTTATAATTGAATAGAGTGTAATGATTCTTCTAATGTGCGGTGATAATCAAGATCCTAGAGAAGGATATCAAAAAGATATATCTTAATAGTAGTATTCTTTAATTGATTGATGATATTATAAGCTTTGGAATAGGTGGGGTATTGGTGTAGAGTCTCCCATGAGTTCCTTATTGTGTCAAGTAGTTATGACATTAACAATACAAGAAGAATGACGAGGATTGAACTAAGGAGGTAATTGAGTGAAAATAGGTATATATTCAAATTGAATGACAACTTGGGAATAGACACGGATAGACGTGAAAGAAGAAGGATTTTCCATAGACTTGAAGAGAAACATGAATGATATCGGGTTCATAAAATGATTTAGCCTAAATTGGTTAGTATATATATAGAAGGTAGTCAACCTATGGTATATTATTCTAATCAATTAGTTTCTAAAGTGAATTGCAGAAATATTATGAATAACCATTAAGAAATGATAAACAATGAGAAACAATGATATATAACAAGAGCTAAAGCACTTACTGATGGGAGAGATATGATGACTCATTTTATCTCCTACTTCGTGTGATGATCTGGGATATAGTGATGACTAAAAAGGATAGAAGTGACTGAAAGAGCCTCATTGTTAAACTATGTCCTGAATTATTACTCAGACCAAAGTGGATGGCATGGGCTAAAGCATACGGATGTTATGGCGGTTTCTATACACCCATGTGCCTTTGTGGTTTTTGTTCCTATAACTTCATGTGTCTAATTAGTGCTTTATGTTCAACTCATGTCTAGAATATGAGCCTTAAATACCTTGTGATGATCATTACACAACCGATTTGATCTTCAAAACCCCTAGATAGCCAATAAGTCCTACAAAACAAACATTAGGTCGGTTTAGGAAACCCTTGTACACCAATAACATCACCACTACTCGAAGAGGGCTCAAACCGCACGTCGTTATCACCTAGTTGTGATCTCTATAATGTATGCAACCAAATGAATAGTCATGATCTTGCAACAATAAGATTATACTTGCACCTTTTCCCTAACTTGAATTGGAGTGATGATATGTTCCTTATATTTGAATATCGAGTGGATGACTACCCTAGAAAGAGTACGCAGATTATATGGAGCTTATGGGAGTCTTTGAAGGGCCTTGGTTGTGCTTTCTCTTAATGTATGCTCATGAGGATCTTTGGGTGTCAAGTATGTATGATCTCTTCTTTGAAAATGGATGAATCACTATCTTAGTATGTAATCCTTGTAATTTTGAAAAGAAATACCCCTAGCACAATCCATAAATACAAAAAGGATACTTAATCCTAGAAGAATGATAAATATGAAACTAAAGAGGAAGGAGAAACCCTAGTTCAACTAGGGTTTGAATAAAGAAATAAATTCAATCAATATTGGTGTTCATCAAAAAAGCGACACCCTACAAATATAATATGTGATATAAACAATATAGGATGTAAGGGTTAGTAACAAGGGATGATTATGAATTAATTAATTAGCATTAACCATGCACATTTAGAATAATGCATTAATACTTGCAATTATGCTAAAGCGATAATATGGTTATTTAAAACACATAAAGAGATAAGTACTAATATGCGATGTAGAAACAAGGATAATTTGGGTGTGTAGACTAGATGATGAGCTATTATAGACCTACAAATGTTTTGTCTCTAACTATGGCACTAGAAACTACCTATTTCCAAGATTGTACAACTTTTCCTAGACCACGATACGATTATGCCCCCTTTTGTACAGTTTTGGAACTACCAACAATAGGGTTATATAAATTATGTTACCCTTCACTTTCCTAGAAATGATTTTCTTTGTATGTTTCTAAAGCTTGTACAAACTCACCACAACCCGTAATGACTGCGGTAAGTAGAAACCCTAAATACATGTAATACCATTCATCAAAGCATTAGATAATAAATAAATAAATCAGTGTGTGGGTGAGGATAGACTACCCTTGGTGATCAAATTTTTTTAACCAATCCAAGTGTTGCACTGCATCCCCTCTAGCAGAGAAAGCCTCATGAAGTTCTCCTAGTGTAGGTGCAAGTAGTATATGCAATCTAAGTCAACCCCTTAAGTATGCCCTCGCATATCTTGACATAAATATAGTGGGATAACTATATAGTAGAGAATGTACCCAACATGGTAGTAGTGTAATGTGGTGTGCTTTAATTTATAGACTAAACCCTTTTGTCCCTTGAAGACCTTTGACAATGTTTGGAGTGACTTTTTCTTTCTAAGACATAGCTCTAGGACCTTTGAGTGCTTGGAAATGGAGGAATCTATAATCTGTGACTTGGTTGAGTACTTTGGAGTGCGATGCAATGCCTTCTCTAACTAACGTGAAACTAATTTAAGGATATTTTAGAGAGCCTTGAGTTTATAATGTTGATATTTACATTAAGAGTGTCATGTGAGTTATGAAGTGCAATTGAATTTCTTATACATGCTTACATAGATTATATATTCTCATTATGGGTAACCTAGGAAGATTAAACATCTCATGTAATGATTTTTAAATTGAAAAAGAGTTTTTACATGTAGGGGTACAAGATTGAATAGGTCATCCAATAAAGTAATCCACCATGGCCCAAAACTATACGATTTTAAACATGTAAATAGTAATTTAAAATATAAAGTTTAGGAATGATTGTTAGGGTTGAGTTCTTGCTTTAGTTTATTAATATTTCTGAATATGACATAGCATAATTTAGATATGATAAATTCAAGAGAGATAATGATTTGCTAATTGTACCTAGAATGTAAGAATTTGTCTTAGTATAGAAACAAAGTCAAACTTGTCATTTCAAAGGATAAGTTTTTAAATTAAAGGATCATCGTAAAATCCTACTCCTCCTTGTACACATTATGTGTTATCTAGCCATTCACAACACATTATTTTGATATTAATAGTGTGGGTATGACTCTCACAAGACATAAATGCACTCTCATTCACATTTAAAGTGTATTGTTAATTTGATTACTAGTGACTCAAGATTATGTTCACATTACAAAATCGAGTAAAATAGTAATGATTATCATGCATATACTCTCACTTTTGGATATCATTACACACCGGTGAGCACAACTACTTTGCATTCATCGCATATCTCACACACAACTCCAAGTACACCCCTTAAATGAGATCCTAAAATTCTAGTATCTAACATCTTTCTTAGCACCTTATGACACATACACACACCTCACTTTTATTGATTTTTGAAAACCTTATCCCTAGTTATTAATAGGTAATTACCCAAAATTGCTTGAAATTATCACATATCGACATGTGATTTTTGAGTGAACAATACTTACCCAAGACTCCACCTCACTTTTTTCACTCTCTTGTCACTACTCCAAGGGCATTAGTATCACATTTACATTTCATGTCTCTTATTCCAAAAACATAAATACAATATGACATTATGGAAAATAAAAAAATCAAGAACTACATATGGCATGCTCGGTCTATGCCAAACTTTTACGTTTTAATTATTTTCATTCAGCACTCTACAGGCTTTAAAATCACACTTTATAAAACACACTAAGTGGTTAAAACACATAGACATTATACAAATTACTACCCACAGGGCATATCCACATAGGGAAAATCTTACATCTTGAGTTTATTTTGATCAAATATTTTTCACCTATCAATTCCATACAACCTTCTATCTTATGGGATTCCTACCACATTGGGGGTATATCTAAATTGGGGGTATCCACTCAAATGATTTTATCATGATCAAATCTCTCTACACTAGTCTATCATGCACACCATACTACTTGACTACTTACGATACATGTTCTACCATGGTCTATCCTATGATCACATTGCACACTTCTAAAAACTAACTCGAATATGATTTGTAATTGATTTCTATACTACTATTACTATTTCACTCTTATTAGCCATGGGATCTGATTTGGATATCATTTTTGCATACACCCTACTTCTTGCTTCACCATTGATTTCTTACACAATACTACTTTCTTACACCATTTGTTTCTCACACTACATTGCTTTCTTACATAATTGAGTGTCTACACTACATTTATTTTTACATTCAAAATGATTGACTTAAATGCTCCATGAAATTGCATGTTGCATTCCTTAATTTTGATCCGACATTTTTGACTTGAATGCTCCATGCAATTACATGTTGTGTTTCTTACTTATTGTTTTACATTGGTTGAATTGACTACTTTGTGCATTTGTGTGTTGTATTCCTTGATTATCATATGACATTGATTAACATTGGATTCCTTGTGCACTTGTGTGACCACTATATGATATTTTTCCATTTCTTTATTTAGACACTTGTTTGATTTTTGATAATGTAATCTCTTGGCCATTATGAATAGATTTTGGCCATGTTACCAACAAGACTCACTCCATCCATAACTGGTAGCCCAAGTTTCACACTAGATGGTTTTATACAAAAATTTGGAGGCCAAGTTCTCTCAATGTTTTGCATTTCTTTCAGCGATTTGGTACATGCAATTCACCCTCGGCTTTTCTTATATTATCATTATTTCATCTTGTTAATATTGCCAATTTTTTACATTGACAAATGCTTGATGTAACTATAGCATGAAAATATTTTAATAAGTTTTGAGAAATTTTAAAACCATTAAAATTTCCCCAAGAACTTGCCAAACCAAAAATATGACATATCTTTGCAAACTCATATTCTTCCCTATATAGGAGATAATTGTTGTTGTAAACATCAAACTTATTGTATCCTTTCCTATGAAGTACAAGATTTTTTTGTGCATCTCTATGTCACTAAAATCATGTTTCCCTCTAAAATAAATATAACTATTTAGTAACTTGCTTAAAGTTTCATTACAATCAAAACAAAATATTAAATTTAAGTGATACATGAAAGTATGTAAAAATTTATATACATACATATGCATATGCATACACAAATACAAGTATATACATATTTCTGTTTATGTTTGTGTGTGTGTGTGTGTGTGTGTGTGTGTGTGTGTGTGTGTGTGTGTGTGTGTGTGTGTGTGTGTGTGTGTGTGTGTGTGTGTGTGTGTGTGTGTGTGTGTGTGTGTGTGTGTGTGTTTACACATACATATATGTATATACATGTGTTTGTATGAATATACAAATATGCATACATACATACATCAAGCATACATACATATATGTATGTATATGTGTATATATATCGATAGGTGCATAGTTTATTAAAAATTAATAAATGGGTGTCATTATATCTTAACAATGCAATAACACTTGTCTCATTCCATTCATATTTTACTTTTATGTTTAATATTGTCTAAATAGCATGCTGATAAAGATGACCTACATGCTCTAGATAAAATAATGGAGCTCTATAATATCGTTTTATGGCCGCATATGCCTTGTTGTTGAACTCATGTGAAATCATGTCGTATTATTTTTTTCATCTTAAACATGATTTTACCTACTTCCCATGTCCAACTCAAATTTTTGTCATTGATTACATTGTCACGTTGTGGAATGAAGCAATTTTTCAACATGTTATTTATGTGACCTTATGCATCTTCTTCTCATTATGGATGGAATAAAAGAGGGAAGAAATGAGTAAGATCAACACTCAAAATGAATTTTGTATACTTCTTCCACCAATCAAAAATATGGGATTTGAAAATTTTCTCTCAAAATCTTATTTTTTATATTCTTAAGGTATAACGGTCATTGGGTGAATCGAAATAGCCCATTTGATTTAGGTGCAATATTTCCAACAACCTAAGTAAATGGCATACACATGGATTGAATATTTTGCATAATTTTTTACATATTTTTACTCAAACATGGTTATGGATATATAGAATTGTGGATACTTACCTTGACAACCCATGTTAAAATTAGTTGCACGCATAATGCTCCCCTGTTGATATTTTTGCTAACCTTGATCAACTCATCACCCCTTATCCCAATTGTTTCCTCTTCCATGATGCATTTGCATAATACATTTAAGAACTACATGATTTTTTTCTGTAAAAAGATTTATAATTAGAGTTTAATATTTTTTAATATTCACTAACATACTACTGATATGACATGTATGATTATCAAAATCATTTTTCATATTTATACAAAGTGTGATGAGACTACAAATATATCAACATATTAACAATCTATCTAAATATTTCATAAAATTTTCAAATATATAAGAGTAATCGATTTATTATTTTTGAAATATTTTCTTATTTTCAATAACATAATAGGTTCAATATAAAAATTAAGTTAGATTTTTTTAATTTGGGGATTCAAAATATACCTATGATTGATGAGATCACACATATTTTTTCTCCACCAAAAATAAGCGATAAAAAAGTTATAAATTTTATGTGTTTTGTGTTTGTGGAGGGTATTACATACAAGTTCATATCACTACTCTTGACACAATTGTATCATCTTAGTGTCGATGTTTCAATAATGGATTGGAAATATACTCATTTTGGAGATGTTTTTAAAGCCTAATGCAAATGGTGATACACTTTTCTAGTGTAGAATGTTGACACAAATGTGAGAAAGAACCATTTTTGCAAAATCATTATTTTTTTGTGGTTTGCACCGAACCTTCACATATTACGTGTCAAATAAAAAAGTGTTACAACTTTGTACCACTTCGTGAGAGAAATTAAATTTTATTACATAATGCTTTATGCAAAACACTCAAAAATACTAATGAGTTAGAGGATGTTTTCATCAAACACCATATCTAATTCATCATGGAGATGTAGAAAGGAAAAGCCTTTTTAAACTTGTGAATTATGGGAGCATAATTACCAATCCTAGATCATAGTAGAGAGTTTGGGATGTTAGACCATATGACTCCATATCACGATCCAAGAATGGTCTTGTTTGCTTCCAAAATAAATTAGTGTGTTCTACATTATTGAGGGAAGTGAATCTAATAAGGCCAAGCCCCATGATAAAATAGATACCTCCATTGAATATTTTAGTGTGCCTTGTGGACAAATGTTGTTCCTTCGACAAGAGGGGCCCTCTAAGTAATAAAAATGGCACCTTAATGATTAGGAAGATATATTTTTCCTTTCAAGAATTATTTTGAACATAGAGTGTCTCGGAAAAGTTACTCAGAAGATGCGATATGAAGTTGCATAGGTTTATATAAGTTCAAAAAAACTTAGAAAGTTATAATTACCTTCTATTGTTTTTACTCTCTTATTTTCTGCACCTTACGGAGAAATATTGGATTCCCCAAAATGTCAAAGACAACCCCTATTCTAATTACCACACAATGTATATTTATTGTAGGATATGGATTAAAACATGCTCTCCAAAACTCAACACCCATCACTTCAACAACAAAGATAACTAACTTTTTTATCACAATTAAAATCTTTAGTAAATAAAGATGTTATCTTCATTATTATCGAGGCCCATGAGCATTTGAATAGTTTAGAAAACTATACTTCAAGTATAATGTAGTTCAAATAGTAGTCCATTTTAATGCTAGTGTTGCAAACCTTATCTTTCAATGCTCAAATAAATGTGACAAGTAAATGATAGAAAATTTTCTTTGAATGCTTGAAATACAAGTTTGGCATGGGGATGCTCTTACAACTTCAATGAATATCTATGATTGCATGCTTCATTCTCCTAAATGCATTGTTAGATGCATGTATTTATAGACTTCTAAATGTAAATTAGGAACCTACTAACGCGCATACTTGCACATAATAAGAGAGAAATGCCAATAAAGAAAAATTTCTAAATATTCTTGGGGTTTTAGTACAAGTGTCAAAAAGACCCATATCCAAAATGTCCAAACTTCCGTAATACATTTCTGGCGAACTAGACCTGTATTTCTATCATTTTGGCAAAACAACAAAAATACAAGGTAAGAAAGAGAAAACATGGGGAATGTGAAGGAAATTGGGTCACAGAGAAATGATAGAGAATAACATAAAGGAACATTCCAAAAGTCAAACAACACAAATAAAATACACCAACTAGAACATAATCTAGACCAATGATTAATAAATACACTAACACCATAACAAATATTAATCCAATAATAAAAATTAAGTGTCTACATTATCTTCTTGAATACAAATATACACTATTTTATACATTCATTGTTTATTAGTGTAATAAAACATATATCCATACTAAAATTTTAACAAAAATAAGTGAATTCTTTCTTCTAAAATTCAGAAAGAAAAATCGAATGAATGAGATGTGATTAATAAAGAATTTTATCAAACACATATGTGAAGGGGATTTTATTCTTGTCCTTTATAAATGAATTTTCCACCCTTCACTATTTATATATGGGATTTATGAGATTCACAATTTAGTGATGAAGAACTTGTGAGTGAAAAAACTCCTACATAAATTTAATGATAATGAAAAAGAACTCGTGATATTTTTAAAAATACTAATAATAAACAAAAACTTTCCTCAATTTATATTAAACATTTAAAAACTTTTTCTTTCGTTTGGATGTATCTCATTTCCTCATAACATTTATATGCATACATACAACTAAAATATTCGTTTTCTTCGTTATAATAAAGACAACAAAGAGATAGTGACCATTTATTTGGGTGGATAGAAAGTGTTGTTTTCCATGGTTAGAATAAAGAGAGTCATATGAACAAAAACCTTTGTCTTCAAAAGACACCTATATTCTTCCTCTATTTGTCATGATTAATATAGTTATAAATGCCACTTACGTCAAGATTCTTTATGGTTAAGAGTTGTTTTCTCATTGGGTCCCATTTTGTTAGATAAGAAATATAAAGCCTTATTAAATGGTATTATTATTCTTATCCTATATTTAACGAACCCCAACCCCACATGGGAAGGCAATCAATTCCTAGCTTGCATGACATACCTTAAAAAATGTCAGAGTGAATTTATAAAATGTTTAAAGTTTTAGATTAAATAGACATAACACCAATAACTAGAGACATGGAAGATTGTCCGTTTTGCACGGTCCAAAGCAAGTGTTGTTTGCTTGTGGAGTTGGATCACTCAACAATTTGTCTTTTCTAGGGTCTATTCACAAATAAAAGCCTCATTAGAGAGATTACAAAATCGCCTTCAAACCAACCAAACATAAAGTGTATATATATATATATATATATGAAGAGGGTTGTTAGATTGTTTAATTGGTTTGAGTAATAATACTAATATTAATGTTTACTTAAATTTCGTTTATGGGACTTATTAAGGAATAAGGAGTGTTAGAGGAATTTCACAAACTCAATTGAGAATAAAAATGTATGTATTTAAGAAATAAGTAAAAATAAATCATATTCTACAATAATTCATGGATCTTATGATATCTACAGTCTACCATAAGATCATTTCATATTCATCTTAAACAAGAAATAAGATGAATAAAAGGAGTTATCCTTCATGTGCAAAGCATTGTGAAAACAAAGTATCTAGCCGAATGTTGGTAAAGATCAAACATCTCTAAAAGAAAAGGGCTACATATCTCTAATCCTCACACATCACAAAGATTTGGAAAGAGACATATAAGTCTCGAAAAGGTAATATAATTTCTCTAATCCCATTGTAAGGAGAACTTCTAAGTATAACATGATTCTCAATTTGGGCTTCATAGAACAAATATGATAAATACGATGTACATGAGGAATATGGTGATTTATTTTTATGCGGAGGTGATATGAATATGCTCTCGATTATGCTAGTATAACCATCAAATTACAAGATAATTAAAGCGTAATAGAGTTTGGAGGTTGGATGAGCCCATATTTAAAATGAAGATATGTGCTATAATACAAATGAAGCTTTGAGTAGGGCTAGAGGAGATGTAACTCTCATTTTTTTACAACAAATTTTATTGATTTATTTTACCATTTTCTAGTAATAAAATAATTACGAGGATATAATAGAAATATAATGACAATGACCAATTAGATCATTCAAGTAGTTTGAATATGGTTGGAGAAAGTTTACTCCCATTTAAGCTTATTCTTCATTTTCATTATCGATGTTTACAATCTAGATTTAAAAAAATAGAAACCGTTTTGTCCTTAAAGTGAGCATCAACAATGTTAATGTTGATAATATCAAGGAGCAACACTAAAGGATACGAACTTGGTACATACAATAGAGATAATATTGCTTGAAACCATTTGATCCATAAAATAAACATCATGTGCATTAGCATGGCTCTACACGTATGGGGCAAAACTCGACAATAAGAACTTAGTGTATAATTATGTTCATCTACATATTGTTCACAATCTTCTTCACACATGTGAGAATCATCCTATCTCAACCAAATCTCGGTTGGTAAAATCAAAGATCAAGTCTCTAATTAAAATGGACTCATAAGTAAGTGGTATCATCAAAAACCTCTAACAAAAAAACAATGTATATATGTGTGTGTGTGTGTGTATGTGTGTGTGTGTGTGTGTGTGTGTGTGTGTGTATATGTATGTATATATGTATACTATGTGTGTGTGTGTATAGATATATGTATGTGTGTGTGTGTGTGTGTGGATATATATGTATATCTATATCTATATATATACATATACGGTGTGTGTGTGTGTATATACGTATATATATATATATATATATACAAATATATATACATATATATATGCATATCTATATATGTATATATAGATATATATATATATATATATATATATATATATATATATATATATATATGTATGTATGTATGTATGTATACATGTATATGTATATATATACATATATATATATATATATATATATACATATATATGTATGTGTGTGTATATATATATATATATATATATATATATATATATGTATATATATATATATATATATATATATATATATATATATATATGTATGTGTGTGTGTATATGTATATATATGTACATATATACATATATATGTATACATATATATGTATATATATATATGTATATATATATATATATATATATATATATATGTACATATATGTATATATATATATGTATATATGTGTGTGTATATATATATATATACATATATATTTATATATATATGTATATTATATACATACATATATATATATACATATATACATATATATGTGTGTGTATGTACACACACACACACACATAGATATATATATCTATGTGTGTGTGTGTGATATACATATACATATATACATATATCTATACATATAGACGTAAAGATGCCCCCAATTTGAAGTACCCAAGCTTACCATTCCTACGCCATCCGCTTTGATCCTTAATCCAAATTTCCACTTCCTCATCAACAAATACTACCCTCTCCCCTCCAAAACCCGCTTTCATTTACCAAAAATTAGGAGAGTTGAGAATTCCTCGAATGCACATAATTTAACCCAAGGCACTCAAAACCCTTTCCTTTGGACAACCTCTATAATAATTGTTTTTAGTAGTATAGACACAAAATTACGCACTTTGGGTATCTATCTAGTCTTGATCACATACTACTATTCATATGATTCCTAAGTAAGAAAAGTACTAATTAACCCATGTCTTTGGCCATCTTTGTTTGTTTTCTATTGCCACTTTTGGTCTTACACACATTCTTTCCTAGTCTGACCTCCGACCCTTCAGTTTCTACGAGTTTAAACACCAAAGACCACCAGACGCCGGTGTCAGGTGTGTGCCCGACCTCTTTGTACTTTACTCACGTCTTTTAGGTCCTTTTTAGTTGTTTGGGCATCTTATCTTTTTGGTAGTCGGTCTTTTCAGGTCAATTACAAAATTCAAGTAAGGTAATCATATAAATATAAAGTTATGTGACCATAAAAGAGGACCAAGCACTAAGGACTAGTTACCACCACCTAAGGTTGCATCTAAAGGCTATTCAATAAAATTCAAGCATCCATTCTAGCATTCATTCAAGGGCGAGGACTGCATACACTTCATAGGAGGGGAAGTTCATTATATTCCATGCACAAATCTACTTACATCTTCTACATCTAGTTATTTTCTCATTATCAAGTGCGACACGTATAAGAGCCACCTAGTGATTAAAATAAATATGAAATTATATCCATAATCGAATGCAAGATTACAGTAAATAAATGAATAATGAAGTATTGAAACATATATAAGCAATTAAGCAATAAATAATGAAAACCCTAATTGTAAAGAGGGGGTAGAGAGCCTTAGCTGATTCGTCAAGTTTTGGAAAGTGCAAAGAGCTAGAAAATAGAGAAACATGAAGCACTGACCGTCGCACAAGAGCTCATAAAATTATAGATCTGGAGGAGGAAGCTAGACTAGGGTGCTTGGAAAGGGACAGCAGCGCCCATGGGTGCCCTAGGCCTTTTTTGGGCACCTAGGTCTACGGAAATGCTTTAAAACCTAAATTTTCAAGGTCGAAGATGTTCATTGATGCTTGTCTTTTGTCACTATGGATTCACACAATGTTCGTTGAGGTTCGTTGGAAACTGTAATGAAGAATAGACCTATAAAACCCTCAAATAGACATCAAATCCTAAAAAAGAAAGATGCAAAATGAGGGGTCGAGTGTCCTCATTTGCCACAATGATGGACTTACTCTGAGTGTTGCACTACATCTAAGAATTAATGTAGTTTTGTGTGTGTGGTGTGCGAGAATTGTGCCCTAGGTTGCTCTTTTGCGTGTCGCACTTGGAATAGTGAGCAAGTAGCTAGATGTAGAATGTAGTAAATATGTGCATGGAATAGAATGAACTTCCCTCCTATGAAGTGTGATGTAAGTAAGAGTGAAATACTAAAATTAACAAGATAAATCAAAGAAATTTGACCAAAGATATGGGTGAATTAGTACGTTTCTTACTTAGGAATCATATGAATAGTAGTATATGATCGAGACTAGATAATTACCCAAAGTTTGTGATTGTGTATCTACATTTTCCCCCACTTTATGTTGGAGGGCAGAAAGCTTGGTAACATAAAGTAGATAGAGATGTGTACAGGATATCCATGCAAAAAATGTGTCGAGGATAAGACAAAAGCGTGGAGTGATAAAAAAATGTGAATCATGGATGTTAAGGATGAGGAAGTGTAAAACGCGGTGATGAAAATAAACCTAGGGTGGAAACGCATGTGTAGATGTCGTGATGTACTTGTTGTCGATGTTGATGTGTGTGATGTTTTTGTTGTTGGTGTTGTTGACTACTGCTTCCCATATGGACGAACCTGTAAAAGAGAAGCCAACAAGTAGTCAAATACACATGTATATGTAAAAAGTGTGTAAGTAAAGTATGTAAAAATTCTGAAAATGAAAATGGAACATGTGCATCGATCCATGATGAGAAAAGGGTGTAGAAAGTATCATGTAGATGATGTCAACGTGTGATTTTTTCAGGTGATCTCATGCCAGTGTAATGGAAGAAGTGTAGGGAGAACTATATGGTGTCGTCTGCCAACCTTTAACTACTTCCCATTGTGTAAAACACCACTGCAGATGGTGTGCATGTGTTAAGGATTGTCTACCCTAAAATTCATTGTATATGGAGGTTTGTATACATTGTTCAACTACCAATCATTGTATAACTACCAATCATTGTAGGCATCCAGGAAAGGTCATTGTGTTAAGGACCCAAGTATGATTCTAATCCTCTGTCTCGAAATTTAAAATTATGTTGATCTTGGTACCGTGTTGTGTATGACGATGTTTGGGGTGGTTAATTCACCTAAATTATGCCCCCCTTGTTTGGGTTGCATGCGACGTCGCTGAAAGAGTATGTGGCCCAAAAGAGGACCAACTATTGTGCTGAAATTGTGCCCTACAGGGGGAAGGGAATGTGCTTGGTAGAAACCAAGGCACATGCAAACAAGTGGCTAGGAAAAAAAGTGTTAGTACAAACAAAGACAAACACTCATGTAAAAGAAGAAATGTAATCTAAGTAAACAATGTGTAAGCTAAGATGCAAAAAGTAAGAAGACAAAGTAGACCGTGAAAATTGGGTTACAAACATGGGACATCACTCACGATGTCGCAATACAATCAAGGTCATAGTGGTCGCAAGAAATCAGAGAACAAGCAAGACATAGGAAAAGCTCACAAACAATGACAAGAAAAAGTAAATAATGTATAGGAGCAAGTAATCTAGCAAAACAACTGTTGTATAGGAAGCACCCGTTAGTATGTTAGAAAGATAAAAATTATGTCAAAGCATGTATAATCCAATAATGTAAAGTTCTAAGTACAAAATGAAACAATAACACCTATAGTGTATGAAAAGTGGATGCCCCTAGGATCTATTGTGGGATTGGTACTAAGTACTATGCCAAGAATCCATGTCGTGTGTAGATCTTTGTAGAAATCCTACAATCACAACTTGCAAGGCAATTTAACGCGAGTGTGTGTATCATAAAGATAAATACATACAAGATATTTATATATCATGTGTAATAAGATGAACATGTACAAGTAAATGTAAGCAAGAGTAAATGCAACCAAGATATGCAGTATGTTGTGGATGAAGTGGAATAGAATGCAGTGTGAATGATAGGATCAATGTGCCCTCCGAGTGGATATGTATATCCGTAATGAGGCTCATTTATTTATGTCGCCTCATTTGTTAAGAATGAACTGTAAACGAGAGTGCGTCATCGGGAAATGGTTTGAGTGATGTGTTGTCATGTGTAAAAATGGGTTGATGAATGAAGTGATGATGTTGAATGTGACATAGGGATGATGTGCTAAAATGTGTGATGATTTAGCCTAAAGCGTATATCACTAGACGAACCAGTAGAATGCTAATACACGTGATGATGTAGAACAAAGTGTATATCAAGAGAGAGATGAATGTGATGATGGTAGAAGCAGATGGTGATGTAGCACAAGGCGTATATCACGAGATAGATGAACATGATGATGGTATAAAAATGTGGTGATGTAGCACAAATCGTATACCATGAAATGTATGGATGAGAGGCTAGAAAGGGGTGATGATCTAGCATAAAAGTGTATATCACGATATGTGTGAATAAGGTGATGGCTAAAAATGTCACATGGTATGATAAAATGGTTTATTGATTGATTGTGAAGATCAAAGTGTAGAATTATGTAGGTGTGATGAGGTGAGGTTCAATTTTTATTTATACCCTCAGCAGTCGAGTATGAACCATTGGACTAGAGTGCATCGTTAGGTATTGAGTGCAACGCATAAAATTGGATGAATAAAATGTGTAATATGTAGTAAATGCAATGAAGAATATGTTATTGGTGTGCAACAAGTAATGTCGAATGTGTAGTGTCGATGCAAGATGTGTAGATTGTAAAAATGTATAATAATGTAATGTGTAGGATGTGTGCAATGTATGGGTGTATAGATGATGTATAGTAGATAGAGGATGAGGATGATGCATATGTAAAAAATATGCGATGATATAGAGAGTATAATAATGTAGTGTAGAGTATGTGTATGATGTATAGATGTATAAAGCACAAGATGTGAATGATAGATGACAGATTCTATATATAGAAAAATGCATGATGTGTGAAGATGTATAATATCGACTATGCGGTGTGTGAGGCTCATGTGTATATGATGCCCTCAACAGTCAAGTGTGAACCATAGCACAAGAGTGTGTCATAGGGTAATGACGATGCTAGCGTGTGTATGAAGATGTATATGTGAGAAGTTAGGTGTGTAAGGGGGTGAATGTTAGATGTGTGTAGATGTTAGGGGGTACATAAATAAGCATAATGTCCCCAAGTGTGTGTTAATGAATGATCAAAATCATGTAATGTCATCTAGGAGGTCATCATCGTCATGATCAAAACCGAATGGTGATGCATCTAAAACTTGATAAGCAATAGTGTCGGGTTGATCAAGTAAGGAGCCATTAAGGCATAAGTTGTACATTCCCATAATGTATTCCTCATTAATGAAAGGAGGTAATGGGCATCCGTGTGCATACCAACGAGTGAAATTCTGTGTATAGCCAAGAAAAGAGCTGATGCAAATGAACACATGAACAAAATGCATGGGAAATGAGGTATCAATATGATTAGGGTCTACTGTTCCCCAATGTAAGAAATCCAAGATTTTCCCGAGTGTGAGTGGAGAAGTACGAGAAACACGTGCAAGAAATGTTGTGAAGTAGAATACTCGAACCCCATAATCGGTGGTGATGCGAATAAACCCATGGTAGAGATGATGATTATATGGTGAAGGATAGATGTCGTCAACTATAAAACATAGCCGAGTCAACCCATCATGTGTGCATACATATTCATATAAAGTAGGATCGAATGGAATATGTTCCCAATAAGCGTCATTCATGAAAAGTGTGCATGTAAATGGTGGGCGTCCTAATACATATGATTCATGTGAAGGTGCAAGGGATAAATTGACATCCATAAACTAGACATGCCCCCGATAAATAATCATAGTAATAGTGGTAGTAGGTGGAGGTGAGGGTGCTTGATGAGAAAATATCTATCATGCAAATGACACCTTCAAGCGGTGGAAAATGAGGTGGTTTTTCCATAGGTTTGGGTTCATCCGTAGTATCAGTTCTTGGAGTATGAAGTGTAGTATGAGGATCATGGTCGCAATATTTGTATGGATGACGGTCACGAAAAATAGTATACTTGATGCCTTCATGTATGAATTTGACAAAATGATGTATTGTAGAGGGAACGACTTGCATGGCATGAAGTCACGGCTTACCAAGTAAGTGGTTATATGAAACCATAAAATCAATGATAAAAATACGGTGTTAAGTGTTTTTGCCCTACAATGATAGGTAGAGTAATGTGACCGATGCATGGACAAACATAACCATCATATGCATGAAGGGAAAGACATGATGGACTAACATTGGCAGCGGAAAGAACTATAATTTCAAGGAATGACATAGGATATAGTTTGAGTTCAGGTCCATTATCAACTAAATTACGCTTGACACCCACATTGTAAATGTGAATCATGATGTGCAAGGTTGGGTCATTGTAAAAAATAGTGAGATCAATATGAGGATTAGATGGAATGCAATATGTTGAGAGGATGCATCAACAAATGATTGATAGACTGAGTCAGGGTGTATATCAACAAGAATGCAAGTAGTAGCGAGGAGATGTTGGAATCTATGTCTTAAGTCAAGATTGGCAAACAAGAAGTCATTAATAGAGATACTCACGGTGATAAGATGCTAAAAATATTAGAAATGAAAGAATGAGGATCCTAGGAGTGTAATGATCGAGTATGGGTTCACAAAAATGATTAAGCTAAATATGAAATTATATTCCTAATCGAATGCAAGATTGCAATAAATAAATGAATACTAAAGTACTAAAATAGATCTAAGAAATTAAGCAATAAATAATGAAAACCCTAATTATAAAGAGGGGGTAAAGAGCCTTATCTTATTCATCAAGTTCTAGAAAGTGTACAGAGCTGGAAAATAGAGAAATATGAAGCTTGGCCATCACACAGGAGCTCATAAAATTGTAGATCGGGACGAGGATGGACTAGGGCACTGGAGAGGGACGGGGGTGCCGTGGGTGTCCTAGGCCTTTTTACGGGCATCCGGTTCTACAGAAATTCTCATAAACCGAATTCTCAAGGTCGTAAAATGTTCGTTGATGCTCACCTTTTATCGTTATGGATTCACACAATGTTTTCCGAGGTCGTTGAAACATGCAATGAAGAATAGACCTGCAAAACCCTTAAATAGACATCAAATCCTAAAAAGAAAGATGCAAAATGAGGGGTCAAATTTTCCTTAGCTGCCATAATGATGGACTTACTACTGAGTGTTGCACTACATATCAGACCTAATGTTTTGTGTGTGGTGTGCAGAATTGTGCCCTAGGTTTCTCTTGTGCGTGTCGCACTTGGAATAATGAGCAAGCAAGTAGCTAGATGTAGAATGTAGTAAATGTGTGCATGGAATAGAATGAACTTCCCTCATATGAAGTGTGATGTAGAAAACTAGCCCTTGTGTCCCTTGTGATGGAGCTAGATGGATGCAATGGAGCTCTTAGATGCCTTGATGGATGCAACCTTAGGTGGTGATAGATAGTGCTTAGTGCTTGGTCCTTTATTATGATCACATAACTTTATATTTATATGATTCCTTTGCTTGAATTTTGTAATTAACCCTGAAAAGGCCGAATACCAAAAAGATAAGATGCTCAAATGGCTAGAAAGGACCCAAAAAGTGAGAGTAAAGTACAAATGGGACATGAGTGCCCAGAGGGGACAAGGGCGCCTAGTCTTTGGTGTCATGACCGGGTGTTAGTGTCCGGATGGCTAATGCCAAGAGTGAAAAGACAGATAGGAAGTAAGTAAGAGTGCAATACTAAAAGTAGCAAGATAAATCAAAGAAAGGTTGTCAAATACATGGGTTAATTAGTACTTTTCTTACTTAGGAATCATATGAATATTAGTATGCGATTGGGACTAGATGATTGCCCAAAGTGTGTGATTGTGTGTCTACACCTAGAGCATGATTCGCGCACGCACACACACACACACACGCACGAGCCTAGAACTACATTGGGTCTGAAATGTAGTGCAACGCTCAGTCGTAAGTTCACTCATTTGACAACTGAGGAAAAATTGACCCCTCATTTGCATTATTTTCTTTTAGGGATTTGATGCACTCTTGAGTTTTTGTAAGTCAATCTTTCATTGCAGAGTTATTAGCAACATCGGTGATCATTGTGTGACACACTAGCGACCAAAGACAAAGGACAACAAACACCTTGTGACCAATCAAAGATGGTTTTCTAAGCATTTTGGCGATTCTGAGGAGCCCAAGATCTTGGTCATTCCCAAGCGCCCTATCCCTTTTCAAGCGCCCATGTCCCTTTCAAGGTGCCCTAGTCCAAGTCGATCGTCAACTCACACATTTTTCTGAGGCTTTGTGTGACACTTCTCCCTCTCTGTTCACCGGTCATGACTTGATCAATACATATTTGGTTGCGAATCAACTAAGTATTCTTTCTTCCTCTTTGCAACTAGGGTTTCATATTTAATAGCTTGATTTTCTTGGGTCTATTTATGTTCTTAATTACTTGTTCATTTATATATATTTTGCAATGAGTATTAAGCATCTATTCATTCTATATTTGCATAATCAATTAGACCATGGCGTGTCAAGGCATGAGCCCGTCCTTTCTACACCCCTCGAGACATTTTATCAATATTGTATCCCAAAAGAATGGTACATTTACTAATTTTCCATGTCTCAAATGAGACAACAACCAAAACCGGTATGCAAATATTACTAAAAACCTATCGTTGCGGGTTAGGTATCATTGAATGAAGAGTGTGAATTTTTCTAAGGACTAAGAAATGAATCCCTTACTATTCCCTTTAGAGTGTCAACCACATATTCCCTAAACATAGAAACTCGTCTATACATTGGGTTCCTCTAGCTTAGAAAATAAACCATTCTTCTCATATTACGATTAACATGGTTATGAAGCTATTTTCTCCATATCAACAAAGAATGTCTAAACACTAAACCAGATCCCTTCCATCCCTCAAAGTCATTACAGATTAATAGGCTAGGGAATATAGAATCCATAAAATTGACAAAAATATGCAACCAACCTACATGTTCAATAATCTCCACACATGCAACATTCCCTTTAATGAGACAAGTGATCTCTACGAGATCCGAATGACAAAGACCACCCCCATCGATCCGCAACACCTAACCCTACCACCCCAACAATATCCACATAATTCTTAATCCAAAGAACCACACTCATAAGAAGATAAAACCCACTCCTCCTCTGCTCACTTGGATCGTAAAAAAACCACAACTTCAATCATTAATCATAACAAAATAATACATCCCCTAATGCCTATAACTAAAAAAATCTCAAATCTCACCCCAAACACTAACCCCACTATGGATGACGTAACACTTCAAAGCATCATATCAAAAAATTCACAAATTATTTTTATGGTAGCCCTTTCAAAGCCTCCCCCGAACAACCTAATAAATTCCACAACGACGTTAGCTCCATATCTCTCCACGTCACAACGCTACAATTCCAATATCCCTTAAAGTTAACCTAATAATACAAGGTACACGGTTCAATTAGAACAAACCGTGAAACCCCTCCTTAATGAGAACAACCTCTATAAAACAAAAATGAGCTTCTTTTTGCTCCTTAAGAACATCTCATGAACAATATTATGCCTTCTAGACTTGACATCTTGATTGCATTTCCGAACATTAGTTCCGCTCTAACCTTTCTACCGTATTTCTTTCCCAAAGAAAGATCCGAACTTACCTTAGGCTTTAGATGTGATTGATCAATAAAACACCTTCCTTCAAGTACTAAATCCCTCTTGAGATTCTTGTCAACCAATGTATTCTCCTTCCCGTAACTAAATATACGGATCTACTAAAAGCACTTGCATCCAATGTCTTATCAAGAGTAAGAATACTTTCATCACAAAAATATTCCTTAAATGTCATATCATTTTTCACTACCCCTATCCCCTTCCCCAAATATTATTATTCACAAGAAGAACTCCATCTAGATTATGAGAATGTCCCAAAACCTCTCTTGTTGTGACTCAACATTCTTCATCGGAGGTAGTTTTTCTATCAAATCCAACACCCTAATACCTTCTTAGAACAATGATTCTCATAAACCAATTCTTCACCCTTAGCTACACTTGAACCTTCTTTCCCACCCTAAAAAAACTATTAACCTCTTCCCGAGGCCAAAACCCCTTTAATATCTCTTCTTTACCAACCAAAACCTTACTCAAAATCCCTCGCTATATGTCGCTCCATATGTAGCACCCACCACAACATTATCCTAAACCGAGTCTAGGGCCGCATTGAGACACCAACCCTAAGAGATCCCAAGACTTCATAGATCTCTCTTTTCGCAATCTCTTTAGATCATGCATCCATGACAACCTTAGATAACCCATCCCCCTCCCCACCGCTTCACCCTTGGGCCTACACTTGAACCTCCCTTTCCTCCCCTGAAGACCTTTAACCTCTTCATGATGCCCAAACCCTTTTAATATCTCTTCTTTACCTACCCGAACTGTCCTTAAGATCCCCTCTATCCACAATACCATCGATGGCTCCAACCGCATGACTTTACCCTAAATCGAGTCTAAGGCTAGCATCAATGCATCAACCCCAAGAGAACCCAAGACTTTCGAAACCTCTCCTTCCGAAAACTCCTTAGACCCGCAACCACAACATCCTTAGATAACCCATCATCTCTCCCCACCACTTCCTCACCACTCCTAACCACAATTTCATATTTAGCTTGCAGAACCCATATCCACAACCCCACAAATAACACTATGCTCAATATCCCAACCATCATTAGCAGGAACCCCAATTTCTTCCTCCCCAAGGCCCCAATCACAAGAAAACTCGGTAGAAATCTTGTCCATGAAGGCTAAAGGAGCCATACCCTTTCGAGCCCAATCATTGTAACTTTCCATCGAGTACTTACCCCCATCACTCTTTCCCTTACTTTATGTACATGCCTTTACCACATGCTCGTTCCTACCACAAGCAAGACATTTCCTCTGCATGGATTCAAATACTACTGATTGAAATATAGCTTTCCTCACAAAACATCCCTTCTTTTTACGCAACAAACCCTCAATTTGCAACACCAACCTCCAAAAATTCATATGTAGCTTCACCTTGCACGGCTCCTTCTGCAGCCTCCTCCATCTACGGCTCCTTAGGAGAAACTAAAAGACCAAAAGAAAAATCATGCTACTCATGATTTAGAGTTGGTCATGCAATGGTCTTTAAATTTTATATATTGTTAAAGTACTAAATAGTAAAATTTCAGTAGATACCAAGTAATAAGGGATGAGGCGAGATCGTACTCGAGGTGAATTCGATAGAATGGAAATACCTCGATCCCACAGCCTAAGCTTAGGAATTTTGTGCACCTAATCTATGGATTCAATCAAAAAAATCTTGATCTCAAGTTTTAAAATTTATATCATTTATCAAATAAGTTGTATTCTATTAATGTGTATAATAGTATAAAAATATTGTCTAACCATCCACCAAGATACAAATCTTACGAAATACTAAACTAGCAATTGCAAATGAGTTAAGTTACGTAGGAGAGGGATTGAGTTTTTGTATGCAATATAGTTTGGATACAAAGTGAAGGTGAAATGTATTTGTATTGCGGTACAAGTGGGGTTTGCGTATATATATGTACAACTCTTAACTTATTTAATGTCGGAGATTGCTAATGGATCCTAGATCGTGGTACTTGTATTGTGAGCATGATGGGGGAAGGAGTGTGCACATGCCTTGTACGCCGTGTGCCAATTCTGTGTTGCAAAGTCTTTTCTCCTCTTCCTTGCGTGCTTTTACGTTCTTTGTATATCTCATTCTTGCGTAGCGTTCAAACGTAAAAGCTGGTAGGATTTGTAGATCTTTGATGGCACGAACTCTTGACATTGCGTTGTGAATGTTAGTCCTTGACGGTCAACATTTCGATGTCTATTGTGGCCTTGTCAAGAGTTAGGCCTTGTGATTTGTGGATGGTGAGGCCCCAAGACATTTTTAGTGGGATTTGGCGATGATTTCCACGTGTGACAGGAGGTAGGGGCAAGTGGGTTGGGTTGAGTATGTCCCATGGGGGCCCTTGGTAGTGTTTGAAGTTGACAACAACAAAGGATGGCAAGTCTGGTGGTTGTGTTTCTAGGTTGTACACGACATCTGTCACTTGCCCGAGTGCACCATTAACCAATCCTGAGCTAACCCATAAGTTAGATGTCAACATGACCTCTTGTCCGGTGCATAGGAAAACTACTGGGTCTAGTTGAGTGTCGTTGATGTTTGAGTCAGAGTTATGTTTGCTTTGTTCTGCGATGCTCATTGCAATTGGTACGTGTAAGGATTTTAGCATTTGTTTATTGTGCTTGCTTGCTAGGTCCTTTGTTGCAAATAGGTGCTTCTCAGTCATGAACATGGATTGCTCTGAGGTAGACATGCACGACTTTTTTCTGATTTCTTCTTTGCCTTGGCTGCATATTTTGCAATGTATTGTAAGACCGCATGTCGTGACACAACGGGCTGGCAGTCAACATTGGCTCGCCATAGTGCTAGCATGTCTGAGTTGTGTATGTTGACCCGTGCATCATTGCGTGCAGGGGTGTACTTTTTTTTACCGGTTTCATCTAAGCCCAAGCTCGAATACTCTTGGAGTGGCCAAGGGGCTTTATATCTACATTGAAGTGTCCCATTTTTTTTCGCAAGCAGGTTGCCTCACTACATTTTGTGTGGCGTTGCACGCGGTTCAACAAGTTTTCATAGTCAGCTACTGGGTTGTCTTGTAAGTATCCCGTATGTGTCTAACAAGCACGGGTCATCTTCCTGCGAACGATGTATCCGAGGTTTTCCACTCTCAGGGCCCCTTGGATTCCATGCAGTTACTAATTGGTCGAAGTAAGTCTTTGCCGCATCAAGTTCACGGGGGTTGTCCCAGTTTAGGACCTCCATGTTTGGTGCATTTGGAAGCCATATAAATCCGTGGATATGAGCCGAGCCTCGGTGTTGCCATTCGTACCTGTATTTTGCACAAAGAGGATCCAACTTGGTAAATGGGGTAGGGGGGGTATTGTATTAAAATCTAAGTGGTAGTGAGCTCACCTGTACCAGTAGTCAGTGCAATGCATTTTTTTTAAGCACCTCCTCGCAAAATATTGTAAATCTTTTTTCCATGTATGCAGAGACGATATGGGGGTGCATGTTCAAGTTCGCGTTTCTCCACTGCTGGCTAGTTGTTGAGGGTGGCGTCGGGGTTCCTGGCATTGCTTTGTGTAAATCTGGCCATTTAGTATCTGCTGCACTTAAAGTGAAGAAAAGTGTAGGGCTTTCTAGTTGGGTTATCATATCTGTGAGTTCATGTCTGCGCTTGCACCAAAATGATTTAGTTCCTCGCAAATTGGACCCAAAGCGCATTAGTTGCTCTGCAATGTGGGCGTCTGGGTAGTGTGCAAGTTGCTGGTGTAACATCGAAACCGTGGTAGGCAAGTTGTCGCCTATATTTTTTTTTGTGAAAACAGCAGATGTTGATTGGCTTCTGTGGCGCAACATAATGTTGAGAATGAAGTAACGAAAGCGTGGATGGCTTCCAAATCTGTTATCATGGTAACGTAGTAGGTGCAATGCGTATTCATGCATGTGAACCCTTTTGATGCGTGCTTGGTGGAACAATGCAACCCCTGTAGGGAACAATGTTGGAAAAGCCATAGATAGCAAACCCTCAGTGTCGTATTCGCTGACTGCGGATGAACCAATGTGTGGCCACTCAATTGACTGTAGCGGAGTTTGTTTTCTGCCTTCGATGAAATTTGTTATTTGGTCAACTTCTGAAGTGGCTGGAGGGAGGGAGGACACAAAAGATGATGGCTGCCGCTCATGGGTATTTGGTGGGGAACTTGGGGAAGCTCTGCTTCTGATTTTGCTTCAGCATTGTCTGCGATAGTTGAATTGAAGTGTGGTAGGGAAGTAGATATATCAGTACTGTGAGGTGGTAGGGAATGCAATGCAGGGTGGTCTAGGACAACATCCTTGTAGTAAGGGTCATGAGCTATTTTGAATTGCAATGCAGCCAAAACACGAGATCTACTTACAAAGCAGTCGTAAGCTTTATTTGTTGCTCCGATTCTTCGGATGATTAAGATGTCCAAGTCTTCGACGCGCCGAGGCAAGTGTTTAGTTATGGATGAAACATCTTGGGGGAAGCATATGGTGTGGCCCCTATATTTGTATTGGCCACCTACAGCGTGAGTCACTTGCAATATTGGGTTGACCCTTGCTATCAACATTTCCTCAACTTGCGTAAGTGAAGATAACACGTTAGGTTGCAGCCCGGGTCCATGTTATTCCAACTTGAGAAGCGGCGATCATCCTTTTTAACAATGCATCTGTGACAGGTATTGGCACCTTTGTAAACCCTTGTACGTAGCCCAACATATAATTCATTACAACATGAACATGTGTTTGGAGGTGGGAGGTGATCTAATCTTTGGTGGAATTGGTGTTGTGTATCTTGGAGTGAATGCGTATTTGGTGTGTGATCTTCGAGTAGGTTGACATGGTTGGCTATATAGACTGGCGCCTGTGTGTTCAGCTTTTGTCGTTTCATGCAAGCTATATGGCGACGATGCTCATTGAGGTTGTTTTTGTTGGCTGCATACCTCAACCGAGCCTTTGCATTTTTCTCAGTCCGTGTTAGGCCTGCAAAAATGAGTTAAAAAGGTAACAGTAATTAGGTATAGAACGTAGTTAATGCATGCAAAAAGAGAAGTTATTTTGTTTGATTGGCGTGAAGTGTAACAATGTATGTCTAAACATCATTTTTTTGTTTAATAATGTCGACAGTGTTTGCATTGCTAGTATAAAGTGACTTTGATTGCACCCGAATATGTGTATTATAAAGACATATTAAGAACACAGAGTGGTATATAAATATAGGAAAACTTGAGCACAACATGCATTAATATTAAAGGTTATATAACTTATGAATGCAAAAACCTATATGTGGAGTAGGTGGTATGGTAAGTATGTATTTGTAAGTTCCTAACATTGTGTGGGTACAGTATAATATGTTTTCTGAGGTAGTGCAGGATCTTTTTCATCAATACATAGTTAAGGGGATGCGAGGAATGCATCTAGTGGGGATTCCTGCATGTTGGAAGTCATGTCCTTAACTGCAGCGACAACAGTGCACTGGGCTTTCTCTTCTGACCTGTAGACCTCTAGCTTTGCGGATATTGTGAACATGTAGCGGTGGAACAGAATTGGCTTAACAACAGGCCAAAACTTGTCAGGTGTTGGTGCAAGAAGTTGTAGCTCTTGTGCTGATATACCCATGATTGATGTAGCAACCTCATCAAAAGCAGTTACCCATGTTGTTGATGTGCCATCCTCAATGATGAAGTGTAATGCATATTTGTAGTCGCAATGAGAGACATCGTGCTTGCATTTTTGGCAATACCAAGAGGAGTTTGCAGTTAGATCAAGTTTTTTCTTGCATTGCTGGTTGTTAACAATTGATGTGCATGCTGGATAGCTAAAGGAGGACATATTAATGTGTATAATTGTTGCTGCGGTGGAGAAGGTGAGTGGTTTACCTAGTTGCGAGGAGGATTTCATGCCTGCGATATCGGTTTTCTCAATTTTTCCAATACTCACTGAAGGGTATGCAGTTGTAGAGGCGAGCGAAGTAAACCATGCACGCAGTGCATGAGCCTCAGTTATATCAGGATCTATGAAGATTTGTGTATTAGGGCCCGTGGCTAATGTTGTTCCTTTGAAAGTTGTAGTTTTTGCTCTCTTAATTGCAAGAACTGGTCTGGATTGATGTCTGTGTAGCACATAGTTCACTTAGAAGTTTGCCCTCATTGTCACTAAAAGCACCCCATAACGTTGCCTCAATACATAGTGCCGAGTTATCACTTAGTACGACTGTGCGTTTGTGGTTGAAAGTACTATCACTTTTCCTGATAGTGGAGGGGGCGGTAATGGATAGTGCAATAGCTAGTAGGTCAATGGTGGATTTGGCGGGGGAGGAGTTGATTTCTGCTATTGTTTTGAAGCGGAAAAGATATTGCGGTATGTTTACGGACTGGTTTGTACTAAGCTTTACAGAGGAGTCCAAGTCTAGGATGATGTCCCAAGGAGTTGTGGAGTTGTTGTAATCTTTTTTTGCAGTCCGCAAGGTGCCTCCTTTGATTGTGTATGTTTTACCTAGTTGTATTTGGTTGTAGTAAGAAGTTGCAGCTAGGTCGAAAGAAGTCACCACTATATCTGAACTGCTTTTGTCGATAATGTCGAAGCTGAAAACCTGCCCTGTGCGTTTGTCCGTGTTATAGTTGTTTAGGTTGCCTTTTTTGATGACCCTGCCTTCAATAGTCCAAACGCTTTGGTAAGGATTTAACGATTTAATTGGCGTGAGTTGCATGCAGTGTACAGGCAGCCTTCATGAGTAGTCGGTGCCAAAGTATCTGTGTGGGATGTTGGCATGTGTATGGCCAGTTGGGGAGGCACAACGTTGGGGGCAATGGAGTCTGCGATGCTGGTGGTTCCTAAACAATAAAATAAAATGGAAATGAATTAGCAAACGGGGTAACATAAAGTACGAGGGAGCATGCGCTAAACCATAAAGTGGGGAAACCAAGTTATGGCCCACGTAAAGTGTTTTTTTAGAGAATAAGCACGTAAAGATATGTACAGTGGGGAAGATGTTTATATAACACAACAGTTTCCATGCTCATTCAAAGTAAAGTACGAAACATATGTACAACAACTATAATGTATATATCGTGATTGGAATTATACAAAACTTCTGACGACGGTTTCAAAATGGAACATGTACACCATATTTATGCAAGTATAGGTTTATCAAGTTAGTCCTTCAAAAAGAGGTTACTGTGGGGTAGGATAAAAGATGTGGGCATATGTATGAGTAGTGCAAAGTCGTAGTAGGGGTGAGGTAGGGACTAAAATTATAGGGACGCAAGATAAGCTTTGAATGCAACTCTAATGGAGTGTTCCTCGCCGCCAGAGTAGTACTGGTCATAGCTGAATGAACGAAGGAAAGTGTACAATGCGTCAAGCCTAAGGTACGTTGCATCTACCTTGTGCATCATGTCTAAGACAGTGGTTAAATCACTATCGAGAATCATTGCTGATGGGATGAGGGACTCTGATATCCTACCAGAAATGGTTGAGCATGTAGCTGCAACAGAAGTAGCCAAAGAATGGACAGAAGTCGCAAGCGGTGGTTGGACACTTTGTATTGAGCTTTCGTTGGTGGTTGCTTGGGTTGCATATGACTGAGGGGTCCCATTTGAAGCTACCAGTTCAATAGGAGGGCTCCCGACAATGGCACCAGAGGTATCATCAGATATTGTGATAATGGATGGACTTCCACTTGGAGTGGCCATAATACCTGGAAAAAGCAACCAACTTTGTTTAGTATAAATTTAGCTTCTACTGACAAGTACAGAAATACATATACATATATATGTCACGGATAATGGTTAGGCCAAAGATGAACCATGATATTTAGTGAATGTCATGCAATTGAGATGGAGATGTAGTTAAAACAACATTCCAAAAGGAAAAATGATCTGTACATTCCTTTCAGTTAGAGAAGTGCTGAAGAATTCTAAACATTGCAAAAAACATTGGCTCGCTGAAACTGAAATTGCAACTACATCCATAATTCATATATCAATGATCATTTGAAACCTAACCCGTGGATTGGTATTTGAAGATTACTTCTTTCGAGTTCCTATCACCAAGTACTGCCTCGTAGTTTCATTTGATTTTGGGTATTGTTTAAAAGACATTGAAGCAAAAAGTCAATATTTTCGTGTTGTGCAATTTAAAAAATAGCACAAAGCTGAAGCAGCAACAGAAGAATTTGAGAAGAATAGAGCATTTGCCAAAGGAGAAGACAACAGTTCTGGAAAATAGAGCACAAAAGAACAAAGTCATAAGCAATGAAATAAGATAAGTAGAAGAAAAACACAACAGTAGTTGTTAGATCATAGTCGCAAAGATATGGAGAAGATTAAAGAGAGCTCAATATATCCTCTGCAGGAAATACGTGGAAAGATTGTGCATGCAAACGGAAAAAGATGTCCCATGTACACTCGCCCAAAGTTTTATAAGTTGGCCATATCCCTCGTTACTGTAGAATGAGATACACATAAGAATACATAGTAAATAAGCATAAATTTATTTATAAATAGGGAGAAATAATGAAAATATCACAAAAGCAATTAAGAATGCATCATTACAGACTAAAGAGATACCTAAATCGAATAATATATTCATTCATTCATTTAAATGTCTATAGATTAGAAATTAATATCTTACAAGAAAGATCAACTTATGAATCAGAAATGACAATAAGCGAGGTGATGATATTTCAATTGCGCATTCTATAGTCTCCTAGCCGCATAGCATTTTATGTTGTAAGTTGTGATTGTGCTGATGAAAAACACAGCACTAGCTGTTAGTACCACCTACTCATGCAAAAATTACAGAGCACGTAGCATGAAAGGCTTGTTCTCCATGGTAGCAACATATCCTACACAAACACTAGAATCATCCTCTACATGTCATTCCCTTATGTGCCCTGCCCCATGGTGTCTCCGTCTCCTTTACAGAGCTCGACATTTTTCTTTTGGATTCTTCTCCATTCCCTCGAAAAACTTTGGCAAAGCTGGATATTCTTTGTTGGGGACATTTTCAACCATAAAAAAGCCCGAGGGAGGAGTAGATTACAAGCGAGGTAATTAAAGAGCTGCCACGTTAGTTAAGCTTTTAAGCAAGGATTTAAGTCTTCTACAATGAAGATGAAGCTTTGCAAATAACACTACTCCTACAGAGCTCACCGCAATCTTCATCCAAAAGGGTTTTTACAACATAGCTCACAATTGCACCAGCAACTGCCTGAGCCATTACTAACACTAAAAAAACTTATGACCCAATAAAACTTATACTCTGAACTCGACACTAGGGAGAGCAGAGAACATCTAATGCAAAATGAGTATCAATCTTTTCTTATATAGACGCTTTTCACGCATAAAAACAGCAGGCCGGTGGGAGCCAAAGAAAAAGGTCTCATCCGGAAGAAGTTGGCATAACAACAATGGCATAGCAACAAAACAATAATTTGCAAACCTGTTATATCTCTGAACTGTGGCGTATATGAGGCGAGAGGGTGTTGCAAGCGCTGGCTATAACAATCAAGCGGAGATGGTGCAGGTGTAAATTTAAAAATGCAAGGGTGTACTTATAGAGAGACATAGTTTAAGCAGGCTGTAAGAGGAGGACAACAGGTAGATCAAGAATGACCGACTCTATAAGAAATGCAATTACTGCTCTAAATATCGCACCAGCACCTGTTTCTTACATCAGCTATGCACTGTTACAAAATTGCACGTATATTTCATTTACAAGCTTTTATTCGCCTGATGCATACACAGTGTGCAGTTTCCAACTGTAGTTATTGCGAAGCGGTGGACTGAAGATTGATATGATATAGTGCATTTTTGAATTGGCGGGACAGATGTGACTGTGTATTTATGCTCAGCGGTACCCAGGCAGAGTCCACCGACCCTGAACATAGCCATCACCATACCACCTCCAAATGGACACATGGACAATTTTATTGTGAGGTGTGAGATTCCTTCATGATGATATGAATTGCTAAATGCCAAGTAGTGAAATTACTTGACAATATGTCCTTTTGAAACAAGGGCAAAGATGTTGCGAAGTATTACCCTCTCCAATTTACTTTAAGGATTGAATTCAATCGGAAATATCATCTTTTTTTATATTTAATTGGATTTGTATTTTAGTAGTGGTATAACAACAGTTTTTCAGGCAAATAAGACAGAAAGTGGATAGCCGGAAAGGTTAAGCCGGAAAATGTTGCCGGAATTTGACACTTTCCAGCAAAGCCTTCTTCAAAGTAAACGCCTTCCGCGAATAATAAGAAACGACCGTACCTCTAAACCTAAGATATAAATAATTGAAATCTAGAAAATGACTAATCAAGACATTAGATTGGAAAAAAATCTACCATCGATGAAACCGATAATACTATTTATGGATGGTCATATTCTCGTACAACCATATCGAGTTGCTCGTGTTGTTGGGCCACCCTCGTACGTTCTAACTACCCCCAATTAACTAACACAACATATACACGGGATTATGAAAAGGACACGTATGAAAGAGGAAAGCCGTTTAAATAACGTGGGTTTGATGGTGACATGGCATGGATTATCTACCCCTTCATGGCCACGTCAGATTAGGTGAACCTAGTTTGGATAGTTGACCCATTTGCTTGGGTAAGTTTTTTAGTTTTTTAATATAAAGGTTCACAACTACTTGATGGGTCAATTATTTCTAGGTATTTGAATTGCCCATCCTTTTCTTTGTGAAAGAAAAAAAAGGCAATGCGTCATAATTATATATTAGTTTAGACTCCATGGTCTACACGAAATGTGATTTGTGGATAAGACAAGGGCAATGATTTTTGTGTGAATGATTATAGTTTAGTTTCAAGTATTCAGTATAATAATTCAAAGAAGAAGAATGGATGTCACCTAATGCACTACTTGATCATGCATTCCTTCATGATTTCTCAAGTTCTATCCAAGATGTTAGTGCTTCTTTTTGAAGGTAACAAATTCATTCGCATAAAAATGATTGTCTGATAAGATAACAAATTCATTCTTATAAAAATGATTGGTACATACAACTGTTTGATCTTAAAAAGTTGTATGAATTTATTGTATTCTTGTACATTAATGTTTTGTGAACATGCTAACCTTGTATGTTGGTATACTATCTTGGAATCTAAGTTTATGTTTACATTAAGATTGCATAATTAGATAATAGTATCTAACTCTTGTAACATCAAATAATATTCAAAGGAACACTACATTGAGAATGACCAATATCTACCACTTTGTCTCATTGTCTTCCCTTCACAAAACATAAGTCCTTTATCCTCTCATAGATATGACATTTTAGATCTTAAATAGTTAAAATATTGAGAATTAAAAACATTATTTAATCAGGATCTTCAAACTAAATGGTTATGGAATCGTGTGGATTTTGAGGTTTTTCGATAATGTATATCGAGAAGATTATATTAGAGTTTCAAGAAAAAAAAAGATATGGAGAACACACTCGAGTTCATTTCTTCAAATTTTAGTGAATAAATATCTTTAAAATTATAGAGAATTTTAAGAAGGCATTTAAAGTACAATACATCTTCACTTATTTGAAATTCATTTTCAATTATATGATCATCGTGGGATAGATGTTACCATGCCCTAAGTAGCAAACATCTAAATGGTCATGTGTAACATACACCTTTCGAGTACAAAAATCAGCTATGATGTGTTACCCATTTTCTAATCATGGGAATTATCATTATCGATCTTTCTCAACATTCTAGGAAAATCATAGAGGAAGAGTTATGCCTTTTTAATCACGAAAATTCTCATTCTAAACCATTTTAGTATTATACACCTATGTATTTAACCTCGCTCTTTCCCATTAAATGCAATAACATTATTATGCAAAATCATCATGCATTCAAATGTGTAACATTGTTATTATGCATCTTATTATTTAGATTCCATTATGGGCCAAAGCATATAAGTGTGTCCCACTTGGTGGCCAAAAATATTTTAAAATATGACTAGTAAATACTTCTTTAAAAATACTTTAAAAACTTAAAAAATGTTCTCGTAATCTAAAACTTTGTCGATAACATATATTTATCTTAATTTGTTGTAATTTATCTCCCTCGCTTGCTCTTTTGGGCTTCGATCATATCATCTGTATCTAAGTTAAGAGTCTCGCATGTTGTCAAGTCAATAGGTATTCACACTATGTCATGGAATGGATATCAAATGCAAAATAACCTATTTGTTTTTTTAATCATAGCCGAAGAAAGAAGGATGATAAACAATCCCCACGGGAAAGTGTCCCTTTAAGAATATTTGGATGAAAACAAAACATGTAATCAAGGAAATACTACATCTCCACCACTAAAATCAATAATTGTAATAGGAATGAATTCTTGACCTTACACTAGAAATATTTCATACACTATGTAATGAATTCCTCATTTCTGAGACCATGTCCTCGATCATATTATTCAAGAGGAAGAGATGTGTAGCTAAATCATATAGAAATAATATAGGAAGATCACTTCAAAGGAGGAGGAAATTACTTGTATCCATGTAGAATATGAATAGTTATATGTTATTGAGCAAGTTTCCAACCCCCACATCCATTCAACTACAACATATGATGCATCACAAATTGATTACACCCTAAATAAATAAATAAAGGGCATGTGTTGATATTAGGCTCTTACTTGTAAAAAATATCTAAGGGTAGTATAGAATTTGTATATTCTCATTAATTAATAATCATTAATGACCAAAATATAGCTCCCAAAGGAATTTACAATATATAACGATTTTTTTTTTGCTCAAAACACAAGAGGGGAAGTGTACTTATTTGATTATAGAAGAAGATATGTGACCTAAGAGTGTAAAGTGAATGAGAAGACTATAAATGACATGGAGATGCTTCGTCTCTAAAAATTTTGTTGCAAACTAAGAAGGTATAGAACCTTATGACCTACCTAAAAGGGTGGTACAATTTGGTCCCTGATTTGAATGGTTTCATACAAGTATCTTATGTTTATCTATAAATTTGTGTGGTTGCAACACTTTGTGATAACCTTCAAATCAGAACCCTCATTAAGTTTTATACATTTTTCAAACCCTTAGTGTGATGTGTAACACCCCTAAACCATATCCATGGGTAGGAGACCCTAAACAAGGTTATTGTTTGGGTTGAAGTGCCCCTACGACACATATAATGTCACTTCTCTAAAGAGGCCTCAAACTACATGCATTTATCCTCCTAACATGTTATATCTATATGGATGTAGCTACTTTGAAAACATAATATTTTGATAATGAGATACAATGGCTTGGTGCATTTGAGCTTGGATTAAATTGAAAAGAGAGGTCTAAAGAATGAGAGGCATGGATCTTAAACATGGTTTTGCTTATCTTCAAAAATATGTGTGCATTGATCCTAGATTTTTTTGTTGCTTTGAAAGAGTTTAGGAGAGCTTTGTGTGCTTTCGGGGTATATTTTGCAATCTGTGCTCTTGAAAGTTCCAACCTCCTTAAATGAGTGGGTTAGACTTGATTTTACATGTGTTTGTAAATTTAATTTCCCTTTAAGGCCAAGCTATGGGATATGAACCAACCCATAAAAATATCAAATTGAAAAGTGATTGTTGGGTGGCGGGAGATGAGATCATTTGTCTTAGGACCAAACCATGGGATAGTTTGGTCCCGGACACACATTTTTCAATACGAAACTTAAGGGATTGTGAATTTTATGGGGATAATTCCTATGAAGGTTATATTGTCATGGAATGATGTGATTGGATATGAGCCAATGAATGAGTATTTTCATAGAAAAAGTCATGGAAAGGAGATGGAGATAGGTCAATTGGTCTTGGAATGTGTGTACAAGTCATGCTTAAGTTGTAATGCCAAAGTTGTTATTTCAAAATGATAAATTTCTATTTTAGGTTTATACATAGACCATGGAAAAATATAACCTAATAATCACATGTCATATCCAACATTCTATTTCATCACCTTTGTTTTGTAAGTTTTAAAAACACAACAAAGTTATTGGTTCCAAGTAACTAAAATAAATGGATATGGAGGTTTGGGCCAAGAAAAATAGTCTAAAGATTCATCATTCCACTCAAGATGGAGATGAGACCACAAAACACAAGTGTTGGCTACACAAATTACATCGCAAGAAGAGAGGTTTTTATACACTTTTCTTAGAATTCAAGCACAAATTATGCTTCCACATCTTACCCTACTTCACATGGCTCATGTGGCTCCAATTGTCTCGCCAAGAACTCAAACTTTGACATAGCTACAAAAACATGCAAGGATTTTGAAAATTCTCTTTGCAATCACCATTTTAATGGGTTCAAGCCTCTCAATAGTACTCCATGCAAAATAATCCTTAGACATGCACATAGGTCTCTAATGATAACATACACAACAATAGTGACAAACATTGTGTAATGCTTGAAAACAAGCTATGCATCAACAATGTGAGGAACATAACATGGAAAAATCATGTATGTTGTGATAAAACTATTAGTGAAGAAATGCATCATATACTCATATTACATGTATCGATTGCTAATGCAAATGTTATACAACTCAATAGTGTTCGAATATTCATCCTTGTGATATTTTTATAAGAAATATCCATTCTCAATCCACTCATTAGTTATAATACATTATTTCACAAAGTAGTGCACATTCGGTAAAACCACATATGGATAGATCGACATGGGCGGTTAGGGAATGGTATCTTCCTCACTCAAAAAATATATATTAGAATTAAGTAATTTGGAATATGTAACAAGCATTTATCCTAAATTTATTAATGAATATAATGACTTAATGCTTTGTTAGAATTATATTAAGTCATAAATTATATAGTATTAATCAAAGAACATTACTTAAAATGTCATTGAATTTGTTTCCTTGTTGATATAGAATGTTACCACAATCTCAAAGCTTAATCACACTCTCACACGCGCGCACGCACACACATGCACATACACGCACACCCACACACATGCTCACACCCCCCCACACACACACACACACACACACACACACACACACACACACACACACACACACACACACACACACACACACACGCACACATACACCCACACCCACCCACCCACACATAAATAAAAAATTTCAAGTGTAAATATTTAGTATCAACAAAACATCAGATAACAATATATTTTGTTACACATATTTGCATAGACTAGTATCAAAATAATACTCCATGGAGCATTGTATCATCACCTTTATGGTTTTGTGATATCATCATGTAAAATTTTATGCATCAACATGCCTTATACCATTACACAAAGCTTTAGAGTTATTCACTAAGCTAAACCACACAAGTTTCCTCATCCTCATTCTCATATCAGATAGTTTTATTATTGGACACAAGAATCCTAGCATGTCACCTCTAAACATCATGGATATTAATTACCACTTCAATTGTATTACCTCAATACAAAAAACATTTCTATCACTCCCATGATGTTATAATTGGTCTACTCTAGAACCTATGAAACTAAATAATTGGTATCATGCTCATGTTATTTTAATTGGTATACCCCTAAATCGGTGCCACTACAACATTGGTATCAAAATTTTGTGCAAGTCTTCAATAAGGTTGTGGTTTGTGAAAAAATTATAATGTTCGTGAGCATACAACATTTATGTGACATGGATACATATAATACAATTCACTCTTAGTTCTGTGGGAGTCTTCACTTGGCATTCTCAAAAGCATGTAATACAAATTATATTCCTAAAGTACTGTGCCCTCCTAAATCTTCCTAAATTAGCAACACATCCTTTATAGTAACCACTACACAAGTTTGAATCACTCAAACCATGTTCAAAATTCCATATGCCTCTATTATCAAGCCTCCAAAGGACCAAAAGCCAAGTTATAGTAAGAGAAAGTAACACCAATAATTTCCAAAAGTATCAAGAGAAAATGGAATAAATGAAGCATCTTAATCACATCACACTACATCACTATTGTATAGGGTACTTATATATTCTATCTATGGTTACATATGTTACTATATGTGTTAATAGACACAAGGGCATGATACAAGTTGGCTTAGATTTACATACACTATTACACTAGGACAACTACATGCATTTTTCTCCTACTTACGAGGGGATAAAGTGAAGAACCTTGACTATTTCAATAGAGGTTGACCTCAAGATCATTTCAACTTCACCCACATTTGGACTTAGTACTTTTTTATCTAATTGTGTGTGTGAAGTGTTAGTATATGCATCTTATGGTTTTATTCATTACATGCCATTATAGTAAGGTTTCATATAGTCATGCAAGCCCTAGTGAAAAGTAGTGAAGCACATTTCTAGGTCATTGACATACACCATAGATTTTACAACTCCAACATTTTTCATTCCAATACCGTAGAGATAAAGATGGGACCATACTCTACTCAGCAGGATCTATACGGTTTCACATAAGAGAATTTTCTGGTCACAATCCTAAGTATGAAGCAATTCTATTTTGTTTCCAATCTTTCCAACCAGTCACACCCAAATCACTTTTATACTTCTCTAATCAAATAATTACTTATCCCTCCTTATATTTCAAGCAATCATTTCATCATTTTATCATTGTTTATGAATTCATAAATATAATTTTATTTATATGGTTGATGTGTATTAATTAATTCATAATATTCTACCTCTAACATTCTTACACCTATTAAAAATTAAGGAAATAACTCCTATAAAACCCTCACTTATAGATTTTAGGGTGTAAACGAGAAAAATTAAATGAAGGATAAGGCCCAAAAGATTTATATCATAGACAACTTGAGAAACAAAATTGGCTCAAGGATTACAATGTTAAATTAGGAGATTCTTCATCGGACTTCATTTTTAAGCTTAGGGTAGGCCTTCTAGGATAAATGGATAGGTAGGATTACAAAGCCCAAAATTTTGGTTTCATTATCATGACCTTGCTTATTAAGGTAATGGAAAATTTTAGAGAGGATATTGCTTGAGCAAGTGGATAAATGGTTGGATGAACAAGAAGAGGACTAGGCATGAAACCACCTAAATTACAAAGGAAAATAACTAAGGAAATGGGAAAAAACTCTTAATGAATCTTTGTATTCAATATTTATTTGTGATGTTCTTATCACTCGTACACATGGATTACAACATTGTTTCTAGAAAAGCCGAGGAAATTTAGAAGAAAGTATCCTTGGATGAAAGAGTGTCTCAAGGTATTGAAAAATACTAACAAAGAATGGATGTGTTTGTTGATGTTTGGTGTGAAGGTGCCATAGGAAGATATTTTGGAGTTTATAGTTTCATCATATTTATACCCAAAGGAAGTAAAGTATCATTTTATGGTCAAACCTAAAGGTAAATAGATATTCTTCTTGTATATTCACATCAATAGGCTATTTGTGGATTGGAATATTTATATACCACCCATGAGTGACTAATAACTTCACACACGGCTGGTGGATAGTGGTTGGAAAGAGTGTGCAAAAGAAGTGAGCTTGTTGAGGATCTAGAAGAGGACAAGATTGAAAAGGAGAATGAGAGAGATCTCAAAAGAAACATATATGACTAAGGGAGGAGCATGTTATTATCTTCCATGAGAACCTAGTATGGGGTGGATACCAAATTGACCTCTAATTATGGAGGGAGGCCCACTACCAAGGAATATGCTAAAAGAGATACTACTCGCCTAAGGAAATAACTTGGGACCCTGTTAGTAAATGATCACAAAATAAGACATGTGTTACTCCACCATCACAGAAACCGGTGACCACATGAATACTAGAAAAAAATAGAGAATGTTACCATTAATAGAAGAGAAATATTTTTCCTAAGGATTTGATTTGAGCTTTTTGTTGCAATAAGTAGTCCCATATGTGTCATTAACAAGAGCTAGACTGAGTGAACAGGGAGAAATGTATTTGCAATATAGAAGCATCAGAGGAGCGTAAAATGCATCACCCACTCAAGATCAATATGTGGTTAACCCACTAATCAAAATCCCCCTCTTCATAACCATCCAATCTAAAAACCTCCAATACAAAATCACCCTATTCAAAACTCACCAAAGACATAACCAACCACTTGTGCCCATGCAAATTTATTTGCATGACCAATCTATGAAGCTCCCAAAATATAGAGGTGTGGAGAATGCATCAGAACATGTGCATTTCAATGAGATTATATGGCACATTAAAGGAATCACTGTGCCAAAAGGAAGGAAATCCAGCTTTTCACCACTCTTTTGGATCGCATGCATACATGGTACCACAAGTATGATATAATGTATAAAATAGTGGATTATGACATGCTCAAGAAGAAGTTTTTGGATTATTTCGATATCCTAGAGTTCAAACAATAGAGCCTAGTAATTTTTAAAGAGATCAAGCAAGGCCTTTTTGAGAGTATGTATGCATATGATTCAAGTTTTAATATCTTCATATCAAAATTATATTTTGAACTCCACCTATTTCAGCATGTGCAATAATTTATAGGTCATTTATTGAAATCATTTAGGTGCACCCTCTTGATTAATAACTTTTACATCCATGTAAAGCCTTAGAAGTGGCGCTACACATAGAAATAGTAAAAAGATCAATACAAGAGTAATCCCATTTTTGAAGCACAAATATCCAACATGGTCGAATAATTACATATCATCACTTGCAAGTGGTGTGCATGAGAAGCATGCAAGAGACTATGATACCTATATTTTTGGTTGGAGGGGCATTCACAAAATAATTACCCAAGGAAAGGAATGTGAATTGCAATGAAGGTTTGTAAGATCTATAATAAGGAACATGAAGTGCATTTTTTTGGTACTTTAGATGAAAAAAAAAAAAAGGTTAATATATCTCTATGGTTTCATGTGTGCAATAAAATTACTCGTGTTTCATTGCATTTTTGCATGATTGAAAATGTTAAAGAGGAATGCATGAGAAGCACACTCCAAGAGAAATCGGTACCAACCCAATAGACCCAAGGTTATTGTGGTGAAAGATGTCAATGTGGTAGAGGATAAGGAAATGGAGGAGGAAGGTTTTGCCCAAGATTTGTTATAAGTGTAGAGACCTAAGTCATTATTAGTGTGATTGTCCTAAGTTTATGACTTGTGGGTATTATAGGAAAATGTATGATATTAAGGATTTTCGGAACTATAAAAAAACACCCGAATACCGGATGGTCCAACAAAAGTTGTGGGTATGAGAAAAATTATAACCTTGGTTCCAAAGAGACACCCATAATCAAAGGGAAAATCTAAGGTGGGTGTAACAATGCACAACAATGAATGAACTCAATCGAGGAGTAGAATTTTTTCAAGAATACTCCCAAGATATGATTACAAAGGTAATGGACTACCCTGGTGGAATTGAAAAAAATATAATTCTACAAAAGGCCCAAGAAATTATAAGGCAATTACTAGGAGAAATTTATATTATGCACGAAGTAGAAGCACCCATGAAAGAAGAGGCAAAAACACACCCATGGAGTAGGAATTCAAGGAGGTAACTTAGATACTTAGCTTATTGAAGAGTATTGGTTTATCACATCTCTTAAAATATTATTTGGAAGCTATCATAGTAGAAATCCTTACGCAACACCAAATTGGAGGTCGAGAGCTAAAAGTAGCAAAGAGTGGCTTTCACGGTGACCTACTACTAGATTGATTGTGAATGACATGATATGTGCAACATTCTCATCATCACGGATGCATATGTAAATATACTCATCAAAGATGTGTGGACACACACGTGGAGACCAATATTGAAACCAACCCTAAATAACTTCTTCATGGCCAATAAAATAAAGGTTATCCCACTTTGCATGCTCAAAGGTGTGAGATTAGATATCATGTGAGCCAAGATCATATTAGATATTGAATTCATCAATCTTACATAATAAAAATAATATTCAACCTCTTGGGATGGTTGTGGTTATTTGAGAACAATGGATACATGCACTTCAATAAACATTACATTATTTTTAAAAATAGCGAGCACAAGTAATGATCCCCCTTAATGTGAGCCAAGGGACCACCTTTCATGGAAATGGTAGATGTCAAATATGACATCAATTAAATCTTTAAAATCATGGTGTGTCAAGAAGATCGGGTCAAGTTAACTTGGAAGGATGTCGTGAATGGGAGAGTAGTGCAACAACATCAATTTTTTTTTTTTTGGTTAGGTTACCTAAAGAGAGGGCCCTAGCCCATTGTGGCATCACCAACCCACACCGGTCGTGGAACAATCTAAGGATGGAAGTTTTAAGCTCTCAACTAGCCCACAAATTAAACCACATTATCATGGTTACCTATCAACAGGGTATCCAAACCGTCGGTATTAGGCCGCCTTAAAACGCAACCGAGATTTGAACCTTGGAACTTGTTATCCAAAATTCACCCCTCAAGGTAATTTTGATAACATGCATCAAATTTTTCAGTCCCGAGCAAGTAGATTGATTCAAGACCCGAAATCATGTTTTTAGGGACCCCTCGGCTTCTCTCTAACTCTCCCATCCAAGAAGAATTCCCAACGAGTCAGAAAAAATGGAAAAAATGTAAAAAATAAGGTTGCAGGGTTGTTTTAAAGAATTTCGGGTTCGAAGGATTCGGGTCTTACCAGTGCGGATCATACCAAGGTTCGTTGTACCAAGCTTGGGGCCGAAATACAAAGAAAATCAGCTAAGTCAGACATTTTTGTCCCAGGCGGTCCACGGGACAGTTAGGACGCGAGGGACGCGAAAGGCCGAAACGGCCGAAAGCAAGAAAAATCGTCAAGTTTTTTGTTTCGCGGTTTGGGACAGTCAGGACAAAAGTACGTGCGGGACGCGAATCGGCCGATTTTCCGAAAGATGGTCCATTTCGGGCAGTTCGGAAATTTTCTTGGGACAGTCGGGACAAAAGTACGTGCGGGATGCGTGGGATGCAAAAAGGTAAAAAGGCCGCAAAGGGACAAGGAAGCCCGAATTGGCGATGCGGGAGATATTCGTCTGGGACAGTCGGGACAAAAGTACACGCGGGACGCGAATCAGCCAATTTTCGAAATAGCTGCAACAAAGAAGAAAAGTCAATGTTTGACCCGTGAAACTTCAAATGGCCATAACTTTTGACTCCAAGCTCCGATTTTCACAAAATTAGACTTTCTGGAACGAGCACAACATCCTCTACGCCCGAGTTAATATATTTAAATAAAATAAACATATTCGGCTCCAGTCAGTTAATGCTCATTCCCGTCAAATGATGAAAAACGCCCGGACCCAAGCAGTACTGCTGCACTCGAGAAGGCCATAACTGCGTTTCTCAACGAAATCACACAAAATTGGTACCGTTAGAATCGTGGCTCTGAGCCTGATGCAAAATAATCAATAAATTTTGGATTTTATGAGAAATCAGTAGAGATTTTTAGAAAACGTAGCTGGGTTCATAACAGTGTTTTATTTGGTGGTTGGGAGTGCAATTAAGAGGCATGGTCATCATTCTTTCTCTGCTGCAGCACCTGGGACAATATGGGGAGCCTTTTTCAAGTAATATATAATCATTTTACTCCATTTAATGCCTCTTACAAGTGGTTGAAGGACAGATTTCAGGATTTCCATTTTCCCTTCTCTTTCTCTTCTCATTTTTCTATAAATTGGAGTGTTGGGCTCATTGTAAAAAGAGGTAGTTTTTGTAGCAAAGCTCTGCCAAAATTGCTTTGTGAAGATAATGTGTTGCAGGCCCTTGTTGTGGACTCCTTGCATGGTGATCCAGGCCCTTTTCTTGTAATTGATTGAACTGTGTATATCAGGAAGCAATAAAATATAAGTTTGTGGATGCATCTTCCCCTGCTGTGTTTTCTTGCATTCTTCTTGCCCCTTCAACCTTGATTACAAGAATATTGTGTCTATTATTATGTTCTTGCAGGGATCCATTATCATTGTGTATGTTCGAAATATTGTTGTAAATGCGTTTTGCTAGATTATGGAGAACTGTCATCACCTCTTCTAGTGTGCACTTTGCTTCTGTATTTCATGCATTTGAAGACTACTCTCACACCCTCCTTTTCTGGTGTATCACCGCTTTAGTGTAGGCTTTCATTTTATGCATTTCTCTCTCCCTGGTCCCTTGAAAAATTAAAATTAGAATAGTTAGCTTCCCCTGCATTAGAGTAGATCGTGGCAAGTAGTTTAGGATCAAGAACCACTTTCTCTGGAGGTCTATCTCAAGTAGCAAGTCCCACAACTTGGAGATAGTACACATGTTATCCAATCACACCGTGAGTTCAAGTATATGCGCTCGTATTAACCCGGGGAGTCTTTGTGATTCGGTGATAACAGAACTCCCAATTACTAGGATATCTAAGAATCTGTTACACCACTACCCGTAGGATACAACAACATTAGATATTACATGTAATATGTGTAACACATATTAAAAGTAGTATTTGGAAAATACCATATTGTATGAGCCCTAATTTATGAAAAAATGTGAAGGAAGAAATTGAAAGTATGTTTAAAGCGAAATCATATATCCTATGGAAGAATTCGAATGGGTAAGCCCCATACCGATCAATATAAAAAGGATAGGCATATAAGGATTTGTGTAGAATTTCATGCACTAAATGAGGCTTTAATCATTGATCCCTTCCCAAACCCATTCACTAAATAAATTCTTGAAATCATGGTAGGGTGCAAGATCTATACTTTCATATATGGGATTTTATGGGTACCACAAAGTTTAGGTTCGAGAGGAAGACAATTCCAAGACTACATTTACAATATAGTAGGTTTCCTTCACATATAATTTAATTTCATGTGGTTTAAAGAATGCAACTCGTAGTCTTCTCATATATAGTGATTGAAGCAATCAAATATTGTATTCATAAGTTCTTGTAAGTGTACCTAGATGATTGGACATTTTATGGTTTAGTGAGAGACCACCATGAAAACTTGAGGCTCATGTTTGGGAGATGTAGATAGATACAATCCTCCTTAAACATTAAAAAGTGCATATATGTGACACCATTTGGGGTCCTAAAGTGGGACATGTGATTTGAGGAAGTAATGGTGGTAGATATTACCAAGATTGTAGTAATTCTAGGCTTGGAAGAGCCTTCTAACAATGTGATATGTGCACATTTTAGGGACATACATGATATTACCATAAATTTATTAAGAACTATGCCAAGATAGTCGATACCTTCAAGAAGGATGGACCATTTCGATGTATGATGCATTAGCAAGATGCATCCAAGAAATTAAAGGAGAAGTTGGCAAGCACACCTATCCTACAATTTCCAAATTGGAAGAAACATTCCTTATACACATAGATGCATTAGGAACAACTATAAGGAGCCATTATTTCCCAACTAAGAGAAGTAAGGATAGATCATCCTATCTCATTTATGAATAGGAAGTTATATTCTATGAGCATAACTATACCACCACAAAGCATGAGGATTTTGCCATGATCTATGCAATCACAAAATTCCGACAATATTTTTAGCCACCAAGTTCATGTTTTCAACAAACCATAAGGCCTTGAAGTATTTTTTCAATAAGACAGTATTACATAGGCGCATATGTATATGGATCATCTTGTTTTAGGATTTAAATTTCTCCACAATGGTGAATATAGGAAGGCTCAATTGTGGAATAGATCATCTATTAAGAATCAATAATGGAGAGGTTATGCATAATATTTAGGATGACACGATAGATGTGTAACTATATAAATTTAAAATGGCACTTGAGGAATTAGAGGACGTTTCAGCTCTCCTCACATTAGGCATAACACCAATCGGATGGAATACCAATGAGAAAAAAATCACAGTGCATATGGCATCATATCAACTCATTGGAGGAAAATTATACAAGTTAGGAAAATATGAAGTCCTAAGGAATTGTGTTCTATCACATGAGCAGACAAAAATATTACAAGAAGCTCATGAAGGTATAACAAGAGGTCATTATGATGGAGAATCCATTGTGCAAATGATTTTATTCTATAGTTTTTGGTGGCCCACGTTGTTTATAGATGTTAAAGAATATGTCTACAAATGTGACATTTTTCAAAGGGTGGGTAAGCCAAAAAAAGAGATGAGATACCTCAATTACCCTTGCATATAAGAGATCCTTGTATAGGAGACCCCTTTACTATTGGGAACTGTAAATATATTAATAAAAATATAATAGAGTTACAAGAGTAGGTGCGCTCGCACAACTCACGGTCCCACAAAAATCCAAAAAGGCACCATGAAATTCCCAAAGAGAAAATAAAAAACAAACACCGCGAGGGAAAAGTTCAACACCACCTTAAAACATAAAACCAAAAATCTTTAAGCACATGCAACGACATTGGGAGGAGGAGGAGGACCTTTTAAAAATGGGAGATTGACTTTATTGGACCCATAACTCTTGTCACATGTAATTCTAAACCATGGTATTATCATCACTTCTAATGATTATTTAACTCGATGGGAAGAGGTAGACTGCCAAGGACTTCATGGTCACAAAATAGCAAACAACCTATGGGAAAACATCATCACTAGGTATGATTACCTAGTAAGATTTACTAGTGATCGAGGAACTCACTTCCTCATAGATACAATGTGTATCCTTTTAGTGTAATTCTAGATATTCCATAAAAATGCCACTCCCTATCATCCCCAAGAAAATGAAACTATTGAGGCCTTCAAAAAATCCTAAGAAATACATTTAAAAATATTTTTGATATAGTGTGCAAGAATTGGGATGACCAATTTTCTATTTTACTGGGCTTATATAACCACATACAAGAAACTCACAAATTTTACACCATTCCATTTGGTGTTTGGAAAATAATTGGCCCCACCCCTATAGTTTTTATTACACTTACTCCGCATAGCATGTGTAGGGAACTTAGATGACAAAACAACCATACATTAAAGGTTGGACATGTTAATGGAAATAGGGGAGAATTTTTTTCTCGTGTTTCAGTCAAGAAATAAAGAAGACAAGATAGAAATTTTGGCACGATAATCATATCAAGACTAAGGTGATGAGAGATTGTGTGGACGTCCTGCTCTACAATTCATGATATTTCAAGCACCTAATAAATTTAAAGGTTAGGTATTTGGTGCCTTACATTATCCACAACATTTAAGATAGTGACGCATGAAATATGAACTCATTTGATGGAGAGATAATACCTAGACACTCCAATGGTAAGCAACCTAAATCACTATAACTCCTAGCACTGTAACAATTGTAGAAAATAAAGGCTTTATCTTCTAATCCAAAATTATTTCCTTAGCTCCTTGATTTCTATACTTCTATTATTTTTCACAAAAATTTGAATCTATTTTTGTAGAGGCATAATCCACACATTCAAGGTGAAAAGTTGATAGTAAATTTTTATTAGATTCATTCATTTTTAATAAGTTTGGTAGAGTGTGCCTAATATAACACATGACATAGAAAAAGTACTAGGTGCATATGGAGTGCACACAAAAATAGGGAATACCAAATAATGTACATCACCATGAGTAACACACGTCATGGCCTAAGTGACCTTGGTCACAAAGAGTAAAAAGACGAAAGATCAATGCTTAATCACAAGAGTGTTGTTAAGAATATATCGCCAAAAAATAATGTGAGTAAATGCTTGCAAAGGACCATGTGAACATGAAAAGGGGAGGAGAGGTGAAAGAAGGCATCAAAATTTGACTCAAACAGTAGGGTCGAAGGAAAGCTATGTGTAAGGAGGAATGTGCATGACCCTAGAATGAAAAAAGGAAATTAGTCACGCCTACATGCTGACATCATCTATAGAAGAGAGAGAGGAGGGAAAACTAAAAATAACACCTCTAGTGTTAAAATCGTTTAGCATAATCCCCTAGTAAAATTTTCATATGTGAAAGGTTAATGTGGTAGTGACATGTGCCAACCAATCACATTGAATACCCCAATGGGAAAAGGAATTCATTGTGCACTTTCAAGCTTAAAGAGACTATATTTTTGAAGGAGAGAACCAAACAATCAATCCATATCCATATGAAGAATATTTCATATACCATGCATGCTCAAGCTCAAATCAAAGTGAAATCAGTTCCATTCAATATATTAGGGTGAGAGGAAGCCGGGAAGGTACTTTAGTGAAGTTTTGAGAAGTTAAGGGGATTAAAATGTAAATTTTTCATACAAGCAAACCATTTTTCCATTGATGAGGATTACAACAAGAGAATCATGTCATACATTAATATTATCGGGTATCCTCTACCTACAAGGAAGAGGAAGGAAACACCATCTAGATCAAACCATCTAAAGAAAATGATGCATGGACATGATATATTCGTGCTTCAATAACAAGAGGAGAAAGTGCCACTAGAAGAACAAAAAGTAGGCATCTTTAGATTCAATTTCTAGAGCAATGCATAGTTGGGGAGACTTGGGAGAGAAAATTATACAAGGTTGAGATGAAGGAGGTCAACCACAATAATAATTTTCAAATATTGGAGGATGAATATTCATCAAAGGAAAGGTAGGTACGGATGGGAAGATAGAGATAGATGTAAAACAACACTTAGAGCTAGAGAACCTTAGATTTTTTCAATTATTTGAGTTTCCTTACTTCGGGAAGGCCACCACTCTGGTGTATTTTTTCTCTCATGTCTTCATAGAAACTGGATATACTTTGTGAGGAGGTGCAAAAATATTTCAAAAAAATTGATCCATAGGTTGACAGGAATATCCAAGAGAGGAGCAAGTATCTAAATGGAACTAGATGATAATGTAAATCATAGACAATCTCGATAGAATGTTGAACTACCAAAGGGGAAAATATGACATGCCTTTCTTTGACATCCTAGATCTTTTAATGAGGATATTTGCATGCATGTTAAGCCCAAATATATACCACTCCGGAAGATGGAAGAACGTGAACCATTTTTTTAATATCTAGCACTTTGAGATAGGTGTGTAAAGGTTAAGTATAACCTTACATAATACATTGCATACAACATCATTCAGGGGCATACACACAACCCATCACAAGGAGATCCATTCAAGTTTGGTACGATCTTAATGATGATGGTTTTTATGAGATAGATATTCTGATGGATATGAACCCCAAATTTTCGAGTATCCAAAATGGAAGAAGTCCCCCACATAGAACTTTACAAAATACATAGTCCTGGGAGATGAAAATAACTTAAATCAAAATCACACAAACATGTGCTATGAGGAGTGTGTAAAGGATTTCAGGATGAATGAAGAATCCTAAATAATCTCCCGGGTGTATGCATGGGGAAGGTGTGGTTTGGCGTAATGCAACATTGTTTCTCCACACAATACAAATGAAAGGAAAATCCATTATTTGTGTAGTGTTGGATGTTATATGAATTCTCATATGAATAATTCCATGTATCTCATGGCCACCTAAATGATATTAACTATGATAGTTTGCTCAATATTGATGATGAACTTAATTCCTTGATGCTAATGTACAAGTACCCAAAGGTGGAGGTGGCGGAAGATAGTGAGATGGATGATGACTCGTATGAAGTCCCAAATTCATGCAACACGATACAAGAATACCATAGGCTAGAAAACAATCTAGGTCATCTCCTCTTCAAAATTCCACAAAAAAGAGGGAACGTGCCTTAACGGTCCATCAAACAAAACTAAGGCAATACACGAGCCCCATGTGACCTTCCAAGACTTAGAGGAAGATGATGACTAATCCTCCCAATAATACAATGCTAGCGAGGAAGTAGGTAGCCTTCCTTAAGACCAGGAATTGTTAAACAACCAAGGAAATTAAGAACTACTGAGGGAAGGAATTCAAGAATGAAAGGTCACTAACATACCGAGGTACTAAAGGGTCCCAATCGACTAAGGAGCTACCAAAAATACCACCATTGATCTCATACTCACTTCCACCTCCCCCACCATATTGGATGCCAATCATCTAAAGAATCATAAGGATACCGATGGGAATAGGCACATTAGGATCCACCATCACATGCACTTCTCAAAATTCCCCTAGTCCATGCCCCATCTTACACACCTCTTAGAATAGGATAGCCACATGACTGAAAAATTCATGAGACAGAGGAAGGGGAAAATGTAGATTCTAAAAACAACAAGTTTGGGGAAGCATATAGTTATACGAGATGAGGAGGGCACAGGACACAAGCACCGCAACATTGAAGAAGTGATGAAGGATATATCAATCCATGAAGTGAAGAGCCCACATCCAAGGAAACCAATGCACGAGGTGAATCACTCCCATGAGGAGGATATTATAGAGGAACATGTGTGGAAGAAGAATAAGTGAAGCTAAGAATAAAGGTCATACTAGAGGAAGAAAAATTTACTAGAAAAAACCTATAGACCTGCGAGGTCCTAACTTCAAGAAATGGTCTAAAGGGATTGAGGATTAATCACACGTAGAAGAAGAGTCATGACACAAGATAAATCATGTTGATTTTGAATCCCCTCAAAGACCCCCTCACCAAACGAACCCAAGATGGCATGGGTTTTGTATTATAAATGGAAGGACATGAGTGAACTATTCATGAGGAATTACATATAACAATTCAAAGCCTCTTGTTAGACAATGAAACAATTCTCCTTCCAAGTTGAAGGTTTGGTGGATGAACCTCACTTTAAGGTTTTTGACATGGTGTTAAAATAAAGCAACTCAATAAAATTAGTATCCGAAAATACCATCACCTATTTTAATGCCCAATACCTAAGTGAAGAGCAAGTGTCTAATTCCCTCATGAGATTAGTAGAAAAGGTATCTCAATGAAATATCAAGAAAAATATACATTAGAAAATAATGTGCATGATATATTTTTATCAAAGACTATTAAGAATGCTATCGTAGAGAAAAAAATGGGTTAAAGTTGTGCATGCAAGCCATGTGCACAAGCATCATTTAAAGAGTTTCACCTCTAGAAAAATGATAGTTGTGCATTACCCCATGAGCCATCTTGTTTTGTTTCTTGATGAAGTCCTCATGAGAAAAGCACCCACGGAGTAAGAAGACCCTAATAAAATACTAAGGAAATAATAGGAGGCCCAACTAACCGCTTGTGATGAGACCTTCACAAAGCTAAGGGAGAAAGTAGGAGCAATTTAGTAAAGGCTCATTGTGATCTAATTAGGGAGTTGGTAAAGGGATACATCCAAGATAATAATGTTCTGGATAAGTAGGTAGTTCGAATCAGATATACGGCCAAACAAGAGAAGAAGAGCGATGATCTCAAAACCGTCATCGGTCAGGTCAAGACAAAGGAGACTGCATATAAGGAGATATTCAAGGTCCTTCTATTAAAATTAATTGAGGTAGAAGAATATTTTAAGGATTTCGAGGATTGTTTTCGGAAAAATTCAATCGTTACATGAGGTCATAGAGAAGAAAGATGAAGATGCAAATTTGGGAACTCTCTTTCTACATATAGTTTAAGGCATGAAGATTCCACTTCTTAAATGAAGTACATTTGAAAATATTTTCCAGGAAAGCACACAATAGCTCTTAAAGGACATAAACTAATGTTTTCTAGGGACTAACAAACAAGTTAGTCCAGGAGATGCTAACCCCATACTTATGGTAGAACTGTACATTGATAATATGTCTAAGGTTTTAGTGGAGCACACAAAGTGGGTTTTTTTAGGAACATGTGAAACATGTTTGAAGGATGTGCACACACACCGGGTTGTTTCTATGGTCACATCAAAGAGATCGATAAGGTGCATGCTCATAAGAGAAGGGTGAAAATGTTAATCCATGAGTAGATGGAAGAGAGGAATACCATGTGGAATGCACATGGATATTCATGTCACCTAAAATAACCAAGAATAAGAATATAAAAAGTGATAGTGTTACAAGGAATGTGGTAGTGTGCGATGTAGGAATGTCATTCTTGAGACACTGGAAAATATTTTAATTTGTCAACATAAATCATGGGGTATGAACTCTAATTATGTTAGGTTGTGGAGCTAAATAGCTTCACTGGAGCATGCATTACAAAGTGACTGGTTACACAGTGATCGACATTAGTCATGAAGTGACCAACATCGAAGATAGTGTCCAAAATCGGTCACTAAGAACCGACATCGGTTACCTATGCGAGAGTTTTTTATTTATAAGTCACGGGATTTAATATAGATTTTGTTTTAAAGCTGATTTAAAGGATGTAATTACATGGCTATTGTGCCTTAAGTTTGTCTAAGCTTATATAAGCTATAAAACTAGGGTTAGAATAAAAGGAATAAGAAAATAGAAGAATTAAGCTATCCTTGGTTGAAAGGATGAAGAAGAAGAAGAAGAAGAATCGATTGCATGAAGACAAGAGCTTTCATAGAGAGAAGTTGAATGAAGGAAAGTGCAGGTACACTATTGGTGAGAAGATGGTATTATCTTCTATTGTATTTCCTTTGTATTATTTAGTCTCATGTAATGGCTTGCATAGTATGCAAAGCACATATAGGGTTTCTTCTTGTTAGATCCACAAGTTGTTGTGAGATCTTGTTATTGCTCATTCTTATAGATCCACATGTTGTGAGATCTTGTATTACATATCCATGAGATCATGATGTATTGTTGATCCATAGGAATCTAGTATTGTAGAGGAATTTATCTTCATGTTTGCACATGTTGATGCAGTGATGGAGGAGAGACTTACTTCTTGGTGTATGGTTACGGTTACACATTGGTAGACCCTACTAGAGGTCTTATTTACATATTCATGATAGAAGGTGAGAGCTTGGTTGCACGGTGGTAGACGTTGGGTAGCTTTGGTTTGTGAGATCTAGTGGTGTTTCAGAGGCATGGTTGTAGTGCACTCAAGTATATCTGGTTAGAGATCTATATGAGACACAAGTGGTGGTATTGAGGCACGATTTAGTGTACTCAGAGCAGATTCGGTTAGAGATCCGGAGGAAGAGATACTCTTGTAGAGATACATATCTTGTTGTGCGAGTAAGAGTTGGTTTGTAATCTCTTGTTATATTATATATATGAGATCTCTATCTTTGGTGGACATAGCCCACATTGGGTGAACCATGGTAAATGGTGTGTTATGTGTGTGTACTTTTGTGTGATTTGGATTATTCTTGTTTATACTTCCACTGCTGTAGATTTTTTGGGAATTGTTAGATCCGTATTTGCATGTTTTGGATTTGATATTCTATAGTTGTAAATGTTTCCGCATAGAACCATCCCCAAAAAATTCCTTCCTCAAGTCACACAAGTACTAGGCACCATATTTTCATTTATGTTTCTTCCTATCTAGGAGCTTTCATGGCATCCTCCAACTACCTCGTAATGACGACCCCATGCTTGAGTAGGAAAGGATGTGTCTTTGAAATATCTCTAATTATAAATGAATGGTTAGCACCCTTTTGAAGGGTTGTTATTAATCATTGGTGGTAGTTATGGTTGAGTTTGTTGTTTGGTTACTATGTTGTTGATAAGTTTTTGTTAGAATGAAAAAAAAGAAGCTAAGTTTTCGCTCTAATCATTCGCAACCCATTAATATCCACTATGTAGCTATTTTTCAAATGAATGAATATATATAACTCGAGTTATTCATCTTCTTTTGCATGATGATGTGTTTTGAGCAATGATATGCATTGTTGTCTTCTCTTTTACACTTTAATATGGAAATATTTAATTTTCTAAGTGTTTCGGCATGATTTTCATTCCCAAAATCAAGTAAGATACTTGGCACACCGAGTGTGCCTCAGTGAACACATAGGAGAAATATTGTGTATGTTAACCCATGTGGTTTCTTACAAATTCTTATCCACTTGGGTGAGACCCTTCTAACATATATGGACAGTAGGCTCAAAACCTCAATAAATGGTGTATAATGATCAAGTATAAGAATGAAGATTCTTGTTATTAGAAGGGGGAAGCCTTTCTAACTAATTTTTCTATACTAGAATGAGATTTGGATGTGTATGATAGATACTAGATACTCAAGGTATGCTAATATTCACGACCATATAATATATGTTCATTTTATCATCCTTTTGGGTAAAATGGTTTACACACACACACATGGACATAATTTATAGATATCGATTACAAAAATGACAATCATAAAAGGGATTGATTATCAATAGTTAATCTGCTTTTTTAGTGTCACTCAAGATTATTTCATGTGATGTGATTGTAATTACACCATGTGGTATTTTAGGAGGTAATATGACATGGCATACATTTATTGATTGTTATATGACATGCCATATAAAAATGGAAAGATGGAAAGTGGAGGATAAGTTCTAGAAATCCCACGTGATAAAGTTATTATGTTATACTAAGAAGAAAATTGTCGTAACTCCGAGTATGTTGTGATGTTATGCACAAGGAATGGAGTTTAAGAGATGGTTCGTGACACTAGGATATTTCATGGTAGTCTACAAGGTTTTTATGCTAGTGCATGAGGGATCCATGATTCATTGTGTGTGGTGTTATATGCTGCAAAATAGAGGAGATCAAAATGTAAATGAAGAGAGTGTAGATCTATGAGGATTTATATGAATCATTAACCCTTTCTTAAGGAAAAAATGGCCCCCACTTGTGTCTTTATTTATACATTCAAAATTGAACCAAAATTCATTAAAGGTTGCACCATTTATCTTGATCAACATATTTTCTTACACCACCAATTGGAAAAATTATAATTACCTTAGTAGGTTTGTGTGTTGTCATCATTTCAGTGATCTAATCCTTCTTTGTTGTGTGCAATTGTCTAGTATTCAAATAAGAAATATTTTGAGTCATTTCTATCTCAAGAAAATGTGGGAAGTATCGTTTAAGGAGTTCAATTTTAAACACTATATGTAGACCCAAGTATGTTGACTAATAAAAACAAATATATTCTCACTAGATATGTGTAACATGGTGTAAGGATCATAGCTTAAATTTTTGATATTTCATTGTGGCCCATTAAAGTATTCCATTTGAAGGTGCAACTAGAATTTATAGCCCCCTTGAATTCATTATGTGTATAATGTGTGTCTTGGTACTCATTTTACTTTTGTTGTTCTTGTGATATTATCTATTGAACAAATTTGATGTGTTATATAAATTTATGTGCCTTGTCAACATCCTTTTATAATGCACATAACTTTATGACAGCCAATGCATGGTAGGATATTTCTAGTGGTTTTATTGTTTGGAAACCAAGATATTGACATAATGGACTATGCCACATTGAAATTTTACGAGATGTATTGCAGGCATGTTGAGTTTTCAAAAATTATCGCCCAAGTGCATAGATGAACACGATTGTACATGTGCAACCAATTAACAAGTGTGTACTATAGTAGACTATTTAGAAATGGTGATCTATCCAAATTGATTTGGTGTCTTATCACACAATGTATTAGGATACCTTTCAATTTTGTGAAGGTGTTCCCGTATTGTTGCTAAAAATTTGAGTTGATATTGTGATGATGATTGCATGGGATAACACATTGTGAATGTGTGCTTATTCATTTATACATGCGAGATGAACTTAGCATAGAACAAAGAAATTTTGTTCATTTTAAATTTGGCTCCATAATTTACAAGATATGATCTTTGACATGAATTGTCAATCGCTGCAATTTTACGCAATAGGTAGTATTTTGTTCATACAAATACAAACTTCTAAGAAAAAAATCCACAAACCTCTAGTGACACGAAATCATAAGTGAATGTGTCCTAAATGGGCTTGACTTTATGCGGCTTGACTTTATGCTCATAAGTTCATTATCATCTAAACTAGATATATTTTTCCTATTCAACCCATTAAAATAGTGTGGTTAAGGACGTGATTCAATGGTAAGACTTAGGTAGTAGACTCTATCTTGTGTATGTTTTTCTTTCACACCCATACTTGATGATGACTTTAATAGGCTTATTTTTATCCAACACTTGGCATGAAATATGTATTCTCATTCATCAAAAGTTCTAATGGTTATTGTATTAGTTCTTAGATAATAATTGTTTATATCAATGTGTTGGTTGGATATTTTGTCAAACCAAAATATGAGGTTCAACCACAGTACATGGGATTAAATCCCTCCTCAAAGACAGGTGAGGCTGCCTGTTTATTGCTAATCTAAAACACAGTAAATAATATATACAATATTCACACTAATCTAACCATTGGGGGTTGGGATGAAATCCCGAAATCCACATTCACACGATTCAAGGATATTGCTTTCGTAAATGAACTAGGTTAGAAATTGTTACGATGAAAGAAGTAGAAAGGAAATGGGAGAAACGTATTTTCTTTCGAGTAAACACAGAGCACGAAATAATCATACGAGTTTTAGATCATAGATATAATGTCCGAGATAATTAGAAACACTGAGATTCTATGCAAAGAATAGCTTAAGATCATGAACATAAGAACACTATCTTAAGTAAGATATATTCCACAACACAAAGTCTGCCAAATAATATCAAATCCTATTCTTCAAAATGATTGAAAGAAAACACAAAGTTTTTCTCCTTTCCAATAGCCCCTAAATATTCCAAAAACTCTCGACCCTTTTGAATGCACAGGCATCCTTTATTTATAACAAAAGGAACTAGAGATAAACTAGGGCAGATCCTAAAAAGTAGCATTTTAACTGGAGTTCAGTTTTGCATGACTCTCACGCAGGAGATCAAGTCAAAACATGATTAAAAATATGACGAAACAGAAATGAAAAAGACATGTCAATTTCAAGATTGAAATGACATGACACATTGGGACTTAGTCTGAATCATCATCTTTTGCTCTTTCCTCTTTTTCTTCCTCCTGCTGAGACTGTTTGCTCTGAAATTCCTGGAACTTTCGAATTATGCCTTGCATTTCATTCTCATCAGGTGCAGTGGAATGATCATTCCACATTTCGCAGGTCTCATGAATATCACTGGCACTGCCGGGAAGCTTTTTCAATTTTTTGCTGAGCTTTCTTAAGGCCTCCAACGAATGCTCAATCTTTACCAACCGGTCCATCTAGCCTGATCACTACCTCACCAGCCTGGCTCTTCACGGAACGAGAAGCCGAGTCATAACTAGACGCACAAGCCAAAACAAATTCTGGACATTGGGCGGACATGGGAAAGCCTGCTGCAAGGGGCAAGCCACTGTTAGCTAAAGCTGTCATCCATGGGGTTTGAGAGGAACTCTTCACCCTATTCCAGAAGTCATCCATATCTATATTGCCAAGTTCAGTGTCCCTGATATCATAATTGCAATCAATATATGATGGAGATTCTGGCTTCTTGAATTTGTACTTCATCCTGCTAGATTTCTCGGCCTTCTCCTGAGATGGACCAGGGTCCGACATGAAGAATGTTGGAGGGAGAAAGGCTTGAAACTCAGGAGATGTTATCCACACTGAAAATCCCGATCGACTGAATATGCCGGAAGAATAGAAGAGTCCGACACGCTGAGGAGGATGTCGGAAAACCCTGAGAACCCGACAAGTTTGATATGTCGGAACTTTGGCAAAGCCCGACACTTGCGTTGATGACGGGAACTCGGAGATACCCGGCACTTGCTTTTGATGTCGGACACGGAAGAAACCCCGACACCTGTTTGTGGATGTCGGAACTGGAAGAAAACCCGACACTTCAATATACTTCGGAATTTTGAGAAAGCCCGGCGCGCCAATCCGTCAATACACTTCGGGTCTCCGGCTCTGCAAAACAATCTTCAAAACCCAAGAAGAAAAACAGGGTTTTTCGTTGAATTCCAAAACATGTAATCTCCTTCTTTTTTATTATTCATGTTCCATGCATATAATAGAACTTGGAAGAAACAACATCAAGGGATAGTCTCAAAAGAGATAAACCCTAAAAACCTAAAACCCTTTCCAAAGCAACACAGAAAGAAGAAGGAAAGAAAACCTTCAACACCCGGCAAGAAATTGGGAATAAAATACGCTCAATCGATCCATAAAAACCAAGAATAAAGAAGGGAAAGAAAAATACCTTCAATTCGAGAAATGTAAGATCGAAAACAAACGATCCAATCGAGCAAGGTGAGTTTTCGGGTTTTGAAAACGGAAGAGCACGCACAAAAATTCCACGAATTAAAAATACGAATGGTAAGAATGACGTGGAAATCCGCGTATTTATAAGAAAATTGGTAATTAATACACTTCAGCTCGGCACGTGCCAACTCACCGACCACTCGGCATGAATGCCATGTCAGCATGTTTGGGAGGTCCGAAAACCCGACACGAGGGGACTTAGTGCAATTCGGGTTTCGGGTTTCGGAAAACATGATGCATAAAGCATGAGGTGCTTAGATGCTACATAGCCCCGAAAACCCGATACAAAGGATTAAGCGGACTTCGGGAATCGGAAAACATGGGGCATAAAACATGTTTTGGATTATGGATGTTCCGATGCGCCGGGGGTCCGAAAACCCGATTTTCTCAATACAAGGCGGGTTTCGGGTTTCGGAAGACAGTCGACATAAAGCATGTTAAAACTCATGTCGAGCTGTTGGTAAAACCGAAAACCTGATTTTCTTAAAAAGAGGCCATAATGCAAAATCAACTTCGAAAATTTTCGTAGGGGTTATCCGATCGTTTTGTCGTGAACTCAAAACGGGGATAACAGCTGGCTCCAGTTGGGGACTTTCTTTGTAATACCAAAGGAAGAGAACTCAGAATCTCTGGTCTTATTCATTAGGCTACGGAGTCAAGAAGAAAACCAAAACAAAACAAAACGAAGAAAGAAAGAAAGAAAACCAAAAGCAAACACACAACAAAAAGCAAAATATGTACAATGCAAGAGAGCATCTTGCATTAATGGTGGAACGACTTTAGATGTTGTCCACTGAAAGGCAAAGGGAGTAACCCTCCATCCAGATATGATAGAAGGAAACTATTTTCACCATTCAACTCGTGGATCTTGAAAGGTCCTTTCCATAAAGAATCAAACTTTCCATGCATTCCTTTCTGTTCTCTCCTTTTATCCCAAAGCAACACCAGGTCTCCAATCTGGAAGTTGCGCTGCTTTGATTTTTTATCAAAAATCTTCTTCACCCTGCTCTGATGATCTGATATACGATCAACCACCTTGATTCACTCTTCTTCTAGCCTGGTTAGGTACATAACCCTCTTCTCGATAGAATTCTGAAAAGCTACATCTTCAACCGCTTTTGCCAACTGCAAGGCCGGCAATTCTACTGAGATAGGAATTTCAGCATCAATCCCGTATAGCAATTGGAAAGGAGACATCCCTATGGCTCGCTTTGGAGTGATCCGATCAGCCCACAACGCATCATACAATGCTTTGTGCCATGTCCTTTGATTTTCATCCACTAGTTTCCTGATTATGGTAACCAGGTTCTTGTTGCTGGATTCAGCTTGCCCATTACCCTGGGGATAATAATCAGATGAGTGAGCCAGAGTGATGCCAAATCCATAGCAAAACTCAGTTAACTCATGTGATGAGAAATTAGAAGCATTATCAGCTACAATCTTATGAGGCACACCGAATCTGACGATTATATTTTCTTTCAGGAAATTGCAAACAGCTTCAGAAGTTGCTTGCTTGATTGGTACAGCTTCTACCCACTTGGTAAAATAATCAGTAGCGGTCAGCACATAGTTGTGTCCAGCACTAGAAGCAGGATTCAATGTTCCGATAAAATCAATCCCCCATTGGCGAAAAGGTTCTTCAATCACTACAGGTTTCAGAGGAAGAGCTGCTAGCTTGGGACGACCAACGAAATGTTGACAAGCTTCACATTTAGACACCCATTCTGCTGAATCCCGGAAAAGAGTAGGCCAATAATACCTAGCCCGTAGGATCTTATACGCTGTTACAGAGGATGAAAAATGTCCTCCGCATGCTAGGCTATGAAAGGATTCTAATAACTTTTCCTGTTGTGATTTATCAACACAACGCAGGAAAACACCATCTATACCTCTCTTGTATATTGCATTATTCCACAAAAGGTATTTTGCAGATCTCACTTGACGGTCCTCTTCTCCTTTTGATTTAAATGCGAAGGGCATTCACCATAAGTTAGGAAGAAAGCAATGTCCGTGTACCATTCATCGGTCGTACTCACAAAAAGCACCATAGGCAGCTCTGAAGAAGTATCTTGAGTCTTTTCACACTGTTTCAGCATGATTTTCTGCAATCAATTGACACAGGCCCCTTCCTCGTACCAACTTGGTAGGTCTGATGTCTAAATCGTACTCCTGAACCTTAGCTATCCAAGTACCTCGTTGACTTCCCAGCTCTTGTTGAGTCAGAATGGATTTAACAGCAGTATCAGGAACGAGAACGCGAGTATGGGAATTCAGCACATAGTACCTGAAATGCTTCACCGCTCGCACCACCGCATAAGCATGTTTTTCAATCTGCGACATCTTCAATTCATGCTCCTTCAACGGACAGCTCATGAATGTGATGGGAGCTTCAATGCCTTCCCCATTTTCCTGCATCAGGATGGCTGACACTGTGTGAGCAGAAGCATAGCTATACATGATGAAATCTTTCTTGAAGTCTGGACATACTAAGATAGGAGCGGAAGCAACTGCCCTTTTGATTTCTTCAAATGAAAGCTTCCCTTCTGCACTCCATCTGAATGGGACTTTTCCTTTCATCATTCCAAGGATATCCTTGGTTTTGTCAGCGAAATCAGGTACAAATCTTCTCAAAAAATTAACCTTTCCAAAGAAAGAATGAACTCCTGTTTTACTTGTGGGCAAGGTAAGGCTCTGAATAGCCTTTACCCTTTCCGGGTCAATTTTAGTTCCTTCCTTAGTCACAATATGACCCAGCAATTTTCCTTCGGTTACCCCGAACATGGACTTCTTAGGATTCAATGAAATCCCGTGACGTCTGCATCTCAAAAGTACTTGTTCTAAATGACCATAATGATCACCCCATTTTTAGAGAAAACGGTCAAGTCATCTAAATACACAACTATGACCTTGCCCATCAGATCTCTGAATGCCAAGTCCATAGCTCTCTGAAAAGTGGCTCCGGCGTTGATCAAGCCGAAAGGCATCCTTCTATAAGCAAAGGTACCCCATGGGGTCGTGAAGGCCGTCTTGTGTTGATCCTCTGTGGTTACCTCGACTTGATTATACCCTGAGAATCCGTCGAGCATGGATAACATTTCTGATCCAGTAACAGTTTGTAATACCTGGTCCATAATAGGCAAGGGATAGTTATCCTTCAGCGAGGACTGATTCAAGTTTCGGAAGTCAACACAGATCCGGATCTCGCCATTCTTCTTCCTGACAGGAACAATGTTTGCAATCCAAGTGGAGTGATGGATTGGGAAAATAATTCTGGCATCTAACATCTTCTGAATTTCTGCCAGGATAGTTCCTGAAATCTTCGGATTGTAATGTCTTTGCTTTTGTCTATACGGCTTCACATCAGGCTTCAAAGGGATACTGTGTTGTACATCTTTGGGCTTGAAGGATTTCAAATCTGCATAAGACCAGGCCAACACATCGATGTATTTCTTCAAGAGCGAAGTGAATCTTACCTTCTCTTCAGGAGAACAACATTTACCGATATTCACCATCCGAGGTTGATCAGATGAACCTAGATTGATTTGATCTACTTCAGAGGAAGAAGCTCCTTCAACTTGCCTTTTGTTTTGGATAAAGCGATCATGCTTGTCAAACAGACCCTCCAGGGAAACCAGACCTTTTGGTATCTTGTTGCCTTTCAGCTGGATAAATTCACCATCAACCTCTTGATATGGATCTGAAATAGTTTCACGAAAGGCTGATTCGAACCTTCAAAATATAGCTCACTGAAATTGTCAGCCTTTTCTAGAAAAGCCAACACCTGTCGATCATCATTAAACACTTGCCAATGAGTTGCATTATCTGGGATACTGGGACGATATACAATCTCAATAGAGTATGTATCTTGCTTGAACTGAGGATGAGGAAGAAGAAGAGATGCAGATACGGCCAAAGAATCAGCCTTGTCATTATAATCTCTTAAAACTGCCTTAATAGAAAATGCATCAAAGCATTCTATACTATCCCAAACTTTATTTCTGTAATGTCTCAACCGATCATTTTTCACCTGATATATACCCCTGACCTGATTAACAATCAGCTCCGCATCTCCTTGAACCTTGAGATTTCTAATTCCCTTCTGTCTGGCTAATTCTAATCCTAATAACAGGGCTTCATATTCGGCCGTGTTGTTAGTATTATCAAATTGCAACTTATAAGCTGATGGGAAAATCTCGGAGCTAGGAGATATGAGAACAACACCAGCGCCTGATCCAGAGGTTGAGCAGCTACCATCAAATTCGAGCGTCCAAATAGCATTGGGATCTTCCTCTTCAACATCTACAATTGGTATCTCGGAAGTCATGAAATAATTCCCGAAGCTAGCATCTTCGAAAAGAATCTGAGCCTTAGGATCATCTGATTTGGTCACCAAATACTTTGCCTGCGGTTCAGGATGAAGAACCTGTTGAACCCCTTTGACTGGGATCTTGGCTTTGGTCCAATCCATACTAATCTCTCCTCCGACATCTTTACAAAATCCTCTACCCAAGAGGATACCATAAGCCGCAGGGATATCGGCAACCAGAATAGTCATTTTCACTCTCTTCTCAGGGAAGGCAACAAATGCAAACTGTGCGTCCTTGATTTGACCAATCAGAGGGACTTGTTTAGTTTCCATGGAATAGCACCGTCCATATGACTTAGTCAAAGTAAGTCCAAGGGCATGGGCCACTTTTGCGGGCATAACATTATCAGAGGCCCCTGAGTCGATGATGCAATTGCTGAGTTTAAACCCATTTATAAGTAGAGACAAATAAAATGGTTCAATCTTTCCTGAGGAAGAAGCAGAGGTCAGATTATTCTGAGGTGTGAGTTGAGTAGGATTTGGAAGGAGACCTTTTGAAGGTGATGGAACGGCCACTTTACTCCTGATGAACTTGGCCAGCTTTTCAAACTGTTCAGGATTCGACTGAAGGTATTCTGCTTCTGACATTTGAATTTTGGTTCTCTTTGCATGATCAATAATGTCAAAAGCAGTATAAGAAGGAATGATGGTAGGCTCCGTTCTAATTATATGAGCTTGTGCTGAGGCACTGATCTTAGGAGAAGGAGAATAAGGAGCAGCTGCCTTTTTGGTAACCTCTCTTTCAGTTTGCACCGAAATAGGGGTACCCCTCTTAACTATAGATATGGGAGGATCCTTATTCTTCTCCTTAGTGTTTTCAAGAGGTTTTCTGGGATTCTGAGATTGGGACCGAGTGAAGACAGCAAATGATTGACCATCTGGCGCACATTCATCTTCATCGTATTCCAAATACCCAATGCTGGAGTCATAGCTGACTCATCATAAGACTCATCAGCATATCCTGAAGCTTCGAAAGCCTCATGGGATTCTTGTTCTTCTGGTTCATCTTCTTCATCAAGTATTTCCACTGCTGCATTGACGGGAGGAGCTTCAATTGCTAGTCTCGGTTGAGCAGGAGTTAACCGTGGCCTATCTCTGGCAGGTGCACCATTGTTATTATTGAAATTCCGCCTAGGTATATCCCGATATGGAACATTGTTCACCTGCTGGGACATTTGCTTCTTTAAAGCAATCAAATCATTAGCCATTTTTTGAAACATAGGATCTGTGTTACCTTGAGAAGAACCTTGATTTTTGAGTTTGGGTATGTCTTTCTTGATCCTTCCGGCCAAGATGAGATCATCCTCTATTTCAGTAGCTGTTGACTGAGCAGTAGCCAAATCTGGGATAACCGACCTTCTTAATAAAAAGCTTATATCAGGAGGTTGGGCATTGATGAAGAAGCATTTTTGGTTTTCCAGAGTAGGTACAGCTATTTCTGGAATCTTCCGGATCAGCTTGTTGAACTTTGCCACGAATTCCCGCATAGGTTCATGCGATTCCTTCTTCATATGAGTGAGCTGAGCTAACAAAGCATGAGAATCTTTGGCTGGTTTGAAACGTGCTTCGAACTTAGTCCGCATGGTAGCCCAGTTTGGGATGCATGCATTCGGGAGGTGATAAAACCATTCGGCTGCTACACCCTGCAACGTTTCAATGAAGAGTCGGACGGAGACATCTTCGTGGGCTACTCCGAGAACACCGCATGCAACAAAGAAAGATGCTATGTGCTCGTCAGGATGCTGCTTCCCATCTCCATTGAACTTAGGAATATTTTTACGAGATCCACGTGGTAACTCATTCAATGGAGGAGTCAAGGAAAGAGGACCAATAACTGCACCCCAAGGCACAGGTTGAACCGCCATCCTTCTGAAAAGAGTGCGTACAGGGATCCGAGTATCAGATAAGAGTAGTGCACGACAAGTTGCAGATGCTTCCCCTTCCACAGGGATCCGGTTTCTCCGAACAGGTGAAGAACTTCTAGTTCGATTAGAGACAATGCTGTTGGGAGAAAGACTGAAATTATGCTGTTGCAGTAACTCAAAGAGTGGATCAATTTCACCTTGAGCTCGGCGGGACCGAGTGAAGATCTTCCTGGCCAGCTTGAACTGAAAGGAGATCTTGTTGAAAAATAAGGCAAATACGGAGTCGCCAAACACCAAGAGGATAAGCTTTATACTATAGATCCGTAGTCCCCAGCGGAGTCGCCAAAAACTGTTGGTTGGATATTTTGTCAAACCAAAATATGAGGTTCAACCACAGTACATGGGATTAAATCCCTCCTCAAAGACAGGTGAGGCTGCCTGTTTATTGCTAATCTAAAACACAGTAAATAATATATACAATATTCACACTAATCTAACCATTGGGGGTTGGGATGAAATCCCGAAATCCACATTCACACGATTCAAGGATATTGCTTTCGTAAATGAAATAGGTTAGAAACTGTTACAGTGAAAGAAGCACGGTAGAAAGGAAATGGGAGAAACGTATTTTCTTTCGAGTAAACACAGAGCACGAAATAATCATACGAGTTTTAGATCACAGATGTAATGTCCAAGATAATTAGAAACACTGAGATTCTATGCAAAGAATAGCTTAAGATCATGAACATAAGAACACTATCTTAAATAAGATATATTTCACAACACAAAGTCTGTAAAACAATATCAACTCCTATTCTTCAAAATGATTGAAAGAAAACACAAAGTTTTTCTCCTTTCCAATAGCCCCTCAATATTCCAAAAACTCTCGACCCTTTTGAATGCACAGCATCCTTTATTTATAACAAAAGGAACTAGAGATAAACTAGGGCAGATCCTAAAAAGTAGCATTTTAACTGGAGTTCAGTTTTGCATGACTCTCACGCAGGAGATCAAGTCAAAACATGATTAAAAATATGACGAAACAGAAATGAAAAAGACATGTCAATTTCAAGATTGAAATGACATGACACATTGGGACTTAGTCTGAATCATCATCTTTTGCTCTTTCCTCTTTTTCTTCCTCCTGCTGAGACTGTTTGCTCTGAAATTCTGGAACTTTCGAATTATGCCTTGCATTTCATTCTCATCAAAGTGCAAAGTGGAATGATCATTCCACATTTCGTAGGTCTCATGAATATCACGCAAGCTGGGAAGCTTTTTCAATTTTTTTTGAGCTTTCTTAAGGCCTCCAACGAATGCTCAATCTTTACCAACCGGTCCATCTAGCTTCGATCACTACCTCACCAACACGGCTCTTCACGGAACGAGAAGCCGAGTCATAACTAGACGCACAAGCCAAAACAAATTCTGGACATTGGGCGGACATGGGAAAGCCTGCTGCAAGGGGCAAGCCACTGTTAGCTAAAGCTGTCATCCATGGGGTTTGAGAGGAACTCTTCACCCTATTCCAGAAGTCATCCATATCTATATTGCCAAGTTCGGTGTCCCCGATATCATAATTGCGCAATCAATATATGATGGAGATTCTAGCTTCTTGAATTTGTACTTCATCCTGCTAGACTTCTCGGCCTTCTCCTGAGATGGACCAGGGTCCGACATGTAGAATGTTGGAGGGAGAAAGGCTTGAAACTCAGGAGATGTTATCCACACTGAAAATCCCGATCGACCGAAAATGCCGGAAGAATAGAAGAATCCGACACGCCGAGGAGGATGTCGGAAAACCCTGAGAACCCGACAAGTTTGATATGTCGGAACTTTGGCAATACCCGACACTTGCGTTTGATGACGGGAACTCGGAGATACCCGGCACTTGCTTTTGACGTCGGACACGGAAGAAACCCCGACACCTGTTTGTGGATGTCGGGAACCGGAAGAAAACCCGACACTTCAATATACTTCGGAATTTTGAGAAAGCCGCGCGCCCAATCCGTCAATACACTTCGGGTTTCTGGCTCTGCAAAACAATCTTCAAAACCCAAGAAGCAAAAACAGGGTTTTTCTTTGAATTCCAAAACATGTAATCTCCTTCTTTTTTATTATTCATGTTCCATGCATATAATAGAACTTGGAAGAAAACAAGATCGGGATAGTCTCAAAAGAGATAAACCCTAAAAACCTAAAACCCTTTCCAAAGCAACACAGAAAGAAGAAGGAAAGAAAACCTTCAACACCCGGCAAGAAATTGGGAATAAAATACGCTCAATCGATCCATAAAAACCAAGAATAAAGAAGGAAAGAAAATACCTTCAATTCGAGAAATGTAAGATCGAAAACAGATGATCAATCGAGCAAGGTGAGTTTTCGGGTTTTGAAAACGGAAGAGCACGCACAAAAATTCCACGAATTAAAAATACGAATGGTAAGAATGACGTGGAAATCCGCGTATTTATAAGAAAATTGGTAATTAATACACTTCAGCTCAGCACGTGCCAACTCACCGACCACTCGGCATGAATGCCATGTCAGCATGTTTGGGAGGTCCGAAAACCCGACACGAGGGGACTTAGTGCAATTCGGGTTTCGGGTTTCGGAAAACATGATGCATAAAGCATGAGGTGCTTAGATGCTACATAGCCCCGAAAACCCGATACAAAGGATTAAGCGGACTTCGGGAATCGGAAAACATGGGGCATAAAACATGTTTTGGATTGCGGATGTTCCGATGCGCCGGGGATCCGAAAACCCGATTTTCTCAATACAAGGCGGGTTTCGGGTTTCGGAAGACAGTCGACATAAAGCATGTTAAAACTCATGTCGAGCTGTTGGTAAAACCCGAAAACCTGATTTTCTTAAAAAGAGGCCATAATGCAAAATCAACTTCAAAAATTTCGTAGGGGTTATCCGATCGTTTTGTCATGAACTTAAAACGGGGGATAACACAATGTTCTCTTCTTCGAAAAACGTAATGTTGATTGCATAAGGGTTATTGTGTGCATAACTTGGAATCATCATGTGAGTGTGTATGTTGTTGGTGTCGCATGTCACCTTGGTTATTATTATTTTTCTAAAGAATGAGGTACATGAGCCTTCTAATGTTGTGATATCACTTTTTTCAAATTCCTATTTCATTCTCTTTTATGTTTTAAATGTGTTTTTAATTAACATACATAAAAAAGGATGAAATAATGCATTAAGAGATTGCTCGATTTAACTAACTTCTAACATTAATTTCCCAAATCATAATAATGCTTCACAAAGTAAATATTGATCTAGAAACTATAGAAATACAAAAGAAAGATTGCACTTAGTTGATTATGTGTGGATCTAAGAGTTTTGAGTGATTTGAATGCAGAATAGGTTGATCGGGATTGGAAGTACTTTGTTGCTAAAACTGAAACTTGAAACTATACCCAGTCAAAACTATACAACTAGGTCAACCCCTTCATACACTCCTAACTCTCATGTACCATCTTGGACCTCCTACTTGGATTCTAGGTCTGAAACTTTCTATGTGCCTCACTTACCTTGAAATGATTTTCATTGTGTGTCGATATTTGTTTCTCTCGTTTGGAATGGCTATGTAGCTCTTATCAAACCCTCAAAACCCTCACGGCAAGATATAGTTCTTGTAAAACAAAGTTAGGTGGGTTATGGAAACCCCTATGCACCTCTGATGTCGTCACGACTTCGAAGAGGGATCAAACCACATGTCATTTTCTTAGCATGTGATGCCTACCATAGTGCAATAAAAATTTAACAAAACATTCTTTGACAATACCTTGCTTGAGTTTCAAACTTGCTCAAATACATGGGAAGGGTCGTTTTGCTTTGTTATGGAGAGAAAATGGAGACTCTTAGACCTGGTAAGTGACTTCATACCTATAGAGAGTACTATCCTAATGGATTTGCATGAGTTATTTCATATTTTTAGGAGCTTGGAGTGCCTTTTGTGCTTGATTTTACATAAGGATCTCTTGAAAGTTCTCGAGCCCTAAATGAGGTGTAACTGACTTGCTTATATAAGATTCTGATGGTTATCATGTCATGAAAGGTTGACCACGATGGAACATTAGTCCATATAAATATAATGCAATTAAAAATTTAGTGCACAATGTGTCCGTCCAAAACCATACACTAGGGTCAAGTTATATATTTTGACAAACTCACCAAAGTTGAGGTTTTTCAACTAGGAGGAAAAAGTTAACTTTGACTTCATGGAGTTTGGGATAGATGTTTCTAGTTATGCTTTTGTAATTAAACCTCAAAAGCTCGACAAAGAAGTTCATGCAAAGATAAACAAGTGACTAAAGAGCTACTAGGTTGTGCTAATAAAGAGTGGGGAGGGTGTACTTGTGCATGCTAGTGTGCAATGTCAACATCAGTAGTGTCAAAGGATAGATTTCCAAATTTTAGTGTCTACATTTTCCCCATTTAAGTATGAAATGAAAATTACACGCTTAAAGGAAAAGATGCATTAGTGTGCAAACACACTTTTTCTTTTCTCGCAATAACTTTCTTTTACATATCTTGTTGTGTTAGTGTTGGCACACTCCAAAATGAAACCTATAAACACGAGTGTATTCAATTCCCAACACAAGAAATTGAACTTTAACTCAAAATGTAATGAAAGTAATATAAAAAAATGCAAAACAGAAATTCCAAAAGAGATGTAAAACATGGAATGAATACACATATTTGTCTTGCGAAGGAATTTTCTCCCATAGATTCTAAAATTTATTGAACTATGATGAATAATTGGGGATAATCGGTCCCCAATTGTGCCGAATAGAGGTCAATGTGCTATGTGTACCAACCCAACACAAAAATGTTGAAGAGAAGAATGAAAAATAGCAACCGAAGCACCCCCTCTAAGGGGAAATATCATGTCGAATCCATTCAACAACTCGATATCTTCCCTTTAATTGCAAAGAGGATAGAAAGCACGCCCTCAAAGAATTTAGTTGCCTCACTACCCTCCATAACCCCTTGGACCATATCATTGTAAATTGATATAAGCCCAATTTTTAACTTGAGACATGTAATAGAAAAGAGAAATAATCACCCCCTACTCTTTTCTATGTGCAATATTGTCGAGTTAAAACTTTATAGGGCCAATTTTATGCCAAAATATTAGTGGAGAAAGTATATATGTGCCCCCAATGTGTGCAAAACCGGAAGTGCAACTAAATACCATGGAGAAGGAGAGAATGAAATACTTCATACCCATTGAATATGTTCCAAATCGAGTCACTTTGAATATGAAACCAGATAAGAATGTTGTAATAATGATGATAAATATGAAAATGCTGACAAATCTAAATAAATTACAAACCATATGGTAGGGTCATAACCGTTCATACGGTCTTGACCATGCTATATGTTTTTGACCATCTATAGATTTTGATAAATTTTTGTGTTTAAGTCCGATTGATACATTTTTTCCTTCTCTTGCATATGTCTATTCCCAAAATGATGCTTGTGTTTGCTAGAAATGTAGAATAAAACCCCAGATGTTTTCCCCCTCTTTTGAGGCATGTGTGATGAATAATTTGAGTGTGCGTCTCAAAATAAAATATGGAAACCCATAGTTGAGTGACATAGAATCTGTGTATACCCTCGAAATGACTAGAGCGGTGGCCACCAAGAAATTTCACCTGCAAAGGGGATGCACATGGTAAAAACCATGGTGTAAAAAAATAGCAACAAGAATAAGAAGCGTGATAAAAATAATTCTTTTAATGTAATGAAACATTAGTAATAACAATAGAAGATGATGTGCTAGTAGAAACCAATACATACAATGTATAAACAAGTGCCAAACATGTCAAGCAATGTCACACAAAAAGCTAAAAATGCCTACACACATAGGACACCCACGGTGTCACAAGACAATCAAGGCCCTTAGGTTGGAAAGCAATAGATACGCAACCACACACAAGGCATTTTACCACAAACATGGGACACCCACAATGTTGTTAGACAATCAAGGCCTTAAGGCCACAATCAAAGTAGGAAGAAAGTATATGCACACACAAATAGCAAACATGTATGAAAGGAAAGCATAGAAAAGTGTTATAAAGAGGATATGATCTATGACCTAGGATCTATGATCTACGATCTACGATCTACGATCTATGATCTATCTAGCAAGAACTATAAATGTTGCATAAGACACATGTGTTAGTCTTGTTATTTTGAAAGATAAAAAATACAGAAGATATATATGTAATCAAGTGTAATGAGGAAAGAAAGGAACAATAATTGAGATATGTCACTGGATGTGCTATGTAAAAGGAATATATCCCGAGAGGTTAGTAGTTTGGACAAAGGGAAAGCCAACAATTATCATTGTGTACCACTCTATGTATGTCCTACATCATGCTCAATATACCACATGAATGTATGTGTGTAAAGAAGAAATGATATCTATCAAACCAAAGGAGTAAACAATGTGTATAATGTAAAGTGCAAACAATGTATGCTATAAAAGCGGGTATGTGTTTTTAATTTTTTCTAATATTTGAATGTTTTTGTATTTTGGGCCCTCCATGAGGGCATATATGAAAAACTATTCTCGAAGTGAATGAAAGGTGATCCAAGGATGCCCCATGGAGGGTAATAGATATAAATGATGTAACTAAAGGATGGGAAGCAAGATTTTACCCCAAATGTATGTGTGTGCTTTGTTGGGTTCAGTGTAGGACTACTCCCAAAACAATCAAGTTAAACCTATGAACCGAGTGCGTCATCGGGAAATGGGTGGAGGATAGTATAAGAACCAACCCAAGAGAACTTTACTGAGGAGGTAAGGCAATTGCTAAAGAAGATGATGAAAAGTCAATGCTTGAATGGGTCATATAATGTGACACAAGTGCAAGTGGAACCATGGTGGTTATCTATGTCGTAAAAGACTTATTAGGAGAGATAAATGCATTGGAACACTAAGTAGAATGTAATGTATCGTAGGTGTGGAGCAAACTATAAGAATGGGAAATCCTATAAGACTAATAAGAAGTGGTAGAGTGAAGCTTGAAAATCTACGTAAGATAGTATGAGGCTTCAAACCACTAAAGAGAATGTGTGTAGGGGAAGACCTAAGGGGTTACCTAAAGGCCCTAGAACTATGTGAAGTTACGAGTGTAAATAAAGTCCCATCAAGAGACCTAGAGTGATGTGAATTTTTGTGTGAAACTAAGGGCCTATGATGATACCTAGGAGGACTAGTGTTATGCAAGGTGGAGTGGGAAACAATATGTAGATGTTGGCTGAGTTCTATTAGTAAAAGATGTATCATTATATTTTTATCATGAGAAATCCTAGCGGAAAGTAGAATCTTGATATAGGCTTAATATGATGTCAAGTAGCATGAATTTGAGCTCGAAAGTTAGATAAGAGCTCTACTTGGTCTTGATCTACATTGTTGTCCTCTTTATGGTCATACTCATCGAAGTTTTCACTATGGATCTCAATGTTATGCAATGGAATCTCATGTGTAGGCGGATCAAGAAGAGAACTCGAAGTAGGAATAAAAGAATCCATAACATTATGACACTTCTTGCGAGTAGGAGGTGAAATCTCAAGATGCTCAATATATTGATTAGAAAGTTGAGCACTATGTTGATAGGGCATAAAAGGAAATCATATGGAAATTGAAAATAAATCATATCGGTTTCACCAAATGGTTTCACTTTTTGTGAAATTCCTATTTCATTCCTTTTTAGTTTTAAATGTGTTTTTAATTAACATACATAAAAAGGATGAAATAATGCAACAAGAGGCTACTCTAATTTAATTAACTTCCAACATTAATTTCCTAAATCAGAATAACACTTTACAAAGTGACTATTGATCTAGAAACTATCAAAATACAAAGGAGAGATTGCACTTAGTTGATTTTGTGTGGATCTAGGAGTTTCTGAGTGATCGAATGTAGTAATAGGTTGATCTAGGACTGGAAGTGTTTTTTCCTGAAACTAGCACTTAAAACTATACTTAGTCAAAATTGTATGTCTAGGTCAAAACCATATGTACGGTCATGACCCTCCTTTATCTTCTTCGACTTGCTTGGATTATGGGTCTATAACTTTTTTTGCCTCACCTACCTAGAAATGATTGTCAATGTGTGGTGGTCTTCTTCACTCTCCTTTGAAATGGATATGTAACTCGGATCAAACCCTCATAGTGAAAAATAGAGTTCCTTGAAAAAAAGTTAGGTGGGTTTTGGGCACCCTGTGCACCTACGATGTCGCCACTACTCCAAATATGGCTGAAATTTCACATCATTATCCTAGCATGTGATGTCTACCATAATGCAATTAGAATTCGGAAAAACATTCTTTGTGACAATATCTTGATTGAGTTTCACACTCTCTCAAATATTGGGAAGGGTCACTTCGCTTGCTTGTAGAGAGAAGATGGAGACTCTTGGACCTGGTAGGTGACTTTAGACCTATAGAGAGTACTTCCCTAATGGATGTGCATGAGTTATTTCACAATTTTGGGAGCTTGGAGTGCCTTTTGTGCTTGTTTTTACATGAGGAGCTCTTGAAAGTGTTAGGACCCTAAATGAGGTGTAATTGACTTGCTTATATAGGATTCCGATGGTTATCATGTCATGAAAGGCCAACCAAGAGGGAACATTAGTCCATATGAAGATGATGTAATTGAAATTTTTAGTGCACAATGTGTCGGTCCAAAACCATACACTAGGGTCGAGTTGTATATTTTGACAAACCAACCAAAGCCAACATTTTCGACCCGGGAGGAAAAAGTTAACTTTGACTTCATGGAGTTGGGGATAGATGTTTCTAGGTATGTTTTGTGTAATTAAACCTTAGAATTTGACGATAAAAAGCCATGTAAAGATAACCAATTGAACGAAGATCTATTAAGGTGTGCTAAGAAGAGTTAGGAGGGTGTATTTGTGCATGCAAGTGTGCAATGTCAAGACCAAAAGTGTCAAAGGATAGATTGTCAAATTTGAGTGTCTACATGGTGTGTGTCCTTATTGGGATAAACTCGCTTACATGGAATAATCCTTTTCTTAGCAATAACATGTGGTCGAACATTGTGTTTAAGCTAGCTCTTGATCATGATGTTGGATAAAGAGGGAAAATGCTTCATATTTTCATTAGCTTCAATCTTGGAAACATTGTGGTATGCTCTCTCCCATGTGTCCAAAGTAAAGAGCTCCACCTTTGCATGATAATAAGATGAGAGTCCATCAATGTTCTTCAACACCTTATGTTTCTCAAAGAATTCCTAGCATAGGTGCATAGTGTAGTTATGTGACTCATTTGTTCATAATTTAATGGATTGACCCTTACTTTGGCCAAGTTATAGGAACTTCATATGTTCATCCTCAAATTGTTTGAAGAGTAAAACTCTTCTGGATAGTGCTAAAAAAATGAAATCCAATTTTTCAATGGCCTCAAACTATTTTTTGTGTTGTGCCTTATAGAATTCCAAACATCGGGACACTGAATTAGACATATTTACTATTGTGAAAGTTATTTCATCATTTTTTTACAGAAATTGGTAGCGAAGTACACCTTATAGTTTTGGATCCATCCATCCAAAGTTAGGGCATAAAATTTTCCTTTGAACATCCGAAAGTCAAGATTGACTTAGAATTTGAAAGGGTTTTATTGTTGGAACCACTAATGCATATGTTGCACGTAAGAATGAGATGTTGAACAAAACTACATCATGAGTTCATGGAAGTGGCCAAATATTTCAGTGTGTTTCTCCTTAAGGGAATCCTAAATAAATATATGAACATATATTGCCTCATAGGCTTTTTTTTTTGGAGTTAACCATTTTTCTCTTACTACAACGTTCTTTCAAATAATCTAACACAAATCGCCAAGTCCCCTTCTTTATGCTATTTTGCACACATGTTTATAGGTATATAAAAATATTTCCTCGCACTAATAATCTGCACTAAAAATCCTTTTGCATGGGGCTGAAAAAATGAACTCCAAGTTTCAATGGCCTCAAAGTTTTTTTTTTTTGTTGTTGTGCCTTATAGGATTCCAAATGGTGGAGCATTGAATTGGACATCTTTACTATTTGAAGTTGATCTCATCATTTTATTTAAAGCAATTGATAGATAAATATGTCTTGTTGTTTTGAATCCACCTACCAAATGGGCATCAATTTTTCCTTTGAACATGAAGTCAAAATTGACTTGGAATTTGAAAGGGTTTTATTGTTGGAACCACTAATGCACATGTTGCACATAAGATTGAGATGTTGTCAAACAAATCACAGCATGTGTTCATGTAAGTGGCCAAATATTTTTATGTGTTTCTCCTTAACGGATTCCTAAATAAGTATATGGACATATGGTAATGCCTCATAGAGTTTATTTTGGGAGTTAACCATTTTGGTCTTGCTACGACATTTTTTAAGATACTTTGAAACAAACCTAACTAAGTCCCTTCTTTACGCTATCATTGTGCATGCATGTTTACAGTGTATGAAAAATATTTCCCTTATACTAATAATGTATAGCACACGAGCCAAGATGATAATGTGGAGGACAATTTGTGTACTTAAAAGCAATTTATTCATTATAGCATTACCTGCACAAAGGACAACTAATACAACAATAAACCAACACACATTTGAGTGCATAAGTATTCATAGAAAAATATAACTCGTATTCAATAAAAAAGAATAGAGTAGAGAACCATGTTGTATAGTGTTGAGAAGGATTATTCCTATGATCAAAAAGGGGGAAGCGTTTTATAATTGGTTTTCTTATCCTAGAACATGATACGAGATAGATACTTGGGGCATTCCAATATTCACTATCATTTTGTCTATGGTCCTTTTGTCACCGTGTTGGGTTGAATGGTTCATATATATCATTGTAAGAAAGTGGTTACAAAAGATGAAAGTTACAAAAGGGAATCAAGTACAAATAATTTGTCTTACGCCTCAATTGATGGTTGAACTTCATGTAGATGTGGCACCAATCTTCTAGAATATTGTATGTTAATTGGTTGTATAACATGTCATGCATATGAGTGTCATTTTTCCATGTGTGCAATGAGACGCGACATATAGACATTAAATTCTATAGGTCCTTCCCGGTACTGGGATGCACATTATGTTGAGAAGTAAGAGTCATAACTTAAGTCTATTGTGAAGCTACAACTAGGGTGTGGGGTTTAAGATACATTGTGTGACACTATGTAACAACATCATTGTAGTCCACAAGGTTGTGTGGTAGTATATGAGGATGTTGTGAATCACCGTGTGTGGTATAAGATGTTGAAAGATGAGGTACTCAACCCAAGAAAGTGAGCACATACATATATGGTTGTGTACGATCAAAAAATAATCACAAAGCATGTTGTATTCATTAGGTCATTTAAAGAGATAAGGATTGGGTACTTTGCAACACACATGACTCCTTGTTGACTTGCATTATACAGTGTGTCAAATTCAAAGAATTGATCTCACCGAGGGCTTGATAATAATGGAAGCATAAAACAAGTTCCTCAAAACATAACTCATTTTAATTCTAGTTTTACAAGGTGTTTCTCCTTCGTTCAAGATCAAAGGAAAGACATCAATTCTCATAGATCCATGTAACATTAGAGAAAAAAGAGCGGTGGTTTTAGAAGTGAGGGCGAGAAAAAGAAAATTGTGTAATCAAATTTATCACAACTTACAATCACCATAATATCTAATCTCGGTGAAGTCACTTGGTAAGGTGGTTCATAACATGTGCAATCATACAAGGGGTAATTGTTATTTAGTTTTTTTCCCACCTTTGGTATATCCATACAATTAGGGATAGTACTATAAAAAGGAGGCCCGACAATAAGAGTAGATAGTGGTAATCTTCAAAATAAAATTCGTAATATTTAGAATCCCATAATCACATATATTTTCGACGGTTTTACCCAACAACCCATCTATCTATTTTAATATTTATTTAAATACAAATTACAATCTCATAAATATATGATACAAAACCAATTTTCACATTTACAAAACATGAAGAAGCCAATTTTTTGGATTATTAAATGTCTATTCAAGTAAGTGCTTATCCATAAATGGATATGCACTGACACTCTCATAATTTCCAACAACCATTGAAAAGAGAATGATAATGCAACAAAATTTATCATCAAGATGAGCATTTTGAGATACAGTTGTGGATAAAATGAATGATTTGTCATGAATTATATGGACCCATATGAAAGAGAGATGGCCTACATAGAGACCTAAGTTGCCCCTCTAATCATATACTTCATTATTATCGCCTATGAAGACACCTAGGGAAATTATGGAGACCAATAATTATCAACCAACCTTTGATTGTTCGAGGTGCCGTGCATATTAAAAACAAGCAAAATAAAGACAGGACAAAATGCCGCTTTCTTACGTGTTCATCTTATCTGGCCAAAACCGCCATATGTTACACGTCAGATTCTTGTTGAGAATAATGCCGGCCACGTCATATATACGTGGAAACCCAGCTTTACGCGCGTTTGTTGTGAGGCTTTATGCAATTTAAAATACTTTATTTTTGGGAAAGCACGTGGAAAAAGGAAAAGGGAAAGGGAAGGGTTCCTAGATATGTTATTTCTTTTGGGTGGGAATTTGTTTTTCTTGAATAGTTATTTTGACAATTTTTATACCCGTAGAGTAGGGGTGAATAATCAAAAACAAAGGGAAGTGTATTAAAAAAGAATAGTCATCATTGCAACTTCTGTAATATAATATTATTTAGATATTTTTATTTTTGTTAGATTTTTGTTTGTATCGTGTGTTTTTAATATATAAGAATAGACATTTAGGAATAATATATATGTATTTGTTAGTTGTTAAAATTTACCATATCAACTAGTATGGAAGAATAGACATCTAAGAATAATCTATATGTATTTGTTAGTTGTTAAATTTTACCATATCAACTAGTATGGTTGCATATTTGTCGATTGTTAATATAAATTAGACATTATTAGTGTATTTGTTGGCTTATAATTGTTATCATCCCTTCTCTCGACCCCCCTTATTGTTCTCACATTTCTCCCCTTTAGCTATCACATGTATATTGTTTCCCCTATATGAAGCATCAATACACTTCCAATGGTTTTTTGGAGAGTCTATATGCTCTTGGGGCATGTCTAGAGCTTTCGGATGCTTTTGGAAGGTGTTATTTTAGTCCTGTAACTTACATATTATCGTTCCTTATTAAGGTTTTTCTCCCTTTCTTACCATTTGAGGTCGACTTGTGTGCCAACACGGTCTTAATCTAAATAAATTGTCTATAAATGCACATCAATTCTAAGTCATGTATTAACAACACCCAATTAACATCTTTGAAAATATAGCATCTATTTTAACATTTTGGCATTTTAAAGATTTGACAATCAAGAGAGATTCTGAGCATTATAGAGAATCAAGAAGCATTTTTTAAAATATTGTAGTTCAAGCAATGCATTCATTAAAAGGGTATGGTCATACATTACATCTTGTTGGTTTCCCAATTGTTGAATTAATATAATTGTGGGTTTAATGTTTTCAATACTACACACCTTCTAGGGTATGATGAGAACCACACTAAATGTAGCAAAAAGACCCATTACTATAATTTTTCTTGTAGTTTTATAGATATTATTGCCCATTTAAGAAATATATATATATATAATTTTCAAGAGATTGGACTTAAAAACTCAAATACGAACAATATCTTCAAAATCTTATACCAGACAAACATAAAATTGTCACAATAAATTTCACATGTTTGAAATTTTCTAAGTTTGGTTGTTGAAAGTTTAGAAAAATCCTCCATATTCTTAAGTTGAAAGAATATTTTGTATATAGAAAAATAAAGGTTTTTGCAAACGGTGAGGGACAAAGTCCTTACTCTATTATAACAAAGGTTCCTTTCATTAAAAATAAGAAAGGATGTGAAACAAAATATACATACACAATGTTTACACTAGATTATATTATGGATGTGTTTTGCATCGAACTTGAAAGAAGTGTGTAGACAGAGAATGGAAAAAGATGGATTTCTAAAACATAGTCAACCACAATTTTCTAATCAATAGCAAAGATTAACAAAGTTAATCCCTAAGGTTTATGGACAGGCAACTGCCCCTTTTTCAATTGGTTAAAAATTAGGTAATTGATTTTGTGATGATGAAATGACAACCTCAAACATTACAACAATCATTTCCCAATGCCATGACTTCCGTGTCTATACAACATTCCTCTACCGAGTTGAGCCAAGTCATAATGGTTTACATAGTTGTGTTTGGTCAACAATAGAGTTGATAATAAATTTTTGCGGTAGCTATTTTTAACCGTAGAGTTGGTCAATAAGAGCTAATGCTCCCAACATCAATATAATAGCCAAATTCTAAAATAATCACCAATATTTAATCAGTGAAAATAATATGATTCAAGAGCAGAAATTAAATCACTCAAGTGGCATGTTATAAACCCATTGAAAATCTTGGTCACACACATTACAAGTAGTGATGCGTGTGTCTTGAGCGATCCTAAGGTGCTAATACCTTTTGACAAGGCTCAAGTAGCATGTGTCACTACTTTCTCTTTGAGTTGCCATGATAGAGAAAACATAAATTTAGGGCCCGGGGGTAAGTGCACTGAGATGGGGGGACAAAAGTTGGCAAAAAACATGATTTAGAAAAATCATATACTTAATCCTAAAAGCGTGTTCACACTTTTATTTTTAGGTTTGAAAGTCACCAAATTAAAAGCACATACACACTATAACATGTACCTATAAAAATGTGTACATGCTTTATAGCGCATACTGATTTCTATTGGTATGGATTTTGCAAGTTTTTAGCATGTAAGACAGTATGGGGCATATTTACTAAAATAAATGTTATTTATAAGAAATAATACTTTAAATTTATTTTAGTAAATATAAGAAATTAGAAACCACTTTACACCTTAGAACTAGTCTCATAACTCCATGAGTTACGGTTTAGAAGATAGTTTTCAAAATCCAATCTAATCGAGTGCTTGATTTTTTTTCAAGATTTTAGCATTGCACCTAAAGTTTTTAGGGTGTAAATTGTACAATTAATGTTTATTTTTGAAAGCATATAGTTGTTTTGTAGGTTTTGGGGCCTTCCAAATTGGTTGCTGATATTTGTAGGAGTTTTAGATGTGTCAAAATTAGATTTACAAACCTCACATATCAAAATATAATGACAATTTCTCAAAGATATTGACTCATGAATTTCCCCATGAATATAATTATGACTATATGACATGATTTGGATATAACCTAACCACTTTTGAGTTGATCAATCATTCGATTGATTTTATCAATAACATAATTTGGGGAGAAATTTTTATATGAACCTAATTACGACTATATGATGTGAATTGGGGCTTAATTGGCCCCAATTTCATCACATATTCAACCAATTATGGGTTTGATTCACTTAAGGATGTTATTTGGCCCAATTTGATCCATGTGAACCTAATTGTAACTATGTGATTTCAGATTAAATTGGCCCCAATTTTTCCAAATTGATTGAACCAATTACTCAATTAGTTCAAACAAAGATGCATTTGGCCTAATTTGATCATTATGACTATATAATGTAATTTGAGGCTCAATTTTATCACTTATTTAGCCAATTATTTGATTGGTTCAATCAAAGATATATTTTGGTTCAATTTTAGCCTATGAACCTAATTGCAACTATACAATATAATTTGGGTAGACCCACGAACTTAATTACAACTTTACAATATCAATTTTAGCCCCACTAACCAAATTGGTATTGTACAACATCAATTTTAGTTCCATGAAACTAATAACGATTGTACAATATCATTTGGTTGTTTATCCCTATAAACCTAATTGTAATTTGTACAATACCAATTTTAGCCCCATTAACCTAATTACTGATTGAATACATGATTGTAGTGATTCAATCTCTCTCATTAAATGACTCAAGTGATTCAATCATTGAGTAAGTTACTCAATTTTTGATGAAATTGGGGCCAATTTAGCCCAAAATTTTTGTAAAGTCATTGTTAAGTTCATAGAGTTAAAATTTGGCCTAAATTGCATCCATTCTTGAATGAGTCGAGTAGTTGATTCATTCAGTGATGAAATTGAAGCTAATTGGGCCTATACTTGTAATTAGGTTCATGGGGCTCTAATTGGCCTATATTACCTCTCTAAACGAACCAATTGACTAATTGGTTCAACCAAATGATGTAATTAAGGCCTATTAATCCCATTATCACATCATATAGTCCCAATTAGTTTAATGTGTGATGAAATTGAGGCTAATTGATTCCAAAATCATATCATATAGTTAAAATTAAGTTTACATGGTTGAAAGTGGCCCAAATTGTATCCCTTCTTGGTGAATTGAGTAATTTGTTTTAGTTGTGAAGAAATTTGAGTTAATTGAGCCCATATCACATCATATATTTATAAGTAGGTGTGTGAGGCACCAATCGGCCAATATCATCTCTCTAATTAGACTAATTGATTTAGTTCAAATAATGATGTAATTAGGACCTATTAATCACCAAATCACATTGTATAATCCCAATTAGTAGAATGTGTGATGTAATTGGGGCCAATTATGACCCAAATCGTATCGTATAGTCATAATTAGGTTACAAATGCTCAAATTATCCTAAATTGACTCTTTGGTTGAACCATTCAACTAATTATGCAATGTGTGATGCAATCGGTGCTAATGAAGATCAAAAGCATACCATATAGTCGCAATTAAGTTCATGTGGCTCAAATAGTCCCAAACCGAATCTCTTATTCAACGAATTGACTAATTGGTAGAAGCGGTGATGAAATTGACATCATATAGTCACAATCAGGTTTATGGTGTCATAATTGGCCTAAATTACTAGACTAGTTGAACTATTAGCTCAACTAGTGATGTAATTCGATCTATCGAGTGCTAAATCACATTGTATAGTTGTAATCAGTTTTACATGGATCAAATTGACCCAAATTTCCTCTCTAATTGAAGTAATAAACTAAGTGTGTAATTTTTATGCAATTAGGACCAATTTAGGTTAGAATAATATTGTATAATTGGAAATAATCTCACGAATCTCAAATTAGCCAAAACATTCTATCGAGTTTGACTAGTCAACAAATTGGTATAGTCCATGATGAAATTAGGTCTAATTGAGCCCCAAAACACATACTTCGGGGCTCTAGATGGTCCAAATTGATGGTGTGATCGGGTTAGAGATACGTAATTGTTATGTTTGTGGAGCCTATCTTCATGTTAGAGTGTGGTACACCTTCTATGTGTTACACTCGGGTATTTTTATGGTGGTCCCGCTCGCCGATGAGCGGGTCAAGGGGGTTCGAGGGTGAAGCCCTTGAAGCAAATTTTCATGGGTGGTTTATTAACCCATGGGTAATGGGTAACCGTTATGGGTTGTTTTTGGGCCCATGGTTTTTCGGTACCCATTGTTTTGATACCCACGGTTTTTTTTTTTTTGCCCATGGTTTTAATACCCTGAGCTTTTTGCCCATGGTTTTGATACCCACGGTTTTGTATCAAACTGCTTAAGCAATTGTCTATTTATATGGTCTTATGCATATAATACATAGATAAGCAAATGTATTGCAAATGTGTTTTGAATTCGGGTGTGAATTTTCAGAGAGTTTGTTGAGCATAGCTCCAAACGGATCTAGGTATTGTATTGAGAGAGTGGAGGCTTGTAATAAAATCTGAGCAAGTGATTCTTGGTGGACATAGCCCAAATTGGGTGAACCACGTTAAATCTTGTCTCTCTGTGTTGTGTTATTTATTCTACACTTTTATTTGAGATCTGTAATATTTTCTACATATTAGTTTCTACTATTACGATTCTGTAAGGGATTATTCCGCATATTTTATCTCTTATTTCCTAACAATTGGTATCAGAGCCTGGTTTGGTTTGCTGAAGTGTTGAATCGCAAGGAAAGTTTTTAGCTTGAGTGGGAGCTATGGCAGATGATGGAAGATCTAGGGTTGATAAATTCAACGGGCAGAATTTGAGTATTTGGAAGATGCAGATGGAAGATTACCTTTATCGAAGGATCTTTATACTCTGTTGTGCGAGAAGGTGAACAAACCCTCGAGCATGACAGAGATGTAGAATGGGATTTCTTTGGATAAGAAGGCATTTGGAACGATCCGGTTGTGTCTTGCATCTTCGGTATTATTTAATGTTTTAAAGGAAAAGACTACTGAAAAGAACCGATGGATGCATTAGGGAAGTTGTATGAAAAACCCTCGCCTCTAATAAGATATTTTTAATGAAAAAGTTGTTTAATATGAAGATGTCGAGAATAGTTTAGTAGCAAATCATTTAAATGATTTCATATGATTGTGAATACGCTAGCTTCGATTCTGATAGAATTTGATGAAGAAGTTAAGGCTTTATTAATTCTGTGCTCGTTACCTTAAACTTGGAATAACTCGTAATGGTGGTAAGCAACTCGGTTCCAGCTAACTCGAAGACAGTTTTCGGCTCTAATGGCAATGCTATATAAAGCGTGGTAAGGTTGTGCCTCCCATAGATTGAATTAACATAGAAATATCAGAATTCAAAGCTTTAAGATAGTATAGAAAAGCACCTTCTGCTGTTGGCCTGACTGCCACTGGAATCCTATCCCAAGACCTTTGAAATCTGAAGTTGAAATCAGTCAGCTGCTCGTTGGGGGCTCTCTTGATAGTTGTCAATTGTTCTAGTAGAGACAAATTGTCTCCCTTTTCTCCAAACTGCTCATGAAGTGCAATACACAGCTGATTCCAATTTGTGATAGAACCAGCTGTAAGGCTCCTGAACCATTGCAATGCCTTCCCTTTGAATGATGATGCCAGCAATTTGATAGCCACATCCATTTCATTTATCTCATGGATTACATGAGACGTTAGCAATGTCTTTTACATGATCACCAGGAGTGGTATGATTTTCTCCGGTGAAAAATGGAATGTTCTTCAATGCTGCGGTGGAACCGGATTACGTGCATTGAGGGCGAGTGGGATCTTTGCCGGTGAAATTGACAAAGGGATTTAGTGGTTGCGCCATTCTGATTGGTCGAAGGACTCTTGAATACTGAATGAAAGGCCGAGCAGGTGGAGGAGTTGAGAGAGTTCTATTTGGTGGAGATGGAGACCTTTGAATCCTTCTTCCTCTTTGCCTTCTTCTTGGAGATAATTGCAGGTATTCAAACAACACTTCTTCTTCTCCAACTCTTGACCTTGTGATTCTTCTCATAAGCTTTTAGGCCTGTACTGCTGAAACCAGTTGATCTTCTTCTTGGAGTCGCCAGATATGTGAATAATAGCTCTTTTCAAGCAAGAAAATTGCAGCAGATGCATATCAACTTTGCTGCAATAAAAATGAGACCTCTAGGTCCCACCGGGCGTGCCAAAACTGTTGATGCAAAATCACAGCACCCCTGGATGCAGATCAGGCTTCTAGGTTGATCACTCAGGCATCCAGTGTGATTGCACAACATTGAATCCTTTCTCCAGGTGTGGGACCTGTAAAATGAGAAAGGAATCTCCAGAGAAGGCTGGTTCCTATTCCTCTGTTCAGATGCACACGAAATATGCAAAGGGTTTTCTCAAAACCTAATCTAATCTGCCAAGGAGACAAGGTAAGAAGATGCATAAAATAAATCTAAGCTAATAGAGGTGATGCACCGAGGAATGAAGAACACCTATTTTGCCAGTGAACACAGACCATTCAAATGTGATATAAGATCATGCACAGATAACAAAACTTATAGTGAAAGACCAGGAGGATGCAAAATGAACACAGAGAGGGTTGAGAATCATCCACAGACATGTATTACTTGCTCCAAAGATTGATACAATACACTGCAGAATGCCAAGAGGCAGAGTCGTATTACAGTTTCAAATGAGAGGTTCAAACTCCACAAATTTGCACGATAGGAGAAGAAGGGAGGAGCAAAACAGAAAATGTTCGACCTCTTGAAAAGAAGCTCCTCTTTACAATATATAGAAAGAATGAGAGAGGAAAGAGAGAGGGGGAAGCCAAATCTACTCCAACCACCTCCAGGTTGCATTCAGTTCATCTCATTATGACAGAAGCGGCGGATCCTGGCAAAATGGCGGGCTGTCCAACAGAAGCGGCGAACTATCTACTGCATTAAAGTTGTTTGTTGAAGCATTACTTCTGCTTGTTATTTCGTGACAGAGGCGTTTCTTGATTTTATCTCTCCAAACTGAACCAAAATGCAAGATTGACCCCGGAATCGTGTAGAGAATTTTACCAGCTTTCCATTGATATAAAGAACGTGCAATCAGAGATCTGGATCGAAAGTTATGGCGATCCGAAGATTTAGGGCACAAAAGCAGCGAAAACGGATTTTTAAATTTCTTCCCGCTCTGCCACTGGATGACACGTGGCGAGTTCGATTCATTGAGCAACTCTCTCTCCTCCACCTCTCGGTGGGCTCTCTTTGAAATTTCCTTCAGGCCCTAGGTAGGACACGTGGTACTATCCCATTAGTTGGTGATCCTTCAAAACTCGCCCTTTGACTTTTTGACCATTTCCTTTGTGACACGTGTCATGATTTGGTTGGTTCTCGGCCCTTCGGGCCTTCAAGCGTCCACCGCGTCCATTTGTCCGGATGTCCCGGTCTTTGCTTGGGACAAAATCTTCCGGTTCGCCGATTCGGCCGGTTCACGTCCATTTGTCCCACTTGTCCACGTGCTTTACTGGGACAAATTCTTCCGGTCGCCTTGGATTCGGCCGATTCGCGTCCTCACGGCCCAGATGTCCCATTTGCCTCCGGACTGTTTGTTCTCATTTCGGCCGAACCACCGGTTCGCGTGCCGATGTACTTGTGTCCCGTTTGTCCCGGATGAAGTCTTGGGCAAATTTTTCCTTCTTTCGGCCGATTCGGGCGTTTCGCGTCCACGCGTACTGCGGGCCTAGATGTCCCTTTGCTTCACGGGCCGCTGGAGGCTTTTCGTCCGATCCGCGCCTAGATGTCCCAAATGTCCCGATTGCTCCTAAGACTAGGACTTAGCCATTTTCATGATTTTCTGTTTGATCTACTTGCCAGGCTGCAAAACTCGATGCATGTTATCGAAATTTACCCAGGGGGTGAAATTTTGACAACGAGAATGCTTTGACAATGGAAACTAGAGGGAGACAGAAGAATAGAGGAAACCGTGGAAAATCGAAAGATCGGGCAAGGTCAAAATCCAAGAGCAAGATTGTATGTTGGAACTGTGGAAAGTATGGGCATGCAAAGAAGGACTGTTGGGAGCTTTGGGACAAGAAGAAACAACAGGAAGAAAACAAGGAGGCAAATGTGGCATTGGGTAATGTATGCCAGGATGCTTTGATTATTTCTTTACATAATATTACTGAATCTTGGGTTTTAGATTCAGGGGCTTCTTTTCATGCTACTCCACATAGGCATTATTTTGTTGATTATGTTCGAGGATTTTTGGGCATGTTTTCTTGGTGATGATGAGCCTTGCAGTATAGTTGGAAAAGGTTACATTCGAGGTTAAGATGTAGAATGGGAATACATGGCTATTGAAGGATGTTAGACATGTGCCTACATTAAGGAGAATTTTGATATCGGCGAGGCATTGGGAAGTGATGGTTGTCTTGTGATATTTATAGTGACTCTTGGAAGCTTACTAAGGGTGCTCTTGTGGTGGCAAGAGGTAAGAAGGTTGGAACCTTGTATTTATCCACCGATAGTACTAATGATTGTAATCTTGTGGCTTCGGATGCGAGATACACCATTATGGCACTATAGGCTCGGTCATATAAGCCATAAGGGCATGGACATCATAAAGAAGAATTTGCTGGATATACAAAAAAAGGTTTGGAGTTACGTGAGGATTTGCGCATATATGGGAAACCGAAGTGAGTAAGGTTTCTCAAGGTTGGACCTACAAAGAAAGATAGTAAGTTAGAGCTGGTGCATTCTGATGTGTGGGGGCCGGCTCAGGTATCATCTCTTAGGGGTTCAAGTTATTATGTTACTTTTATTGATGATGCAACAAGGAAATTTTGGGTTTATTGTATTAGAAACAAATCTGATGTATTTGACACTTTTTTAAAATGGAAAGCCTTGGTAGAGAATGAAACAGGTCTTAAGCTAAAATATCTCAGGTCAGATAATGGAGGGGAGTATTACAGCAATGAATTTAATGATTACTGTTTTAAGAATGGAATCCGCAGGCAAAAGATGGTTCCGGGAACTCCGCTTGAGAAAGAGGTATCAAAAAGGATGAACAGAACAATAATGGAATGTGCTAGGAGCATGAGGTTACATGCAGGACTACCTCTTTCTTTTTGGGTAGAAGCGGTGAGCACAGTTGTGTACTTGATAAACAGAGGACCCTCAAGTGCCTTAGATGGAGGCATACCTGAGGAGGCTTGGTATGGTAAGAAAGTTGATTATTCATTTCGTAGAATCTTTGGATGTAATGTGTTTGTTCATATAGACAAGGATGATAGGACCAAGCTAGAGGCTAAATCAGAAAAATGTACTTTCATTGGTTATGGTGGTGATGACTTTGGATTTAAATGTTGGAGTATTAAGGACAAGAAAATCATTCGGTCTAGGGATGTGGTCTTTAATGAGAAAGTCGTGTATAAAATGCTTGATTCACGGGAAAACAACGAAGAATCCAAGAAAGAATATGCAGTGTAGAGGATCTTCCAAATGGGACAGTGACCCATGAATCAATTCAGGAACTAACTCAACAGGAACCCCAAACTCCTACAGTGAGGAGGTCTTCTAGGGTAAGAAAAGAACCTGAACGTTTTTCTCCTTCTCTTTATTATTTATTACTCACGGATAGTGGAAAACCAGAGAGATTTGATGAAGCAATGTAGGTAGATGCCAGTAAGAAGTGGGAGCAAGCCATGGATGAGGAGCATAAGTCTCTCATGGAGAACCAGACTTGGGATTTGGTGAAGCTATCGAAAGGCAAAAGAGCATTGCAGAACAAGTGGGTGTACAGAGTTAAAGATGAAGAAGGAGGAAAGAAAAGATATAAGGCTCGGTTGGTGGTCAAGGGTTTACACATAAACAAGGTATAGATTTTGATGAGATCTTTTCTGTAGTAAAAATGACTTCTATTAGAACTGTTCTTGGAATAGTAGTAGCAAAAGACTTGCACTTAGAACAGTTAGATGTAAAGACTACATTTCTCCATGGTGATTTGGAGGAGGAACTATATATGCAGCAACTAGAGGGCTATGAGGTCAAAGGTAAAGAGGAGATGGTGTGTAAACTGAAAAAGAGCTTGTATGGCTTGAAACAAGCTCCACGTCAATGGTATAAGAATTTTGATAGCTTCATGATGGAGCAAGGTTATATTAGATGTCATTCTGACCATTGCATGTATACAAAGAAATTTGAGGATGGAAGTTATATTATCTTGTGTTTGTATGTTGATGACATATTGGTTACAGGTAAAAACATGCAGGAAATAAAAGTACTCAAGAAACAACTAAGTGAATCCTTTGATATGAAGGATTTGGGGGCAGCCAGACAAATCCTTGGTATGAGGATAACTCGGGATAGGAAGGAACGGAAGCTAACTTTATCTCAGGAAGAGTACATTAAGAAGGTATTGGATAGGTTTAACATGTAGGATGCTAAACCGGTTGGGACTCCTTTGGCAGGCCATTTTAAGTTATCAAAGGAGCAAGTGTCCCAAGACGAGGAGAGCGGAAAGAAACCAGATGTCAAGGTACCTTACTCATCGGCGGTTAGCGGTTTGATGTATGCTTTATAGTGTGTACTAGGTACGATATTGTCCATGCGGTGGGAGGCTGTGAGTAGATTTATGAGTGATCTAGGTAAAGAGCATTGTGGCAGTAAAGTGGACCCTTGGTATTTGAGAGGGACCATGGGGATAGTTTTGTGCTACGAGTGGATCGAGACACCACTTTACGTGGTTATGTAGATCAGAGACATGGCTGGAGATGTAGAAGCAGGAGGAGCATGATAGGTTATATTTACACTTTGTAGGTGGGACAGCGGTGAGTTGGATTTCACGACTACGAAGTTGGTGGCTTTGTCGACCCACGGAGGTGAGTATGTTGTTGCCATAGAGGCAAGCAAAGAGATGATTTGGTTACAACAATTACTTGAGGAGTTGGGGCATAAGCGGGAGGAATGTAAGCTGCATAGTGATATTGAGTGCTATACACCTAGCTAAGAACTCGCTTTCCACTCGGGACGAAGCATATACGGTTGAGATATAACTTCATCAGACACTTTGGAGGAAGATAAGTTGAAGTTGGAGAAAATTCATACCAGTCGAGAATCTTGCAGACATGATGACCAAGGAGGTCACGAGGATAAACTAAAGCTATGTTCAGCTTTGGTTGGCCTTCGCGGATGACAGTGAAGGGTTGAGAAGCTTGCTCAGTGGAAATCAGTCTCCAAGTGGGAGATTGTTATGTTTGTGGAGCCTATTTTCATGTTAGAGTGTGGTACACCTTCTATGTGTTACACTCGGGTATTTTTACGGTGGTCCGCTCGCCGGTGGCGGAGTCAGGGGGTTGGGGCGAAGCAAGTAAATTTTCATGGGTGGTTTATTAACCCGTGGGTAATGGGTAACCGTTATGGGCTGTTTTTGGGACCATGGTTTTTCAAGTACCCATTGTTTTCATACCCACGGTTTTTTTGCCCATGGTTTTGATACCCACGATTTTGCCCATGGTTTTGATACCCACGGTTTTGTATCAAAGCTGCTTAAGCAATTGTTTATTTATATGGTCTTATGCATATGATACATAGATAAGCAAATGTATTGCGAGATGTGTTTTGAATTCAAGTGTGAATTCAGAGAGTTTGTTGAGCATAGCTCCAAACAAATGCAGGTATTGTATTGTGAGTGGAGGCTTGTAATAAAATCGAGCAAGTGATTCTTGGTGGATGTAGCCCAAAATTGGGTGAACCACATTAAATATTGTCTCTCTATGTTGTGTTATTTATTACGCACTTTTATTTGAGATATGTAATATTTTCTACATATTTGTTTCTCTTGTTGTGATTACGTAAGGGATTATTCCGCATATTTTATCTCTTATTTCCTAACATTAATTCCTATCGTGTTGCTTGAGAATAAACAATGAGATCAAAATGAACATATAGGTTTCTCTTGATTTTAAATCCTTAATGACATCTGTAAAGAATTCTCCTACTATCGAGACTCTTACAAAAAAATGAACTAAAATCCTAGATATATTATAATGATGTTTCTCTACGACCCTTGACAGGATTCACTTGTTTGGTTCGGCTTGGCTCTCTTCTTTGCTCTTCGCCACTCTACCCCCACAAATGGTGGACTTAATTCCTTTTATGTTTTATCGGGTTGTATATCTTTTTGCATTAGAAGTAATTTCATTAAGCTGCTCTGAGTTACTACATCATCTTCTACACGAGCTCCTACATCTATCATGCCGATTGGTTGAGGATAATTAGTCCTTTAGATATTGTCAAAGATCTAGCGGATAATTTGATGTTTGTCTATTGACCTTGTTTATTTTGGTGACACATGGTTGTGGGTAGTTTCTTTTCATAACTCTTTATCACTCCTCTAACATATTTTTTTGGTAAATCATGTTATCCATGCACCGTTAATTTGCATTCATTAGGAACTAACCTAAAAATATGTACTCAAGGCATATGATTGTACCATAGCATTGCACAAACATTACACGAAACACCACCATGCAAAACACTTTGCATTTCCCTCACAACTTCGTGTATACATTACGCAATCAACACACACTATGAAATTAAATCATTCCACAAAGTTTTGCACTGACCCCTATACACTCCTCACCATTGCCCAACTTATGTGTATTAGTTTCCTTTCTCATCGTCCTTGTATGCAGCCATACTTAGCCAAAATTTATAAAGTTATGCAAGATAGCCAATTCTCATGTGATGTTCTGCATCACAAATTACCTCTTGATAAAAAATAATCGAGTTGATTGGTTTATATAGTGTTTTAATTAGCAATATTAATCAAAAAACAAATCATAAAGTTCCAATTAGTTTCACATGTCTCAAATTAACCCATATTTTGTATCCTCTTAAACCAATCAACTAAATATGTAATGCATGATACAATTAGGGGGGCCAATTGAGTCGAAAATCACATCATATAGCCACAACTATGATTAGTGTCTCAAATCGACCTAAATTGACCCTCTAGTTCAAAACAATTGACTAATTGATATGTGCATTGATACATTAGGGTCAATTGAGCCCCAAATCACATTATATCTAGTCACAATTAATTTTATGATGCTCTAATGACCCGAATTGCCTCCCTAGTTGAACCAATTAACTAATTGTTTCAACAAGTGATGTAATTAGGGCATATTAAACACCAAATCACATTTTGTATTCATAATTGGTTTAATGTGTGATGTAATTAAATATAATTGATCCCCAAATCAAATCACATTATCGTAATTAAGTTCATAGGACTTAAATTGGCCAAATTACCTCTTTCGTTGAACTAATCAACCAAATGTGCAATGTGTGATGCAAGTGGGTCCAATTAAGGCCAAAAGCATATTGCATAGTCATCATAAATTTTAAGTTTGCAAGGCTTAAAGTGGACCAAATTTTTATATGATTGAATCAATCAACTAATTGGTGGACTCAATGATGTAATTGGGGACAATTAAGCCTCGGATCACACCATTTATAGTCACAATTTGGTTAAGAGGTTAAAATTGACCAAAATTACATATTTAATTGAGGAAACCCAATAATTGGTTTAATTAATGATGAAATTGGAGAAAATTAAACCCCAAATAACAACATATTGTCATAATTAGGTTAATAAGGATCAAATTGGCCCAAAATGCATCCTTGATTGAACTAATTGAGTAATTGGTTCAACTTAATAGTAAAATTGGGGCTAATTGACCACTAAAATAACCCCAAATCCTATAAAATGACAATATCACAATTAAGTTTAGAGGAAAATTTATGAGTCCATATCTTCAAAAATTTATCATTATATATGGGAGATGTGAGGTTTAAATCTAATTTTTACACATCCAAAACTCCTAAAAATGGAAACAAAATTCGAAAGGCCCCAAAACCTTCAAACTGAATATATGTTTTCCAAAAATTACATCCTAAAAGCTTTAGGTTCAATTTTGAAATCCTAAAAAATGGCTAAGTACTAACTAGATTGGATTTTGAAAAACCATCTTCTAAATCGTAACTCGTGGAGATATAAGACTAATTTTGTAAGGTGTATAGTAGTTATAATTTCTTATATTTAATAAAATTAATTTTTGATTGAAAATTCCACTTTTATTAATAAATAAGATATGAGACAACGCTAATATTACAAAAGGGTAGAAGATGTCACATGGTACATGTGATCATCTTTATTCTTTGAATATATCAATATTTCTTCCACAAAGACTAGCACAAACTTACTCAAGAAATCCCTAGATACATTATTCATTAAGTTCATGAAATCTACTAGAGTGATCCTCAATCCAAAAGATAAGACTATAAATTCATAGTGACCATTTCTAGTTTTGATTGTTGTCTTAGAATTGTATTCCTATTTAATTATCAATTGGTGATATCCATATCTCAAATCTATCTTGAAAAGACTATTGCCCCATTCATTTGATAAAAAATATCATTAATGTGAGGTAGTGAATACATGTTTTTGTTAGTCACCATATTCAACATCCTATACTCTATACATAGCTGAAGTGTGGCATCCTTCATTTTGACAAATATCACAGGATCTCCCCATGGTGATATACTTAGATGGATCAAACATTTAGTTAACATATCATGAATTTTTATATCAACTCATCCAAATTGGTTACAATCATTATGTAAGGTGCCTTGGAAATTGGTTTTAATCATAGAACTAAGTCAATTGAGAAATCAAATTCCCATTTCAAAGAAAGCCCATGAAACTACTCAAGAAATACATCTTAAAATTATTGCAAGAAAGGGTATCCTTCTAGGGTGTGTCCCTTTGTCTCATCAAGCTCATGTACATGCATTATACAAAGGATGCAACTCTTCTTTAATCTTTTTTAATTGCATTGCGGTGATCATCTCAATCTTATTTCTCTTTTGATCCCTTGGATTATAGTTAGGTTTCCAAATTCATCAAGATGCTCTACATTTTTTAAATATTCAACCTTAGTCTATTGTTGGCTTATCTAGTTCACTCCTAAAATGATTTCATATGAACCTAGAGGAGCTACCTAAAATTTTTCATAGTATGCGATAATAGGTGAGCATGAACAGATAATGATAACAACAATCACGCTACTTTGGACAAAGCATTGTAAAATATGTTGGTGGTATATTTCCTCGGTGTTTCCATAAACACAAGAGATAGGTCTCAGCTCATACAAAACTACCCATAACATGACTACAAAACAATAAAAACTGAATAGAAGATGATGACCTCAAGAGGAGAGGAGATACTCTATTGACCCCAACCTCATCTCCAAGGTTAGAAATAATAAAGACACATGTCTCCTACACTAGAGTGAATTTCGGCATAAGTTTAATGTGAATTCTCGTATACAATATTATGTACATCCCAGCAATAATTTGTTTCCTCATATGCATTATAAACCCAAATAGGGGGTTTATAAGATATTTGTTTAATGTAAAATTATATAATATGTTCACAAAATCCGTTCGATAACTTAATTTATATGTGGATAAAAGAGAGAATAAAATTCATTTATCAACTTCAACAAAATTTGGGTATGAGAATAGTCCCGATCACATATAACAAAAAAATCAACAATAGTTTGAAATTGAAAAAACCACTTAAAAATCTAGTTGCAAATGAAATCAAAATATGCATGACATCAATAATTGCCTTGATCATCTTGTATTTATGTTAATGAGTCTTGAATTATTTCTGATTCATATTTTCACCTCAACCCATAAGGACTAGAACTTTCACATAAAGGCATGACTTATCCACTTAAATAAGTGTTCCATAATTGTGTGTGTGTGTGTGTGTGTGTGTGTGTGTGTGTGTGTGTGTGTGTGTGTGTGTGTGTGTGTGTGTGTGTGTGTGTGTGTGTGTTGTGTGTGTGTGTGTGTGTGTGTGTGTGTGTGTGTGTGTGTGTGTGTGTGTGTGTGTGTGTGTGTGTGTGTGTGTGTGTGTGTGTGTGTGTGTGTGTGTGTGTGTGTGTGTGTGTGTGTGTGTGTGTGTGTGTGTGTGTGTGTGTGTGTGTTGAATTAGCTAAATAGCCAAAGAAATATGTAGAGTTTGAAAAACCAAATAAGGACCTAATTCCTAGCAATTAGTTGTATAGGAATAACAATTGAAACTAATCCTATTAACCCAAGAAGCTGGTTGTAAGAAAGTTCCTCACGTAACTAATCTCATAGATCTCATTTTATCATTTCTAGAATACATGATCGTGTATTCTAACTTCCACATATATTTTTGGATACTTCATTAGATAATCCAAAAGTAGATTGATGAAGGAAACCACGTAAAGTACTAGCGAGGAAAAATTATAATTTCGGATGAATATATATATATTTAGAGAGAGAGAGAGAGACAATCCAAATATAAGTCGAGAAGCAAGTATTATAGTCAAATGGGACAACAAGATCGGTGCATTTTTCTAATAGTAAGCTCTCTTTTTGAGAAACTAGCTTTCTCCACTCTCACAACAAGGTTTCTAGAGTAGAGAGAAAATAGTTAAATGTTCTATGGGTAAATAATAATAATAACACATAATATTCATTGATAGTAAAGGATCACGAAATCAAATTCCACAAAAGTAACTTTTACTTCATTTTGGATTCTACTGAAAAAAATTACCTTAATAAGAAATCCATCTCAAGTCATTTTAGTTTAATCAAAATATACTGTGAGACAAAGAAAAGAGTTGCTTTACCAAAAATCATGTTGCATGAATAATCACAATCGCAGTGTCAATATTTGAAACAATTTAAATTAAAATCTTTAAAAGTTAAAAGATTAAAACTAGATAGAAACCCTTTCACAGGAAAACATAGACCTGAATCTAAAATCCTTAGCAAAGGATAAATCTTTTTGAATCATCCTTACTGCTTAGTACAAGCTCCTCTATTAGGTTCAATTTAACTCCTCATGTCTGCCCAAAATGACCCTCGAATAATTTGGTAGAGCTTCCACAAGAAAAATACAAAAATAGTAAGATTATATGCCTGATAATATTTGAGATGATGATTTAATGTACATAAATAGAGAAGGTACATATAAGCAATGTAATGATCTCCTACAAAGTAGGATTCAACACCTACATAGTTAACCACTCATAATAGCATGATTAGTTGCATTCTAACTATAGAATGTAACTTACCCAAGAATCTCTCTCACACCTCATTATTTTAAGAAACTATTACAACATGTAATATGAGTTGTTATTACAAATCATTACACCACATGCACAACATGTGAACACTAAATAGATATTTCTAACACCTCAACAATTTATAATACTTCCACATTGACTATTAATCACTACTTTCTAAAAAAAAACTTCATCATGCCCAAAATAAAAACCAACACTCTTAGAATAGAATAATTTCTATAAATAATTCCCAAATTATTTTTTTCCAAATAACACAACTCTTCCCAATAAAACTCCCCAAAATATGTAATAAGCATAATAATAAAAACCCGAGATCCTCAAACTAAGGTAACCACCACAAGCGCATCCCGAGGATGTGGGTCAAGTTCTCTGATAGTGGTGATAGTGGTCTACATGATGTTCCTCAAGTCACGCTCAAAGTGGAGCTTATTACAAATGATGTTTAAGTGTTGATTTCATGCGACTAAAGTTGCATAACCATAACAAAATCATGATGTCCTCCATTGCTTGTCAAATCCATAATTATACCCCAAAATTTGGATTCTAAAACATAGTCAACCATGAGCATGTTAATCAATAGCAAGGATTTAGCAATGATAATCCCTAAGGTTTATGGGAAGTCAACCGACCCTATTCAAATGGTCAAAAATCAAGTGACCAATTTCGTAATGATTAAATGAAAACTTCAAACATTACAAAAGTCATGTCCCGATGTCATGGAAATCATGTGTATACAACATTCCTCTACTAAAGTGAGTCAAGTCATAAAATTTGACATAGCTATGTTTGGTCAATAATAGAGTTGACGATAAAAGCTTGTGGTAGCTATTTTTAACCGTAAACTTGGTCGATAAGAGATAATGTTTCCAACATTAATATAATAACCAAATGCTTAAAGTATTCATTAATATGTAATTGGTGAAAAAATAGGATTCAAGAGCATAAATTAAATCTCTCAAGTGGCATTTTATAAACCATTTAAAACTTGTCCATGCACACTCTGGCGATGTGGATGTCTTGGGATATCTGAGGGGCTAATGCCTCTCGACACATCCCAAGTAGTGTGCATTACTACTTTGGCTATACAAACTACTTTGTGATAGAGAAAATAAAAATTTAGGGAGTAAATAAACTCCAACACATCCAAAATAGTCATAATAGAGTCTGACAAACACCACATGATGTTTTTAAATGCACGTATATAAATGCAATTGGAACAAGCAAGAAAAATCTATTATGTATATGTGATGCTCCTCATATACCTCCATATACAATGATGTTCACACCAATCTACAACCTTCTTCCCGATGATATCCTCCCTCTAGGCGCACCCGATCTCGTGAGGGTACTTGTTTCCCGCATCCAAAACTCATGAAAGCGCAAGTCGTAGTACCTTCACAAATGTCAAAACCTTAACAATTGAATTTTAAAAATTAAATTTATTAAGTCATCAAATGAAATATATCTTGAGCATATCAATATGAACTTAAATCATATTCCTATATTTAATCATAAAGATTAAACATATGCAATTTCCTCCATATATGATAAATACATAAACTGAAAGTTGAAATCATAATAATTAAGCCAATTATTCAAATTAAATTATTTTCTTGTCAACAAATAAATTATGGGTTGTGAAAAAATTGCACAACTAAACCTTTCACAAGTAATCTAGAAATAACCTTGGTAATGAATAATCTACTTTCCTCGATGACTAATTCTCTAACGTTGTTACATCAATGACCTCTTTGAGCTCAAATTGAATTTTGACAGGGTTGCGAAAGGAAACCCTAGTATATCGAGGGCGGGGTGCGTTATCAGGGATGAATTTGGTGCTTTAGTGATTGTCGGTTCCTTTCCATTGAAAGATGGGTCATGCAATGAGGCCGAAGCTCAGGCCCTTCTTGAAGGGGTCAAAATCGTTGTGAATGTTGGTTGCTCTGCTTTAGCCATTGAAGGTGACTCTCAGGTGATTATTAGTGGGGTTCAGAGAGGTAAAGCCCTTGCTTGGAATTTGGATTTTTACCTCCAAAATATTTTATATTGGCTTGGCAAAATCCCTTCTTGGAGCATCTCCACAATTTAGGGAGGCTAATTTGGCGGCAGATTTTTAGCAAACCAAGGTATTGCTAAGAAGGACAACGCCATTATTTCCAGGCACGCCAATTCGTGGGAGGGGTTGGATGACATCCTTTTAAAGGATGGTGGGGGTAGTTAATTGCCTTCATTCCACCACCTCTTCTTTCTGTTTGTGCCCTTTCATGTCGTGGGTGTTGGTTTCGCACAGGTTCCATGGATTCACCTCCCCTTCCATCCTTGTTTGTCCATAGTGATCGCGGGACATGGCCTTTATCCATTTGCATTTTGAAAGCCCGCCTCAATTCTATATTTTGTGTGGAGTGTGTTGTGATGGGCAAGGCCATTCATCATGTAATTGGAGCAGAGTATTTGGGTGTCTCTGTTCATGCAAGGGTGAATAGGGAAGTCTCTTCTTGGTTTCTCACTCGTCTTCTGTTGGTTCGCGAGAAACAAGGAGGAGTCGTTATTGATTTCAACGTTTCATTAAGTTGTAGTTTTGGGTTCGTCGGAAAAGGCCCTTGAGGGTGTGAATTTTGTCCCCCTATTCAGGTGGCTGGGGATGAGGACCTTATGCTAGAGGAGGCTCGTCGTGTTATCACCGCTCTCTCGGTTAGGAACACTGAGCTCATGAAATTTACTTCTGAGATGCATGGCGCTTGTGCGGATGGTTTTCTTGTTGGTTATAGGCTCAAAAAGTTGGACATCCCTGGTTTGCCACTGTGTTGGTGGGCGCTGAAATGGCCGATCTTTTCGGCGGCGTGTTGGCTTCACCTATAACTATCTACTTCGGAGGGCTCGTGAAGGGGTGGCAGTTGGTGGGCTTCGTCGTTCGACTCGCTCTAGTTCTCAGCTTCGGGTTTCGGCCTCTAGTGGTGCTTCTTAGCATTTGTTTCGGTGGGTCCTTGGTTCATGGTTTTTCTGGTTGGTTCCTTGCTTGGTGGGGGCCTCTTTTGTTCACTATTTTTGGCTTTTCGGTCTCTTACGTGCATGCGAGTCGTGTCTTATTATGCGCTTTCTTGGTTTTTGTTGTGGGTTGGTTTGGTTTCATCTTTCATTGTACGAGTTCATAGCTCCTTGTAAAAGCGTTTATCAATAAAAAAACTAAAAAAATGACCTCTTTGAGCTCAACCTATAAAACATACAAATTTTCACCTAAAACACTCTTACAATAGCCTTATGAATATTAGAGCTACATAACACATAAACTACCATATTGACCATATGGAGGACTCAAAGATACACTACATCATAAGATAATTTTTTCAATTTGGATGGTAAAACACTCACTCATCACAAATGGCATCGATATTTGTGTTGATAGATCCGAGGACCTTCACTTGAGCATACATTTATGTGTTAATAAAATTACACCATAAGCATAATTGATCAAATCGGGGTTTTAGGGAAGGACACTTTCTTGTCACTTACTGATGAATTTTGAAAAAGTGGGTGAAGTTTTAGAGCCTTGAAGGCGGACGAAGATGGTAGTTAAATCATTTCACAAAATCTAATAGTTTTCATAACCATACTAGTATGATTTTGGTTGTGCCATTATTAAATAAAGCTGATATAATTCTCGTCAAGATTATTTGTTTTAGCTTATAGTTGTTAGTTTGGTTAGCCTTTTTGTTTGATTTGTTCCTTGATCTCGTTTTATGAAACTTGTCTCCCATATTATAATATATATAAAAATCACTCAAAAACCAACTCTTGTGAATTTCTTAATTTTGCATAATACTCATTTATGTAAATAAATTTGATTTGTTGAATTATAATATTGTTTTAGCTTGATTGCAATGTAATATGGTTAATTTTAATGTAATGTAAATGTAAAATCATCTTACACATTTATAAGGGAAACACATTAGAAAAAGCTAAAACAACAAAACATGCACTAACAAAAATAATCTAAGTCAATAATTGATAAACATCTAAATACACTATGACAATGCAAAAGATTATAACAAACAAGAGTACGCGGCGGTTAGTCCTTGCATTTGTATTGTAAATTGTGTCAATGATTGAATTGTAGGTAATAACACTAGTGTGGTGTGCTAACTATAGTTCATATAATTTAAGGTTTAAATTTGACGGTGTTTACATTTTTTTGTGTTTAACAATAAAAACTTGCAAATTTTGAAATAAGAGTCTAGTCCCACTTACATATTTAACATATAATCATTAGTTTTTATTTGGAATTATATACAAATTGAATTGATATGCATAAATATATATCAAAAATCATTAAAATAAATGAACATTATCTTTTATATTCAAGTCAAATTATAATAGTAAACATATATACATGTAGAAAACATAAAAAATATATATAGTAACCAAAAAAACAGCTTATAACATTAAAAAAACTACAAATATAAAATGTTTTTCAAAACTTAATTTTCAATAGTAATATATAAAATTACAACCTGCATTTTAAATTATAAAAATAATTTGATCCATGTCTTTTACTTTGATTTAATTACTGATTTTTAAGAATTTGTCAAAGACACATTTATACCACTTAATATATTATATATATGTCTTTGAAAATATATATTATTATAATATTTAAAATAGAAAAATAAATCATATTCTAACTTTTTCCCTTAAATATTAAATTAAAAATTAAAAACTTTATCAACATAAAAAACAAAAAACAAAAAAATTGAATTAATTGAAAATGCTTGTATTGAGTGAAATTTACACCTACCTTTGACATGAACTAATAATCTACAAATATCTATGAGCGACAAAAGTGCATCAATAAATCTTGAAAAATAATGAAAAAAGATGGAAGTGAAGAACGAAATATGCATCACACAAATTAACTTTAAACTAAAGCCAAATAAGATAAATTCAAAATACATTCATCAAAGCTTGACCATTGTGTAAGAATTGATTTTTGTGAACAGATAATTAATAATATCTTATTAAAAAAACATTTGTAATAAATACTAGGAATACATTATTGTTCAATGTACATGGATGATTTTATGACGTGGCGTGTTAATTGGATAGGGAAGCTTCCCCGCATGGGGTCATTTATCATTGAGTATGGGCTTTGCAAAATCATTGAAGAAAAGGAAGGTGGTTTGTGAGGTGGATAAAGAAAGATATATTGTGACGTGGGTGAAAAGTGAGTGGTGGAAATGGGTCCATGCCAACCCAATTTTTCTCATAACCATTAAATGGCAGACATGACCTAATACATGTATGATTTGAGTGTTTTTTAATTTGTGGATAATCTATTTAATTAGGTGTTATTGGTGTGTTTGTCGTGTTTCAATGGGTTTTCTCGAGCACCCATGTATTCATGAGACACGAATACTAGTTAATATGTATTATTTTAGAGTGTTTTTATCTCTAGATAATTTATTTAAATTAGGTGGTTTTGACGTGTTTGTCGTGTTCATTTCTATTTTTTAGATTGTTTTCTCTATCTTTTCTCATTTTATTTGGATCTATAAGTAAATTGTTAGGAGCACCCAAGTGTTTATAGGTCTCTCTCGAGCATCCATGTATTCCAAGACTTTTCTCTCATGGTAGTTAAGTTAGGATGCACTCATCCCCTTTGTCCCATCTTTTTCACTTTTCGAACATTTGGCATTGATTTCGCACGGGGATAGTTTTATAGGCATTGTTAGTCATTTAAAGCTAAACACATAGACAACATATAATACTCATTCATAGAGAATCATTAGGCACTCGTAATTATTCTATGGAAATCAAGCAATCATTAAAGGATTTATTATCATCAGCGTTAATATTTATTGTAGAGAAATTTTGGCACACGATAGAAGATTTTTATATCATTGGAGTTGTTTTCAATTATGCAATTTACAATTTTCGATATATTGTTAGTGTTTAGGGTGGATAATTAGGTGATACTTTAAAATCTAGCTAACCCTCAACACAATCCCAAACATTATTTGTTTCCTTAAGTTTCAAATATTGTTTCTAAACTAAGCAAACGAGAGAGAGAGATTGTTTTACAAGTTGTAGGATTCACAACACTAAGATAAAAGACAAGGGATTAAAGATATAGTTTAGGCAAGCAAATTTGTAAATTATATTCCAATACTTTCTATCAATTTAGTGCACATGGCGTTTTATACATATTTGCAGTGCACGCAAAAATTTCATACTTCTATCCCTAATTAGTATCATATTTATGGGAAAGATCGTCGTCACTTTTGGGGACACATTTCTAAATTCGAGAATTAGAAGAGTGTCACTAAATCTCGTGATATTCATGATACTCCTCTAAACCTTGTGTGAATGCCCAACTTCTAGAATTAGAAAACAACAATTAGACATTATTATTGTTTTGTATATATTTGTTATGTAAATAGATTATTTTTGTTATTATAGCATGGAAAGTGGTTTTGCACCAATAAATATAATAAACTAACCACAACACATTGCAACAAGGAAAAAATTAGTGGTGAATCTTTGTTAATTCATGAATATTTGGGATTTTGAAATTTAGATTTGACAAATTTTGAGGAGTCAGCTTGCTTGCTATTTCACCTAAATTTTATGGCTACAAGTTACTATTTTGGGTTGGTTCTTTAAGCGTTTACACTAATAGCCGATTGTTTATATTCAAATAACCATTACCAGGATAAAGAAATTTTTCACATTCACCTTCGTGTGTGTGTGTGTGTGTGTGTGTGTGTGTGTGTGTGTGTGTGTGTGTGTGTGTGTGTGTGTGTGTATGTGTGTAATACTAATTACAATTCCGATATTAAACATCAAATTCCACTATCAATTCATACACATCATGTTGTCGATTAGCATACATCATACTACCGGACCGATAGCATACAACATTCTACCGGTTGACAACATGTCAAATAATTATGCTGTCGTGTAAAACTTATTTCCTTTCGATTCGTTATGATTTTGAAATTCATTTTCACACATTCACCAAGTAATATCTACAATTTTTTAGAAGGGGATTCAAATTTTCTCCTACATTGCAATCAATTCTAAACAAATAATAATCAATGAATTATACCTAGTGGCATAAATAAAATATACTAGAGCACTTAAGATTGTTCTTTAGGAACTTAGTCTTGTGGTAGTTATAAGCTTTTGGTCCTGGAACCGGTTTTGCAACTTTGTTTCATATTGAGCTTTAGTAAGCTATGTTTTGTTTTTATATTCAATGTCATGAAAAATACGAGATAAAATTGTAGAATTATCTAGTTTATAGCATTGTAAAAGGGTTTGGACCCTTTCAAAAACCAACTTTTACCCATTAATCAAAAGTAAATGTATATAGCACATGAAAACTAGATAACTAAATTTTTATAGATAAACAAGATTTTTAGGATAAGATCAATTTATTGTCAACACAGGGATATTCAGCTATAACCAAAAACATGAAAAAATTCCATATCCCAATGTAAAATGGACCCAAAAAGAATGGGGAAAATAATCAAGCTTGATTAGATACGTCTGAAGTACAAAAATGGCTCTAACAAAATCATAGAAGTATGAAACAGATCATTTTAATAATTAAACAAAGAGTTGTTGAATGTGATTAGCTTGTTTTAGCTCTACAAAACTCACTCATTTTTCAATATTTACACCTTGCAGAAGACACATACAAGTACCGAACTCCTCATGGCTTGAAGAATTTTATAATCTTCACTTAATGCAAGTTGGCAAGCAACCCGAGTGTATGCGAGTATCCTAACCCCTATCTTTTTAAATGGATGCAAACGAGTAGTGAATTTCAATACAGTATCTAAATTTTTGAATTCTTCTTTTTGCATGGGGATGCACTTAAAGAAAAATTCCTCTCTTATAAATTCAATGTTACTTTTATGCAAATTAAAATTTATGCATTATGTGATTTCCATAAATGCACTAACTCACTCATGTATGTATAGACTTATTGAGTTCAAACTAGGACCCTATTAGCACACAATAAAATACGTAATAAAGGCTGATAAAGATGATAAAAAGAATGCAAAACCACGGGGAAAACATAAGTGAGGGTCAAAGGGGCTCAAAAGGTAGAATCCAAAACTTTATAAATATAGATTTAAAAGACTAGATCTATACAAGTACATGTTTGAAAGACCATAACCATGTTGGAAGCACAAAGGATCGAGGGGGTGAATCGGTCCTTTAGTTAATTTTTACCAAACCATGTGTTTATCAATTATATTGTTCATACAACATTCATAACCATGTGTGCTTATTAAGATATGCAACATCAACCACAAGAGCAAGAAACAAAGTACTCAACACAAGAACACCATATGTAAGTGGGAAACCCTCATGGGGAAGAAAACCCACTAAAACTATGATTATATTACACAAAGCAAAGTGATTTAGTGAAGCACCAACTTCATGAGGAGCATCAACTCCTAGTTTAGTAGAGCACCAACCCCTAATTTAGTGAAGCACCAACTCCACAAGGAGGCTATAACCCACTATGATGACCAAGCGCCAACTCAACCACCTGAATATGTTTTTATCTCGATAAATCTACTCCCATGCTTGTTGGAGATCACTTATTTAGCTCATAAACCCTAGGTTTTCAATCTTGCTCTTTCTTTTTCCTTCTCAATTTGTCTTGCCTCTAAAAACTTGATCTCATGTTTTCATATCTTCCTTAATATGAAACACATTTGATCTGACCTCAAATCATGCCTTTGTACCTGTAAATAACTCTCCTCTAGGTCGCACTACTCCCCCATGCAAGACTAGCTCTCAAAATGAGCTAAAACATCACTTTTATATGCAAATCAACTCACTAACCCAAAGGAGGTCGGTCCCTCATGAAAAATTTGACCCATACACCTTCATTACATTCAAATAACATCATTACAATGGTCACATATGACCCAAGTAGGTCGGCCTAGCTAAAAACTTCATTACATGTGCCAAAAATGGCTCAAAACCCCATCAAGCACAAAGTTAAAAATACCCTTATATCAAATCAATACATAGTCATGACCCATAACCCATTAAATATAAATTTACATTCATACATGGTCATACATTTATCTCAACCAATAAAATTATTTCATTTAATGGGCCTAGTACACTTTGTATTTCTCAAAATTGTTGTTTCTTACACCCTTCAGGACCCTGGAAACTTCATTATGCCACGAACCAAACTATGACATGTGACCACTAAATGGAAATGGAAGAACCTTTGGAACACTTATAAGTAAGCTATAATCCTTGAATCAATCACCTACCACTTTTTCTTCACCAAAACATCCTGCCAAAAAATATGTCTCAAAGGTTAGCTCATAAAAATATTTACATGAACATTAAATACCTCAAAATGGATTAATTGGATTCCCAATTCTACCCATTGAAATCCTTAGCCCCTGGTCATATGGTATGGTCATATGAGGGCTTAAAGATTGTGATTCCTACTAGTAGGTGCTTAAATCCAGCCCCCTTTCATTTTATTTGTGTGGTGAAGGCAAGAGCATTTTATTCTATTTTAGTGGAAACTAAAATAAATAGTAGAGCATAATATTGAAAACCTTGTATCTTTTGATCGGTAACTCGGTTTTGAGTGCCGTTTTTTGCAAAAGTGCGTAGTTTTTTATGCTCTTTCCATTGGAAATATTTATTTTGAGAATTGCACTATAATTATAAAGTTCCATATTGTAACATGCACTCATTATAAAGTGCCAAAATCCTGGGGGCTCTTGTTGCATTGCTTGGGGTCTTGTTGCATTACTTGGTTCTTCCATTTCTTTTGGTGATTTTTTTAAGATGGCATCTACTTCTACATTAACTCATGTTGAGCCATTAACAACACATAATTACCACACATGGAAACCAAGAATGGAAACAATAATTAAGCAGAAAGGATTATGGGCTTTAACTTCTAAAGAACAACCAATGTTCACTAGAGAATATGAGAAATTTCAGTACCAGTGCAAATTTGATGAGTGTATGGGTTTGATAGGAACTTATGTAAGTGACAGTATTTTATTTCATTTGGAAAAGTGTGACTCTCCTTTCAAAATATGGGAGAAATTGGAGGATTTATTTAGTAAGGTGGATCATATGAGAGCTATGCAACTTGAAATTGAGATCACCTCTCTTAATCCTGAAGATTTTCCAACAATTATAGACTATCTTACCAAGTTCAAGCATTTGTTAACACAGTTGAAGGGGAGTGGAAGAGATAAGAAAGATGAAGAGTGTGTTTACTTGATTCTATCCAAGTTGAGAGGACCATTCCAAATTTTTGCTTCTACCTTTTTCTCTAGCATGGACGCCTTAGGTGACACCTTCAAAATGCCTAACTTAGAAATATTTTGTGAAAGACTTACTAGGGAAGAATCCAAATTATCTCACCTTGAGTCTTCCACCTCTCAAAAGACATTAGTTGCATCTAATCTTAAGGGCAAGGAAAACCAAACAGTAAAACCAAATCCACGCCTTCTCCATCTCAAAATGCTCCTAAACCCAAAGAAAACAACTCAAAACCCAAGGAGTCTTCTAAATCCAAGAATAAGTCTAACCGTTCATGCTCTTTTTGTGGGGGTAGTAATCATGAAGAAAATAGGTGTTATAAGCGATGCAAGCCTTAGAGGATGCAGTCAAGAAACACAAAATTTCTATCTCAACTCCACCTCCTTCTAATCGGCATGGAAAAGCACTTAATGTTGTTGGAAGATCTCGAGTCACCACTAGAGACAATTGGGTTATAGATTCTTGTGCTTCTCATCACATGACAGATCTTGGGCTATTGCATTATTTCCTTAGTTTGCAGATTTCTCGAGGCAGATTCGAGGGATTCATTTGTGTCGGCAAAAATACACCCATGATCTTCTTAGGCTCTTTGATATGGCTGATTGCAAGCCAAGTCCATCTCCTTTTCATGTCTGGGGTTACTCTTACATCCACATCTACCACACCACTTTGTGATCCTAAAGTGTATAGGCGAGTTGGTTGGGAGTCTCATGTATTTGACCCATACTCACCACGATATTTCATTTGCGGTAGGGCTTATATCTCGGTTTGCACATTCTCCTCATAGTAGTCAGCGGTGATAAAAGAATTTTGCGCTATTTGCATGGCACTTCCCACTTTGGCCTACACTACACTAGGGGCTTTACTTAGTTGGTTGGGTATACTGAGATTGATTGGGCGGAGTTATTGATGTGGGCGTTCCACTTGTGGCTATCTTTTTGTCTTGGTTCTTCTCCGATTCTTCTTGGCGTGTAAAAGCAACAAAGCTATTGCACTTTCATCTTCAGAGGCAGAGTACAGGGCAGCAGTTACAACGAGTCAGTAGATTCTTTGGCTTCACCAGTTATTGACAGAGTTTGGATTCCCACAGGATTCACCGATTGTACTTTGGTGTGACAACCAAAGTGCAATTCACATTTCGTAACCCAATTGAGCACCAACGGACCAAGCATATCGAGATACACATCCACTTCATTCGGCAGCACATTCAGGATGGAGTTCTTTGCTTGGAGTACCTTCCAACTCAGACGGAGTTGCTAGACATCTTTACGAAGCCTTTTGCATCACCTCGCTACCTTGAGTTGCGTGGAATGCTTGGGGTTTCGGAAGTTGTTCTTGGGGGTGTTCGTGAGAACATCTTCCTTCTTCTTCTTCTTTCTCTTTCCTTATAGTAGGATTCTTTCCTTCTTTTGGTTCGAGATTTCTTCATGGATATATTGTACATGAGTACCTCATCAGGCCTAGTTGCGGGACTCATACTGTGGACATGCCACTTCTATTTTGGCCCCTAGCTTCACTTGAGGGGGGGTGTTAGAGTAGGTATTTACCTTAGCTCATGTTCACCTAGGTATATTATTTACCTTTATTGTATTTATTCTCACCCACTTATGTGTGTGGATATTTCTTTTTATTTATTTAGATATTAGGAGATATTATCTAGTTGTTAAGTATAGTTCTTTCCTTGATCTATGGTATTGACTAGTTCTTTCCTAGATCTATGGTATTGACTAGATCCTTGATGTCTAGTTCTCTCATAAATCTATGGACTTGACTAGTTCTTTTATGACTAGTTCTTTCCATGATTTATGGTTTGATCTACGACCTTGACTGGTTCTTAGATTGTTATTCCTTGCCTATATAAGCAAGGCCCATTCTCATTGTATTTCATTGAGTTCCATAATAATATATGATATTGTTGCTCATTTGTTTGCAAAGGTTTTGTGTAAAGTTATTCTAGCAAATTGCTTTCATCTTATTGATCGTGGTGTTTGATTAGCATTTGTGTTCTTGGCTTGGTACGATCTGGTTATCGTTCCTTTTAAAACATGCACCAAAACACATCCTTTTTGCTTTGAAAAAAATATTTCCATCCAAATAATAACCTATAAACCATATAAATAACCTCATCATGAGGAAAAACTCATATCACTGGAAATATATTTGAATCCTCTTTCGAAACATTTTTAATTACCTCAAAATTCAACATGTAGCTCAAGATATAGCCATTTCTTCGAACACTTTGCTTTTAAGGTCTCAAAATTGCCCTTTGACCAGTCAACCTAAATGGACATCAAATGACCATGTACCTGAATTTAAATGTCTTGAAATCTCCATTTTAATCAATATCAGCTCACATACATCATGCACCATCAATTTTTCATGCTACTCCTTTGGACAACCTTGTCCCAAAACCTTCTTCTTTAGAAACTGACCTGTTTGGGTGGGGCCCACTCATCACCATGATTTCAACCATACATTTTTGTAAATTTAATATATTCCTCTACAACATAGAATCATAAATTTTTATGAATATATCAAAATTGGTTCACTATACCTCTTCTTTTGCAGACTGCTCCTAGCTAGGGTTTTAGACCACTTTCCCTTCTTAACATTCGTTCATAAAACCATGACAATCAAATGACCTGATTTTCTTTTTAAAACTTTATAAACCAATAATATAAGCATCCATAAAATCCACAAGGTTCCATGAAAAACACGTAATTCATAATGAGCATCAGAAGTTCAAATTCGAAAGCTGGATTTTCACTTATTCTTGACCTTGTCTCACATAAACTTTCATAACTTGCAAAATTCACATCTTAATGACCTGATATTTTTCTCAAAGGACCATTACACATCACTCCAAGATCTCCAATCATCATAATATCAATACCATACCTCAAAATCTCTAGCCTATCTCATTTTCATAGCTTCACCTTAGGGATTCTCACTATAAAAGCTAGGGTCAATTGAAAGAATGCAATAAATCATCATAAAACCTCTGAAAATGACCCAAACATACATAATATACCATGATATACCTGAATTCAAGATTCCATGAGCTCATATAGCTCCAAATCACATTGTCACACCTCCAAGCTACCATACATGTTCCCAATGAGCACTTGTAACATAGTCAAACACATGTATCTACATCATGCGCCTATTGTGAGCGCCTAAAACATCTCAAAAAATTATATCCATCATTTCAACATTCTTCTCAATCATTGAAGAATCTCCTACTTTCATGCAACATCACCTAGGCACTTGAATAGGCTTGCAAAAGCAAGCACACCTCACTGAATCTCATTGTACCAACACAAACACATCTAAATCATCATGTTAGCATCATGTACATCATCATAAGACCCTAATACATCATTCACTTTTTCATTAATTTGGTTTTCATCAATGACAACACCTAATAGGACCACATGCCAACAAACCATATATGGATAGATTTGGAAAAATAGAACCATATATAGATGTGTTTAGAAACTAGGAGAGTAGGCGAGAAAGGAGGAAACAAAAGAAAGGAAAAATAGGGAAGAAATGAGAGGAATGAAAAGTTAGTAAGAGGAACACAAAGTTGAGAAGAATAAGACAACATCAAATTTTGAATGGCACAAGCACCACGTCTAACAATACCCTTACTTGGACCAATGATTGTTAAACACATAAACACACTAGTACCATATAAGGTAACTAGTCCCACACCAAAATTAGGTGTATACATTGTTGGAAAGGTGTTGTGGAAAATTTTCATGTTTTGTATTCTAATGGGTTTGCGACTTTCTTAAACCCCAAAATATTTAACCCTTCTCGATGGAGGAGATGGTGGTGGTAACCCCTTTAGAGGTTCGTTCCAATGATATGATTTTTTCAAGTTTCTATATGTATTTTAGGGCACGAATAGGAGGTTTTATCCCATTCTATATTATGGGTGGTATCATAAATAATTTTTTTATGGGAAACTATAATGGGTTGTATTCTTTTCTCATGGCTTTGGTACCCAAGGTATCATAAGAACACCGAGGCACTCACCTATTAATGTGGCTATATATACTCAAACATGCTTTAGGAAAGGCATAACTTTGAATAATGTTATCATATTGTAAACAAATGAGTTAACACAATAATGAAGAAGGTTATTGTCTTGGGTTTTTATTCAAAACAGTTTTACCACGTGAAATATTGTGTATTGTGTGATTTTGTGTATATGCCAATTTTCCTATTCAAATTTAGTGTAAATATTTTGTTACTAATGTTATTGTTATATGATTTATTGGATCATTTCTCTTCATTTGGCATCAAACTAGATTTTACCTTTGTTATAAGGGTTAACATTTATTTCCCTCGATCAATGTTTTCTTGAGTAGGAGTTGTATATGTAAGAATATGTGTGGGAAAATGATGGGAAACAAAAGGATAGAGATTAACAAATTTAGTGGAAAATATTTCAATTTTTGAAATATCAAGATGGAATATCTCCTTATAGATATAGATATTTGGATTATTGAATTATATGTACAACTTATGGTTATGAAGGGAAATAATGGAAACATGAGAATGGGAAGGTAAACAATTCAATTAGATTTTGTTTGTTAGATTAAGTCATGTTAAATGTATCGATAGAAGCCATGACTAAGAAACCATGAGATATGTTGGGGTTTTTATATCAAACAAATTCTATAGTAAATAAATGATTTTTCTAAATTAATGTATATTCATTAAGGATGAATGATGTTGATTTGTGTATGAGAATTTAAACCCATTTAATAATGTTGTAAGTAAAATACTTTTTGTAGAAATTAAAAGTGATAAATAAGAAAAATGTATTACTCTTTTTTTCTTTTCTTAAATTTTTGGATAATCTAGTTATGACAATTACTAGTACTACATCTAAATTAAAAGTTGAATATGTAGTAACAACTTTACTATCAACATAAATGAGGTGAAAACCCATTGAGGATTAATTATCAAACAAGGGTAGTGAGTACTAATAAGATTTTGAGGTGCAAAAAATCAATGGGCATGAATACCCTTAACTACTGAAATTCGGAGTCTATGGGCCCCTATGACAAATGTCCAATAAGTGGGATATTGTTGAAAATGTGTTGTATAATTTCCATTTTCTACATTCCAATGGGGTTGACGCCATCTTGACCCACAAAATATAATTTCTTAACATGAAGATAGGGTAGGGAGCCCTTGCATCCGTAAGTTTGTACAAATAAAATAAAACTTTTGAGTGTCTACATGTATTTTTGACTTTGCATGGTAGTTTTCACCCCATTCCATTTTATGTGTGGTGTCATGACCTATATTTTTATGATAAGTTGTTATGGGTTGTATTCTCAGCCCATCTTTGGTGAGTGGATGCCTATTAATCTGCCTACATATTAAATTTTTCGGGAGGAAAACTAACAAAAATAATATAAAATCATTATGAAAACACAAGAAAGTGGCAAATGGGCCCAAAAACGTAAAAGCCAAAATCGTACAAATATAGATTTAGATTACAACCATATACACGTGATTTGAAAGAATACAACGATGCAAGTACTATACATGTACAAATTTCAAAACTACCTAGATTCATAGGATAACAAGAAAGGAGGGAGAAAACTTAAGAAGAGAAGCAAACATAAGGAAAACATAAGATGATAGCTATGTAGGGGAGAAATAGAGAGTTGGAAGAGGAACATAGATACAAAAGGAATTATACAATGTTTGAATTCAACGGCAAGGAACACACACCAAAAAGAACCTAACTTGGACCAAATACTTCTAAACACATAAAGACAAAGTACCATAATAATTACTAGTTTCGTACCAAAATTAGGTGTTTACATAATGAACCACTTTGGTGTGTGTGTGTGTGTGTGTGTGTGTGTGTGTGTGTGTGTGTGTGTGTGTGTGTGTGTGTGTGTGTGTGTGTGTGTGTGTGTGTGTGTGTGTGTGTGTGTGTGTGTGTGTGTGTGTGTGTGTGTGTGTGTGTGTGTGTGTGTGAAATGTGAAAAAACAAAAAAATTATCCAAGAATATTATTTTGTATCATCCTCACCTCCTATTGATAGTTCTTGAAGTTAGAAAGAGAAAAATAGAAAAAGGAAATTCAAAATGAAAGAGAGATCACTTGATCTCCACGATAAAGCATAGAGAGATTCTTAAGACTAACACCTTGCTCTTGTGTGAGGCATATGTATACATGTCTCTTTCAAACATATAGAAACATTATTATGTGAAATATTTTCTTTGTGTATAACTCCATAATCAAGAAATTTCTAAAATCTAGAAAATACAAGATTGGAATGAATACTCCTAGTTGTGTCAAATATCATGAAGAAATCCCTACAAAATTCATATCTTATAACCCAAAAAGTAATTGAATTTGTTTGAGTCTATCTCGAAGTGAGACCAAGTAGAATACATTATGTAACATCATGTGGTTGATTTTATTTGATAAATTGATGAAATTTCATGAGGCATAGAAGCTGGAAATAAAAATAAGTGGGATATATGCCCCCTTTTAGGTGCGGGATGAACATGTTAATCATATACCTCAAAATAATGGTTTTACATGCATTATTTGTTTGATATAAAAATAAAAAATTGATGTGAACATATTAATTTATCATCATATAATCATGCATGTAATAAATAAATTTCCCATGTGTATGCCTTAATAAAATAATAGTAAGTACAATAGCATATTTGTGCCCCATTTGGTTGGATTTAATCAATGTAATAACAAACATGAAATATCCTAAAACGCAAATTTAAAATTAATGTAACTTCAAAATAGGATAATCCCTAAGTTGGAAAAAATATTGTCATTGTAAGCTCAAAAATAGGGTAATTCCCTAAAGTGGTCAAGATATATTCCATGTAAGTATATGATATTATGATGTTCAAAGTGGGAGGATGTAAATACTATGATCATAGGAACAATATTCCCCTTGAGGTGGTAAGATATAAGTAGTTTCAACACAAGAATAATATGCCCTACCATGGGCAATATGAAATCTAGGTAAGTGCAAAAGTGAAGGTGTCCATGGTTTATAAGATAAAATGAAGGATAGTACATTTAAGGGTCCTTGCACCCAATGTATGCATGATATAGATCATGTAAATTGTAAGAAAATAAATGTGGGACAATGGCCATGGTATATATCACATCACCTCAAGGATGTCACTTGGTAAAAAAATGTCCAAAGCACCTATGATCATGGGATTAAAAACATTACCCCTTATGCTCTCATAATTGAATCCTCTTTTACACTAGTACCCCTATTTATACTTGATATACAAGTGAAAAAAATGTAAATAAAAAATTACCCATTGTATGGTCATGTGTTATATACCACCTTACTAAGGTGACCACCCCACCCCACTTCCCTCCACATCACCACAATTTATGAAAATAATATAAGAAGACCAAACATATTTTAAACAATAATTATAATAAGAAAATGATAAAAGAAAAATATTATCATAAGATAAAGTGAATTAAATAGGTAACTAGAAGAAGAAAAGATAAATATTGGAAAGGAAACGTAAATGAGGAATACCTACTTGCCTACTACTTGCACTAGATTTTTGCATACTTAGGGACATAGTTCTCACATAATTATGTTGTCATTGTGAAAGGTAGCATACGATTTTGTGATGATATAAAATTAAGATATATAAGGTGCAAAGATTGAAACAATTGATAAGACAAAATGAACATACCCCGAGAAATAATGAAAGGTCAATTGTAGAAACATTTGAAGCTCAAATAAGTCATGAAGGAAAATAAAAAGGTTAGGGCTATAATAAATCAATAGAAGAAGATTCTATTAATAAACTTCTCTTTCGCATACATTGATAGTTGATCCATTGTTGATTATGAATCCTTACATTTTTTTCGATATGTACATAAGATCTCATATGAATAGTGTTCTTTAACAAGATTCATAGTTAGGAATTTTACTTTCATAACACACAATAGGAGATGAGTCCCTTTTCACTAAACAAATCATCACCACACACATAAATTTATCAAAGGGGTGAGCACTAGAATCTTTTTTTGCCCTCTTTATTTATCATATGCATATTAATTCATTCTTGTGACTATGTATTATGGTTTGGAAGAGGGATTGTAAATATTTTCAAATGTTGGCTAGGTTTTACCACCAACGAATTCCATATAATATTGATGCCTTAAACTTTAATGTGATTACATTAAATTTATAATTTTTTTGGAGGAGTCCTCGAGAATCTATTATAATTACAATATGCATTGGTGTCATAGTTCTTAGAAAAAGACCTTGAATTATTCAAGCCTTGAATAGTAGGTAAACTAATCAATATGCACTCACGAAAATGATATATCACTTTATGTGGACTCTCATTTAACCTTGTAAATTTTCAACCCTCTCTTTATTGTCATAGGACTAGCATTGTTTGGTTTTTCTTTGGTTTTGTCACTCTTTTGGCCTCAATTTTTAGTTATAAATAATTATCACTAGGCTTGGCCATGAATGTTTTGTTTGGTTGAAATTTTATTTCACTAGAGGTAAGAAAATTAGCCCTATATTTGAGAAGGATGACCTATAAAATATTGATCTCTACATTTTTAACCACATGACAAAACTTATTAAATGATTGATATATGTTGAGTATCGCGTTGTCCTTAATTAGTGCTAGCAAATTTTGAGAAAATAGTCTTATAAGGTAAGGTCTAGGTAACTTGTGTGTCATATTTGTGACTATGGTCATGAATCTAAATACATATTCATTGATAAAGTTAGTTAGCACCTTGTTTTTAATTATTTATTTCGTAAAGGTGAAATTCATACTAATGTTTATAAAAAAATATGTAAGAAAAATATTACCTAGTGTGGTAAAAGTATGTACAGTTGTTTGGGTAGATCATATAACCAATCAAGCGCATAATCTTTCAAACTCATAGGAAATAGTTTTGGAAATAGCCAATCATCATTTGAAAATTACAAACAAGTGGTATAAAATGGCCTAAGTTACGATATGGATCTCATTTCCCATTGTATAGTTAGAGTTATAGATTAACAAAACCAACTTTGAAGGGATAAACAAGGTGTCATAAGCCAAATGGTTATTCTATATCTTACCATAAGTGATCTTGGTGTACATATTTTGAGAACCTTGAGATAATTCCTTAATATGATTTTGAATTCATGCACAACTTTTAGCATTTGTTATCACCACAAAAGGAAGAGAAGTGGTAGTAAAATACATAGGAATAAAAACATTAGGTAAATATAAAAATTGAGAATCATTAGAAAAATAGAAGGAAGAGCTGAAGAGAGTTGCACAAAGATCACGAGAAAAACAAATAATTTACAAACAATAAACTATACTCGTAATATTCTCATTTATTCAAACTCATTATTTCATACACCCATATATATATATAATAGCTCCCCTATAAATTAGGAGGAAGTTATAACCTCTCACCAACCTACTAAATTATTTACGTGAATAGTTTAAACTCACATACCAATTGATTCAATAAAATTTGATTATTTTATTTAAATTTGAATGCAAAGATCTGCTATAAATGATATACAATGAAGTATAAATGTTGAAAAATTTATTTAATTTTAACTATGAAAGGAAATGAGAGGGGTAAGGTACATGTATCTTAATTTCGCTTATCTTGTAATGAGTCTAGACTAAAAAATATGATAAAGTAGAAGGGCAAACCGTCGCAACAATCCTAAGGAAAATGTAGTAGAGGTGGAAATGGCTGGAGTGGGGCACCTGGGTCTGCAGAAAAGGTCAGAACCTAATTCCGATATGGTCGTTAGGGCTTTGCACTTGTTCTCCTTTGGTCGCATGTATGTCGCACTTGGATCACCAAGATACCTGTAATCGACACACAAATATCCTCTTGCAAAACCCTCAAAAAGACATCAAATCCTAAAAAAGAAAGATGCAAAATGAGGGTTCGAACTATCCTCAATTGTCACAATGGTGAACTTACGACTGAGCGTTGCACTACATCTCAGACCCAATGTAGTTCTATGTGCTTATGTGTGTAATAGTGCTCTAGGTCGCCTCGCACCAATGACGTCAAAATAGCAGGCGGTAGCTAAATAAAATGTAAATGTGTGGATGGAATAGTTTGAACTCCCATTCATATGTAATGTGTATGTAGAGTAATGTGCTCAAATGCAATCCCTTTATGTATGTAAATATCTATCCCTTGATAATAATTGTCCACCCATATAATGGTGTGTATGTTGTGTTTATATAGGTATCTCTTATTCAAATTTCAACACTAATGACCCGACATGTCGACTAGTACCTCGGGATATGAGAGGGAAACCAAAAAGACCAACCTCAAATGTCAAAAATAAGATCAAACATAAAGAGGACACAGGCACCCAGGATGGATAAGAGTTCCTGGTGCTAGTGTCCAATCCCCGAGGTGTTAGTGTCCAGAGACAAGTGACAACAAATGAGTGAAGATCGATGGTGCGGTGATCCCCGTAACTGACCGTAAGCGTATATGTATGAGTGACAAGTGTAAAAGATAAAAGCAATAGAAACCAACAAAACAAGTGGATGGACTATGGAATGGGTCATCAATGAATACTTTTCTTATGCAAGATCCATATATAAAACAACATACTTGGCGGTATAGTAAATAATAGTAAGTGTGTGATTTTGTTTCTACACAATAATATTGTTATTAGTTTTTATATAAAAACTAAATAACAAATCACTAACTTACTAAATAATAATTACCCTAGTAATTATTATTTACTATTTTACTAACTTACATTCACCTTAATAATAATTACATACGTAATTATTATTCACCCACACATTCAAATGGAGCACTAACATATGAATTCCTAACATTCCCCCCTTAGTGCAAACATGGGGAAAAATTGTCTTTGTACTTGCACCTTCTTTCATGATTTGGTGATTTTTATTTCAGGATGATCACAAACCCGACATATGGTTTTCAAACGGTTAACCACGAACCAAAAATGGTGGTTTTACAAGTGGAGTACCACAAACCAAAAATGAAGGTTTTCAAGTGGTTTACCTACAACCACATCATGATGTGCCAAGTACTATTATCATCCCTCATCAATATCTCACTGTAGGGAATAACATAGGAAATTTGCTCACACATTACAAACTGAAAACTAGAAATATAACATTGCTAATATGTTCCCCCTTAATATGAAATTTCCACTTATTCAAATAGGAACACTATAAACTAAAGAATATTAAAATTAGAACATTGAAAACACAGCAGAAAGCGTATTGAAAAAACTAAAAGAACACCACAAACACACATGTCACCAAACCTTTGTGTGGCCCCGTCGTTAGCGACTAATCAGAGGTCATTTATTGACCTCCTTCCTCTCGTGCCTCCATCCTCGGTGTGATGTTGTTAGTTCATTCGGATGAAGCTCATGAGGCTCAAAATTTCACCCTCTTCTGTCGACGCGGCTCCCCACCAATTTTTCTTTGGATCTAAAATTTTAAAGCGAGGTCTGCGGGTGACAAGCAACTAGTGGGGTCAAGCGGTAGCACCCCTTGCAGGGTCCCGAGGCAGCACCTTGGACGCCAAATCCAAGCACATTTTCCTTCATTGCAACCTTCAAAATATTCATTAGAAATGTAATATTTTACATTTTTATTAATCTCGCACATAGATCGTGGGTGATTAGAGAGGATCTCTAGTTATTGGAAATATAATTGTTGATGATTATCAAAATCATTGGTGATTGTAAGAATTGTTAATGATCATCTTTGTCAAAATTAAAGAGATCATTTCAGATCTACGTTTGTACATATTTTTGAAGCTATTCAACTTTGGATTGCTTTCTAAGACAGACATCAACATGAAATAGATTTTCTAGATGAATCATTGTTCTAACAACTTAAGAATTGCAATCAAAACTATTCGATGCAATCTGAACAGCAATTTCAAAGAAGGATGATGCCAAGTCAAATGTAGAAAAAATGACTCCTTTGTCTCCTTTATTTAATCTATGCACACTTCTTACCAGTCCATGTCTCACACAAATAATCTATAATAAATTAGTTCATGCGCTTCTCTAAAGATTGCTAAAAATTATAAATACTAAACTCTCATTCTCACAACTAATAAAGACTCACATAGGTGGGGCAACCATAACTAGTAGATCTTCCCCTTCATTGAGCCATACCTGCTTTGATACCAAATGTGGAGGAAGAGTGAAAGAGAGTTGCAGGAAGGTCACATAAAAATAAATAATTCACAAACAATAAACCATACTCCTAATATTCTCATTGATTCAAACTCATTATTTCATACACCCATATATATAGGTAATAGCTCCCCTATAAATTAGGAGGTAGCTATAACCTCTCACCAACCTACCAAACTATTTACGTGAGTAGTTTAAACTCACATACCAATATATTTGTTATTAGTTGTTTTATATAACAATTAAATAATAAATCAATAACTTACTTTTACATAAATAATAATTACTAGGAAATATTCACTATTTTACAAGCTTACATTCACCTTAATAATAATTACATACATAATATTATTCACCCACACATTCAAATGGAGCACTAACATATGAATTCCTAACATTTTTTAATCGTGATTTTTGGATTAGACATCGATATTAAACTCAATATGTCAATTATTACACTAAGATTATTCAAGAGGTGTTTAACAAGATTTTGTAAGCCTTAAAATCTAGCTTGATCATCAAAAAAACATCTTTCTCTTTAATACTTTGAACTTTGATACAAACATGATAATTATTCAAATCATTTACATCTATAGGAGTCTCAAGAGGTTTTGATATAAATTATGTGTTAACATAAGCCTTGTTGATAATGACCATTTTTATTTTCTTCAAACGGTGGGATGAATTAAGGGAATGTATACAAGATCAACTAGATTATAATTTAACCTAGCACTTCTTCTAATAGGATTCTTGAATCTAGTCAATTTGGACAAGATAAATTTATAACATGTAAAGTAGTATTGTGTAACCAATATCACACATAAGAGTTAGAACTAGAATATTAGAACAACTAAAATACTCTAGGAAAATCTTCTATCAAAAATAGGAAAATAAAATCCCTAAAATTTTATAAGCAATGTAGTTGCGTACAAAATGAAAAAGTTAGGTTGGATGTAAGATGAGTAGGGCACTCCAAAAAGGTAAATCTTAAGGGTTGGATGTTCAATATAGCTCAAACTCACCAAAATATAGATGTGGAAAGTGATTTTCTCAAATAAATATAGTAAACTAGCCACTGACCCATTGCGATCAAGTGTAAACAAATATAAATCACATATAATCAATAAATATGAATATTTTATAGCATAGAAAAACTAGAATAATTGATATATTAGAGATAAACAATGTTTTTAGGGTAATGATTAGCTTTTTTATAACCTGAAGATAGTATTCAACAACTACATATATGAAAAGGGGGAGATCCAAAGGATGAACATACATGGAAATAACAAGGAAAATCAACAACCTCAATCAATCCATACGAGTGTACACATAAATCTACCATAATTGTTGGATTATGTAAATGACTCACTCTAACAATTGGTGAGAAATTGAAAAACTACTATGGTGAATTAAATAAATTCTTTATTTTTTTTTTTTTTGGCAAATAATTTTTAAATTACACTTTAGGATGGATTTGAACCCCTTGGAGGGGATGGGAAGGGTGCAATTGTGATCAATGGTTGTATTAATTGAGATGACGTGTTGTAATGGAATAATATATTAAAACTCTATGAAGAATAGACGAGTAAAAGTTTGACATCTTTACTTACTCTTTTTTAATGGATTGGAAGTGATCATGATTGCGGTTATGTGGGTACTATTTAGGGGGCATTTATATGGAAAATGTTTCATCTCTACTACGGAGAAACCTTCAAGACTAGGGATGAAACATTTTCCATATGAAACCTTCTCAAAAAACATGTTTCATAATATATATGAATAAAGAATCAAATAAATAAATGTAGTAGGGATGTACTCGAAACCTTCTCCATAGTAGGGATGTACTCTAAAACCTTCTCTATAGCAGGGATGAAACATTTTCCATACGAATGGCCCCCTAAATAGAACCCACATAACTACAATCATGATCACTTCCAATCAATTAAAAAGAGTGGAAAAAATAGTAAGTAAAGATGACAAGATTTTACTCATAGATTTTGAATATATTTTTCCATTACAACACCCCATCTCAATCAATGCAAACATTGATCACAATTATACCCTTCCCATCCCTTCCAAGGTGCTCGAATCCATCCTAAAAGTGCAATTTAAAATTTATTTTCCAAAAAAAAAATTGAATTCCCTAGTCATTTATGAGGGAAATTTTTCCCAATAAATTTTAAAACTAATGTTTATAACCCAAAAGTATATGTTACATTGTTTTAATATTTTTATTAGTGAGAGAATAATATCCCTTAAGATTCAACATGAGATTCGGGTTAATTAATGGACTCATAAAAATTCAATTTGACAATAATCAATGTGAATACAATCAACTCAAATGTTAAGAGTTACAAATACCAATTATACTCTTGATTACATCACTCCTTATTGAAAAATTTTTACTTCACCTATCTTTCTCTTCTTTCGAGTAAACCCAAATAGGGATACGTTTTTCAATCTCATTCCTTCGTGCTCTTACTTTATATTTCATTGACATCTTGGTTCATATATTTTAGAAGTATATTGTGTTAATTAGTACTTTTATTATTTTGTGACTTCTTATTTTTTCTTGTGAATAAGGTGGTGTTTCTACTAAAACATTTAATTATGATAAACAAATGAAATAACTTGTTGCAATCTAGTATTTAACCCATCATTGACAAGACACTACTTGTCAATCACATATTTCATAAAATACTTCGCAAGCCTTTCCAATCGTATCTCCCTTGAAATGGTTGTATTGAATAAAAGGTCTCCATGGTTGGTCATTTTCTATTGTTTCTCCTTTTAGATGGTAAAATAGAACTTGGAGCCACATGGGAGTGTAGAGGTCAACTCTCTTATAATAGTGTGAAATGCCAACCTTTTATGCTCTCTTATTTTACCCTCAAGCTTATTATTTATACATGTTCATCCTCATGTAAAGGCTACAATATCAAATGAGTATACATGGGTTGTATCAATGATTTGAACTCAAGAGGCGTTTTTTTTTAATTGAAAAAATAAACACAGTATGTCAAGCCCATATAAAATCATGATCTTTTCCTTTAACATACCTTAGTGCATTACATGACAACCTAAGGAAATCACTAGATGTGCAAGCCCAATAATGTAGTTTGCCTCTATAATAATGTTTGTTTTATAATTTACAATTTCTCATATAATGATCATACCATCCTCATTACATTCTCTAGAGATGATCATTTAATCAATTTCTACCGTTATTGAAAATAATTAAAGGTTATGTCGAACATGGGCCAAAATCGAGCAATGACAAAAAATGAATGCATGAAGAGAATAATGTTGCTAGAGTGTGGAACAAAAAATGAGCCAAAATTTAGCTTGTATATTCAATGCATGAAAAATATCTTTACAAGAAATGTTTAAATAGGAAGTGAGGAAGTGTACTACCACCTAAAAAGGTGGAGAATTGTAATTCCTATCTATCCTAATGACACATAAGCAAGATAAATACATGTGTACAAAAACATGCAATTAAATTTAAAAATATACACTAACACCCCCTTAAGTGTAACTTAGGTTGGTAGAAGAATTGGGTCCCATAGACAAGGCCCGATGAGGTACCCAAGCATAAAGAAAATCCCTCATAAAGTGGATAAAAGGATAAAACCCATAGGAAAAAATCCTCCCCAAAAGAGAGAAAATATAAGTACATAGAAAATCTCCCTCAATAGTTAATCCATTTAGAAGAACATTAAGAATCACCCCGAAATAGAGAGAGAAGGAAGAGAATAAGATAGGACTATGCAACACCCTAGAATATGATGCGTCATGAACTCCCAATACATCACATATATGCGAGAATCCTACTATCATAAGATGAATCGGAAAAGACAAATCCCAATCAAGAATGCCATATGTTGCATTGAAATACTATAGATCGGAGGCACAAGATAAATGAACATGTGGAACATCTTGGAAATGTGATTGTGTATGTCTATCATCTAATGGATTACCAACCAAATCATCTATATCATATAGTGTTTTTCGATCCCAAAGTAAGATAGAAGTTAGAGTGTTAGAAGGAAGTGGTCTAGACTTCTAAGATACTAGAGAAAGTGGACCTAAATATGGATAATATGGGGAGATCATCAACCTCTTATACATCATTATGAGATAGGTGGGGAAGGTCAACATGAGTGTAATCAACCTCTAAAACATGACTAAGAGAGGAAGAAGGTGAGTCCTCATCATTACTCTCATCATATTGATTGAAATCTAAATCTTCATCAATATTCTCATCATCTTTCCTGGAAGAAGAATCAACTTGATTTTTCCTAGGTGAATCTAAATCTGTATAACCATATTAATGCCTAATGAGTACAGTGTGACTGACTAGAAGTGAAGTGTCAAGACTCAAACTCGAATGGATCTCTTCATCTGTAGATAGTCATCATCATAAGTAAAGTGTGAGAAGACATAATCTTGACACTAGTGATCTTCTCTACACAATACCACTATAGAATCGTTGTCCAACCCCCTAATAACCACATAATTTGGATCAAACTCAACCCGCTTTCTGAAGCTGTGGTTTGTGATCGATGAAATGATAGGATATTTTTTGAAAATAATGGTACAGAAAAAACATCCTATAAATCCCCTATCACCTATGTCAACAAACCCTCTCCTAAATACCTCAATGAAGTGTGATTGTCCATCAAATTAGCTGTGTAGAACATGGATTTAAAGAAGTGAAGGAAACATGTGATGAATCCATGTGGTGTGAAGCACATGATTCAAGAACATATGTGGTAGGTTGAGATGTAACTAATATAAGTTATTTTCCCTTAGCTTTACCCTTATTGTTATATTTCCCATGTAAACTCTGTGATTGGTGAACTCTATGTGTTTAAACCTGGGAACCCTAATATTGCTCTTCTCTATAATTTTTTCAAGTGATCAATTTTTTCTCGAATACACTTATGTTCATCATGTTAAATTTTGTTGCAATAGACACATGTGACCCTCTCTTTCATAAGTTTAGATTCGGAAGAGGAGGTCTCGAGTGGTAGGTTTCATATCCTTATTTTTCTCATTTCCTGGTTTTTCTATCTCTTCTCATTGATATTTGAATCCTTCAACTTTTCCTATCCAACAAATAGGGCATGTGACTTAGAATACTTCATAGTAAACATCGGTATAAGTTTATCTTACTCTCTTTTCAAGGAGGTAGCAAAATCATCTAAGGAAGGAATTTTCTATGTGGCTCCAAGGGCACTCCTAGTGGCATGGAAGGTAGAAACAAAAACTAAATAGTCATGACCTAACTTTGAAAGAATAAAAATTATCAACCACTCATTATTTTTGTCTATCACACATTGTTTCAACTGTAATTTAAGTTATTTAAATTTTGTAAATAATTCATGTATTGTGTCAAAATTTATGCGGAATCAAACTAATGAGCTCATTCTCCATTTCATGACCCCTCATTACATCATGCTTCCAAAATATCCCTTTCAATTTGGTCCTGATGTCACTAGGTGTGCTAGAAAATTCTATGTGAAAGAGAGGAGATACATACATACATAATAGATCTGTAGGAATCATCACATTGGTTAAACCACTTAACTTTAGATACATCTAATGTTGGTTTGATTTCAAAACCCATTGTGATCTAGTGTAAACCCTTCCTCTTTAATAATATTTACATTTTGATTTTCCACTCATGATAATTAAATAGTGTGAGAACCAAATTTTGATCCATAATGCAGAAAAAAGTAATTCAAAAATGAAAGTGCATAAGATAGCCCCTAAAATTATCAACAATAACCACCGAAGGTTGGCACTTTATAATTTAGTGCATATACAATTATTCCGGGAAAAAAATGTCCGGTGCATGACAAAAACGGAAATGAAAGTAACACCAATGTAGAGACCTCAAAAAATACACACTTTAAAAAAAATGGTGCCTTAAAAGGAGTTTCCAACAAAAACTTATGCCCCTTACAAGTTTCTTCTACTTTCAAATTTTAATACTTGCTCATGAGCCTTCACAAAAAAAAAAAACATCACTTAACCTCTTACGAATTTCAACACTTGCTTGAGTGCTTTAAAAAAATTAACTCTCATGAGTTAATCCCATTTGGGTTGGGTGTGATTGGGGGATAAACTCCATGTGACCAAGTGCTAAGGCTAGTAAAAATGGTAGGGTGGTCTTCTCCAAATTCATAAACTTATGCACAAAGTGATATCACCTTTGTGGGGAGCTACACACTTGTTTGTCGTGATATGTCCTTCCACTTATTGAACCCATAGAATAAAGTGGAAGGAATCTAGGTTAGGATAGGTCACCCACATAGAACATTGAACCTTGATAATGAATTATGTCACAACCTTGAAATATGTGCCCAATCGTGGCCACACAAACGCAACAAAAAAATTTCCCTTTGTGCGGTGTCTACGATCACTCCCATGCCACCTTGAACTATGTTTCTATACCTATGACCACACATCTCAACTCCACATAAGGTGCATTGATAGCACAAACGCAGTGTGGGAATATTTTTCTTCATACAACAAGTACATCATGTAACAAAAGGTCGGATACGAGCGTCAAACCAAGTACATCAACCAACAACCACGCTCGGGAAGATACAACGACCATCCTCAATACTAAATGCATCCATTGGATATTACAAACTTAAATAACACCCATTGATTTTCTATAAAAATCCATAAAATTAAACTTTGGTGTGGTACAAAATACCACCAAATAGCCCAAAGAGGACAATGAAAAACCTAAAAAAACAAGATTTGGCATGCTTCAAAGCATACTCGAGTTTAATATCAATCTTATGGTTTTAGACGAGACAAACTCAATGACACAGTCTATTTCTCCATAGAATGTTTGAAATGAATATTTTCCGTATCATCCAAAGACCCAAGAGAAGAATATACTCATATATCAAATGATCTATAATAACAAGATTGAAATAACTCAAAATGCCAACAAAACAATTTCATTTGATTACCAAACATTCTCTCGATACCATCCGAGAATGTGGACCAAAATTGATCACTTGATAAGATATGAACATAAAAAGAGAGTAATGATGTGAGAGAGAGGAACCAAACAGGAGCCAAGTGATATCTTACATATTTAATGCTTGAAAAATAGATTTCAAGAGGTGTTTAAACAAGAAGTAGGGAAGTGTAACCGCTACCTTAAAAGATGGAGAAGTGTAACTCCCATCTATCCCCATGACACCCAACCAAGCTAAATACATGTGTAGGAAAACCACACAATGGAATAAAAACCTACTCTAACATGTTACTCCATTTACGCCTTTATGGTTTAAATACCTATCGATGTGACACTTTTATAGAAAATATGATTATATGTTTAATCATAAAAGTGTAGTTATAAGTTGTAAATAATAATTTATGTTCGCATATGCATTACCTTTAGTCATATTACTAGATCTACACAAATATTTTATATTTATTTCAACTGCATTTTATCATAACTTATGTTGATGTGAATGCAAGAATTTTTCGAGGGTATGCTCAATTAGAATTTCTTATGTTGATTTGGGTGCTAAATTTATTATTTTTAATGTTATATTTGTGATTTTGCATGGTAAAATAATGTTTATGTAAGGAATTTTTATTTTTAGTATATCATTGTAACTAGTAAGGACAATGTATTGATCTTATTTATTGGTTGAAGACCAATAACCCTTGAGATTCAAAGCGAAGAGTTATTATGAATTAAAAGAGTCCAAATCTATTTTTTAATTTCAAATTTTAAATCTATTTACTTGTAATTCCTAAAATATCAATTTAAGATGGACATGATCTCAATAGTAATTTAAATTAATTTTTAATGGAGGGAAATGAGGATTGTGTGCCTTGAAATATATGTGACTCGTAATTGCTTATAAATAATGTCGAAATTTCTCGTTTATTTCAAGGAAAAGATTTCTTTCAAAAGTATTGTTTTTCAAGAATATTTTGTTTAATTAACCTTTCTAAGGGATTCAAACCTATCCTATACATGAAATTCTTTAAAGTTTGGAAGAACAATATTTTATTTCACATTTTTAAAAATGAAGTATCTACTTAATTTACTCTTGTCAATTGAAGTGTAACTTTACACTTCCACTTCAAATTATGAATAACCCTTCAAATTTGATCAGTGAACATAACCCATTCAAAAAAATCCAATTAAGAGAAGGACCTAATGGTTTCCTAATAAATGATATACATTAATACCTTATTTGAAAACTTAATTAGTTATTTCGATGGTAATTATATACAATTGATACTTACATGCACTATACATATCCACTATTGACATTTCCTCCATATGTATGCAAGACCATCAAATGGATGAGCATCATTGATCATGACATCCACTATGTAGGAAGGGTATTGACTATGCTAATAGGGTTTCTTTTTTTCTTCCCTTCTCTCAGTGGGCATAAAAAACCACGTGTTAAAACACATAGGGCTCTCTAATTTTTTCTACTTTCATTGTTTTTGGTTGTGAATTCATTCATCTTCATATTTGTTTTAACTTTTAATGGCATGTTGTTGGGTTTTAAAATGGCACTTTAACAAAACCACAGTCAGGGGACGAAATTCCCTCCTCTTTATGGGAGAGGTTCCCTTATTGAAAGCAAGCAACAAAGCTTATATACAAATGTACAACTTTCATCTTAAGGCTGGACTTCTGACATCTTGAAATGCTTTTTACCAAAACAGATTATCAATACAAACGAATGGAAGAACTGAAGAAAGGAAAGAGCAGAATATAACAATACTTTCAGAAATATAGATAGCAGAGTATAACCTTATACATACTGAGAAAAGGTGATACAAAATAGAATCATCATCCAAAGATAAAATATCATTCCATAGACACAAAGTTCTAGAAATCATATCAATAAAAACACAAAGTTTCTTATTACAGAAGATAAATGATCCACAGATTTCAGGCAAGCAAGAAGAGACAATAGATAAGATAGAGAGAAAGGGGAAATTCTTCTATATTGATTACTTTCGATTCTATTTACACTTCAAAAGTATCAGAGTCCAACATTTGCAATGAGCCAAGCTCTTACATTTATAGATGAAGCGAAAAGAGGAGAAGAAGAGAAGGAAGAAAATATGATTTGGAAGCTCAACCACCAACCATCAATGCCCTTGCAAATCCACCTACAATCTGTCAAATTTGGTTTTGCATGTCTTTGGCGTGTTGAAGAAGGAAGGATGAAAGATCGGATCAAATTTGATCTAGTTGAAGCAGTCTGATCACATATTAATGACACGAAAGATGATTTCGAATTTCCACCCAAATCAAGATATCCAATCAGTTCTCCATGTTTGTTTGGCATGTTGGAGAAGGAAGGATGGAAGATCGATCAAATCTGATCTATTTGAAGCAATTAGATCACGTATTAATGGCGTGAAAGACGTTTTCTAGATTTCTAACCATCAAATCCTGCTGAAAACAATATTTTATGCTTTCATGGTGTAGAGGAGACCAAGATCTTTCCAACAGTATAATTTTTTTGAATTTTGAGCACTGGAGCGAAAGTTATGCTCATTTGAATATTTGAATCGAATCCATACAAAAATGGTGAAAATGTAATTTTTGCAAAATGGATCCACGGGCCCGAAATTGAAATTGCACCTTTAGCGCAAAAGATGCAAAGTGCAAAAGTCTCCCTCAAACCCGCAAGCCCGCAACTTCACTTTTGATATAGGTCTGACACGTGGCTTTACTTGAGTGGTAACGGAGTCACGACTCACTTTATAATTTTACTTCTTTTGGAAACAAGGCTCAAAATCTCAAAGTTCTCCACCGACCCGCTTCCCCATTTTGACATTTCGATGCGGGCTCAACATTTGACTTTATCCCTTGGCATGAGTGGGGTCGCGGTTCACTTTATCACTTTACGCCTTTTATGGAAACAAAACCAAAATTCCTAAAGTGTCCCGACAACCCGCCTCTCTGCTTTGACTTTTGATGCGAGGCTCAACATTTGACTTTTTCTGGTGCGCCGACGGGGTCACGCTTTACTTTTACACTTTATTCCTTTTACGAAATAAAGCCAAAAACTCCAAAGTGCTCTACGATCCACCTCCCCGCTTTGACTTAAAAATGGCCACGTGTCCTTTTACGGACCTTAGGCATTCTTTTATACTTTTATGCCCCTTTTTCCATAATGCATCAAAACACGAAAAAGGGCCTACCTTTCCGCCATAGCGATTCGACCAATCAGGATCCTTTGGGCCACAGGCCAATTTGACACTTTTGCAAAAATAACAAAAGTGACAAGTTCACCAAATAAACCCGCCACGCCACATCCAATTAGAGATGTCCACATACTCGTGGATGTTGGGGCCAAAAATTGATAGGGAAGATACGCTGTCATTCACGACTGTAGAAAAAATACAGAGGAGGGGAAACTCCACCATTTACACTGAATTTCAAATTGTTCTCCATGGAAAGAGAAACTACAAACAATACAAGGCTCGACATGATCCACACCAAAAGAGAAGGATTGACAATTTCATTCGAATGAAAGAAACAATTTTCAAGCATCTAGATGGGAAGACAGAAATTTTATCAAACCATGCAGACTGCAAGATTTTAAATTAACAGGGTGAGATTGCAAATGAGCACCAACTTCTTCAAAGCATGAATTTTTTTATCTCTCAGACTTCTCAATCTGCTCAAACATCTCTCAAAGGCACCAACTCAAAATTTTGAAACTTGACTTGAAAAACGAGGGGATTTTGAGGGTGACAACACATGCAAGAAATGATATTTTGAGGAACTTGCACGGTAATATTGTTGGCAAAGTAGGTCATGGTGGAAATTATTCATAACCAAAAATCCTAGAGAAAGTTGAGAACAAGTTAGAGGGCATGGTGGGTGAGTGAAGAAGCATGAGGCATTCGGACATATGCGGGTTTCCCTATTTTCGGGAAGTCAAGAAGAAGACTATGTGAACGCATCCAATTGCTCTCCTCTGTCTTGAGCCCACCTCTCCACCCAATATACCAATGTGGTTTATGGAATGATTTTTTTTTGTTGGTACCACTATCATAGTCAGCATGTGTTTGATTACGCATGGCCCACAAATTTAGGATTCACCTAAACAATTGTGAGAAGATAGATTCCTTCAAGATGTCTTGTGAGATGACATCTTAGCTTCATGTTGATATTATGTAGAGTATGGCTTCTACATTGGCCATAGGTTACGCATGACCTAGCATTGTTCACCTCCTACCTTGCCTAAGATTTCATAGTCTGCCTCAAGTTTGACAGTGGATTGTAGGAGTAGTACCATATGTTTTTGTAGTCACCCCTTACAAAACATGTGCAAAGAGTATGACTTATATTGTAGAAGCATCAAACTACATTTTATCATATCTCATCTTCCTTTTTGCTTTCGCTTGTGTTTTTGGTTCATGTATTCAACAAGTATCTCTCTTTCATAATATGGGGGTCTCAACACCCAAGAAATCATCATACATGTATTATTAAAACCATTTTTCTTGTTGTTATACATTTTTATTTATTGTGAAGGATTTGTTTTCATAGGGAGTTTAGTGATGTGTTTTTAAAATGACTATAGCTATAATTTATAATTTGTTTTGTATAATTGCTTTTATTTTATAGAGTAACCTCATTCATTCATTTTCTCTAGATTTTGGTTGGACCATTAGTTTTTATTTAGATTTTTCTTATCTAGAAGGCTATGAGAAATGACCGCCATGGAAATCTACAGTCTTACAACATTTCATGCATGTTCCCCTTTGTTCACTTCCATTGTGGAAACCTCATTCCCTATGCTTCTTCTTCCTTCACATCCTCTTGCCTCTCACTTGCCTTGTCTTTGTTGTTATGTCATATTGTTGTGCCCCCATTGGCATTTTCATTGCACTTTTGGTGTAATTACTAGTTTAATATGTAGGAAATTTATGTGATGTGGTTATGCAAGAAAATCCCAGAAGATATGAAGAGAGGCAAGTTTGTTATCTAGAAGCAAGTTAATATGTTGGAAATTAATTTTTCTCCTTTATGCGAGAAAAAAGGATATACATCCCACATTTTTATTTGCATCTATCCTAGTAATGGTATAAACACGTGTGCTTCCTTTTGGTCTTAATTTTACCAATTTTTGTTTCTTTGGATCGAACTTATTACTCTATGAAGAGTGGAAGATTGTTATTTTTTGGTGTAGGGCCCCATACATGATGTTTTTAATATGTTGTCTATGAATTGAAAACTTAGTGCTAAAAATCTCTATCCTTGCCCTTCTACCAACCCGATGTTGCAACGAAGTGTTGTGCCAATTTGTAGTGCCTTTAACCCTTTTCTTTACATTGGCTCAATGTACACAAATAAAACATTGAGAACTTCCCATTTTGGTCCATCCACATTAAAGTTCAAGGAATTTTTAAACTTTTATTCAATTGCAAATGAAAAAATAAATGTGTTGTTTAGATTTCTCACATGAGATGGTTATGTCAATGCTTATCGAAATTCCATACATGGTTGGAAGCTACAGTCGGTGGCGGTCTTACAAGTATTTGTATGTTTGTCTCAAATATTAAGATATGCATGCCTAAATACAAACTATTTCATATTATGAAAATGCATATGGATCATTAGATCAATTATAGTTTCTTTGATACTATCTTTCTATGTCGATAACCATAGTAATTCTAAAGCTAATTTGTGCACCAAATCCTAACTCTTGAAAGGGATGCATTTATTACATAAAATTTTGACACAACCTCGCCCCTTACTGTAATTATCAATGATAGCTCAAATAATCACACAACCATTTTTCCTATGACACTCCATTCTAAATTCCTCTCTATCAACTTTTGATAGTAAGATAGAGGCCTATCTTGGTGGTGGCTAGTGACAAATAATTAGGGTTCAATTCAATATAGGAAACCTAAGATATGACTACCACATATAAGGAATATAGCAAGGATGCAAATTACCCAATCCTAACACGAGGAGGTATTGACAATAAATAACAATACAAGGCTCATTGTGTCTAGTAATTGGAATGATTGAAATATAAATCCCTTAACGAAGATCTATTGAAGTCAAACTTTGGTGCTAACAATTACATAAATTATAGATCCAATTGTGTATATTTAAGTTGTTACATTAAAAAATATTGTAGTTGGATCTTAAGGTGTCACATTCAGTCTGCCTACTTAGTGTACACTTGTCGTCATGTCCTTTTTTATGGCATGTTTGTGTCCTTAATTGGTTGGGTTATGGTTCCAACACCATTACTTTGAATATATGAGAGTATTAAAAGAAACCCCACACTTTGAATACGTTAACATTGGATAATCTAATAGGAATTTGGTCTTATTCTATTAGCCTTCAAAACTAGAGTAATGATCAATAGGGATTGTAAAGGGTATTTCTTTTCATTTTCAGAGGTGAAATTATTAGATTCATGGAAGATGAACCACCAAAAAAACATATGTTAATGATGCTTTCATTAATAAAAATTAAATTTGGGGGCTAAAAGATAATTAGATACCATTCTAATCTCAAACATAAAAATGTCAACTAGGGATCAACGAATGTTTCTCTAAGGACTTTGTCAACACCTTTTAAGAAACCGAAGTGTTAACATTTTGGGGAAAGTATGGTCACAAGCATGAAACTTAAAGGAATTTATAGAAGGGCACCACCAAGAGTGGGGCATGTGAATTAGTTGATTTTGTTCATGAACTAGACCTTGGATTGCTAAATAGCTATGTAAAGGTTCCTCATCACATATAGCTTCTTGACTACGATCATTTAGGTCATGGAAGTTTGAGGCAATAAAAGGTTTGTGATGTCATTTGATGTTCTAGTTCATATGCATGTTATAGTAATGATACCAATGAGATTTTCTCCTAGTTCAAAAGGATAAGGAAATCTCTCAAATTTACATCATGATTAAACTAACCCAAGGAATTCCTAGTAAGCACAATTCATCATCTTGTGTTGACCACGTCCCATCCTATTGTACACACCACCCATCACTCCCATTGAATGAATTATCAAGTGAAATGTTCGGATTGCAATGATGATATTGGTTTATGTCGGTGACGTTGCAATAAGTTCATTGAACCTAACCATTTGGAGAAATAAATCTTAAAAAGGTTATTTTAGGTGAACTTGTTGTAGGATCATTTTTGTTTTTAAGCCCTGAACCATGCAAAGAGGAGGCACACCTAACATGATCAAACTCAACAACTATCGAGCCTTCTCTAGTTAGAATTTACACTTGGGGCCTTAATTCCTTATCATGCTTCCATCTCGCAATTCTCTTTGCTTGGATTTTGCAGAGGTCTTAGGTCTATGCGAGTATGTGTTTATCGTTTGGGATAAAATCTAATGTTGCTTCTAAGTGTTAAACTCTTTATTGTTGTAATGAGGAGGGCTTGTTAAATTATTTGCAACAAAGGCATCCCACAATTTCGATCACACTATGGTATGGCTTTGTCCTATTTGGAGACATCCCTCTTGTTTCACTTTGTAGGGAAGTTCCTTCATAATGGTCATCATACTCTTACCTCCTTGACGATTTTGTGATGTAGTTGTAACCCCACGTTGTATAGTTGAAGGGAGATATGTTACGTAATAGTTTTGGAGGTGTATACAAGTACCCCAAGACAAGTTATGAGGAGGACTCTTGTCTTTCCCTATATGACCATTTTTATCCTTTTTATATTGGGGTGGGGACATCTCCCTTCTCTAGTCCCACCCATGAGGCTTGGTGGCAATTTGGAATGGGCGTGTCACAAACACTTAACACTTCGTTTTAGCTCGAGCCAATGATTGAAAGATAGTCACGTGTCATGTTCTTGTTAGACCACTAGTGTCGTGAGAACAAAAATCTCGAGAACATATATTTTGTCTCTCACCGTAATGAAGAATGTAGTGAAGTGTAATGTTTGTGTGAATTACGAAATCTTGGGAATCATTGAGTCTTTGAACGTAAGTTGGCCTTGGTCAAGGGCATGTCCACTTAAGCATTATACTTCAAAATTTCCCCAACTATGTTGGGGAGTGGAAGAGTTATGGTCATCCATTCCCAATAGTGGTTCAGTCGACTTAAATGAGCACAAGCTCCATCACCCATATCACGAAAAACAATGGCCCATATGGGTCGGTGTCTATTCGTCTCAGTGTGCATGTGACTCGGTGTGTATCTTTACCTTGTAGCTAATAGATTGTCCTTTATGTGGACATATTTATTTCCTTCTAATTCCACAAGTCGGTTGTGAATACCCATTGAGTTTAAGCATATTATTAATTCAAGGAAAAGAACCAACTATAAATCCCCTAATAATGGTGAGTGAGACAAGAAGAGCCGAACATGTAAATAAGTAGTTTTTCCTATCAAATTGTAGACTGTAAAATCATACTTAGTGATAGAATGGGTTAAAGTCCACTAGAAAGGGGCACCAAAAAATATGAGAATCATGTTAGTCCCAAACATTTTCACATCACGAGGCATTGTCATTAAGTCATTTTGTTTGGGAATATAACCCTAATCATGTGGTAATGTCCAAGGCTAAATTCGAGCTAGAGATCAATAGAAAACAAGCATCATTTGGGAAAGATGATAAGGACTTTGAAAAAGGAGTTAGAGAATGCTTGAAATTTTTGGGAAGGAAGCATGTGGAGGCCAATGATGTACTTTTTTTAGATGAGCAATTATGGGATTTGGGCTTCCACTCGACTTGGTAAGCATGTCATCCAAGTCGGCGCAGTGTCTTAAATGTGTCCTTTAGGTCACTCAATACACCTTCTTTGCAGTAGTTGGGGAACAAAGTGTGCACCTTTTAGAAAGTCCTCAGATTTACATCTTATCCTTCCGAAACACGAGCCAAGGAGTCTAACATATGTGTGATTTTACAAGTTGGAAAACCCACAAATTGTAAAGAAGATGCTTGACAAGATTCCCTCTTGCAAGGTGCACTACCAACTTGTTGAGTTGTGGAGCTCAATTACTTCAGTTTAGCATGTAATGGAAACTTGCTGGAAAACACATCAACCGTCGTCGATCAAGGGGGAATCAAAGATCGGTCAGCAAGGAAGGAACCGACATCGGTTAGGGATAACCAAAGATCGATTACTTGTGCAAGGATGTTTTAATTAACTCTCAGGAATTAGATCTATTTTTAATATTAAAATATATCTATTGATTGTAATTGCATGGCTAACTACCCTAAGTCTATAAACGACTATATAAGCATAAAAGCTAGGGTTTAGAAGTAAGAATTATGTGAGAATTAAAAAGAACTTGAAAAAGTTGGTGAGAGAGAATTCTTGATGATGAAGCAAAAACTTGAGAGAAAGAAAGTACTAAACATCTGAGAGGTGTGGAAGATTGCAAATCTTCATTGTATATCTTATCAAAGCTTTAAATAATATATTGGCTTGTTTCTTGGTGGACGTAGCCCACACTGGGTGAACCACGTTAAATCTAGTGTTGATTTATGTCTCTTGGTTTGTATATTTCTTCTGGTATAATATTTGCTTTTATTTGCATGTATGCTTAGATCTGATATATTATCTGTACAACCGGTGTGCTAACCCCAACAATTGGTATCAGAGCTTTGTTTGAGGCTTTTGTGTGTTGATTTTGGGATTTATACTCACAAAAGAGTTTTTTAGATTGAGTGGGAGCTACATCAATGGCAGAAGAAAACAAATACAAGGTAGAGAAATTTGATGGCTGAAATTATCAATTATGGAAGATGCAGATTGAGGATTATTTATATCAAAGAGATTTGTATTTACCATTGGATGAGAAGTCTAGACCTATGAATATGACTGATGAAGAATGGAATATTTTTTATAGAAAGGCATAAGATTGAGCCTGACAAAGCATTCATGGCTTCCAATATTACCGGCAAAGCTTCTACAGTAGAGTTAATGAAATCTCTTGCTAATTTATATGAAAAACCTAGTGCTTCAAATAAAGTTTATTTGATGAAGAAACTATTTAGTTCTAAGATGCATGAAGGTGGATCTGCATCTAGTCATTTGAATGATTTCTGATCTATTGTAAATCAGTTAAAATCAGTTGCAATACCATTTGATGATGAAGTAAGAACACTTTTACTCTTATGTTCTTTGCCTGATAGTTGAGATAACTTGGTAATGGTTGTTAGTAATATAGCATCTGCTAATAATATTTTGAAGTTTGATGATGTGGTTAGTATAATCTTGAATGAAGAAATTTGCAGGAAGAGTACAGAGGAATCATCATCTGGAAATGCTTTGAATGTAGAAAGCAGGGGCAAGAAGAAGGAGAGATCTAAGAGTAAGAGTAATGGGAAATCAAAGTCAAGGGAAAGCAGATCCAAATCCAAAAGTAAGGGAATTACTTGTTGGAAATGTGGAAAGAAAGGACATGCAAAAAAATATTGTTGGTCAAAAGATAAAGAGAACCAACAACCAGAAAAAGGTAAAGAAGCAAATCTTGCTACATCAGAGGTAATGCAAGATGCTCTTATTCTTTCTTTAGATAATAGAATTAAATCATGGGTTTTAGATTTAGGAGCTTCTTTCCATGCAACCCTAACAAGGGTTATTCCAAAAATTATGTCCAAGACAATTTTGGGCATGTTTATTTGGGTGATGATGAACCTTGCAATATTCGGTAAAGGGGAAGTTCATCTAAATTTACAAAATGGAAATACATGGGTATTGAAAGATGTGAGGCATGTGCCAAGCCTTAAGAGGAATCTTATCTCAGTAGGCAACTAGGTGAATCTGTCAGTTGCATGGTTACTTTTACAGAGACTCTTGGAAAGTCACCAAGGGTGCTTTTGTGGTGGCAAGAGGTAAGAAGGTAGGAACATTATATTTATCTACTTGTATTAGTGATTCCTTTTCAAGCGTTATCTACTTCAGATTCGATGCATGCATGTGGCATAACCAGTTAAACCATATGAATCAATAAGGAATGCAGATCTTAAAGGCTAAGGGTAAGTTATCGATTTGAAAGATTTAGATCTTGATTTCGTGAGCATTGTATCTTTGGACAGCAAAAAGAGTGAGATTTCTAAAAGTTGGGGCAACTAAGAAGGAGCAAAAATTGGAGTTTGTATACTTAGATGTGTGGGGACCAACTCGGGTAGCTTCTCATGGAGGATCCCAAGATTATATTACTTTCATTGATGATGCTAGAAGAAAGGTATGGGTTTATTGTATTAAACGTAAATCTGAAGTTTTGAGACTTTTAAAAGATGGAAAGCTCTTGTTGAAAATGAATCAAATTCTAAGTTAAAATGTCTTAGATCCGACAATGGTGATGAATATTATAGAAGGCTTTTAATGATTGTTGTTCATCAATGGAATACGAGAGAAAGAACGGTACCAAGAACACCACAGAGAATGGTGTTGCATAAAGAATGAATAGGACAATCATGGAACGTGCTAGAAGTAGGAGGATACATTATGGATTGCCCTTACAATTTTGGGCAGAAGTAGTTGATACATCAATTTATTTGATTAATCGTGGTCCTTCAAGTTCACTAGATGGAGGAATACCAAAGGAAGCTTGGACCGAAAAAGAGGTAGATCTTTCTTTTCTTAAAGTTTTTGGTTCATAAGCTTTTGTGCATGTTGATAAGGAAAATTGAAAAAGTTGGATGCAAAATCCAAGAGATGCACTTTCATTGGTTATGGATATGGTGACAGTCATAGTGTAATTCATTTGGCAAAGAACTCAACATTTCATTCGAGAACGAAACACATTCGGTTGAGGTATCACTTCATACGTCAGGTATTGGAGGATGAACAGTTGAATCTGGAAAAGATCCATACGAGCAAGAACCTCATGGATATGCTAACGAAGCCATTAGCAAGAAAAAAATTTGGAGCTATACTCCACTTATGTTGGTCTTCGAGTTTGAGACTTAAAGAGGAAGAAACAAAGCTAAGGAAGAATCCAAGAATGGTATTGTACGGGTATGGTGCAAAGAATTAGTCTCCAAGTGAGAGATTATTGAGTTGTGGAGCTCAATTACTTCAGTTTAGCATGCAATGGAAACTTGCTAGAAAACACAGCAATCGTCATCGATCAAGGGGGAACCGGCATCAGTAAGGAAGGATCGGCATCAGTCAGGCAAGGAAGGAACCAACATCGGTTACCTGTGCGAGGATGTTTTAATTAACTCTCGAGAATTAGATCTATTTTTAATATTAAAATATATCTATTGATTATAATTACATGGCTAAGTGCCCTAAGTCTATAAACGACTATATAAGCATAAAAGCTAGGGTTTAGAAATAAGAATTATGTAAGAATTAAAAAGAACTTGAAAATTTTGGTGAGAAAGAATTCTTGGTGATGAAGCAAAAGCTTAGGAGAAAGAAAGTACCGAGCATCCGAGAGGTGTGGAAGATTGCAAATCTTCATTGTATATCTTGTCAAAGATTTGTATAATAGATTAGCTTGTTTCTTGGTGGACGTAGCCCACACTAAGTGAACCACGTTAAATCTAGTCTTGATTTATGTCTCTTGGTTTATATATTTTTTCCGGTAGAATCTCCGCTTTTATTTGCATGTATGCTTAGATATGATATATTATCTCGACAACCGGTGTGTTAACCCCAACACAACCAAAGATTGATCTTATGAATGATTCAAGTGCAAGTGAGCCTATCGAGACCTAAAATATGGTGAACTATGTTTGATTAGGGTGAAACTAGAGGAAACTTTGGTGGAGGATCATAGCACTATTGATGTGTAAATTGTTCATCCCACTTGAGTAAAGGGGCAAAAACTAATCGAACCATTTAGTAGTTGGTTTCCTCCAAAATTTCCATCGAGATAGCTAGACCATGTGCAAGTTTGATCAGGTAAACAAAATTCTTAAAATCATAAGGGGCATAACACCTCGAGCTATTCTCAAACTTTAAATAAGGCAGTGCAGCTACTCCCTTGAGCCATGCTATATAATCACGAGTTTCAAGGGGGGCATTTTTAGTAAGCATAACTAGTGATGTGGGACGAACCAAAAGTCAAGTTATTGTGCCAAATTGCACACTAACCCAAATACCACAAAGGGTCTTGGCTGATTTAGACAACATGATGGTAGTCAAGGATGTCAAAAATCGTTGAGTTTGCAACAACTCGCCTACCAAATCAACTAGCCTCTAAACTAGAAGGCACTGAAGTACACAACCTATACTCGATCGTCGAGGAAAGAACCAAGCTCTAGTGAGTAAGAGGATGCAAACATTGTTGTGAAAATTTTGGAGTAAGCTTAGGTAGACCGGCCCCTCATAATGATCTTGGTGGTAGTGACAAATATTCAAATAAAAACTTTCAAGACTTAAGTTGGGAAAGGTTCCAAGTGAGCCAGACTTGGACATGAGTTAGTTGATCTTAAGACATTGGAAAGCCTTGTTTTAAGGCCAAAATTTACTCACTAGTTGGAGGAGAATTGGTTGATATTCCTAAACCGGGATGTGGTGGCGAACGAAAATGTTAAGAAATTTGGAGACGTCAATGGGGGCAACAATAAGAGTTCTCTTTTGTTTTTAACGACATGTCCACCCTAAAATTGATTCTATTGGAGATACGGTCTAGTGAATGGAAGAACACCTCACAACGTGCACCACCACTTACAAATTTTAAAGATAGAGTATCATACACACCCATTACACAACATATACTCGATCGTCACATATGGTCTCCAAAGTGATGGAATGTGGATTTTACTAGGTATATATGGAAGCAAGATGATAACATGACCCCCTTGTTTATGTTCATATGTTAGTGAGATCATTGGGTCAACATGATCACGTGTAGGTTAAATGCAATTGTTGCGATAGTGTGTGTTAGGGAGTAGATATGCATGCTAGTGCAAGGAAATCTCAATAATAGTTGTGGTTAAGAACTTGGAGGAATGTAATAATTTGGTGTAAGTATTATCTATAAGTATCACCTATTCAAAATAAAATCAAATCCATAGAACATACATAAGCGAAGTCGCCAAAATGGATCTGTAACTTTGGGAAAGGGATGGGCTCTAAGGGTTGGGCCTAAGGGTCCCTACTCTAAACCTCTAAGTTGTTGATGACTTGTTGAAGTTGCTTCCATGATGAGGATGGGTCATTGTGTGCCAATCAAGCAATGGGCGCAGGACACGCCCTTATGGCAGAATTTCTCAAAGCGGCAATTAGCCTAATCAAATTTAGTAGTGACAAGTGGATTATGATTGTTTAATTAAAACAAAGCATTTCAATGGTTCATACAAATGCTAATGAAATTTGATTTATGTGACGTGTTGTGAATGTTAAAGTGAAGAAATTCAATTGAATGTGGATAAATGGTTGGAGTAACTATGACTCTCTTAAGGTAGCCAAATGCCTCGTCATCTAATTAACGACATGCATGTATGGATTAACAAGATTCCCATTATCCCTACCTATTGTCTAAAGAAACCACTACCAAGGGTATGGGCTTTGAGGAATCAATGAGGAAAGAAGAGCCCATTGAGCTTGACTTTAGTCCAACTTTGTAAAATGACTTAAGAGGTGTGGAATATGTGGGAAGAAATTCGACGCAAGTGAAGTAACACTACTTTTAACCTTATTTCAATTATTATATAAAATAGACGGAACACAACGCCCATATTCTTGGCATTAAGGTGTCATGGCACATAGATCCAAGCAAAAGACAATGTCAAGTGGCAAGTTCTACTAGGATAGCACATGTTAAAAGATAAAACATGTGTCCTAAGATGAGCTCAACGAAAACATAAATTTCATGTGGAACAAAAGGGTAAAATCTCTTTTGTTTTAGATTTTTAGTATGAATGTAATCCGTGAATGTGTGACTTATCGATCCTCTAGAATTTCAAAATTTGAAGCGAGAGGTGTTAGAAAAGTTACCATAGGTATAACTAGCAGTAAAGCCAAGCGCTCATATCGATGTTGTGATTAATCCTTTGATTTGACTCTTCCTATCATTATCAAGCAAAATTTACCAAGTGTTGAATTGTTCACCCACCAATATAGAATGTTAGTTGGGTTTAGAATTTCGTGAGATAATTTAGTTTTACCCTACTAATGATTTGCATTGTGATATTAATTCAACGTAGTATGAGAGGAACCGTTGATTCACATATTTGGTCATTGCACTTGGTTCGAAAGACAATGGCTTGAAGCTAGTGTGTTGAATTATGACTTAATACCTCTAAATCGGATCCTTTTGCAACCTTGTATAAGAATTTTGAGTGGTCAAAGAGAAGAATATCTTGCATACGACATAAATAAGTGATGGGGTATGCAGTCATTTCAAGAGTGGGGTTCTCAAGGGCCACGAGTGTTAATTTTCTAAGTGTGAGCTTTTTTTTTTTTAATCCAAGTGTTGAGTTCGGTCAAGTTACCCTTTCAAGTGTTTTTAAATCTAAGTGTGGGTTCAGTCAAGTTTCCTTTGAAATTTCTTTAATGTAAGTGTCAAGTTAGGTCAAATTAGGTTTTCCTTTGAAGTTTTTTTAATCTATGTTAGGTCAGCTCGGGTTTCCCTTTGAAGTTTTCTTAATTTGTGTTGGAACGAGTCGGGTTATGTGGGGTATCCCTCTCGAAGTTTTTAATCTAAGTGTTAGGTCAAGTTAGTAGGATTTCCCTTTGAAGTTTTTTAATATAAGTATCGAGTGAGTCGGGTTAGGTCATTTTTCCCTTCGATGTTTTTTAAATCTAAGTGTTAGGTCAAATTGGGTTCCCTTTGAAGATTTTTAATTCTAAGTGTCAAGTCAAGTCGATTGAGCTTCCTTTCAAGTCTTCCTTGATTTCCCTTTGAATTTTTAATATGAATGTCGAAATCGGATCAAGTTTCATTTTGGACATTCAAGTCAGTCAAGACTCATCGATTTTGCTTTGAAGTTTTTTTATCCCGATCTCGAATCAAGTTTCTCTTTGAAGTTTTTTAATCTAAGTGTTAACTTGAGTTGGCTTGGGATCCCTTTGAAGTTTTTTAATCCAAGTGTTGAATTGAATTAAGTGGGGTTTCCTTTAGATTTTTTTAATAAATGTTGAGTTGAGTCGGGTTTCCTTTGAAGTTTTTAATCTAAGTGTCCGGTCAAGTCAAGTGGAGTTTGCCTTTGAAGTTTTCTTGGATTTTCTTTTGAAGCTTTTCTAATCCCGAGTGTTATTTTTCTTTGAACATCAATTTAGGTCAAAATTCACATTGAAGTTTATTTATCATGTCATGTTGGGTTGGGTCTCCTTTGAAGTTGTTTAATATAAGTACCACATCGGGTAGTTCCCAAGTGTTGGGTCCAATTTCCCTTTTTAAAAATATTTGAATGTTGGGTTATGTAGTGTTTCCAAGGGTTGGGTTGGGCTAGATAGAGTCAAGTAGGGTTTCCTTTTGAATTTTTTTGTCTAAACATCGGGCTACTCAATTCATGTGAGATTTCCCTTTATTTGGTTTCCCTTCGATTTTTTAGTTTGAATGTGACGTTAGATCAAGTGAGATTTTCCTTAGAAGTTTTTGTTCAATTGTGTTGGGTCGGGCAAAGATCCTCGAGAATTTTTAATCTAAGTGTCAAGTTGGATAAGTTTGAGTCAAGTCAAGTTCCCTTAAAAGGTAAATGTTAGACAAAGCTAGTCTTTGATTGGTGTTGTCAATAACATTTGTCCAAGTGCCTTATTATCTTTGTAGTTTCTCAAGTAATTGAAGTAATTAGTACATCATGCACATGTTACAAAACTTTGAATAAAAGGTTAAAAATAGTAGGCAAAAATCTATGATTTTATTTTGGTCATTTTGAGACTTCAAATTATGGATGGTATTTTGAAAATAGTAATTCTAAAATCAACTATTTTGACAATTTGAATCATTTATGTGGTATACGTAGTAACATATTTGACCCGAGTTCAATAGCATTTGCCCGATCATCTTGTCATTTCATCATGCATATGTTGCAGGACTTTAAATACAGATTTGAATGTTATATTTGGTATAGTAAGTTTGACTTGAACTCATTATTTATTACTAAAAATGATTGTTTAGTAGTTTTAATAACAAATTTTTGCTTTCGCATTTTTGTTTGGATGTGACTGTTATTAAGAGTCAAATATATCATGTCCTTTAAAAAGTTATTTGGTCAGATGCTACCTTCATAACTGAGCAAAATTGTAACACCATATTATTCTTTATAAATTTGAGATTTTGTTTCAATTTAGAATGAGTTCAACTTTAAATTCATGGAATTACTTCTAATTGCGGTGGGCCTCTACTTGCTGATCTTATTTCATAGATTTTTAAACTATTGACAGCTACTAACAATTATATCATTAAAATAGTGTTGTTGGTTAGAACATGATCTCTTTTTTTGTTTTCAATGAATTCATTTCGTGTTTCTTTTTTTAATGAATTCGTTTCATGCTATTTTTTTACCTTCGCAATAAAGGAAAGGACCTAATATTTGAACAAGGTCCAACAATTGAAGGATATTTGAGGAAGGAACACCTAAAATTTGAGCAAACTTGAATAAAAACAGTTACACAAATTACACACTAGTGTATAATATGTACCTAATATGAATGTAAAATAGTCAATCACAAAGTGAAACGTCATATGTCCAAACTTTTAGACACCTAGTGCACAAATTTATGTCTAACATTTTTTTTAGTGCATTACAAATTTGTTATTTTAAATCGATCCAAAAGGTGAATTTCCTCCAAATAAACACATGGAATGAAATATACACACACACACATGAACTATGAGAGAAATTTCAAGTATTAAGGTGGCACTATTCAATCGCTGCGTGAATGTCAAGTTAGATATTACAACTATTGGTTCCACTCCCATAATCCATACATTCTAATTGGTGTAATCTCAAAACGAAAAGGTATTTTACCCTTACTTGTGTCCATGTCGAACAAAAGGCAACATAAAGCATCTTGATCCAACTCATCTTAAATTTCAAATTAATTAACCTCTTAAAAGCATTTTCAATAATTTCTCGAATTGAATTAGTCGTACATCTTGTATTTCATTAAAAATAAGATATATAGTATAGACCTCATTAATCTTTAACCAAAAGAAAACTAACTTTTAAGATACAACTAATAAACATATGTAGCAAATAATGTATAATATTGACTTTCCTTGTGAGAGGATGATGGCAGTTCCACTCCTAAACATATACCTTTCGTTACATTGGTAAATTTGAGAATATTTTACGGGGAGAATGAATAATTTCTGAGCTCTAAACCATTAGTTTTTGGTACATTTACATGTAAATTTCCACTATTTACCATGTCAAAACTCTACATATAGTGTAACTAAATAATCAAAGGCTTCCAGGAACAATCTCGATCAGATTAAGTTTTTGTGAGATTTTACTTCTGTTTAAGTCATTTTGATATGACCTTCATAGTAAACATTATTCCAATTATATTTTTCTTTATATATTTTTAGTAATAATCACAAGACAAGGAGACCCCTTAACACACATGGTGGGGGCCTTTGGAAAATTGTCATTGAGATATTGATTATTCATTGAGGTCATCTTTAAAAACTTAAAACACAGTCTCACAAACACTAATAATCTAATTAAATTTGTTAGTGGAATGCCTCAATTACTGAACACAAAAATATGGTTGAGTTGTAATTGGGTTAATCCCACATTGGTAAGAAATATGAAACAAGGATGGCATCTAAGACATTACATGACCCAAAATCTTTGCCAATGTGGAAAGAGAGTGCATAGTGAGAAGTGAAGAGTGATGAATTATCCTTTGTACCAACAAATACTTTTAGTGCTTCTGTGCTAAGTATCTCCCCTTAACAAAAAAATATTGAAGGGTGAAATGTTTAAATTATCAATTACAAAGCCTGTAATTATAATAACCCTTTAAAACAAAATATACCGAGCCCTTTAATTTTATTTTATTTTTAATGAAATAGCGGCTATATTACCTAAAATAAAATAGTACTACTCACAAAAACCTTGCAGTACAAAAGCCAAACCAGCCCAAAGCCTTTCAATTTGATACATAACAGCGATTCAAAATTTACAATAATTTGATACATAACCACCATTCATAATTTACCAGTTCAATTTGCATTTCAAATTTTACTAAGTTCAATTTAATACATAACAACAATTTATAATTTATAAGTTCAATTTGATGCATAAAGACTCAAAATTTACAAATCCAATTTGATACATAATAAGCATTCATAATTTTTAGTTCAATTTGATAGATACCAACCATTCAAAATTTATAAGTTCAATTCGATACATAATAAAAGTTCCATTTGATACATAACAAACATTCAAACTTTATAAATATTATGAGAAGGAAGAAAACACGAGAGTGATTATCCTCCACCCTAAAGTATCATTAAGTGCAGTATCATTGAGTGTGACTTTTCCTAAAGCGCTTTTCGTAGGAGCTTGGCCACAAATTTACCAGACACCTTGTCATGTGCATCATGAAGCCAACTGAACCCAAGCAAACTCCTCTATATAACCAAAAGAATTCCCCACATGACACTGCACATGTATATATAACTATGGTGCTCCAATCCAATGAATCAATATCATTCGATACTTTGAAAAAGTAGAGTAATCATTTGGTACTTTGAAAAAGTAGAGTAATTAGGGTAAGACCTGCAAAAGATATCCTCTTGCATTAAATATCTAAATTTTATATTGTATGTATTCTCTAAAACCTAGATGGGAGTTGTCACAAGGATGTGTATAACAGACTACGTTTGTACTTCAACAAAAATAGTTGTAAGTGGAGAATACCACAACATATTTTCATAAGTAAATAAAAACAACAACATAAAAAGTCGGCAGGTGAACACAAATTTAATTCATATTAAGTAGAGGAGAAACATACAGTGATAGACATTAGCTCAACAAAATTTTAATTGGAAAATCTGGTTAAAGGGAATGATATGTATTTGCACAACTGATATCAATATTGTGCTCGAAATCTGACGAAAGACTGTCAGCAAACAACTCCTTGTGATTTCCTTTATCACAATTAATTGAAAAACTATACGAGTAACACTTACTAGTCAAAATCAATAACGTTATTGGAGCTTTACCTTACTTTGGACTTACTACAATATAAGGCTTATAAATTAGCATTAAGTTAATATTAGTTAACTAATAAACAGTTGTGATGACCACTTCAGCCATTTTGTAACCATGTCTCGCATAGTAAAATGATAGGTACACAATGAATAACATGTGCATTCTGGTTTCTCTTCATTCATTCTTTGTACATTGTAATCTTTCTTTATTCTCTCTCCGCATATTTTAACAGGACTTGGCAATAAAATAAAAACTATGACAGTGACAGTCAGCAGTAATGGTAAGTTATGACAGTGAAACAGGGACATGCTTCGAATGATGGAGTTAAAGGAAGAAACCAAGAAATAAGGGAAGGATCATTTGGTGTCTGTTGTTAAAATAGCCTGCACCAAGGTCAATTGTCTGAGGAAAAAATTCTGTACAATTTTCCAAGCTACACCGCATTCAATCAAGGATATACCAAACAATTTAAAGAACAAAAATTCCCAAAGTACTCCATACAGGGGGAGCCATCCACAGCACTAACTGCCACGATTAAGCCCTGAAAGAATAAGGGTGTGTTTCCTGGTAATTATCATGATCAAAGAAATAATGATAGATGCCATACTAGAGGAGGTGGCAGTCGAATTTCATATGATCCCCAAGGAGATTTTGCAAGAGATTTCCCCACGAATAAAAAAATACTGGAATTCTCTGTGGATGGTGTGGGCTTCGGGATCACAATGATTGGCAATCACTTGAACACAAAAAGAAAATGTAATATACCCCAACCCAAGAACATCTAAGGAAATACTTGCAAAGCCTGGAGCAGAAGTAGGGCAGGCCATGATTGACAAATGAAGATAATCCAATGAACGGACAATTACAATGGTGACTAGTCAACTCGAGTCAAAATAAAAAGCAATTGCAAGACAATTTTTGCAAACTATCATAGCTGATTTTTTGCAAAGCATTCTCAAACTCAAGAACACCGTAACTCCTACCGTACCTGACATTGGCCATAACATGGAGCATGCAACGACACACTTTGTGTCTGATGGGTAGCCATAAATAGTAGGGTAGGAAGGATATGGAACCTATGATCGAACCCCACTGTTATGTGACCAAGTGATCTACCACATGCTCTTGACAATGAATCTTTCTCGATAGTCGGCAATGTACTGAAATTTGACGAACACTATTGTGGAAAGGATTTCTGGTGTGAATGTTCTTCTAGAAGAATGTAGTAGAGTCTTGGAAATCCAACTATTTGGACGTCGACCTTTCAATTGGTGGGACCTCACCAATGTGGTATAAAGGTGTTGGGAGTACTAATGGCACAAAAGCTATTTATTGGTAGCCAAAGCCCTTTTATGAATTTTGTAGTAATTTCAATGTGGAAGAAACCCTACGATGCACTGTTGGGTCATGGCTGGATGAAAGTAGCCAAAGAAGAACGCAACTGGGACCAAAAATAGAGACCAAAAATATGTAAAAGACCTGAAGAGTTGGGCAATAAACAAGGAACCAGCCTCATTCGAATCATCGAACTTGGACTCCAAAGAAGAGTGCTTGGTAGATGGAAATTGAGGTACGATGGAGACAAAAATGACGGGATCTTGCAGTTACAATACTGCTCCAAAGATGAGACAAATCCCTTTAATTATCTTTTCCTAAATTCATAAAATATAGAGATGGCAATACAAAATTGGGAAAGAAGCTTGCTCGCCAGTTTGAGAGTGTAGCTGACATGAAGTATAAAGAACCCACCACTGCTAGGGTGAATTTGGGATCAAAGGGGATCCCCAAATCATCATGCTTGAATATCATTTGGATCCTGTATTGGAGGGAGCAACATTAAGGATCTTCGTGGATTATAAGGATGTCTTTACCTGGACATACAAAAACTTGGAACGGAATGCAGACAGAATTGTGTGTACATAGCATTGATTTCAAGCTAGGAGCCCATTCTATGTGGAGAAAAGCATACCGAAAGCCAAAAGTATGCTGAGAAAGTCCATGAAGAAATTGACAAGATGTTTATTGTTTAATAAAAGAATCATCTTTAAATTAGAAACAAGCGAATGGGTGTCCCCGATAGTTATCAATTTGAAGAATTGAGAATAATCAGAATCTGAGTTGACTTCACAAGTCTGAGCACATTTACCATTAAGAAATTAAGAATCATTTCCTACTCCAATGACAAAATCCATAATTGAGTTAATAGCTGGACATGAAATTTATTCTTTTATGGATGGCTTTTATCGATACAACAGGACTAGCATTACCGAAGAAGAAAAGATGATAACCACTTTTATAGTGGAAGATGGAGTCTACGTTACATACTGCAACATCTGCCTTCCAACAGATTATCTTACATTTATTTTATAAGATGCTTATGCAAAACTTTAAAGCCTTCCTGGACAATTGATCCCTCTACATCAGCCAAGAGTATCACCTAGGAGCACTAACAGAGTGCATGCAGTGGTACTGAGAAGCAAAATTTGCCTTGAAACCAAAAACTGTGTAGGTTCATAGTACCACAAGGTAAACTTTTGGGCCATATTGTGTACAAAGTTGGACAAACCCTGATAAGATATGGTTCGTGGTGGAAATTGAATCACCTAGAGACATCAAGATTTTTTCCCATGTTTCATATCCCCTGCGCTCTAACGAGGAAAGCAGCTCTGTTCATGTGGTCCAATAAACAAGGGCAAGCATTCAACAAACTAAAGGTGCACCTTAATAAATCACCTATCCTTGCATATCCGTAGTGGTATAAATAAGTTCATTTACAAGTTGATGCTTCCAATTATTCCATTGGTGCTGCTTTGGCACTAGTGGGTAACTTGTGGGTTGGACCACCCCATGTTCTTTGATATGTGCATATTGTTTAGTGGAGAGAAAAGCTAGAGCACTACAGAATGTGAGGCTCTCAGCATGGTATACGGAAATTCCAGCATTACTTGTTGGAAATTCCATTCAAATTTTATGCAGATCATCAAGGCTTGGTGTACCTAGTGAACAAGCCTATTATCCAAGGTGGGTTAAGTAGATGGTTGATGTTGCTAAACAAGTTCACACTCAATATCATTCTCAACCCATCCAAGAATCACATAATATCCAACCAAATTTCGAGAAATGTCAGTAAAACTCTTGACAGTGGGAGTGAAGACTTCCCAGATGCTCATTTATTTCGAATTGTTTTCATGCCATTATGGTATTAAAAACATTCTTGATTATCTATCTACTATATCATTTCCAAAGGACATGCAATCAATGGAGCAAAGCAGACTGGCATTGAAGGCCAAAACATTTCCCTTGGTAAATGGGACCGAATCACATACTGGGGCAATGTGTGATAAGGAAGAGATAAGAGACATACTTTAAGAGGCTCGTGAAGGTGTTGTTGGAGGCCACATGGAACACGACACCACAAGGAAAGTACTACTTGCGGAATTATGATGGTCAACACTGTACCGAGATGCAAAGGAATGAGTGCTAGGACATGACATTTGGTATAGGACTGCGGAGCCAAAAAAGGGGGACTTTATGCTCCTATGGTCATCTCATGCTCAAGAACTTTTTGAAAGGTGGGGTCTTTATTTCATCAGCTCATTAAAAGCAAGCAAGATCCATCAATGTAACTATACAGTGGTTGGCAACAAATATGTAAAAAAATGGGCAGAGGAAAGAGCTTTACTCAACAAGAGTGTGCAATGAATGTCCGAATTTATTTATGTACAAGAAGTCGCCCAATTCGGTATTCCAAAACAAATTACAAGTGATAGATGTGGGCACTACATCAACCATTTTATTCGGTTAATGACTTCATAATACAGAAATTTTCATTTGCTCTCTCGGCCATACTACCAACAAGAAAATGGCCAAGCATGGCCACTAATAAAGTATTAACGTCGATAATTCAAGATCCATGTGCAATAGAGGATGCAGGGGGCTTATCATACGATCTATAAGATGACTATGAGCTATACACCCTTTCGGTTGATGTACAACCAAAAGGAAACGGTTATTATGGAATTCTTGAATTAAGTTTCAAGATCGTGGTTAAGAATAGACTTCGAGATGAAGAGTTTGATAGAACCACTCATTTGATTGACCAAATTGGATGAATGCTAGATAATGGCGGAATGGGAAACAAAAGTAATGCAAAGGAGAAAGTATTGCCATGACAAAAATCTCTGAAGAATGAATTTTAAGGTTGGAGCCTTGATATTAAAATATAATGGAAGAAGAGAAATTAAGCCTGATAAATTTGAAATCGTGTGGCTCAAACTGTTTTCTGGAGAACAGAGTGACCAAGCTCGAGAACTCATATGGGCCACCCGTCAAAGACACAATGAATGGTTAAAAATTAAAATTATATTGGCTAAGAATGGAGAATGCCAATTCAGTTCATATTAAGCATCTAAGTACGAAATCCAAGAAATTTGAACTATTTATAGCAAGACCCACCAGTAAAAAGATAACAGCACGTGTATTATTAAAGAAGTGGTCTGCATTATAAAATAAAAAATAAAGAGCTTGACAATGATACAGAAAATTACAAAAGCAAAGTCGAGCACTTGATGAGAGCTACATATTGTTATACTTGATTACTGAAGAGATATTTTGAATTGTTTTCTAAAGAGATATTTTGAGCGCCTGTGAAATTATTGTTAAGGGTGTGGAATAGACAAAGTCGTGCTATTGTCTCCACGTCATCGTACAACCAGGGGGTTAGGGATCCAACCTATGCCCAAGGTTGTTCAACATCTAGCTATAAAGAAATAGTGCACCAATGGCCACCATACAGTCACTGTCCTCCCCTACCCTACTGATATGACACTCATGCATCAAGGTCATGTTCAATATCGTGCGAGAGTTTTGAATCATTGATAGTGTGGGGCTCTATTGTTCTATTGTACTATACAACCCCTTGTAGTGTGCTCTACCCAACACCATACATCATTGTATACTCACACCTCATCCTTGTAGATTGTACCCCACTCCATTAATTCCTCTCAGTCATATGACTCTTATAAAAGCAGCTATTTGCCATGCAATTAACACTATGCAAAATTTCTAAATTTAGACCCATCCATCCAAATTCTATTTGAATCATTTCATACAATCATAAACATATTTTAGAATGATCATATTTATAATGATTCCGAAAACGTATCAAACAGCTTAGATGAAATTTGGATGGGGCTATCTAAATTTAGAAAGCTTGTTAAGTGTAAATTTGCATTCCAAATAATTGCTTCCCTCTTTTACACATTTGCAATACAATCAAAGTGGTCTAGTGCCTTTGTCATACCTTCCAATTGCACTTAACACTCCCATTGTTGGTCAACCATGTGTTTTTGTTGCTTGTACTACCCGACCATATCACCCCCTAATTTCCTCAACCATGTGTCTCTTCTCAATAATTATCACAATTTATACCCTCAGCCATACAATTATTCCGATTTCCTTCATGATTTCTCGCCCTTCGTATCATCATACAACAAGTGTTCTAATTCTCAATTGGCTTCAGATTCCTATAACTTGGTAAACAAATCTCTTTCCAGAAGCACATGGTACTACACAAGGAGCAGACATTATTTGTAGAAGTCAATTTGGCACCCAAAGAGAGTTCACATAGAAACAAGACCTTTTCTAGGGTTTTAGAATAAGTTCAGAGCCTTTAGGGCCACAATCCAACTCTCAGAATTTGTGGCAAGAGGGTTTCAACAAGTTTTTGTGGTTGAACATTATGGTTTTGCAGTGGCTCTCATGGTTGAAAAGAATAAAAAAGCCCCACTACATGTACAACATTCTCTGCAATATGACCAAAAACATAGAAGAGGCCTTTGAAATAGTTGGCACTACATGAGAAGGCCTAACAAGTTTGTAGCCACCCACCACAAAACCCCCAAGAATGATTCAGAGCTCCCTACTATCATCTGGTATAAGTTCAAAATAGGCAGCAATGAAAAGAAACAAAAAGCAGAAAATTGATGAGCCGTCATAGATGGAGCCCAAATAAAAGGTGTTGCATACATTAGAAACTCTTATTAGGAGAGCGTTACTGAAACAAAATCTTGCACATGGTGGGAAAACAAACCAGATGATGACAAATTGAAGGTGGCATTACAAAACGCTAGCATGGACAAAATTATGCAGATGTTGTACTTCAATGCTAAAAACTTCGCTCATATTTGGATCTCTCTAAATATGATAGGAGCAACAGATTTTCCTTTGTGTGATACATAGTGAAGTTAAAATCACATTCATAGCTGAAGATTTAACTTGGGTATTTGATTACCCTTGCATGGGCAATAAGTCAGTAAGCCAACAAGTGGTTCACATGTTAGACAGGCCTAAAAAGAATATGTTGCGCGAACATTATGTAGGCCTAATTTCATTGTTGCAGAGTTGGCAAGCATGTGGGACAAGGGAAATATGGATATTAGAAACGACTATTTGGCTTTAGAAAAATGGCGTTACTTGTTGGATGTGATCTAATGTTTGTTGGCGGGTCCCACAAGGGCATCCAACAAGAGAGGTCGAGGACGGGATTTGACCAATGGGTCGCCTATTCTATAAAGTATATAGCCGCCCTCTTCAGACAGCTAGGCTATATAGAGTCAGCACTCTGCTCTAGATATATGTGCGGCCTACAATATGGATGACCGATCATATGGTTGGGTTATGTAGAGGTACAGTCTATAATTAGGGAGAGCTATTGTCAACAAGAATTCATGAGTTCCTCTTAATAAAAATAAAAGTAGTCTGCTTTGGAGGGTGATTTGACTTTTGCCACCTCTTATGACACCACTTGACCATCTGTGTTTTGATGGAAGCATTTGGGCATCCCATTCAGAATGCCAACTAGTGCCTTAAAAGAGGAAACATGTTGTAGTTGAGAAGTTCTTCACTTCGGAGGATAATGATGGCAAAGGATGAAGGAGATTTTAGTGATAGTGAAGATGAGCAAGGCATTGATGATATGATGTGGATGGCTGCAGAAGGACGTCACAGTTAGCAGAGCCTTCTCTTGCTTCATTTGGTTGTCTATCCCTCTTCTCACCATGAGTCATTGGTTTCTTAGGCACCTTTAAGTCTCTTTTGTTGCAATGCCTATTGAGTGTTATGTAGTCATTCCATTGCCTATGGGGGAGGGAACACAATTAATAGAAGACTAGATGAACCAGCCAGATGCGCTTGTTAATCCAACTTTGAAATTCCCTCCAATCAGCACTTCTGCATAAAAAGGAGCCATCAGTGCATGAGCCTTGATGTAGCCACTGAGGACGAGAACATTCAGTTGGGGAATGCCGCAACTTTAAATTTATCGGGTGTGAATCCTTCTCAGTTTGGGCCACAAGTGATTCTCTAGATACTAATAGCATATTCATTCCACTACTTTCTCAGCTAGACAATACCAACCAGTATGAGATGTTGTCCCCCATTTTTGTAGAATATGGGGCCGGTGGCACAATGTTTATTTGACATTTCTAGAACAGTTAAGGACTTAGATCAGATGCACACACCTAAAGGCTAAAATCAGCATCATTCAAGAAGAACAACAGTTCCTTCTAGTCTAGAGGTCAACCTCTTTATAAAAGCAAATGATGAGCAATCTGAAGTAACCATCTTTAAGACGATATGCAAGCAATCCCAAGCCGTTCTTAAGGTCAGAGCTTGCAGTAATAGATCGTTAATAGAGAGAAAATTTTGAATGAAGGTCTTTCATCAATAAGTAGAGACCTTACTCAGATTTTTCTTCATCCATGCAATGTATAAACAAAGGACAAGCAGAGTGAGCCGCTAACTGCATTTTTCACTGTCTCTTAGACCCCAAGGCACTTCTAGCCATCCAACAGTAAAAACAATTAAAGCTTTCTTATTATTTATTATTTCCATAATTACCTAAGACTCCGGGCGTCAGCACGTAGGGATGGGGTTTCGAGATGGCAAAAAAACCCAGATTTTGGGGACGGTGAGGGGACGGCTGGGGGCGGCTATTAAAATAATATATAAATATTAAAAATATACAATGGGTTCCCTAACCCTGAAAAAAAAAAAAACATGAAAGGTTATAATTTCAACACCATAGCCAGTAATGTTACCAAAGGACCTGTAACATGCCAACATCTCTTTATCATGTCACTTATATGATTATATCCTCAAATTTAAAAATAGCTTTTTGGAACAGTAGAGGCCATGCAAACTACATGAATAGCCATCCATAAGACAAAACCGGCTAAAGTAACTGAAAAACACTAAAAAATTAAATACAAAGTTGGCCTCTAGATCATACTAATATACCAGTAAAGCCTCCAATATCATACAAAAAGAGGTAGAAAGACTTGCACAAAAAAATTTTGAAACTAAAGAAATCCTTAAAAATATGCATGTGAATTTATCGATCCTATCGCTATGTATAAGAAAGGCTTTAAAATGTAAAATAACAGTGACCTCTTGTTAGAATATCTTCTTTTGGAACCTACATAAAACAGCAAAAGTCCATTTCTTGGGAAGGTAAGTTTGCATGGGAAAAGGATTAGTTTTCATTTTCCTCTTTTCAAAGTCATAATCCTTTATGTTTTTTATATTTTTTTTTTTGGGACTTCGGGGACTTCGGGACTTCGAACGTCCCCTAGCCGTCTCGGGGACTTCATGGCGTCCCCGTTGGAGTCCCCAAAGTCTCGAAGCACCTGGGACATCCTAGGTGCATTCCCTAAAGTTAGGGGACATCCCCTTCATTTTTGCATTTGGGGGTGCATGGTGGGAATGTTTCCTCCCGTCCCCATGCACTCGGAATGGCTTGGGAATGGGGGGTGTGCATCCCCGCGTAACACTAGAAATAAATTAATTTAAGTGGTCCAAGGGTAACTTTATATTTTAATTGGAAAAATGACACTTAAATTATACTATTAATCCAAAAAAACAGAAACAGACTAAAATAATAATAGAATGATGAACTTCTATTATGGGCCCCTAAAGATAGAATAATAATTAAATAAAGCATTCTATTATGGGGCACCAAAGATAGAATGGGCTGCATGAGCATCAAGATCCTATTTTTAGGATGGAGAGAGGATAAAACAATTTTATATTGTTTATTCCTATTTTTAGGATGGAGCGCCAACATGGGAGAGGATAAAACATTTTATATTGTTATTCCTATTTTTAGGAGGGGGTGCCAACTTTGGACAAGGCCTTGGAAGTTATAAAGGCAGATTTGGGGTTTATTATTACATTCATCCTGGAATTTTATCAACTACTTCATTGTCTGCAAATAGCTTCTGCTTCTGCATCAGTAATAGAGGACAAAACTCTCATTTGCATACAGATCTGAGGACAGAATCCCTCATATCTAAGCTTGGCAATTCCATTCAAGGGTTGTAGTGGTCATTCAGGGTATAGGTGTTCATCCAATTCAGCTAGGGCATCATATTCAAGGCTGTTTTAGCATCCAGAATAGCCAGTATAGTTACAACGTCCCCCTCTAGGAAAAAAATTCAGTATTGGCACCATATCTGGAAGCAGTTTTCAGTCAAAACAGTTTGCATGTTCTTATCTTTTGTGAGAAAAATTGTATTCAAACATTCTAGTGTTTTTATTAAAGTTGATTTGAAATAAATAAATAAAGTTTGTATTTTCCTACATATTGTGGTTGCTGTTTTTAATTTAAAAATCAGATTATTGCAGCTGTCATAGAAGTTAGTATTTCATACTGCTGCCCTAGGGTTTTGTGCAAATATCCAGATTTATCTAAAGTTATTTGACAGGGATATTACAGACATAGACCATGAATGAAGAGACTAAAGGGGAATGTTCACTCAACCTTCTTAGGAGAGTAGCACAGAGCCCAATGCTTGATGATGAGACTGAGCTTCTCTTTGCATATTGCATTATCATGAAGAATACATTCATTTCATATCGGGATTCGCCTATTAAATCAGTGTTACAAGGGGATGTGCACCCCCATCCCTAAGCCGTCCAAGCCATTTTGAGTGCTTGGGGACAAAGAAAAAACACCTACCCCATGTTCCACCTAAACAAGACAAAGAAGGAAACATCAGAAGGACATTCCTCGAGTTACCGTAATGCACTTGGGGATTTCAGTGCTTCAGAAAAGGGGGATGTCATGACATCCCCAAGACAACCGAGGACGCCCCGGCCCCGGCATCCCCTACAGCCTACTCTTTTTCAACATAAAAGAAAATACACACTTATAAAATATAGAACTTTTACCTGTTTACACTTCAAATATTATTCTACATCTCTAACCCTAAAACACTCCAAAAAACTTGTAAAAAGCGCAACCCAGACTCATTCTAATCACACTAAGCTAAAGAGGAAGGGCTAAAGGAGGAAGACAAGGTAAAGGAAGACGAGGAAAAGTAAGAGCATGAGCATTGGCAAGAGCTTCTTCGTTTTTCCCCAAATGTAGAGTGGGTTAAACAAGGGCATGCATTGCTAAAAGAGGTTTTTTTAATAGCCAAAATGCAAAGTGGATTAAAACCTTAAAGAAGGGGTAGGGCATTGTTGTTTGCAAATGATTTTTTTAATTCGCCAAATGCAAATATGATAGAGGGTCATTGGACCAAAAATCCTTTGAAACAAATGTTTGGAAGTCCCAAATCAAACACTTTAAGGGAAACTAAAACATGGAAGTGCAATATATGTTCATTGACTTGGTTGGGCAGCATTACTAGGTTGAATGTGCACTTATTGCACATCTTAGGGAAAGGTGTTGGCCTTTGTGGACAACTATCACTTGAAGAGAGGGCAGAGATAGTGAGGTTGTATAATGGAGATACCACAAAGAAAGTTCCAATAATTCGTGGCGTTGGTGGCACCCCTTCTAGTTCTAAAAACTTCTAGGAGTGCTTTCTCAAATACTACAAGTTTTGAGGTGACTAAAGTGGATGCTTTTGGTAGTAAGGGGAAGAGGAAGGTCGCGGCCTTCAATCCAATTGTTGATATGTATGATACAAAGGCTAGGGACGAGGCTGATGATGCCATTAGAAAAAAATTTCAACTAGTATCGCATTTCAAGTTTGTTCACTTTCTTTCTTACAAGAAGACTCTGTGGCTAAGGTAGCCAAAGCAGTGTAGGTTATGTGCCCCTATGAGACACGAAGTTGAGGACCACAATCATGGATAGGAACTATTTCAAGGTTACCTTACTAATGGAGGAGCTAAGATGCATCTTGCACATAGGTCTCTGACGGTTGTAACATCATCACGGATGGGTAGACAAATATTAGACACCACCCACTCATCAATATCTTTGTTTCATGCAAACAAGGTCCTCGTGTTTTAAGGATCGACGACCACTCAGGAAAGAAGAAGGATGTAGAGTTTCATTTGCCATTTTGCAAGATGCCATTTTGGAGGTTGGCCGCCAACTTTGTACAACTTATTACAGATGCAGCTTACGTGTACAAGATAGGAGGTAAGCTTGTTGAGGCTCACTCTCAACATATATTTTGGACCTCATGTTGTATTCATGTCATAAATAATGCACTTGAAAAACATTGTAAAATTTGATTAGGTCAAAGTGTAGTGGCAAAGGGTAGAGAAGTACGGATGTTCATATGTAACCACCATACATCATTAGTACTCTTTTGTAGCTTTTCGAGGAACGAATTCCTCAAGCCAATGGACACGCATTTTACATCCTACTTTATTTTGCTAGATAGGATGATTGAGTTGCAAGAGTCCCTGTAATGTATGGTCATGATGTCAAAGTGATCTAAGTGGGATGGGTTTAGGGCATAGAAGGGAAGAAGGTGAAAGCACATGGTGGTGAGAGACATTTTGGACAGATGTGAGATACATGACATCGATTGCATCTGATTTTCAATGTGATCATATATGGGGATTTTGAAAGGCCCCACCTCGATGAGATATATGAAGGTATTGGTAGTATGCTTGGCCAAATATATATTGGGCGAAGGACCCCACCTTAGAATTCTACCATCCGCATGTTCAACCCATCGTTGAGCGGAGGTGCGAGAAGTTGAACACCCCTTTACACATAGTCGCATATGCACTAAGTACTAAATGTTGGAACATATAATATTTATGGGGACACGCCTATTGTGTCCCATTCATCACAAACTTATCTCCACATAAATTTTATATTAAATATAGACTTATATCTTAACTTATAACCTAAAGTTAAACTTTACATATATATATATATATATATATATAAAGTAAGCCAACTAATGTAATTAGTTGAGGAGTGATTAAGTATGACCTTTCACAGTTATAACCGATCACCTATCTATATAAGTAATTTTCCAATATGTGGAAATCATGTTATGACAAGACAATTGAATAACATGAAAGTGAGTTATTATATGAAGAAGTGAGGAGATACGGTGTTGGGTTCTCTTGGTTTGTAATGGTCAAACAAGTTTGTAAGTTCCTCATATGATCAATAAATTTGAATATTGATTTTTTGTGGGGATTTTCACCTTTATAGGTTTTCCCCACATATATACTGTAATCTATGTTTGTTTTAATTTCCTATATACTTTTAAATTTCAATTTACTGCAAATCTATAATTTTGTATTTTAATTTAATCCTCATCAAATTCATTAGACAGTAATTTATTTCATTGATCCTACTTAATATGGCATTGTTTCCAAGCCAGATTGTGTTGTCTAGGAATTTGAAGGATGTTGAGATTCTATACATTGTGTGGAGCATTGCAAATTGCTTACAGGAAAAATGCAGATTGTTTTAAGGAAGATTCAAGAAAACTTTCTGCAAGTGGGCCCCTCAATCCTTTGTGCAAGATAAAACAAGAAATTTGCAAAAAAAAAAAAACCTTTTTCCATTAAGTATAAAAAACTCTGCAATTTCAGAAAAATGCAAAGAAATGTACTGAAGATTTTGTTTTTAATGACAGCCTAAACAACAGCCCCACAAGCCCTGTTGGTCTTGATCTGGCAAGTTACATTTTACTTGTCTCAGTGAATTGTTTCCTAACTCGGTGAGCCCTTCAAGTTACATTGGGCCCAACTCAGCCTTCTTTTGGAAACCTTTCGGTTTTCCCACTTTGTATTGGCACGTGTACTCTGCAGTCCCTTTAACCTCTCTTGTGGTCATGTGTCGGACATTAATATATTTATCTTATCTTATCTACTTTGGCGAGTTCCATGTATGAGAAGCTCACCAACCTTCACATTGCTCAACTCGGTCAAAGTCCCATATATCCACAAGCTGCTCCTATTCTTAACGAGCTCAGCTTGTTGCTATAAGCTCCTCTCCTACCATCCAACTTGACAAGGAGCTCCCTTCATCTCATTTTTCACAAGCTTAGCCAATTCAATACTAGCAAGTGAGCTCATACACTCGCTTAACTCAGCTCGAGTTACCCTGTATACAGCTTCAGCTCGGTTCGACTTTCAAACATTTTTGCCTCCTCTACCCTAGCTCGTCATTCGCGCTGTCTAGTTATTAGCTCGGCTCGGTGAGCTTGTCCTGTGTGACATTGCAAACGGCTTAGATTCGTTTTGAACCAACTCGACAAGGCAATTCCATTATAAGAGCCCAACTATGTTTGCTCGTATCTTGTCTTGGTGAGTTGATCATGTGTTTGGCAACATTGCTCCTAATTCAAGATCTCATTGTCAAGATCCTACATCCCCTGTTCCAATGAGCTCGGCCATCTCTACAACTTGACACACACAGATCAAGTAATATAAACACAAGCTTGGTTGAACTCTTTCAACTTGGCTTCCCTATGGGGTTACTTCAACTCTAACTTGTCTCAGCCTTCTCCTGCCTGGACAAGTCCCCGCACACCTAACTCCATGGTAGTAAAGCTTCACTCTAGCTTGACAAAGTTTGTTCAACCTGATCTGAAGTGGCTCCATCTTTCCTCGCAAGATCAGCAAAGGAAAGCAAAATAAAACAGTCAATGCAAAATTTTCCCTAAAACTTCAATTATTTAGGTTCAAGATGGACGATGGAGTCAATATGTCAAGCCACATAAGCAATCTAAGGTCTCTTCTCAAACAACTTGCAAAATTCAAGGTTGTGGTAGATGACGAGGATGCTAAAGAAATTTTGCTAAACAGTTTGCCTTCAAAGCACAACAATGTACTTTTTATCATCAGTCGAACATAATCTCAATCTCTAGACAGTATGATTGCAGCTCTTCTAGCTGAAGAAAAGAGAATTGCAAAAGATGCAAAAGGTGATCCTCAACAAGAAAGTGTATTATATTCAAGAAACTTCCGTAGAAGGTTAGATAAAGACGGAAGGGAGATTGAATGTTATGCTTGAGCCAATGATGTTCTCAAAGGTAAATTCAAAGGCATAACAAATAAAGTTAATATAGCCATGGTTGAAGACCCACCAAATGCTGAAAGTGGTGAGGATGATGAAGAATATGTATTATAAACGAAGCCCCACACTTTGAAGACAATAAGGGATCCAATGTAGGTAAAACTCGGCATGGATGGTTTCTAGATAGTTCGGGAGTTTGTGGATCTCGGGAATTTACCCTTACGAGGGGTCATGAGACAACTTGATGGAGCATTGTGGGAGTAGCTCAGTATGGATGGTTGTCCAACAATTTGGGAGATTCTATAATTTGGGAGTTCGGGGAGGTGAAATCTAGGAACTCGGGAATTCAACTCAGAACTACACCTTTACAAGGGTCAAGGAGGCGGCTTGATGGAGTTCTACCTAGTAAAAGCATTGTTTTCAAAGGAAAAAGCTTCTAAAGAACGCATTTGTTTGTTTGGTTCTAAATTTTGTTAGAGTGCTTGTTTTTGCTTTCTATAGGGTAAGCCTTACGAGGGGGTATTAGAATATAAGGCTTATTGTCTATTAATAAAATATCATTAGTTATGTATTAATCTAAAGGTCGGTTGTAGAATCGTATCAACTATCTTATAACTACCTCTTTCATAATTAGTGTGTGCAATCCGCATCTTCTCTATTCTTCCTTTGTTCACATATTTTAACAAGTAAATATGTAGAGCAAAATCCCTAAACTTGGCCCAATTGCTATGGGTTTTCAAGTACAATCAACAATAATAGTAGCACAAAAGAGAGTGGAAAAGCTTGTTAACTTTAGAAACAACACAAAAGAGGCATCGCAAGAAAGGTGTTAACTTCTACTATGCCCTTAACTCTAGGTTCTAGATCAGGATGTGGATAGTCGACCTATGGCTAACATAATCTCTTATCATGTCATATCATATTTATTTATGCTTTCATACACTTAATGGGTCGGCCTTAGGGCTCTGGATAGTATAGTAGGATATATATAGGAGTTAGAGAGTAGGATATGAACATCATATTGAGCGGTGATTGAGTCTTATTGTTTGGTTTGGATTGCCCCCTTGAAGTGGCTAAGTAATTCTACTTGCATCTTGTGATCATTTATCTACATTTTCGGCCAAAATTAGGTCAAAAACCCTAATTTTTGTTTTGTTTCATATTTTGGGAATCTGTTGCGAATTTCTCAACTAAACTTTTATAGAAGTTGCGACACATCAACTTAGATTCTCCAAAAATTAGGATTTTTATCTAATTTTCAAAAGTTATCACCATTTTAGGGTTTTTCCTAAATTCGCTCCACAAGCCACAATTTTTAGAAATTTTCAAAGTTATTTACATTTTTGGAAAGCTCTAGAAAAATAAAAGGGGTTTATTATTTGTACTTTCTAAATTAAGGCCAAAATAATTCATAAATTGGACACTTAAATCTTGATTAAAGGAGTTTATTCTAGAAACCCTAATTTTTGCATCATGGGGATGATTTTCTATGGAAAGGGTGAGGTGGATGTTAGAGAATGGTGGGTTGAATTTAAGAAGATTTATTTTTCATCTACATGGACATGGTTTTGGTTTTCATTTTGGCTTGATGGTCCAGCAAAGAGGTGGGTCTCTCAATTGAATCAAGAGTGTTCAGATTGGTCTTGGGAGGAAATGAAACAAGTTTTCTTGGCTAGGTGGAATAAAAAAGGAGTAGAAGGTGAAGGAGGAGGAGAAGGAGAGGAGGAAGAAGAAGAAAAGGATGGAGGAGAAGGAGAAGAAAGAGGAGGAGAGGAAGAGGATCAAGTTGAAGAAAAAATAGAGGATAAGAGTTTATATAGTGTGGCTCTAAAGAGGGAAGCTTCAATATTTCCATTTGAAGAGTGCACCCATCGGAAAAATAATATAAAGGCAGTTCAAGTGGATGGTAAGAAGATTAATTGTTTTGCAGAATTGAAGCTCTCATCTCAAAGAGAGTTTTCTACTTTCACATACCTGGCACATTTCTAGATTTTGGAATGTCATTGCACAAAATGTTTCAGCCCAAATAGAGTTACCTATGTTGGATAAAGAAGGCCAAATTGGTTTGGAACATGAGGAAATTCTTCAGCTACAGAGGGTGAAGTGGAGAGTAATTATTACATAATCAAGTGGAAGAATCAAAATAATGCAGCAGCAACATGGGAGGAGGAAAAATTTTGTACCAACATCTAGAGATCATCAACATTGAGGACTACACTTGTGTGAAGAAGCCTCCAAAAATTGTCAACATTGGGGACAATGTTGCTTTGAAGGGGAGGGGCATGCTACGCCTTAACCCTAGGTCATATATCGGGATATGGATAGCCAACCTATGGCTAACATAATCTCTTATCATGTCATATCATATTTATTTATGCTTTCATATGCTTAGTGGGTCGGCCTTAGGGCTTTAGATAGTATAGTAGGGTATATATAGGAGTTAGAGAGTAGGATATGATATCATATTGAACATTTGAGTCTTATTGTATGGTTTGGAGGTTGCCCTCTCGAAGTGGCTAAGTTATTCTACTTGCATTTTGTGATCATTTATCTACATTTTGATGTTATTTGGTGTTATAATTCGAGTCGATATTTAGATCAATGCTATGTACCTTGGGATATGATATTATAATGTATATGGGTTGATGGAGATGCCGACATGTGGCACACATCCCCCTTAGTTATATGTTTATAATATATGGGGTCACATAGGAATTAGTTATATTGGGTAATGAGTCGACCTACATTGGGATTAGGTGTTACCCATCCATTAAGAGTAATGTATGTCTATATAAAGGATATGAGTATCATTACAGAGGTCATGTGATCATCGGAGAAGCGCCACGGATCTACCTGGTCCAAAAATGCACAGGTGAATGATGCGAGACGTGAATTGTTCCAAGACAAAACAAAGCAAGCATACAAGACTGCAAATTACAAAAATACAAGAGAGATAATTACAATAACATAGAAATAGCTCCAACTCAATACAATCAAATAGAATAATGCAAGAGATGTACATATAGGAGGTGAATGTGTAACCTCCTCCTAGAATCATGGCAATCTCCACCTAGAATAGTGGTAACCAACACCTAGAATAGTGTAGTCAAGTGTACACCTAAGCAAGCATATCCCATAAGTGTAGGGAAACTCCAAGTGAGGTGGAATATCCGAGTAGGATTATACAAATAAAGCGAGGAAAATAAATCCTATACTAATACCCCCATAAGCACAATGCTTAGGTAGGCAAGTGAAAAAGGAAAGTGGGTCTCGCAACAAGGCCTGATGAGGTACCCACGTACAATGCAATCTCTCATAAGATAGAGTAAAAGGAGAAAACCCAAAGTGGGAAAAACTCCCCCAAAAAAAGACATGAAGAAGTGAAGAGGCTAGAAAGCCCCCTAAAGATGATGAAGCTGCTGATATAGACCGCACCCCAAGAAGAGCCCATAGATGAATGAACTTGCTCTCAGTGAAAGATTTGGTGAAGATGTCAGCAACCTACTCTGAAGACTGGTAGAATATCAAATCAATGACCTGCTCATGAATGAGCTCCCAAATGAAGTGCATGTGAATCTCAATGTGTTTGGTCCTTTAATGAAGGACCGGATTCCCAAAATATCTTAATAGTGTTTGGTTTCACATGGTTGATTGCAAGCCATCTCTGACTCCATTCTTATCTAGAGTCAAGCTTCAAGTCGACTATTCCACACCTTATTATTGTTGATGCTACTTTGTATTGACAAATTGTTGGTAGCCTTATTTACTTGACTCACACCAAACCTGATATCTCCTATGTCGTTGGTATTGTTTCGAGGTTCATGCAGGAACCCCATGAGCTACATTGGAAAGAAGCTAAGAGGGTTTTGTAATACATTCAGGGCTCACAGATGTGGGATTCACTACAGGGTTGGTTCAGACATTGACTTGGTCGGCTACACAGACTCAGATTGGGTTGCGACATTGAGTGTCGTAAGTCCACTTGAGTTCTGATTTCTCATTGGTTGAGGTCCTATCAGTTGGTCGAGCAAGAAGCAGAATGTTATTACTTTATCATCCACAGAGGCAAAGTACAGGGGAGTTGTTAACGTAGATATTGAGGCTATTTGGCTTCAGGGATTCTTTTTGAGCTTGGTATCCAGATCAGGCAGCCTACAATCATCTTTTGTGACAACCAGAGCACCATCTAGATATGCGTAGAAACTTGTGGCACTTCTCACGATACCATATTGGAGAAGCGTCATGGATCTGTTGGTTGAAGAATGCACAAGTGAATGATGCGAGGCGTGAATTGTTTCAAGACAAAACAAAGCAAGCATACAAGACCGCAAATTACGAAAATAGAGATAATTGCGATAACACAGAAATAGGTCCTTAGTCAAATCGGTAATAAAGTCATCTAAAGATGGCATAGACCATGTGGCTCAAGAGCCCTCTTGGTAGCATAAAATGTAGAGACAAAGATAGAGTAGTCAGGACCTAGTTTGGCAAGCACTGAAAGAACTAGTTCATCCTTCTTTTTTGTTCCACATTCCTTTAACTACAATCGTAAGGAATTGAGATTGGTAAAGAAATCTTCCAAAGTGTCAAAGTTACTAGGACTTAGGCGATAAGTTCTATTTCTAGCTCATGACCCCTCATAGTGTCAACTTTTCCAAACAAGGTTTCTAAGGTTGTCCACACTGGTTGGGAGATTTGGTGACTCTATGTGAAAGAGGAGTTAGAGACACTGAAAGACACAAGATACCAAAAGCTTCATCACACTTATTAAACCACTTAACTTTATTTGTATCTTCACTAGGCTCAGGTTCTAACCCCATTGTGATACGATACAACCCTTTACTCCTAAGTGCAATGGTCATTTTTATTTCCATTCATGGTAGTTAAAAGGTGTAAGTGGGTTAATTGTACTTAGATCCATTAGTGTAGAAAGAAAAGTTGTGGTAGTTGTTGCAGAAAACAAAGAAATATGCGAAAGAAAGAAGTTTCGAACAAAAGAGGAAACACACTAAACACCCCCGGAAACTATATCAGGAAGTCCCCCACAGTTTTGGCACTTTATAACTTAGTGTGTTTTACAAAATAAATAGGTTCAATGCTTTGGGAAATGAAAAATATTTAACTTTTGCAAAAAGCGGTAATCGATATCAAGCTACCAATCAAAAGTTTTACAATAATAATTTCCGTAAATAAGACCTATTTTAAATGAATTTGCACTAAACTTGAAATGCACTTTTTTACTAAAATATAGTTTTAGAAAAAGGAGGTGGGTTTTGATGAATCCAAGAATAGAGTTTTTTTGCATCCGTACACAAGTTGTGGCCACGTTGGATCGGGAAATCAGTATTGCGGACCTTAAATTTCCATAGATCCGCATGTAGTGAACAGCTCTTTGCGGGACTTAAAACAATAACTTAAGCTAGATCTTCAATGCATGTATGGGTTGTTGGAAACTCTATTACAGGTTTGAAACACCTCTTGAACAAAAACGCCCTCGCAAGTCGAGCATCCATGCAAAGCACTACCACATGTGAAAACGCCCTTCACATATCTCGCAACTAAGTTCTTGTTATCCATATTTTGCCCCCGCAAAATTGGATCAGCCACGACCCCGCACAAAAGAAGCCAAAGAATTCACGTTCAAATCCTACAATCAGGTTGCAGAGGGACTATACAATGGAGTGGCGGGGCCTGCGAAAAATCAAATGACCCTGTGCGTAAAGAAATCCAAAAAACGGTTCCATCAAACAAGCCCATTCTTCAAATCCAACAGACAAGTAAGGAGGAACTCAAGCAGGCTCTAAAATGGAATAGCAGGATCAGGGAAGGAGGCCGAGCAGTGTCAAAGGAACAAGAGACTCAAAAGAAAAGAAACGACAAAGGTTCGAAGTCGTCGGGGTTTGAAATAACTCAGAACATCAAAATTGGCTAAGTATGGAGGAGACAGCGGAAGCTGCCAAGTGTCCAAGCGGCGCACCTCCAAAGATTAAATCCCAAGAGGCAGACTCAAACGAGCACCAGTGCCCCCACGTGTCCCAGACCCAAGAAAGAGGCAGAGTCAACAGCTAAAAGTCAAAAGGCGGACAGGGCGGACCTCAAAAAAGACTAAGTATAGAAGTGCTAGCGGAAGCCGCCAAGCGTCGGCTCGGCGCAATTCCAAGATGGGAGCCCAAGGCAAAGACTCGAACTTGCGCCAGCCCTCCACGTGGCAAATGGTCAACAAAGGTCAAAAGGAGAGCGGGCCCAAGTACAGAGTGAAGGCGGAAGGCACCACATGTCTTAATGACGCTCTTTCAAACGTAAAATCCTAAGCGGGTTTTCAAATGAGCGCGGACCTTCCACGTGTCCCGAGTCCAAAAAGGGACAGAGTCGGGGTTGAATAGTCAAAGCAGAAGCAGGCCAGTGGAAGGAGCCAAGTGTCAACACGGCGCTCTTTCAAAAGTAAAATCAAGGGGCGGTTTCCAAACGAGCGCCAACCCGCCACGTGTCCCAGAGTCCGAAGAGGTGCAGTTGGTCATTAAAAGTCCAAAAGCAAGCGGAGGCCTCCACGTGTCTCAACCGCGCAACTTCAAAGGTAAAATCTAGAGGCAGTTTTCAAATGAGCGCGAAGCCCCACGTGTCCAGGGCCTGACTTTTGGCCCGCCAAGCAAAGGGACTCAGACAAAATACAAAGGACCTTACGGCTCGCATGAGGCCGCCACATATCAATCCGACGCAATTTCAAGAGCGAAGGCAGGGTGAATCTCAAACGAGCACCAGCCGCCACGTGGACCCTGTGTGGGCAGAATCTTTAAATATTGCGCCCCGCAACCATAAACTTCAAATGGCCATATCTTTTGAGTGGAGAATCAGATTTGGGCAGGATAAGACTTTCTGGAAACGTCTCGACGCCCTCTACGCCATGGAAACATAAAATATCATTTCTAGCAGGCTCTCGTGGGTGAAAAATGGGAAAAGGTCCTCTAGGCCATTAATACATTATCTGTTGCTCCAACAACCGGATCTAATTCTATTTGATCCGTCGTGGAACCGAGACTCGACAGATTGTGGGCGGATTTGCAGGAGGCATTAATATTCAGTGGTCGAGCTTTCAAAATGGGATTCAATACATATCTCATTGTGGTTGGAGCAGGATTCAAATGTTTTCCCTCCTCTCTCTCTTATTCTTCCTATATATTGTAATAGAGGGGCACATTCAAATGGTTGGTCGTTGTTTCTCTTCTACCCCCTCTCTCTTTCTTCCTTAGGGTCAAATGCAAAGTCTAAGCCTACTCCCATGGCTCTGTAATGGCGTTTTCTTGCCTCTTGCCCACTGATGGTGCTCTATGTAACATTTTGGAGGAAAAAAATTTGTTTCGTGATGCATCTGTCCATCCTTGGCTTATTTTGTTGTCTCTCTCCTTACCTCTCATTTTCGCAGGTATATTGTGCATATTCTAATGTTCGTTTGCAGGTCTTGGGAGCCATGTTTAATGGGTTTGAAATGGTGCTCTATGTGAAATCTATCTCAGTCCGGTCCGTGGTGCGTTCTGGCCCACCCTCTACTCGCTCACCTCTCTCCGCTTCAAGCAATCGGGTCTATGATTATCCACTTCCTTTTTTGGTGTATCACCACTTAGTGTAGGCTCTTTCACCCCTCTCTCTCTGTCCCCTTGGTATGGTTAGATTAGGATAGAATAGGTTCGCTCGCGCTAGAGTAGCTTGTGCGAGTAAATTAGGAAGTAAGAACCGGCTCTCTCCGGAGGTCCATCTCGGGTTTGCAAGTCCACACTTGAGAGATGGTCCCATGTTGTGCAATCACACCAAATGCCCCACCTCACAATCGGGCATTCCGGGTCTTTGTGATTTTGCACTAACCGTTCTAGATCTAGATAAATCTTCCAAGGAGCCTACAACAATGATTTAGGGCCTACAAAATACCAATCTCCATAATCTGTATATGCACTATGCGGGCATGTAAACCTCAGAATCCTACAAATAGGCTATATACCCACAAACCAGCAAAACCAACACCAAAAAACCCCAAATACTTGCAAATAATGACCTCAAATGAAATTAAACTTGCAGAATAATAACCAAACAAGCTCAATACCAACTCGGCTCTGATACCATATCGGAGAAGCACCACGGATTTGTCGGTTTGAAGAATGCACAGTGAATGATGCGAGACGTGAATTGTTCCAAGACAAAACAAAGCAAACATACAAGACTGCAAATTACGAAAATACAAGAGAGATAATTACAATAACATAGAAATAGCTCCAACTCAATACAATTAAATAAAATAATGCAAGAGATGTACATATAAGAGGTGAATGTGTAACCTCCTCCTAGAATCATGGCAATCTCCACCTAGAATAGTAGTAACCAACACCTAGAATAGTGTAGTCAAGTGTACACCTAAGCAAGCATATCCCATAAGTGTAGGGAAACTCCAAATGAGGTGGAATATCCCAAGTAGGATAATACAAATAAAGCGAGGAAAATAAATCCTACACTAACAAAGTAATGTATGTGTGAAGAATTCTACTTGGTAGAGGTATATTGGAGGTGCCCCCTCAAGTAGCTAAGTTATTCTACTTGCATCTTGTGATCATTTATCTACATTTTGGTGTTATTTGGTGTTAAATTTCTGCTGATATTCAGATCTATCTAAGTAATTTCATTACAACTTCCAAGATTACATTTGCAATCCTCGGGAATACACAGAAATTGAAAAATGTCTTACCCACTAAAGCAAAATAAATAGTGGGACAAAACCCACACCAACCTTACTAGCATCAAAGTGACCAATTGGAGTGTTATTGGTTAGTGTAACTAACAAGTATACGGGTTTCGTTTGGAGAGTGGCATGGAATGGCATGACATGATTTAATGTGCCTACTTTTGAAAGAATTAAAGAACTAATTGTTGGAGAAGAAGAGGAGAAAGGTCCCTTATCATTTAAAGACTGAACACCCCCTAGAAATAACGTTGAAGCTAGTGATATGGCCTTGGTTATGAGCTTTGGAAAAGAATTAGAGTGAGTTAGTGGAAGTGATTAACCAGTTATCTCTTAAAGAGGATACTAAATTGAATCATCGAATTTTAAAAAATTTATGTAACATCAATATCTAGCATGATTTACATGGCAAATTTTAACATAACCATTCAGGACGGTCTATTACCAAAGACTGCAAGTATTTCACGTGGAGTTAAAATTGCAAAAATGTCCAAACGAAGGTCCTACCCGTTGATCTCCATAATGAATCCTCTACCATCCGTGACCAACTGTATTTACCATAATACTGAGTGAATCACAGTTCATATTGTCCAGAAGATTAGTGCATGTTAGGAAAGCATCAGATAAAGTGATAGATCTTTACAGCCTGTAAAATGTGATAGACTCATTGGCTTAGGGTAGTTTCATTTGCATAATCCTTCCTGCGAGATCTATTAGTTTTAGAATGATGTCATTTAATGGATTATGGAACACATGCACTCACTCTAAAGATTCAACGAGATCTTGGTGAAGCGATTTTGCAGAAATTCCAGATCTTAGAGGTTTAATATGTGCCATTTACACGCGGGCTTATCACCACGAGTTGTAGATTATTGTCATGTCAGTCTATCTAAATAATATAGCCATTTTTTTGTCAATCTAGAGAAGCTACTTTAATTAACGTGCCTATATCACTAAATGTTTCAAATGGAGAATGCATTAACTACAATGGGCTTATGAAGAACACATTTGTTCCAATACCAAATCTATGCGTACAAATTGATTTAGCCATATCATAATGTGTTTGAAGGAATTTTAGATGTTTTATAAATACTTCATTATCTGGTTTTAAGTACATTTGTTAACGTGACATATTAAGATGATTTAATGTAACATAGTAACTAAAAAGTAAGTTTTCTCCTCTCTTATATGCAGCAAGTATGATGGAAATCTTATGAGAATGACATGAAATATGAACGTGTGTCGCTTAAGTTGATGGCCTTCTTCTAGAAATTGTCAGAAAACAATGTCATTCTGGTGACTTCATTGTTTCCCAAAGACAGGTTAAAAATGCTTAGTAGAAATCTTCGTCTTGAAGGCTGACACTAAGTGGTAATTTGCTACTTTTGAGGTGCCTTCAACCTGTTAAAAGATAGGGCAGACTCTTCTTTAATAGAATAGGATTTTTATGCAATCTATGACTTGCGTACCTGAGAGGCTAATTTGACAAGCATGAAATATCCTCCAATTGGATGAACTTTATCTGCTCCCTAGAACAACCTATTTCGAAAATTATCAAAAATTTATATTTTCAGGAAGCATTTACATAATCTTTTGTAAAATACAGACACAACACTGCATTAGGTTACATTGAAATTGCTGAATTTAACCAGTTTTAGCATGGTCAGGAACTTTGAGGAACCACCGTAATGCTTGCAACTGTTTCTGTTAGAGACTTACAAGTTTGACTTAGGATGTCAATTCAATCGACTTGGCAAACGAGAAATATGGTTCACATAATAAAAACTCGATGCTATGCAAAGGTGTTAGAAATGATTCATTTATGCTAGTCACGATTAGAATCTTTAATATCGCCAGGGACTGCTTTACATCGATAGCAGAAAATACCCTTGTCAAACCAACCAAGAAGCACTAGATGCTTCAGGCAACAAACCATTTAATAGTAACAGCAATGTTTCTTTCTATGCAGAGAACGATACCAAGGATTACAAAATTTGCAGAAATAATGAGCGAGCTTAACGACTCCAATTTCTCGCTAACATAAACGTATTGCAAGAATCCTCATACAAAGATTAGCAAAACTTGACTTATTTTCGTTACAAAAATTACTGAGCGTTTTTATAACCATTTGTGATTGTGCTACATATTTCTAATGATGTCAGCCACCCCCAAATTTCGACCTGACACAATTATTCGCATCCGAGTCATTAGAGCACTAGCCAGGTATTTTCAAACTTACATATATTTTTCGCCGACCTCATATACTATCAACTAACAACATAAAATCTTATATGTTCTTCAGATGCCAGAAATAAAAAAAATGCTCTTATCAGCCTATAACCAACTTAGGTTGCATCCTGGCATATTCACATAATCGCAAAAGTCGAATTTTCCTTAGATCATAGCTCAATCAGATTTTACGATGGGTTATTGGCCGTTAGGGGAGTCTTAACTGAACTTCACATAGCTCGATCCTTTGCCTAACTAGTAAGCCATCTAAGACAGTATGTGACAGAATGACCCAGCATGAGTGCTCCCCTCATTGTTAGTAGCTATTTTAAAAAGTTGTTCCGTGTTGGGAATGTGATAACCCTTCCTCAGGCTTCTGAATAAATGCATTTAGCTGCACCTTTCCAAAAGCTATTGACCATGGAATGGGGCGAAGCTTGCCTGCGATTTAGTAGATCTCCACTATCGACGTGAGTTATCAGAAGTTGAGATTGTTTGCAACTTTGAAATAAATTACTGCTTTTCCAGCAATCAAGCCCAGAAGTGAAACTAGAAAAGCGGTATGTGGGTATTTCTGAAGAGACATCTACTTTGACGGCTTCTTGGAAGCTTCCTCAGGAGCCTTGCGTGGTGTGCTGACGCTTCTGGTGTATTGCATACGCTATCCATAGTTTCCAGTGGCTCGAGAGAAAGTTGTCTGAAGTTGAAACATCATGTACGTATTGGTTCGTATGTAATGACAAAGTTTATCTAAGTAAGGTAATGGAAAACAATTAGGTGATCCGTATGTAACATTGCATAAGATATTCATTCTGCGTGATAAGGTAAATGCAGTATATCGAGTGACATGTAAGGATTGCTGATAAGTTAATTTTTAAAGTGCATAGATACAAATCATTTATCGTTGGCTCTTCTTAAAGATGATACAAGATAATGAAAAGCATTTGTAAAGTCACATTTGGTCTGGTACAAATGAGCGCTTTTCTGTATGAGTATTGATGTAGTTTTAAGGCTTGGCTTTAAACACAAATGCCATTTGAAGCCTATTTAGCCACGGTTACATCTTATGAGCCATAATCTTCTAAACAACCTTTTTCCAAGTCCTCCAGCAATAATCATAGTCGTTATGTAAATAGTTCCATTTCTAAAGCTAAATCAATTCTGGAAGGTTTTACCCATGTGATAGCTATGTGTGCGACCACTGCAGCGCTTAACAAGACAAATAATGGAAATATTTTAACTGTAACAAGATTGCTCAATGGGTAAAGGAATGAACCTTGCATTGTTGAATAAGCCTTCATGAGTATTGGGTAAGTTGCTACTAATCAGACCACAAGTTGATAGCATCTGTAGGATTGCATCCGAGTTGGAGCTTGCACTGGATGAGGGTTTCAATCCAAAGAAATAGTTTCTGGATTGACGAGTATCTCAAATGGAAAGCCGGGAGAAGAAATTGAGCTGGCACACGGTTATTGCCCTGTTTTACAACGATCCAAATCTATCGTTATTTTATTGGCCACTCGTGTAGCAAGTGATATCCTCCTCTTGTGTAATTTTACAGTTTACTGTTGACATATTGAAAATGCCGTATATTTGAAAATGTTGATTATCGTTATTATGGTATTATAAGAATAGATATTGTTGAATTTATGTAATCAAAATAGTGGGCATTAGGATTGAAGCACCACTTACAGACGTGGGTCCTTTTTGACTTTTGTATTCCAGGTAAAGTTCATGCGGCGTTAGAAAAGTGGACTTTGATATATGCCTGGAAGACCACAATAGATTTGATCTTGCACCTGCTTTAAAACAATCTGGAAATGCAGGAAGTCAACTATCACCAATCTGTAAATTATGTTAGCCGAGATCCACAATCCCTGATTTCAGCATCATTTTTTCCCAGCACTGCCCTAAATTGTGTTTGCACAAATTTTAAGGATGGCACAGTGATTGTCTTCTGACATCAAAACATATAGCACTGTGATAGGAAATGTTTCTGTTTGGCGAGGATCTAAATGTGGGTTTGAACTTGCAGAAGCAGGGTACACCTACCGATGCATTGATATGGCATGGGGAACTCTATGTTTGTAAATTGGCCATGAAATAAAATAGTAATGTGTATATCTCATGCTCATGGAGTGAGGAAACCTCTTGATCTTGGTTTGGCTGCCTGGGAAAGGATATGAGCACAACTTAAGCTGTACAAAGGTGGGTAGAATGGAATGATACTGATAAGTCCTTTAGTAAAGAGACCAGCTCATAGATCAAAAGCAAGTCTTAAATTTTATACCAAATGGTAGAACCTTGAGCAGATGATTGGAGGTTAATTTATTCCCCATGATAAGAAAACTCTAACAACACTCCTCTTTACAGCCCATTAAATTCAGGTAAATACATTAATTTTCAGATAAGACCAAAAGTTGTATTGAAGTAAATGAGGAAAATAAACAGTCAGTTTGCTAATCTGAAGAATCCATATTAGATTTGAAAGACTCTTATATTCTGGGCTTGAATGATTGTAAATGCACTTCTCAGTGGTAACTGACAACTGCGAATTGAATGCACAATTTCACAAACCTTACTCCGTATTGTTGAAGAATAGTCAGGAAATGGCATTTTTATGATTAACATGCCAGATACTGTCCCGCGAAACCGCCAGAATTATTTCGAGATATCAACCCTAATAAGCACATCACCTTTTTGAAAGCATGGTTAGCAATTTGCTTGAGAATCGATAGATTCTTCATCCACCACGAATGAACAACATTCCAACAGGCCGCTGTAATATGGTAAAATAATTCTAATCGCATGATCATCATGCTGCAAGATATATAATGTTTGACAATCAACAACTTTAAATCTAGATGATATATTCTAGAATCTAGATTATTATTATGTATATGTGAATCATTGAAATTGTAACCATGTTGGATGATGACTCTTTAGAACTTAGAAGTTCAAATTTCAATGAATTCAAAATATTTTGAGTGCTTTATCAATTATCTCTTATGGTCTACAATTATAAAATGAGTACTATGCATATATATATATATATATATATATATTTTATTTTTTAATAATATATTGTACGGACGTTTCCGTCGACGTTTCGTATCCAAGGTTTTTTGAAAATTGCCGTTTCCGCGTTTCGTACCCGTTTCCGTTTCCGTTTCCTAGCAACATAGGTTGTATGTTTATTGTACCAGTTGGAGCAATCCATCTTTTGGCTGATTTGCGAGTGTATTTGAGACATTCGATTGAAGAAAGAAGTCTGAAATTTACTGTTGCTTATTGTACTGAATTTTGGGAATCAAAATAAATTAATTTCATAAGTTTTGGAGCTGATTTGATGCCCTAAATGTGCTGGGCGACCTACTTTTTAGGGCAAAATTAGGGTTTCGTGTTTGTTGTGCGAAAACTAATTTTAGAATATTATTCTTCATATTTTTGTGGCCCAAGATCCAAAGTTTCAGCTCATTTGGACTTCTCTAGCAAAAGATATGAATTTTTGAAGTTATGCTGCAGACATGGGTTTTAAATAATTTATTGCAGCATTGTTTATATCAGAAATCTACATTTTTATACATATTTGGGCTTTATAAATTAGTGGTATCAGATTTGCGTGGAATGATATAGATTTAGGGGCTGATTTGTGGTGGTATTTCACTCCACCCTAGTCGCACTTCTCATATAAAATTCAGATCTGCAGTGTTTGATTTGATAAGTAATTTATTATATTGCTTCTGGGGTTTGGATTTGCCCAAAATCCAACTTGGGTCAAATATGTTCATTTGGGGACATTACATAATGTAATTGAACATGATCTTTATTTTGTTATATGATACAAATTTCCATATGACATGCCAACCATAATTTGATTGGTTAACAAAAATAATAATTTCAGAGAATGACTTAAGGAAGTATGCAAACAAACTCCCAGCCAATATGCTATATAATCTTCATCAAGAATTGACATGTAGACAAGAAATATCATCTGTTTAGTTAGGGGAAGATAAGACTCAAAGTTTGGGAGTTTCTAAGAACATAAGGATCTAATACACACCATTTTTTTACCATAACCATTGATCTGTGCATATACTATGTGATCAAAAGGGATATCCCATTTTTCACTTCCATTATCAAATTCTTTTCCACTAGGCATTCCTCAGCTTTTGATGTTAGGAGAGGTTTGAGGCAGAGTACCTTGCTTTATCACCTAGGATTGTTTAGTCGTGCCCCATTAGATCTAGTTATTATGTGATGGGCATTATAAGCCCTTGTGTTGGCTATTTTGCATGGGTAGACAATAATATCATTGGTTCTTCTAGCCTTAGCCTTCTACGAAGTGACATTGCCATGGTTCATTGTTGGTTATATGTTTTGATCTTCATCAACTCCATGCTTTATTGTAGGGTCCTTTCTCACACAGATATTTGTATTTTAGATCTTATATTTTGCTGCCCCAGGCAATAGCTCCTGCACCAAACTCAAACATATCCAAAAGTAGACTTTCTATATACAACATCACCAACATGGTCAGCATCACAATAACCAAATAACTTTACATTATTTACATAATAATAATAAAGAGTCAAGACCATAATTAATTGTATCTTTGATATAATTTAATATTCTTTTGCCATATTTTTGAGGAATATATCAAGATTTTTATGATATTATAGTCATGATAACAAGGTTATATGTCTAGAAATTTAAGTTAAAACTACTATATTAAACACTTATCGGTAGCTTCTAAAAGTTTGGATCCTTTTAACAAGTCGTTAACATGCCTTCTCTAGGAGACATCACCCTATTATTCTTAAATCAGGATTTACAAGGCTATTTGATATTTTAAGAGCGAAATCAAGTGCTTGATTTATAACTCATGCCAAGCTCAAAGAGTATATTCAAGTGACTATAAAGAAGTCTTTATAAGGAAATATTGTCCATACATTTCAAAAGGCAATATATTGTCTACATGACTAGACACAAGTCCATAGATTGATTACGAGTTTAGTACCAGCTAGGGCTTATAATATTGTCAAGTTTTGTTTATAAGTCTTGGAGAGAGGCCCAAGTTGAAATTCTTGAGATATGAAATTAATGTCCATGCAAGTTCCACATAGGAGTTCATCCATACCACATAAAGTCAGGTACCTCCTAAAAATGTGTAATCATGGATCATAGGATAGTCAAACTATAACAAGATCCCTACAAGATTGTCACTAGGGATGTCATTCCAAAATTGCTATAGTCTCACCTTGAAAAAAATCCAAAAAAACATTAAGAGTCCAAAATTAGATTGCTTTAAGCCTAATACAAAGGTATTCATGCCAATTTATTTCCATTCCGAGGGATAGATATGGATATGTAATTACTTCTTTCAAAGTAAGTCTTGTCAAAATGAAGAAGAACCCATTACCACTACAGTCCAAAACTTGTGGAGCCAAAGATAAGTGTGAATGCATATTTAGGCCCGTAGGACCCAACTATCCCTGCACATCCCATGAATTCTTGATGTGAAGGATATATAATTCTTAATAAGTTACAAACCCTTAGCTAATTTAGTCTACAAGACTTACCTAGAATGAATGTAAGCTCCTTCCCAAACTACTCTATAGAGAGAGAGTAATAATTTTTCGAAGGATTAAACCTAGAAATATTTTTCCAAGGATTTTTAAGAGCTCAAAATAATTTTGTAGGGCTTTAAATAATTTTTCAAGGCCTAAAATAATTTTTCAAACTTTAAAATAATTTTATCCCTTATAAAAATTAATCAACTTGGAATTTTTTTTAATATTTTTTTGTTTATATAAAAATATTTTTATCTCAAAAACAATTCCTTTTAAGAATTCTTTTAGCAAAAAATGGTTATAGGGTTTTGAACCCCTAACCTCTTGTTAGTTGAAGGTTTTAATAAAATTATATCTCGCTTGGTTGTGATACAACTTACACAAATATACATATGACAATGCTTGTATTTAACTACTTACCCGAGCACGAGTTGAGTGAGAAAAATCCATCTCGGCTCATCGAGTTGGCTAGGCGAGATGAGGAGACGAATTTGGATGGTGAAGACTTTATCCGCGCATCAAAAACTTTGGACATTAGGGTTTTGGGCGGTTAAGAGAGCCCCATGATTTTAAGTTTATTGTTTTGCCGCCGATTAGAGTTTATTGTTTTGTCACCTATGTTGAGGGAGGACAAAACAAGTTGTCCTTAGGATAGATAGGGACATGTCATTTAACTAAGAGGGCTCAAGGATCGAGTTGAGGTCTAAGCGCTACCTCCAAGACTTCAAAATTGGTATGACTCCAAACAATTTATTGAGAGTATCCCATATGTCCTTGGATGATTTTTCTAAGTCTACATGATCTAGCTCGAAATCAAAGAGAACGAGACCAATAATAGCTTTGGCTTTATCGTTTTTGCTTTGCCAATCCAATAGTTTAGTTGCATCTGTAGGTGATTTTTCTTTCCCATTTACTATTCCCCATAATTTGTATTCATTTGTTGCATTTGCATTTTAACTTTCGGTATGATTATTTGTCTAATGGAATTTCCATTTTAAAAAATAAACAAGAAATATGCTTTTAAATGAAATGAAAGTTTTTAATAGCGTCCACGAGACCGAAAGCGGTCTATGGGACCCGAAGTGCTGAAACACAAACCAATGCCTTTACGCTTTGCCTCGGCTCGTTCCTAAGCTTGCTTCTTCCATTTGTGAATTTTGATCAAGAAATCTGCTGTTTTGTCACCTGTCATCTTCAAACAAGGTTGTACATCCCTTTATTAAAAGCAGTGTTATGCGGGGGACGAGTCCCCCTTTTTCTACACGTCAGGACGTCCCGACGCCTGGGACGCGGGGACGTGGGGGAAACGTTTCCCCCACGTTTCCTTTTCTGGCGGGAGTGGGCGAAACGCCCTGGGGACGGCTGGGGAAGGTGGAAAACGTCCCGGGGACGTTGGGGACGGCTGGGGCGGCGGGGACGTCCGGACGTCCCCGCCGTCCCCGCGGCTTCTGCGCATTTTTAAAAAAAAAAACATACTTTTTAGACATTAAAACACTTTTTTTTTTTATTGTATATTTCTAATAACATAAAAGTGACATCCCTAACCTAACCCTAACCCTAAAAGTGCTATTTTATGTTATAAATTAACAATATGGGCTCATTTCATATTCACACCAAGCAAGAGCAAGAGCAAGAGTGAGAGCAAGAGCAAGAGCAAGAAGAAGAGCAAGAGTGAGAGCAAGAGCAAGAGGAAGAGCAAGAGCAAGAGCAAGAGAGAGCAAGAGGGCAAGAGGTATTTATAATTTTATTTGCTTACAATACATGTTAAAGTTTTTTTTTTTTTTAAATTTAGAATCTAGATTATATTTGCATTTGTTAGGGGCTGTTTTTTAGCATTTGCATCTACATTCACAATGTAATCATGCATATGCCAATGCCATATAGTTTGTAGGATTTTTAAAAAATGCATATTGCGTGATAGGGTTTGGTTATACAAACTACAATGTAAATGGTTACATTTTTTTTTTTAATTACATTTTTATTTCTAGTTTAAAATTTAGATTATTTTTGCATTTTTTAGGGGTTGTTTTTTAGCATTTGCATCTACATTCATAATGCAATCATGCATCTAGTTTGTGGGATTTAAAAAAATGCATCTTCATATAAGCCCCAGAGGCTAGGTTTTTGGTTGTAAAATTTTAAATTTTAAATTTTAAATGGCTGCGTTTTTTTAAAATTAATTCATTACATAATCAATCAATCAATCATATAGTTATGGTTGTTTTTAATTCAAAAGCAATCATCACCATGAGTTCTTCTACCGAGACCGAGTATGAGTATGAATCATTGAGCAATGAATCATGAGTTCTTCTTTTGATAGAGTATGAATCGGAGAGAGAGGTTGAACGGGAAGTTGAGATAGGTGGCCGTGGAAGAGTTGGTGATGCCACAATGGGGAGAGTGAAGAAGGGGCACAAATGTAGTGGCAACAAGAATTGGTAGTTCAATTTGGTAGTCTACCAATTGCCCATCTCAAATGTTGTCCAAATTTGCCATTGGACCATTTGATAAGAAGAAACCATTACTGCAACAATTTGCCCAAATAATTGATAACCCCAAGTCTGGAGGGGGAGCAAAGTATGGAAGTGCAACATATGTGCACTGACTTGGCATGGTAGTATCACTAGGACCAATGCACACTTGTTGCATCTTACAGGAAGGGGGGTTGGCACTTGTAAGGGTCTTTCACTAGAGCAGAGAGCTGAGATGGTGAGAATCTTCCATGGAAATACCACGGGCAATGTGCCAGAAGTTCGTGGTTCTACGGCTACTACTCCATTGAGCACTCATAGGACTGGCAAACTTCCTAATACTCTGGCTGGTTCTAGTTTTGAAGTGTCAGAAGTGGAAAGCAGAGGGAAGAGAAAGGCCGTGGGGGCAGCCCCAAATTCAGTTGTTGACATGTTTGATTCAAAGGCAAGGGAAGAGGCAGATGATGCTATTGGGAAATTTTTCTATGCTGGGATTCCATTTAATGCTGCTCGCTCTCCTTATTACAAGGAGGCTATGGCTAAGGTTACAAAAGCAGGACAAGTTATGTGCCTCCTGGAGACACAAAACTCAGGACAACAATCTTGGATAGAAACTATTCCAAGGTTAATGTATTGATGGAGGAGATGAAGGTGACATGGGTGTCACATGGATGCAGCATTATCATGGATGGGTGGACGGATATTAGACACCGTCCTCTCATCAATATCATTGTCTCTTGCAAAAATGGACCGTACTTCTTGAGAGCAATTGATTGTTCTGGGAAGCGAAAAGATGTTGAGTTTCAGTTTCAGATTTTGAAGGATGCCATTGAGGAGGTTGGACCTTCAAATGTTGTACAGGTTATCACAGATGCAGCTTATGTGTGCAGAGCAGCAGGCAAGCTAGTGGAGCGGGAATATAGGCATATTTATTGGACTCCATGTTGTGTGCATGCCATGAACAATGCACTGAAAGACATAGGGAAGATTCAGTGGGTTAATCAGATAGTGACTGATGCCAGAGATGTGCAGAAGTTCATATGCAATCACCACACATCATTGGCACTTTTTGAAATTTTTCAAGAAGGAATTTTGAAACCAATCGACACCCTTTGCAGATCCTATTTTATTTTGTTGGAGAGGATGTCCGAGTTGCAGGAGCCCTGCAAATTATGATTATGACACAAGATTGGACTAGGTGGCGTGAGTCCAAGACAAGATCAAGGAAAAGAGTGAAGGAAGTGGTGTGCAGGGGAAACATTTTGGGTTGATATGAAATACATCATATCAATTATAGCTCCGAGCTTTTAGTGTCATCAAATATGGGGATTCTAATGCCCCAATCTTGGTGAGATCTACGAGTGCATTGATAGCATGCTTGGGCAAATGAAGGCAAAATTTATTCGGGTGAGGGACCCCACTTTGGAGTTCTATAATGAACATATACAGCCCATTATTCAGCGGAGATGGGAGAAGTTGAACACTCCTCTTCATATGGCTGCGTATGCACTAAATCCCAAATGGTATGTGGAGAGGCCAGGCAGAGTTGTCCCATTGGATGATGATGAGGTGAAGAAGGGCCTTATGAAGGCTTTTAAAAAATGTACACTCCACAAGAGGCTTCACAGATCAGAATGGAGTGGCTTGACTTCACTGAACTCGATGGGTACAAAACATCAAGCAAAGACAGACAGGGTAAACATTAGCACAGAGAAACCGGTGAGTTGGTGGCGACTGTATGGGCTTCCAGGATTGCTGCGACCACTTGCCATTCGCCTCCTTTCCTAGGTTTCTAGCTCCTCTGCCTCTGAGAGGAACTGGTCTACGTATGGTTGGATACACTCTGTTAAGAGGAATAGGCTTACCTCTGCGAGAGCGGAGAAGCTTGTAGCTATACACAATGCTTTGCGTCTTATAGATCGCAAGACACCTGAGTACAAACAGACTCCAGCATTACGGTGGGATGTAGATCCCGAGGAGCCGAGGCAGGTTGAAGAGGACAACACTATGCAGCGAGGATTGATTGGGCTTACCTTTGAGGACGAGGATACTAGTACCAGCGAGGAGGAGTTCATGGATATTGCTTCAGATGGAGATTCTGATTTTTAGGCTGATACTTGTAGTTGTCCTCTTTTTTTGTAATATTGACAATAGACAATTGTTGGTGTATTTGGCTATGAGATTAATGATATGAATATTAGCTATTGTCACTTGATCAATCGTATTTTAGAATGGTTATATGAAATTTCAAATTTCAGCTTGTCTCATATTCAAGAATCAAAATTCAAATATGTATTATGAATTTTCAATTTATGACATTAACTGTTTAACATATTGATATTAGACTTTAAAGTTTATAGTGTATTTGATGTTTATGAGTTCAAGTTTCACCTTATTTAAATCTCAAATGGTTTTATTTCAGCTTATTTATATAATTTAGTCACTATATCTTTTTATTTTAAATATTTATATATTTTTTAATCAGCCGTCCCCCCGCCGTCCCCAAAATTTAGAAATTTTTTGCCGTCCCGCCGTCCCAGGTAACACTGTGTTAAAATATCCGCGTAATTGCTTCGTATGTCCCCGTAAGATTGGTGCTAAGAAAATGAATGTAGATTATACCCGATTTGTGCCCTAGGCAACTGCAAATGCAAATCACGTCTGGGATATACTGTTTCCTAAACGTTGAAAATCATTGTTGGAAAATTGCATTTTTCTCTTAAACCGGGTCATTGAACTAGGACGTTTTTCTTCTCGAACTGATACAAATGGCATCCTTCGATCTCAATCTGGTATTATGAATTTGCAACTATATTTCGTGGCTATTTTCCCCCTCTTCGAACTGGTCTTTAATGGTGTAGTTTACGCTCCTCCCGTGACTGGTATGGTTGATTGTAATGGTGTAAATGACTCTTTCCGTGCCCTATTCAATGACATTTTTCCTACAACTTTGCTCTTGCATCCAACGATTGATCTACTAGTCTTAAATGGTGATGACATTCGAACTAGTCTTTTCTCCTTTCGTGCCCTAACGAGGTTGGTTCGAACTGAGTTTTGCTTGACGTTTTGGCGTTTTTACCCAGACAGGACTGACATCTTCTTTCCTTCTCTTTCTCCGATACCATTGTACGAATATGTGAACAAAGGAAGGATAGAGAAGATGCAGGTTGTACACACTGAAGATAGTGTCCATCATTATAATATGAAAGAGGCAGTTTTAAGATGGTTGATATGGTTACAACCGTTTATAGCCAACCTTTAGATTAAGAATAACTAATGGCGTTTTACTAGTAGACAATAATCCTAAACCACTAAAAGAGGACAAAAAGCTCTCAGAAACCCTAAACCACTGTACATCTAAAGACGATAAAGCAACTTGTAAAATCGGTGCAAATGTCAGAGAGTTACCTGCAGCAAAGGTTGCAGCGGCTTTCAACAGATACAACAACATGAGTCATTTCCACTGGGAATGTTGAATTGATCCCAACCATAGCTGCACATACATCGTACAGCAATGAACTCAAACCATAATATAGATATTTTATCATTATTAACCGCAATTTTTCCATAATATTTTTTAAAATGTCACATACAGGTGTGCCATCAGCCTTTGTCTTGCGCATAACAATCTTCAATATCCTTCGAAAACCCTAACAGTAAACCGCCGCCGTCTCCTTCTGCACCGCTGCTTTTATCTTCTTCGTCTTCTTCATGTTGATCGTCATCTTCTTGCTGATCTTCAAGTTTTCTTCAATCCTAGTCCATTGTTATCGTCATATCCTAAAATCAACAATCATATGCTTAGAAGGTAGCAATCAAATAAATATTCTCTGAACGTCATCCTTCCCTTTAAATACTTCGAAAAGTTCGAATCACTCGGTCGTTCCCAGCCATTTTCTCCGATCAAGGGTTGAATTTGACGTCCGTTTTAGACGCTTTTCATGATTTTAGACTAAAGTACTTCGCAAATCAATATTTATTTTTCGACCAGTAGTGCACTCATTTGGGCACTAGATTATATAGATTGTCGGCATCTCTACTCATGTTTCGGAGGAAGCGTATAGTGGATTTACAATTATGAGTAGGCGTACAACTAAACTAGTGATCACTACGAATAAGGGGCATCCACACTATCAAAGTCACCCAAGGCATAATCTTGGCCTCAACTATTTCGACTCTCCGTGTCGAGGAAGCATATAGCATATTTACAATTACGAGTAAGTGTACAACTAAACTAGTGATCACCTTTAGCTTAAGCAACTATGAGTAAGGGGCATCCACGCTCGTCAAAGTCACCCAAGACACGATCTTGGCCTCAACCGAGTTTCGACTCTTTGTGTCGGGTATCTCCAGGCCTTGCACTCAACAAGACTTGATCCCCGGTTGGCTCATTAAAAGCCTAACAACATCACCAATAGACCAAGGGCCCTTCAATACTTAGCAAATATTTGAAATAACCATCGCATGTATAAATATATATTAAAAATAGTTAAATAAATATAAATTAGTTTCTTTTTTATTTTATTAGTAATGTATAAATAGCATTGTTTTGTGTTTTTAAGAGTATTATTAAAAACATATCGTCATCTGAAAAAAAATGTTAGACAAGCATAGGTGCACGTCAAATTTAACCCTTACTCTAAGGGACTCTTCCTAAAATAGTTGGGAGGAGAGAAAACTTTGTCTAATGCCTAATCTACAACGACATTAGTGTAAGTATATGGAAATATTGAAAATTTATATTTCGAACGATTATAATTGTTCATTTATGGAAGTGGGTATTCTTATGACAAGGAATGCTTCATGCATAATATTTTAGTCGAATGACGATCATGTCATCAATAAAAATATATTATATGTGCTTTAGTCCTTGTAAAGTGGAGAATGTTTGTCCTTCGAGATGTACCATATCCTTAATAGAAATTTTAAGTCCTTAATGTATAATTGTTGTATGTATGTTGAATGTTGCTACACGTAGTGTAAAGCGAGAGGAGTATGATAAAGGGCAAGAGGTAAATCCCATAAGAAGACACGACGTCTTGAATGTATTAGATCAAAGTTTCTGTTGTGGCTTAAATGATCATTTTGAGTGGTGTTATTTTAGTATTATCTATAAAGTATTTTGAAATAATTTGAAACAATGTGCATTGTTTATCGGATAATGTACATAGCATTGTTTCTATTTATAGTGTCGGAGAAATTTAATACAGACATCCCTGATTTAAATTGATAAACGTGGTGCACTATGTACTAATTTTGAGGGCAAAACATTTGCATTCCAATTATAACTTGTATCACATTCATGTTGGCAAAGCATTTCAAGGTCACTTAATTCAATGTTTGTGTCAAGTTGATGTTGAGATGAGAGTTGTCATTCTTCTATTTGTGGTACTTCTTAAGTATGAAATTCATCATCGCTTTCTTTAGTTGTATCAAGAGCCTTGTTTTCATGACATATGCAATTTTGGTATGCCACATGTCATAATGGTTTTCATTTATTTCCTATTTTCAAGAGTGGGTGTCTTTGTTGTAACACCTTTTGTGATGTCAAGGAAAACTTTGTATAACATGAGCTCACTCCAACAAAAATGTTTTCAAACATCAAAGTCTTTTATGGAATAACATAGAATTGTGGAGACAAACAAATAATAGTTTTTCGTTGTCAAAGTTTCCATTTTTAAATTTTTATGTTGCCCATCATATGACCAACTTTTTGTTGTCTATATAAGTGATAATTATTCCATGAGAACTAGATGTTTTGTATATGCATCAAAAAAGTTTATTGAGTGGGTGGAGTCTCTTGTGCTATGGGAAATATGACGTAATATTTGTTTTTTACATGCAAGCTAAAAAAATAGTGGTTGGATAATACAAAAGAAGGTTTTTTCCATATATGACACATTTCTAGTGTGCTTATGTCACTACCTACAATCGATTTTTGTTAGGAATTTATGATAAACCAAAGTAGCCTATGAGATTCTAACAAGTGTGTGATGACAACTTTAAAGATTTTATATCTACCTTTGATGCATATGTTACTGATGTAATTCAAGACAATGATCTTGTGAAAGTAAAGATTCATAGTCTATGTTGGCACATTATGTTGACTAGTATATCAAATTTGTGAATATTTGGCATTTCGTTTTAACCAATAGGTTTAGGGGAGGAGAGCGTTTAGATGAATGAAAACTAATAGTGGCATGCATCTTGTCTTAGAAATGTGTATTAGGTGAATTTGTATTCTCAATACTTGTCATAATCAGTACTATGTATTCAATTGATCCAACTTTTACCTGTAATAAAACCAATCACATCATGACATGTCATCAATTTATCATCGTTTAGTGCACCAATATACAACATTTGACACCATATTCAACTACGAAATTATAATAAATGGTTTAATTGCATTTCAAAAATCTTATTTTAAATCAATTCAAATTATGACTTTCCCTTTATTTATATATTTAAAACAAAAATACATAAATAAAAATGTTAAACTTTCAAATAAATTAATTTTTACATTCTTACATGATACATACATGGTTGTGTGAACCCGTGATATTAAAGATAATCACAACTAATTATTTTCCTATATATTTTGTGGCCATTTCTAGAGTGAAAGTTTATTGGTGAAGGTGCTTTGTAACAACATTCATCAATCTTTCCTTTCTTTCCTAACCAAGTATATTTTGTACATTTGGTGTGGCATTGTACACAATTTAGTAATTTCTCCTAATCGTTGTAGGGGTTAAGATGTTATCATTAAACTTTCCAGTTAACATGGATGATCAATAATAGAATGGTGGTTGAAAATGGATAATTAAAAATATAATGATGGATAACATTGTTTATTTGACTAGTATAACATGGATTACAAATTATTATATGTGTGTAAGAGAAGGATTTGCTTTAATTTTGTCTTTTACATTCTCCCAATTTAAGATGTTCATGTCAAGTGCATTTCAGAGACATATGAACCTATAGATGTGGTGGAGTCCCTGTTTCACCATTCACACTTGTAAAATGAAATGTTACTCGTATGCATGCATTCATGGACTTATTATAATGTGAATAGAAAGGAAAGTAAAGACAATGTGCAAGTGGCATGTACTAGTTATAATTTACACGGAGGTGTCTTTCTTTAACCTTCTCAAAGAAAGACTCAAATAAAGATGCAATATGTCGATGAATACTATTTTGTGGGTCACCATATAGCAGTACCACCCACCAATTTGGAATCCACATGGTCTATGCACTAACAATTTCACATGAAATGTACGATGGAAACACCAAAAGGGATCTAATTAAAAAATCAAAGCTGGAGGGAGAGGAAGAGGGGCATAGAAGAAGGGGTTAGAGGGTGGAGAATAGTAAGGGTAGGGAAAGCGAGAATGGGGGCCAATGCAAAATTCTATGCACCAAGAAACACATGACATGTATGACAATTTTTATAGGGAGAGAAGTAGTGTTCGGAAGATGTAGAGGAAAGCTGTTCATGAAGATATGTTAGATTGGAATGATTGGTCAAAAAATTATGCCCAAAAGAATAAATGTTTGAAATTTCAGCCCTTTCATTTATTGGGTAGTCAAAACATACAAAAATGTAAGGGAAATTTGAATGCACATGTAATGGGATGAGATAGAGATAAGAAGACGTGGAGTGGACTTAGCATCAGAAGGTAGCAATTTCGTGAAAAATCTAGATTGGTGGTTTGTCTCTCATTGTGAGGCACATAGTTTTTCCAGCGTGGACAATGTAGGTGAAGTACACCTTGGAAGCGTGAAGGGAATGAAATGTGATTTTGGAAAGGAAGATGCTTTGGAGGGAGGTTTACTCAGATGGAAACCCAAAAGGTGGCATAACTCCCATGGGATTAGGTAGCGAGGATGCGTAAAAGGAATATTCAAGGAAGATGAAGACATGAATTGAAGGTTAGAAATAAAAATTCAAGAATTAAATACACACATTCCCGCATTTATTTCATGTCTCAAATCGTTTCCACCCAAATAATATATATTATGTGCTCTACTTTTTCTTCTCGATCTCACCCACATTATGCACATGAATGTAATTTGTGTTTAAAGGGACCAAAATTTTAAAATGAGGAAAAACTAATAAAGGTACTTTTAAATTTCAATCTCAAGTACTTTCAAGGGAACACGAGATGTGTGAATAATCATCAATAATTGAGCCACGCTAGTGGTTGGGCATATGGGCAAAGGGTGGATTTCATCTACCCTTTAAAAGAGGGAATTTTAAATTCAAAAGTGGGAATTAAATACATGCATGTCCTACACCTTTTCCATGACTTTTTTTGGAGATATTTAAGAACGTAAAAAATGGTCAATTAGTACTGTCGATGTCAATAGTTGTTTCGCAATTTTAGCTCCCACAATTTTGGGTAATGAAACACAATTAAGTGTAAGGGGAATTCACTTGTGCATTTCAAGGGATAAATTAAAGACAAGTGATATATGGAATGGACCTGAAACCCCATGGTAGGGGTTTCATACACAATTGCAATTAAGGTTTGTTTGTAGCTATCAGTGCAACAAATAGGTTTTTTATCTCAACGTGAGGCACGTAGTTGTTCCAAGTGTAAATGATGTAGGTGGAGTACAACTTAGAAGCATGAAGGGAAATGGAACGTGCCTTTGAAAATGAAGATGCTCAAGAGGGAAGCTCTTGAGATGACAACCCAACCGTTGGAATTACTCTCATGGGATCATGTAGAAAGGAAAAGTAAAAGGAATGTTCAAGGAAGATGAACACATGAATCAAAGGCTAGAAATAGAAACACGAGAATTAAATACATGCATGCCCCACACTTATTCCATGGCTTAGATTGTTCCCACCCAAATAATATATGTTATGTGCTCCACTTTTTCGTCTCGATCTCACCCCCATTATGCACATGAATGCAATTTGTATTTAAAGGGACCAAAATTTCAAAATGAGGACAACCCAATAAATTTTTATTTTTAGTTTCAAGCTTGAGTACACGTTGGGGAATTTGTGATGCACGAACAATCATCGATAATTGAATCATAGTGACAGTTGGCTATATGAGCGAGAGGTGGATTTCATCTACCATTAAAAAGAGGGACTTTTTTAATGTGGAAAATAAATAATTGCACACCCAACACCTACTCCACAACTTAGTAAAAATGAGGGAATTAATTCCTGTATGGTCCACACCTATTGCCTCACTTAGATTGTTCCTGCCCAAACAATATATGTTATGTGCTTCGTTTTTGGTCTCAATCTTGCATGTATTATTTAAATGAATGTAATTTGTGTTTAAAATGCCTAGTAAATGTACTTTTCAATTTTAAGCTTGAGTCCTGTAAGGGAATAGGTGATGTATGAACAACCATCAATAACCAATCCACACTAGTGGTTGGGCATATGAGCAAAAGGGTGGATTTTATATGCCATTCGAAAGATGGTTTTTTAAACAAAATTGTGGGAATTAAATACATTTATGTCCTACACCTTTTCCTTGACTTATTTTGGAGATATCTAAGAATGCAAATAGTGGTCAATCAAACATTCATTAGTAATTGAGCCACGCTAAAAGTTGGCCATCTGAGCCAAAGGTGGATTTCATCTATCATTTGAAAGAGGAATTTTTTAAATGTGGTTTTTTAATATCTACATGCTCGATACCTATTCCTCAACTTAGTAAAAATGAGGGAATTAATTTTTGGCATGTTCCACACCTATTCCTCGACTTAGATTGTTCCTACCCAAATAATATTTGTTATGTGCTCCATTTCGTGGTCTCGATCTCGCCCACATTTTCAAATGAACACAATTTATGTTTAAAGGGACAAAAATTAAAAAAATGAGGAAAACCCAATAAACCTCCCTTCTCAGTTTTAAGCTCGAGTAATCGCGGGAGAATAAAAGTTGAACAAAAAGTCATCAATAATCAATCCCTTCAAGTATTTGGCCATATGAGTGAAAGGTGGCTTTTATTTAACATTTAAAGACATATTTAAACTAATAAAACCATCAAATGTGTGTAATGTACAAGTGAAAAGAGGTTGTTTGTTTTCTTAATTTGGTATACCTTATCTTCTATGGTTAATAAACAAGTCTAGTTTTATTGTAATGGAGAAGATTATGTGATAATAATGCTAGAAGTTATAGGAATGATGTCATTTAATAAACAATGTAGATGGAATATAGATGTTTGTATTGTTCTTGTCAATGTGCCCATGAATAAAATTTGTGAATAACATGCAATAATTTAAATCTTGAATTGCCTTGTAGCTTTTATATCAATTACCATTTTCTTCTTTGTGAAAACAATATATATCGAGTTGTATTGAACACCTTCCAGATTATTCTAATATGTTTACTCTATGTTGAAGCAAATTGATTTCTTACAGCCAAAACAAATTGTACATGGCATAACTATCAACACATTGTAGGGGGATGGATGTGGACGACTAAGATTATTTTGAGGTCATTGATAGAGCATGGACGATGAAGATTACAATACGTTGTCGAGGTTGGCAACCTTTATACTTGTAAACACGCCTTTTGGCATAATCAACAATGAGAATAGTTAAAATTTAGGATTTGTGCCAAATTGGATGGACATTTATGATAGGATAATTATGTTGATTGGTGTTTCCTTATACCAAATGAAGGGTGGTCAACCGTGATGTATATCAAAAAAGAAGGTATAATTTGTTTGGCCAAGTAAGTGTTGATTATGGTTGATTGTGCAGCATCCACATGTCCACATAGGTGGTATGGGATCAATAATGGATATTTACAAGCTCTGTTTTTTTTCTTTGGAGATGTGGGTAGGGATTATTATGTTAAGGAGAGGAAAGGTTTCGAATCGGACAAAGCAAGGTTGATGGAGGATCATAGTTTATCTATTGAGATTCATCGACACATGATGTAATTTGAGTCATCCATGTTGCCAATAATATGTCCATGGTCCTCCATAATGAGAGGCCACTGATACATGACATGGTGACAATTTTCAAACCCTGGTCATTACCATATGTTTTTTCATAAAGTATTAATATTGCTTCAATTAGATACATGTTCATATATATGCCACTTCATTTTATATTATTTTCTTCTGTGTATATATATTACTTCCTTCATACACCCTCACTCACTTCCTCTTGTAGGTATGAGGTGAAGAATTCAACAGCCTTCAACTTGGGTTTGACTACGATTATTATCACAATGGACCTATATCTTTCTAGGTTAAATTAGGTTTGATGGGATTTGATTAGCTTCATCTTTGTTTTATTGTCTTTGGTCAATCTTAAGAGATGAATTTTTTTTTGTTTTCCTTTTAATGTATTTCATACGTTATTTCTTTGATTAGATGAGGATAAGAGAGGTGCTAACATTTTTCCTAGGATTTTTATTATTTTTCGTAGGAATTCATTTATGTTTATGGTTGTTTTAACTTTAAATTGTAAGCGGTGAAATGACATTTCAAGGAATAGGCTTTGGATGTGAGCCGTTGTTGACAAAGTGGTCTTGAAATAAGGGTGGAAGGAAGGAAACAAGAAATATGCCCCTACAAGGAGTACTTTGTGGGTGATGTGGTTAACAACCTATTGTAACATGTATCTATTTGCTCTTTTTATGCCATTGTTTCATTTTAAACTTTATCGGGGATGATAAACTCAATGTTAAAGGAAAAGTGTGAAATGTTGATAACTAATAATGATGATCTCAAGAGAAAAGAGTTATATAAGGTGACACAGATTAATCCTTGTGGTAATTTCGAATAAAAGAAACAATACTAGAAAGACTCATTTATCTATTATGATAAACGAGTTTCTCTTCATTGAGAAACTATATTCTCAATGATAAAATGGATACTATTTTATCTCTACTTCAAAATTATGTGTTTATTGGTGTTGGGTTGGAAACTTTGGGTTCTAATTTTATTACAAAGTCTAGGGTAAGTATATGCTTTAGCCTAACAATTTGTTTCATGATAATGTTAGTGGGGATGGATGATCGGTTCATATTGCTTAGTCTTAATGGTCCTATTTTTGATGATCTTGATTGTGTACTCATTAGAATAATATTTTTACAATTTTTACAAAGGGAAGAACACCAATTATCGATGTGATGGGTACCTCTTTCTTTGATATTGATAATGTTGAAATGTTTTTAAAATATATTTTGTCTTTCTACATACGCAAGCTCTATTTATCTTCTTTCAAATAATATCATCTGAATTTATTTAGTTTAACGAAGTAGATGCCATTGATCGGAGTAATTTTTTCTTTCCAATTAGGGGTGATGGTGAATCAATTTTTACCATATGTGGCCAAATAGTTTTATTGTTTCCCCATTCATAGCATCCCATATGGGGCTCTCCATCTTGTGAGATGACATCTTCATATGTTTTGTTGCTCTCATAAGGGTTCTACTCAATGTTATCCCTTATTTTTCTTGTTTTGAATTTTTGCTAGTAGGAAGAATACATTTATAATATCTCTTTAATGTTTGTCTAAAGCAGAAAGATACCACATTGTTAAAAAGTAGGGTTTCTTTCGGGTTGGATATTATTAATGCAAAGTGAATACTCAACAACCATATTGTCATATAAAGACGCGTTTGTATTGATTATTTATCTAAGTTTGTAATAACGCAATACAAATTCATTTTAATTTAAGTATTTATTATCTAAGTTAAGTAATTGGTGCATTAAAAATTCTTTTTAAACTAAATATTAGTTTACACGTGAGGAAATTAATGCCCAACTAGAATGAAAATGTTTAAAGAGAAATAAAGAAATAGTTTGTAGAGTCCATTACAAAGTGGAGTGATTTCTTTGGCTTATTATTATATTTTTATGGCAATATTCAATGTTTTTTTATTGTTAAAACGCATGCATGTGGTTGAGTCGATATTGAAAAAGAGAGTTTATTATAAGACAATGCAATTAAAGTATTAATTACGTCATTATATTAATTTTTAGCATTACCCCTCTTCATTTATTTGATGTGTTTATACTAAGCTTTTTATTTTTCCTTAAAATTTGAAAGATTTTAAATTAAATGCAATTAAATTTGTTTTGTTTATGGAATTTGAAGATTATTTTAAAGTGTACATGTGTCTGGATAACCTCACAACACTGTGAGACAAATTCACAACTCTTGTTTCTATGTTTACACATTATTGTATTCTCTTGAGGATTATGTGTTTATATGGTCTTTGAGAGATGACAGAGGAGGGATTTGGGATTTTAAGGGATTTCAAGTAGGTGACCATTCCCATGGCTTCGTCAACCTGAAACCCTTCAAATCCACTCGTGTTGTGCATGCCTTGTGTCATACATGAGAGGGTTGTTAGAAATAATTGATGGCGACTCAAATTTTCAAGCCTTTCAACAATGAATTTGTTGTTTTCTTACGAGACTTTAAATATTTTTTAAATTTTTAAGTGTACATATGTCTAGACAATCTTGTAATTCATGTATATACAACTTCAAATCTCTTATTTATATGTGTACACATTAATGTATTCTCTTAAGGATTATGTGTTTGCATGGTCTTCAAGAGATGAAGGAGGGGATTTGTGGTTCTAACAATGTTTAACTAGGGTGATCACCTCCTTGGATTATCTGTTGGAACCCCTTCAAATTAACTCACATTACGCACACCTCATACCACAAATGGGAGGGTCGTGTTGGATTTATTGTCATTGATGTCAAAGGATTTGGTTCAATGTTTATTTGGTTCAATGGCCATCCAACGTTGTAGTAGAGTTAGTCCGAGCTCAAGCTCGCTTAGAATGTTGCTCGCCAGAGCTCGAGTGTAAATGGTTTGGATCTCAAATATAGTGTTGCTCATCCAGAGCTAGAAGTGTAAAAGGTTTGGAGCTCAAAGTGTAAATGTTTGGCGCTCGTCGAGAATATTTCTTGTTTGGAGGTAGGAATGTGATTGGTCCAGAGCTTAGAGCTAATAGAGTTGGTCGTCCAGAGATAGAAGTAAAAATGGTCTAGAGCTTGTTGTAGAGTTGATTGTTCAGAGCTCATAGTAGTGTTGATTGTCTAGAGCTAGGCATAAAACATGTCTGGAGCTAAGCATAAAATTGATCAGGAGCTAATAGTATGAATGATATGGAGCTACTAGTATGATTGTGTTTAGAGCTCTCTTAGAAATGGTCCAGGGCCTCACTAACCAATACAATTGGTGCCATGTGATTATCATGTTTGATTATACAACCTATTTTGGTGATTTGGCCAACCCATAATGTTTACATTTGAATTTATGATCAACCCTATTTTGCATCCGAAGGAATCTTCTTAGCCAAGTCATGCTTTGTTTTGGCGTTAACATTTGAATTGTTTTGGGTGAATCTTAAATGTGACTACAAATTTTTGAGAGATGAACATGATATAAAGGAGACTCAAATTGGAAATATTAAGAGAGCATTTGTGTGGAGCAATAGTGAACTGGCTTTGAGAGGAGTGAATAATGTTGACATATTTTAAGTCTCAATCATATTTTTGAGCGTAGAGTGCAATGCATAATGAAGAGATATCAAGAAGATTTACGAAGAAGAGAGGAGTGACATAGTCCTTAAATATCCAACAAATTTCTAAAGGAGAGATATTCAAGATCATTCAAGGCGAGATTGTTGTGTGGGAGGGTATGAGTGAATGTGAATAGGAGTGAGTGGAACAAGTGTGTGGAGCGACATTGTGTTATCTGTGAAATTGACAAGGGAAATTTTGCAGGTAACCATACCAAAATTTCCATTTTGGTCCCCGTTGAGGTCTCTTAACGTTCAAAATGGCATAAAATCCCTTTAGGAAAATCTAGTTTTTAGAACTTGGTCATTTTCAACCTTTTTGGGTTGGGCGCAATTTTCATTCGCGTTACATCAACCAAAACTGCGCCCCTCTATTCCTTTGGCGCATTCTAGGGAGTGTCAACACTCCAAATGTTGCGCCTCTCAAAGGTGTGCCAAGGCGCAAGCGCCATCTTGTTATCACTTTCTAAAGTGCGTTGTGGGTGCTAAAAACATAGTGTCAACACTCCCAAAGCGCGCCATAGGAAAAGTTGGTGGCGCATTTATTGCACCTTTTGCTATATATAGGCACGTCACCTGTCATTTTCACAATTGAAAAAACGTGAAAAGTTATTCCTCTGTACTTGTCAGCATTCCTGTCAGCCCGTGTGTTGCCATTTGTCACATTCGTGGACCCCACATTGTCTCCTTCATCGTTATATATTCCTGGTAAGTGGCCCTTGCCCTTCTTGTGGATTTGTTGTGGTTTTTATGTTGGTTTAGGTGATTAGGATTGTTAATAATAACAATGAACCTAAGAAGATAACACAATCCCAACCCATTTTACCTTACCCACCTGCAAGCCGTTTTTCACTCTCCTTCTAGATCTGCTAATCTGGAAGGCTCTGCCTCAGAATGGACCCTGCCCCTTTTCTCCTCTGTCCCCTGCTTTGCCAAGGTTAACCCCTTGCTATCAAAATATGAGCTGAGAGAGTAAAAAACCACAAAATGAAGAGAATCGGCCTGTTGTCTTCCACGACACAATTTTCATATGTGTTACACTAAACACAGTCGCACCCCTTTGGCACACCATTTAGTCATGTTGCATCAAACAGCAGTCGCTAAAGCGCACTGTGAACTCGCGCAACATAAGCACTTTCCCGCACCTTGTAAAAACTACAAAAAAAAAAAAATTCCTAAAGCGCGCAGGCACAAGCGCACCTCTGATGCAGCAGAACACTTCATGCTATGCAAACCCTTCCCGTGCCGCACAAGCTTAACCCCTTGGCACACCTCACCTTGATGTTACATCTTTTGCATCTATGCCTTGGCGCACCATAATACTCTGTAACACCAATCCTATATGTGCCCCACTAAAAGACTTCCAATGGCACAAGCACATGTCCCTTGACACCAACATCTGAATGTTGTGTGTAGCCTTTCTGCGCCCGCGCCCCTTCGTGCTTGCTTTCTCCCATGCAACACTTTCCCAAAGTGTGCCTTGCTTTTCTAAGTCCCTATAGCCTGCAGTAAAGTTGCGCCTTGCGCCAGAGGCTCATAAATTGCTAACTTTTCATTTTGTAAGCTTTTATGGACGACTTAACGGCTAACATGGCTCTTCTGCGATGGACTTCCCTGATTCTTCTTGCAGATCAACAGCTAAACTCAGATCCACACATGTCTTCATTGAGTAAGAAGCCAACTAAGTCCAAGGGTAAAGCCAAGCTAACAGAAGCAAGAAATGAAATATAAATACCAAAGGGTCAGGATGCCTGAATCTCTTGCAGAGTGTGATCTTGATATCAGAGATTCAGAACTTGGGCACATTGACATGGAGGACTTCTGGGCCAGAACCAAGAAGGTCACAGGCAGCCCATGGATGGATAAATTGGTTGGCAGTGGTCTGCACTTTGTTGTAGGGCTCCCAGTGAGCGCAATCAACAATGAGTTTATGATGTTGGTGGGCCGTTGTTATAATAAGGACACAAGATGTGTCGAAAATGAGAAGGGCAAGGTGATAATCAACCTCACGGCCCGACATTTTGAGATCATGTTGGGTATCCCTCACCACTGACATTTTGTAGCAGTGAGCCAGGAGGACTACATGAAGACATGGACTGAAAATGAAGACAAATGTATGCAGTTAATGAATGAGGTGTACCTCAAGAATAAGAAGGTGACAAGCAGGTGGCCACAAGTCATTCATCGCAGTGACTTTTCAGAGGAGCTGAGTGACACAATCACCTTCCTGAGTAGGGTGTTTGGGCTCCCGATGCCCATTACTTTCACAAGTGGATGCTCAGGTATTTAGAAACAATGAATAAAAATGTTCCCGATCAAGCATTTTGACTAGGGAGAGATTATCAGCAGCACAATCTCGGAGCAACTTCAACAACTGGGAGGTTCTATATGAACTCCTATGTAGTATATACTACTGCCTCAGAGAGGGACTACCCAACATTGAATCGGTATGGGGTATGGCCCCAAGTCAAAATATACGAGTACTATCCAGAGTTAAGACTGGAGAACAACATAGCCCAATTCAGTAAAATCAACGATGTCTTCTTCTATGGCGTCATCTGCCTCTTGAGGCCCAACATGACTTACGGTCGGACGACCAAAAGCGTGGTCACCACCACAGAGAAGTGGGGAGCATTATTCACGCAATTCCCCACTTTCACCTATCTCAGAGCCGCTAACTTCTTGGGAGAGCCCACCAAATTGCCAAGGTATGCGGGACCCAAACTGATCCTGTTGGAGCTATCTAGACAGCTCATCACATACCATGAGAAGTGTTTGAAAAGGAAGAAGGGTGGAACTCCATTCCCCCTCACAGTGGGCGGTACACCTGCACTTCACAGAGAAAAGCCCGGGAGATGTTTACAGAGCTTGAATTGCTCAATTTGAAGCATAATTTCTCGCAAGGCCAACCTTTGATCCTCGTGATTGCCTTCCAAGGGAAAAGATCGATCCAATTCACATCCCTCAGATCGAAGATATCTACATCGACCTATATCACGAAGTTGAGCTCAGACGAAAGGATCACTCCCAACTGGCCCTGACAGAGATCATTCAATATGGTGTGGCTATCATCCCAAAGGATTTCCAAGCAACTGATCAAGAAGTTGATCAAGTTTATCTAGACATGGATGGGGACAATTGGTCGTTTTTGCCGAAATTGATAGAAACAAGGCCCCTCAAACTATAGAGGAAAGGGTCAAGGGCACTCTGCAGTGCACCAAGCATTGGTGCAAGAAAAATGGTATCATCTACCTTGGGGTAGACTTTACCACGTCTCCCTTGGGTAATGCACCCACCAGGCCAAAACATTTGCCTGAGGGCAAAGGAAAGGATAAAGAAGGAGAGGCAAACCTTTGCTTAGAAAGAAGATTCCTGAAAGCCCTCCTTCCACCACTGAGGAACAAGTTATGGACTTAGTGTCCCCAGGAAGAGAAGAAGCGGCCAGTGCTCCAACGGACACATCCACTCAGGATGTTGTCACATCTACAACTGGTGAAGTATCAACCGTTCCCTCTCTTGCTCCTCCTTCCCCTCCTCATGTCACTCAACCAACCACTCCTTTGGTTGTGTCTTCTCCCCGTCTTCTACCATTCCCCCTCCCTCTTCCTCCATCTTCTCTTCCCTCGTGGATCTGTCCCCCAGCATTTCTTCCCTCATCTCACAGATCCCTTCCGCCCCATGGTTCCCTCTCTTGCAGTGACTCCTAACCCCGTGAGTGTTGGAGTGTTGGCTTCTTTCTCAATGCTGCCACCAAGTGTCTCGACACATTTCCCGTGTCCACTGTAGTTGCTCCTTCTTCCACCCATGTTTCCTCTTCTTCCTCTGGTCCCACTCCCCTAAGTCCAAAATGGATCTCCGAACACCTGAGCCAACACAAGAGGAAAGTCCCTATTGCACCTATGGACTTCTCCGTTATTCTGGCTAAAGGGCCTAAGAAGCAAAAGGCTATAACCTACTTCTCTCAAAGCGCTTCAGGTGAAAGGGTTATGGAGATCGCGTACCCTGATCTCACAAAGAAGAAAGAAGATCTGTCTCCTACAAATTTTATAGTGACTCAGGTCATAATGGGAACATCATCAAAGAGCCTGCAAGGAGAGGCCTTATCCGCAGTGGATGCCCTTTGCAAGAAGCTTCAAGAAGCAAAGGAAGAGAAGAGAATATTAAAAGAGAAAAACAAGCATCTTCTCCAAGCCCTGCAAAAGATGGGTAATGCCCCTCCTATGACTGTCGCCGACCCTCCCGAAGTTCTTAGTCAAGAGAAGATAAATGAGTACGCCAAGATCGGCGAGCAAGGTACAGCAATGTCCGCTTGAGAGAGCAGATCCTCAAAGATAGTGAGGAAGTGATTACAAAGTTCACAGAGCTCTATCAAAATATAGATCAAGAGAACAAGGAACTCCAAGGCAATAGCAGGGCCTATCTCTGAAGAGTTGGACCATGCCAAGTTGCAACACGAGACATTCCAGAAGATGCTCGACTACCCAGTCGATGACTTGGTGAAATTTGGCATCTTTGATCACCCGCGAGCACCCAACAAAGTCCTTGTTGCTTTAGACTATCGGGTTGACCAAATGGAGTTTGTCTTGGAAAAGATAGACAAAATCAAGGAGGAAGCCTGGATGCCATGCATCAAATGGAGCAGATCATCTTAAGAATGTCTCCAGGGTTACTCGGTGCAAAGCATATGCCTTGAGGAAGGCTAGATGATACTATTCAGCTTTTCAAGGGAATCGCGTCGTAGGGTTTAGCATCAGAGGCCACTTTTGATGTAGAATCTATCATCAACTTTCTGGCCTGCGACTTTGTTGGATACCTGATGGAGGCAGGCAACGAATACTTCAAACTCCCTAAAAGACTCAGAGATGAACGAGAAACTTGCGAAGTCATCAGAGATCACACCAAGGGTCCCACTCAGGATCAACTTCAGGCGATGGTCAGCAAGTTCATGGAGTATCAAGCTCAGTTTCACATTACCTCTCCTGAGCAGAAGCAAGACACTCCTTTCAAGCCAAGGGATGACGATGAATAGGCTCCTTCCTCCTGGGATAAATCCCATTTTTGTAAAAGTATTTAAAAGTATGTTGGCACAAATGATGACATCATCCATGTTGCACCATGGGATGTTGTCATCCACCAAATTGCCCCAAAGTCAACATTTGACTTTTAGATATTTTGTAAATAGTGGTTGGCTCCTTTTTGTCTTCTTTCTCCTTCTCCTTCTATAAATACTTGGATACTTGTAGTATTAAGGGTGAGAAAATTTGTATGAAAAATAGAAGTGAGGAGAGAAAGACTTTGAGCTTTCTTGTAACAGAACAACATATTAATACAAAAATTGAGACTTTGTGTTGAATTCTGTGTTATGTGTTAGATCTTTCTTAAGTTAGATCTGCATGCTTATTCTGTTGGATTCACCTATGCTTTTGTCATTTGTTTATCAGTATTGCTTTATTTGTTTATGTGAGTAAGTTTGGCTTTGTTTACTACCGGCCCAAAACATAAACCCTCTGACCTTTCTACTTTGGAATTCATTTCTTTTCTCCCTTCAGATCCATCTTTCTTCTATTCCTTCCTTCATTCCTTTCTGTTCTTCGTCGGAACTAACTCTACTGGGATGAGATCCCAAACCCCCTAAAGGTAGAATATTGTAAGACTTGCACAAATTCCTACTGGTAGAATAACAATAAACTATTTGCGCATTTCTTTGTCTCAAAGAGGGGCCATGCCCTGCACACTGTTGGCCTATCTATCCATAGATCTGCCCACCCGATAGATTTTCGGACCAACAGTTTTTGGCGACTCTACTGGGGAAAGAACTAGATCTATGTGAGTGTTATGTCAGCTAAAAGACACCAACAATTTTTAAAGTTGCTAGGGAGACTAAGAAAATAGATAAAATTGTAAAAATCACTACCTGTTTGCAAATCTTAACTCTTTGTTTAAAATCTAAAATTTTTGCAAAAGTGATCCAAACTAAAAATTTCTTAAGAGATCCATAGGTCTGGACCAGTTAGAAACCTTTAGTTCACTGATTTTTTTATAAAAGACTATGTATTTTCATAGATCTGAGATTCTGATAGTTTTACAAATATTTTCAAACCCTTGCAAAAATCAAATCTAAGATCCGAAAATCAACTTACTAAGTTAACCATCATTTTATCCTCGCTAATCTTTGTCATTAAACCGCAATCGGTTTTCAAAAGAGGGATAAAATTAAATATTTAGAAAAGTACATGCTACTAATTTTTGTCAGAAAAAAAAAAATCAGCAAGTACAAACAAAAAAGTTTTTTTAAATCTGCTCTAAAATCATTGCAGATCTGAATGATACACTGGTGGGTGAGCCATTTACCCGTAGTAGGAGAGCTCATGGAGAAGTTGATCCTATTTTTGATCTACTTCAAAGGCACAACTTCAGTATTACACCAAAGACACTTCTCATCGCTGAGTTTAGTTGATTGGTCAGCCAGAGTGCCTCGCCTCCACGAAAGAACCGAGTTTTCACAAGGAGCCTCCACATCAATTTGCAGTGCCCTATTACTAAGCGGAACCGCACTCCTGGCTCACGTCCTCTTTCCAACTTTTCAAATGGCAGTACCATGGGGAAATGCTATGGGCCCTCTTGCATTGCCACATCTAGTTTGCGCACTCCCTCATGGAAACCGCAAGAATTTCCCAAGATTTGATGGAAGTGGAAATCAAAGCATGGATTCACATATATTTGCATTCATTATGTCATGCAAAGCATCCTAGATGTGACCCATGAAGACGTGTCAGTATGCCTCTTTCTAGAGACCTTGCAAGGACCTGCAGCAGAGTGGTTCCAACACTTACTACGGCGGATCTATCACCAGTTGGGCCACATTATGAACTGCGTTTGAAGACATGTATAAGCCTTCAGAGGACGCATTTGTGTTACTGTCAAATATTACTCACTTGAAGAAGGAGGCCAATGAAACCATGCATGATTTTATCGCCCGTTTCAATTCGCTGATTAACCGTGTGCCACCTGCCATGTTGCCAACACCAGAAAATCAAAAGTGTTTCTTTGTGAACGCCATGAGCTCAAGAGTAAGTTTCTTACTCTTACAAGAACAAATCACCACCTTGGTCCTCGCTCAAGCTACGGCCATTCGGATAGAAGACAACCTGCTTATATCTAGCGAGTTAAAATGAGAGTCGTCCAAACCTAAGGCTTCAACTCCTTCTCAAGCCACTTCATCAGATCTGGCATTCCAGAAGATGGAAAACGACTTGCTCGCATTAAAGAAGCAATTAGCTCAAGCTTCATCTACCACTCCATACCGGGATATCCCATGGAGGAACTTCACTCCCAACAATGCCCCACAAAGGCCACGTTTTCCTGCGCTCAAAGGTTAGCACTTGAGGCCCTCTCGGTTAATGCCCTAGTCGAGATCGAAGAAGATGAGAAAATTTATGAAGAACCTTCATCGCAAGGTGAAGATGATCAAGATGTTGGTGAACCGACTAACAACTCTACGATCGGGTATATGGAATTTGAAGATGAGGAATCTGATGAAGAGGAAGGTACCTAAGGGTATGCAAGTGGACAATCATATGTTGTTTTCACCCGCTCACAAGGAAAAGAAGTAGAAGTTGCTACTCAGGATACAAAAGGAGAAGGCTGTGTCGAACACGCCTCCAACCATTGCTAAAAGAGGTAATCCTCTTCCCTGCCCAACCTCCTATTAAACCTTTTACGAAGAAATCTTTTCCTCCCATCTCTCCTCTAAATCAGCCTTCTTTTGTTTCCATAAAGACCAGTAACCCTACCCTACCATCGCAAAATGAGGGACTCATTCCTTTATCAACGTAACCCTTGGTCACATTCGACATAGTCGATCACGCTAAAAAGAACAAGATTCAAATGTCTGAAACTAAGTATCTTGCCTAACCCCAAGCAATTTGCAAGATTCACCGAATATATCCAAAGCCAAGCTGTCGTCCCCTTTCCTGTCTCCTCAAAAGGAATCATTTCCACTACTCCTACATCTTGCATAAATGTTGCCTTGACTTCCGTCAGAAAATTGAACCTTTTTATCTCTCCCTCCTAATCAATGGTCACAAACTAAGTAACTGCATAATTGATTCTGGGGCTTCCGATAATGTCATGCCGGCAAAGGTCACTCATGCTTTAGGCCTCACCCTTACCAAGCCTTTCGGCAGATGTTACTCCATGGAAACCAAACAAGTTCCATTAATTGGTCAGATCAAAGATGCATAGTTCACATTTGCAGGCGTTCCAGAGAAAAGGGTAAAGATGACCATCCTCGTTGCTGATATCCCAGCAGCATATGGAATTCTACTAGGGAGAAGCTTTTGCAGAGAAGTTGGTGGAGAGATTCACATGGACTGGTCCAAAGCTAGAATTCCCATCAAAGGAGTAATGCAGACTTTGGAGCCTGAATCACAAAAGAAGTACCTGGTCACCAACTCTGACGACCCCAAGGCCCAAATTCTCTTTGAATCATCAAGGATGGGGAACTACTTCTTATCCACTAAGTCTGATAGAATGGACGTTCTCATCCAGGAGGAGGACCTTAACAAGATATGGACACTGCAGTTTGATGGCAGTTGTGCAACAAGTGGATGTGGTGCTGGAGCCGTCCTGATATCCCTAAAAGAAGAGATTTTCCTCTTTCTTTCAAATTACAGTTTTTCAATACAAACAATACCACTGAGTATGAATCTTTGTTACTCGGTATGCAAGCTACAAAGGAAAGAGGAATCAAGAATCTAAAAGTATAGGGTGACGCCAAACTAATTGTCAACCAGATAAAAGGGGTGTACCAAGTGAAGAATGACATACTTAGGGGATTTTGCCATAATGCAAAGTATGGGACAACATTGAGGAATTTGACGCTTTCTCAATAAAATCTGTTCCAAGAGCTCAAAATGACATGGCCGATTCATTGGTCGTCTCAGTGTCTCTTATGCTCCCTCACCTAGGGTTAAAAACAGACACATATACCATTGAGGTAGTCTTTCACCCAAGCGTGCCAGACAATTCTCAACACTGGCGATATTCAACGATGACAATCAACTTGTTGCTTTTCTAGAAAAAGCTGATAATTTCAATGAGCTTCATTTTGAGGGATCTACTTCTGCATGCCGTGAATCTGTCACTGGTTAGACAAATGAATCAAAAGAAGGCGATGGCATATGTCAGCTCAAGGGAAATAAAATTTTGAAGGGTTTAGTCTCTCTGGAATGATTTTTTGACAAACATGATCATTTTGTTAAGAAGAAGTGACAAGATGATCCTAACTCCTCTCCCAGACCGAATCACAACTCCGGCACCGTAGAACATCCGCAATTTGTGAACATCGGGAAATGTTGTACACCTGAAGAAAAGTGGAAGTTTGTCAAATTGCTTTGAAGAAATATATGGACGTATTGGCATGGTCTTATGCCGATCTAAAGTCATTCAAGCCTAAGGACGTTCAAAGCATGACATCCCGTTAAAGGACGATGTCAAACCCTTTTGCCAGAAACAGAGGCATTACAATCCCAAGATCTCGGGTACCATCCAGGTGGAAATACAGAAAATGCTAGATGCGAGAATCATCTTTCCTATCCATCACAGTACCTGGGTCGCGAACATCATGCCCGTACGAAAGAAGAATGGCGAGATACACATATGTGTATATTTTCACAATCAATCAAAGCGTCCTGAAGGACAATTACCCACGCCCATAATGGAACAAGTTCGTAGGTAGTAACAGATTCGTAGAGATGTTGTCCATGCTTGATGGTTTTTCAGGCTATCATCAGATTGAAGTCTCGCCTGAAGACCAATTCAAAACAGCATTCACTACTCCCTAGGCACATTCACCTACAACAGGATGTCTTTTGGCAACTTAACCAATGTGGTGCCACCTTTCGGTGAGTGATGGGCTTCAATTCAAAGGTATGATGGGAAAGGTCATCATAGTTTATTTGGATGACTTAACTGTGTTCTCTAAAAAGCAAAGTGATCATTGTGATCATTTGGAGCAAGTATTGATTAGATGCCGAGAACACGGGATTTCCCTAAATCTAAAAAAGTTTGTTTTTGGGGTCACTGAAGGAAAGTTATTGGGACACATGTCAAGGAAGGAACAAAGATAGATGTTGAAAGGGTTAAGGCTATTCAGAGCCTTACCTTACCCACAAGGACGGTGTTCACTCCTTCTTCGGAAAGGTGAATTTTTTCAGATGCTTTGTTCCTGACTTCGCTGAAAGGACTCATCGCATATCAAATATGATGAAAGGGTCACAAACTTTTTGGTGGAGCGAAGAAGGAAAGACGTCATTCAAGGATATAAAATCCTTCGTTACTCATGCACTGTCCTGGCATGTCCCGACTTCTCCAAGGATTTTATCATGTACAATTATGCATCTCAGTGCATATTGTATCTACCATCTTAATGCAGAAGAACTCTGAGGATGTTGAATCCCCAATCACGTTCATGAGCTCCCCTCTCAAGCTTCATGAATTAAAGATGTCTTAGTTAGAAAAACATGCCTTCGTAGTAGTCAAAGCAGTCAAGAACTTCCGGTACTACATCCTAAACTCTCATACGGTAGTGTTGGTTCCTGACACGGTAGTTAAGTCTATCCTAACTCAACAGGAGTTAGGAAGCTTACGAGGGAATTGGATCGCAAAGGTCCAAGAGTATGATCTAGACATCAAACCAACCAAGTTGGTAAGGGGTAGAGGCCTATGTCAGCTCATGGCTGAAAATAAAGATTCAGGAGATCCTGAAGAGAAAGTTGATTGCATCGACGGAGCGCAGGGTCAACTGAAGAAAGTTGATTCTCTACCTATGGTTCTATTTGTCGCGACTAGCAACGAATGGTATTCAAACATCACTTTCTTTCTCACTTACAGTGAGTGTCCAGCTCATCTAACTTCAAAGGAGAAGCAGATTGTAAAACTCAGGGCAGCTAGATATGTCATATGGGATGACGGTTTATACAAGCGCGGGATTGATGGGATCTTCTTGCGATGCGTTGAAAACCGCAGCAGATCAAATAGTACTGTTTGGTAAGGTTGAGAAGGTAAATGTCATAGGGATGCTCTTTGATAACTTGTGTATCATCAACAAGAGTAAGGTTAAGAGAAATTACAGTTTTCTACTAGAAGAAATAAGGGAATGATTTAGAAGGGATGTTTTACTTGGAGCAATGGATTTTATAAATCCCACCTATTGGAATAATGTCCAAAATGAAAGATATTTGCAGAAAGACTACCACAAGATATTTACTACGTTGATTCAACATTTTTGTAAGATCTGTTAATATCAATGGAACAAATATTCCGTATTTTAAGCAAGGGAACCTTTGATTGATCAATCCCATGAATTTTCATCTATAATGATTGATCAATTAAAATGTTTGGATAATCCCTTAGAGTGTGGAGTAATAAATTGGCTATGGAAGAAAATGGGGTTAAGTACTATTTTCGCAGGATAAAGCATGTCCGAGTTTTTCTCATTGGTTGGGATATTTCAAAAAATGATTTTGGGTTTAGTTGAAGATGAGAGAATTTTTAGTGCTTTGAGATTTATAAAATCAAAATTATGAAACAAGCTTGATAAAAATTTGGAAAATTGTTTGAGAATTTACACATCATGGTACAAAGTGGATAAATTTCCTATGACAGGGCTTTGGCAATATGGAAGTCAATTAATGAAAGGAGAGGGGCTGATAACAATGCCACAAATACGGCAGATGACCCTATTAGAGATGAGGATGGATCTATTGCACCAGTTCATTGTCATCCAAGTTAGAGAATTGGTCAAGCAAATGATAGAGATGATCCACCATCAATACATTGGAAGCTTCCATTCATAGATATGTGATATAGATGTTCATATAATATATTCAAATAATCAAGTACATTGTTATGATAATATCTTTTTCCTTATTTATACTTGATCAATGATGATAAACTTTAAAAACTTGAGCAATTGTAGATTGTGAAAATTACTCTGAAGAATACATGAAATAGCTACATGATAATAATTAAAATCAACAACACTATATTATTATCACACTCATTTTTTATTATTTCACTATTTCATTACACTCCATTATACAGGAGATGTGAAATAACAATCCTCACAACAACCTTTGTCTGCATATACAACCATATACCCGTATGGTTTCAACTTCTCACAATATAATAATAAAACAACATTAATTGTTTTATTATTCTAACTTACTAACTTACAGCATACTAACCACATTTTACATTTACTATTTACATTTACATAGTAAATGTACTTTCACTAATTTACCATGATAATAATTACACATGTAATTATTATTCACCCATATATACAAATGGAGCACTAAGATATATTTCCTAACATTCCCCCCTTAGTGCAAACATGGGAAAACTTGTCTTTGTACTTGCACTTACTTTCATGATCTGATGATTTTACAGGATGATCATAAACCTAATAGATGGTTTTTCATAGGGTTGACCATAAACTGAAAATGATGGTTTTGCAACTGGTTTACCACAAACCAAAAGGGTGATGGTTTTGCATAGGGTTTACCAACAACCGAAAATGGTGGTTTTACAAGTGGTGTACCACAAACCAAAAATGAAGGTTTTCAAGTGGTTTACCTACAACCACATCATGATGTGTCAAATACAATTATCAGCTCATCACATTTCACTACATGGAAAAACATAGGAAATATAGCTGCTCACATATAGAAAATACCATAAATGTAGAAAACTAGAAATGGAACATTGAAATCATGTTCACCCCTTAGAACACCGCAAACCACAATAGGAACACTGCAACCAAACACTCTGCCAAACACACAAAGAAACAACATGAACACATTGTATAAAAAAATCACCATAGCTGATACGGCCCCGTCATTGGTGACTGACGAGAGGTCGTTAAATGACCTCCAACCTCCTGTGCCTCCTTCCTCCAAAAAATTCACTTAGTATAGAAAGTCTTTAGAATTATAGTCAATTTCATCTGTTATTTGTTCATCTTCATTGTCTGAGCCTTCTTTATTCATTTTCAATTTGAATAATTGTAACTTTAAAGAGAAATTTACATTATTCACTTTAGCCCCAAAAGTTTTGTTTATTAAATCCCATATTTATGTAGAATATTTTTCTAAATCTATATGATGTAATTCAGAATCTGAAAGACGAAGTCCAATTATTGCTTTGGCTTTGTCATCTCTAGTTTCCCATTCTACAATTTTGCTTACATATGTAGGTGCTTTTTCTTTTCCATCTACTATCCTCCATAGGTTTTTATTCATTAATTGCATCTGGATTTTTACTCTCCATGTATGGAATTTCAACCCATTAGTTTTATCTAATGGTGTATCCATTTTATTGAATCTAAATATCCAAAAAATTGAATGTAGATTTGAATTACCTTTGATTCTCTCGATTTCTTCAAAAACAACAAGTGGTCAACATGTTGTATAGTAAATTGCACTTTTCTCCCAAACAACGAACGAATCGGGTTCAATTGAAATTTCTTTAAAAGCTTCTGTATAGAAACCATTCCATGTGCAAAATTGTGAGAAACCAGATCACAAAATAAAAGTTACAAGATCTTCTGCGAGACAAATTTAACTTGCTCTGTACCAAATGTGAAAATTACTCTGATCTAATACACATAATACAAGGGTGACGATAACTCTTCGTTGGTTAGCTCCCCTCGCCGCTTCGCTCTGCTTACGCTCTGCGATCTCTGGTCCCCTCTCTAATGCCGGACCCTCCTGGTCCGGATCGGGGGGCCCCTCTGTCAGGGCCTCTCTCTCCCTCACAACCTCTCGCTTGGTCAAAAGTCGTGGAGGTTTCCACATCAGCTCACAGCACGGAAAAGCTTTCCCCTTCGCTGTCAGAAGGGTCCTTTTCCCTGCGCATCCCCTCTCATATCACGGAGGCTACTGCTGCTTCTCGTGACCTGTCCTTGGTGGAGTGCAGATGGGCCCGAGGTCCCCACTGGAGGATATAAAAAAATGGGCTCGTCTAAAATGGCAACCATGTGGAGCACTTGAAAAATAGTGGTATGCCAAATGGATTCATCTTATTCTCTTTGACTTGAAAGAAGATTATTAGAGCGCTTACGGGTGGTCCGTGGTTCTTTGGCGGGCGGGGTTTTATCTCGGGAAATGGTCTCTGGTTTCAACCCACACACACGGAATCCATGACCCAAGCTCCAATCTGGGTCCGCCTTCATGGGCTTCCTTTGGAATTTTGGCATCCGGCGATCATAGAAGGTATTGCTCTTTCTATAGGTTCTTTGATTCTTTATAGATCAAGCCACGAAAGTAAAAACTAGATTTATTCATGCTCGATTCGTGTTAATGCTGACATTAGTTGCCCCTTGCCAAAAGACATAGAGCTTATCTCGGACTTTGGAAGCTAGGAAACTTGACCTTTTGACTATGAATACATTCCTCAAGCTGTTCTTTTCTGCAAAAAACTAGGCCATAGGGCCTCTAGGCCCCTCTAAACCCCAACCGAAACCCTTTGTCCCAAACCCTCTCCCCAAAATTCAAGAAAAAATCCGTTCCTAAATCGTCCTCCATTGAGATCCCGATCATCCCCACGTCTAATTCCTTCGCTCTCCTGGAGGAGGGAGAAATCAACCCGTCCGCGATCACCTGTTCTTTGTGATCCTTCCCCCTCCTCTATCCCCCTTTCTCTCTCCCACCCCTGGCCCCTTCGATTCGGGCTCTTCATCTCTTGGTGTGGACCTTTTGGCTGCCTCCTCCCCCTTTCGCGCTTCTGCTCCCCTTCCCCCCCTTCCCTCGTTCCCCTCCTCCCTCGATCTTCCCACCCTTCCTCCACCTTGCCCCACTTTGTTTCGATTCGCCCCCTCTCCCTCGGATCTCTCCACCGATGATTGTTTTAATCACCGTTTCACTAGAAGCAAGAACAAGAAACCGATATAGGCTTGGAGAAAGTTAGAGGCGAGAATTCAAGCGGTGTTAAGCTACTGATTGAAGCTGCTACAAATGTGGCGCAAGGAACCCAAAGTACTATCCCCATGGTGGTGGGAGTAAACCCAAACAAAAGAAATGAAGATCATTTCTTGGAATATAAGAGGGCTCAACTCTGCAAAAGCAAAGAATCATCAAAGACATCAAGTTTGAACTCACTGATATCATCATGTTACGAAACCAAGCTAAAAGCGAGGTTCGGCTTCATAAAATCGGCTGCGGCTGTTTTTGAATCTCAACCTTCAATTGGAAACTCAGGGGGCTTTGTACCTTGTGGAATCCCGAGAATTCTCAAAGGGATTGCTTGTTCAAGCACCCCAATTTTCTTTGTATCCTTTTTCAAGAAATTGGTCGACTCCTCCTCTGGATCGCTATCAAGCGTGTATGCTCCAAACTTGGAGAATCATCGAGGAAAACTTTGGAGGGATATCACCAACTTCATCGTTACTTGTGGTAAAATTCCCATTCTCATAATGGGTGATCTAAATTGTCCTCTTTATCCCTCGGATAAACAAGGGGAATGCCTGCTATGCTTGCTTGCAGGAAGCTTTGGTGACTTCATTAGAGAAAATTCACTTCTGGACATGGATCTCCACGGCTCATCTTACACATGGTCAAACCGCAGATTGGGCAGGAACCACATCCAATGCAGATTAGATAGAGCTCTTGGCTCTCTGGATTGGATTTCTCTCTTTCCGGACTTTTATCTCAGCTCCCTCCCAAGGGTTGGCTCAGATCATGACCCCCTCTTTGTTGTGCGCCAACCATATGGTGAATGTCAAGAATCCTCCCTTCAGATTTGAGCTGGCTTGGCTTGAAAATAACCATCTGACTCCCCTGGTTGCAAGCTGGTGGAATATCGAGATTGAGGGAACTAATATGTTCAGATTTTCCAGCAAACTCAAAGAAATCAAAAAACAACTCAAAATTTGGAAGTCGAAGGTCTTCGGTAACATCAAGGTTCGCAAGAAGGAGCTTTCTCAGAGCTTGGTTAAAATTTCCGAACAAATTGAGGCTGTTGGAAGGTTGGATCATCTTCACCAACAAGAAATCTCTCTCCTCAGTGATTATCACAACACTCTTAAAGAAGAAGAATCCTATTGGAGGCAGCGTTCTAGGGCCCTCTGGCTTGAGCAAGGTGATCGTAATACCAAATTCTTCCACATCACTGCCTGTAAACATAAAGCTAGAGATAAGATTCGTGAGTTGGTGTCGCCTTGGGAACTTACTCACAGCTGAATCTGATATTTCCAATGAGCTTATATCCTTCTACTCAAATCTTCTCCATGCTGATCTGGCCCCTTCGGAACAATCCATGAATGAAATGCTCCAGCACATTCCACATCTGGTTTCTCCTGAGATGAACAACAATCTGACCAAGCCTTTTTCTATGGAGGAAATTCATAAAGTTGTCTTTGCTATGAAGAGAGACAAAGCCCCGGGTCCGGATGGCTTTCCTACTGCTTTCTTCCAAGTTTTTTGGGAAATCATCAAGCGAGAACCTTTTCCTCATGATCAATGAATTTCAGATGAATGACAAGCTGCTTAAGGAATGGAACACCACTTTCGTGGCCCTGGCCCCAAAAGTGCATAATTCCAAGGATGTGTCCAATTTTCGGCCCATAAGTTTATGCAACACGTCTTACAAGATCATCACTAAGATGCTGGCTTCCAGGCTAAAACCTCTTATGCAGAACCTCATCTCCCACAATCAGAATGGTTTCATAAAAGGCCGGCTTATTCAAGGCGGTATAATTACTGTCCATGAGGCCATCCACTCGGCCCTCCTTGCGAAGTCTCCTGGTATGATCTTAAAATTGGATATGCAAAAAGCTTTTGACAGAGTCAGCTGGCCCTTCTTAATCAAGACCCTGGAAAAATTTGGGTTCGACAAAAAATGGTGTAGCTGGATTTATTCATGTGTTTCGACCCCTTGTTTCTCCATTCTGATCAATGGCATCCCTGCGGGTTTCTTCAAAAGTAGCAGAGGTATCAGGCAAGGCGATCCTCTGTCACCCTTCCTCTTTGTTCTTATGGCAGATTCCCTCAGCAGATCTCTGGATGCGGCAAAAAATCAATCCATCATCTCTGGCATGAAAATCACCTCTAACTGTCCCTCGGCCACTCATAGCCAGTTCGCTGATGACACCTTATTGCTTTGAGTCAAGCACATTATCGAAGCTAGAGCTATTATGGATATCCTATCTCTGTATCAATCAGCCTCGCAGCAAACGGTTAACTTCATCAAGAGTAGCATCTCCTTTATCAACACGCCCCCCAGAGTTCAGAGGAAGATTGCTGATATCTTTGGTTGCTCGATTGTGGATCTCCCAGCCTCTTATCTGGGCATCCCCCTCTTCCATGGTAGACAATCAAAAATTATGTGGAATCCGGTTATTGAAAGATATCAAAAAAACTCGCTGCTTGGAAAGGTGCTCTCCTCAGCCAGGCTGGCAAGCTCCAGCTGGTGAAAGCCACTCTTCAGAATCTTCCTTCTTACTTTCTGTCCATGCTCAAGATTCCCAGCTCGGTTAGGGAGGTTGTGGAAAAAATTCAAAGGAACTTTACGTAGTGCAGGCAGAAGAAAAGAAAAGGATCCACCTTGTGGCCTGGAAAGAGGTTTGTAAACCAACTGCTCACGGTGGTCTTGGTCTTCGGAAAATAAAGGAGATGAACGGGGCCCTCCTGGCAAAACTCGCTTGGGAGGTGGCTAAAGGTGATTCTTGTTGGGCCCACTTGCTCCGTGCTAAGTATTTAGCAAACAATGAAGACTTTCTCACATCCATCCCCACTAGAGGCTCCACCATATGGAATTCCATTTGTAGCTCGCTCCCCATCATTCGTGCTGGCACTAAATGGAGATTCGGGAATGGGCGTCTCATTGATTTCTGGAGGGACACTTGGATTGGTGATGTTCCCCTTGACCTCAACCCCTCTTGGGACCCTATCAAGAGAAGTATCATCAATATTCATGGTAGATTAGCTACTGGTTATTGGCAGAGGGTTAATTCCATCCCCTCATGGGATATCAAGGATTGGGAGGATATCAGCGACTGCAAAGAGACTGCTTTGTCCTCCCTTAGAGAGCTGCTCTCTACCATATACATCCCGTATTCCCATAATGAGGACGAGATTATCTGGACTCTCTCCACATCGGGCTCCTTTTCAGTTAAGGCTGCTTATCTCTCGATGCATTGTGCTGACATGGGCCCCCCTCTTACAAAATTCTGGCCTAAGGAGATCACCCCTAAAATTGGTTTTTTCTCTTGGCTCTCCTCTAAAAATGCTTTCCTTTCTGGGGAGAACCTGAAGAGAAGGGGTTTCTCCCTTCCCACCAAATGTGTTCTATGTGCCAATGAAGAGGAATCCTCATCACATCTCTTGGTCCATTGCTCTTTCTCGCATGATATTTGGCAGTGGCTCCTATCGAGATTCGGAGTCTTTTGGATCTTTCCGGATTCCATTCAGGACACCCTTTCTCAATGGTACTCCCCCTTCTCTCATCCGATTCTAAAATTGGCTTGGAAACTCCTCCTCCCGCATGGTTTATGGGGCATATGGAAAGAAAGAAACAGAAGAATCTTCAAAGATAAGTGTCTCAATCACGGACGGGTGGCTACTCAGTTGGCATGGCTCTCAAGAAAATATCAACTTTGTCCACTTGGTCGATTATCAAAGCAAAAGCTGCGATTCTGTCACACTGGAGTGGCGGCGGTATTTATCCATTCCTTGCGAAAAAAACCCATGCGATAGGAATTTGATTTTCTCGGCTTCCCCCTCCGAGGGGATGGAGAAAACTCAACACGGATGGTGCTTGAAGGGAATCGAGGTATGTGGGAGGAGGGGCCATTCTCGTTGCTATTCGGGTTTAATTGTTGTTTATACGCCCATAATTTCAACTTTGGCTCCAACAACCGTGCAGTGGAGGCCTTAGCCATCCTCAAGAGGTCTTGAGATGGCCATCAAGTTGGCAATGATCCCCTTGAGTGGAAAGTGACTCCTCAACATCATAAATCTCCTCTGCTCCAATGACCCGGACATTGGTCGATTAAAAACATCATTGCTGATATTAGAAGTATTGAGAGATCTTTTCTTCAAGTCCAATTCCAGCATGTCCTCCGGGAAGGTAATAGAGCGGCGGATCTTCTTGCTAATATGGGTGTCCTCATTGAAAATCAGCAAATTTGGAGTGAGAAATTCCCGAATGAACTTTGTCAGATTGCCCAAAATGACACACTCCACTCCTGACTGGTGGTTTCTGAAGCTGACTTGGGTTTCGGCTTGCCCGCCTTAGCCCTTTCAAATGGCGGCGATTAATACGGAAAATTTAATTGACATGACTCTTGACACGGGGTACTTGATTAAGGCGCGCTTGTAATGATCTGCGCAAATCCGCACGAACGCAGCTCTATGCGCACATTAATCATCCAGGAGGTGGCGTCGGGGTTTTAATTTAATTCTTTGGTTTCTGTTGGTGGCTCTCGTCCGCTCCTATCTCGACTCTGAAGCTGTTCTAATATTCTTCTCATGGGGGCGATTAGGCGCCTTGAGCGACAATTGCGAGTCGCTTAAGAATGATGGCGAGTCGGAATATCTTAGTGGAAAATGGGATTTCTACTTTTCTGGAAAGAATGTCTGGTTACTCGGCCTGGTTTCTTATGCTGTTACGGCTTCGTGGTCGAGAGGACGTGTTCAAATTGGCAGCACCAGGTTCACCATCTCAACGAACGCCATCGCTGATGCCACCGGGCTCCCTGCTGCGGGCGATATTTACTACAGGCGTTCCCTTCACGCAGAGATTCATGACTTCAACGCCCCGGGTGACAGGCCAAGGAAATATATGTCGGGCTATACCCGCGACTCTCTGCCCTCGCCCTGGGACAGAGTGGCGGAAGCCATCATGCGATACTTCACCATCGACGGAAGATACCGTCTGGTTTTCGGCCCCCATCTGTTCATTCTCTCCCACCTCCGTTGGGGGAGAAAGATCAATTTATTTGCCTTTCTTTTCAATCATTTGGAACACTCTGTTATGTTGGCTCGGGAGGGTGAGGGTGTCATCCTCCACCAGGGTCTTCTCTACCTTCTTTTCTTCGTCGCCGCTTCCCACACTGACTTGCTCCGTTTCCCACCCAAAATGGGTCGCGCCGCCGCTCCCCCTCCCCTCCTTCTCGCCCCTCTTCCTCTTCCCACCGTTCCTCTCGGCGCCGTCGCCGCCTGCTCCTTTCCTCTGGCTCGGATTCCGACGTGGCCATCGTGAGCCCCGCGATACCTCCATTCCCGCTCTTTATCCCCCTTTTCCTACGCCCATCTCATGCCTTTTCTTGGAGGATACCAATGCCAGTGGACGCGCTCCTTCTCCTGTCTCCAGCCCGGGTCTCTCTGGTGCGGCTGATTTGTTGGGACTTGCTCAACTGTACCCTGACTCCTCGGAAGAGGAGCAGGGTGGCATCAATCAATTTGTGGTGGATCCCCCCTCTCATTCTGCTGGCTCTAAGGAACCCTCGGCTGTTAAAGATTCCACTGCTGACACTCCTCTCTCTACTCCTGTTATGGACTGTGACACTGCTGATATTGATGCTGATGACAAAAAGGACCATAGCAGAGCTGATATCATCTCCTCATTCTCGAGTAAAGCTGCAGCGTGCCTTCAAAGCTCTCAAAGCTTGGGAGGACTTCATGAATTCTACCAGAGTGGCCTTAGCAAACGACTGTTCGGAGCTTCTCAAGTTGGCGGATCTCCTTGCAAACGATTCTGGCTCCCCTAGAGCTAAAGATGTTGTTTCTGAGCTGAAGAAGCTCATTTAGTTCCTTTTTCGTCTTGTCTCTTCTTCGTTCTCCTTTTTGGAATCCTCTTGGGTTTTTTGTTTTGTTAATGCTATTGCTTGATCTGGCCTAATGGGCTTTTTGTATCAAGGTTGTGGGACCTTCTAAAACCCTCACTTTACCCAATATATTCCAAAAATACACATAATACAAGAAATAGCTACACAAACAATAATTAAAATAAGCAACACTATATTATTATCACACTCATTTTTTATTATTTCATTATTTCATTACACTCCATTATATAGGAGGTGTATAATAACAATCCTCACAACAACCTTTGTCTGCATATACAACCATACACCCGTATGGTTTCAACCTCTCACCAATATAATAATAAAACAACACTAATTATTTTATTATTCTAACTTACTAACTTACCACATACCAACCACATTTTACATTTACTATTTACATTTACATAGTAAATGTACTTTTACTAATTTACCACAATAATAATTACACATGTAATTATTATTCACTCATACATACAAATGGAGCACTAAGATATATTTCCTAACATAGATATGCAAAGTTCTTTAACTTATGAATCTCTAAAAATAACAATACTCTATTTTGCTTCATAATTGCTTGAATTTGGAATCCAAAATCGTAATAACTCAAATATTAGGTGTTTGAGTATGAAAATTTTAAGCTTATTTGAATCATGTATCCCACAGATTTTTCTAGTCTTTTCACCTTTAAAATTAAGTCTCGTTAATTCCACATGGTGAGCTTTGATAGCTTCGGATGTTGTTTTCAATTGTAAGAACCATGTTAGAGTGTGAAAGGTGAGCCAATAAGAAGGTTCCACGATGTATACGGTTTTAATGGACCATTTATATTAAATGATCTTTTTGTCATTTATGTTTCACTACAAAGTGCAAACCAATAACAAAACACCACGTAGGTAGGGATTTCAAGTGTCAAACTCTACATATCCACTATTAGTCACGTGAATCACAAACCAACAAGAAAGCTCCACATTTATACTATTTTCAAACGTCGATTTCGGGTTGCGTACAACTTTCAAGGTCTTATTATTCATTGCAAAGTTTGATCCAATAGAAAAGCTCCAAGTTCTTCGATGGTGTCGTTATTCCCTTCATTTAATCAACTCTTTGTTGATGTCATATTCAAGTCAAGGGTCCGTCTAAAGCTATGTGCAATAAGAAAATCCCCGGTTATCTAGTAATTATCTCGTAGGCATTTGTTATTTTATTTTTCGGGGGTTTTTTACGTGTCTTTAGAATTCCATGGCCAAAGCCTTATTGTCTCTATGTTGTAAGAAAATTGCTTAAATAAACACTCATTCTTTGGAATAAATTGCTGAAATAAACACACGTACAAAAGTAAATTGATTCTGGAAATAAACACACGGCTAGAAATGCTATGAAAAGCTTGCAAGGAAATAAAAATCTAATCTATAACACTGCAGGGACAAGTATACAATAGAGTTCAACTTAAAGAATCAAAAGCATTTACAAAATTAACAGATCTACATTATTTGCTTTAGAAATATAAATACCAATAAAATGAGGATCCCGGTTCTTGGAGGAGTGGGCCCTTGCTCCACCTTGAATCAGGATTTGACAAAGTAATATTCTCTCAAAACGAAGTGGCTATTTTATTGTTGAAATGTTTTGTCTTACAAAAACGTATTGTATCTTTCTATATCTCTATCTCTATGTATCTGTATGTATATCTCTTCTATCCTAAATCTATCTACATGTCTATATATATATATATATATATATATATATATATATATATTTCATTCAAAGATGCATTTATGGCCATAGTTGTTCTACCGATTCAGATGGAACTGAATAGTGCCCAAAATAGATGTTAAATTTGGAACCTTGTTGGACGTACAACTGTCTGATAAGTTATCCCTAGATCTTTGAGTATGAAGAATCAGAAATCTCCTGATCTACTCCTGATTGAAAGGCTCATTGATTGCTTTATCATTGGATGTCATCAAAATAAACAGATTCCCATTGGTTCGGAACTTTGGAGAAGTTCCGGAACTAAAGGGGACTATTCTAGATCTAACCGTGAAAGTTTCAGAGCTAAACATAGGAGTTCTAGAACTAAGTCCAAAAGTTTTGAAACTAAGTAATAGAGCTCATAACTGTGTGATGGAGTTTTGGAATTAAGTCATATTGAATTCAATGCTCCTAAAAACATGCCGATTTTTCACACTTCATTCTCTTGACTAATTGTGACCTGTTTTATTACAAAAACCAAATTTCCACACACTTTGTTAGGAATTACAGAGTTTTTAGACGTTAGAACTAAATTCAACAAAAGATGGAAAATTACATCCTAACTTATACTAGATCAAACAAAAGTCACAAAATGCAGTCAAACTTGATAAAAAGGAGAGTAAAATAAGATCATTTATTGCACATTAATGAGACATATTTTGGCCTTATCATCTCCCCCATACTTACTTGTTTGTAAGTCCCCTTACAAACTTTACTCTTCAAATCTTGGGTTGTGGATTCTACATTCCAATTGATTGCTTAAGTCAAATGGCTAAAACTGAATATCCCAGTGTTTTAGTTCAGAAGTACTATACCCTGATCCTGCTTCTACTTTCCTCTGTCATTCCTCAAATTGAGTGGGATCTTGAGGCTCTATGTTTTGCCATGGAGACATGGGGGTGAGGAGGAGAGGAGGCCTTGTTCTCATTCCCATCCATATACCCCTACGTTTTTCATTGACATGAGGGATTAGTGTACACAAAGCTTTAGCTCTTTCTAAGCTCCATATTAAGTTTGTGGGAGATATCACTTCTCTTCTTCTCAATGAAACTGTGAGAAACTCCCATATTTTCAAACATCCATCATAAATATATTCAAAATTTTCTTCCTCATAAGAGGTGAAGGCATCAATACTTTTCTGTAATCAAGGCTGGCAGATAATGTGCCTTGAACCGCTATCAAAGGCATGGGATCTAAAATGTATAGCAAAGGCAGATGGTTTACCATAGTGAGCCCTCATGCGAGTCCAAATGAACTAGCTTTTAATAAATGCTCAAAATCCCTCTCTTTCCATGCAATCTGATTTTGAAGAACAAAAACAAATGCATTCAACTAGCTTTCCCCTACATACAAATTGATCATGAAGCCTGTGTTCTTTTCCAACATAAGATTGTAGAGATAGAATTCACAGAGAAGATTTTTCTGCTCTGCACTAGCTGAGGAATAGGTTGTCATGAACTCAAATTCATCTTTTATTTCATGTGGAAGGCCACATGCAATTCTTGATAGCTTCCAACAAATAAATTGTTCTTCCAAAAAGACATTGTATGTGGAGAAGGTCTCCTACATGTGAGTAACTTTTCACTCATTATGCAAACCATTTGTATTTTTACAAGACATTTAAATTTGTCTTCTTCCTCTTTGTAGAATTTTTCTTCCCATTCCTTCCTTGCTTTCTTCTCTTCTTCCATCTTGCTTCTCAGGTCCTCATTTGATGTTTTAAATTCATTAAGTTCTCTCTGCAGTATCATCCCACAACTACTTGAGTGGCAAGCAATTTGATTGATCATGTGAGATATTGTTGACATGGCACTTGGTCTTCTAGTAGATTGACATTCTTCTTCTTTTTCCAAGATCTGTTGTTTGACCATTGCCAATTCTTCAGTCCTATTTGTGAGCTGATTTGTTAGTTGCTCAATGAGCATTTCCCTCTGTTCTAACTTGAGTTTGAGGAAGTTTAATTCCTCATCCTTCTCTCTGATGATGAGTTCTACTCTAGACAAAAATAGAGTCTGTCTTACTTATTGTTTCTCCTCTTTTTCTAAAAGCTCCTTGGGGAATGAGCATTCCTCTTCCACCAAAGGGGATTTCCCTTTCTATTTCCAAGATGTCAATTCCTCTTCTTCATGTGACAGTGTTGTTGATTCACCCAACTCTTGAAAAGCATGTTCTTCAAATCTTTCATCTTCTTTCTCCATCTCAATTTGGCTTGGTTCAGAGGAGTCATGGCCATGTTGCCCAAAATATCAATAGCTTCTTTTTCCAACCCATCCTGTTCTTCCATCTCCTCTGGAATTTCCCTAGACCTCTTATGAACTCTTCTTCTTTGAGGAGCTTCAAAATGTCTCGGAAATGGGTTTCCTCCTAGAGCTTCTTTTAACTTTCACTTCATGCTCTAGCTTAGGTGAACTATCACTATCAGAGACAGATATTAGTTCTCCTGGTACTATTGCAGAGGAAGGAGTTTCTTTGACAACAATAGTAGGTTCTACAACTTTAATCCTTCTTCCAGATCTCCTTCTTTTTGGTACATTACCCCCACCTATTTCCTTCTTTTCCTCTGCAGGGGCATCAATCTCCAAATTACTTGTAGGAGAAAAAGGGGTTGGTATTCCCCTCCTGATAATATCAGGGTTTTGCTTAAACTTGTTAAGAAACTTTTCCCATATTTCTTCTCCATTTTTCTTTGAAAGAAAATGGTGTTGGCATACCAAATGGATTAACCCATGATGTCTGATTGTTCCAACTCCCCAGAATACCTCTGAGCCATTGTTTGGATGGAGTAAAAAAGGAATCCTGGAAGATTTACTATATATTCTAGTTTTGAATTCCCATACCTAAGATATATTAACATCTTAAGGACTTCTCTTCCCACAGTCCCAAATTGACCATCGCAAGTTAAATACTTAACTACCCAAAATGCTACCCTGTCAAAGGGTTTGGGCAAGTTGGCCTTCTGACCCCCTTTATGATTTTCTTGGTGTTATAGATATATTGGGGCTCAAATTCCCCCTCTTGTATCAAGGTTTCCACTAGATATTTAAGGGTTCCCTTGATAGGATTTGGGACATGCACAATTGGTATTCCAGACACATTACTCATTATATTGACAATAAAAGGAATTACAATGCTTTTAACTTTAGTTTTAGATTCTTCTAAATTTATAACAAATTCCCTTACCAATTCGTCATTGTACCTTGAGAACTTTTTTAGGAACTCCAGCCACCTTGCTCGTCCAAAAATGGCTGCCACTTCTTCATCTACAAGAAGTTGTGTATCATCCTCTAGCTCTGACTTCTTTTTAATCCCCATGGCAAAGAGGATGATTCAAATTCTTCTTTCTTCAAAGTCAGAATTAGTTGCAGAACTACTGGATTTAGCTGCACAACTATTGTGTTTATCTGTGGAATTCAAATACAATTCTTTTGCTTCTTCTTTGAAATTATTTGCAACTACTTCTCAACTTTGTTTATTCCGCCCAAATGATAGCTAATTAAAAATACACCGCCACTTTCTTATTCTATCAACATCACCCTCATGATTACTTTCTTTTAATCATAATGTGCAATAAATGACTCATCATACCGACTTTTTAAATCAATTCTAATCACACATGTGAACTTTTAATTTAACCTTTAATAAGTTCAAGACATAATTACCGTCTTTTCTTTGATGTAATCCCTCCGCCTTGATGACTCATCATTCCTAAAAGTGAAAAAGGAAAAACGGTTAGAAAAGACAGATGGAATTCAAACAAATTCTTTTTATTTTGCATTAGCCATTTATTGAAGAGACCAACCACCATTGTTGGTTTTCAATTGATCTTTGAGAATTTTTTTTTTGGGGAAGAGAACACCATTTACTGGTTTTCATTCCTTCCCTTTTTTAAGGGGGAAGAGAACACCATTTGCTAGTTTTCATTCTCTTCCCTTTATTTTGGATCCATGCATCTGATTATTTGATCATTTTGGAAGAACTGGGTTCTTCCATATGATCAAATTCTTTGTCTGCTTCAATCTGCTTCAAGAATTCATCCCTAGTAGGAGGCTTCCTATAAAGTTTTAGCCTATGTCCATTGACCAAAAGTGTCCTTCTGCTACCATCAATGGGAAGTAGTTGAATAGAGCCATTGTCAAATATCTTCTCAATCTGATAGGGTCCTAACCATCTAGTTCTCAACTTGCCCTTGAATTGCTGGTACTTGGAATCAAACAATAATGCCCAATCTCCTACCTTGAATTGTCTTTTCTTGATATGTGTGTCATGCCACTGCTTCCTTTGATCTTGGATTATCTCTGTCTGTTGAAGTGCTTCCATTCTCAACTCATCCAATTCATTGAGTTGAAGAATTCTTTCCTTTTGTGTTGCATCCAACTCAATACCCACTTTAGTTGTTTTCCTCAATGTTTGTAGTTCAAATTCAATAGGTAACAAGGTATTTTTCCCATAAACTAACTCATATGGTGAAAACCCTGTTGTAGTCTTCCAAGTTGTATTATAAGCCCAAACAACCTCAAGTAGTCTCTTTACCCAATCTCTTTTGCCTGCTTCAACTGTTTTGGTAAGGATGTTTTCCAATTCTTTGTTTGTTACTTCTGTTTGTCCATTTGATTGTGGGTGATAGGGAGATGACTTCTTATGATTAATCTGATAGTACATTGTGAAGGCTTGGATCATATTAGACATGAATTGTGGCCCTTGATCGAAACTATACTCCTTGGTGCACCAAATTTCATCATAATTTTGTGCCAAAGGAAATCAACAACTGCTTCTTCAGTGGCATTTGTTAAAGCCTGCACCTCTACCCACTTTGTCACATAATTAGTACACACAAGAATGTGCTCCTTTCCTTGTGAAGGAGGACTAAAGGGACCAAAAAAATCCAGCCCCCACCTTTCAAATGGTTCAATCACTACTTGAGGTTGTAGAGGCATTTCATTGGTAAAGGTTGGTTGTCCCATCCTTTGATAGGGATCACACCGCTTGATATATCTCTTCACATATTTATACAAATATGGCTAATTATAACCAGTGCCTAGTATCCGTGAGTTGTTCTTTCTACTCAAAAGTGTCCTCCACTTGGTTCATCATGACATGCCTTGAGTATGTCAAAGATTTCATCTTCTCTCACACTGTGTAAAACCAAATCAAGACCACATTTAAACAACATTCCATTTAACCATTTAAATTGTGCACTGGTTTTAATAAATTTATTCATTTGTTTCTTAGTGAAAGAAGGAGGAAACTTCCCGGTTTCAAGATAATTTTCCATATTAGCAAACCATGGTGTATCAACTGAAATAAAAAACAATTGTTCATCTGGAAAGTTGTCCTTAATTGGATCTTTCTGCCCTGTAGTGATCAATCTTAACAATAAATCAACTACAACATTAGATTTTCCTGGATTATCTACAATGGTAATATCAATTTCTTGTAAAAACAAAAAAATCATGTTGACACTTTTCATCCCAACAAAATTCACAATCCTTGGTAAGTAAACTAAACATGGGGGCAACAATTTTACTAAAATCCTTAATAAAATACCTATAGTATCTAGCATGCCCTAAAAATTACTTGATATCTGTGGGGGTTTGAGGAACATGTAAGTCTGAAATAATCCTAATTTTGTCTTGGTCAACTGAATTCATCTTTTTGAAATGTGATGTCCTAATACAATCCTTTCATAAACCATCATTAAACATTTCTCATGACTAAGAGACAAATGGTATTCCTCACATCTTGTTAGTACTCTGTCCAAATTCTTCAAAGCATCATCAAATGTGTCTCCATGTATAAAGAAAGTCATCCATGTATACCTCTACACAATCATTTGTTAGGTCTGCAAAATTGCTAATACAACTCTTTGGAAGGTTGTTGGAGCATTACATAGTCCAAATGGCAATACCCTATAGGCAAAGGTACCCCATGGACAAGTAAAGGTAGTTTTGTCCTGATCCTCAGTAGCAACTCTGATTTGATTATATCCACTAAAGCCATCCAGGAAGGAAAAGTATTGTTTACCTACAAGGTTGTCCAAAACTTGATCTATGAATGGTAAGGGAAAATAATCTCTTAGTGTGGCTTTGTTCAATTCCCTATAATCAACACAAATTCTCCATTTTTTCTGTTCTTTTTAGGCACAATTACAAGAGGAGACACCCACTGACTATCTGAGATAGGGTAGATAAAACCTACTTGTAATAGTTTTTCAATTTCTTGTTTGACTATGTCCCTTAAGGCTAGATTAATCCTTCTCTGGAGGTTGCTAACTGGTTTAATGTTTTTAGTATAGATGTGATGGGTGTAAATACTTGGATGGATTCCTTTCATGTCTTTATTTTATAGTCCCAAGTGAAAGCCCTAGTATGATCTTTCAAAACATCAAACAATTTAGCTTCTTTATCATTCTTCAGCCAACTATTAATGCTCAAAATTTTACCTGGGTGAATCTCAACATGTTTGACTCCAATATGTGATGAATTGATTTATTGAAATGGTTCCATTAAGGTGTTTAGTGGACATGGATATGGTAATAACATATGATATGTAGAAATATCTCCAAAATTCCCTTGAGAAAGAATACTGGACAAAGGACAATAGGAAGAGTTATGATACTTATCTTGTTGTCGGTCAAACTCCTCGTCACTGTTGTTTTCTAGAAATTCCTCACCATTTCCTGATATCTTTGAAATTGAAGCTACTAATTCTCGTAGCTATTTTTTCTCCTCCCCAAGATAAATCTCATTCCTTCGGAGTGAAATTATTTGCATTTGCATGGGATCACTTTGTTGTTGTGGTTCTGGAGATAAGTCCAAGGTTAACTAAATCAGAGGTTAGAACTAAGTCCGTAGGTTCCAAACTATCCCAGATTGTTCCAAGGACAGTTGGTGTTCATTCAACGATTGATTAATCATATCTTCCATCTCCTGTACATGATCCTATAACGTTATCATAGCTAAAGAAGACATATTTTGTTTATTAGTGTCAGGATCATCAACCCACAATTGTTCTTGATTATCAATAAAAGGTCATGCAGAGGGATATAATGAAATTTTCTTAGAACTCTTACCATTTGAGATAGTCATATCACCCGATCGTATTTAGATCAATTCTTTTTCTTGTTTCGCCCCATAGCAGGAATTGTTTGTTTGTTTATGGGATTAACAACTGGTTGTGCTGGTATTTGTGTTTGAACCACATTTTTGGTTTTTGATTTTTGTGTTGGGGAACCCATTATGACTTGTTGATTTTCATTGGGATATGTCCTCCCTTGAGCATAATTATTAGGGCTCCACCTAGGTTGTGACCACACATTCAAAGTTACCTTGAAGCAGACCATGGTTGTTGGTATCCTTGAGCATACCAAGATTTTCTGACCAATCTTGAGGATTCCATGTTGGTTGAGGGACCCAAGGTGGTTGTCCCCAACTTTGTGGTACTGATTGAGTAGCCCATGGCATCATCCAGGGATTAGGAGATGACCTTGGCATGAACTCGCCCTGGCTAGGTTGTCTCTAGACAAATTTTACTTCTTTTGATGTGGATGGAGTGTTGGTTTGTTTAAGCTAATTTTTAATAAATGGAAGAAGAGAACAAGCATTACTCTCATGGTCCCTAGATTCACAGATAAGACATATTTCTATTTTATCCATAGGACAATCTCTTATTGCATGCTTCTTCCTACATCTAGGATAATACATAGCTAATGGTTCAGTTTTAGCATTTGCTTTAGCTTGCAATCCATCCATGGTGGAGGTTAATTGAACTAGAATGTCTATTTTAAAGTTTTCAGTTTATCCATCAGTTTGTTCATATTTGGATTTAGAATAGCTTCCACAAATGTCTATAATATCATTCATTCTTAATTGATCAATGTTTCTGCCTCCTATTAAATTAAGGGCTTCCCTAGATTCATCATCCAGACCTTTAAGAAAAATGGTTTTGCTTAACTCTTCTTGTAGTACAAATCCACACCTTTTACTTACAAAGAGGAATCTGTCAAATAATCTTCCATATTCTCATCCTCCTCCTGTTTGATTTTGAAAAATTCTTCCTTCATGTTCCTCCTTTACAATAGTCTTGATACTTGTCTAGGAAGGTAGTTTCCATTTGTGCCCAAGTGGTAATAGAATTATATGTTAATCCCATAAACCACCTCATTGTTGCATCCTTCAAGGTAGATGGAAACAACTTGAGCTTCTGATTATCTATTTTGTAATCATAAGTCTGACACAATACTTTAAATTCAAATAGAAATTGGTCAGGATCTTCAGATGACATCCCTCTAAATGTGGGAAAGTGTGCAAGTGAAATATTTTTCATAGTTGTTTCATCATCCTCCAACCGAATTAGATAGGTAAAGGTCCTATCAGGTTCTCTTTCAGCCTCTTGTGTCATCTCTGCAGTATCTTCCAGTCCTTTCTCCCAATCAATGTGGTATGTGATCTGCTTTGGAGAAGGTGAAAAGTCAAGAGTAGGAGGTTGACTACTCAATTGTGAATCAAAACTTGCTCTAAACAGTCTTGGGATATAATCCTCTTCTAAAGGTTCCACTTCCTTCTGGTGACTGATCCAAGAATTCCAAAGGTGGAAATTTTGCTTCTTGTCTAATAGGGGACAATGGTGCTTCTAATTCTTGGTCAACTTCCTTATTTGATCGAGAAGATGCGTTGATGATTCTTGTTCAAATATTTTTGGGAGAAATCTACCCTTGGAGTCTCTTGGTCTACTCATAAATTTTATGATGACGTAGGGAAGATTCTTCAATTACTAGATGTATGATTGTTGCTCTTGTTGACACCTAATTAGACAATTCTAACTAGTGTTTCCTGAAATGACACCAAAAATGATGGGTGTCGTTATTCCCTTCATTTAATCAACTCTTTGTTGATGTCATATTCAAACAGAGGTGTGTGTCGAAGCTATATGCAACAAGAAAATCCTAGTGATCTAGTAATTGTCTGTAGGTATTTGTTATTTTATTTTATGGGGTTTTTTGTAGTGTCCTTAGGATTCCATGGCCAAAGCCTTATTATCTCTATTGTAAGAAAATTGTTGAAATAAACACTCATTGCTGGAATAAATTGCTGGAAATAAACACACATATAGAAGTAAATAGATTCTTTGGAAATAAACACACAATGCAAAAGTAAACACACTTTTCTTGGAAATAAACACATGGTTGAAAATGTTGTGAAAAGCTTGCAAGGAAATAAAAATCTAATCTATAACACCTATAGGGACAAGTATACAACAAAGTTCAACTTAAAGAATCAAAAGCATTTATAGAATTAACAAATCTACACTATTTGCTTTAGAAATATAAATACTAATAAAATGAGGATCCTGACTCTTGGAGGAGTGGGCCCTTCTCAAAACGAAGTGGCTATTTTATTGTTGAAATGTTATGTCTTACAAAAACGTATTGTATCTTTCTATATCTCTATCTCTATGTATTTGTATGTATATCTCTTCTATCCTAAATCTATCTACAGGTCTTTATATATATATATATATATATAATTCAAAGATGCATTTACATCCATAGTTGTTCTATTGATTCAGATGGAACCGAATAGTGCCCAAAATAGATGTTAAATTTGGAACCTTGTTGGACGATACAACTATCTGATAAGTTATCCTGGATCTTTGAGTATGAAGAATCGGAAATCTCCTGATCTGCTCCTGATTGAAAGGCTCATTGATTGCTTTATCATTGGATTTCGTCAAAATAAACATATTCTCATTGGTTGGAACTTTGGACTAAAGGGATTGTTCTAGATATAAACGTGAAATTTTCGGAGCTAAATGCAGGAGTTCCTAAAATAAGTGCTAGAGTTACGGAACTAAGTCCGAAAGTTCGAAACTAAGTAATAGAGCTCATAAACTGTGTGATGGAGTTTTGGAACTAAGTCATATTGAATCCAATGCTCCCAAAAACATGTTGATTTCTTCATACTTCATTCTCTTGACTAATTGTGACTGTTTTATTATAAAAACTAAATTTCCACACACTTTGTTAGGAATTACAGAGTTTTTAGACGTTAGAACTAAATTCAAAAAAGATGGAAAATTACATCCTAACTTATACTAGATCAAACAAAAGCCACAAAATGCAGTCAAGCTTGATAAAAAGGAGAGTAAAATAAGATCATTTATTGCACATTGACGAGACATATTTTGGCCTTATTAGTTACTTTGTAATTCGCAATTTCATTCCTTTGATAACCTTGTCGGTTGTTAACAAATAAGAATATTCCACGCTACTTTGATTTTTGCATAACCAATATATGTTAAGACTTTGTCAGAAATAGTCAAAAGCGAGCCAATAAGACATCTCCACATTCTTTTGCATGTTGTTTTCCTTTGTAAGAACCATGTCAGAGTGCGAAAGGCAAGCCAGTAAGAAGGCTCTACATATGTACAATTTTAATGGACTATTTTTTATTAAATGATCTTTTTGTCATGTATGTTTCACTGTGAAGTGTGATCCAATAAAAACACCACATACATACGGATTTCACAGTGTCAGACTCTACATATCCTCTCTTAGTCACCCCGAAGCACAAACCAATAAGAAAGATCCATGTTTATAATGTTTTCAAAGTAAGTGTTTTGAAGATGTAATAACACACGAATGAATAGCTTCCGTGTAGTGTCCTTTCTTCGAAGAAGTCAGGGTTTGTAAGATTTATGAAGTACTTGTCCTATCAATTTGCGAATAGAGAATGAATCAACAAGCTCCACGTAGTTTCATAACTGAGTAAACATTGATGGGTTAGCTAACACTGTGATGACATTCTATAAACTATCATAGACCAAAAATGTTTGTTTCCTTTGTAAACAAATATTAACTTTTGATCAATTACCTTCCAAATTAACCATTCATAATTAGAATTATGTGTTCAAACTTGTAACATTTGATAAACATGAAGTAATTTCTTGAAAATACACAAGAGCGGAGAGAAACATAACTATAGAGGAAAGAGAAGGAATGATCCAAATGTGCAACATAGATAAACATGTAGATCAAAGACTACAAATTATTTGGTACCACTACCAATCTTGGAACTGCTAAGGGACAAGACTATATAAGTTATAACTACTATATGGTCATGAACTAATTTCTACAGTCTTGACTTCAATCCTTCAAACCTTAACCTTTGACAATATGGATTTGAAACTTCTTTTTGCTTCACTTGTTATAAAGTGATATTGACTTTCTTATATAGCTTTTATAGGTAAAATATTTTGATAAGGCATACCATAGGAAGATAAAATGAAAAGATAATTGAAAAAACAAGATTAAAGTATATCAAAACATAACTATTCTCAATGGAATGCTTGGGAGCTTTTTAAATATGTTTCAAATGATTTTTTGACATGGTGTAGATAATCTTACATCACTAAGTCTTAACAATGTCTTATAGTGTTAAGTATAATTTTTGGTCATTATAGTGCTAAGTATAATTTTTGTCATTATGGTGCTGAGTATTAAAGTTTATTTGCATTATAACCTTGATAGTGTAGGTAGGTCTTATTATGACCAAAAAATAACACCCTACGAATTGTCATAAATGGATGATGACCAATCAATGCTTTTGGGTAACATGTGATTGTCTCTCAAGTTATGGGACTTGCTACTTGAGAAAAACCTCTAGAGAAGGATGGTTCCTCTACCTAATCCTAATGCTAAACTACTCCTAAGGAAGGAAATGAAACTATCTAATCCTACACTAAAAATGTAAGGGACCAGGGAGAGAGAAAAGTGCATGAAAATTGAAAATCCTAAGCTAAAAGGAGGTGATATCACCAAGAAAAGGGTGGAGATATTCTAATGAGGGAAAAGGAGAAGGGAAAGTCCAGACAAATGTGACATAGACCCAAGGCTTTATTCACCATCTATTCTTCTTGAAACACAATAATATACGTAAGTGAGAAATACATGCACAAAATGCAACAACAAGAATGGAGAGGCAAGGAAATACAATAAAATATAAGCTAGGGTTGAGAGAAACACAAAAAAACAAATATTTTATTACTTTCAAAGTATGCACAATCCATTACATGTGAAGAAGAAGGCACAAGAAAACATGTCGACCCAAATGAAGGCTTACAACTCATAGCTATTCTGAAACAATTTTGACAGAGTTTCTTTACATCTCAAAATATCCCCCCTCACAAATGAGAGGTTATTACAATATATAGAAGATGATAAAAGAGAGGGAAAAGAGAAACTCAAAATTTGATCCCACCCACCAAAAAGATGCATTAAATGTCTGAAAAGGAGCATGGGCATACCTGTCAAGGAAATTCCTTGATGATATCTTGCTTGCTGGAGAAGAAATGAGCACTATACTTAATTAAAAGCGGTAGTTGGGCTTCGTGGAACTGCACCTTTTAATGTTAATAATGTTTTACTCTTTTTCACCCACCTAACTCAAGATTTTTCTGTTTCTATGGTGTAGAGTATGAAGAGACTTATCCAATGATATAAAATTTATCAAATTTGGACAACCATGGCAAAATTTATGCCCATGTGGATCTAGGGGTCAAGGAAGGAACATGAGTTCCCAGTTCAGTGTTACAATCTACATTTAAATTTTTTTTCCTTTGATGTGCAGATGATTCAGGGATGCGGGGAGTTTAGGGGAATTTGGAACTGTTGTATGTGTTATTGGTTCTCTCGCATCATGTTCTACCTGGTGCCCCCTTCTTCATACTTCGCTACAACTTCAAACTCCTCCTAGTTTGTTTTGTGGACCAAATTGCTTTGCACGGAACTCATGTCCCCGTAGAATTGGTTCCATACGAACTTAGTTTTCCCGACACCCATTGCACTCATCATCACTAACTCCTCCATTTAACTCTCTACCTCATGTTCCTTTGTTCATTGACTCGTATCATCCTACGACGAACCATTGGTTTTGTGGGAATGTTTCGTCGATCTCACTTCCACCCGCATTCGGTTCTCCCCTAACACCCTCGATCGTAATCCACTTCTCTCCATTTGAATTAATCTTGTGGGCCATTCAAAAATGAAGGGAAGTGAAGATTCTTGAGAATCATTCCACCCAACGTTTAGTTTTACACACTCAAGCCTCATCTCGCACTACACATCACTGCACTCCATCCACTTCTCTTGTTTGCGGGCGACCTTCGTTGTGGGGAACTAGTTCCACTGGCGGAACTAGTTCGAGTAATCACTTCATTCTTCGACTCTCACTCTCCCATGCAACACATTGCAATACCTTTGCTTTCCCTTTTCCTTTATTTGTCGGCCTTGGCACTTTTGCTGGGAACTAGTTCCCAGTGAACTAGTTTCATGCTCACTTTGTTCTCCACACTACGATTCCCTGCAACGTTAGTCCTCTACAAAAAAATTTATTGCCGCCCAATTGGTTTGGTTCTCACAACATGCTCCCCGCCCGCACAACATTGATCCTTTGTCATACGACCTAAAACCAAATGCAGGGAACTAGGGACTCCCGAGAACTATTTCGTTGTTCCATCTCCTGCACAAAACTTTGTATCACACTACCTCCCTTTGCATTGCGGGTCCAAAAAAATGCGGGGAACCCGGTTCTGGAGAACTAGTTCCACCCGAACACCCAAAGTCCACAATACACCACAAAACCCATTTTTTCAACTTTTTCCATATTTTTCTAAGTCTTTTGGATCTCTATTGAATGAAGGAGTTATGCGAAAGGAGATTAGAGTATCCCAAAGCCAATTTTCTCCATTTTTACCTTTTTCTCAAAAAAAAATTCTAAGTATGGTTCCTTTTAAGCCTTGAGAAAAGGAGAGAAGTGCATTAAACTAATTCCAAATGCCTCAAACATGAAAAATACTTGATTTTTCATATTCTTCACCAAGGTCCCATGAAATTGCCCAAGTCCAAATTCTGCAAGTTATCCAATTTACAAGAGGTGCAAAATTAGATAACATGTCTTTATAAGTTGTAAAACTAATCAAATTTATGACTATGCAAATAGCTTCTGTACATCTAAAAATTTCATGACAAAGAAAATCATACATTGATTAATCAATCAAAATAGATCTAAGAAACTTTGCAACACAATTGAGAAAGTAATATATAGAAATTGAAAAACACTAACTGAACAATCCTTGGACTATCAAGCTCTTTCTTTATAAACAATCTTCCTCCTTTATTGGTTAGACAAACTATGGCACTTAGCGAAAAAAACATAAAGAAGGTTCACGTGGAAGAACAAAGTGTGTTTAAGAGCACGGAAGGGTCAGGAAAGAATCACGCACAAAGAAGAGAGATAGATTTGGGACTTAGCCATTTTCATGTGTATGAGCTATTTTTGGAGATAGCGTGCCAAACACACAAACTGGTTAAAGACTTGCATGACATACATTGGCTATTTTTGGAGGATCAACTATGAACCAATTTACATGGGTACAGTGAGAATAGATTTACTACGACAGATTAATTAGAAGAAGTCTATTGTTAGTGCACTTTCATGTGTGGCTATTATTGTAATGGTGCGTGGCTAATAATAGCATGTGACCTATTTTGGGATTGGATAAGATGTGAAGGGAAAGTCCCCACCTTAAAAATACGTAATGGTCGTATGTAGTATAGAGATATATACAAAGATAGATATGTAAGGACCTGAATTATTGTGAAGTTATGTTACACGCATAAGCGTATACTATTGTTATTATAAGGAAGCTTTTGTGTATTATGCATTTAATATAATGGAGATTATTGGCTGAATCTAAATGATTTTGCTATGTTTATCGTCGTGTGATTCATGATTCTTTAAGATCTAGATTTAAATATGCTTTGTTGTATTAATGATGGATATGAATGCATTAAGTCTTCATCATGCTAACATCCCTGCAATAGCAACCCTAAAGAGGGTTGGTACCTTTGCGTGCTTCGGGTGAGCACTCAATCTAAATTTGAGTGATGTGCCAACACGTATAGGCTTTTACTAGTAAATTCTAGGCTACATCATTGGTTTTGTTTACAGAGACCTCTTTTTTAGTTGTTTTCAGGATGGTTCGTGATGAAGACGTATTGGTTGACCTTAGCAAGTGTTGAGGAATGGATTAAAGATTTGGAAGAAGAATACGCACAGAGGTTTAGCACTGGATCTAATTTTGATAAACGTGCATGGGCGGAACAGAATCTGTATGACTGTTTGTACGAGAGATTCTTTGTTATCTTTCTAGTTGAACTGTACGGGTGGCTGGTTCCTTATGCATCTAAAGAGAATTGGAGGTATCACACACTTATCTCGGAAGTAGGAAGAATTTCAGACCCTTTATGATGCTGATCTAATTTGGACTCACCTTTGTGGAGACATGGTTATGTGGTGTTTTGAACACTATATCTTAGAGTACTCAACTTCCACATATTAGTGTGCCTAGAGGTAGCTAAATTCCAATTTTTATGATATCCCATGGGAACTTACCTTCAAGGCATTCCACTAATGATCAAAATTCTAATGGTAACCCTAAACTTGGAGAACAAACCGATGGTGAACTAAACACCACCATGCATAGGGGGCAGGAGCATGTTTGGTGAAAGATGGCAGACCTAGCAATAGAAAGGCAAAGAGAGGAAAGATGGATTAAGTATAATGAGGCACGTGAGAGGGAGATAGAGAAGTAGTGGGATATTGCAGAGTGAATGGTGTTGTGGAGAGAGATAGTTTGGGAAGGGTTTGAAGTTCACATAGAAGACATGGAACCTGATCATCAGGAACTCTCCCATTTGGGAAAGCATGACAGGGAACCCTCCTCGGCCTCACGTAGAAGCACGCCAACAGAGATGACTGGGCCACAGGAGCGCATCTGAATCCACCTAGCAACCTTTCCATTGTGCTTGGTTTTCTAGTATCTAGTACAAAAAACAATCAACAATCTAATTTAGGTAGTGGGAGAACAAGAGTGAGTCATATAAAAATTACAATGATGGCAACACAAACGGATTCGTTGTTATATGGGAGTACCTTTTCACGTGTATCATCTGCATAGAATTCAGGTGTGCATACTTTTGGACTCTCTTCTGGGAGTAGTAATACTTTGAGACTATCACGGTGCAATTCAATACTACTATTGGGACACAGGGAAGTACATCTTCCAGTCCGAATCTAAGCTGGGGTTAGGATCAAGAGGTATAGGTGGCTCTAGTTCTAGTGGATCTGGTGGTTCTGGAGGCAGAGGAAACACATGAGGTTCTAGATTAGGTGGGCAAGGTCCACACCAACCCCATAATATTTACATGGAGATGTCTCTTCATCTTCCAGAGTATATGGGCATAGAAGATGCTATTGAACATGTGCACATGTGTGAGATACTATGGCGTGCAAAAGGAATCACGACTTTTGAGTGTAGGGCAAGTCAATTTTCTACTACGTTACAAGGGCGTGCACACAGTTGGTATAGAAAGTTTGACCCTGATCAGACTTGCGTAGACTATGCAGCTTTAAAAGATGTTTTCCTTAAAGAATTTCATATCCTTGAGTTTGAACAAAAGAGTATAAGTGTGCTCAAGGATATTAAGCAAGGCACTACTGAGAGTGTCAAAGAGTATGATGCTCATTTCAAAACATTGTTATCCAAACTTTCTTATGATATTCATGCAAGCCAACATGCATAATGGTTCGTTGGGGCCTGATAACACCTTTTAGAAGGGCACTATCACATAAGACATACACCGATCTACGCGAAGCACTTGAAAGCAACCTTACGTGTTGAGGCAGTTGGAAGTATAAAAACTGGGGTGAGCCCAATTTTAGAAGCACATATCACAACTATGGCGAAGCAGTTGGAGAAGCTATTGTCAAATTCAACACATGAGATGAGCACAGGGATTTAATGCACATATTGTGAAGTGGAAGGTCACACAAAGGATAGTTGTCCCCACATATCAGTACGCTCATTGTTGTTGGAATGTGAGATATGTCATTTAAACCATGATGTTAGCCGATTCCCATTATTACAATGCATGATAAGGAAGAACGTCTCTTGCTATTGTAAAATTTGTAGGTCCATGACTCACGATACAAAAGACTACAGGTTGATTGTTCAGATCCATGATGCCATAGATATTGGTGTGCAAAAGACATGAGTATCAGATAACTCTCAAGGAAAAGGTGAGCATCGGGATCACAATCAAGCATGCTATGATTGGAATGGATGTTTTGAAGGAGGTCATGGTAGAGGTTGAGGGTTTTGAGGAGGATATGGAGGCCAAGGCCATGGTGGTGGAAGAAGCGAGTTCCCTCGTAGAACATGTTACACATGTGGATCTCCTGACCACTACAGGCACGAATGTCCTTAGAATATTACATGTTCTTTCTGTGGAAAGAATCACAACTATGAGGAATGTCTAGATTTGTATGAGCATCTTAGTAAGTAGCATAAACAAGAAAATAAAGGTGCATGGATGGTTAGGATACAACACATTGTGGAAAATTAGTGGATGCCCAAGTTGGAACCAGAATCTGAGGCATTGCAGGTAAAGATCACGACCCACACTGAAGCAAAGCACACGTCAAAGAAGCATTATAGCAGAAGCCTACCATCACTAAGGAGGAGGTTCTACATGCATGGTACCCAGATCCTACCCATCAAAAGGAGGTTTACCAGGAAACCATGGAGGTACTCAGAAATCTTCAAGGTGAAATATAATATTTAAAGGAAAAATCATGGAAGATGGAGCAAAATAAAGCATCAGAAGACGATCCAAACTGATATGGATGACTTGAGAGAAGTGTGCAAATTGTTGCTCCAGGATAATATCATTCCACTTTGTTGGGAATTGGTTAAAAGGAAACACTACTGTGCACAAGTACGGAGACTAGACCACAAATCCTACGCATGCAAATCTTCCCCTCATAGCCTAGACTATGACAAGGAAATAACTCTAAATGTCATTGTGGATGGGTGGCTATTGAGTAATATACTGATTGATAGAGGCACTGAAGTCAATGTTCTTACTCTAGATGCATGGGTACAAATGGGGAGACCTCCATTGTAGCCATCCTCTAATGTTTTGTTCATGGCTAACTGGACTAAGGCCACTCCCATAAGAGTTTTTAAAGATGCATCCATTACCATACAAGGAGCCAAGTTCACTAGAGATTTTAATGTTTTAACACCGACAGAGTTAGATAGCTTCCCATCTCTACTAGGGCATCCTTGGTGGTATGTAAATAATGTTGATCTTCGGTTCAACAAGGGTTATATCAGCTTTGCAAACAATGAGGAAAGAGTTATTATCTCTTTAACATATGGAAAATATGTGCCCTATGTTGAGCCCTTGAGTGAAGAAGACCTAAATATGATTTATGTATGCATCATCCGGGATCCAGAGGTTTTGAGCCATGTAAGGAAGGAATCCTTCAGTGGGAGGATGCATAGTCTATTAGCGATACTACAAGTGTTGCTTGTGATAATTAGGCTCATAACACTTATGAGTTGGTAGGGTGCGAAGTAAAGAGCATATTTTCTAGGGTCAGTAAACTGTGTTATATCAGGAGAATATGTAACAACTCGATACCTTGTTATACCGAGAGAAGGAGACCTGTGGTGTTCCTGTGCGCCATGGAAGAATAGTGGATAGACACCACTGGAGAGAAGGAATATGCTAGCGTATACCCTATGCGGGACAAACAATACATTAGTGGGTGGTCCATAAGGATGATCTTGTAGGATGGAATGAAATTAGGATTACTCTTCGCCACTAGGTTTTATAAGAGCAATGCACCTACTCAAATCTACACTTATCATGGTAATCAACTTTGTTCAGCACCATGTTTGCAATGTGAGAGACTCTGGACAGAGGGGCAGGAAGCTTTACCACCTTCGCTCTGGGTGCACAAGTTTTATTCCACTCTACATGGTTGCGTGTGTGCTTGGTATGTATATGCAGAACTCCATAGAGAGACTAGAAATTGGTAGCATTTAGTTGTAGGAATGACACCAGATGTTTGACTTCTTCTCTACCAAGCCTTTGGTAGAAGAAGCATTAAAAGTCATAAAACACTTAACTATGGGAGATAGTGCCAAGGCTGAAGAACTCATTCAGGATTTATTTGATGAAGGAAACTTAGGAGCACATTTTGTTGAAGAAACAGAGGCCGATGCCACACTACTTCAGCGCACTTGCCTTGAGAAAGAAAAAGGAAAAATGGTCTACTTAGTGGATGATGAAGAAGTAGAAAATTTAGATGTAAACCATTCAACAGGTAGGTGTGAGGTGTTGGAAAGTGTAGATAAGACCACACACGCCTATCATGAACCTATGAAGACAAAGAAAGTGAATATTGGATCAGATACTGAGCCTAAGGAGGCCATAATTGGAGACTATTGGTCAGACTCTGAAGTGGAAAAAATCATAGAGTTACTACAGGATTATCAGGATTTATTCCCTCGGGGGTACCATGAGCTTAAAGGCGTGCATGAATCATTAGGGAGATGAGAATAAAGCTTAAAGAGGGTGTGCACCCAGTTAGAAAGAGACCCTACAGGATGAACCCCAACTTGTGTGAAAAGGTCAAAGAAGAGATTGAAAAAATGTTGAAGTCTGGAATTATCAAGCCCCTAGACGAGTCAGAATGGGTTAGTCCAATGATGATCAATATCAAGAAGGATGGTTAGATTAGAATCTGTGTGGACTACATGGAGCTGAATGTGCGCATGTGACTGATCCCTTTCTTATGCCATTCACTGAGGAAATACTAGAAGGCGTTGCAGGCGCGAAATCTATTCATTTACTGAGATGGGTTCTCTAGGTATCATCAAAGTTAGGATTACCCAGGAGGATTAAGAAAAGGCTACTTTTACTACTAGAATGGGGTAGCTTCACCTATATTGTGATGCCTTTTGGTCTGAAAAATGTGCCTGTTGTATTTTCACGCATAGTTGTTTAGGCGTTTAAAGAGTTTATTCACAACTTCTTACAGGTTTATTTAGATGATTAGACGGTATATGGATTGGTTAAAGACTATTGTGACAATCTGCACTTAATGTTTGAAATATGTAGATAGTTGAGTATCTCTTTGAACATCAAGAAGTGCATATTTGCTACACCATTTGGAATATTGTTAGGACACATAATCTGCAAGGAAGGTTTGTTGGTTGATCCAACTAAGGTTACAGTCATTATCGGCCTAAAAGAGCCTACACCAAAGTGAGGTGCACGGATTTTTGGGTCATACAGGAATTACAGGAAGTTTATTAAAGGATATGCTAAGGTTTCCACACCTTTGGAGGAGTTACTGAAAGGGAAAGGTACATTCTACTCGGGAGAACCACAGCAGCGTGAACTCGACACATTAAAGGAGAAACTTACTACCGCACCTATTCTGTGCTTTCTTTCGTGGGACCAACCATTTCATGTGCATATGGATGCCTCGGCATGACCATTGGCGCGGTGTTGGCTCATTCGGAAGAAGGTATTATAGATCATCCTATCTATTTTGCTAGTATAAAGTTGACTCTGCAAAATAGAATTACACAACTACAGAGCGTGAAGCTTTGTCAATGATCTATGTGCTACATAAATTCAGATAGTACCTGCTAGCTACACCATTTGTCTTTTATATAGATCACATGACATTGAAGTATTTGGTAAACAAGCTCATTTTACAGGGGCGTATATGCAGATGGGTACTCTTATTTCAAGAATTTGATTTCACAATTATGGTAAAACTAGGGAAAAGTAATTCTAGCCTGGATCACTTATCAAGAATTGAGTCAGGGGAGGACGTGCAAGCAATTGAAGATACCATGTCAGATGCACAGTTATATAGGTTACAACGAGCGCCATCAGAATTAGAGGACATTGTTGTCTTTCTACGAACATGTATGGCACCAGAAGGAATGAAATCCTTAGAGAAGAATCAACTTGCTATACGCATGACACGCTATATGTTGATTAGTGGTGACCTATACAAATTAGGTCAAGATGAAGTATTGCGCCATTGTGTACTAGACCATGAGTGCTTAGATATTATGAAGAAGCTCATGGTGGTACTTCAGTGGCCACTATGCAGTGAGTGACACGCTGCTTGTGCGCAAGATTTTACTCATTTGGATTATGGTGGGAGACCCCGTATAAAGATTATAAGGAATTTTGTAAGGCATGTGATCACTTTGCATCAACATCTTAAAGCAAACCATGAAAACAAGATGAAATGCCTCTAAGACCTATTACTAGCACAAAACCATTTGAAAAATGGGATATAGATTCTAGCCGCACGTAGGATTGGATCATGCTATATCATAACTTGCATAAATTATCTGACAAGGTGGGTGAAGCAACCCCTACAAAGGATTGTACAACAACTACAATATCTAGGTTTCTATGGGAAAATATTCTTACAAGGTATGGATGTCCATTAAGTTTAACGAGTGATAGGGGTACACATTTCTTGAATGAGACAATCAGGATACTATTGGATGAATTCATGATTGCACATCATAAGATGACACCCTATCATCCTCAGGCCAATGGAACTGCTGAGGCTTTCAACAAAATTTTGAGCCAAACATTGACAAAGATATGTGATGTTGGAAGGAAATATTAGGATGATAAAGTAGCTGCAGTACTTTGGGAATATTGAACAACATATAAAAGGTTGAACAAAGCCACACCATTTCAGTTAGTGTTTAGCGCAGAAGCAGTTCTTCCTATGGAATTCATGTTACCTTCTTTGCGTATTGCAGTGTTGGAGGTCTAGCTGATGAGCAAACATTAGAAGAATGGATTGGAAAGTTAATCAAGCTAGATGAGCGATGAGCAATAACACGTTGGAGTCAAAAACAAGAAAAGGCCAAAGAAAGCATGACACATGACAGACATATCAAGGATAAGAAGCTTGAGGTTGGATAGATGGTGCTCCTTTATGACTCAAAGTTTTTGTGCCATCCAGGCAAGCTTAAAGTACATTGGTTGGGGCCGTATGTTATCACTCACATACTTGAAACATGCACTTGCCAATTAGAGGTGCTTGATGGAACATTGTTACCTAGTTACTTCAATGGGAGTAGGTTGAAGCCCTACTATAAATAAGTCTTCTTGGTGTTTGTAATAAGGCAATGTTGCCATCTAGATTAGGTTTTCAATTATGTATTTTCCTTAATGTATTTCCTTATTTATTGCGTTATGCTTTTTCAATTTAGTTGGTATTTTTGTGTAATAAGCATGTTTACGCACTTAAGCTAATTACTTTTTAAAGCCTTTATATATGCAGAGGACTGCACATACCCTTATTGTGGGGTAGGTATTTGATATCCAGTCTTGGACTATTGGAAATAAGTACATATGAAAGGAACAAACTACTATGGTGGTAACGGGTGCTATTCAAAGTTGAAGAATTGTTAGAAAATAGTTGCTTCTAGACAAGATGACCATAGATGGAGACAAATGATGGAACAATATAACGCGAGGTAAGCGGAGGCCATGAAGACTACAAAGTGGAAGGCTAAGTGATGAGGTACTCGGGCACATGGAAGTCTGTAAGAGAAGTCTGTAACCAAAAGGTAGGATGACACGCTAGATGGTTATGACTGGGTCGCAAAGATGTACCATGCGAGAAAATGGAAAAAAGGATCAATTAATGAGGATTTTTGGTAGGTGAAGGAGTAATAAATGCACTAACTTTTTGAAAATATATATAAGGATGGGATGCGAGTTCATTCTTACCATTGCAATCATGATAATTTGAAAAATCCAAGTACGACCGAGCTGCGAGAAGAGTATTCAGGTGCGAAGAGTGTGAATCAAGACATGATGAGTAGATTTGTGCACAGAGGAAGTTTGTGTCCCCAGTCGCGAAGGGTTTGAATCAAGCTAGGGATTGGGTTTGCGTGAAGAGATAGAAGATGAGTACTTAAAATTAGAAGATTGCAGTTATAGATGGCACCAAAGAATGCACCTACCGTAGGAGCTAAGCAAAAGAAGAAAGTGGAAGTAGAGGTTGAAATGACTCTTGAGAGTAATTTCTCATAAATGCAATATCCAAAGGGTGTGATTGTGGTTCAGGAATGGGATTCCCACATCCGAAAAGAAAGATCAGTGATTACAACCATCGTACACCTGAAAATAAGAAGGAGTTGGATGCATTATTAAACATAAAGATAAATAAGTGCACATCAGAAGACATGTCGGTGTATGATGACGTTGGGGAGAAGTTGTTGAAGTAGATTGGAGTTTACCAGTTATATGAGCTCCCCTACTTCGGTAAATATGAACCCTTGTACCAGTGGTTTATGAGAAGGGTACATGAATATTTTTTCTACTTTGTAGGATGTAGGGTAAGGATCACAACCGTGTTGATCTCAATAGTAACAGGGTTGAAAGGCACAAGGGTAGATCTAGATGGTGATTTAACTGATAAGGCCGCAATCCTGGAGACAAGGAAGGAGTTGGGGTATACCAAGGGTCCGCGTGGCATGGACATCAACAAATTGAAGAAGTACCCAATAGTGTAGGTAGTTGCCCATCTTGTAACAAAGTTGAATGACCAAGAAAGGTGGTCATAGGTGAATACAATGTGGCTGCACATTGCAAAGAAGATGTCTCAAGGAGTGATCTACAATCTCGTGGATCACATAGCAAAGACAATTGTTGAAGAAGTGCATACAGGTGAGAAAATTATTTTTGGCACTTTGTTTTATTATCTCTAGTGTTTATGGAAATCGGGGTGCTTGATGGGCCAAAGGAGAACATCCGGTACCCTATGGAGAACAAGTCACTTGTGGAAAGATTTGACAAGTACTTATGTGAAGGATCAATGAGCTAACCATTAAAACAAAAGGTAGAGAAGTGGTATGATAGGCTTCACGCAACATTCGAAGAAGAATGGTGTATACCCAAGGAGTTACCTTTGGTAGTAGGAAAGCGCAAAGTGCGGTTTGCGATATACCAAAGCACTTTTGCATCACGCAGTTCACCATGAAAGATGGGGATTAGAGCCCATGGTGTAAATTTCCATATGCCTTCACAGCATGATATTTCTAAGCACAGTTCACCGGTTTTGGATGTGCGCCACCTAAGCTTCATCATGCAGACAAGGTAGATTGTGACTACCACACTTTAAGAAAAATATATGTATATCAAAGATGAACTACCTAAATTGGGAGGCTTATCTCAGATATAATAAGCATGAAGCGATAAGCATGGCCATTGGAGACATTGGAGCAATGCTTGTGTACCTTCAACTCAAGCCTAAACTGGAGAACAATAAGTATGTGGAGAATGAGTTTGCGCTCCCAGGGCTACCAAAAGGTAAGCATACAATGGAAAATGTTCCAGCACCTAAGCCCATAGAGACAATAGAAGTAGATGATGAAGAAGAGGAGCATGAAGATAGTGGTGGTTTGGAGCACAGAGGTAGGAGGCAACCTACAGATAGGGTAGAAGTTGAGCATGTGACTACTCCACCCCAGCCACAAGAGGGAGATGATGAGGACTTGGATGCAGTACAAGGAGAGCACCACTTCAAAAGGGTATTCGAAGAACAAGAACCCAAGGTTCTGCTCCAAAATCAGTGCACATATCACCACGACTCTCTCCACAGAAGGAGCCAACTAAGAAGAGAAGAAGGAAGTTGAAGCTGAACAAGGAGGTGGAAGAGTCTAAGGAGAGCATGCCCAAATCTCTCACACCTCAGAGGAAGTAGAAGAGCCAAAGGATGAAGAAATGAAGGATGGAGAAGAAGGAGAAAAGGAGGAAGATGAGACAACGCAAGAGACTACTCAGGGCATAGCAAAACAAGCTCCAAATATTGACGCTCAAGTTCCTAAGGGGCCAAGATTGAAAAGAACAAGTGGAGAATATGTTGCATCGGTCATGGGCTACGCTGAGGACACAGGTAAAATTTTCCTTTGCTTTCAAAGCATAGTGACACCAAAGGAGTTGTATGGGTGGGAGCTGATGGATGAAGATATGGCAACCATGCACACAAGGAAGCAATTGTCATGGTCTATGCACATGCACATGGATGAACCAAACTTTGATGTATGTGAAGATTCATGTGTATCAAGGAGGTTGAAGAAGACACCTCAGGCCAGACACATAACAGTAAAGCCTATTGTTATGTTAGATGAACAAGTGATTAATGCTTTAGTAAAAGTCTTGACAGAGGTGGCACGACGAAATGTGGATAAGGCTACAACAATTAGGGCACTAAGAGAAGAACTCAAAACTAAGGATGTAGAAATAGCACGCCTAAAGCAAGAAAAGGACTTGGAGCAAAAGAAGAATAGTGAATTTATAAGCATGGCAAAAGAAATTGGAGACCCTTTCCGAAGGTGAGACCACACCTAGAATCCAAGGTACCAGAAAATTTTCCTTCACGATGCATTATGTACGTACCTTGGTGGACTTGGTGCTTGAAGATGGACCTCTACGCATGCCAACACCAAAGGATCCAACACAGGAAGTGGAGAGGGAAAAGGCTTCGGTGATGAGGAATATTTCATCATATGAGGGATTGCTCCAAAGCTTGTAGGAAGAACTGAAGAAAACAGATCGAGTGCTAAATATTTGCACGGCCCCATAAGTTGTTATAAGAACCAGGACCATTATATAAGACAATGAAGTCATGAAAGCCACGAAGGATGAGACCTTCGGCCACCCTGTAACGATTAGCACTTGTCAAGCAGAAGCGTGAGGCCCTTACAACAGCACAAGAACCACACAAGGAAAGGCTAGATGAGCTTGGGAAACTCATCATGCAAAAGATGGACTTATTAGAAGTAAGAATGATTGCAATGTTAAGCATTGTTTTGGTCTTGCAGAATGAGAAATGAGAGATTGCACAAGATGAGCTAGAGTCAATTGCAGTAGATATCCTAGAAAAGGCAGAGGTCACGCTCAATGATTTACAAATTTTAGAGGCAGAAATAAAAGAAGAATATCCAGAATTGAGTCTTTCGGTTGAAGCAGAAGATGTTGCAGGGTGAAGTAATTCTTTTATTCATAAAAATTCTTTCTATTCTTCTATTCATATTCTTTGATTCATTTTGGAGACAACCATTGCCGGGGCGATAATGCAATTAGTGTGGGGTAATGTTGGTCAGTCAAAATATGGCACTTAGCGAAAAACATACAGAAGGTTCATGCGGAAGAATAAAGCGTGTTTAAAGGCACGGAAGGGTCAAGAAAGAATCGTACACAAAGAAGAGAGATAGATTTGGGACTTAGCCATTTTCACGTGTACGAGCTATTTTTGGAGATAGCGTGCTGAACACACAAACCGGTTAAAGACTTGCATGACATGCATTGGCTATTTTTGGAGGATCGGCTATAAAGCACTTTACATGGATATAAGCTGAGAATAGATTTACTCTTGACTGTTAAATAGAAGAAGTCTATTGTTAGCGCACTTTCATGTGTGGCTATTATTGTAACGACGCATGGCTAATAATAACATGCGGCCTATTTTGGGATTAGATAAGCGGTGAAGGGAAAGTCCCCACCCTTATAAATATGTAATGGTCTATGTAGTATGAGATATATATAGAGATAGATATGTAAGGATTGAATTACTTTGTGAAGTTATGTTGTTAAGTTATGTTACGCGCATAATCATATACTAATATTATTCTCGGGAAGCTTCTGTGTTTTACCACATTTAATATAATGGAGATTATTGGCTAAATCAAGGTGTTAATCATGGTTATAGTTTATTCTTTGCATAATTTTGCTATGTTTATCGTGTGATTCATGATTCTTTAAGATCTAGATCTAAATATGCTCTGTTGTATTAATGATGGATATGAATGCATTAAGTCTTCATCATGCTAACATCCTATAATAACAACCCTAAAGAGGGGCTTGGTACCTTTGTGCGCTTTAGGTGAGAACTCGCCAAGGTGAGTGATGTGCTAGCGTGCCTAGGATTTTCTTGGTAAATTCTAGGTCGCATCATCCTTCGACATTAAACCACTAGTATAGTTACACAAAAATTACCACCACCGCTGGGCTTAAAAAAGTTAGATAAAAATAGCTCAATAATCAAAATTTTTATGAGTGGCTAATTAAAGGATTAAAACTATAGCTTCCATGTAAGAAAGTTGATACTTCCTATTTTTAAGATTACAGATGTAACAATATTAAATCATAATAGTATAAAAGTTATTTCTTGTGTCATGTTCCAACTTTATTTAGGTTCCACTAAAAGTTACCTTTGTAGATTGTGTTTGACTATGTTGAAGTTTAGTCACACATGTTTTGAACTCATTCTCAATATAACCCAATTCCGAATAGGTGCCTTCATCAAATTAGGAACTTCTTGTATGAGTATTGGAACTCTATTATAGATAGTTTAACATTTTCACTCATGAAGTGAAGATTTCTCCACTTTTCCATTTGCAGAAGTCACCAATGCCATAATATCGATGTCTTCCTAGCCATATCTTCCTGGGAAAAGCTAGCACTTAGAGTAGTAATGAATGCTTGCAATTGTTTCTCAAAGATGGACTTGTGAATTAACCTGCCTTGTGGTTGATGCATAGAGGTAATCGAGCTTCAACTAATAATTCAGATATCTTCTCTACTATACCCCGTAGCTCTATCAACAATCCTTCCATTGTGGCCATCCAATCACCTAATTCTTTCAAAATGTTAGCCATGCAAATCTTTTCTATATTCAAGTCCTGACTTTTGATTCGTAATACATTGAGACAAAGACCCTGTTTATGACAACTAGTAGCTTGTCCATCATGGAATTTATCCTGGTCATATGTTTGTGTTGGCCTTGTACTGTTATAACCCTTTCTCTGCTACATATTGATGACTTTGTATAGAAACTAATAGCTCATACAAATTTCTCAAGGACATTTACACATTGGGAAAAGTGTTCTTTGGCACATTGACTTACTTCTAAGCATGTAAAGCATTTGAAAGAGGGAAATACGGTTGTTACATGTTGTCCACTCAAAATTCCCCGCTCTGATAAGAGTAAAATTTCAAAATTTTGAGTCTTAAGTGTTTTTCTCTGAGGTGCCTAAGTCGTGAAATCGAAAAAATCGTGTTCGGGTCGCTTTGTGTGATTTTCGGACTGTGGAACTTTTGTCCCATCTGTCCCAAGAATCACGAAAGTGTCTTACATTCTCCGATCGGCCGAAACCTCCGAATTTGTCCCATTTTCGGGCCTGTCGGAAGTTTTTGTCCCAAGTGCCCCAAAGCCAAAAATGCAAACTGTTCCATTTCGGCCGAATCATCCTTCCCGCGTACTTCGCACTTTCCTGTCCCGAATGTCCCAAGTAAAAAGTGCGAGTCGTTCCATTTTCGCCCGAACCGGCCGAACCGCGTACTCCGGAACTTTTCGTCCCGAATGTCCCAAGTCCAAACGGGCCCGCTGTTCCATTTTCGGCCGATTCACCCGATTTTGTCCCAACTGTCCCGAGTTCCAAATTGCTCTCTGTTCCATTTTAGTACGGTTCACGGACAAGCGTCCCATGCGCAATTTTGTCCCAACTGCCCCATTTAAAAAAGTGCGAGCTTTCCCTATTTCGGCCGAGCCGGTCGAGTCGCGTACTTCGGAACTTTTTGTCCCGAATGTCCCAAGTCCAAACGGGCCCGCTGTTCCAATTTCGGCCGAAACACCCGAATCGCGTACCTCACACATTTTCGTCCCATTTGTCCCAAATACATTTGTGCGTCTTCTCCTGTTTCGCCCGAACCGCCGTAGGAGCCGCGTGTTTCGCGCATTCGCGTCTCACCTGTCCCAAGCGTACCAAGTGTCATTCACACTTAGTTTTTCCCGCTCGACCCGAATATGTTGTTTTTCAAAAAATAAATTTAAGTTGCGGCTCTGATGCTATCAATCCGAAGATCAAATTTCAAGAAGCAGTTACGAAGGACGAAACTTTCAAGACGTCGGTTACATCAGTTTTCAAAGATATCCATTGACATCTTCAAGATGAAACGTCTGGTGTGTCCCTCGTGGCAAAGACGTGGCTGAGACGTGGAAGAAAACTCAAGCGGCGGTTTCTGAAGACAGTGGGTCCTTCTCAGAACTGGACACCTGTCTCCTTCTCCTTTCTTTTCTCTTCTTCCCTTTCTTTTCGTATTCCTTGTAATTAGTTAAGGCATTGCAATTGGCGGTCCTTAACTATTCTTTAGTTAAAAGAAACGGTTACGAGGAGTAACGGATTTGTAATCTATATAATGGCCTTTCCACGCCATTTTACGGAGGAGGAAGAACTTGGATATTTGCTGAAAGTGTAAATAGATCTTAAAGAAATCAATACAAAAGGGCTTTCCATTCTTTGTCTATCTGATTCTTGTTGTCTCTGTGTTCTCCTTTAATATTGTGAAGATCATTTTGTTCCTAACTCGTTTAGTCTCTCTGATTGCATCTTGTTAGGTTTTGCAAATACTGGTGATCTCAGACAACCCGAAGGAACTTTGTGTCCTTGATTAACAAATCTGAAGAAGGTTATTTATGGAACTTTGTGTCCTTAAATTTAATCTCATTCAACCAACGCAAATGATCTTGTCTTAAATCCTTCGAAGCTTCGCATACACGAAGAATTATTCGCCATCTATAATTCCAAATGTTCTTTATTCGCCTGTCTTCTAATTCCCTTTCTTGACCCTTGTGGTGATAATCCTTGTAAAAGAACACTTTCGTAATATCCAAGTTCGACCATAAAATAATGTTCGTACTTTTGTAAATAAGTTTGTTTGAGAATAAGGAACCTCTCCCATTGAAGAGGAGGGACTTCTTGTCCCTGACGTTGTTCTTCTAAAAGTCCTATTGCGAAACCAACATTACACCAACAACATCAAGCCGAGCTTGCATTATCTTAACTAAATCAATTGTCATCTACTGAGTGGCATCAAATAGTTGACTGGGGGTCGCATCCATGACTTCTTCCCCGTGTGTGATTTCTTGGAAATCCTCAAAATGTCCTCCTTTGTTTCCATGTAGATAGGAGTAGATCCTTGGGAAAAATTCCTCTTTGTGACCCTCTTGAGGGTTCTGTGGGAGTATCATACTTGAGTTTCACCTTTGGGTCTTCAAGTTATGCCATTACGAAGCCATTAATTTTTTCCCAATAGGAGGATTCCATGTTCCTTTTGAAGTAGTAGATGTAATTGTTATTATGGAAGGCAAGGTAGAAGAAGGCCTTACCACTTGTGGTAAGGTGTGTGGTGTCCAAGGAAAATTTGGTTTAGCTTGAACAGGTCCCAAAGGGGCCAAGAGATGGCTCATGAAACTCTGAGTGACCATAGGAGCCTAGAAAGAATAAATGGGAATGAAATAGGGAATTGGAAGGAGTGACACATGCATGTATGATAAGAAAGTTTGGGAAACATATGGTGTGATAGCAGGAAGAAAAGGTGGATGAAGAGACCAACCAGATTGGGGATAAATTGAAGGAAGGTCAAGGAAAGAAGGAGAAGGATGCATTGGTGCCTTCAACTTAACCTTAAAAGGTATCTGACAAGACTGCCACATGATTTTGGAGTTGAAGAAGATACAACAATAAGAGGAGTGGAAGAAGAAATTAAAGAAGTAGAAGAAATGGTTGTAAGAACTACACTCATTGATTCGACATCATTGTAGTAAGTAACTACAACAAAGTTAGGAAGAAGTGATTGCAATAACTTGGGGATACAATGATACAATCGTTGGTGATGAAAAATAAGGAGAAGAAACAACTGAAAAAATGAGTGAAGAAGAAGAAGGAATAAGGATAGAAACCCATGCCAAAATAGAAGCAAGGAGAGGAGAAACAATATAAATAGTAGAAATAGGGGAAGAGAAAGGAGTTTGATAATCATTAGGATCCAATATCCCATGATCTCTTTATACTTCATCTTCGAGAAGAAGAATTAGTAGAAATAAGAATCCGCTAGTGAAATGTTCTAGGGAAGATGAAATAAAAGAAGAAACAACCATCCCTATAGAAGTAGGAAATGAATAAGTAGAAAGAAATGGAAAAGACATAGGAGGTACAATGCAAAAAGTACTTAGTAGAGGAATACTAAGAATATTACTAGTTTCTTGTGGACTATTTGGACTTGTGGTTTTCCCAATAGAACTTACAGGGCTTATCATTTATATGCTTGGAGAAGGATCAGAATGAGAAGGACCAAATTTTCCTTTTGATGGAGGATGAACAAAAACAAGAAGCTTATGAAGTTGTCTTGAATCAATACCTTCTTCATCTGAATCTTCCTCCTCTTCTTTACTCTGTAGGAACTATTCTCATTGATTTTGATAATATTAATGGCCACCACTTGATTGTCGACATCATCTAAGTATAAACCAGTCATCCTTGTGGGGTTGATGTTTGTAGTTGTAAGTGGCCATGCCAAGAGTGTGCTTGTAGAATTTTCCCACTCTTCCTATCAGGTCAGAAGTCCTTAGATCATGACAGTCTAAGTGGAATGATGTCTTGTCGGTTTCTATTCTCTTCGTCTTTTTCAATCATTAGAGACCACTGAACCTACTGAGAAAGGAAGAGGAGTATAAGTAGACTTTTTCTTCTATTATTCCTTTGCCACATGACTAATGTCATGGACCAAGTGATATAATTTTTTTTGCTCAGCTAACTTATGCGAAACATATTTGGGTAGTCTAAAAGGGATAATGAGAATCCCCTCTACTCTTATCATTATATAATCTAGGTAACACCAAAAAGCTCCCCATTCTCTCAATGAAGTGATGATTCTTTGAATTACCCTAGGTATATGGGTGTCATGTATGGCATTGAAGATCACAGGGTAGTAGTTATTACAAATCACCTCCACGTTCTTCCTATAGTTATGCATTTACATATTGCAAAGACTCGGGGACTATATGTCCTGTCTTGTGGTGACTAACTAGGTAATCCTTGAAATTGTTGGACCACACACACACATCAAGCAAGTAAGACATTATATAAAAATTTTCCTACTTCTCCCTGACACTCAAAAGATTATTGAAGAGGTTAAAAGCTAGAACTCTAACCAAATTAGGTATCTTTTCATCATCGATGATCATGGATAATAGGGGTACCCATGTCTAATTGACATGCACAATATCTAGTGCTCTAAGTAGTCTATTCATTAGGGCCATTCCCACTCTCACTCCATGTCTAAAATATCTTATATTCATCTTCTCTATTGAGACTTTGGACTTGAAACTAGTCGGGTCCTCTACCCAATCTTTAAGCACAATCTTAAGGTTATTGCTCTTTGATGCGGGAGCACCAGGGGAAATTAATTATTTTCCGTATTCTTTTAAAACCAAACATTTAAAATTTATTTGTGTGTAATTTTTAATTCGTATGGTAGTTGTAAAATTGATAAGTGTGTATCGGTAAAGGGGTGAAATTGTTATTCTAGCCTAATAAGGCATTCATGTCAAAATTAGAGTGATGGGCTTATTATTGAATGAGTTGTGAGCTTGTTACAACTTTCTAAGCATGATAAGAGATGTGAGAGTGATGTTAGGATTGTATCTAGTATCTTTGTAAAGTTGTTGCATGATGAGTCAAGAATGGACTATTTTTGAGTCTTTATAGGGTGTTGTTGAGTAAATTATGGAGTCTATGATAGGGAAGAGATTATCCATTTATGAAGTATCTCGAATGTAGTAAAAGAGAGGATTTGTAACGTGTATAACATGTTGGATGATGAAAAAATAAAATAATTATTCGTGAGGTTCGGATTTTGGATTCAACATAGTGTTTTTAATATATACAAAGAGAGATAATTTAGCTTGTTTTAGTAGTATGTTGTGTATGAACGGATGAAGGAATTTCAAAGGATATAAACATGAATTCACAATTGGAAGAGTTTCGTAATAACTCAATCGATTTCCCAAGAGCAGAAATCGAGTAAAGAAATTCAAATTTTGGATTTCACAAAAATATTCTGCTCGGAGGTCGCCAATCTTCTATAAAAATAAGCAAGTCGAATGGCGGCGTAAAGAAAGAGAACTATTTACCGAGAAAATTCGGGGAAGCAATGTAAATGCCTAAGTTCACGTTTTGGCAAAATTAATTGAAATTTATTAATTTCGAAGGTCTGAGTTGTTAAGGAGAATCGATTTGAAGGTTGTGAGGTATGAATTTGTGTTAAATGTGTTGAGAATATACTTCTATAAAGAATTTACAATCATCAGAATAGTGAATAACAAGAACCAATTTAAATATTGAAAGGCATAGAATTTGATTCGGTGAAAAAATTGATAATTGGAGGAATAAAAATGTTGAACTTGAAATTGAGGACATCAATTAATGGTATTAGAGCGAGAAGCTCTCGGGAAAGGTATACATTTCTCGGATTCGTTCCGATTAAGTGATCAAGTTGTAGGAAAATAGCGAAGGAATTTGAAGGACAAAATATAAGCTCTTTGAAAAGGTATGTTGTCTTTATGGTTATTTAAATGCTAATGTTGGTTCTTACGAGAGAAAGGAGAGGGAAGTCAAATCCTAGAAAGGCTTGGAAAAAAATTGAAAAATCCAGAGAGGCTTGAAGAAGTGTAGAGCTAGTGAAGCTCAAGAGAAGAGCACAGAGGTTGCTCTGAGAGAAATCCAAGAAGAGAGCTTGGATGAAATGTCAAAAGAACAAGGTGAAAAAGACTTGGGTAAAACAAGAGAGATGATCAAAATTGTTAAAGAAGTGTTTAAGAAACTGGCAACAAGTAAGGACTAGAACAAAGAAAAAGAGAGAATGAAGAAGTAGAGGGAGGCAAAGATGAACAGAGAAGTAAAAAAATTAAAACAAGAATTGGCAGTCTTGATTAAAAAATTGGAAGATAAAAATGAATAAGTAATAAAATTACTTTTATCCTCCTTGAAAGAAGAGCCAGTTATGAATCAAAATATTTGTTCAGATAAAATTCTTGAGCATTTGAATGCAAGTAAAAAAATGATACAAAGGAGGCCTCAATTGATGAAGAACATCGTGATAAATTGGTGGAGTTGAAAAGCATTAAGAAGGAAGAAGAAGTAGGCCAAGTTGAGGCCTTATTATTGTTTGAAAAAGAACACGAAGCCAAAGATATCCTCATTCAAGGGGATAAACCGGTTGAAAAAGAATACAACAAAGTGAAAGGGAGGAACATTGGGTTCCTTATGAAGAAAAAGATTATACAGAAGATGGAGATAAGATTAAATTTGAAGCCTTAAATATTGAAGAAGATCTCCTTAGGGAGATAGAAAGTTATGAGTAGATAGCACGTGCAAGAGAGTTGCTTTGTGAGGAAGAACATAAATGTTTTATTTATAATAATTGGGAACAATTACTGAGAAAGAAGTGGCGATAATAGAGTATGTTGTACATAATGTGAAAGAAGACAAGGATTTTCCAAAGCCAAGAAAAGAAGAGAGGAACAAGTTGCATGAGACAAATGAGTCTCAAAAGACATAATATTTGAGCCTCATAGGTGATGAAGAGACTATCACAAGAGCAAAGATGGAGTTATTTAAACTCTTACATGAAGAAGATGCGAGATGAAGAGACAACAGTGTCTCAAATTTTTATTTCTAGTTTTGTTTTGAGTTTTACAAGTGATAATGACTTGGTAGATAAGGAGATGGAAGTTTACATATGGGACTTCATTGATATAGATGAAAATAAGATTGAGCCATTTGAGCTCATATATTGTGGAGGACTGAACATGAAGAAAGGAGTAAGAATACAAACTCGAGACAACACATCGATGAATTAGAAGACAAGAAATAAGAGGATAACAACTTGTTTGGGCAGAGCACAAAATTTTCCCTCTAGGGAGTCTCGATGCGGGAGCATCGTGGGCAACTAATTATTTTCATTATTCTTTTAAAACCAAACATTTTAAATTTATTTGTGTGTAATTTTTAATTCGTATGGTAATTGTAAAATTGATAAGTGTGTATCGGTAAAGGGGTGAAATTGTTATTGTAACCTAATAAGGCATTCGTGTCAAAATTAGAGTGATGGGCTTATTATTGAACGAGTTGTGAGCTTGTTACAACTTTCTAAGCATGATTAGAAAGGTAAGAGTGATATTAGGAGTGTATCTAGTATCTTTGTAAAGTTGTTGCATGATGAGTCAAGAATGGACTGACATTGAGTCTTTCTAGGGTGTTGTTGAGTAAATTATGGAGTCTATGATAGGGAAGAGATTATCCATTTATGAAGGATCTCGAATGTAATAAAGGAGAGGATTTGTAATGTGTGTAACATGTTGGATAATGAAAAAAATAAAATAATTATTTAGAGGTTCTGGATTTTGGAATCAACATAGTGCTTTTAATATATACAAATAAAGATAATTTAGCTTTTTTAGCAGCATGTTGTGTATGAACGTATGAAGGAATTTCAGAGGATATAAACATGAATTCACGATTGGAAGAGTTTCGTAACAACTCAATCGATTTCCCAAGAGCAGAAATTGAGTAAAGAAATTTGAATTTTGGATTTTAGAAAAATATATGCACGGAGGTCGTCGATCTTCTACAAAAAGAAGCAAGTCAAATGGTGGTGTAAAGAAAGAGAAATTTTTACCGAAAATTGGGGAAGCCGTGTAAATGCCTGAGTTCACATTTTGGCAAAATTAATTGAAATTTATTAATTTCAAAGGTTTGAGTTGTTAAGGAGAATCGATTTGAAGTTTGTGAGGTATGAATTTGTGTTAAATGTGCTGATAATATACTTCTATAAAGAAATTACAGATCATTAGAATAGTAAATAACAAGAACCAGTTTAAATGTTGAAAGGCATAGGATTTGATTCGGTGAAAAAAATTGATAATTAGAAGAATAAAATTATTGAATTTGAAATTGAGGGCATCACTCTTTCCCCATTGTTCCATTGTTTCTTGATTGAATTGAATATTAGATATAGGGAGTTCGTAGTAAGCAATAATAGCCTTTTCAATTATGTTAGCAATTACATTTCCTCTGGATTTTATAATTCCTTCATTACAACTTACATTTTCACCGAAAATGCCCCAAAGCAAGTTGATACAATGCATTACCTCTGGTTTTCCAACTAAAATATGCAGCCCACTCTATCTAATGGCCACTAGATCAGCCATGAATTATGCTTCATCTTGGTTTGCATCATCATCATCATCATCATCATCATCATCATCATCATCATCATCATCATCTATCAAACTAGCTCCTTCTACCTTCATTTTCAAGGTTGTATAATGCTCTAAGCCGATGACTTGTTTTTCAAAAATGGTGTCTCCAAAGAGTTGGTCGAGTAGAAAGTGTGTAGGTAAGCCTCCATTAACGATAAACTTTAAAATACTTGAGCAACTATAGGCATGCAAAGCTCTCAATCTCAAAAACACCAATATTCTATTTTGCTTTGTGATCACTTGAATTTAGACTTTGAAAGCTTGGAGCTCAAATACCTTCGCTTGAGCATGAAATCCTTTCAAGATTCTGTAAATATTTCTAATTCATGCTAAAATGGTGGTATAAAGTTACAACATTGAAGTCTAGTCCGCCATTTAATAATTTATATGTTTTGCATTGATTTCCATCAATTTTTTGTCTTTTCACCTCTTAGTTTGGTTAATTCCACGTGGTGAGCTTTGATAGCTTCGCATGTTGTTTTTCTTTGTAAGAACCATGTCAGAGTGTGAAAGGCGAGCCAGTAAGAAGGCTCCACGTATGTATGGTTCTTATGGATCCCGTTTTCTATTAAATGATCTTTCTGTCATGTATGTTTCATTGCGAAGTGCGAACCAATAAAAAAATCACGTACGTACGTATTTCACAGTGTCAGACTCTACATATCCTTTGTTAGTCACCATGAAGTGCAAAGCAATAAAAATCTCCATGATTATATTATTTTCCTAATGTCAGTTGTTTGGTAGGTCATTTCAGTTATTGTGAAGTGTGAGCCAATAGAAATTATCGAAGTTACTTCACAATGGCGGAGGTTATTCTCGATAAAATGGACCACCCTACAGAAAAAAATCCATGCATCCATCTATGTCCATTCGTTGTCATGTGGAAGACGTGCTAATAATTAGTTTTTTTTGCAAATTTTTGTGTTGAAAAATGGATTGTATGAATGTGTCAAATGATGGGGAATAAATGTAGGGTGACACATTTTATCAGAAGAATAGCACGAGAATAGCCTCTGTTGTATTTTTAGTCCCAAAAATCATAATGTATGTAGAACAATGTGACAAAATTGTAACTGAAACATATGAATTAATGAGACTTGGATATGAAAAGATAAGAAATATCTATGGGAATACGTGGAGAATCAGGAAAAGTGGTGTATTAAATCTACATCAGTTGTAAAATCCATGAGTACCCAGTGGCGATATCGTAGTAGTTCGAAGTCAAAATCAAGTCATATATAATATATTAATCTAAAACCGTCACCGTGATTATAATTTATGATTTATGAGTGGGTTAATAAATAGTTTGTGGTGTCACACATTAAAGTCTAATTATAACAATATTCATTTCTCAAAAAGCAAGACCAACTTCAAATACACTTTTCTATTTTGTCACAGTTCACACAAGTTTTAATTAAATGCATAAGTGATAAATGTTTTGATCTTCTAGTGTGGTGAATTGTATATAAGGACAAGTTAGAACTGGTATAATTCACAAGTTGTATAAGCATGCCAATTTGAGATCTCTCTCTCTCTCTCTCTCTCTCTCTCTCTCTCTTCTCATCTGTGTTGTTTAAGCTTTATAGTTTCCCATTAAAATTTGTTATTTTGTTTACCCACTATGGCTGACATTCCAAGGATCTTATTGCGCACGATCTTTTATGCCAGTGATGTTGAATTAGAATTTGTCAATCATGTCTTAACATTTCCTAATCCCATGGATTTAATGGAGGATTTTTCTTCTGTTGATAATTTTTGTTTTGGTTTACTTACAAGGATAGCTACTATTACCCATGTCTTTCAAATGTATCAATTCCTTGTTCAATTTTTTTCCGAAGGATATTTTACTTCTGAGGATGTCTGAAGCCTTTCGGAACAACTTCCACCCAAAGGTTATGGGGGTAGGAGGTGCAAGCCCTGATGTAGATTCTTTGACAAAATCCATTTCCGAGTTGTCGAAAAAAGTAGGAAGATTATGACGAAAGGTGTGCAAGATCGTTAAATATAGAATCGTGATCGTTGTGGCATTGTGCTCGAGGGAGAACTATGAGTCACCATTGTTGGGGGAAGGGGAAGACAACCCTTCCCCTATGGTGGAAAAATGATGCAAGATTGGTGGCCATGCTCAAGAGAAGGTGAGATTCTAAACATTTTAATTGGCCCTCCTCCATCCCAGAGGAGTTTGATTGAAAAGGGGATGTCTACTTCCTACATCAATCAAAGTTTGTATACGTACTTTAGGCCATGAATGGTTACATGAAATTTCATGAGAGGAAGGAGAAACTACTCTCTGCACTAGTCTTGGGTCCTTTTGCTTGTATGGAACTGTGAACAAGAATAGTCTTCTATCTATTTTGTTGATTTGTTAGTTTTTATGTCAAGAATGTTCATGTTGTTTCCTCCTAATTTCCTACATGTACAGGATATATTTTTGGTAGTAAAATTATATGCCTTATTCATATGGATATAGTCGATATCGCTTGGGCTGTTCTAATGGTAGTTTTTACGTTTTCTATTTCTATTTTGTACTTTGATAGATATATATATATATATATATATATATATATATATAATTTTTAAGGGTGAGGGCCCAATAGACACCCCATCTATTATGTAAAAAGACAAAAGAATAACTATTAACATGTGAAACATTGATACAATAACTTGTGAAGATACAAGATTACCTTGAAGTCTATTGTCTTATGCAAAACAATACTCTTGGACATTGTTCCATTGATCTTAATCAAATGCATTGGTTCTTAATTTATTTGTATTTTTATTTTTGTTCATATCCCGGTCTGTTGGGGCCTTTCTTGTTGTTACCATTTAGTTTTGTGACTATCATAACATTTTATTATTAATAAAAGCATTCTCAATTTAAAAAACACTGAAACTACTTTGTTTTCTTATCAATATTTGGAAAAGTTCATTAGTCTTCTTAGTGCTAGAATGTCAAGTGAGTGTTAGTGAAACAAAGATAATTTATAACTTTCGCTGGAGAGAAAATTTAATAGAGTGTATTCGCCAAACTATTTTTATGAATTAAATAAATAACATTGGATTCGCCATTTGACCTGCAACATTTTTTAATGTTTTAACAATTTTCGCCACTAAATTGACGACCGACATTACTACATTTTCCACAAATATGAAACTGGTTGCAAAGACATTCACCACAATTTCTACAAGTTTTTTTCGGGGTTCCTTAAAATTTTCCATGCTTATTGACCTAAGGCTTCAAGAAGCTTCCCCTATGAATAAAATATACCCTTTGGAGGGAGTTCAATCATCCTCATGAGGGACCTTGGACAACATCCTCGTGTTAAGGATATTCTAGTATATATTGGGAAGTCACATGAGACAACCCTATCAAAGCAGATTTTGATAGATATGTCACCCTAAAAATTATCTTCCATCAACAAGGTTCTTACCCTACATAGATTTATTTTCACTTTTGCTTCTCAATATTCGAGAATGTGGATCCAAATTTCAATTCTTATGAAACATTGATGGTCTGCATGGACAAGTTTTTATCCTGGAAGAAATAAAACAATTTTCGACTTCACCCCATTTATTTGTCATAAATGACCAGGTATACCATCACAATAAATTAATGTTGAGATCTTTGGGTGTTCTTGGTGCAATGTCATATATAAGAGGTGAAAAAATTCCTTTGATCCAAGTGATGACCAATTATAACCAAAACCTCTTCTTAGTAATGGGACAAAGTTCATGCTAACGAAAAACATATGGGTTGAGGTCAGAACTTTCAATGAGTCACTTGGTATTGTGGTTTCCATAATTTACACACTTGGCTCGGTGTCACCTAAAATCCCCCTTTTCATTTCGGTAAAAATTTTATAATACATTGGGCTTGGATAGAATTTGAAAAATCCTCCACATGTTCTACAACCCTAATTTCATGCAGCTTGAATACAAATCCCTCTCAAGATGGATTGGAAACTCACAATTCATAAATATCAAGGAATCAATTTAGATATGGGAATTATTAGCATTGGAGATATGGAATACCAAGCTCATTCTTTTATATCCATCTTCAAAATCTCAAGCCTCAATCAGCTCCATATTACTAGCTTTATCTTTCGAACCATACTAAAAATGCCTCAAGGGGCCCTTATCCACCTTATAAAAATAAGAACTAATGATTGCTTTGTGACCATCATGTAATCTGAATGTATCTCCTTAACGACTCCCGACATTATTTCTACTAATAAACTCTACTCTTTCTCATTTTTTCATAATTTTTTTCGAAAAGTGGATTCACAAGTTTGAAAAAATGCTCTTTCCATTTCCATTTCTATCTTATACACACCCCTGCTAAATCGTGATCTCTTGTCTATGTTTTTATTACACTCATTCAATGTCATTTCCTATTAATTATTTTGGTGTGTTATTTTGTGTGTGTAGTCATAAGTGTTTAGAGTCTCGCTCCTTCAACATCTATAAGTTTATATACATTTATATTTGGTTAGTATGTATCCATCTAAAATATAAACAAGAGAGATATGAAATAAAATAATTGAATAATCATTTAATGGGATAAATTCCCTTGAAGGTTACAACAATTCCACACCCTCAGTTCTTTACAATTAAGCCAACTTAGGAGTACATTAGGATAATTTATGTGAAAAAATTCATCCAACATGTGGTTCACCATGTCCATCATTTGATTCAAGGTTTAACTCCCAAGAAAAGAATCCAATAAATCTACATCAAGTCATCATTTAAAAATACTTTTACTTATACTACAAAGTCAAAATATAAGAATTAAATTCAATGTTTAAGAAAAAGAGATTAAAAACATAAGACACAATTTTAAGATATTTTAACAATGTTTTAGCATGAAGTCATAATGCAAGCGTTAAATTAGATGTATACAAAAATCATGTATAGAGACATACTACTTGAAAATTGGTCCCATGACATTGGCAACAATCATTAAATATTCATCCAAACATTATCCAATTTACACATTAGCTAACTAGACTTAAAGGCATCCTACTCGATCCTACACATTGATTCCACTAGTTCATGACTTCTTTTTACCTTAGATCCCATAGATCAATACACCTTATATGTAACACATCTTTAGACTCATAATGATATTCCTTAGATGTTAGATTTAATTCCATCCTAATCTTGGACAAATATTCCAGTCCAAGATAGGTTAAGATGATGAATATGTCTGAAGGCCAACTAACCTCTCCATTATACTTGCAATGGTCATATTTTCAAATGCACAAGTTACCTTAGTTGATTTAGGGTCAATTGATTGAGAATTCATTTGCACGAGTCAGTTGTATAAACATACACACCCTAACCTATCTAAGTACATTGTAACAATGTCTTTGAGCTCAACAATGAATAATCTCTACCATACAACAAATTACAAAAAAGCTATGTAAATCTGAATACATCTATATTTTCATACCGTATATAAAAACCAAGCATCATTACCAAGTTTTCAAGGTCAAATTATGTCTCCTTATGTATTTAGACTTTTTCAACCTTTGATCCCCATAGGATTTGGAGAACTATGTGCAACTTAATCTTGCTTTGACATATTGGTACATAATGTAGTGTTCTTACATTAGTGGGGGCGTATTGAGGTCATTCTAACACATATGACGAACAATGCTCTTTCAAGGCATTAGATCTAGAATACAAAGCCAAAGGTGTTATTTTGAGGATCCAAACATATATCCTAGATCCAAATGACACAATCATAGTAGGTTGTAATGTCCCTTTTTCCCACTTGAGAGCTACTATTTGGTCTTCTTGCCATTCCTTCTCCATGGAAAAGAAGTGAAGAAGATGGAGGAGAACTCTGAGCTTCCGTATGATATGTTTTTTACTAATTTTTAATATTTTCTTTTAGTGTTTTGTCTCTTATGTCAGGTCGGTTGGGTTTTAATGAATTAATGGAAGCTAATGAAGGAAAAGAACCTCTTTAAGGGTTCACCTTATCTTTTAATGCTTTGGCGCCAATGGAGGGTTATAAAAGGAGAGCTAAGGCATCATTTCAAATCTAGACTTGGCACATTTTATCTTACTTGGGCATTGTGAGCTAGTGGCTCCTTGTTCTTACACTTGGGGACAAAAACCCTCATGTGTGTTTGCCTAGAAGGACGAAAACCCTTCTAGAGGTTGAGTGAAGGATGAAAACCCTTCATCTTGGCTTGAAATTGATGTATAAGGTGATTTAAAGGTTGATCTACAATTTTCAGATTGTTATTGGCTTCTTTCTAGTGGAACGACCTACATTGAGTATTGTTTACATGGTTTGGTGAATTTATATATACATTTTTAGTTGATAGTCTGATTTTTCATAATTTCTAAGGCCATAATCTCAAGTTTCATGATTTTTCGGGGGTTTATAGACCCAAGATCTATGTTTTTCTTGTGGTCAGGTTATGGACATTAGTTAATGTCCCGTAGTGTGTTTCTTTATTATTTTAATTGATTTTGGCTCTTATGGATGTATATATATATATTATGGCAAGTTAATTTGAAGTATTTCATGGTGTTTGGCATATTTTGTGAAGGGTACAGTTTGTTGATTTTGCATTTTCAATTTGTTGCAATTAAAATCAGATCTGAATAATTTTGGTGTTTGGCTAAATTCATTTTCTTTTGGTCTAAACCATTAAAAAGGTCATTATAGTGTTATAAGAGCAAGGATTATCAAAGGCCTAGGGTTTCAATGGACAGATTGATGAAGGTGAAAGAAAGTATTTTCAAAGAAGAGCCTAGGGTTTTAAAAGTCAACAAGGTGGTAACTTGCTTTGAGGAATATCAAGCTCTTTCAGAGAAGGTCCGTGATGCCCTAACCTTTTCAAAATTCATAAATTTGGAAATAGAAAGATTGGGCATTGGAACTTGGTCCAATGCTCAAGCCATGCACAAGGGTCATGGGGAAAATATCTCTACCCTTGTGGGAAAAAGCCCCATCTTGTTGGTAAAGCAAGGAGTGGCTATAGAGTTTGTTGAAAAAGGGACAAAACACCAAGTTCATTGGGAGATGATGGGCATGCTTATTGCCCTAAGGACAAGAAATTGGATGATAAATTGCAGCAGTTGGTCATTGAGAAGGGGCAACCCTTGGGAGGGTTAAAAACCTCCAATCCTCTTGCCACACTTGATCACTTGGATGGGTTTCCTAATAACACCTTGGTGACACAAGGGTTTAATGAAATTATGGAACACGAGCCAAGGAAGGAGGAGCACAATATTCCAAATTTGCACCATGGAGGAAAAGGAGCCATGAAGAATGATTCAGCCCCTACTTCCATTATTGCTCTGGATGGTCAACATTGTGAGGTAAGTATTGATCATTGTTTGACTAATAATGATGATATTTTTGCATATGATGAATTCAAAGGTGAAAGAGGGGTTGTGAACAAGAATAGGTAGTGATAGCGATGGATGGAACCCATTTCCCAAGTAGAAATGATAACAATCAACTTTCTAGTTTGTTTATAACAACAGACAATAAAGACCCCAAAGACAAAGAATTAGACTTGGGTAATAATCACAAGGAAATTCCAAGCACACATGGATAAGGTACAATTTTTGTAGCACCAAGGATCGAAAAGGCAAAGGAAAAAGGGAGGGAAAACCTAGTTGAGATCCCAAGGAACCAATAGATTTCAGATTTATTGCTCTTTAGTGCACCATCCCATGGAGTTGATCATCATCATAATCGGTTTGATACACATGTGGGCAAAATGAGGAGCACGTTGAGTGATAAGGGGTACTTACATCCTTTCGGGAAAACCCCAAGTTATGCATGCATCAAGACAAGGTTCACTTTAGGCATAAGGATCAGGTGTGATTGAAGTAACAAATGGTAAACCTCTTTCTAAGGCCCGTGGTTTGCATACTAAGCTAACCATTTCCTCTTTTAGTTTGGTTGGACATTTGCTTGATATATTTATGTTTGAAATATTAATTTGGGGTTGTGTTGATAATAACTCAACAAACCTTGTTGGGTCATGGAAATGGAAGGTAACTCCCCATAAAGAACAATATGAAGGGGTTGAATTGTTCCTAACAACATACAAAGGGATTTTATTTGAGGGATATCACATCCCAAACAAGAAGCCAAGAGTTAGCTAAGACAAACACCAATGACTTGAGAATGAATACAAGGAAGAAACCACCCCATCCGGCAAGGAAATCATGTCAAGAAGGAATGTTGATTTAAACTCAGAAGTTTTGAATGTTATGGGCAGCCCACAACATGAAGGTATTTCAGTTTTTGCCTATGTATCATTTCAGATTTTCTACCATGGATGGATGGTTAGGAGTACTCATGTTTCGTGTATGTTGTATCCTCTTTTGTCACCGCTGATTGAACACCTTTGTGCACATCATACTTCATGGGGTGAGGAGGTAAGAAGTTTTTTAGCAAGGAACATATAGACACTTGGGCTCAATTTCTATGGTGTTTTCACAAGTGGCATACAAGTGCTATGATGAGTCCTTCAAAAGAAGGAATATCTGATTTTAAAATCAATATGAAAGGGAACTCTATTATTTATTGTTGGGGTCATAATGATCGTCCTAAATTTTCATGGCTAACCCTTGGATCTATAAAAATGGGAGAATTAGGAGGAATGGGTAGTAGTAGGCATCAAATTATCAAGGAATAATTGGGAATAAGGTTAGGGCCAAGCAATAATGGTCTCAAAGGCTCAATATCACCAATAACATCTTCAAAGTTGTCAAATTTCATAGAAAGGTACAAGGTATATAATGTTTTTCTTGAAAATAAGTCAACTGAAGTTAATGTCACTTGGGGAATGCAATGGCTCCAATTCTTGGGAAAATTTCATTATGATACTCTTCTTCATATATCAGCCCTTCGGAAAAATTTATTTATCATTAGGCGTATGCAAGTTCAACCACTTAGGAGAAAAATTAATGGTTGATTTGGGTTCAATCAGATTATGAGTTGTTTCCAATTCTGAGCAACTATAAGAATGTCCCTTTTGAAGCTACTAAATCATGGGGTAATGGTCTTGAGGTTGTTGGGATGGAGGAAGGTAGTAAGACTACCATATTTTTTGATTCCAAGAATGCTGCCATAAGCTTTTGTATGAGCATTTCCAGCCCTTTCTCCAAGTTTTTATCAGTTGTAACCTTGTGGCCAACTCCCATAGCATGGATGGAAGGGGGAACTTTGAAGGTATGTCATGATTACATCTATTGTACTCTCCTTTCTACTGCTGATCACAAATTTTCCAGCCATTTATTTTCTTATAAGGTACCAAAGAAGGATCTTCTAAGTACCAAACGCTTCATGGATGATGTAGTCACCTTCGCAACCCTCATTTAGTCACTATGGTGCTATTTCTCTCAAGGAATCAATGGCCTAAACATGGGAGAAAGATGGGATGGAAAATACCTTGACCCAAGTGTTAAATTGAAGATGGTTCCACCAAAGGGGTTTTCCGATTTATTCGTTTTTCGTTTGTTCTTCTTGAAGTCTTGGTTTATAGAAAGACATTTTTATAGCCGAGAGATTGTGTTTTCTACATAATGACACACTTGCACTATTTTGTATAATTAAAGGTCGGATTCTAGTTCCCCACATCCTAAATTTTAAAGAAGAAGAGCAAGATTATATGGGTGGTTAGGAAAACAGGAAAGAGATGGTGAGTCACTAATGCTTGGATGGTGATTATACAAAAAGGGAGCAATTAAAACTTGTTTGGGATCCGGGCACTTGAAATTACTTGAGGACAAGCAATTTTGGGAAGGGAGGACTGTAATGTCCCTTTTTCCCACTTAAGAGCTATTATTTGGTCTTCTTGTCATTCCTTCTCTATGGAAAAGAAGTGAAGAAGATGGGGAAGAACTCGAGCTTCCGTATGATATGTTTTTTACTAATGTTTAATATTTTCTTTTAGTGTTTTGTTTCTTATGTCAGGTCGGCTGGGTTTTAATAAATTAATGGAAGCTAATGAAGGAAAAGAACCTCTTTAAGGGGTCGGCCTTATCTTTTAATGCTTTGGCACCAATGGAGGGTTATAAAAGGAGAGCTAAGGCATCATTTCAACTCTAGACTTGGTGCATTTTATCTTACTTGGGCATTGTGAGATCGAGACAAAGATTTGATCAAACGCTAGTAGTTTACTGATCCTAAATCTTTATACTAATACCTTATACATTAAGGGATATGGCTCCTTGTTCTTACACTTGGGGATGAAAACCCTCATGTGTGTTTTCCTAGAAGGACGAAAACCCTTCTAGAGGTTGAGTGAAGGACGAAAACCCTTCATCTTGGCTTGGAATTGATGTATAAGGCAGATTTAAGGAGATATCTATCATTTTTAGATTGTTATTGGCTTCTTTCTAGTGGAACGACCTACCTTGAGTAGGGTTTAGGTGGTTTGGTGAATTTATATATACATTTTCAATTGATAATTTGATTTGTCATAATTTCTAAGGCCAAAATCTCAAGTTTCATGATTTTTGGGGGTTTCTAGACCCGAGATCTATATTTTTCTTGTGGTGCGATTGGCTAGACATTAATTAATTTCCAACAAAGTGTGTTTCTTCACTATTTTCATTGATTTTGGCTCTTATGGATGTATTTTTATATATATATATATATATATATATATATATTGTGGCAAGCTAATTTGAAGTATTTCATGGTGTTTGGCATATTTTGTGAAGGGTACAATTCACTAATTTTGTATTTTTAGTCTACTGCAATTAAAATCAGATCTAGATAATTTTGGTCTTTGGCTAAATTCATTTTCTTTTGGTCTAAACCCTTGAGAGGGTCCTTACATATGTTCTAGAGGTAGAATGTAGGTTACTCTAGTAGATGTCACATTCAACATCCCTAAGACACCTTCACGAGGAAAACCTATCCCAAGTAGATGAACCTATCTTTCACTTAGTTCCAATATCTCAAATTATACATACATAAATATGAAAACCCTACAAAACTTCCTTATCCATTTTCATAACAATGTCATAATGAAAAGTTGGCTAGGTCCCTCGCTAAGAAAAATGTTCACATTCTAAGTCAAATCAATGCATCTCTTTAGCCCTCTCTTGACTTGCATATCTATGCCTTCTACTTTTCGTTCATCCAAGGAATAAAAATAAGAAAATTAGTAATTCAACCCCGGACTCATTCCCTGGACTTTTGATTTTACATCATTACATGTTTGGATAACATTCGTAGGTGACATATATACAATCATACCCCTTTCATCTTATGACTCTGTTTTAAATTTTATTATCTTATATGTGTCATTTCATCTCCCTACTAACGACCTTAATGTGATATTTCACTGCGAGAAGGCTATATGAGTAAGTCAATATCACTCAATAACTCACATGATGATTTCATAAGCTCTTATTGTAAATATCAATACAAAATCACTAAAGGATCTCTTAAATATTCTTAAAATAGTTTCACATCATATAGATTAGTCAATAATATAGGAATGAAGTGTTCAATTAGCTCAAAGAGTCTAATTTCCTCCATTTCAAGCATGCAACAATTATAGAGCCATGTCTTGGCAAGAGAAAAGTCACTCAAAGCATTGTGAAAGGTCCTTGAGGGACAAAAGGGTTTAGTCTAGTAGTTGAACATGCCACATCACACTACTATCACATTGGGTACATACAATACTCTATAGTTAGTGGTTATCTTTGTGTCATGAGATAAGAGGGCACACATGGGGGTAGGTTAGATCAAATTCACACTAACACCGTGCCTCAGAGGAACTACATGAGGCTTGATCCTATTTGAAGGGCATATAGTGCAACACTTTGATAGGTTTGGCAGGGGTTAACCACCGAGGATAGTCTAGGATTACCCATACACCGATTTTTCCTTTTGTTATCTAATATTTTGATAAATGGTATTGTGGGTATCTAAGGCTTCCACTTGTTATAGGTTATGTCAAGGTTGTGAAAGCTAGAGAAACATACATCAATGAATATTTCAAGATAAGTAAAGGGAACATAAAATTATAGAACTTCATTGTGATCAAGTCCAAGACCATATAGACAAGGGCTAAATTGTATAGAATTACGATAGAACCATACGATCCTCGAAAAATACAATTTTCATCTACAACATCATAAACAAAACATCTTCAAGTTCATATCTATTTGTCTACCTAGAATGCACACTGGACATCATATGTTCCACTTTGTATAACTAAGTCTTTCTCCTCTTGTGATTTTGAGCTATTGTTATATCATTTATCATTTTTACGTGCATTAACGTGCTTTTTTGATTATGCATGGTTAATTGTAAATTGATTCATTCATAAAAAATTTTACAAACCCTTACATCCTATATTGCTCATATATGCATATAAATTTTTGGGTGTAAACATTTGGTGAACCCTACATTTGTGGACTGAATCTATCACTTTTTCAAACCCTAGTTTCCATAGGGTTTCCTCTACCTCTTTGCTTTCATATCTTCCAATCTTCTAGGGTTTGTATGATCTTATTTGGTCTATGATCCTTTTCTTTTGCTTCAAGGTTGTTTTATTTTGGTATTGTCGTGGTATGTTTTGATAATCACACCGTATTATTCCTTAAGTTCATTCAACTCCATCTCATATGTTGAGACATTCTCTATGAAGTATTTATAGGCGCACAAATCCATCTTGCTACATTTCTTGATTTCAAATCCATCTTGCTACACCTCTTGATTTCAAAGCTTCCCTTCTCGTAGTTTGAGTTTTTGACAAAGCTACAATATTATGTTTTGTTGTTGTTAGGGTTTCTTCCAATGTGTCTAATTTTTCATTCATTAAATTAAAATTAATATAGCATGTAAGGATATAATTTATGAATCCTTCAAAAAACCACATATCGATCTTAATACATCTCTTACATATGTTGCATATGTTCTCAAGCCATGTTTTTATTTTACACTTGATATGCATCCTATCGATAGTTACAATTGTGATGATGCTTTGAATTAAAATTCTAGAGTCTTCCATTCTAGAATCCTCTAATCCTCACATGCATTCTCCTCCTCGATCCAAATCCAACTTGGTTTCATCCTAACAATTGAATCCTCCACCCTCGGCCTATAAATTGAGCTCTTCTCCTCCATGTGAGCTATGAATGGATAGAATACATAACAAATATCTACCATTTTGTTTCATCAATCATCCATGTTATCCTCTTATCCAATCAATCAATCCATTCCTTCAATCCAATCTATCATCCATCCATTGATCTTCATCGAATAATCCAAAGGCAATCGAGGGGAGGTGTTTCTCGTGTGTCTTTTCCGACTTTTGAAGCTACTAACATCAATCAAGAACAAATCCAACACATCAAAGGTGGAGTTTTGAAATCTTGTAGGTAAGTGCAGGTATAATTTCTCCCCCTTTCAATCCATTGCTCTATCTGAGGTATTATTGAGAAGATTAGATTAGGGAAGTAAGTTTGTTTGTTTTCTCACATTCAACTCACTAATATTTTTAACATATACATTTTTGGCACCAACCATGGGGCTTACCCACACTTTTAATCATTTTCCATCTTATTTGATCCCTTGAATAAGTTGTCCAAGTTTTAAGAACTTTTGTTGCCATTTACCCCTTCAAAATTTGAAATTTCAAGCTCAAATTCCATTTCCAGCATGAAACAACTCATTTTCCCTATGTATTGGCACATATCCAGCACATAATGGTGCCTATGTCCTAAAATGACACCTGTGCTATGTTTTAACACCTATGTTGATACTTTAGCACCTTTGTTCTAGCATTAAAACTTTATTTTTTTTTGCATGTTTTTGACATTTTTTCAGCCTTTTCCCAAACTTCAACACCTATGATGCACAAAATGGTGCTTATGCCCTAAAGTGGCACCTATGCCTTGTTTTGGCGCCTTTGTTGATACTTCAAGCATCTTGGTTTTAGCATCTATTTTTTTGCCTATTTTGGAGCCTGTTCACTCTTTTGTTATACATTGGGGCATATGACCTAAAGTGGCACCTTTGATGTACTTTGGAGCCTTTTCCATACTTTGGTGCCTATGACCTATCAATCAGTGCCTTTGTTGAATCATAATTTTTGCTTAAAACTAATAGTATAACCCTGTTTTCAAGTGTTCTTGGTGGTTTTTTGCAGGTCTAACATTATGTTTTTGCAAGCTTATTACAGAAACAAGGGAGATTCCATCCATTTTCATATTTACCTTGATCCATCTAAAATTTTTCAGTGATTGTAGGGCTCAAAACTATTGACCCTTTTATTTTACAACTCATTTAGTCCAAGATATTGGGTTCATAAAATCAAACTACTAACCCTTGTCTTGTAGGGCCTCCTCTTGAAGACCCAATCATCCGTAAGAATATTACTTGTATTGATCACTTGCTTGTAGGATATTACAAGTAGGATGAAACCCTACTTGTATTAGGTAACCTTTTGGCCACATATCGATCTATAGTGCAAGGAGGCTACGCTCCCTAAGATCACTCATTGCTGACCCCACATTGACACATAGGTGGAGAGCCAATTGTGGCACCATCGTCGATGTGTGGTATTAAAAGTGGGCTATAGCTTGATTGTAATCCCACTTGACTATTTAGGTGTGTATTGCATGTTTGTTGCTTGCTTATGAACACCCTTAACCATCCTATCACCTTAAAATTTTAATCAATCAAACATCATCATAATCAACCATCCTTAATCAAAAAATCCCAATCCAAATCCCATCACCATCCTTAATCAACCAACCTAATCCAAATCTAATCACCCACACATCCTATCAAACCATGACCTTTGATCCTCAATCCCCATCCTCTCCAAACCAACATCCAAACCCCTACCTCTTTTCTAAATCCATCAACTAAGCTATCCCATCATCCCCCACCCATAAAAGTCAACCATCTCACTTTGATCATGAAATCCCACACACTATCCAACACCTTAATAAACAAATCTCAAATCTCACATCCTACCTCAACCAATCCCCTCCTCACCATCTAAATCAACCATCCCATGTTGATCCTAACATCCTAAAAACCATCCAATAACTCAATCAACAAATATATGATCTTAAATCATGTATCAACCAATCACCTCCTAAACCATCATCTCCCAACCAACCCCATCCACAATTTCCCCTTCCTAAGATCCTTACCCTCACCCCATTGACTTCCTCTTTGAGGAACCCTGAATCATCTCAATCCACACCCCGACCTAATCAACATAAACCACTATCCCCACAAGCCAATTACATCAAATTTGACAACCTCACTAACTTTGACCTAGACCAAGAGGACCTCCTTTATGTCCTTGCTAATCTAGTCACTAATCCCAAGCCCACACAACCATCCCAAATTCCAACCTCCAAATCCCCTATCAATCATCATGACCTATACCTTCCTTCCATCAAAACTCATGCAGATAATCCAAGTACCATCCAAAATCTCAACTCCTAAATCCAATCATTGTAAAACCTATAATCGAGTCACATTCACATATCCACAACAATCCCAACAAATAATCCAAAATTATTATCCCCACATCCCATCTTAGTCCTTCATCCTCTTGTCATCTTCATCATCACAATCGATCCTACAAAATTTCTCCTATATAGTACCACATCCCCTTATGCACCATAAAATTAAGTCTTGGTGTCTCCATATTTTACCCTGAAATATGAGACTACCCATTTAAAATTTTATTATTCTTTTTAAAATAATGGGTCTTTTTGTGTTTTTATTTCCAGAAGATGTTTGTATTATGTTAGGATATTCCTAGTGAATCATATGAGCCAATTTTGACAAATACCCAGATGCCCAAACTCATTTTATCCCTCCGCTAAGTTTTGTCTGTGGGAAATTTTTATTTAATTATTTATTGAATAAATAATGCCCCGTTTGAAGTAAATTGTGCTCCGGTTGAATCCTTTTGAAGTTTTGCATGCCAATATTCACTCATCTCATTAGGGTTTTCACCAAGAATGAATTCAAGGCATTATCTGTAACTTCTGGCAACGTTTTTCGCTTTTATTTATTTCTTTTGTGTTTTTTCCAGTTTTCTCCATTGTTTCTTTGTGAAATTACCCTAGGTCAATTCCTTCACTAGTATAGTCTGTTTAATTGCCTAAAGCATTTGGAGATCATCTACCAACACAACACCAGAAGGAATCAGCCTCAAAATGCAAGCTTCTGACCAAAAAGATGAAGTCATGCACAAAAAGCCTCTCCCAGGCAAGTCGCATTTTCTGGAATTAATGAGTGTAAGCTGCAATGGGATTTTTGGTAGTGGCAGCAAAGGGAATTTCTTACCGCTTGAGGTTAATTTTTCCCATGAAGTCAAAGTCACTTAAGCTGCAGTGGGAAAATTAGAGGCGACAGCAAGGCGGGAATTTCTTTACGCCTTGAGGTTAATTTTTCCCATGAAGTCAAAGTCACTTAAGTTGTAGTGGGAAAATTTGAGAAGGACAGTAGGCGGGAATTTCTTACTGCCTTATAGGAGGTGAAAATTCTCATTATAAAATAAAGAAAAATCACTTAAAGCATTGATGGGAATGTTATGCTTGCCTACAAAGCTAACTTTTCCCATCGAAGGGTTTTATTCACCCATACAAGTCACACTTTTCTAAAAGAAGTTATTTTTAATACAAGTCACACTTTTTAGAAAGTTGCTTAAGTTGTAATGGGAAAATTCGAGGTGGAAAGCAGAAAGGGAATTTTTACCCGCCTCAGAGGGTAAATATTCCCATGATGAAAGTCAAATCACTTAAGTGGAAGAAATGATTTTTAGAGTTGCGTGCGCAAGGTAAAAATTCCCATCGAAGTTGACTTCTTAAATTTAGAATTCACCCATGCCAAAAAAGTGCGACCCATTTGGTGATTAAACAATGATATTTATTAATAACTTTTCTTCCTAATTTTGGCACCATGGATAAATACAAGGTCAATGCATGATGTTAAGTCAAAGAGAACTGAAGGTAGCATGCTAAAAATAAATAAATAAAATTTATTTAATGGCAGCCAACAACATGCAAAAATAGGCGCCCAATTTGGGTGAATAAACATCATTGTTTATTAATTAATTGCCAGGAATAGGGTGGACAATTATTAGAAATAGAATGTTGAGGGTTATATAAGCATGGGCTGCCATAATGAAGATGTAATTAATTATTTTTGCAAAGGATTGCAGCCCGGATAGTTTTGGCGCCCAAGGAAGGAGGATTTTTGCATCAAAAAGTGTTTTTCATTTCGGAAAGCTTCAAAGTTTGGCACCTAGGGTGAAGGAGCTTGATTTAATCCTTGTTAATTATCTGCATGTTGGTATAAGTTCTCAAGTGAAGTTGAAAATATTTATGCTTGCTTTGCATGCAAGCAAAACCTCAAATTTTAGGGCAGCAAACTTTATATGCATATTTTGGTGATAAAAATCAAGTATTCATGCCATGGACTCGATCTTTGTCTGAATAAAATTGCAGGTATTCATCATAGGTACTCAAATCAATGTAAGATACATCAATATATCTTCCGAATCTAAAGAAGTTTGTCGATCTCGCACAAATGGATCCAATTGCAAGGGATTCTCGTTGAATTAAAGAAAAAGAAATCAAACAAAGATTGTTCTAGCCATGTTCAAGCATGATGAAAAAGAAAGATCAAGAATCATGCATAGCTTCCAGATTTGTTGAAGTCAATGATACAGACATAGGCCGATTGAATTGACAGATCCATATCTCATAATTGCAAAGGCTTCGACAAAAAAATCATCCTCTTGTTTCTTTCGACGCAAAAGTGTAGAAGTCAGTGCATGGAAAATTCCTTCCAGGATCTTGTGCATGTGCTCCCAATCTTCCAGTTGAAGCCTTCATTGAATTTACTTTGCATGTACTGAAGAAGAATTGCAAAAGCTTCAAGGATAGAAGGGAAGACAGGTCAAAGGCAATACCCACAAGCAAATCACAACAAGAAATCACGGTCATACATAGCTTCCAGATCCGGTTTTTAGTGAGAATCAAAGGCAAAAGAGTCAATCGTGATGCAATAGAAAAGAAGAAGAACAAGACTGGGAGGGTTGCATCTTTCTTCTTATTTCTTTTCCTCTTTCTTTTATTTTCTCCGACAAAGTAATTGAGCAATCAATTAAATTATAAAACTTAAGTGATTGGTTTAAAAGTCATACTTGAATAAGTCAATTACTTGAAATAGGTGGCAAAACATGCAAAATAGAAGGTTCTATTTTTCAGTTATAAACATGCATGTCATCCAAAGAGGACTTCGGGAGGAAGATTTCTAGTTGTTCCCTTTTCATAGCCTTTGCATGCGGGAATTCATTTAAGCTTCTTATTTATAATTTCCCTTTATACACTATAAATAGAGGAAGAACCTACGAGTTAAAGGATCGGAATTTGTAATCAACATTCTTGTGTTCCATAATTTGAGTTGAAACCCTTGATAGCTTTTTTACAAGCAGAGGAATAGAGAAGAGATTTTCGGAGATCTTTGTGTCACGGTGCATCATCTTGTATTTATTTCTAGATCCATGCATAAACTTTGTGTTATTCTAGATCTAGATATGAAAGTTTCCTTTGCTTTGAATTCTATTTTTCATGATCTATTTGTTTTAATCTATGTGCATGCGATCAACTCGTAAAGTATTGATTGGGTTGCACATCTTCTCTCCTTCCTTCCGTTTCCTATCATTTTCCTCTTTTACTGATTTTCCTTTCTTTTACAAATACAACTTACTTGCTATAAAACTATTTAGCTATGGTTCATGAGCTATATAGTTAAAGTAATACCAACAAATAGATATTAAGACAAATAATCGACAAAATATTACTTGGGAGCCTCACCCGGTAAATGAGGGAGATTTATCTCATGATCGCTAGGTTTTCACTGTGTTGAAAATCTAGCCAACAAGTCTCTAAGCCTATTTCATCCCCTCCATCACCTATGCCCAATCATGTCAAAATTATCTTATCCATCGTGACTCCTAAATCACCCTTATCCCCTTCTACCCTTATCATAAACCATCTAATGTGGCTCCTACACCACCCTCATCCTCTTCATCCACACCTAATCCTATCTTACCCTCTTCATCACCTAAACCTAATATTATCCTATCCTTAAATCCTACTCCATCTCCACCATCCCCCAATCCTAAAACATCTACCATGACTCCTAAGTCACCAACTCCTAAAACTAACAAATACAATACCAATCCTCTCCCCGCCCCATCTCCTACCCAATCTAATGAGGCTCCTATGCCACCTTCAACTGCTTCACCCCTTAAATCAACCAAATCTAATGTGGTTCCTATACCACACCCATCTCCCAAATCTCCTTCATCCCCAACATCACCCAAATCTAATGTGACCCCCATATCACACCCATCCCCTTCATTAAAACCACATACTCCAACCAATCCAAAATCAACCAAATCTACTTCGGCCTCCAAGCCCAAACCATCCACTTCACCCCCAGGCCTAATCCATCCCCTTCATCTTCTAATCCACAACAATCTAATCCAACTCATAAATCTAAATCAACCAAAACATCTCATAATCCAACCAATATTATACCTTTACTTCCTACTCTCCAAAACCATTTAACCCAAACCACTTCACTCCTTTAGGAGAATCCTTGACCACCATCTTCCATCATCTAAAAACTTCAACATGATCATCCATCCCCCAATCAAATCACATGATCAAAACCTTCCCAAACCATCTTGGTATAGGAGAACTTTTATTGTGACTTCCATTACACCCATGGAAATTTGACCAATTGTTGCATGTAATTCAGGTATTATGTCTAAAACCTCATTAACCAAGGGTTTCTTGTCCTTGTACATTTTTATCCACCACCTTTCCATCCCAATCATGTCACTAACCATCATCTACCATCCAAATCCCACTTGAAATTTAAACATCGTCAACCATCCAAATCTCACCGTACATCCAAACATCCCTTACCAACCAAAAACCAAAACAAATTTCACCTCCCATCCTTTATTAAGTCTAACCTCTTTGCAGATGAAAAAACTACAACCCCACGTCTCATGATGACCACATGACATCATCTTCCCCATCCACTTCATATCCTATAGCCAAAAATATGTTCTCTAATATGAAACATCGAGGTAAAGGCTTAGGCATCCATGAATAAGGCATTTGCAAACCCATCTCCCTTCATCAAAATCTAGGACATTTAGGCTTAGGTATAAACCTAACACTAACAACGTCCCTCTCACTACTCCATCATAATCCATTTCTACCACTCCTTTTATTAACCATATTATCCCCACCACTCAACCCAATCACAAATCATTTAACCCCCTACAAATACCAAACACCTAAAAATGGATTGAGCACATAATTCATCACCTACACATGGATATTATTTCCTTCCCACCCATCCTCCTTCCATCCAACATCCAAATCCCTTTGCATATAATCCATTCTTATCATCACATCCATTCATATCCTCTTCCAATCCATTCATTTTAACACTTGATCAACTTGCTCACACATGTTGTAAGACAATAGTACCTACTACAACTGTGTGACCTTGGTCTATCATTACCTCCAACATTTAAGCACAATTGTCCTCCTAGAGATCCACACACTTTAACATACTTAATCAACTTGTGGTGAAGAACCTTAGGCATGTCTTTTGACACTCTAGCCAATGTCATCTCCACATTCATTTCCATTCCCCCATCAAGCCATTAGTGATTCTTAACCCCTTGAGAGTTCTCAAGAGAGTGGAACCTCTTTATGAAAAAAAAAAAAAAAAAATCCAAATATCAAAAAGCAAAAACAATCATATCAAAATTAAAAATATAAAATAAAATCCACCTCAAGACTCTCTCTAAGGGTGTTTCAACATCTCTATCGGGGCTATGGATGTTTGGCTGACAGTAGAGCAATGTTGTGATCGAATCGATGCATCTTCATTGAGGATATATAGACGTCTAGCTGGTAGCGGAGCAATGCACAACTTAGCCTTCCATTCACCCTCCATCCACCTATTTGACTTAATCACTCCCTATACATTGGCTAGTTTGTCTTCACATACTACCCATTAAGTCTTCACTTCAAGCATAAATTAACCATCACAATCGCACATACTTTGATCTTTTAGAGACACAGGGCTCGCATGTTCGCTGCAGTATATTTTAGACATTGGTCAAACTTATGTTTTAGTCCAAATCTTTCCTTATAACATGTGTCAATAGGCTCATCTTTTATTCATCATTAATGTCATTTTCTTCCATCCATCATTGCATCGCATCCTTTTTCCCCTGTGATCAAACATTTATGGGCATATGATTATCCTTTCCTTTTCATTTAATCCTCCTCATGTCCCTTTTTCAATTTTCATCATCATGACTGGGGGTAGCCTTACTATCATCCACTGGGGGAATCATTCATTTTAGATACCCCTCACTTCCTATGCTACCCTACACCTTGGGGAAAATCAAATCCATCCATCAATCCACACACGCCACCCTACTTTCTACTTGGGGTCACACCACATCTATCCCTCAATCCATCCTACCCTATACCTAGGGAATATCTTATCATCTTTCATATCCCCCATCTTATCCTATACCACATCTTGCATCCTAATCTCACATCCCATATAATCCTAACATATCAACCAATCCTTATCCTCTCCAACCTATCCAATTTCCCTATCTCCTTCCCTTTCATCCTACCTAAACACACTTTGGGACTTATAGGAGAAAGTCGATCTCACTTTACATCCCTTTCCCCCCCTTATGAACTATCCCATCTTGAATCCTTTCATCTTACCTATCCTCACCATTCCCCCATCCCAAATCCAATCTTAACATCCAACATCAAATAATCTAAACATCTAAAATCCAAAATCTAAAAATCTAAACATTCAAATAAATCCATAAAAATATCTTAAATTTACACCAAAAACAAAAAAATACAAAAATGCAATGTGTGTGCTTCTACTTATGTATGTTTTCTTGTTTGCATGCATTTACATTTTTGCCGATGATATGAGGCCTTTTTGTTTCTTTTTCTTTTGCATGGTCCAATGATATGAGGACCATATTTTTGCATTAATTTGTCCAATGATATGAGGACCATTTTTTTGCATTAATCTATCCAATGATATGAGGATCATATTTTTGTATCAATCTATCCAATGATACAAGGACAATGGCATTTGGAAACTCAGTCATTATGGTCTTTATACCTTGGTGCATCTTGCTTTATGCCATACCATTAATCACAACTATTAATTATGATAACAATGGGCACTTTATGGTAGCACACCCTCTTTTATCATCATCTTTTAGCCTCATCATCATCCACACCTAATCCTCATCATCATCTAACTAACTATCTAACCTCATCATCCTCCTACTTAATCCATCCTTTATCAATCAATCATATCCACATCCAAATCTTATCCTCTCGTATCCAACATCCAAAATCCTCACCCCTTGGTTGGGGAATCTTATAACATCCTTTCATCAATTAAAATCAATCATCATCCCAATCCTCATCAATGTCATATCATCCACATCGATCCAAAAACCAATCCTTATTCTCTCATCTAAACATCCTCAATATTCTAATCCTCAAAATACAACATCCTCAACTCTAAATATCCTCAATCTTCTAATCCTCCAAATTAAACATCCTCCACTCCAAAATCCTTAAATCTAACATCTTCAAATCCAACATCCTCAAATCTAAATCCCAAATCTTTAATCCTAACCCCTTGACTGGGGTATCCTATACTCCAAAATCCTCAAAACCTAACCCCTTAACCGGGGCATCTTCTAATCCTAAATCATCACCCTTGTCATACATCTTTGATTGGGGAATCCTCTAAACTCCTACTCCTCTAATCCTCTCTCATATCTTCTAATCCTCTAATCTTGCATCCTCATCAACAATCCTCAAATCCCATATCCTTACCCTCTCCGCCTTGACTGGGAATCGTATAATCCAACCCCTTCAATTAATCTTCTAATCCCTCTATCCTCTTCTATAATCCTCAAATCTTCTCATCCTCTAATCATCTCTCATATAATAACTTGGCCCTATCCTCTTTTTGAGTGGTTATCCGACTGCTCCTTCCCCGCTTAATCCCTCAAGGGGGATTCTATTACCATCCTAACATCTTCTCTTCTTTTTATTTGAATGGTCATTTCTACGCAATAACCATTCAAAGAGGGGGGAAATGTAGACATCTAAAATGTTGATGTGATTAATTACGATTAATATGTCCCGCATCATCAATCATGTAATAATTAATCACAAGATTAATTATTATTAATCCATTTTATCATATTTACCCTTTATCATTATTTATCATTCCATCATTAATCCTCTTAATTCATTATTATATCCCATCTCAATCCATAATCCTTTAATTCATTAATAATATCTTATTATCCCACTAATAATCCCTATTAACATTTTCTATAAATTTAATATTCTTATATCTACCTACCCACCTACCCTACACATCCATACATCTAGAATTTCCATGTAACCTCACCCCTAATCATCTTTATTAACCTAATCTAACTCTAATTCTAATCACATGCTCCACCTCTAAATCTAGAGGCTTCTATTTCTAGAAGCCTCTCTAACCTTCTCCTTCTATTGAATTTTTAATTCAATGGAACCTTCTTCCCTCCATGAATTTTAAATTCAAATTCTAGAGTCTTCCACTCTAGAATCCTCTAATCCTCACATGCATTTTCCACCTAGATCCAAATCCAACTTGGCTTCATCCTAGCCATTGAATCCTCCACCCTCAACTATAAATTGAGCTCTCCTCCTCCATGAGAGATATGAAGTCATAGAATCCATAACAAATCTCTGCCATTTTGTTTCATCAATCATCCATTTTATCCTCTTATCCAATCAATCAATCCATTCCTTCAATCCAATCTATCATCCATCCATTGATCTTCATCAAGAAATCCAAAGGAAATCAAGGGGAGGTGTTGCTCGTGTGTCTCCACCAACATTTAAAGAAACCAATATCAATCAAGAGAAAATCCAACACATCAAAGGAGGAGTTTTGCAATCTTGTAGGTAAGTGCAGGTATAATTTCTCTCCCTTTCAATCCATTTCTCTATCTAAGGTATTGTTGAGAAGATTAGATTAGGGAAGCAAGTTTATTTGTTTTCTCACATTCAACTCACTAATATTTTTCGTATATACATAATCTTTACACACATGTGTTCACGATGTATATTGAGATTGATGCGTAACACACACAAATTAATTTTGTTTCATTAAACTACACAAGTGATTTTGTTTCATTATAATTACTTTACACTTCCTTATTATGTTTGATTACATACATCATGTATATGTTATCTTTTGAGCTAACATAACTAACACATGTATCTTATGCAATGTTATCCTATATTGCTTTATGTGTTTTTTTACTACCGCTTGTTATACTTTCTTGTTACATTATTATACATAGATACTAGAAAATTTACCTTGTGCATAAGGTCACTTAATTCAAACATACAAAAACAATTTATAAAACCCCATTAATTAAATAAATTCTTCATCCCATCTAAATCCCACAAAATTTCATGAATAATTAACATCTAGTTAATTGATGTTAATTAACTAATTAATTAATATTATTACCTAATTGAATCCTACTCATCACCCTATTCACATCACTTGGCACATCAATCCTCCGCTACCCTACATGTTTCCTACTACCAAATAAGATAACATAGATAATCCTCCACTATCCTCCACGTCTCCCACCACCAAATAAAATAATATGGATAATCCTCTATTATCCCGCACATCTCCCACCACCAAATAAAATAATATTATCAAATCCGACATTGTTTTCCATGTCTCTCATTACCAAATAAAATGGGCTCAATTATCCATTATCCCCCACTTTCAAGGCATTTTCACTATTCCATCACTATTCATCACTATTCACCACAATTCCATCACCTAATACCTAAAATGGAATAATTATCTCCCTCACCGATCTAATCCCAAAAATCCTATAAATATACCTCCCAACCCGAGCTTAGACATATTAACTTTCACGAGCATCACATTATTATACCCATGGTTCCCTAGATTTACATCAATAGTACTTGATCCCATAATATAGTATTTTACTTCATCTCCACACTCACATAGTCAACTCATTACCATCCTCTCGGCTTCTAATCGCATATTTGTTTCACTCTTCATCCATCTCATTTAATCTAATCCAATTTTCTACCTCATATACCACCTTCTACATACAACATGTCCCTCATTCATTTGGTCCCTCCGATGACTTGGGGACTTTTTTAAATGGAAAATATCTTATATTATATTAAATGCAACATGATATAAGATTATCTCAACAAAAAAAATGGGCGGTACGAGAGAAATCCCCAAAGCCACAAACACACTAGGCTAAGCTAAGCCTAGGAAAACAACAAAGCAACAACTATAAGGGCATCCAAGGAAGACCAAAAACAAAGTTACCCTGCTCCAATGCAGAATGAGAAACAGGAGGCTCAAAGCGCCCCTTCTTATCCTTAGATAGTGTGACAACATCCATGCCACCTGTTGGGGTGTCAATTTAAGCAGAGAGGATCAAGGAATGGGTTATCTTGATTGGGGTCGAATCAGAAGACTCGGATATATGTGTCCGCTTGGCACCACCGCCATCACAGGGGAATTTCAACCGCCAGCAGGGGGAATTTCGACCATCATATCTTCGGATGATCTTGGGCTTCGGCGTTGAAAATAGTTGTCAACCTTTAGGCCGCTGAGAAACCCCTTTGTTCTTATTTTGTTTATTCTTATTGAGTGACAACATGTAAGCCTCAAGGTGTCTAGTGTGATGGAAAACGCAGCAAAAGATCATGTTCTCATAATTGAGAGTTTGAATCCACTTGAAGTCATCATGGATTAATTCCAACTTGTCCGGAAGCCTTGTAATAAAATCCACCTCAACGCATATACGAGCATAAGTGAACAACCCTTTCTTAGATCGCTCATCATCCATCTTGATGAAACAACCTAGAGAATCACCAATAATAGCACAAACTGTAGGGTGCCAAAAGGGGAGAGGAAGATTGGGAGGCAAACCCAAACCGACATTTTGAAACTACCATAGTAGAAGGATTAAAATCCAAAACCAAGGAGTAAGAAAATACTAGCCCTACCCCAGAACCAAGAACCCTCATTGAGAATCCGTTGACACTCTATAGGAGAGAGGAAGTGAACAATAAAAAAACCCTTTGCACATAACTGAATCTCACAGTCACTGGTCCAAGTAGAAAGGATCCAGTTGTGTAGGTCTTCAGATCAAGGCCAAAAACCATTAAACGACAGACAAGGGAAAAATCTTGGAGGGTGGAAATAGATTTAGTTACCTTTGAATAGGAAATAGTAATCACATAAGTAACCTCTATTTTTTCCATGATGTATGGCAACCCGAGAGTTAATGCTTTCTACCCTAGATAACCAAAAACAATAACCATGAAGGATTTATTGGTAGTTGAAGAGGCAGAGCCACTGTCTAGGTTTTGGGAAATGTTGCCACCTTTAATAAGCTCCTCTGTCTCCCTGTGTTTACAACCTTCTCTCACCCAAGCCACCGCCCCATCCCCATCCCCTCCATTGTGTAGACTACCACCAAGAAAAAAAGAGGCAGTCAGGCTAGGGCACAAGCTAGGGTTTGATTTTCTCATCACCGAATGCTCAAGCTCTCCAAACAAAAATTGGAATAATTGTATGTGTGATATTTGGACTTAGCCTTTTGAGTTGTGCAACTCTTAGCGTATTGAGTTTTTGCAGACTAGGGGACTTTCACTTTTCTTTGCTTCCATATTCTTCCGATTGTAAATATTCCACTTCTCTTCATCTATTACGGCTTTGAAACACATATTGATTCTCTACACATCTTGCACTATCATCATCATTGTAAACACAAACACATCCACACACAACTAAAGATCTTCCAAAATTCACAAAAAAACTATATATCCCAAAAATTGCGAAGTAAACAATACTTGCTCATGGATGGTCTTCCTTCACCCTTGTTTCATTCATAGATATTTCATTTAAATTCTCTATTCACTATTGTTCCATTCATTCATAATTCATTCCAATTCTTGGTTCACCATTGCATACTTCACTAACATTTCATTCACATTCTACATCATGGTTTTTTCACATCTTTTGATGAACTCTTGATTAGCTTGTTGTCACATTTTTTTGAGTCAATAGTCTCTATTGCAGTAATTACTTGTCCTTGGTCTTCGTTACCTAGTGAATTAAAAATGGTTGTCCTCCTAGAGATCCACACACTCTTACACACTTAAAAACTTGTTGTGAAGGCCAAGGTATCATCTATCGGGCGCTCATCAATGTCATATCCATAATCACTTCCACTCCCTCCATCAAGTCGCTAAAGGTTCTAAACCCCTTTCAAAACAAAATGAGAGACTTGTATCATGTAAAAAAAAAAAAAAAAAAATCCAAAAATCCAAAGCAAAGTAAAATTGAAAACATAAAAATAAAAATCAAGAACTACCTCTTCGGGTCATTTCTAGTATCTCTACCGAGTCTATGAATGCCTTGATAGTAGTAGAATAATGTTGCAAATAGAATAAAATGACTCTATATTGGGGATATGGATGCCTAGTTAGTAGTAGATAAATGCTTATAATTTCCTTCCACGTCATCAATCACTAATCACTTGTTTCACATACACCTCCATGTTGGCTTGTGTTTTCACTTAATGTCTTATGGGTCTCCCCTTCAAACATATCCTCACTTTTATGTGAAAACAAAAGATATCAATGAGAAACATGGTTAATATGTCTCCAATTGGTGTTTAGACTTTGTTCGAGATCTTGTTTTAGCTCACTCATTATCTCATGACTTGTGCCTTCCGGATCATCATATGTTCACCAACAATCTTGATTTAAACTACAATCATACACATACACATCCATGACATTATGTCATTGTGGCCATGCCACTTTCACACTTACATTCCATTCCTATTAGATTAAACATATGTAGGCTTTCATTGCCTTTTGCACAATTTTTTCATAAGCACCATTTCTCATGACTTTTAACTTGCAATTATCATCACTTACCACTCGAGACCTGGGCAACATTGCTCTCTCACTCTCTAACTTGCATCCACTCTTATACATGTCACTCATTATTATTCAGCCTACACATGGTTGAACAACATTATCCTTCCTTTCAATCATCATGCATTTTTCCAAGGTTCATTTTCTATCATTTATCAACTATCACTTTTCGTCCCATGTTTTGGGGAAATTTGTGGCTCTAAAAGCCATCACATGAGGGGTGACATTACACAAAACCCTTCTCGTCAATCTTATGAAATTCACTCATCACCTACCTTAGTCAATTGACCAAATAGTCTCTACCTCATGAAATTAATGTATTATTCCCTTCAAATACTCGATCAAGTGGCCCGTCAATCTCATTTCTAGGCTCCAATCTATCCAATCAACCATCTAATCCTTATGCACATAAACCATCATCATAGAGTTAGACTATCTCCATCCCATCTTCAATTTTTGCATTGCATCCTACCTAGTGCAACATGCCACCAAAAGGGAAAAAATGTAGACACTAGACACCACACCTTGCACATAAGGTCTCTTAATTCAATTATACAAAACCATGTTAATCAATTAAATTCTTTTTGCTATCCAACTCCCACAAATTTCCATGAATAATTAACATCTAGTTAATTGATTTTAATTAAATAATTAATCAATGTTATCTCCTAACCAAAACTTAATCATCACCTCATCCACATCACCCGCCATATATCAATCCTCTACTACCCTACATGTCTCCCACTACAATAAAAATAATATGGATAATCCTCCACTATTATCCACGCCTCTCACCACCAAATAAAATCACATGGATTATCCTCCATTGTCCTTTATGTGTCCCACCACCAAATAAAATAAAATGATCAAATCATCTATTATCTTCTATCTCTCATTACCAAATAAAATAATGGGGTTAATTATCCACTATCCCCCACTTTAAAAGTTTTTACACTATTTCATCACTATTCTAGGCTCGCCTAATCCCTAATTATCTCTAAAATGGATTAATTATTTCCCCTCACTAATCTCATCATGTAAAATCCTATAAATAGACCTCCTACCCCCAAATTTAGACATAAAGAATTTCACTAACATAACATTATTATGTCCATGGTTCCCTAGATTTCCATCCAAAATCCTTAGCTCGTAATATAGTGTTTGCCTCCTTGTTTACATTTTTTGGTGTTGGAGGTTATTGGAGAGAGGAAAATATGCATCTCAAATAATTTTTGTAGCTCGTGACACTACTATTTGGTGAAGTTCCAACACGTGTTATTCGCACCTATGACTAGCTTGCGACCTTCTTGTAATTTTTAGTCAATCACAACAAAGAAATACCTTACTGAATGAGTAAGGTACACCATTTGTTTTAGTTTACTTATTTTCTCATATTTATTTAATAACATTTCTTTTTTCACCTTAAAGTGGTTAGTGACATGTCCGGTGTAGATCCCTTAACCACAAAAAATAAGTAACATTTTTCTAATTGTTTTGCATGCATATTTAGATTCGGATCTTGAAATCTTAACCCGCTTTATTCAATGAAAGTATATATAATTTTCCCTTGCACATTCAATGGTAGCAATAGAAGCCCATTTTTATTTTAGTAGCATTGATTTGAGATTTGATAATACATCATCTAACACATCTTACAGGTTGATCCAAATATAGGCATACACCTTTTACTTGTTTATGTGTACCGCTTGATTCATTGACTACTTGACTCCCTATTGTATATGACCCGAGTGCCTTGATTATTTTGTGACATCATAGACCATGCCCCATGTTTATAGCTTTATGCCTATCTTTCATGTATACATTTGATCCTTTGCATGCGATCCGAGTGTCCTTTATGCATTTGTTTTGTGAAACCGTGTGTGTTCCATGTTTTTGGCTCTATGCCTTAATGTGACTATTTTACATACTATTGATTTAGTTAGGTTGATTTATTTTATACACATGCATTATCACTACTCTTAATTATGTTGATTGGATTAATTATTGCTCTTCTTTTACACTTGTGTTATTTAACACATGATTATTATTACTAGTCTCCTTGTTACATATTATGTATTGCTTTGTGTGCCATGGTCTACACCACATGTGTAACACATTTTGTAGGAACATGATCATGATGATGGCCACCATTACAACCTTATATGTGATCCAACACAAATTATTAAACTTATCGACATGGGTACACATCTTTTTTAAGCTGCGTGCTCAAATGGTTTATCACATGTGCCTCAAAATAGGGGTATTCATTGGGATATATTCTCGCATCTACAACTAGTACATGTTAATTACATAACACATGTAATTTTTTTACAAATTGCATATCCTAAAAACAAGTACATATACAGAAAATCTACATAATTTCACACTAGTCTAAATTATACACTTCAAGTCACTACTGTAGTATGTTCTAGACCCGCTAGATGACCTTGACCTAAGGGGCATATTCTCATAAAATTTCAACAATTTCATATTCTTACATCTAATTATAAACTTTTGGTACAAATACAGACACAAATGACATATTTTAGAGCATTATACAAGGGGCATGGGTACTACATTCCTTCTTCGCGGCACTACTTAGATAATGATGTAGAGAGAATTAAAATCAACCATGCACTAAACTATTTAAGAAGGGTTCATACAAGAACTTCACCAAATCTCCGCATACGAGGATCTTACACAAGCTTAAAATGGCTTATTCTTGCAATTTTGACCAAAAACACCTTAAATAGCTTCACTAATCACTTTACCGTGTGCAATACCCCGCATTCAATGTCATATACACATATACCAAGGATTCATAATCAAGAAACCATCCTCTTACTCTATTTCTCCAAACTTGCCCTTCTCCTCACCTTTCAGTAGCTCTCAACTCAACAAGTAATTTTACCTTTGGAATTTTCTCGACACTTTTCAATCTTTGTACCCTTTTTCAAATCTCAAAACAAATTTAAACTAAGCATAAAACCTGCCACAAAAAGATCCACAACATCACCTTTTACCTATCTAGTCATTATTGTCCTATTGTGCTCTTAAGACCATGTCATTGCTAACTCCATGTTTGTAATGATTTAGAATTACCCATGAAAATGTGTGAATATATTTAAATACCATTTACCCTTACTATGGTGTATGCAAAATATTAGAACCCTACTCCTTTTCTTCTCTCTCTCTATCACACTTTTCTCTTCTAGGCTCACAAGACCTCCACTAGCCTTGTCTCAGTATACTTTCCTTCATATTTATCCTTGCAAGAATTTTCAAGACACAAACTAGGCATTTGTAGGCATCCATTGTGGCTTTCTACATGTGAGAAAAGTTTCATAATGAAACTCAACATATACGACCTATTTCCTTTGTAATTTACCCTTCATTATTAGGTCTATGACTATGATTACTTGACTATCCTTTAGAAAATTGGTAAGGATATCTGACAATAATTCCACTAATCCTCTAAATTTCTTCCTAAATACCTTTAAGGACTCCAACATCATGTCTCCTATCCATTTACAACCCATGATTCAATGTTATGGAGGCTTGATCACTAGTTTTCTCTAGACCCTGCATTCAAAGCACGATCTCGGTTCGTGATGATTCAAAACCTTATAGAACACTAAATACTACATTTCAAGGCTTAATAATTGGTTTTGATGTCTATATAAATTATCTTCAAAGGTTTGTTCTCACAATATCTTATAACCACGAGTTATGATTTCATTATCTCTAGGTAAACTACATGTATACATGTACAACAAGGTATATTAGAAACCCCTACCGCTCGCTCAAGATCCTAACTATCTCGTGTTCTAAGTAAGTTTATAAATGAATCAAAAATATTATCCACACACTCTTCTGATGTTAGCATGCAACCCATCCAATCATTTCTATGATAACAAGTTTAAGTTATTCAAACAAAGGAGTACAATCACAATCCTCTTTCACCTAAATATCAAACATGCAAGATAAAGAACATGGTATAGGACATTCAAATCCTTGTTTTAACACTTCCTCCACCATCACTCACTCATTCAACCTCTAAATAATCTTCATGCGTGGCTTTAAAGCTCAAAACAAAACACAAAACTCTTTGCTCAACTCGATTCACCGTTATACATAGTCCCAAGCATTATATTCAAATAATAAGGTATTGACATCTCAACCTTCTACTATATTTCTCAGAGGATTCAACAGGTTTAGCATGTATTTATACAAATAAACCAATAGTCCTTAAGACATGCAATCAAACTTAGAATTGTAATTCCATAGAAAAGATTTGGATATCAAAAACAGAGCTAGTATGTATAATAAACTCGTATACCTTACAAAATTTAGATCTTTTTCCACCTTACTACCTTCCTCTCGCCTTATCATATTTGAGGAATGCTCCTCTCTCTCCCACCTACTCGGGAGGTTCCCTACTCCTTTGAATCCATCATTCTTTAATGCACTCTTTCATTAAAACCTAACTAACTTTCCAACTTCCCTATGCCCACGCATCCACATGAAGAATTTTTACATCATTTTTAGACATTTCATAAACTTGGACTCCACCTAAAAATCATGCCTATACCTATTACACTAGCTCACACTTTAACCATCCCCCCTTTTAACCTTGACAAGCCATATTGGCTCATTACATGCTTTTAAAATTTGAATTTACATTTAGGAGGGAAAACAAGAATTTGAATTTTCAAACAACTTAGCCACTTAAAACTTTCTCTCTCATACTCAAATTGACCTTATGACTATGATAATTTGCATTGGTTGATTTCTTTTAAATATGCCCCTACATCAAATACAATTATAATAATAAGGATTTGGGGGCACGAGCATTATTCTCCTTTACGAGAACTCCTTCGCAAATTGAATAGGTGTATTCCTTCCATGTTTTGCATCTATTTTACTTTAGTATGTACAAATTCAATTTAAAAAAAATTACAAACATTTATTTACAATTGATTCAAAACTCAATTTCTATTTTAGACATTGATTACACTATGATGAATCATGCCAATACCAACACATCATAATACAACTATCAAGTGAAAACAAAGTGTGTGTGCACACTCATGTATGTTTTTTATTGAGCATGCAATTTTTAATTACACACTTAAGGGGTGGGGGAATCTAGACACTCAAATTTAGTAACTTATCCTTTGGTAATGACACGTTTGGCTAATTCCCTCGTGAAGAAAAATGCTCACATTCTAAGCCCAATCAACACATGTCTCTAGCCATCTCTCAAAATGCTCATCTCTACACTACTCTGTCATTCATCTAGGGAATATTAACTAAGAAAATCAACAATTCAAAACCATGCATCATTCTTGAACTTCTTATTTTACATCATTACATGTACGGGAAAAACCGTACCATTTGAGGTCATAGTGGACTATTGTCCCACTCCCTTTCATTTGGTGACTATGTTTTCAATTCGATTATCTTATATGTGTCGTTTCATCTTCATAAGGTCAGCCTTAGTGTGATATTTAACTTATGTAAGGCTATATAATCAATTCAACGCCACTTCATAACTCACGAGACACTTTCATAAGCAATTTAATGAAATAAAATCTTAATTAGAGGATTGAGATCAAATAGATATAACAATAATAAGCAAGATCTATCATGTAAGAGACAAACAAGTGTAAGCAATAGTGAGATGAGAGTGACTTAGCTTGTATTTGAAGATCTGGACTAATTTTGGGTTGGAAATTGGGTGAAACAAGTTGGATTTGGACCGAGTATGTTTCATTTGGAAAACTGGCATCTAAAAATCCTTCAGACAAAACCACCTAGAAAAGGACAGGACCACCTAGGTGTTAATGTCTGAACTAGGTGCTAGTGTCTTGGAAAATGATATGCTTATGATCTTTTAGTGGTCTGATATTTTCTTCTTCTTTTCACTCATTTTTATACCACTTCATTATAGGGTTATTGTGTCACACTTGAACCTACAAAACAAACCCTAGATACCTACACAAGGCTCAAAAAAAACATTAGATGAAATAAATAATGCATATGCTTAAGTTAGATTGACCTCGAGGTCACCCCAATATGATTATCACCGAGTGTGCACTACATTTCATACTCTATGTAGTTATAGTGTGTGTGTGTGATTGAATCGTGTCCCTTAAAGCTATGTTTCCCTTGTGCTAGTCTAACCAAGATAGCATGCTACAACTACGTTTCCCCTAAGATGAATGTGTGATATGGAATTCAGAAATAGCCCCTCCTATGTAGTGAATAATGCATCCCAAATGTAGTCCTTGAATATTGTTCTTTGCCCAAGTAGTAGATAGAAGTAATAGCCCAAATTGTCCACCCCTAATAATAGTGAGTAAGTCATATATATATATATATATATATATGATTCCCTTATTTGAATTTTGTCATTAACAACCAAAATGTGACCCAAAGTGATAAGAAAGGTTTTAGAAAAGATAACAAGTAATGTGGCATTTCAAATTTGAGAAAAGGAGGGAAAAGGACAAAAACGCCCAAAGGGGACAAAAGTAGTGCCTGGGCGCTCGTGTCCCTAATGGGTAGTAGTGTTTGGGATGTTTGGAGGATATAACAAAAATACGAGATCTAGGTCATATGTTGTCAATTTCCAAAAGTAAAGTTTTCATTCGAGAAAAGTAAATAATAAGAATATGAAAAGGATAAAGCAATGTAAAAGTAAAACAAGTGTTATTAATGCCTAGTTTCTTGCTTAGGAATCATGCATATAATGACATACTTAGAGGTGTGATGTAAGTAGTAAGCATGTGATTTTGTGACTACATTTTCCCCACTTTATGTTGGTGAATGAATATTTGGTAACATAAAGTAGATAGAGAGAAAGATACCTTAGTGGAGATTTGAAGGGAGTTTAGAATCGATAACATTTGAATGAGGATTGTACTTGATATCGTGTCGAATGGAGATTGTGAAATGTGTATCATGGAATCTAAGAGAGGATAAAGATCCTATGGTGACCTTGTGTATGCATAGTAGAAATGATACATTCATTGTTCCTTGAATATTGCCTTTTCCTGAGCATTTGTGCTTGAGATTGCTCCTTGTTCCATTTGTGTGTTTGCCTTTTGTTGGAGTAAGGTTGGACCTACAAAAGAAGATAAGTGTAGTCAATGTTCATGATAAATGAAATTGAACTTTAACTTAGTAAATGTGAAAATAGAAATACGTATTGAAAAAAAAGTGAATCAAGGATATAATACACTTAAATGTCATGAGAGAAGAGATATAATTGTTCTATGTGTTTTTTCCTTAGAGATGGTTGGAATAGTACTAAGGATTTAAGCGTCCTATCGCCAAACTGAGGATTTAAGCGTCCTATCACTATACTGAGGATTTAGGCATCTCAATCAACAAGGGAAGAACATTGGGAGAGCTATTGGATTTTCTCTCTAACCTTTAACACTTCCCTACAAATAAGTGCCATTGCAGATGGTCACAAACCAATAGAAATTGCTCCCATGGATGACACATCATTCCAGGTATATCGTTGTCCTGTATATGCCTTAGGTGTCATTCCTTATTTGATCCCGAGAAAACAGAGTAATTATTTCCCTTTGCTCAAAGAATGTAACTTGCCACTGATTTTGTTCTTGTTATACCTGATAATAACTTATAATGAGTATATGTTGCTGGATTTTGGAGAAACCTGTCACTAGAAACTTCTTGATCTATACTATACATGTTTCTACCCCAGGACAAAACCACCTAGGTAGGACACTAGCACCCACCATTCCATTGCTCTGTATTATCTTTGTCCCTTGCTGTGATTTTGTCCCAATTTTTATTATGAACCTATTTTTTAGCTCTTGTTTATTCTATTTTTTTCTTTGTACCAATGTGTCTGGTCTTTGGACTACTAAGAGGGTGAAATAATCACTCAATGATTGCCCCCACTCATTTGGGGTGCATGAGATGAACCAAGGTGAGCGCAAACCAAATGAGGAAAGATGAAACTAATGTGCACATCTAAAATAGAACTCCTATAGGGGAATAGGGAATGCACATGGTAACTACCATGACACATGCAAAAAATGGGAAAGACTAGCAAAAAGTGTTAGTCACAAACAAACATGTCATATAATAAAACTAGTCAAAACACACAATAACATGGAAAAAGACACAAGTAGTTGGTTGAATACATGGGACACCACTCAAGATGTCACAAGACACTCAAAGCCTTCAAGGCTATAAAAAAAACACACAATCAAGCATAGGGCATAGCCCATAAACAATGATAATCAAGACACAAACATAAAACAATACAAACAAATAAGATAACCATGGTTGGAAGTAAGCTTGTAAGATAAATGCTACACATGAAGAACCCATTAACATGTTAGAAAAATTGATAGTATGTCACAATGTATACAACTGGAAAATAGGAATGAAAGTAGTAGATATTACAATGATAGAACCTGAATATAGAGAAATAGGAAAGGTAGATGCCCCCAAGAGCCTTAGTGGGACTGGTAGAGAACAATGCCAAACATCATACATCATGTGATAACTGTATAAGTATCCTACATTCACCTCAAGAGTACCATGTGAACACATGTGTGTATGGAAAAATGATAGAGCATACTATGAATCAAAGTAACATGTAAAATGTGCAACATAGAATAGTATAAGAAAACAAGAATACATCCAATCAAGATCTAAGCTAGTATTTTTGATTTTTTTCAAATATTTAAATGTTTTTGAATTATTAGAATATAAAAATAATTATTAGGAGAGGGAACGAGGTTTCCCCCTAGTGTATGTGTGCAAAGTGAGGTCCATGTAGGTAAGTGCACCCTCAACAATCATGTTTAAACCTAAAACAAGAGTGTGTCATGGGGAAGGAAGGGGGATAGTATGCCCTTAAGTGTGAATGCCATGGTGATCTATCTAATGAGGATAGGGGTGAGGGCCCACTATCTACTAGTGTGAAGGAGGTACACATGTGAACATGATTAAAGAATCTATGGCATGAGGAAGTACATGTGGAGAAAGAGACCATGAAGTGGGCCTAGATGTGTCATGGGTAGTGTGTGTCCTAGGTGGAGACCTATGTCCTATGAGGTGGACTATGAGATCATGAGATATGGTATGGAGTGAGAAGTAGAAGCCACATGTGGAGGAGATCTAGGTGTATGTGTAAAAGTAGCACTAGGAATGGTAAGATCTCTAGATTTGGAGGAGTATGTGTCAAAGCCATGGGGCCATCATGAGGAGGTGTATAAGTAGGTGTGTTAGTGATAGAAGTAATTGAAGGTGTATCAGTAATAAGAGCCAGAGATAAAGGAGTCTATGGTGGGATGCCTTGAATAGTGATAATGCATGATGCTCATGTACAAACTTAAGGCATAAGTGAACTATGGATGGCATGGCTTTGGCAGCCCTAAGCCAAGGAGTCCTAAGACCATGTCACAAATGCATAACTATAGATCAAACAAAGAAAGGCATAGAGATAGTGAGGGGCCCAATAGTGATGGGAAGAATGACATGCCCATGAGAAGTAGGTGATCTATGGGTCATCGAGATAATGGAAAATCGATAACTTGCAAGAAATATATTGAACATGCATTGCACTTGTAAGTAGGATGCACCATAACATTGTTAATAACATGAGGACCAATAGAAGCATCAATGTGTAATCTATGTGATGAAAAAATAGGCATGAAAATCAACATCAGTAAAATAAATGATAGGTGGAGGAAGATCAATAGTACCAACAAGAAATCCAAGAGGATGATCTGAAGATGAAGGAGGAGGAACAACATGATAAACATGATTCAAAGAGGATTCAGGAGCTGATTTTTCATGCTTAGGTAGTGGATCATTGAATATTTTAAGCTTTTCATTATCATTAGTAGATTTAGAAATAGAAATAGTAGATTCAGAAACTCAATGTCATGATTGTCAATTAGATCTTGGATTAAATGTCTAAGTTTGAAAAACACTTATCAAGTAGAATGGACATTACATCTATGGTAATCACAATGTGCATTTTCATCAAAGTTCTTTCCATGAGGCCTATTAGGATCTAGCTCAAGAGGATTCAAAAGAGAAATCATATTGCTTTATATGAGTTGAGGCAACAACATATGTGGTGGATATGGCAATCTAGTAAAAATGTGTCACACATGTAGGTTGAGTTGGAGCTTCGTGGGTTGAGATATAACATTGATAGTAGGATTAGATTCACTAGGCTTTCCCTTAAAGGTAGATTTTCTTGGGAACTTATTAGTAGATTGATCAGAAATATTAACACCATATTTAAGTTTTCCCAAAGAAAGTAACTTGATTTCATGATTTTTTCAAAGTATGACATAGATGATCAAAAGAGTGAAAAGAGTCAAAGAGCACATTCTTGCAAAGGAGGTAATATAATTGGATAAAAATATCTTACAATTTAGTTTCACTAAAACATTGTTCATTTTAGAAAGATTATTCTTATAATGCAAAAACATAGTCACTAAGATGTTCATTAAATCCTTGCCTCATTTTGGCCATTTGTGCATATGATATTTTCATTCCAATATTCATAGAAAAGTGAGATCCAAAAAAGATTTTCTAAAGGAGTAAAAGATCTAATAGAGTGCAAAGGAAAGTCATAAAACCATCGCAAAGCATAGTCTGTAAGCTCCTAGGAAATAACTTGGTCAATAGTGTGTCATCACAAGCATAATCTAAGCATGCAACATGAAATGATCAAAGGTGCTCTTGGGGATCTCCATGGCCATAAAAGAGAGGAAACTTAGGTGAGGAAAAATTGGAAGGAAGTGGATAAGAAGAAACCTTGGGTGCAAGAGGACTATGAAGAAGAAGCGAAGAATCAAGAGATGGAGAAGAAGAGGAAGATGCTTGTTGTAATTGACAAATTTGAGCTTGTAAATCATGATACAAAGAATCTAAGGCATGGGTGCCTAAAGAAGTGCTAGGTTGGATATGGGAAATGATGGGTGAAGAAAAGTGAGTAGTGGGTGTGGAAATAGGCATATGAATGGTGGATATCCCCCATAGTGACATGAGAAGAAGAAGGTGAAATAAAAAGGTGATAACAATAAAGAGCTCGAGGTATGAACCATACTAACATGAATAACATTGTCACATGCATGCTAGAATGTTATTAAAGCATTAAGGACATATGGTACATGAGTAGGGTTATCACGTAATGTAGAACGAAAAGTGGTGAGAGCATCGAGTTGTGCCTGATCCACATTAGTGTCTTCATCATAAGATTTTTCACTATCGAAGTTTTATGTCATGGAGGGGGATTCAACAGAATTGAAGAGAGGGTTATCATGTGTGGTTTCAACCATATTGTTGGAACAACTACAGTCTATGGGAGGAGCTTAGTATGTTGTGGGAGACCAAACCACTACTAGTAATGGGTATGGGAATGAAAATAGATCCGATAATGGACATGTAATAATTGGGTTCACCAAATGATTTAATGAAATTAAATCTTAATCAGAGGACTGAGATCAAATAGATATAACAATAATAAACAAGATCTATCATGCAAAAAACAAGCAAGTGTAAGAAATAGTGAGATGAGAGTGACTTAGCTTGTATTCAAATATCTCGACTGATTTTGGGCTAGAAACTAGGTGGATTAGGCTGGATCTGGACTGAGTAAGCTTCATAAAACTGACATCTAAAACTCCTTCAGGCAGAACTGCCGAGAGAAGGACATGACCGCCCAAATGCTAGTGTTTGAACTGGGCACTAATGTCTTGGCAAATGATCTACTTTTGATATTTTTAGGGTCTGAACTTGTCATCTTTCTTTCACTTTTTGTCGCTTGATATTCAATGTAGGGTTCTTGTGTGGCACCTAAGCCTACAAAACAAACCCTAGCTACCTACATAAGACTCAAACAAATATTAGATGAAACAAATAATGCATATGCTTGAGTCGGACTGACCTCAACGGTCACCCCAATGTGATTATCACCGAGTGTTACTACATTTCAAACTCTATGTAATTCTGTGTGTGTGTGTGTGTGATTGAATCATGTCCCTTGAAGCTAGGTTACCCTTGTGCCAATCGCACCAAGATAGTGGGATACAACTACTTTTCCCCGAGATGAATGTGTGAGATAAAATTCATAATAACCCCTCCTATGTAGTGAATAATGCATCCCAAATGTAGTCCTTGAATGTTGCTCTTTGCCTAAGTAGTAGATAGAAGTAATAGCCCAAATTACCTAGCCCCCTAATAATAGTGAGTAAGTCATGTATATATATGATTCCCTTATTTGAATTTCGTCATTAATAACCAAAAAGGCCGACCCAAAGTGATAAGAAAGGTTTTAGAAAAGATAACAAGTAATGTGGCATTTCAAATTTGAGAAAAGGAGGGAAAGAGACAAAAGTGCCCAAAGGGGATAGTAGTGTTTAGGTGCTCCTATCTCTAATGGGTGGTACTATCCAGGATCCTCAGAGGATATAACATAAAATATGGATTTGGGTCATACATTGTCCAATGTCCAAAAATAAAGTGTTTCATAAAAGAAAAGTAGATAATAGTAATATGAAAAATATAAATCAATGTAAAAGTAAAACAAGTGTTGTTAATGCCTAGTTTTCTTGCTTAGGAATCATGCATATAATGACATACTTAGAGGTGTGATGTAAGTAGTAAGTGCATGATTTTGTGTCTACAATAAGCTCCTATTACAAATATTAATAAAGCACTCAAGGCTCTCCTAAATCTTCCAAAATTAATTGCACATCATTTAGAATAGTCACTACTACAAGGATGAAGTAGTGAACCAAGTCAAATAATCTAGCTTCATCCATTTCTAAGATCAGAAAGGTTATAAAGCCATGTATTAGCAAGAGAAAATTCATTTCAAGCATTATCAAAGGTCCTTAAGGGACAAAAGGGTTTAGTCTAAGAGCCAAGCGCACTACATCACACTACTACTGCTTTGGGTACATTATGTACTCTATAGTTAGCCCGTTATCTTTATGTCAAGGGAAGCGAGGGCACACATGAGGGTTATTCGAGATCACATTCACATTTGCACATACACCCAAGAGAACTAGACAAGGCTTGATCCCACACAAGGGTATGCGGTGCAACACTTGGATTGATTCATTAGGGGTCGATGTTAAGGGTAGTTCGACCTCACCCATACATTGATTTCTCCTAAATTGTTATCTAATACTTTAGTGAAGGGTGTTATAGATATCTAGGGTTTTCATTTGTTGCAGTTATTACATTTTGTGCGAGCTACAACGACATACAATGAAGAATGTTTCTAGACAAGTGAAGGGCACAAAAAGTTACAAAACCTCATTGTAAGCAAGACAAGACCATATAGCTAAGGGTAGAACCATACAGTCTTAGATAAAGATGGTTTTCAACTACAATATTGTTAATGAATCATCTTCAGTTTATATCTACTTATCCCCCTAGACTACACACCCTAATATCTTTTGTTCCACTGCACAACTAAGTCTTAATCTCCTCTCGTGTTTTGAATCTGTCATTACATTATTCATCATTATTGCAAGTATTAGAGTGTTATTCTAACTTTGCATGGTTAATTGTAAATTAATTAATTAAGAGTATTTGATTGAATATTTCATCCTTCATAAGTTCATCCGTTGTATTCACTATGTTTTTGTATTTATTATTCTAGATTATCTTAATATAATATATGCAATATCTTAATTAAATTGACCCCACTTTTGATATTACATTTTGGTGAAATAGCTTTATCTATCAATCATGCCACCCTACTTCTTCGTTCTTCACCCCAAGGGTTTTATATTTTCAAATCTAATTTTCATCGTGGCATTGGTTTTAGGGGTTCCCTTAAAACCCTTTTTTGTGCTTTATAATCATCAAGACAAGTATTATGCCTTCGAGCTTAAGGCCCACTCGCAAACCGAACTATTGAAACTTATTGTTGTTGACCCTCTTAATATGTCACAAAATTACGCCCTTTATAATGTACCAAATTCATGCCATAAATCTCAAGGAGGTTTCCTCAACCTCGCCCATACCTACATGAAAATACTCTTCTTAACATATTATTCCCTTAACATAATCTTCATAATGACAATGGACCTTTTACCAGAGCCTCCTACTTTGAAACTAAGTATAATGGTATTTGTTTGGCTTTCAAATGAATTGTAAATCCCTCTATAATCCAAAAGAACAATGATCTTGAATATGAGTTGAGTATCTCTCGAATTCCTCGTATTGGAGAGGAGCTATCATAACTTTCCCTCGCTCTTAAAGCTATGATCACAATCTACTTAGTTTGAATTTCCCTTTCTCTCGAATTCATTCGCACCTTATGACTCATACACTAAATTCAATTGATGGTTGATGGCCAAGAATGTGATTGAATTCGTAATTCACATGAGTATTGATAGTGTTTTAATCCCTGGGGAATAAATGTCATTCGCTTATAAATAGTTAACGCTTACATCCCAAAGACACAATTGATGAAATATACCTAAACATTAAATGTAATACCTATGGGAACCAAGTGCCTACCCCGACTTGGTGTAAACTCATGATTGATGTATCTTAACTGGAAGCTCCTTTAAAATTTCAACATCTCTTTCAAGTCAACATTTATGAACTCTTGATTTCGCCTCACAAAGCAAACCTCTTATATATTGCTTTAATGTTTCATCGGGCCAACAAACATTTATTTTCATGATTATTGTCTCTTGGCATATAAAATATTGTTATGGACTTTGATTATATTACACTGATAGGCATTTTCCACTTGCCACTAACATACTATATCAAGGACATATTAGACAACCTATTTTAATCCTCCTAGTGGAGACCATACACCTCAAGCCACCTACTTGTGTGAGTATATGTGCTTTATTTGGAAATCCCGTCCTATTGCCTTTTAAGTGCACACATTATTTACCTATACAAAACAAATTTTTCCTTAATTGTAAGTATCACATAATTATAGTGTAGCTTATCACAACCACTTCACATTTCAACAATTCTACATTATACAAATCAAAATTCTCCTTAATTCTACACGCCTTATCCCTATCATTTTTATATGGCTCCGGATTAAGTGTGTAGTTTATAACTTATGGCTCTTCTTCATTTATGATCAACTCTTGATCCCGCACCCGCTAACACTAACGGATAGAAACGCTGGGATGGACAATTCTCTGCAAAACAGAGGCAACTAACTGCTCGTGCAGGGCAAGAGGAAGGATTTCATCAAGCAAATGTAACAAATTATTGAGTATAGCTTCATCAGTTCGACCTTCACGTAAATTAAGACAGTTCTCATAATCCTGCAAAATATACCAGGTACCATTACTTGTGTCAATAGTAGCAACGGTTATAGCATAAAGCAGACAGGCTAAGATTTTTATCAAAATAAAGGGAGAGCCTCTCCCCTTATCAATTTCTGACTCCCGAAATGAACATGTTAAGGCAGGTAAGGTGCAATGATTTTAGACCCACATTTCTTCCTGCTTCAAATCCCTTTGACAACCAAAAACCCACCATTAATTCCCCATTTGCAGCCTCCCCATTTAGAAGAATTGTTTGTTGCAGAGTATCAGAAGGTCCATTTCTCACAACCCAATCGGGAACACCCCCAATTTCAATCCAAACAACAACAGAAAACAGCAGGCAAAACAGGACCAAAACAGCATCAGTAGCAACTAACGCTACCACTTCAAGTACCGAAGTTAAAGACATAGAATCCCTATTCTCTGATAGCTCAAAGGGATCAGGTTCAAAGAAGGGCAGTAGAAACCAATCAGGGGCATCGAGTATTTCCAGTGGTGTTAGGCTAGAGCACATCAGCAAGACCTTTAAGGGTGTCACTGTATTGAAGGATGTGACGTGGGAGGTGAAAAAAGGCCAGAGGGTAGGCCTGGTGGGTGTTAATGGGGCAGGGAAGACAACCCAGCTAAAAATAATTGTGGGTGAAGTGGGACCCGACACTGGAGAAATCATCAAGGCCAAGCACAATATGAAAATAGCCTTCTTAACCCAAGAATTTGAGGTGGAACCTACCAGGACTGTGAAGGAAGAGTTCATGAATGCATTCAAGGAGCAGCTGGAGGTTTCCCAGAAGATGGAAAGAGTGCAGAATGCACTGGAGTCTGCTGTGAATGATATGGAATTGATGGGTAGGCTTTTGGATGAATTGGATTTACTGCAGAAGCAAGCGGATGCAGTTGAGCTTTACGATGTTGATGTCAAAATCAATAAAATGATGCCTGAACTTGGGTTTTTACAAGAAGATGCTGACAGGCTGGTGGCATCTTTTAGTGGGGGTGGCAGATGAGGATGTCTCTTGGCAAAATTCTTCTTCAGGTAATTAGTCTTATCAAGTTTTCATTTGGGTAATTCTTTATGTTTGTTGGAACCCTATTCGACTCCTGATTTGCTATGGTAACTTGTATTTCTGTGTCCTATTTATCTATTTTGATTCACTATTGTAGTGCTTTGGTGTCCCGTTTACCTACTTTGGTCACTTATGCACATGATATGATTTCTTTATTTCTGTTTATTGGTCCATCATGACCAATTAGAGTGTAATGCCATTCTTACTGATTTTGCTCTTACATTGTATTGTCTTTTCAATAAAATTCAAAGCATTTGCAGAAAACAATGGTTTCTCATTCTTGAGAGCAATGTTTGCTTCATTTTTAAGTCCTTAGTATTTTATAGTTAGTTCCTTTTACTTCACCATGTTTATTTTGCAAATGAAACAGTAGTATATGTGCTGTGAATTCAAGAATTGAATTTCATTTTATCAGCCCTTCTTGTTTTAGAACTTCTTTTCGGTTTCTTCATGCTATTTTTGCTGGTTGTATTTTTGAGCCCCATAGAGCTATTTCGTTCATCCACAGACATTGATATAATTTCTTTCTTTCCCTTTGCAATTATAATCTTTTGTAAAAGTCAGTGGCACATTTTTCACGAGTCCTGTTCAATCAATTGTGGTCACGTTCTAATTTAAGATATCGTGGATTGATTTCTTTGTCAGTGATAATGGTAGTGTTTGAATCTCTTCATGTCCTGAGACTATTTATAAAGATAAGTAGATAACCAGTATTTTAAATTTATCCCTCGTAGATTCCAACCTTCCACTTTAGCTTAAACCTTGCAAACATCCATCGAATCGAAGTCGGTCCAGTTGATAGCAACCGGCCAAGTACTGATCACACCTTCAATGCATGGATTTATCATTCCATCTTCAATGCAGATGGTAATGTGCCAGGGCTCTGCAGGCCATGCTTCGATTTCCTATGGAGTTGCCTTACTCTGGAATCCTTTCTACTTTTACACTATTATCGCCTTTTAACTTTTAAGAGAATTGATATTACATGGGAAGGACAATTCAATATTATTGTAAGAATGTTGAAGGATGAAGGTACATTGGAAGGTATAATTTCTATTGTAGAAGCAGGAATGCAACAACTCTTGTTTTCTTTGAACTTTCTTGTTTCTTACTCACATACATGTGCAGGAACCTGACTTATTACTTCTGGACGAACCCACAAATCACCTCGACCTCGACACTATAGAGTGGCTGGAAGGTTATCTCAAGAATCAAGATGTGCCTATGGTGATTGTTTCTCACGACAGGGCTTTTCTTGACCAACTTTGCACAAAAATAGTTGAGACAGATATGGGTGTATCTAAAACTTATGAAGGAAATTACTCTGAGTATGTGGTTGCTAAAGCTACTTGGATAGAGGCGCAGCGTATGGCATGGGAGAAGCAACAGAAGGAGATTGACCACACAAAGGATATGATCAATAGATTGAGTGCTGGGGCCCATTCAGGTCGCGCTTCTTCTGCAGAGAAGGTATTCTTCATCAGGAAAATCTGTTATTAGAATGCTTGTAGGATGTATAGTATGCAATCATGAAAAGTTAGCAAAACTTGATTCTTATTATTAATCTGGCGAAGTTTCAGTCCTACTAGTCATCAGATGAAATCTGCTCAGTAGCTGTGTCAATCTACTAGCTAGTTATAGGTATTTTACCAAATAAGGTGTACAAACTGCAAAGGGATTTTGGTCTTGAATGTTCAGAACGTTGCATAAGGTTTCCTTCACTAGAATCTTGTCTGCTGTCTCAGCCTCTCAATTTGGTGGCATTTTTAAACATCTTTATACATGTATGATCATATTGTTGTTTTCCATGTCTCATAGAAGGATTTGTCATTTATACTACAATCTGCTGCATGTGAAGAATTTTATCAGGGTTCAGGAATCTTATTTGATAAAAATCCACTTTTTTATTTCAATAATGCATCATTTGTCAATAAGGCATTATAGATTTTCCTTCAAATGGAAAAGCTTGTCAAATTTAGTTCTAGTGCACACTGTATTTTATTTGATGCCAATAATGTATTTTATATCAAGACATGACATGGACCTCTCCAATCATTGGATTAGGCAGTCTCGTAAGTATTTGGGTGCAATTGCTGTAAGTTCGTTTTGTTCTGAAACATAATCACATGGACATTAAAATGTGCACTGTTTTACCCTTGATATGCTTGTTTTTTTCATGCTTCATCGGTTTCCTTTTAGAATTCTCAGCAATGTTTCCTGTGTCTTTCTTCTTGATCTACTTGTTCATATTTTACTCCTGCTCTGAAAATACCACAATCGCTTTCAAAATGGTCTCGTTCTTCACAAGATTAACCACAAAATTATCAAAGTTACCTCATGTAGGATGATTCTTCCTAGCACCAGATGAGAACCTCCACCTCTGCATATTCCCTCATGCTGATGCTGTTTTCCTTTACTCTTATATCTGCCTGCAAAATAACCTCATGAGGATTCTCCTCTTTAAACTCTTACCCCCTACTCTCTCTGCATGAAATGTCCCCTTAGGGCATAAATTAAAGAAATCTGGGTTTTCCTACAAACCCTTATGCAAAAATGACAGCAATCTGATTTTTATAATTATTACAGCAACTCTTCAAAATTAAAGCACCAAAGACTTGGAAATCACTGAAAACCCTCAAATATATTTTATAAAAATGCTGGAATCAAATACAATCCAAATTCAAGCCAAATACATTTTTATGAATTTATTTGTTGGCTGCAAATTAGAGAAATGACAGCTGACCGTACAAAGAGAAATGTTGTTGGAAAAGAAGATCCAGTTGATCGATGGATTGCATGAAGTAGAAAACAGCCTTTAGCAAACCCTTGGAGACAAACACTGATGGATGGCAAGTTGCAGCACCTCTCCAAGGTGACGTCAGCCCTCAAACAGCCTTGAAATCCTCTGAAATTACACTTTAGCCGCCCTGGAAGATGCCCTAGCTGAAATGGCTCGGTCAAATTGATGTGAAGCTCAATTGTAACCCTTAAACTTTGATATGCAGAGAAAGAAGGCCAAAATCTGATTTGCAGGCTAAAAAAGCGCACTGAAAACTTCAATTTGCATTAAAAGATGCTGAATGCCAATTTGCAGATTTGAAAATCAGGCTGGAAACTGCGATTTTTAGGAAAAAAACAGGCTGACAAAAGGACCGAAAAATCTGATTTTTAGATTGAAAATGGGTTGAAATCAGATTTTGAGGCTGAAAATGCATGCGAAACTCCAAATTTTGATGCCCTAACTCCGAACACTCTGATTTGGGGCTTCGTTTGAGCTTTTAAATGGATGCCCTAGCTGCCAAGAACGTTTTTGAATGATCTCTACAATCCTTAGGACCAAACCCCATGTAGAATTTGAGTCAAACACACGGTCTGACAAGGATACATTAATCTGTTGATTTCATTAATCACCTCAATTCATTGGTACACAGATCCCTATGCATGGGGGACATGCCAATCATGCAAGAACTGGGAATCTGGATAAGAAATATTTAATGATTGGGTTCACAATGTTAAGCTCTGATTTCCTTGTAACTTATCTTTTTTTTTTAAAAACACCACCAAAATTTTATATTAGATAGAAATGAAATGTACATATATGACTATGCCAAGCCTGAAAACTATTTGCCCAGGCTTGAGCATGATACAAAAGAAAAACTAAAAACATAATCATGATGAGGAGTCCAGACTTAGAATATGTCTGATATCCCGTTGGAGCTTATTGGACCACCATGCAGGAGGCATGCCATACCAAAGGAGATCTCTATTATCTAAAGCCCAATTTGCTAATCCATCGGCAACTTTATTCCTTGCATGGGGAATGTGGTACATCTGAACTTCTTGAAACTGCTGCTTCAATTGTTGTATCCTCCATACTTCTTTTGCTATTCGCCAATTAGAGGAAGAAGCATTTCGATCATCAGATAACAACTTTAAAATGATTTGAGAGTCCGATTCAATTTGAAGCTTTTGCCATCCAATCTTTAAAGCCTCTGCATGCCTCTATAGATTGCTTTCACCTCCGCAAAATTGTTAGTAGTAGTACCCAAATTCTCAGCAAAGAAGAACTGCACCTCACCCTGGCTGTCTCTAGCAATGCCTCCCATAACAACTTTTCTGGATTCCCTCTAGAAGCACCATCTCGTGTTCAGCTTTCCATATCCCAAAGGAGGTCTTTTCCATTGACTTATGCTTATGGCCCAATGTTTAATTTGCCTCCAGGAGAGCGTAGCATCCCTAGGGTCCAGAGATACCTGTTCGAGGAGATGTAACCACTCCGGGGACAGACTCTGGGGTAAAGATATTTTATGTTTCAGAGTTTCCGCTATGTTAATTTTAATTTTCTCCCAGATAAAAGAGCTCTCTTTACTAACTTGCTGAAAAATTCTTCGATTCCTTTCTTTCCAAATATTCCATAGAGTGAGGGAGATGCCAGTCCACAAAATCGGAAGGAAATGTTGGCCTATTGGAAGACTTCTCTGCCATGCTTTGAAAGTCTCCTCTATGGATGCAAAGTTATTCCAGTGTAATTGAAGCAAGGAAGAGAACTGATGCCAGATAGGAATAACCCAAGGACAAAGGAAGAAAAGATGCGATGAAGATTCTTCGTCCTGTAAACACAAAATGCATCTGAAAGGGCCATACATACCTCTCTTCAAAAGACGATCTCTGTGAGAACTCTTCTATGAATAACAAGCCAAACAAAGAAACTGACTTTGGGCCACATACTTGGCTGCCATAAATGTTTGAAAAGAAACCGAAGAGGATGAGGATTATCAACCAACAATGAAGAATAGCCAATAGATACTGAATATGTACTAGAAACATCCTGTCCCCATCCCAGTTTATCTAGTAGTGGTGAAGAAGACAAAGGTCTAGCCTGTAGGACTTTATGAAGCAGAGTGAGATCCTCATGACGTGCTGATGGGCCATTTTGAAACAAGAATCCATTCTTTTCCATTCTCCCAAGGAAGGGCAATACGTTGCCCGTAATGGGCAACCTTAATCCAACCAATGCCTTGCATGTGTTCCATAATGGGTCTGAGGTGGGGGAATTGGAGAATGAGAGGTGGCTGACCGTCCCAAGAATCCGTCCAAAAATTAGCCATTTGACCATTGTTAACAATCCAAAAGAGCTCTTTTTTTATCATATCTTCTCCCATTCTGATAAATGTCAAGATGGGAGAACCTTTAGAAGGGAGGGTAGATCTGATAATGTTCTGGGGATTATTTTCAGCGTACTTAGCTCTGAAAGTAGCAGCCCACAAATCATTAGGGTGAGCAAGTAGTCTCAGTATAATTTAGCAGCTAAAGCTTTATTCTGTTTAGGAGAAGATCGAAATCCTAATCCTCCTTCAATCTTTGGCCGACATAATGTCTCCCATTTAACCAAGGACCATTTCTTCTTATTTTGAACTCCGCTCCATAAGAATTTCTGACATATGGAGTCCACTTGTTTCAATATAGTGCTAGGAATACTCAGAACAGAGGCAACATATATCGGCATAGCTTGAAGGACAAATTTAACCAACGTCATCCTCCCCCCGATGAAAGCCATTTGTTCGTCCACTTCTGTAGTTTGGAATCAATCTTATTGATTAACCAATGCCAATCTTTCAACTTGTTCGAGGCCAAAGGAACACCTAGATACTGAAGAGGAAGCATGCCCTTCCTGAACTGGAAGAGTTCCAAAATTTGCTCTTCTTGTCTAGTAGAAGTATGAAAAAGAAAATATTGGATTTGCCTTGATTAATCAACTGACCGGTAGCATCTGAAAAGGTATCCAACATTTTCTGAATCTGTCTCGCTTCCTGGAGTGTAGCTCTTCCAAGCATCGTGGAGTCATCAACAAATTGGAGACAAGAAATCGGTTGGCTATTATTGGCCAATTGAATTCCATGAGTTCTCTTTTCCTGGCAGGTTTTTTTGATAAGTCGCCCCATGCATTCTGCCAGGATAATGAATAGAAAAGGGGATAAAGGATCTCCTTGCCTAAGACCTCTGGAAGCTCCAAAAATTGTGTAGGAGAACCATTAACAAGAACAACAAAGGAAACAGAGGTAAAACATGCTTCTATCCATTTAATCCATTCCGGAGAGAAACCAAATTGAGCCAGAACCTTACAAAGGACCCCAGTCCACTCTGTCATAGGCTTTGGATAGATCCAGTCTAATAAACATTGTGGGCTTTTTTTGAATTGCCATGGAATGCAAAATTTCTGAGCTAACACAATCTCATCGTGGATATGGCGCCCAGGACAAACCCACCTTGCTCGGGGAAATAAGTTTGTGGAGAAGGGGTTTTAGTCTTTTTGCTATGACTTTTGTGATGATTTTGTACAAAACATTGCATAGGGCTATAGGGTGGAAACCAGAGATATCCTGCACCTCGTGAGTTTTAGGAATAAGTGTAATGTAAGTCTTATTAATTTCCTTAAGAATCGTTTTGGCCAATCTAGCTTCTTCAACCACTTGTAAAAGGTCTCCTTTAATGATGTCCCAAAAAGCTTGGTAAAACTCAATCGGAAAGCCATCTGGACCTGGAGTTTTACCTTTCTTCATGTTGAACACTATTCCTTGGAGTTCTTGCTCTGTAACAGGTTGAATCAACTTCTCATTGTCCTAGTGAGAAATGCTAGTAGGTAAAATGTTCAAGAGTTGTTGTGAATCCATATCCAGCGATTGAGATGTGAAAAGTTGTTGAAAGTATTGCTGAGCTACCTACGCATCTCATGGATCGATTGAGCCTTGGAACCATCAGCCTTAGACAAGGAATGAATATAATTATGGGCTCGTCTGGCTAGCAGGGATTTATGGAAAAAGGCAAAATTCTTATCACCCTCCTTTAACCATTGGATCCTGGATTTTTGCTTCCACATAATTTCTTCTCTAATTTCCCATTCCTGTAATTCTGCCTTGAGGAGACATTCTTTTTGAAAAGATCCAAGGATAACCCGATTGTCGGTGAAGAACATTAATATCTTCCAATTGAGCAATGATTTTTTTTTGTTATTTTTTTGTTCCAATTGAGCAATGATCTTGTTTTATAACTCATCTTTAAGACATAAAGAACAGATGACATTTAAGTACATCAAATAAAAAGTCCTTTGGTGTGGATCTATGATCTTCATATTCTATCCTTGAATTTTGAAGCTACTGACCTTGTGTTTGTGCAACTCTTTATTTGATCGCTCTAATGCCATGTTGAATTAAGAGACATGATGCATGATAGATGGATTATGAAGACCTCATTTTTATTTTATTTTGAAAGATATGTCATATTAATACAAACAATATTTTGAGAGAACTATACGAAGGATGGATATATACAATGACAATCATAACCTCATCCTAATGGCAACAAGAGCAGAAATCAAATCAGAATATAGCTTAGGGTCTAAGGAACAAACATCCTTGATCAACAACGCTCCTTTGGCAAGAAGTGAAGGTAAGCCTCATCTCTCCACATAGAGCAAAAGGTAGACAGAGAGCTGTCCTCTTGAGCAAAGACATTCTAGCACCTAATTTTCCAAAATACATTTAGGACTGGGACCCTCATTCGGTGCCATAACACAACAAAAACAAAACAAACTTGAGAACAACAATCTCCAAAAATGGTAGGGTGCCAATGAAGCCTACTTTGAAGTAACGTTGAACATTGAGCCTCGGGAATCTCCAACATTTCCCAACAAACCGACACTCCTAAAGGATATGTTTCACAGTTTCTGACAGTCTCCGAATGGTGACAAATGGGACAAAGGCTAAGAGGGAATCTCTTAATAACTAACCATGCAAACACTCTCATCTTATAGGAAATCCGAAATGACCAAACACTATGAATACATCAAGTCCAACGAGCATTAAGAATTGGGGATAAAGGGTGTCTCTAGTGCAACATCATATACATATGACTTGAGTCATACTAAAGAAGTGAACGACCAAAGCACCACCTCCAATCCCTCCAAATTAGACTAGTCATCCCGATATTCATTTTAAAATGCACCGGTTCAAGAATCGCACAAGTCACCCCAAACAAAGGCACTTTTCTTGCCCAACCTACGAGCTTGAAAGCGAGGCAACTCCGTCATGAGGCTTGATCCCTCCAACACCAGATAGGGAGAGAAGTAATATCCCAACCAACTTTGATACCTTCCCAGTGCCAACGAACCAAGCAAGCAACAAATTTCCAAGCAGACCAAATGCTCTTAAAGATGAGGGAGCCTGACACTTTGAAGAGATGAGGTGTTGAAAAAATATCACATAAATCAAAAGTGTCTCAAACTTTGCAAACATTCTGCGTAAAAGTCATCCGATGCCGAAACAAAATCTGCCAAGATGCATAGGCCCTCGAGAGATCGCACCACCCACTTAGCTAAAAGAATACTACCCTGAGTGGCAACATCTATAAGACCCAAGTGCCCCTTATCTTTGGGAATGGTGCAAACACTCCAAGGAACAAAAAACGAGACCCCTCTCCTCCAAATTTAGACCACAAATAAGTCCTCACAATCTACTCAAGGTGTCATAACTAGGTCCTATTGGGAAACCGATAATACACATAGTAGATATGAGAAACTGAAGAATGCAACTCACTGTTATGAACTTGCCAACAAACGACAAATCCTTAAGGTGCCAAATGTGTAGCTTACTCCGAAGCCTTTGAAGGCGCCAATACCACATGAAGACAGTAAAGGTGGGCGCTAAAAGGTATAACCAAGTAACACACAATGACCCAGGGCAAATAAAAGACCATGCGATAGGGATCCAATTTGGAGGAGTATTCAAACCAACACGCTAGAAGTCCTGTTTTGTGATCATTGACAATAGCTCAAGAAGCAGTACAAAACGTGTTTAGACATGAGAGGGCTCCATCAATTGTATCCCTCTCCGCCCTAACCGAGAGAAGGGAGTCATCTATAAATTTGATCATTAATCATCTCTAAACCTAAGTTCTTTGCATTCGCGAACTTCAAGAAAAAAATCAAAATTCGCCGAATTTTAACAGTGCGTTGAAAATCGCGATTTAATTCGTGTTTTCTTTCCTTTTTTGGCATTTTTTTCCATTTTTGGATTTTCGGTGAAAAAAACACAAGAACAGAATTTTTTTGCCATTTTTGGAAAGGGTCCGGGAAGATGTAGCAGCAAAAACTTGCATGTGCCATAACTTTCATTCTGTGGCTCCGTTTCAGGTGTCGTTTTCTCTAAAAGTGCATATTTTCTCGAGCTTTACGCATTGATGGCAATATTTTTCTTATTTTCATAAAATCCATTTTTGCACCTTTTTGGACCAAGCAACTTCTTGCAATCTTCTGAAAGAATCATGAGCTTTGATCGCTTTGTAGACAAATTAGTAATTAAAAATCTTGGATAGCTTTCCAAAACTCGAAGTATTCTCCGTGCTCGGACTAATCGTCCCACCCGCCGACTTGGTCACAACTTGCGAGCACATATTTTTGAAGTTTTTGCTTTCAATCACATTATTGTAATAGCTACTTATGAAATCAATGAAATGTGATATTATCTTTCTTTTGAAATGTGAATTTATCTTTTGTTTTTATATATTTAATAAAAATGTATATTTCTCATAGTCGAATTTAATCACGAATTTAATCGCTGATTTTTTTACCAGCCAAGAATTTTTCACGAATTTAATCATCGGCGAATTCGAACACGAATTTGAATGCGGCAACTTAGCTCTAAACCATCGGGAAGCTTGATATGTGAATCTACCCAATGACACAGGCAACCGCAAGCAAATTACCCTCTTTGCATCAATTGTCAAGACATACAAATAGGGTGCAAAGGACACCCGAGGGATGGAGCGCAGTGTAAGAGGATCCATTGAGACAATGCATTGTTAACAAAAACAAAGGATGAAACATTGGTGAAAAGAGTGGAGACCATAACAACGCAGAGAGGGCCAAATCCCAAGCAGGTCAATATCTCCGAGATGAACCAGTCATTTCGATCATAAGCTTTGTCAAAGTCAATTTTTAGAATCAAGGATGATAATCTCTCTAGCTCAATCCATAACTTCAAAAGTAGAAACCACGAGTGTCAATAACAAACCTTGTACAAATGTAGTCTACTCCTCATGCCTTTGGATATTTAGGAACCAAACGAATCCTCAAAGCCAAAGCCTTCGCAATGATTTTATGCCCAACGGTAAGAATTGTAATAGACCGCCATGACCCCAATCGGTGTTTTTAAAACCAATTAACGGAGGCTGGAACCGGCCGGTTCATTATTTTTTTGCACAAACCGGTATAAAAACTGGACGGGTGGACCGGTTTGGTACCAAACTTGTCCAAGCCCAGCAGTTCTCATTTAATCGCCGAGCCGAAAAAATCGCATAATATGGTGCTAAAGTTGAAAAATACAAATTTTTAATTAAAACTTCAGCTTTTTAGCTGATCTAAACCCTAATTTTTGCTATTTTGCTATAAACACCTTTCTTACATGTTATATAGTATATACATGAGCAAACTTTGCATATTTTGTGTGTAATTGTTGGAATCATGGTTTCTAATCTTTCAAATATATTGTTTTCATTAAAAATGTAATTTTTGTGTGTTTTTAGTAAACCGGTTCATAAAGTTTGAACCGTTCGATTCTGGTTCGGTCCGGTCGAACCCTCAACCAGTTCTGAGTCCGGTCTTGATTTTTAAAACAATGCCCCTACTAGAGTCTTTGGGAGTGTTCTTAGGGATCAACTTGATCAACCCTTGATTGAGAGACTCGAATGATGCCCAAAAATGAACACTTTGGAAGCTAGAAAACATAAATCATCATCAATGGTATCCCATGTGGCCCTAAAGAACTCACTAGGAGGCCATCCATACCCGAGGACTTGCCATTATGCATGGAAAGTAGAGAAACGTGAAGCGTTTCCTTCGAGATGTCTCTATCCAATTTATCCCTATCCCCACAAGAAACGTTGTAGGAAACCACTTTGCAACAAGAATCCTTGCAACTTGTTGTCATGCAAATGTGTAACAAGGAAATTAACAATTTCCGAGCATGACAACTATACCCTGTGTTAATTTTTTCAAGTCTTACCATTCCAAGGCACCCGGATCTGCCCAGTTAGTCCAAGTGACCTCCCGATTAATGTTATCTCATCCCCTAGGTGATTTAGGAAAGTCCATTCATTCCCCTAGGTGATTTTAGGAGTTCATTAAAAGTTGCAAGCTTCAGGCAATTGTGGGAAGGGCTATCACTGGCTTTCCTAGGAATGGAGCAACCCCATGGAGCGGAATAGAAAATCCAAACTAGACACGAAGGTGATTCAAAGGCCTTGGGACATCATGGAAGTGATTCAGAATATTCTAGAAGGACTTAGAAAAGTTGGGGCAGTTTCACCAAAATTAGGGTTCACAGGCCTAGGCAGTGCACATGCCAAAATAACTGCTTGAGCTTCCGAAGGTGATTCTGGGAGCTCCGGATGGATTTAGGAGCAAAACAAAACATCGTCGGAAAGGGAATTCCAAGCCCTACAAGATGGTGAAATTAGTTTTTCACAACACTTTGGCGCATTGGGTCTGCAAGCAGTTTTCTCATGCATAAGTGGAGTACCAAATCAAAAATATGCTTTTCAGGGATCAAATGGAGGAATCAAGACCTGAGACCCCCACCATTGGATTCAAAAGGTCATTTCTAGTCAGGATCATATAAAATTTCATTAAAAAGTCCATCGAGAGCTCAAGTTATCGTCATTTCAAGTTGTCCTCTTGGAGCGAGTTCGGGAGTTAGTCAAATTTTGGGAGGACACGTGTCAACTCTAGGAGCCTGGCGGGATTTTGTGTCCCTCACGTCCCTCAAGGTCAGGGACATCAACCATGGAAAAATGCGCCTAGCCCCCATATGACCTCTGGATCCTTATATGACCTCCAAGATTGCAGTTCGGCCCCCAAGTGCTTGTGGGAGCTCAAAGCCTCAACCGTCGGATTGCTGCCACGTGTCGTCACCTTGCTCGCCATGGAATTTGATGTCCCTCACGTCACTTTGAGGTGAGGGACGTTAGGACATGAAAATGTGCCCAACTCAAACTCAAAAATTTGAAATTTTTTCTAATTGTTTGCCGCTTCTTGCTTGCTTCTCACTGCCGAAGAAAAGTTGCAGAAAACACCTCAATCCACTATTGTTGCTCGAACCAGCTCCACCACGGCAACCAAACTTTCCACTCCATGAATATGCACATGTTTCAAAGAAGAGATTGATCGAAAGAGCCAGAGGAACGAAGAACAAAAGAGAAGAGCGAAGGAATTCTTTAGAAACCTCCATTGCCGTGAGACGAAGATTTGAACATATCTTGCAAGCCAGTGCATGAAACGAAGAACCGTCTATTGTTGAGTTCTTCACTCTCGAAGGCCATTAAAAAATCACCTTCAAACCTCCCATTCGCAGCAAGGAATGCTCACAACGAAGAAATTTCACTTCGGCTCCACGAAGAACAAAGCTCAATTTCTGTCAAACCGGCAACCGGATCGAAGAGAAATTTCACTAGTGAGACAAGAAGCAAAAACCTATCGCAATTGAGTTGATTTCGTTGCGAACGGAGACGAAAACCAGACCTGCAAATTTCAAGCTCCATTAATGGCCGCCATGACACAGTGGTGGAAAAAATCAGCGAGCTACCTCTCCACTTCTCGGTGTTCCAATGGGCGAAATTGTGCAAAAGTTGAGGGAATGATCGTTGAAAAATATAGTTTCGGGTGAACTAGTTTTTGCACCATGAAGTCCTTATTTTTAGGGATATGGAGGACTGAGTTTTCATCAGAGTTCTACCCTATCACATGAAGAACATCTGCAAAAAAGGAAGCGAGCTACTCTTCACTTCTTAGGGTTCCAGTGGGCGAAATCACAAGAAAATTGGAGGGAATGATTGTTGAAAAATCTAGTTTCACGTAAACTAGTTTTCGTGCCATGAAGTCCCTATTTTTAGGGATATGGAGGGCTGTGTTTTTTGTTAGTATTCTGCCCCGTCGACGAAAATCTAATTTTCCCACTTGTTCAGATGAAGGAATTACTCAAAATGCGGAGCGTGGAATCCTGGAATAAGACCTAGATTTTCAAAACCTGTTTTGTCGCAATTTGACATCCGCGAGTGCACTTACTAAAAATAGCATGCCTTCCTACGAGAGGGGTTTGTTGCTTGGGTAAGCCACCATTTGAAGAGGCTACGAAGAAGGCAGTGAACATAGAGGGAGTATCGATGGGACATAGAGGGATGATCATTCAGGTCAACACCATCATTCTGGATCATCCATGGGCATTGCTCATAGGGAATTTGAGACTCATCTCAGGGAATTCAACAGTGTCTCCCGACACTCACTTCGTGGCTCGAGTTGCAGGAGTATCTTGTGCAGGGTGGAAGTTACGGTCATCGGTAGAACCATTCAACAGTGTTTTTAAACACTCATTCCAAAGCATCTGTGAGCCAATTGGAAGGAGTTTCACACGAGTTTGAAGATTCAGAGTTTCATCGCATTGAGATTTCCATCAACGAGGATCAATGGACTTCATCGGGAATGACATCTCCTCTTCTTCTTCTCTCGCTCTTTCTCTCTCTTCTCAATGTTCTAATTTTGCATTGGGGTTGCACTTTTCATATGTATTAATGTTCCTAATGTAATAAGTCACCTTTATGTTATAAAAAAGGACTTAAAAGTTTCCTAGGAAGTTGAAAAGTTTTAAGTTGTGCGAGGACATATGAAAAGGCATTGGGGTTAGAGCCATTCCCATTTCAAAGGGTTGGCAATTGATCTTGTAAACTCAAGAGTGCATTGTACTTAGAGAAAGCAAAGGAGATAGCCATTTTCTTCTACTTTCCTCCACTCTCAAATTTCTTCCATTCCCACACTATGTACAACTTCTATTTAAGCATCAATACAAGAAGGAGTTTCTAGCCTTTTTGATGAGGAGATTTTAGAAACTTTGAGTTCGCAATCTTATCTCGTCTTGTTGCCATTTGCAAGGTTGTTTCTTCTCATAAATGCATGTGTTGAAGTTTCTAACTAGTGTGTGCATTGAAGTTTCTAACTAGTGTGTGCAGGAATTTGATTTCCTACCTGCAACATTAGTTCCACTATCTCATTTATCACTCCCCTTTCCCGCTTTACAGACAAAGTTCTCCCTGGTAAGAAATTACTAGCTTTGCCACAGGATCAGTGGAGTGCCCCTGTTGGATCCCTTTTCGAAAGGCCACCACAGAAATCCACATTTTCTCGCGCATGCATATACGGCAGCTGTACCGGTCAACTAGAGGGACAGATTCCCAGAGCGTTGGCAAGAAACCCACAAGTTTGTCCACCTGACAAATTTTCTTGCCAACACAACCACAACCCTGTCCGTCAAAGAATTGGGAGCAAATATATTTTGGAAATGATGGCTAAACACATTTCTGACTTCTTAAGGATCCTCATCTAGGGAGCCATCAGATTGGCACAGGCCAAACACCCTTTCCGCAGAAACCTTCCTCTTGAGCTAGTCAAAATAGAATTTGGAACCTGCGTCACTCTCTTGGATACACTGAAGATGGGCTCAAATCTGGGCACCCCTAGCAATATACTCCTCACTACAACAAACAGCCGACTCCAACTTTGCAACCTCCTCTTGCAGAGACACACTATGTAGATCTCATTTTTAAGGACTACAATTTTCAATTATGCTCTTTGAATCTGACAACTGACTTAACTGTTTACTTAAATGGCACCTATAATTAAAGAAATTATGTCTTATTTAATGACTTTATCAATTTCCAAACATATGTTCTACATTCAATTTTGGATTCATACATAATCACCATATGACCACTAATGAACAATTACTCCATCTCTTTTGGCATTTTTGTCATAGAAGTGTGTTTTCAGTCTTAAGTTACTTCTCTTCTGGAAGAGGAATAAGTTGTTCGAGCAGCAGCTGTAGGCATGTTAACAATTAGCAGATAAGGTTCGTACTCACAATCAAGCATTTGATATCTCCATTTCTGTTGTTGAAATTGCTAACCATCAGGCTTCAGTACTGTTTTTGGAAAATGGCTGTGTTTAAAATTAGATTGTAGACAGTTATAGAAGTTGTTTCCATAAAATTTTAACAGGAAGATTGTGTGAAATATAAGCTGGCCATATACGCGAGTGCTCATAACGAGTATTTTTACTAAGCTTGCTAATCTGTGGAGCAGGTGTGTATTTTCTGAGTAATAATTTAATATATTTGTCACTAATTATCTAGGTGTAGGTTGTCATCTGTGAGGCAAGTGTGAATTTTCTGATTATTATAGTTGACATGAATTTTCCCAGTTTAGGGTAAAAATCGGCATTTTGATTTATAGAATAGATCTGAGGCTAAATGTGCTTTAGGTTTGTGTTGTTGTCCTTGGACCTCATCATGAGATTGCTACTAATTTGACATTTCTCTTGCATTTTAGAAATTAGAGAAGCTTCAAGATGAACAGCATATTGAGAAGCCGTTCGATCGCAAGCTAATGAAGTTTAGGTTCCCAGAACGAGAGCGGAGTGGGAAAACTGTGGTCATGATAAAAACCTGGGAATGGAGTATGATGGTAATGTAAGTGATTATTCTTAATACATGAATCCATATTTTCAAATATCACTTTTTCATATTTCATTCTCTTTTATATTCCTTCTGATTCATCCAATGGAATATTTGAACTTAGGCCCTCTTCAAGAAAGCAAACCTTGTAATTGAAAGAGGTGAGAAACTTGCTATCATTGGTCCAAATGGATGTGGGAAGAGTACGTTGTTGAGGCTGATTATGGGCTATGAAAAGCCTACGCATGGTCAAGTTCAGCTTGGGGAGCATAATGTTTTCCAAATTATTTTGAGCAAAACCAGGTAATGCTGATACTTTTCCTATGCTGCCCATATTTATTGAGAGTGGCAGTTTCTTTTTTGTTACGCTGATCTTTCCAGAGGACTGAAATGTTAGTGCCTAATGCTTTCCAGTTTCCACTTTTGTCATTTCACAGGACTTATTTTATTGTAGTTTCACTCATCCTTTTTCCATGCTTGATGCCTACTGCTAGTTTTTAATAAACTATTGGAAATTTGCTTTTAATTGTTAACTCATTAGAGCACTTTTGTATCAAAGATTTCATTTTGTATATTATTATACACTGAAAGATCTTCTTGTCGCACATGATTGTATGTGATTATATTGACCTATTAGGGTTTGGATTTTCTTATTGAATGTTTTGGATTATAGAGTTATATGTGGCTGGTTTTAGTTAAATTCATTGCACATATGGAAGTGTTCTTACTGTTATCTTAGTTCTCTTGAATGTTCCCTATTTAATGCAGTGAAAGAGGCAAATTTGGGAGTGGAATTCTGAGGTTTTACAAAATTACTCCTAACCATAGATCCCAAATGTGCAAATTGCTAACAAAATGCTTCCACAGCCATGCCATGCTTCCCTCATGCATATCCCGCTATCTATATGCCATGATCCTGTCATGCATATCCCGCTATCTAAATTCCATGCTCCTGTCATGCATATCCCACCATCTAAATGCTGCCTTCAACCATTTTATTCTGAGTTCTTCAATAAGATTTTGTACCAAGATCTAAACAACATCCATAAGAGTGATGTGTTGGTGACTGGAAAAACGAAGAATTATGTGAGAACAAACGGTGATATCTGTTTAAGTAACAAATGACTTTAGTTTTCATTTTACATTTCAGGCTCACTTTTCATAACGGTTTCCATATATCTTCATGCATTTGTCTTCTATAATAGGATGTGCCATGAGAAACCAGAAGCCTACAAGATCCTGAACAGGATGGGAAAAATATGTAATATGAATAAAGTTGTAACATGATTGGAAAGTAGTGCTCTCAGACTTAGTTGTAATGTGATCAGAAAGTAGTGCTCCCAGACTTAGTTGTAATGTGATTGGAAAGTAGTTCTCCTGGTCTTAGTTGTAATGTTTTTGGAAAGTAGTTCTCCTAATCTTAGTTGTAATGTGATCGGAAAGTAGTGCTCCTAGACTTAACAGCATTCCTTGCATGAATATCATCAAAAGTAAAAGAATATATCACAGGCCCGTGGAGAAGGTCCATGACAGGAAAAGTAACTCAAACTTCTAAAAAGAAAAAGTAGCGCTCCTAGATATTGCTGCATTCCTTGCATGAAAACCATCAAAAGTAAGAGAATATATTAGAGGCCTGTAGAAAAATTAGAGGAAAATTAACTTATAAGCTTTTAATTACTGAAGAAATGTGCAAATACTTAAGAATTTCTTCCACAAGGATTATGTCTGTTGGGTGCAGGTTGGCTCATATTTTATGGCAGGCTAGCTCAGCCGTCATGACCTCAAACAGGTAGTGAATGCAGATGGTCTGGGCTGTTGGCCTCTCATCGGCTAGGCCTCTTCTTATGTTACATGATTAAGGGGTGGAATATTATTCATCTAGGCCCATGGTATTGCGATATGTATAGAGGTTATGAAGATGCCAAGATGTGGCCCACATAACTAATGGCTTATTATATTGGGGTGTAAGGGCCACTTTTATTGTATAATGTGTGGATTGAGGGTTTCCCTATCCCAGTATTGTTAGATTAGATATTACAAATAGGGAGTCGTGACAATCATTTGAGGCAGCAAGCAATAAGGATCATTTTGGCATTAGAAGATATTGGAGGCTGTCCCTCTTGAAGCGCCTTTCTCCTATTGGGAGATCTTGTAGAATTATTTCTTCCTAAGGAATATTGTATGATATGGCCCTGCCTCAAAGGGTATTTCTATTTCTATTTCTATTTCTGACGATATTGAATATTAGGGCAATTGGTCCACCAAACATCTCTTGTGCATTTGATTTATGTTACATTCTACATAATTAATATATTCTAGATATTTGTATCTCAACAAGTGGTACAAGTGACCCTTGTGTCCCAATACGATGAACCATTAGTTATGTGGGCCACATGTTGGGCCACATGTTGACATCTCCATAACCTCCATACATGTCACAATACCATGGGCCTAGGTGGATAATATTCCACCCCATTACATAACATTCTACCCTAATGTCTTCATGCTTATCAAGGCATTGTTCTCTAGGTCAATCATTCTTTTGCTTCTGTTTTGTGCCTTAGGACTGCTGCAAGCTACACCATTTCAACTTAGTCTTCTAAAGAGATGGTTTCTATTTGTTAACATGGTTCTAAGTCAATTCGCTAGTCTCCTTTTCATCATTTAAATTTTTAACTGTTAGTATGACAAGAGTTTTACGATATCAACAATAAACCATAATTGACTGGAAGGCATATTTAAACATCCTTAGCCATGCCCTTCAAATTTAGCTTCAATTGGATTAGTGCCTGATTTGATTCCTATCGTTTTATGAACTCCAAATGTTTAGCTGGATTGTAGTTCATTTTCTAATGGTTGGTTTTCCTGGCAGCTTCTGAGTTTATGGGCTATAGTTCTAAAGCTTTTAAGTTTTAATCGTGTATTTTACAAAGACTATCCTATGTTTTCTTCTGCTAGCAACAATGGTCACGTATGTGCACTATTTTTTTTTGCAAGTGTTACTTACATGACATTTACTATAGTCTATTGTTATTTACTGGATAGAGCTTTCGGATCCTTAAGAGATTGCTACAGTACACTAAATCTGTCTCTCTGTGGAATTATATGGAAAGCATGTCCAATATTTTTGAAAATGAGTTTCCATGTTTTTATGCAAAGCTAAATAGTCATATGTGTGTACTGTTTCTTTCTTTTAACTTGCATGATTCTCTCTCCTTTTTATTAGCAACTAGTTATAGCGATAAGGTCCATGGAATTTAATAATTTATAGAAAACATATTATTTGAGAAGCTTGAACAGCACATGAATAATATTAATTTCTGGTCAACGTAATAACTCACAAAGGTTATTCACCAAAGATGAGCACAGATGTTTTTTAATGTACCATGTAATCTCAATGGCTTGAAGCTAGATCGTCATGGTGAAAAATTTCTGCCCTCACCTTGCTGATGCATTTAGAGTCACAATGATGGCGACTTGTTAATTGTCTCGAGAGACATTGGTACTTATTTAGACACAATGAAAAGGTTACATAATGGAGGTCCAGTTTAATTTATCAGGCTCTTTATCCTTGATTCTATTAGCAAGTGCTTGCTACTTGTTCCTATCTTGTAGAATTTTAGAGAATTTATCCTATGCTTAGTATATGATTGAGTCAGATCCCAGGGTGAAGTCCAATAAGAATACATGTTACTATGCTTTTATGCATGTTTTAATTTACACTCATTTTCTTGTGGTGTATGAACAATGGAACACATAATTGATTGCCTGTAGTACTGTTGCAGGCAGAAGCATTAGATTTAGGAAAGACTGTACTCGAGACAGTTGAAATGGCTGCAGAAGATTGGAAAGTTGATGATATAAAAGGCTTATTGGGTCGCTGCAACTTCAAGTCAGACATGCTAGATAGAAAGGTTGCCTTCCTAAGTGGAGGTGAAAAGGTACATGGCTTTAGACAGCTGGTAACACTTTGCAACTCACATAATGACCAGTATGATGCATTAGTTTCTTTGAATAAAAGTAACCTTCTGGAGATTCCATTTTACATTTTTTTGATGTTTTCTTCAGTCCAAAACTTTAAAGTTTAAACACGGTTACAAGTACCTATCATTGTAATCTATAAATATACGCTTCTTAGCCTAATCAACAGAAGAAATCATATGCATTACCTGTAGAACAATGCATTTTCTCCAATACAATGGTTTTTTTCTATAGCTTCTTTTAGTAGAACTAAATCAAATGCCTAAATTCTTTCTAAACCTGTGTTGACTAGAAAATAGTCTGTCTGAACTGTACGATGTACTTAGATAAAAATGTAAATGCTTAGGGTATATATTTTAAATTAGATCACGTTTTTAAAGTATAGTTTAAAAAGATGAGTTTTTCTGCAGATTTGCATGGCAATTGAAGTTCCCGTATATTCATGCAAAACTTTACTGCGCATGCCTCCTTCCCTGGTTTTTTATTTTTGTGTGTGTGTTTTAGCATTTTGATCCCATGGTCAAGAGTGAACAATCATCAACCACTCAGCTAGGTTAGAGTGCATGACAAAACATTGGAAGCATTAACAAGGGATTCACATAATGAAATATCTGGCATTCTTCATTAATTTCTCATTAAAACTTAATTAATCATCTTATATAAAAATGCATAAACACACCACACCTCTGAACTCTTTTTAAATTAAAATTGCAACACTCTTCATACACATTGTTAAAATATTTCTGCACGTGGACAATACTGTAATATTTCTAGGTTCCCTGATTTCTCAACCTTTTATTCTCAAATTAAAAGCAATAATTTAAATATATGGGTTATACAATTTAAATATTGAACATATGTTAGATAAGTATTAATTAATTATTTAATTAATATGTTGCAATAGATAATTGTGACTATTTATATAAATTAATTTAAAGAGAATTAAGTGAATGCAACAAATGGATGAGAATTGATAAGAATTTTTTTGGCTTTCATTAATCAATTGAATTAAAAGCTCTTCCAAGCTTTTAATATATCTGATATGCACCAAATGTAATTAAAAGCTTATTTAATGCTTTTAATTTTAAAATTGTTAGAGAACTCAAGTGGAGGTATTTTGGATTTTTTTAGGGCTAATTACTTGGAGATAAAACTGTAAATAGAAGAAGAATACAATGGATTATTTTTAATTGTCTAACATGACTTTAAATTTATTCTTAGACAAAAGCAAGTGATTAGTGCATCTACTTTAAAAAATGTACTCAAGGGTTCTCATAAATTTTTGACCACAATTTCCAAATATAAGGATAAATGAAAAACAAAATCAATTGATTTATCCTAAAAAGCATGGTTCTTATCCTCCCACTTTATTTTGAGATCAAAGCCCTATTATTAGATTGATTACTTGCAGAACATTCTTCTTTCTTCTATTCTAAATTGTTATAAATAGAGAGTCTCTCTATAATTGGGATCTTTCCTTGAATTCGCTTCAATTCGTGTTTTTATTTCAATACAACTATAGCATAGGTTTCAAATTCATGTAGAAAAGTATCATGTACCTTTGCATTAATAGAGAGCAATTCAATATTTAATGTGATTTTGGAAAATGGTAAAAGTTGGGGGTTTTGAGAGGACCCACATCCTCGTATTGAAAGCCCTAAAAGACCAGAAAAAGCAATAAAGCAAAACAGAGAGAAAGCCACCTGCAGTAAGAGAGAAGTCCACCCAGGCACAAAAGCAGAAATAGATGTGAGAAAAGAGAAAACGGAAAGGTTACAACAACAGCCGTAGCTGTAACCAGTATACACATTGCCGCCGCTGTAACTAATTTACATAGAGGGATCCCGAACAAGGGATCATAGTTTCATCTTGGGGAGAGAATAAGCATTCATTTTTTCTTTTGACGACTGTCCAGTCGTCACTCCTATTCAGATTCGCATTTTCATCTGCAAGAGTTGGAAGCCAAATCTCAGAGGAAGCCAAAATACCATCATTGGGCTTCTCAGTCTTAGCGCTGATTTAAGATTTAGACGCAACTCCCAAAGGAAGCGTCAATGCCTGATCCACAACAGCCCCCCGGTAGCCGCCGAGGCGTGTCGGGGCGATGAATGACACTTCTTAACATCGAAAACCTTTTCTTCGCTAGCCTTTGCCGAAACATCCGTAGGGGAATCAATTTCATCTTCAATGAACAAAAGGTTTTGATGGGAATCCTTCCACCAAGAAACCTTTTATTTTTTTAATTTCTGCTTGTGACACTGGCAAATTGAGGCAAGATACCCTAGGGCAAAACATTTTCTGCATTTGAAGGGCAAGCCTTCATAATCAAGAGGTTGTGACCAGACTCTATCAAGGACTTTGAGGTCAATAAATGTAGGTAGATCAAGTGAGGTGTCTAGATCCACCAAGATCCGAGCAAAAGTAGTGTGTGTGTAGAGCTCCGTATTGGAATCAAGGGATAAAAACTTGCCCAGAGAATTTCCAATAGTAGTCAAACATTCCTCCCCCAAAACTGCAGCGGGAGATGAGGTAAACGGATCCACCCCGGATTAACATTGAAAGTTGCGGTGAGAGGATTGAAGGTCGGAAACCACGGTTTCATCAATAGGTGATGATTTTTAGTTCCCAAACATTAGAGAGAATAGAGTCCCTATCTTGCCCAAAGCTGAAAGCCACAATAAAAACCCCCTTGCACAGGGGTAAATATCAATCCTACCAGAAACAAGAGGACGCTTGATTCGTAGAGATCCACGAGTGAAGGAGTGGAAGACCAGGCCAAAGTCCATTGAAGCGGCAGATCAAATCCTTGGGAGGAGAAGAAATCCTCAGCCTCTAAAACTGATTCCCAAGAGAGACCAAAGGGATGGATATAGCAGCAGAGAGAGGTTTAGAAAACGAAGAAGCTGAAGCCGCCGCATAAGAACGCTTCCCAAAATCTGAATCAGAGCCCACCTTATCAACCAAAACAATTGAGTGGGCAACAAGCCCCTTGCTGCTATTAGTGAGGCCAAGATCACCAACCACAGAAGGGGCATCAACACCAGGAGTAGTCACAGCAGGGGATGAACTGCAGCCGCCCAAACAAATCCCCTGCAAAAACACTGCTGCCAGAAACGTTGTTCTGAGCAGCGCCATTGATAGAGGCAGGAGCGGGAGAAAACTTCAAAGGGCCATCACCAACAGTCCTTGAGCTGTGCGACTCCGACTGCAGAGAGCCCACAGCTGCGCCGCCGTTGCCAGTGTCGCCGTGAGCAGAGGATGCAAAAACTGTGACAGGGTTCGCGAAAGGTTGCTTACGGCTCGGCATGGTCGGAGTAAAGTATATTTAATGTGATTGATAAAAAGTGTTGTGGTGAATTTCCCTTCAGCTTTCTTCTCATGTTATTTGGCTCCATTTTCATATTTGGGTTAGATCTTACCTTTGCTCTGTTATCTCATTGTGTCAATTAAACACTAAGTTCTGCATGTTTTAGTTTTCTTGTGCTGTGATCAAGTAGAGGAAAGGATTAAAATATCTTGGTGTATCACCCCTTTTGTGTTTCTTTTCTCTTTCATTTTCCCAGAAAGTTTTAGATTTCTAGGATGGAAGGAACCAACATACTTTGAAAATTGTACTTGAGATAAGTCTCTCCTACTTAGTACATTCCATGTTATGCCTGTACAGCAGGTAGCTTTAGATATCACCTTTGCTTTGTTATCTCATTGTGTTAATTGAAGGCTAAGTTCTGCATATTTAAGTTTTCTTCTGCTCTGATCAAGTACAGGAAAGGATTATAATATTTTGGTGTATCACCCCTTTTGAGTTGCTTTTCTTTTTCATTTTCTTAGGAAGTTTTAGATTTCTAGGATGGAAGGTACCAACATACTTTGTAAATTGTACTTGAGATAAATGTCTCCCACTTTAGTACATTCCATGTCATGCCTGAACTGCGGGTAGCTTTAGATCAGACATTTTAGTGCATTATCTCGACTGGAGATATCTAGCAATCTTTCATGCAAGCTGCAGTCACTGGATTTCTTGTAGCCTTCTCTCTTTTTCAGATTCATTCTCCCTTACGAAAGCCAAGGCTCTAGAAGCCACGGCTCTAAAAGCCCACTACTCTCAGCTTTGAGAGCCCAAGTATGGGACTTCCAAAAGCCAGGACTGAAAATTTATCTTCATGATTTTTGTTTGTTACTGGAGGAAGAATAAACAATGGAAATATGATATGATTCACCTTTTGACTGTTACAAGACTTGGGGGTTAAGCTGAATCCTGACCTACACAGCTGCAAGTGGATGAACTGACCAAATGCCATTGAGTAACATGTGGTATACCTTTGCATCTGGAAATCAATCCGGGAAACTCTCATCTTCATTCAAGGAACTTCAAAGTTTCATGCAAAAACTTAGAAGCTTTATAAATTACATTATTCAAAACTTTACAGCTCTTTATAGTGAATAGGAACAAAGATCACACAACTGTGTGTGTGTGTGTGTGTTGGATAAATGCATCGTATACTACATCATAGAGCATGATAGTTGCAACACCTTAACAACAGATTACATGGAGAGTTTTGCCTTATAAAAGCTAAAAATAAAACATTTGAGCCGGTGTCCTGGGAGGCAGGTACAATATTTCTGCAAGAACAAACACTCCTAACTTTGACAAGCATAGTGAAGCCTTGTCAAACATACCTCAACTTCTCTAAGCTGAGTAGAGAACTTCCCTTATGAAAAGTAGCCTACATGTCTTCCACTGGAAACCAATTCGAACAAATAAATTATATACCAATGAGTTTTGCAACTTATCCATGATCATGCAAAAGTCCTAGATAGATGAACTTGCTAAGAATTGGGGCATTGAATAAGTAGTAAAATTCAGTGTGTAGGTTGTAACCAAGCCCAAAATGTAAACTTGTAGAAGACATGACCAACTTGTCTCTCTGACCACGTGAAGTATTCATTGCCAAACCTTGGTAAAACACTAGCCATCCCAGGACTTAGTATTTGAAAGACCGCCTTCATTTCCAAATAGACATGCAGACCATTTTCCATCACACTTCTTGATAACTCAGCCACACTGCTTATTCAACCATGGAACAACAGGAGGATTATACCTCGCTCGATTGCATCAGTCTTTTGTGTAATTTATAAAAGGCCTTTTTGTTGCTTCCCTTCCAATCTCTCCAATAAGTGCTTAATTCTTGAAATTGTAAGTTGAGAAACAGATGAAAGAGACCATTTTGCAAAGCTCTTGATGGATTGGTTTGTTTCCTTGTAACTTTTACACTTGATCTAAATGATGTCATATAAAAGCCTTGATCCCAAGCATCGTGCGGCCCTTTTACACAATACCGAAGGGTCAACAATTACAGAAGTTTCCCGATAAGTCAAAGTTGATCTAGCCTTGGAGCTCACAATAATAACCTATGCCCTATGTCTTATACATGTTTTAAATCACTAGTTAAAACATATGAAACTTTGAATGAATAAGTGTTCGGCTCTTAATTATGTATGTTTTTTTTTGGACATACTTGACCTCCCAAATGAGAACAAAGGGCACTTGGAAACAAAATTTGAAGCTAGAATATGGCATTTTCCCTTGGCACCTTATCAAGTGCAGCTCTGTTATTTTTCCTTTTTACAACTGGACTTGCATAGATTACTATTTTTTTGGGATTTTACCCATGTGTTTAAGTCATCTTGAGATGACCTCCAATTTTCTGTTGCTTTTGGTAAAATTATAATGCAAGGGGACCCATGTAGTAAACAAGCACCTTAAAGGATTTATTAGTAGGGGAAGGAATGGTGAATGTAATCCATTGCTTTGGCCTTCTCATCGTCTAGCCTCTTTCCCCAATGGCAAAGCTTTTGGAGCATATAATGCTTTCTAAGTGATCCTTGTCTCACAGTTCTTACCAACGTGGGATTTAACCCAATTAGATTTCAATCATGTATTTTTGTTAAGCATTTGAAGGCTTCCATGGTAATTTTTTCAAGCTGGACTTGCATAGATTATTATTTTTTGGGATTTACCCGTGTGTTTAAGTCATCTCAAGATGACCTCCATTTTTCCTATTGCTTTTGGTAATAATCACAATGCAAGGGGACCCACTTAGCACACAAGCACCTTAAAGAATTTGTTAGTAGGGATGGTGAATGCAATCCATTGCTTTGGGCTTCTCACCCTCTAGCCTCTTTCCCCAATGGTAGAGCTTTTGGAGCATATAATGCTTTCTAAGTCATCCTTGTCTCATAGTTCTTACTAACGCGGGACTTAACCCAATTACATTTCAATCATGTATTTTCGTTAAGCATTTGAAGGCTTCCATGGTAATTTAATTATATTGTTAAATTTTTATTGAATTTTACCCGCGTGTGTGTAACAAGTCATCTCTAGATGACCTCCATGAGTAGGCATTATCCTAATGCCATTTTTCCTTATGTATTTTTGGTAATAATGGCAATGCAAGGGTACCCACCTTGTACACAAGCACCTTAAAACATTTTTAGTTGAGGGAGGAACAACGAATGTAGTCCCTTTGCTTTGGGCTTCTCGCTCTCTAGCCTCCTTCTTGATTGGAAAAGCTTTTGGAGCATATAATGCCTTTTTAATCACCCTTGTCCCACAATTCTTACCAATGTGGAATTAATCTAATTACAACTCAATCGCGTATTTTTTTTAAGTAATTGAAGGCTTCCATGGGCAATTTAATTAGATTATTGATTTTTGTGGGATTTTCCCCTTGCATGTAAGTCATCTCAAGTTGACCTCCATGAGTAGTCATTACCCTAACGAATATTTTCCACATGTATTTTTGGAAATGTTATGCGGGACGTGCACCCACCCTCCCATCTCCAAATCAACCCGGACATTCGAGATGTTTTAGGATCTTGGGGACAATGGATGAAATGTCCTCCACTCACGCCCTGATGAGAAGAGGGATATGTCCCCAAAATTTTGAGAACATTCTCGGGATGACTCAAGAACTTAAGCTGCTTAGGTTACATTCTGAGGGACACTATGACGTCTACGGGATGTTCAAGGAATGTCTTGGCTTCCCCCTGCTGACACTTAAACATTGGTCTCTTACAACTTTTTTTTTGTTTGGATGTGCAACGATGAAAAGAGATTTCCTTGTATTGGATTAATGTCTATTTGCAAGTTATGTAATTGTCAAGTTTATGATATCATTTTTTTGAAATGCATTCCAATGAAACTAACAATGGTGAATGTAATCACCGCTTTGTGCTTCTCACCCTCGAGCATAATCAAACAATTTAACTACAAAACAAATGTGCATATTATTTTCACAAGGAAATTATTAGAAGACGTATCTTGATGATCTAGGGGAAGCATCCACCCATCTGCAAGATTTCCTCCCCTAGAATTTCTCGAGACCCACTCCTTCATGCCAAGAGTGTAATGTGGAAAACAGTCATGAAATTGGGGACTATGCACAAAATAGTATCCTCTGCAAAACAAAGCCTATTGCCACAAGACCTGGATTGTACCGGGCACTCGATCCAGTAGAAACGTTTTCCTTATGAAATACTAAGATTACTAGCTCCTTTATTCTTGAACTCGTAATGTACCCTATGGGATATTTTCAAACCCCAAAGAGAACACCTAAAATTCCTGATTTATTACAGACAATTGGTTGAAGAAAACTTATATACAAGATGTAATTTGCAGATATGAAATTACCCTAGAAATGACGAGCTGGTCTAGAGATCAATCACCCTCAAATCTGATATAAACTTAACCAAATCTTTGCCAAAATAACCAGAATTAGTCATGCATGTATGAATATCAAATATATATTTTGGACCCAAAAATAAGAGCTGGAATTTTTTTAAAAATCTGCATAAGTACAGCTTACAAAAATGGCTTAAAAGAAGGTTTTCCAAGCCCAGATCAACTGAATCCAAGTAGAAAATGGCCTCCAAAATTATGGTAAGGTTGATAGTGATCAAATCCGGAACAACTATGCCCTAGGATGATCAGATTTCACCCACAAGGGGGTCGCTACCCTGGAACAAGGCTGGAAATGAAGGTATAAATCAGCCAAAACACCCTTGTCTTCAAACCCTAGTTGGAGATGCCTCAGATTTGCAATATGGGGTCTTCAATCACTGCTGAAATGCTGAATTTATCCTTGAAATGTCACTAGAAACTCTTGAAATGCAGGATCTTCACACAAGGATGAAGAGTTTTCGTTCTTCAACCTTGGCAAGAGAGGGTTTTCGTCCTCTAATGCAATTACACCAAAGGGTTTTCATCCTTCAATGTAGAAATGGAAGAGCAATCAACCCAAACCAAAATCAGATATCAAAATAGCCAAAGATGCCCTCTCCCAAGTGTGGCGACCTCCTTTTATAATTGGAAGTGGCACAAGAACCCAAACAAAAGGCCCAAATGGTTCGCTCCACTTGGGGAAAGTTACTTTAATTTAATATTTTTATTTCCCTTTGTTTTATTCCCCATATGGGTCGCATTTTCTCTTTAGGGAAAATAAAAATAAAGTGGACATTTATTTTATTACTTTATCACTAATAAAATAATTAAAGTGCTTATAATAAAAATCACTATGCACTAAAATTAATTTATTAGGATTAGTTTCCCTTATTTTCTACCCCTTAGCCGTTGGGAAACAAAGAATAGGCTAAGGGTCTTTGACTGTTATTTTCGAGAAGGGGATATTACGAATCATACAACCAAGACCCTTGCGAGGAGACAATGATCAAATAGATCATCACCATGATTTGACAACTTCTTCTTGAGCTTTTTTTATATTGCAATTAATAGATCTCATGGGATCATTGTTCAAAAGGATTAAGTGGCAAAATCTACCTACTGATGGAATTTATATCTTCTATATGCTGTATTTGTAAGTAGGTGATGTGGTACAAATGTATGAAGCTTATTTGCATGGATGATTAGTGCCATGCACCCTAATCCACACTTAACATATTATGGTATTTCGTTGAATTTTAACACATAGCTTTTGGATTTTTCATTTCTTTTAAATACGTTATCCTCAATTTTGTTATAAAATTTGAGGTCTCTAACTTTACAAGAGTTAAAATGTGCATCAAGACTTCTTTATCTGTATTCTCATAGGGGGCGTATAATTGGGATATTATGTTTTTTCACATGCTTTAGCTATTTCTGGTTGGTTAGTATGTGCTGGCCTACTTAGAAAGTATATTTCTTGTCATGTTATAGTTGGTGCGTTGTTGGTATGATATGTTTGCCAAATGTGCTTATTTACAAGGTTTCTAGATTAGTATAGGATATGTATTCTCTTGATTAGTTAGAATTGACAATTATTAGCATCTTCTCCCTTCATACATAACAAAAATTGTCTAATGTCTATGCATTCCCCTGCCTTTCCTTTTACACACTATTTAATCAGGTGGTGTGTTTTGGATTTCCTCAGTCTTGGTCCCAACACATCATTCACCCTATTCATAAGTTAGGGATCCCTCTATCCTTGACAACTACAGGACCATTATGATTGGGCATACATTTTCCAAACTTAATACCACAATGTAAGATATTCACTTGTCGAGAATAGTTGGAATAATATCAAAGCCCAAGGAAGTTGGGCTTTAGAAGGTACTACCAAACTATTGACCACATCTTTACACTTCGGGCTATTATTGAAGAAGCTCATCACAAGTCTTCCAAAGTCTTTTGTTGTTTTGTTGACTTTAAGAAAGCCTTTGACTTTGTTCCGAGACACGTTTTCTAAAAGTTGAGAGATTTTGGGATCCTAGGTCTTTGATTACAACAATTTAGAGGCTTTATGAGATAGTCATTAGGTAGCTTTGTATGTCTCATGACTTGTCGACTTTGCAAAGAGTATCTTTGGGGTCAAGTAAGGATGTCCTCTTTCATTGACCCTTTTTAGCAATTACATTGACGAGTTCGAGGAGTTTCTTTGGCAACATACCCATATGGATGATGGTTGTCTTTTGCATGATGTACTTATAGCTCTCCTTCTTTTTACCGACGATGTCCTCCTCTCACACTCGCAGAGGGCTTACGACAACTTGATGCCCTTGCTTATTTGTGCGAACACCAACGCGTGTGGTCAACCTTAGTAAGAGTAAGGTCATGATCTTCAATATCTCTAGGGGCTCTCTCTAGATTCCAGTTTTCTAGAAAACGGGAACTTTTGGAGATCACATCAACCTACACATATTTGGGTGTCAATTTCTTGGTCCATGTTTTAGCATGAAGTATTCCACTCAACCATGGATTTGCAAGGGTATGCTTCTCTTTTTGTTTTGGAACGTCAATGTTTCAGATGCATTTCAGGACATCCCTTTCAAGTTATGCCTATTTAATGCTATCATCAAACCTGCAATTTTGTATGCCTCGAGGTTTGGGGATCTAGCTTGGGGGCCGTTGATTGGGCCCTTATTGAGAGGGTCCATAATCTCATGTTACAACGCATAATCCGTTGTAAGTGATAGTTCCTTAGTGCATCATCCAAGTTATATTTGCTGCCCAACCGCCATGCATTGAGACTATCTTGAGCTTACTTCCTACATTCACAGAGACTTGGATCCTCGGGAGACTCAAATTTTGGTCGTGAGAGGTATCCCTACTTAGCACTTTGCTCTTTGAGAGGATTGCTTCACTAGTCCCCACTAAATGTTGACATTGTTGGTACTTTGAGACTAGGCTGCTCCTTTCTATTGACATCTCTATTGATAGGATACCCCCTTTCATGTACTCCTGGACGCCCCCCGGGCTCCTTCCCACAAAGGATGCCATCACTAGAGCTGCCAAAGAGGACATATACCGACAGTATATCCAGACCACCGGATCTCCCTCATGAGTTGCTCAGCCCCAAACTTGCTTTTTACATTGAACATTTCTTGTAGGTGGTGGATGGTATTATTTGTCCTCACTATCTCTAGTGCCATTGGTCTCATGGCCTAAGGTTTCCCCTTGGCCGATGAGAGTATGTTCCCATTAGTTACGGGTTGAAATTGATCATCACATTCTCTGTTAGGAACAAATTTGTCATTTTGCTCCTTCCAGGGAGGTGGAGATCGAGGACCACTTCATTTTTAGATGCCCCATTTATTATGAGATCCGGGGAAGATATCACTTGCCTCTATAAGGACTTCGACAACACTCTAGCTACCTTCTTCAGATATATGGACCAGCGGTGCCCGACTCTTTATCTTTGCGAGATTGTCACCCCCTAGTGCAAATTTCTATAGAAGGAGCCTAGAGGCCCCAAAGCCCCCATGTTGATCACCTCTTTCTTCTAGCCCATCCAGGTGATTGGCAACACTAAGCGTCCTTTGGACATTGGTACATCACACATTAGAATTGATAGATCAGTTAGGCGTCGTTTCTCTCAGCACATCATTATTTCTTAGGCTACTAAGATCTCCAAGCCTGCTATCTCTCAACATTGTGGCTCAACTCCTTCCCTTCAGCATGGGTTGGCCCCTCCTCTAGTAACACGAATCTACTACTTGCCGGTTGCTCCGAGACCACAAGGGCAAACAAATATTATGAGTTACTTTTCTACTAAGGGGAGTACACTGACCTTGGGATGTTAGGGGTGATTCTAGAGGACATATCTTACTTTCTCCTAGGCTCTTCCAACTGTCTCCTTCGACCCGGTACGCTCCCCAACAAGCATTATCAGATCTTTCACAGTGATCGATAATGACTCGGATGACGACTCCATTGTAGACACAAACAAAGACATTCGATGAGATTTGCCTCCACTCTTCTTTGGCACATGCTTTTGGGGCTCATGTTCGCCCTTCATAGTTATTTTTATTGGTTTCTTTGCCAATTGTGTTAGTGGCATGCGGCTCTATTTTGTTTGTTGTACTTTATTTCTTTAGTTTGTTTCTAGGATTCTTCCTAGAACTTTCTATTGTTAATTGTTATATCCTTGAATCCCATTGACCTACTTTGGTCATCTGTGGACATTAGTATAATTTCTTTCTTTCTGCATTTTTATTAAATATCACAATATGTTTGTACGAAATAATTAATCACTATTTCAATTCAATTATTCAAATATTTCAATTCAAATATTCCATGTATTAATTTCTACGACATACCTGCTACATCTGATCTCCTAAACTTGATTGACAACCTCAATAGATAAGTTTGTATGGACATTAATATAATTTCATTCTTTCTTTCATGCATTTTTATTAAATATCACAATAAGTTTGTACGAAATAATTAATCACTATTACTCACCTAATATTTCAATTCAAATACCTTGTGTATTAATTTCTACGACAAACCTGCTACGTCCGACCTCCTAAGCTTGATTGACAACCTCACAGATATTGCTTGTCATTATTGACTATGCTTTTTTTTTAACAAGGAAATTTAGAGGGGTTTTGATTTTTATTAATTAATTATACACAACAAATGGTAACATGCATGGCTGAGCACCAAACGAGAGGCCCCATTGATGACCTCTATGACACAACAATGATTGCTACTAGCATTACTATTTCTAATCATCATGGCAATCACCTTGTGGGGCTTGTGAGTGTTCTCTATTTGATACACAAACTCGGCTATCATTGAATACAGAAAAACCGTTGGGCTTGAGGGAGTGCCCCTTCCCAACACCAGACTTTTTAAAAATGTTCCATAAGGGTCTGTTCCTGTTACACCTGCAAGACAGAAAATAAATAACATAATACTTAACAAGCCAGTGCAAGTGCCCTATTTGTAAAACATAGACCTACTAATTGTAATTTTAGGGCCTACACCATTGCCGTAAATATTTCTTGAACTCAATAATGATAAACAAAATATCAAAATGCGCAGTGAAACATCCATGCAAAACAACAGAAGGAAGAGGTTAGAGATTTTCTATGACAGAATTATTAACCTCGTCATTACCTGCTGCCCCTCCACTATCCTTTCAGGGATTATCACTAAGAGCTACTGCCTCCGTTAGTGTTGTGAATCATATGGCATTTTTGTCCTTATCAGCAATATAGTCACAATTCTTAAAAACTCAACCTTGTTAGCTAGGTTCAGGAAGCTATCTTGGATGCAGTCCCACCATGAAATTCATCATCTGGGATTAGGTCACGAGCAATGCAATTATCATCACCTTCAATCCATCCTCATTGTTGTCTTCATTACCTCCATTTGAATTGGCTTCAGTCTAACAAAACTCTGGGTGAAGACTGAGAAGCTGTTCTAATTTTCCATCCCTCTTCTCCATGAACGTATCTTCCTCTGAAATAGTATTCCAATTCGACTAATGGAAATGCTTTGCCACAAACAAGAACCAGGTCAGCAGCATCAAAACAGCAATACTTTAGGAAAACCCATGTTTTGATCCTTGGCTAAGATGATCCACAAACTTGGCTAAACCAAAGATGGAAGATTTTGTTTTTTTGGAATTAGGGTAAAGTATGGGTTTTGAAGGGGCCCACAACCTTGAACAATGAAGAAAGGGGAAGAGAAAAGAAAGAGGAGAAGTCCCGAGCAACACAAGGGAGAAAGCAGGAGAGACCACAACAACAAGAGAGGAAGCTGCCTCAGTAACAGAGTCAACAGAAAACATAACGGAGAAGAAAAGAGAGGAGAAAACCTATAGCTGAAACTGAAAGCAGCAGGGAGAATAAAGAGGAAGAGAGGAGAAGATGCAGCCCCTACATAACTTCCAAATGAATAAGTGGAGGCCACATAAGGAAACTACAATAAAAGGCAGAAGAATGGAAAGAGGGAGAAGAGGATATAGAGTCAGAGTCTGCCCTTCTTTCCCTTCTTTGAACGTACCAACTGCCAATTTTCCGAAGAATGCTCCTTTGAGCCTGGTGAATGCTGTAAGGCCAATTCCAGAGGGGAGCCCGTCAGTGATTCCTGATTCAGAGGAAAGGGGCCATCTTTTTCTGAGTCAGAATGATCAGATTCGTGAGGTCTCTTGACTCCCGGATTGGATTTTTCCCCGAATGGGCTGACTCTACATGCTGACCTAGCACTGCACCAGAACCAACAGGAGTGGGTTGAGCCACAGTCGTAGGATCGAACTCTTAGTTTCCTAAACATTCGTGTCCGAGTCTGAGTCCTCATTGAGATCGGGGGCTCTAGTATTTGGAAGACTTTTTCTTTGTAGGCTGGGCTTTCTTGTGAGGATAGGAAGACTGAAGGTGACCTGGCGTCCTGCAATTTCTGCACCTGAAAGCCGTATTTTCATAGTCAAGGGGTTGAACATGTGACAGGTCCCCCATCTTGAGGGTTATCTTTGGTGAAAGACCTTTGCTTAGATCAACCTCAACGCATATTCTAACAAAAGTGAGCAAACCACCATGAAATCTTGTATCATCATGTGTTATAAATTTCCCTATACAATTTCCAATCTCCTCCGCAACAAGGTAGAAGTGGAGAGGAAGGTTGGGTAGCCTCACCCAAACAGGAACACACGAAATGGAAAAAGAGCACGGATCAAAGAGAGGGAACCAAGGGGTGGTAAAAACCCAGCCGAAACCTAGAACCACGGGCCTTTATTCAAGGCCCTTTGATAATCTTCTTGTGCAAGAACAAAATGATGAAGAAACCTCTTGCATAGAAAAAATGGTCGCAATTTTTGGTCCAGTTGGAATGAACCCATTGGATAAGAGCATTTGTCGAAGGCCAAACACCATTAAATCTGCAAATGAGGGCATTTTTTTCCAGATTTAGATTTGAAAGTTAAGGACTCATTACCTGTAATCTCCCGGTGCGGGGAGTCCACAACTTGCTCAACTAGATAAACTGGGGGAGGAGGATTGGAACCAGCAGAGGGAGCGACATTTTTGAACAAAGTGCATCCTTGAAGGTTGTCGTGTTGCGAGCTCTAGCTCCTCTTAAGAAACCCACCATAGATATCGTAGAATCTTGGGTTATCCCGTAGGCGACTAGAGGGGAATCATTCGGAAGCATTTTTCCCGCAAAGGAGAGGCCAAAGGAACCAAGCTTAAGACCCAATTTAAGAGAAATAATGCGTTGAATCTCAAAACTAGAAACATGTCGATGTGTTTGCAGGCAAAGGGTAGAACCCGAGATAGTGTTGACCAGTATTTGAAAATCCCACAGCAAGACAGCGGGAGGCTTAGCAATTACCTAAGCAGTACAACTTGATACTGGTTGGGAAAAAGATCAACAACAAGCTCCCAACTCGCAGACTGCGCATGCTCGCCAAAGTAGGGGAGCCATAAATCCTCACATTATCCTGAGCTTGAAACGGGGGTATCATGCCAACAGAAGTGTTCCCCGAGAATGAGCAAGAGCTAGCTTGCACACCCATCCATCCCGGCGCCGCCACGGTTAAGTTTAGGAGGCGGGAAAACGCCATCGCTTAGTGAAAGTTGCCTAAAGATGGAAGATTATTAATTAAGGTGTAATCATTCGATATTTGGGCATCAATTTGATATTCAACTCACCATGGCAGATCAATAACTCTAGATAATGGCCACATTTGAAAAAAAGTGTAATGTCCCCTTCTCTGGGCTAGTTTATTTTGAAGACCTTGGGCCCACTCCATTCCCCGTGGGCTTAAAGGGAAAGAGCAAAGGAAGTATTTAATGTCATGATTGTCAGTTGCTTTTGTAACTTTATATTATTTTCAAGCAACTTTCTAATTATGACTTAGAAAAGTCAAGTTGGTTTGAAAAAGTGCAAATACCAACTTGAAAAATAAAAAGAAACTTATATTTCTACAAGGAGGTTGGTCCTCTTTGGGGGATCATCCTTTTGATTTTGGTGCCACCTTTAGCTATATAAAGGGGTCGCTTGGCTTGGAAAGGGACACTTACTTTTGGAATTCATTTTTGTCATGTCCCTTTTTGGAGGCTGATTTCTGAAGACCTTAACCCATTCTTTTTCCGTGGGTCTAAGGAGGTGAGCTAGGGGAATCTAAATTATATTTTTTTGTTGTTTAGATAGTTATTTTCATTTATTATCATTTATCCTATTGGAAGCAGTATGCTCCAATAGTGAATCTTAAGTAGTTTAGAAGTAAAGGTATTTTGCGCATGTAGGCTCCAAATATCCTTTATAATATTTAAAAGCACCTTCTTAAGGGGTTGGCCACGATGTTTATATTTGTTTAAGCACTCCTTATGGCTGTTTAAGGAGGTTGCTTGGGCATTAATGAGTCATGTTTTGGACATTATTCTTATTTTGGTGAAAGCTGGATAGTGCAGCCTTGTAGCCTTTTACTCTCTTTCAAGGACGAAACCCCTCGGGTTGAGGATCTTTTCTAAGGACGAAAACCCTTGGTTGGGAAACTTGTGAATGACGAAAACCCTTCATAAGGTTTTTGGTATGCAAGCTGGTTTGAAAAGGAATAAAGTATCTTTCTCTTGCATTTGTGGTTTTCTTGGTGCAATATTCTATTTATTCGAAGTGGAGCGACCTACATTGGTGTGATAATTTGGTATGTGTGGTGACTCTTTGGCAAATATGAAATTATCCTCCTATTCTTTATATTTTATAAAGCCAATATCTTAAGTTTCATGAATTTTGGAGCTTCCGATGTTGAGTTGTGAATTTTTAAAATAACGCTGCAGACAAGGGTTTTATTAAAATTCATATCTTCAGATTTAGAGCATTAAAATTCAGTTTTCTTACATGAGATGATTACTGGTGATATATAATAATTTTAGAGCATCAAGTGGAGCTAATTCGAAGGGTTTTGAAGGTATTAAAGTGGGTGTGAAACCCAAAAATAGGTTGCTGCCCTAGAAGGGTGTTGGCTGGAAGCAGTTAAGGGTTTTTATACATTTATTTCAGTCACTAACAATTCACTAAAAATTTGAAAACTGTTGTTTATCTTCAGCTTTGGTTCATTTCTTGAGTTCTCCAAAAAAGTGGCATTACAATTTTCTTTGAGGTGGAGCACAAAATCGCTTTCTCTCTCTTCCATTGAGGACAAAAACCCTCCATGGAGGTCTATTGAGGACGAAGCCCCTCAATAGCATTCAGATTTGGGGACGAAACCCTCAAAATCTGCATAAGGTGGTCTCATTTAGAGATTACATTGGGCTACATTCAGATTTCTTTGGTGCACTATCTATTTTCAGTCATTTTCAGCTAGGGCAGATCAGATTTGCATAGTTTTGAGTGTGGAACAACCACAAGAGTCCGTGTTGGATCAGCACAAGGGTTTGGGCAGATTTTCAGTCCATTGGGTGAAAGTATTAGAATGCAAGGCTTATTTATAAGGATGTCATTAGTTATTTAACTACAAAATGGTTGTAACTATATCAACTATTTTGTAAGTACTTCATTCATAATATAATGACAGACACACTATCTCTATAGTGTGCAATCGCTTCTCTCTTTTTTTCTTCCTTGTGCACGTCTTCCAACAGAAGCGCCATACTTTGGAGGGCTGTTTGGCCAATTTCAGACCCTCTCCTAGGGTAGCGACCCCTCCTTGGGAGGAGTTCATTGGTTTCTAGGGCACGACAACTCACTTTCCTCTTGTATTTGGATTCTTCATATTTTTGGAGGCTGATTGTACTTTCAGAATTGTATTTGGGCCTTGGAATCATTATTTCCGGCCATATTTGTGAGTGTACTCGCTGCTTTGTCATAAATTTAATTAAATAAAATCAGTTGGTGGCTTGGATGATCATTTCCTTGTTCCTAAGTGTTCTAAAAATATTTCTAAAGCTTTGGAACCATCTGGGTATATTTGTATTTGAGTATTTTGGGATGAAATTGCAAAAATCTGATTGTTGTTATAAATAAATCAGTTTGTTGTACTTGTCATACATTTTCAGTTCGTTATCTATTGGGGTTTGTGCAATATCTGTTTATTTCAGTTTTGAGCCCGAAAGGGACATTATAGTGGTATCAGAGCAAAGATCTTGCCATCTGAAGGTATTCATGCAAGAAGGTGACAAAGAATACATTTGCTATCAAAGGAAAGGAAAGAAGAATTCAGATCAGCCACTTGAAGGGCCTAACATGGCCAACAAAGGTTTTGAAGAGGCCAAGTTTGATAGACTTATCGAAGGGCAAGAGAGGTTGGCGAGATACTATGGATTTGCTAGCCCTAACCTTGCAAAATCTTCATGGGCCAAGACATCACAATGGTGAGGGCAGTTTGTCAGGGGTTCACATTATGAGACAGCACCGAGGGTCAAATTTTGGATCTGTTAGGCCTTTTCAGCCTACCTTCCTCTCAAGAGAAGAAGTCATTCTGGAGGGTGAAACACATAATTCAATGGGTCACAACATTGTGGCCAAGTTTGAGTAGTATAAGGCTCTTCCAAATGAGATTCGTGATGCCATCTCACTTGCGGAGTTCATAGGAGTGAGCAAGGGTAGATCAAGGCCCGAGCCTAGATCTCAAGCACCACAGAAGGATCTTCAACATGCCTGGAGAAAGTGACACTCTCCACATTTGATGGTTCCAACAAGGGGACAACTCGTGCATGGATACAAAAGTTGGATACTTATCTATCGTTGAGGCCTATGACGGAAGAAGAAGCGATCAAGTTTGCAACCCTTCATCTTGAAGGAATTGCACATGAGTGGTGGTACCATGGATTGATCACACAAGGGCACAATCTCATCCACTCATATGATGAGTTTTGTAGGAGGATCATTGAGAGATTTGATAGGATTGATCCGGAGGTTCACTTTCGGGAGCTAGCACAATTGAGACAACACGACACGGTAGAAGATTATGTTGCTGAATTTCAGAGACTTTCCGTGATGATTTCAGATGTGACTAGAGAGGAGACTCATTGTCTTGTTCATTGAGGGGTTGGCTGAACCACTCAAGGGTTTGGTAAGAGCATTCGATCCCTTGTCTCTTCAAGAGGCAATAAAAAATATTTGGACTTAGAAGGTGCTGCCCCAAGGACAACATTGATCAACAGGCAACCAAGGACATCTCTAAATAGTGGACAGCCAAAAGGACCTTTGGGCAGCCCAAAACATCTTTGGACCAGCCAAAGAGGCCTTTTTAGCGAGCACCAATCATACAAAAGGAGCTGTCCAAAACAAGCAAAGAAGGGGAGTCACAAAATGAACTAAGAAGGAAAATGTAATGTCCCCATTCCTATGCCAGAGGCCTAGAGGCTTATTTCCGTCTTAGCTTTGGTCATACCCAAGGGGTTGGAGACGTGGAGGTTATTGGGTATGGGTTATTTTATTACCACCTTCACTTTATGTTATATTTTGTCATTGACTTAAGTGATGGGCGACTAGGTGGTACTTTATGTTCTATTTCTTCGTTGGGACAACTTAAGTGTACTTTTAGAATAGTTACCATGTTTGAAAAGTTCGGATAGATCGAAAGGGGAAATTTTTTTGGAAGTTCGAAAATTTCAAAAGGTTTGGTTGATTTGGTTTAGAAAATTTACAAATGTAAAATATATAAAAGTAATAAATACTATACATATATGATGATATTTGAAAGGAAAAACCAATTACACATATGTTATTAGCCAATTTTGACTTTGCAAAATTGTTAAAAATATTAAAAAAATGAAAAATTTGAAAAATTTGAAAAGTGTCACTTTGCGTGGTTCATTGGACTCATCGCGATCGTCTCATTTTTGTGATCGTGTCGGTCTTCGTTTCGTCCTTTTCGGGCGAGAATTCTTCCCGCCAGGCTTTAAAACGCGTTAAAATACATTAAGATTAATTAATTAATTAATTGCTCCTTGTTTGATTAAATTAATTTTTAAAATCACTTGAGGAGTATTTAATTAAATAAATATAAATTAAAATCATTCGACAAATTTTAATGTAGGGGAAGTAAGCTTTCGCTTCCAACTGCCGGGAAGCCAATTTGGCTTCCCGAACCGAATTTTCCCTTTCTTGGCAATTTCCTTCATTTTCCCGCACGTGAAATTTTCTCTACCAATTGCCAAATCATGGATTGGCTAACGGGCAGGAAATTTCCCAATTTCCCACATGGGAAAATTGCATTGGGATTGCCAACCCGCTTTGCCATTCCTGTTGGTGATTGTCCGTTGCTTTCCCCATTTCCCCCTGGCACTTAAGCCACTACCCGGGAAGAGAGGAAGTTAGATTAATTCCCGTAACTTCCTCCATCAAACCCGTTGGAAAAAGTCATGTGAAGCTTTGCTTCTTAATTCTTTTGAAAGCATAACATTTTATCACATCCAACAATTTCCCACACATGCCGAGGAGAAGACAGCAAAAGACAAAAATCCCTTTCCACGCATTGGGCAGAGTAAGGAGAAAAGAACTGTTTTCCACGCATGCATGGGCAGAGTAAAACAGTTTTAATGCATTGTTAAGATACCAAAACATCAACAAAGAGCAGCATAATCTCCCACGCAGGTCCAAGGAGAAACCTCACGTGCCCATTCAAGGAGCTTTCCACGCGCATAGGAAGAGAAGAGACATTTTGTTCCAAAAGCTGCGCATGTTTTAAAGAGAAGACAGGTTGACGTAATCCCAGAAGTAGGAGTTGTTAGAGACGTTCGTCTAAGGGAATTAAGGCTATATACTGATTATGGCCGCTGCAGTCTGATTGCTATTTGTTGTGGAGAATCAACGTTTGAAGATAAAGAAAGCAGACATCAACAATTTACAGGCGAGTCGGGAAGATGGATGGCAATGACCTTGTGAATGCAAGAACAAATCTTGAGGATGCTTATTCTCATACATACACGCACAGTGAAATTCATCCATCGTTGATTTTGGGTGTTTGTGCATCAATTATTCCATTCCCTGATCATAATCAGTCTCCTCGTAATACATACCAATCTGCTCTGGGACAAAAGCTTTAGGAGGACGTGTAGAAACAAAGCGCAGAAGAAATAAAAGTCACATGTTTTAGAAGCGTGGAGGATTGTGCTTAGAAATGTGGTGAATTGGTGTAAACCTGCTTCAAATTCAGAGATATGCACCCACCTGGAGACAAGCTGCTATTCTGATGTGGAAATGAAGACCAACAAACTTTTTCAGTCCTGTGTGTAGGAGGTCAGCAGTATTTTGTTGTTTTGGCAGCGACTTGATTTTATTGGTTGTGCCATTCAAGGCATTCCATATAATTTGTATTCTATACCTGCATTCAGTGGTATTCAAGGTAATTCATAATTTTCTATTCAAGGGATATGAGATGTTCCAACCTCCATTATCCGTGAGAAGAATGCATTAAAATTTGTGTGAATTTGGCGTCAAAAGCCAAGTACCATCTGGGATATTTCGGCAAGGTTGGTATGCATGAAATAATATAAATCCATATGATGACAGAGGAAGCAGGAGGAGGAGCAGCACTGAACGCGATTACAAAAGTGACAAAGACTATCGGCGCAGTGGCAGTGGCAGTCGTAGGCCCAGGAGCCCGAAGCGGAATGAGAGTCCTCCAGCAAGGGATGGCAGTGCAGAGAGGAGGGCCAGAATTGAACAGTGGAACAGGGAAAGAGATTGCACAGAATGGATCTGCTAATAATACTGGCTATTGATTAGTGCCTGGTTTGGTTGTTTAAGCAAAGATGCAAGAAATTCGGCTGTTGCATGGATTTTCGGCTGTTGCATGGATTTCCTATATTTGCTTTGGTGAAAATTGCAGGTTATTCTTCAAGTACTATGGAAATTGCTTTGATTTGGCAGGCAACAAGTGGTGGATCTCAGATTGGCTCTATGTGCAGTAAGCACAAATACTGCAAGCTGTGGATTTAAGGTTGCATTAAGCCTGATTTTAAATCTTTGTCTACATTTCATAGTTTTTGAACATCCGGGAGTCAAAGTGGAGTCCATGTCTAATATATCTCTCCGTGTACTCAAAGATAATATGAATTTTTATTAGTTATCTCTGCAGTCTTTCAGTATGTAAACTATCAAATCCAGTGAACTGAAAGTTTTCTTTTATGTGTTGCAAATTGTAACATAAAGGATCTTTTTAGTTTCTGGAAAAATGAGTATATTGTGTAGCTCACAGCTACCTATGCCATACTAAGATCCCAATAGTGGCATAATTGTTGATTGGAGCCGAAATTGCAGAATGCACTGCCAAAATACTGAGGGGCTCTTTGGCCAAGAATCAGTCTTAAGGGTGTCTATCGACATGCTGAGGGCTTGAACCTGGGTCATCATCATGGCAGCATTAGGTCTTTATTGGTAATGGTATTTTCTCATCGTTTGGAAGGTACAATTGTGCTTATTATGGCAAAGCCAAAACATTCTTACTACAAGTGTTATATAATAAGGAAGAACTGTGAGCATTGTGGTAAAAACATTCTTTTCAGAAATGTTGGGTTAAGCTTGAATATAAAGTAGTTGAGCTGAAAAGCTAAAAAACAATTCTGATTACACTACAACAAACTTAACGATTATTGACGAGAGTTAAGTGTAATCATGGTGGCAAGGTCAATCCCTATAGATGTTGGTTTAAGCCTATGGATGAAGACCATGCTATGATTTGAATTTGGTTTAATTCTATGTATGAAGACCATAGAATGATTCATACTTTTTGTGGAGGAGATAGATCGCACTAACAATTACCCAGGAGATGGAGGCAACGGGTATTTTTCGATTCAAGATTCTTGAATGATGTTCACGAGTAAAATAACCATTCCTTTGTCACATAAATGAGAAGTTTGCATTGCCATATTGATTGATAAAAATGTCTCTTGGAATAACTATTTGACTCGACAAGAACCTTCAATTGTGTGCATGCTGACACACTGCAACCGAGTTTGTTTCCGAGATTGTTGTGAAATATGAGAACTGCTTCCATCATTTCAAACAAGGAAAATGTTATTTTTGGTGATTATTGGTGATGTTAAGTGAACCAATAAAAGATAGGCTGTGCAGTGAGATGGAAGAGTCAGGTTATTCAATTTGTAGAAAGTGTTTGCAAAGCTAGACAATGCTTTTGACTTCATCAAATCAGATGTATAGTGCAAATAATTGGTTATATTTATTCATGGGGTGTTTGTTAAAGCCATGTTTTGTAATACCATTGGAGGTGAATTGCAATTTTGGCTCTTGGAGATCTTCTCAATGGCGAAAGACTAGAAGCTGGATTTTGATAAACCAAGGTGGCATAATGACTACGGTCTCGCGACAAATGAATAATTCACCATGGAAAGGTACTCGGAGCATGTGGAGAATTGTGAATGTGAATACGAATGAAGACAAATTTTCTCACACCAGGATATTGCTCAGACAGAGGGGTGGATGAATTGCTCAAGTTTCAAGCTCAACACTCTTGTCATTTGGAGGATTGCAGAGCACGGTCAATGAGTTCATTCCCGTACGATTGGGATAGGCGGACTCTTAGCCCAATGGATAAGGCACTGACCATAGGTGTTTTGATCTAGGTGGCGCATTGTTGACTAGGATGTCTATGTGTGCGTCCAAGTCATTTAAGTGGGGTCCACATGTACCCATTTCTTTTATTTATGTATTTTTCCTTAAATGACTTTTTAACTTAAGTGGTTTCTATTTTTAGTCACTTTTTAAAAAGTTGGTTGAAAAAGTCAAAGTCACTTAAGTGCCCTATTTAATGTGCATTTAAAACCCTAACTACTTTGTAACCAACTTTTGGGTTATAAAAGGAAGTCAGGGGCTCATTTGTAAGGGTGACTTTGAGAGAGGAGAAGAAAATACTTTTGTGCAAGCTTTGTTTCAGGAAGAAACTTTGTGTTCTTTGTGAAAAACATTTTGGAGTTAATGAAATACGAACTTTGTGTCTCATTCATTATCTCTTGTAACATTTGGTGTTCTTATGTTCATTAGATGTTAGGTGTTTGAATCTTGCATGCAAATATTATCTTTGATCTTATTGTTAACATTATTAATCAGCTGTTTTAGTTCACAGTGATCAAGCTCTGATTATCTACTTGCTCACGTGTGTTCCCTTTTACACATTCTTGTTTGGCTAACTCAAACTCCGTTTTATTTGTGTTGGTCATTTACCTTTCTTCTTCATGCAATATTAGGCTGTGTTTACCTAACTCTTGCATGTTCTTTCAGTTCATTCCATTCCACTCATTTCCTTCATTCTATTCCATTTCCCTCATTCACTCTTCTTTCCATTGATGTTCCAAAACACCCCCCACATACAATTTTGAATGTATAGATGTAAATACAGTTTTGGTTTTCAATAAAGGCAGCCTCACCTTCATTGAGGAGGGACTTCGTTCCCACACTGTTGCATGTCATTTGCATGCGTGCAAATCCATATGCTAACAACATAATAATAAATAAATATATTATCTCATGAGTTTTTCCTTTACCTATTTAGGTATTAGTGTTTCTTCATTCGTTTTTGTTGAAGTTCTTTTAATCTAAATGCTTTAATTTTTTCATTGAAAAAATTGTTCGATTGAACTTGTTCGGTAAGTTTGTTCGACCAAAAAGTATGATTCAAACCGAATTTTCACCAAGTTCGTAAGAAGATGGTAACTATGCTTTTAGTATGTGCACAATAAAGTCACTTAAGTTATATTTATGTTTATGAGAAAAGTCCCAAAGGGGTGCGATTAGGGTTTTTTTGGAGGAAAAAGGTTATAAATATACCTTTGGGGTCTTTTGGAGATTCATTCATGCATGCAACCATTTTGAGCTATTGCTATTTAGCCTTTTTGCTTGTGGAGGTCAGATTCTATAGGATCCCTAGCTTCGGTGGTGAGAGATCCATCCCTAGCTGGTAGAGCATTCTTCGGTGAGAGTTTTCCACCCATATCCCTAGCTTGTTATTCAAATTTTTGGATCAGATTTGGAGAGTGATCAAAAATTTCAGATTTAGAGATAGAGGGCAGCCATTCTTCATCAAGGGCTTCAGTTATTTTCAGATCCAGGGCTGCTGGGTATTTTCCCCAAGTGGAGCGACCTATTTAGGAAGTTTGGCAAGCAATTTGGAAGGGTTTTAGTGGGTTGTTTTTGGAGATTTCAGATCTGTAGATCATTCTTATCATATTAATGCCAAACAAAATTATTCCAACCATTTTCTATTAATATTCTGGAGTTTACGGTCAGCTGTACCTTTCCCCCATTTGCTGTTACAAAATAAGTAAAATAAATTCAGATCTGGTTGTTAAAAATTGTTTCTCAGTTGTTTAATGTTCTCTATAATTTTCTACATCTTTTGAAGCTTCTGGGTATTGTTGAAAGTGAATATTTTTGAAGATATAAAAATATTTTAGATTTCTGTACCTTGTTGTCCTGGAAAAATCAGAATTACAGTCTGCAGATTTTTCATTAATATCTGGGTTTTAAAGAGATCCAAATTGAGATATTTTAGTGGTATCAAAGCCACCTTTCCTCCAAGCTTGTTGGGTAGTGAATGAAGGTATATTCCAGGAGGAATACACCCCAAAAGGTCAAAATATGGCAGATCAGGAAGAGAATGTGGAAGAGCTCAATGAGGATTTTATGAAGAAGATGTTCATCAACATGGTGAAACAACAAGAGACAACCAACCTCTACTTGAGTCAGCTCATGCAAAACATGAATTGGATCAGAATTGGGAATAATAAGGAAAAAGGTGAGAGCAGTGATTCAGAGGCAGTGATTCCCCCATTCTTCTAACAAGCCTTTGAGTCTTCATGAGCCTTCTTTCTTGAGAGATTCTGAAGCGTCACATGTAGGGCAGCCAACAAAGGTGATTGATGAGGAGTCTTGTTGGGTAAAATACCAATCTTTGAGCGAGGGTTTCAGAGATAATATGCCATTTCCAGATTATTGCAGGATGAAGATTGGTAGCAAGCCCAAGAGAGATCATCATATGTAGGTACTTGAATTACAAAGGCGTTTGGGGCAGATTTCTATCCCACACTTTGATGGCTCTAAGAAGTGTACCGCACGGTCATGGGTTCAAAAGTTGAAGACCTATTTTGATTTGAACCCCATGCGTGAGGAGGATGCAATTAAGTTTGCAATCCTACATCTTGAGGGAGATGCACATGATTGGTGGCATCATGGACTTGTGACACAGGGGCACATGCACATTGCTACATATGCAGAGTTCACATGGAGGTTAGAGGACAAGTTTGACAGGAGAGATCCTGATAGATTCTTTAGAGAGTTGACTCACTTGAGACAAACAGGTTCCTTGGATGTGTACATTGTAGATTTTCAGAGACTCTTGGTGATGGTTCCGGATATTTCTGAGATGAGGTTGACTTCATTATTTATAGCAGGATTGACAAATGCTTTGGCTAGATTTTTAAAACATTGCTTTGTATGTAAAAAATGAAGTCTAAACTAAGAAAACATAAATAATGTGATGAGACAAAGGAGTGTCCCACCGGGCGTGTCATATGTATGTATGTGAAACCAAGCTAAGTTAATCAATAGAAACTAACACCAAGTAGTCTCAATAACAAAACTAATTTAACTAAGCATCATGATAAAGCCATGGAAAAGGAAAAGCTAACTAATGCATCTAACATTAAAAACATGAAATGCAAACCATCCTTTGATGTTTTGATGGGCTTTTAGATTGTAGGTACTCCTTTTGTTGAGCCGAAAGTTGCTATGTGTGATCAAAGGAAGCTATCTCCATGAAAGAGGAAGATATCTCACCAATATGGCTTAATTGCCATGTTTGGTTCTTCTCTTACTACTCTTTGCCAAGTAGAAGATGGAAAAGGTTGTTTGATCAATAAGCTTTCCAAGATTGAAATGCTCTTATCATATGCTAATGTCTTACAAGGACATGGTGTAAATTTGGACAAGGTGTACTAGGTTCTTTATATAGCTTTCCAGTTTTGGAGAAACTTGCAACCTAGTGAATGTGGGATAAAGGTAAAGTAGAATTAGAAAGGGATAAATATGATTAGAAGAGATTAATTAGAGATTAACAACTCATGGGAGTTGGAGGTGATTTAATTAATCAACTAGGATTAATTAATAAACCAGTTAAGTGTATAGAGCTCTCCTTCACCACGCTCAAAGTGTTGACACCCTCTTCATAATTGGTCGGCTCGATCATCGACTTCTACCGGCGGTGGACATTGAGGCGGCTGGATTCCCTATCAACTTTGCTATTGATCAATGGAATGATCTGAGGGATAGGGCGCGCGACGCGTACCGCCTTCTTCTGCGGGAGGCCAACCGTCGTGCTGGAACAGGCTTTGGTTGAGATGCTAGTTACTCTTGGGTCGTTGGATCCGTTTTTTGTGATGCGTGGTTTTGTGGTTTTTGGTTCTGAGCTTTCGTTGTAGGCTGTCGCCTTTTCTTCTATCCTTCTTCCTTCTCTCGTCTTCCAACTGCCTTTCCTCTTCTTCTTCTTCTCTCTTGTTCGGTTGGGGCCTAACCCCTGGTTCAAAGCTTCGGTAAAAAGCGTTAAATTATCAAAAAAAAAAAAAAAAACCCAGTTAAGCTTATAGAAGCCATTTGGAGATGATTTATAGGGAAATTAATCGGGTTTGAAAGGGAGATTTAACCAATAAGAAGGTTTATTGATTAAATACGAGATTAAAAGGTATAATTAATTAAAATAGGATTATAACTAACGAAGTGTCATTAATTGGCATCTAGGATGGAGGGGAAGACTAGTTAATTAACAAAGTGTCGTTAATTGACCGAAATGAAGGGGAATGTTAGCTAATTAGCGGGAAATCACTAATTATAATGAAATGATAGAAAATAGGATAAGTAGTGCAATTTTAGTATTAAAATTGTGTAGTTAGATTTAGGTATCTTTAAGAAATTATGGAGAATCCAATCATGCAAATTGATCACATAAAAACCAACAACATCGCCGAACACTCTCCCAAGCAAGTTGCTTAGGGCATAAATCAGTTATAACCAACAATGAAGTGTAGAAAACCAAGTGTAGTGTGGGGTTTCATCCACACCAACTTCTCCACAAGGGTTTTCGTCCTTGGGAGGGTCTCAATCAAGAGTTTTCGTCCTTGAGAGAGATGGAAAAGGTGTTTAACAAGCAATCCTTCACCAAGATATGAAAATTCACCAAAAGCATGACTCACTAATGGCCAAGCAACCTCCTTTTATAACCATAAGGAGTGCTTTTACAATGCAAAAATGATGGCCGACCCCTTAAGAAAAAGTACTTTTAAATATCTAATTAGTATTTGGAGATTACATTCCCAAAATACTTTTATTTCCTAACTAAGTTCTTGCTTTCTTCCCCTTGCTTTCTTGCTTAGACCCACAAGGAGAAGAATGGGTTAAGATCTTCAAAAAATCAGCCTTCAAAAAGGGACATGACAGTCCCCCCTTCCCAAGATTGCTTGTCCTCTAGCAATGATGAACTCAGCTGCTCCAAAATCTTGACTCCTTTTGTGTTTTCCTCTTGTGCATAACATGTTGTATTTGGAATTTCGATTCCACTCATGGGAAGTTGGGCATTTTACCCTTAGATTCTAAAAGATTGGCAAGAATAGCATTGCGTTTGATAAACCGGAGCCACTTAGAGCTTTGTGGAATGATCCTTGAAAGTTGTTTTTAAGCTGCAATTTCTTGTGTCGGGTCCTTATTAGAGGGATTGTAAGTGGAGAAATGGAAAGGCTTTTTCTATGTGTCAAAAGATTTGTATAATCAAGCTAGCAGGACATACGCCAACTATTGCTCTATGTTTGAAATGGATGGGTGTGTAAACAAGCTTGAAGCTCGATTGGAAAATGTTGTTTGGACTTATGGAAAGCAAGGGCTTCTTGTAAACCCAAAGTCCTAGGATAGTTATGATCCATCGAGGGCTGACAACCAAATTACGTTTGTACCATAGTTGAAAAAATCATAAATCGGGATTAATCAGCAAGCCAAATTTTGAATCGGAAGTCGGAAACCGGCAAAAAATCGGCATTGATCGGCAACTTTATCGCTACTTTTAAAAACATTTAAATTCATAAAATATACTTAAATGATGCGAGAAGTGACTCTATAGAATGCCATAGGCCCATATGCATATTTTCGATTAAGGTTTGACCAAAAAGAGAGTACAAAGTTTGCAAACAAAAAAATAAAAAATATTGTTTTATGAAAATAAGAAAAATATTGCCATCAATGCATAGAGCTCGAGAAAATATGCACTTTTAGAGAAAACGACACCTGAAACGGAGCCACAGAATGAAAGTTATAGCACATGCAAGTTTTTGCTGCTACATCTTCTCGGACCCTTTCCAAAAATGGCAATTTTTTTCTGTCCTTGTGATTTCTTCACCAAAAATCCAAAAAAGGAAAGAAGGAGAAAGGAGGAAACCCGAGCCACGCAAGTGAAAAAACGAGTCAGATTTGGGGCCACGATTTCACCCGCGATTTTCCATGATTTACCACGATTTTCGAGTGTACCCAAGCTGCGCAAGTGAAAAAACGAGTCAGATTTGGGGCTACGATTTCAAAAACGAGTCAGATTTGGGGCCATGATTTCACCCGTGATTTTCCATGATTTTATCCACGGTTTACCACGATTTTCGAGTGTATTTTATCGCCAAAAATCGTGATTTATCGCCATATCAAAAATCGCGATTTTTCAGAAGATATATCATTTTCATGGTTGCAAACGATTTATCGCCGATAAATTGCGATTTTTGAAACAGAGGTTTGTACAAAGCGACTATTTTATGTTCTTCTTGCTTTTGATGTGGGAGAGAGAGAGGAGACATTCATCACGTCTTTTGGAGATGTTGACTTGCCAATTTTTGGGGACGTGGTTATAGGATAAATCCAACTTCCTTTTATTGCCGCTCTCTTGTGGATGATCATGGATGGTTAAAGGACTTTATGGTATGCGATCTGTGCGGAGCCAATTCTTTTTTTTTTTTGATATTGGTAAAGGGGGCAAATTAGCAGGGGCCCAACCTTGCTCTACAACACAAAGAGGGGTCTCAACACCCAAATACAACAATAAGATCAAGTACAAAACAAAATAGAATCACAACAGAGAACCAAACCCAATGAAACAATGATCGCACAAAATAACTACAGCGAAAAAAATAACAGAAAGACAACAAATCTCCCTACTAGAACAACACTTTAGAGGCACTTCTTGTTCTATGAGGTGAACACACATTTTGATTTCACCTTTTCGGACCACCCGAGTCCACCTTTCCTCGAAATTGCTCTAAAGAAATCCTCGTTCAAACACTATCTTTTCATATGATTTCTGAAAAATGGGCCTTCCCAAAAGTTCAAAACCCTCATCTATCTACCTAATCAAGACTGGACTGAATATTTCTTAATCTCCTCCTCTTCTTGCATACAAACATCTCTTATGTTATGCATTCCACTCTTTTTATCATTCTCTAACAGTTGATGCATTTTTACTCTTTGGCTTTCATCATCCTTCCTATGATGATTATTAACTTCCTGCTCCACATGATTTTGGTCTTTAGAATGGATTTCATTATTTGTGTCTTCAACTTCTTGATTCTCTACCATAATATTTTCCTCTTCTTGATCTTCTTCCCGTTCCTTTTCGGTCTAAACTTATTCTTCTATTTCCACTTCTTCTTCTACTTCTTCTACTTCTTCTCTAGAATCTTCCCCTTCATCCTCTAGAAGTGCCCCCTCTTTTTTTTCTTCTAGATTCTCATTCTGCTTCTCATTCTGCACATCATTTCCTATACTTTCTAGCTTCCCATCATCATGGATAATCTCAGCATACATGTAACGTCCCCTTTTAGACAAGTTAGAAATACTTGTCAAAATCAAGCAAAGAATGGATAAACCCCTTTTACATCAACCTAAAATATCCCAATGTCAGCTATTTCGAACCCAAATGGGGTTGGAACTAGCCAAGGTGGTGGGATAGATTGGAAGAAAACAATCGGAATTTAAACACATTCAAATCAGATTTTACAACAGCTGGAAAATAATTTAAATCTGAAACCCTAATTGCTGCAATCTTCAAAATAGCATAACTTTCTCTACACAACTCCGATCTAGGCAAATGACATATGCCGAACTTGGAAAAATACAAGGAACAAGATGATGTAAACCAATTTATAACAACTACCAAACATGCAGATCTGACCCTCCTACTATTTCGCCCCACACATTTAGGGCTGATTAGGGCATCCAAACTTGCCCAACAACGATGAAATTAATTCTCAAAGCTGCTACTAATTTATGAAGCCCAAATAACCTCAGAAATTCTCCAAAAACCTTGGATCTAATTTTTATTTGAAAGGAAAACACAACAGAGCTTGAAAATGGCATAACTTCCTCAAAACTTAGTATTTTCGCATGAAACAAAGACCAAAAGAATCCTTGAATTTTTAATTTTTCCAACAAGCCCAAAATTGCCAAATTCCAAGGTGGGAAGACCCATGCAAAAGCTGTCACAAAACCCAAAATTGGTCGCTGCCCTAAAGTCAGTGTAAATTTGTAAATTCAATATCTCACAAAATACCCAACCAAATCATGCAAATGACATACCAAAATGTTCACAAAATTATGAGGAATCCAATGAGTATTTTTGTAGATTTTTGGGCACAAAATGTGGAAAACAACCCCAAATCCTAGTCGTCAGGGTTAGAAAAAATAGGATTTGCACTAAAATAATCCACCAAGGAAATTCGCCACACTTAGGGCATAAACTGTTGGATAAGAGGTTGTGCTCCTAAAGCACGAATTCTTAATAACACCGGATTTGATCATTGGCCTGTCTGCATGGAAATAGGCAAAGCAGTCTACAACAAGGCACCCTTCAGATTTCAGCTGATGTGGCTTCGTCATGCTGACATTCAGAACTTGGTTAGTAAGTGGTGGAAGGAGGGAAGGCCTAGGCATGGAACACAAATGTTTATGTTTGCCAAACGACTTAGATATCTACAATTTCAACTGCAAAATTGGAATTGGACAAGATTTGGAGATATAGCTAAAGAGAAAGCGAGGATATTGGCAGAGTTAGGAAAAAATTAATGAAGTTCATCATACTTCTGGCATTTCTATGGATCTATTAAAAAAGGAGTGCAGGTTGAAGGTAGATCTCTAGGAATGGGAAAGCAAAGAGGAAATCATGCTCAAGCAGAAATCCAGAATTCAATGGCTGAAGGAGGGAGATAAAAACTCAGCCTTCTTTCACAAATCCTTGTTAGCTAGGAGAGCCCAAAACTACCTTCAATGCCTATCGACAGAAGGCAGAACTAAAGAAATATCAATAAAAGGTATGCAAAAAGTGGCTAACCAATACTTTCAAAATCTTTTTATGGCACAACAATTGGATACAAATGCTCAGGGAAGGGTGTTGGAGGTGATTCCTAGAAATATCAGCCAAGAGGATAATGACAAGTTGACCTGTCCAATCATAGAGGAAGAACTGAAAAAGACAGTGTTTGCTATGCAGAAAGGTAAAACCCCGGGCCCAGATGGGTTTCCCATTGAATTCTTTCAAGAATTTTGGGAAATCATCAAGTAAGAAGGAAGCGAGGACAACAAAGACTATGTTGAAAGAGTTGAATAAGACGTTCATAGCCCTCATACCAAAAGCAAGAGAGGTAGAAGATATTTCAGGCTTCCGACCCATAGCTCTCTGTAATGTTGTGTATAAGATAATAACGAAAGTTATAGCCGAAAGATTGAAGCCTTGCTTGTCTAAAATAATATCCCCTGAACAAGGGGGTTTCGTTCCAGGAAGACATATCCATGATGAGATTGTACTTGCCCAGGAAATCTTACATTCAATGGAAATCCAGAAGAAGCCAGCCATGTTCATTAGATTGGACTTATCTAAGGCATATGACAAGGTGGATTGGGACTTCCTCTGCAAGATCCTGGAGAGGTTTGGTTTTTCTTCAGATTGGATCTACTGGGTTAGAGCATGCTTTTCCACTGTCTCATTTGCAGTATTAATTAATGGCTCTCCTTCGCCATACTTTACTGCATCACGAGGTATAAGGCAAGGAGACCCGTTGTCCCCTTTTTGTTTATCATTTTAGTTGAAGGCCTGGGCAGAATGAGTAAAAAGGCATGCCATGAAAAACGAATTAATGGTGTGCAGCTAGCCAAGACGGTGAAACCAATATCAGCTCTGCAGTTTGTGGATGATTCTTCGATGATGGGTAGTGCCACAGTGACAGAGGCTAAACAAATACATAAGATCATTCAAACTTTTTCTTTAGCAACATGTCAACTTATAAATAATGGTAAATCTAACATTTTCTTTTTCCATTGCTCTGATAGATTAGCAGATCAAATCTTGAATGTCCTCTAATTCCAAAAAGGCGTATTCCCTGTCAAATACTTGGGGGTACCATTATCCCCTGCCAGGATAGGGAATTGGCAGTGGTTAGTTGATAGAATAGAACAAAAATTGCAAAATTGGACGAACAAATGTTTATCAACAGGTGGTAGAATGACTCTCATCAAATTAGTTCTTTAAGCGATGCCTATTTATGTAGCTTCAGTAGTGAATATTCCTGGCATAATATTAAAAAAGATGGACTCTTTGTCAAAGGTTTCTATGGAGTGGGACACAGGAGAAGACAAAGTGGACGTTGGTAAAATGGACAAATCTTTGTAAACCAAAGAAAGAAGGGGGATTGGGCTTTACGTCTTCCATTCATCACACTACAGCCTTAGCAGCCAAACTATATTGGAGACTTCTTGTTGATCTGGATGATCTATGGGCTATGAACTTCCGTGGGAAATATGCAGAGAATAGCCACCTTGACAGGATTATTAGAACAACCCTTCCACTGAAAGGCTCTCTGGCATGAACGTTTATCAGAAGAGGGGAAACTCTAATCAAACAACAACTTTTTGGATTGTTCACAATAGCGAATTAGCAAACTTCTGGACTGATTCATGGGAAGGTAAACCCCGATCTGTTGGCTAGATTTTCGCATAGCTGAAAACCTAGGCGATCATGAGATAAATCTCCCTCATTTACCAGTGAGGCTCCCGTGTCAGATTTGTCAATAAAATATGCTAGTATCTATATGGGGTTTTACTTTAACCATGCAGCTCATGAACCATAGTTGTATAGTTTTGCAGCAAGTAAGCAGTTGTTTAAAGAAAGGAAATATTTAAAGAAGAAGAAAATAGTAAAACACAGGGAAGAAATAGGGAAGATGTGCAACCCAATCAATAGATAACAGAGTTGATTGCATGCACATAGAAGAAACCAATAGATATCAACACACAAAATTATAAGCAAAGACAACTCTAGATCTAGATCTAAAATAACACAAAGTTTATTAGAAGATCTAAGATAGAAAGCTAGAAACAAAATGCATCGTGACACAAAGTTGTAGTTCTTCTCCAAAGTACATGCATTAGTGCGGTGTTGGCCGTAGATAACTCATCATTTTTATTTTTAATTGCATATGAGCAATTAAAAATTTTGAAAGCACTCCTAGGGTGAGTGCAACTTCAATGAAGGCTTCAATTTGGAAGATTGGGAGCACATGCACAAGATCTTGGAAGAATTCCACGACCGACTTCTACACGGGCTGCATCAGAAACAAGAGGATGAATTTTTGCCAGAAGCTTTTGCAATTATGAGATCTAGATCTGAATCGGGCTGGATTTGTGTCTCCGATGTTAGCAAATCTAGAAGTAATGCATGATTCCGCTGAGCTTTCTCGTTCATCCCGCTTTGTCATGGTTGGAGCAATATTTGTCTGAACAATTCTTTTCCTCTTTATTCGGCCGGAATTCTTCACAACCGGTGCAAATCTGGATAATTCTTCAGATTCGGAGGATATGTTCAATGTATTGGACATTGATTTAAACTCCCTTTCTCTTATAAAAGCACCTGTGATGAATTCTTGCAATTAATTCAGACAAAGATGGCAACCGGAACATGAACAGTGGATTTTAATCATAAAAATCTGCATAATTCAAGCCTGCTGCCCCAAAATTTGATGTTTTATTTGCATGCAAAGCAAACATGAATTTTACCAACTTCACCTGAGCACTGTATCACTTATGCAAACAATTATCCAGACATAAATCAACCTCCTTCAACCTATGTGCCAAATTTGGAAGCTTCCAACATTAATTACACCTTCTCGAGCAAAATTCCTCTTCAAATGGGGTGCACTTTTGTCTGGGCTGCACTTCTCTGCTTTTGAATTAATTAATTCATCCTTATGGCAGCCCCTGCTTATATAATCCTCATAATTCTATAATTAATTAATGCCTCTCCTATTCCTGACAATTAATTAATTATTTAATAAGCTTTACTCTTCAAATGGGGCGCCTATTTTGTGCATGCTCATGGCTGCCATTAAATAAATTAAATTTATTTAATTTTAGCTCTCTGCTTTCAGTTAACTCAAGCCTCACAGTATGCTTTGACCTTAGCCACTGAAAATAGGAATTAATTAAATCATTTAATACTTTAAAAGTATTATTTCTCTCCCAAAAGGGGCGCACTTTTTGGCATGAGCAATTTCTATTTTTAAAAGTCAATTGACAATGGGATTATTTACCCTGCAAGGCAGCTCCGAAAATCCCATGATCCACTTAAGCTGTTTGACTTTCATAATGAGATTATTTACCCTGCAAGGCAAGTAATAAAATCCCATCAATGCCTTAAGTGATTTTTTTTTATTTCACAATGGGAATTTTTACCCTGCAAGGCAGGTAAGAAATTCCCGCCTGCCTGCTGCCTCTGATTTTCCCATTGTGACTTAAGTGGCGTTGCTTCCATGGGAAAAAGTACCCTGCTAGGCAGGTACAAAATTCCCACCTGCCTGCTGCTGACAAAAATCCCATTGTAGCTTTAAAGTCTTCTTTTTCCAAAAATGCGGCCTACCCAGAAGAAGCTTTTTGTGCGTGACTTCGTCTTTTCAGAGAGAACCAGACCTCCGATGGCGAATTCCTTCTGGCACAACGTGCATAGGTGATCTCCAGATACTCCAGGCCAAGAATCAGGCCAAACCGGCAAAGGAATTGATCCAGAGAAATTTCACAGAAAACGAAACGGGAAAACACTAAAAACACAAAACGTTGCCAGAAGTTACAAATAAAGCCAGGATCCATTCTGGTTAAAACCCTACTGGTATATGGGAATATTGACATGTACGATCACAACAGGGTTAAACCGGAGCACAAATTGCCTCAAACGGGGCTCAAAATAATTAAATACAAATTTCCCACAGGCAAACCCTAGCGACAAAATAAAACAATTTTGGGCATCTGGGTATTTGTCGAAATTGGCTTATATGGCTCTTTGGGAATATCTTGACACAATACAGAAACTTTCTGGCAATAAAAACACAAAACGACCCATTATTTTAAAAGAACGATTTTTTTAACATGGGGTAGTCTCGATTTGTGGTGAAATGCGGGGACACCACGATTATAACACTCTATCCTCAGCTTAGGCCAATAATAGAGCAAATGCAAGCCTAGGGATGGATTAAGATAACAAGGTATATACACCCAGTTGCACAACCTTGGGGAGTGGAAAATGAGCAAGGATAACCCAGGAAAATCAGAAGAATTTGCTAATTCAGCTTCTAAGGGAACGAACTCTTATGTTCTCCTCGGAGGATGACGAATTAGGATGTGGATGTAGCCCTTCAGGAAAATATGAGGTGTCTACCGGATATAATGTTTTAATAAAACCACAAAGACATCCAGCCCAAACCTTGTTCAAGCATATATGGCAGCCCGCAATATGGCCCAAGGTAAGCTTCTTCTTGTGGCTCCTCATTCAAAGAAGACTTTTGACAGGTGAAAGACTCAAAAAACGAGGCATTAGAGGTCCATTTTGATGTGAGTTGTGCCAACAAGATGAGGAATCGATGGAACATCTCCTTTTTCTATGCCCATGGGTTACTCCTTTATGGCATTCTTTGGCTTCGTTGTTTAAGCTCCCATGGAATAGATATGAATCCCTAAGCCAAATCATAGATGACTGGAAGAAAGCCATTCCCAAAGGACAAAATTTGATCCCTGCAATGTGGAGTGGCATTTCCCTTCTATTATGGAATATATGGAAAGAAAGAAATCATAGAATTTTCCGGCAAATCAGTAGAGACTCTATATATGTATGGGAACAAATAAAAACCAACTTGATGGAAAGCCTCAAACATAAGGTTTCCCTTCCGGATCAGCCAACTCCACAATGGGACCATATATACATACAACTGGCCTTAGATCCGAAGGAGGCCACTATGCCTCGATTTCATGCTAAAATTACAATGGCAAATATGGTTGCAGCAAGGGATCCCACAGATTATCATGGGCTACTCAAAACAGATGGTGCTTCGAGGGGTAATCCTGGGAAAGCAGCTATGGGAGGGGTTGGGTGTACAGAACAAGGAGAAATCTGTTTCTTCTTTGCCGAAAATTTGGGTCTTTCTACAAATAACTTGGCTGAAATCAGAGCAATTCGAAGAGGGATGCAAGAAGCTGTTAAAACAGGATGGCAAAGGATAAAGGTGCATTCTGATTCCAGAATTATGATGAATATACTTTCTCAATCTAACAATGTTGGCACTCCCAATTGGCGGATTACAAAGGAAGTTGAACAAGTACACAAGTTGCAGCAACGCTTTACACAAATTCAATTCAAACATATTCCACGGCAACAAAACAAAGTGGCAGATGGATTAGCGAATTGGGCCCTGGACAACAAAGATATCCTTTGTTATGGACCACCACCCTTATGGTGGTCTAACAAGCTCCAAGAAGATATTAGGATAATTTTAAATTTAGATTCTGAGCAATGAATGTGAATATTGATAGTGTAGTTTATCAAGATACTGATATGGCTATTAGCTTTCAAGCGTGGCATAGTTGGATATGTAATTGAGTATTTCTGATTAATATATGGCTGGTAGTTTTTAAAAAAAAAAAAAAAAGAATGATAATCCACCACAATAATGCAAATATAAGTTTTCAATCAGATCTTTAATAGCTCCAACTTGATTGTCAAAGAGAGAGAGCAACAACTAGGGCATACATCCCATTTCTCCAAGCATGGAGAGACAAATGATTTAATCCAACATACCAAAAGATGGCCATGCAACCTCCTTTTATAAGATAAGGGGTGCAACATTCAAATGGCCGACCTTTTCCCTTTTGGAGGGAAAACTAATAAAACTTAATTAAAATATTAAAAGACTAACTTTATGTGCACTTTATTATTTTCTAATTAAATAATAAAAAGTAACTAACCTATGTGCACATTTTAAAACTAACTAGAGACTCCCCCTTGTAGCGCAAGGCATGCCAAGGGGCTACAATGCAGACAACAAACACCTCAGAACAATCCCCAAGCTTTATCCTCGAACCCATGGGGAGAGAAAATGGGTTGAGGGTCTTCAGTTCTTCATTTTCAAAAATGTCCAGAAAAGGGGACATTACAATCCAAGATCTGAGCTTCAACATCCTTTATTTGGTAGTTTTGGGGTGAATTTAACTAAGCCTTCAAACTAGAAGCATCCAACAAACTATTAGCTAATCCCTTACTAGTATGCTCCAAAGGTGCAGACTTGCTATTATGATCCCTTATAGCAGAGGCATTGTCCTTCGTGATTCCTTCCAAGACCTTTCCTTGCCAAAGCTTATTTTCCATCTTGTAAATAGGTTCAGATATTTTTGTAGGGCGTAACCTGTCCTCATGTCCAACTTATGGCATGATTTATATTTGGGCGTGGAACCCTCATATTCAATTTTTTAGATCATGGTTCCAAATATAGAATGCAAATTAATAAAATCTGGAAGAACTCGATTAACAAAAGCATTGATACAAAATCTAGCATGTGTTAACCTTGATCTAGATTTAGTGATACTATCAAAAGAAATAAAGTTATCTAAAGATTCAACAATACTTATCAGAATCTCCTCTTCCCAAAATTCGAGAGGTGAATCGGGAGTCTTACCCACATGGGCATAACATTAAAATCCTCCTTATTCTGATCTAAAGGCAGTTTCCATTGACGCAGAATGAGACCATTTGATCCTAGAAACTAGGGCCCACCCATCAAAGCACCAGTAAAATCCTCTTCAATATTAAATCGAATTAGAAAGAAACCCTTGGACATCACAGAAATTTCCATATTACCTCAAGGCTTCCATTTACGAGCAGTCCATTTATGAAAGAAATCAATATTCGGGTGACTCCACAAAAATTTCCAATAACAGCAAGTTTATTTCGCTGCACAGATCTATTAATCAAATAATCGGGGATTTTAAAATGAAACCCATTATCATCAATATGATGACTGATGGATTCATGGCAGCGAAATCCCTATCATTCTGAATTTCCTTATTTTTTAATAACTTTGCCCAAGAACCAGAAAACCCCTTTTGCTCTGTTCTAACCAAAGAGGATACATCTTTTTCCTCCGGGTCTTTCTCTGACTCTTCCAAACCCTTTCGAGCTGGCAGATCCATCCTCAGATCCCTTTCCATAGTCCAAAACTGCAAATCAGATTTGCGCACCCAAAGAATATTCAAAAACCCTAGCTCCATTGCGCTCTCCAAGGGCTCTGCATAACCCAAATTAAATTCCGATTGTTACTAAATTTTCAAGACACTTCCTTGACTAGTTCAGGGAAAGCTTATTAGTTAAGTAAGACTTGGCTTTACTGATGAAATCTGAGTCTGCGTGGTTCTGTAAGATGTCAACTGTTTTCAAGTTGGGGCTCATCCACTTGTTCCTGACTTTCACAGGTAGAGATATTCCTTGTAATTCTTATGTAATATTCTTGTTTCCATTGATGTAATATAAGATGCATTTTTTCAACACAATGTTACAACAACATTGCAATCATGGTGCCTTGCCACTGATTTCACATGGTTCGTGGGAAAGTCTGTGGATACACACACGTCAAAGCTCATGTTCACCCTTCTAGCTGCTCACAAATTCCTTCCATCGGTGGTCCTCTAATGAAGGGGATTACAGTCTTAAGGATAAATTTCCACACTTCTTTAGAAGACTCTGCCACATGCCCCATGGAAAACTTCCTCTTCCGACCTTTCAAATTGCTTTCATCATCATTATCCATGACAAAATCCACCACTATGTCTATCATCTCAGCACCAATTCTTGAACTTGATGAATGCCCGACTTATGATCAAGAATATATATCCAAATCTTGCAATTGAAATCATCAACGAATGTAGTGAAATACTAGCCTCTCCAAGTGAAGTTGTTTGAGATGATCCATGTAAGTCTTCATGAACTAGTTCAAGTTCGACTTAGATTTCTTTTTTAAAATGGAATTTGTTTTCTTGGTATAGCTTCCCAAGTGCATATTCTTTACAAATTCTGTTATTCTTAGTAACTAATGGAAAATCTTGCTGCATATTCAATTTTCCTGAGAGTTGAAGAATTTCGTTGTTCAAACTTCAAATGACCAAAGTATCTTAAGAATCATTTGTTATGAGACCATCATTCAAACTTGTGAGGATTTATACTACCACTTTCATAAACATTCTTCCCAATTATGTTCCATTTTGTCTTATGACACTGGTCTTTATTGAACATGACTTGCAAACCCTGCTTAGTGGTCTGGCTAACTGGAAGCAAATTACTCTCAAATGTAGGCACATGGAACACATTATAATCTTGCATTTGCTACAATCAATGAGGTCCATGATTACATTTTCTTTTTTGACAACATTATGATTAGAGTACTTTTTGTGATGTGTTCTATGCTCAAAAGCCATGGAGTTAATGATCCAAACATCATTCATTTTAAAAGGCGAATCATTTATCATGAAGATCTTAATGAAATCTCAAATCCTTATTATCTTACTGAGATTATTAATAGTATCCTTCTCTTTCTTGTGAATTTTTTTCTGCCAACAGTTCTTTTTATGAGGACATGCTTTACTGCACAAGATGCTGTCTTTTGCTTTAAGGATGATTTGGTTTACCTTGCTCCTTTGTGGTTTTCTTTGTCATATATTTAGAGGATTTGTTGTTCCTTTTAATTTGTGATGCAAGTGCCACATTACCACTACCATTGCTACTAAAAGCATGCACATCATCTCCTTGGAAAGATGACATTGACGATGCATAAGGATAATATATTATGGGTGAAAGCTTTTTTGTCTAAGTCTCGTTTAGTCTTTTCCACTGCAACTAGTTCATCTCTTCAATTTTTTTAGACATAGAAGAGAGTCATAATGCACAGTTTGTTGATTCTAAATAATAATGCTTTCTCCATATCATTGGATTCATAAAACCCTAGCAACATTTGTCAAGTTCGGCTGAAGTCTTCTTGCCTTCTAGACGAAGGACCAAATCATGTACAATACATAAACCAATAATTGCAAAAGTTTTTGATTTCCAGTTCGCAACAAATAGCTTTTGGTTTCAATATTGTTGAATTATTTAAAAAGGGTTCAACAATCCTGTTAATTCTCTTAAATCCTATGATGATAAGCTCAGTCCGGTCGGCCCGGTTATTTTCCAAAATAAATAAATATATATTTTAATTTTTTTGTAATAAAAACACACCCAACATGCTTATATATTATTTAGTATTAACTATTTTAACACTTTATATTACGTTATTAATGCTTTTCATTGTATTTGTCAATCTTTGCATATTTATAAATTATGCTCATATATAATATTTATATGTTTCACATAAAAATTTTCTGAACAGTTTCAAGAATTCCTGATTTTCAGTTTTTTTACCCCCAAAACGGATCCAGATTTCGGGACTTGGTAACTATGCTTCAAAGCCAAAATGCTATAAAGTTTGAACTTCTAAATTACATGGCAGTTGAGCTTATTAACATCAGGCATGATATAACTGACAATATTATCAATTGACACTAGCAATGTTAGAAGGTTTTATGGTGCAGACAAGTTTAATCTTATGCTTATAATCTGTAACTACTGAAAACAACTGAAATTCAGATCAAATGTTAGAAAAAAGAAAGCAATATTATCATTATCCAAAAAAATTATCGGTGGAAAAAATGGTCCGTAAATACGTGAGGGATTGCAATGCAAAATACATCCCATTTTCCTTGAAGCTGTAAATCTAAAATTGCCAATCTTAAAATGGCAATAATTGCTAGAAGTTGCACATGAATGTACTTCTAAGGCGGGCTACACATTAGAATGAATAAGGGCACTTACCTTTGAGGAAGAATCAATATAGTTGCGACAATGGTGGGGAAGAGCAGGTTTTATGAGTATATATAAAGTTATAAGAGGTCATTAAAGTTTGTCAAGATATTGCACCTAATCCACCACCCCTAAAGCCATGAAATAGGTCTAGAGTCAAAGTGAGCATTATGGATGGATACAAAATTGAAAAATGAAGAAGATTGGTGACATAAATACGAAGTCCCAATCACAATGAGAATGTGCATATATATCCCTGGAAATATCACAATAGGTTTGCTCTGTTGATGTTGGTGTTGTATCTTTTTCGGCCGTAATCATTATTGAATATGCCTTGTGTGTTCAATCATATCTTGTGACAACCATCATATATATTTTTAGTGTGAGAATTCTGTCTTCTCTACAGATAAATAAGTCTAGTGTCATACATATTCTTACCATAAAGGTGCTTTCTGACGAATGGTATGTGTCTTTTACATAGCATTACCACTTTCTTCTTACCCCTTGGTTGTGTTCTCTTCTCAGATTTGGTCTCCTTCCATTTGCTGCTAGTCTGATTAGTATTTTTTTCTTCCTCTGCTTACCTGCAATCAGGAAATATATCTTGTAACTCCAAATTTTCCAATAAGCTAGTTACTATCTAAGTTATTTCTTCTTCAAAACACTTGTTCAAGGTTCAAGTGTCCTCCTTTTAAGATTATTCACATTCTATACTCCCCCTCTTCTTCATCAAAACTCAAAAATAGCTCTTACACGCTTTGATTCTCTAACCGATACATATTTTAAATCCACCTTGATTTATTTGTGTAGTGTTCTATTCTCAATATCAAATGACTGGAGCTGTTTGTGGGAACGGTCTCCCAAGTATAGCTTCATAGGACATGCCACCTTTGCACCATTTTTATGACAAAGAAATAAATCATGAATGTTTGATTAGCTATGTATGAATTGTGACATTAGGAAATATAAAATGGCTCCACCCTGCTCTAGTTGTTCGTGGCAATGGTTGTTTAAGTAAAGCTTCATAGGGCATTCCACCTTTGCACCATTTTTATGTAATGCCCTCTAGGGCTGAAACTGAAAATAAGGGTTTTGGCTCAAACTGAAATGACAACTTCTGATTTTCCAACTTGGCGTAGAAGATGGATTTCAACAAGAAAGCTCCATTTTGCACATAATTCTTCAAGTGTCCCCCACAAGGAAGTAATACCATGCATGCCCGGAACTAACCAAAAATTATCACCATGAAGTACCTTACCTAAGAGCAGACCCTTGCTTGTCTTTATGCCTTGAGTGCTCTGAAAATAGGCCTCTTCCTTCTTCATGGTAGTCATGCTTGGAACTCCATCCATTGTGCCTTGAAGTTGTAATGTCCCTTTTTAGGCCTGAAACATACAATCAAGGAATTCACACAATTCCAAATATGAATGAAATCTGATTCTTACAACAGCAATTCCAACATTAACTGACACCCTAGCAGTGAACTGAAAATTGCACTTTAGGGCATCAAACATCCTCCAAATAAGTTGAAAACACGTGTACAAATTCTTCTCCAAATTATATTTAAATAATGGAACAAACACCAAGCCAAAACAACCCAAACATGTGCCAAAATATGAAATAATACCCAACTTCAATTAATTTTATGACAACATAAGTGCAGTCCATAAAATGAGCTAAAAATGAGGTCTCCAAACCCCAACAAATGACACATATGCAATATATCAACGTTATAAAATATGAGAAGTCCAAATATCATTTTAGAATGTAGATTTATGCTCTAGAAGGCACCCAAATTGAAATGACCCTTTCAAGGAATTAGACCAATAACCAAGGAATGTAGACAAACACCAAATTATTCAAATCTGATTTTTATTGCAGCAGACTGAAAATTAGAAACCAACGAACTGAACTCTTCAAAAATGTATGCCAAACACCAAATATACTTCAAATAAACTTGCCACAATTTAGAGATATCTTTTATACATCCAATAGAACCAAGAACAATGATAAATCTGAAATAACACACTGCTGGAAATTAATAAATGTCCAACGAAGAGCAGCCACAAGAAAATTATAGATTATGGGTCTAAAACCCCAAAAATCATGAAATTGCAGATTCCGGCCTTAGAAATTATGACAAATCAGATTATAAACTGAAAATGCAAATATAAGTTCACCAAACCCTCAAACCCTACACCAAGGTAGGTTGCTCCACATGTAGGAAGCCAATAACAATCTGAAAATGATAAATATCTCTTCAAATTTGCTTTATACTTTTATGCCAAGCCAAGATTAAGGGTTTTCGTCTTTCTAGGAAAGCCACACAAGAGGTTTTCGTCCTCAAATGGAAGATCAAGGAGCCGCAAGCTCACAATGCTCAAGATAAGATAAATGCGCCAAAAAAACTAGTTGTCAAATGATGTCTTAACTCTCCATTTTATATCCCTCCATTGGCTCCAAAACATGAGAAGGTAAGGCCGGCTCCTTAGAGATGTTCTTTTCCTTCATTACCTTCCATTAATTGATTAAAACCTAGCTGACCTGTTATAAGAGGGAAAACACTAAAAGAAACTATTAAAAATTAGTAAAAACATATCAAACGCAAGCTCAATGTTCTCGTCTATCTTCTTCACTTTACCATGGAGAAGAAATGGAAAGAAACCCAAATAGTGGCTCTCAAGTGGGAAAAGGGGACATTACAGTCCTCCCTTCCCAAAATTGCTTGTCCCCAAGCAATTGCAATCTCATAGGTCCAAGTATCACGTCCCAAAGAAAAGACATGAAATGGTGCTCCCAAAGCCTCGATCCGGTGCTATCAAATGGTGAAGTACTTGGAGGAACATGCTTTTCTTGTTTGCTTCCCTCGAGCCAATCCAAACATGAGTGTAATCAACCATGCAAAAAGTGTTCCAAACTGTTGTACCTTCATTAGAGTATGAGGAATCAACAACTAGATGAGCTCTTCTAAGCTCTAAGGCTGCCCACTCAAGAATATCCTTATGGAGTGTATAGGACAACAGTCTTTTCTCACCTTCACTTTTCATCTTCAATCCTGCATGTGAAACAAACATATTAGAGAAAAAATGATTTCTTCATCCACTTATGCCTTGGGGAAATGATGGCCAATTCCCCTTCTTTGCTTGCACAACTCTCATCCATACATTGGTTGTCCCAAAATACCATCATGCTGCCCCAAACACTGCTGTAATCATGCATTTTCCACTCAAAATTCAGAATTAAAGTGGCTGGAATCCACCTCAAAACAACCTTGCATAAATCAACATCAATTGTCAACAACAATCCCTTCAACTGTATGGTTGGAAACCCATCTGTGGAAGTGATAAGGGGGCTGGAAAAATTTATGACAACAAAGTGAAAATAACATGGAAGAACTGTCATACTTCAAAATCCTTACCAAATCAAGAAATGATAGCAATCTAGGGGCTGAAAATGACCCTATAATGACTGTAACTTTACCCCCAACTTCAACAAACTGAAAATAACTCAAGTGCACAGTCATTTTTATGACTGAACTTGTTTGGATGGCAACAAGTACAAGTTTTGGCAAGAAAAAATAAATAATGTCAGTTCTTATATGAAAGACATCTCTCATACCCACAAAACTCGTATGTAGCTCAATCCCCAATCCATTCTTGGTGAATGATGATCACGGTTCAACTTCGTGGCAAGATGTACACTACTATGCACTAGTGATCCTTGAATAAATTTATTGGGTGCCAAGCAATGTTGCATAGAAAACATTCGAAAGCCAACATCAACAAGGAAATCATATGGCTTACCCACTTTATACAATAAACACCTTGCTGCCCCAACAATGATGATTGCCCTTATAATCTTGTTCTCAAGTGTATGACTTGGCTTCAAAGAGTGCTCCATAGATGGTGAGCATTGGTTCTCCATCATACCATTGGTATGCATGACATAACATATAAGCTCTTTTCCTAACCACATGCATGATGTCATCATTTCATTACACCTAGAAACATGGAACCTTTCAATGAACTTACCTTGATGGGTCATTTGTTATAACCAATGTTTTAAAAATCGGAACCGGACTCGGAACCGGCCGAGGTCCGGACCGGACCGGAACCGGAACCGAACCGGAACCGGACCGGTTCAAACTTAATGAACCGGTTTACTAAAAAATACATAAAATTTTATATTTTTAATGAAAATAATATATTTGAAAGGTTAAAAACCATAATTCCAACAAGTACACACAGAATATGCAAAGTTTTCTCTTATATATATGCAAGAAAGGTGTTTATAGCAAAATGGCACGAACTCCAAGTCCAATACACAATACATATATCATAGATGAGATTTGAAACAAAATACATAGACAATGAGGCTCTAAATGGTCTCCAATGATCAATCTCCATAGTTCAAGACTCCAAAAAAACAACATGATATGATCATTGATACATTACAAATACTACAAGTTACAAAACTCTAGAATAAACTAGATGACATCAATGATCAATCATCATGATCAAACTCTGCACCGCTGCTGGAAATGGGATCCTCAAGGTCATCCTCATCAATATGATCACCGGCCTCTGGCTCTGACTCGGACTCATCCAAATCCTCAGGTACATCTGCAACAACTGGAGCTGCACGGGGTTGGGGAGTAGCACGAGTGCGACTAGTGCCTGTTGTGTCTCGTGACGATGGCGGCCGTGCTGCTAATGGCTCATCAGATTCTTGATCCAAACCCATCCACCCCAAGTCATCGGGATCAAACTCTGCTGGCTGACTCTCCTCTACCCATTCTGAAGTTGGATCTATATCATCCAAGACAATGGGATCAGTATCAGGTCTTCGGTTCAACAACTGGTTACGCCTTAACCGAAGGTTGTACTGCACGAAGACAAGATCATTCAACCGTTGTTGTTCCAAACGGTTTCTCTTCTTCGTGTGAATCCGCTCAAAGACAGACCAGTTGCGCTCGCACCCCGAAGCACTGCAAGTTTGGCTCAGGATCCTAATTGCAAACTTTTGCAATTGAGGACACTGACTACCAAATGAATCCCACCAATGTGTCTTTGTGATAAAAATGTAAATGTTTAATTAGTAAACAATGACAACAAAAAGTTAAAAACACAGTTAAAAATTAAAAGTAAAACATAAACTTATAACTTAAAGGTTAAAGCGTAATTCAACAAATTAGAAAAATATTGTCTTATGCTAAAAATTCATGATTATTCATTAAAAATTTTAATCAAATGAACTTCAAAAAACTTAGAATTTCTTACCTGGTTGGTCCACATCCCTTGCAATCTTTGCAAGGTTTTCCCAAAGGTTCGTGGCTCTGCTTTGAAGAAGGCGATCTCGTCGGTGAATCTCAAGTTGTTGCATCTCATCAGGGACCATGCACTTTAGGCACTCGTACAAACCATCTTTTACTTCTCCTGTTTGATCTTCTCCAAGCTGAGCTCTGTAATGATATTTTGGGTTCAAGAAATACCCAGCTGCATGTATAGGTCGATGGAGTTGATTGTTCCATCTATTATCTATGATCTCCCATATAGGCCCATACTTAGTTACCCTGTCTTTGTATGCTGCCCTTATCTGCTCCTTTGCTTGATCCATAGCCTCATAAATATAGCCCATGGCTAATTTTTCCCCATCCACCAACCGCAACACCTTAACAAGAGGCTCAAGAACTTTCACAATCTTTGCTGTTTTTTTCCAAAATAAATTATCAAAAAGTTTCTTCTTTGTGTCTTTCCCATCTTGTTTCCGGCTCCACTTTGATGCATTCCATTCATCACTTGAAAACATCCTTTTCAAGTTCTGTTGTTGGGAAATAAGAGATTGCAACGTGAGAAAGTTCGTTGCAAATCTCGTGATGGCTGGCCTAACAAGTTCTCTGCCCTCAGTGTTCTTCCTCATTAGGTTCAATACCCATGAGTGATTATAGATGTATTTGGTGATGCTCTTGCCATGCTCTACAGTGTTCTTGATCCAATCTTTTTTCCCTATATCCTCAAGCATGAGGTCTATGCAATGTGCAGCACATGGAGTCCAAAATATTGTTTTGTGTTTAGCCTCTAACATCTTACCAGCAAGAACATAATTAGATGCATTATCTGTTATGATTTGTACAACATTTTCTACCCCCACCTCTAAAACAATCTCATCCAGAAGCTCAAACAATAAATTTGCATCTTTTACCCTATCAGATGCATCTACTGATTTCAAAAACATGGTACCTTGTGGACAAGAGGCAAGAAAATTTATTATTGTGCGGTTCTTGCCATCACTCCACCCATCTGACATGATAGTGCATCCTGTTTTGGCCCATGAAGCTTTGCAACCTTTCAAATATTCATCTATGGATGCAACTTCTTTCTTCAAAAGTGATCCTCTCAAGTCATGCATACTAGGGCCTTTGAAGCCCTTACCAGCAGCAACAATGGAATCAAACATCGGCTGGTAATAAGGTGAGCGGGCAGCATTGAAAGGGATATCTGCATCATACCACCATCTAGCAATGTACTCAAAAGTTGCTTCTTTGTATTGCTTCTTCCAATGGTTATCCAAGGTAGGCTGATTTTGTGTTGGCATGGAGGCACTAGCAGTGGCAGGTGTGGAAGATGGAAAAAAACTTTGAATGTTCTTTCTTTTTTGAGGCCGGTTTTCTCGACTATGAGTGGATGGGGGAGGCATATATTGAAAGGGGTCTCTAACAGTCACAGAAGGGTCAGAGCAAGATCCTTCAACACTCAAGGCATGTTCCCTCCTTCTCCCTATTTCAGCTTCCATCTCTTTTTGCCTAGCCTTCTCTTCTCTATGTTTTTCAAGCATGTTTTTCATTTCCAACCTAATGTCATCAATACCAGGTGCCTCACATGGGGTAACTTGGCCTCTTTGACCAGCCAAGTGTTGTTTCAACCTATGAATCCCCCTTGATGTGTTTCTTACAATATTTACAAAAAACTTGATCATCAATTGTGTCTGCATGGGCCCATGTAGGGTCTTTTGATTTGGGGGCCATTGCAAATGCAAACAAATCTGAAAATGCAAATAAAAAATAAATAAATTTCCTATTTCTTTTTTAATAAAATTTACAAATAAGAGGCAAGTTTAAAATGTAACATACCTTTCAATGTGCACACAAATGAGGTGAGTAAATGCTCCAAGCTTGTATATAGCACCACAAAGAGCCCACACTCCAAATGTAGATGTAAATGCCACCACAAAGAGCCCACACTTGATACCAAACAACTCCAAATGAACACTATTCAAGGCTGCCCCAATCCTCCAAATCCTTGCAAATAAGAGAGGTGCTCACAAATAGAGGTGAGGTGCTCACAAATGGATGCCAATATCACCACAAAGAGCCCACAAGCAATGCCAAACAAACTCCAAGCCTCCAACTTCCAAGCTCACTACAAAAAATAAACTCTTCAATCTTATGCTCACAAATGCTCAATGAGAGAGGTGTGAAATGATAGAGGGGGTGTATTTATCATACTAAATTAGGGTTTAGAAGCATTAAAAAATAAAAGAAAACATTCAAAAACGCGTTTTTTCCACGCTGGCGCCGTGCACAGGAAAAAAAGTACGAACCGGCCGGTTCCGTACGGAACCGGACCGGTTTGGCCGGTTTTAGCCCAAACGGCCGGTTTGGGCTAAAACCGGTCAAAGCGGTCCGAGTTAGAGGCCGATTCAAATTTTTTTTGGTCGAACGGTTTGGGCTAAAACCGGTCAAACCGGTCCGAGTTAGAGGCCGATTCAAATTTTTTTTGGTCGAACCGGTCAAACCGGCCGGTTCCGGTTCCGGTTTGACCGGTTTTTAAAACACTGGTTATAACAAGTTTCCCAATCAGCAAATCACCATTAGCACATTGGAAAGTACTTTTCCTTTTCACTTCCGGGTCTTCTAATGCCAAATAATGTTTGCCAATACTCATGCTTGCCATAGACAACTTTGAACTGTCCCTATTTCTCATGAGATCAGATGTAAACATCACAAAATCAGATCTGATTATCTTTGTAGAAAGTGGAAAAACACTTGGTTCCCATACCTTAGAGTGCCCAACATGGTGCTTTGCTATCACGGATTCCCCCAAAAACTGAATCCATTGCATCCCACAAACCAATGTAACTTCAGCTGGCTTCATTCTAAGGAAAACATCACATACCTTGCACCTTTGGCTACACCATTCACTTCTTATCTTCCTTCTACTTGGCATAGGCTGAACATTAGAATAAAAACTCAACAATAACATGGAGTAGAGCAATGTAATACAATTATCATACCTCTTTGAAAATGCAAACTGTTTTGGCATGTTGGTGAGCAATGAATTTGAAACCCCTTTGAGCCATAAGCTGCCCTTAACCTTCCTAAAACTCAGAATTTCTGAGTTAGAATCAACCCTCCAAAAATATATCAAATGCACCTTACCTTCATGGACTCCTTGCAAATCTGATTTATCTCGCAGATTGTGGAGGAGAAAACATGATAGGGCCATAGGAAAGTGTATGTAGTCATCATTCCTTACCAGCTGATCACGATATCTAAAAACTTGACATGGTACAATGATAGACAATAAATCTGAGTTACCTCTAGGTTCCGGGCTGCTAACCTTCATTGTATCATTTAGCTTCTTCAAGGTGGTGATGGCACCCATGCACGGAACTTTGCTTGGACTGAATATGCTGGTAATTCCCCCATGTTTGGCTGTTGTTATAAACCGACCAACAACCTTATCAGTTGGCCCTTCGTGGATAACTTCTTTCAACCTCCTTGCCCTCATAAGAATTGTTGAGATGTCATCAACACAAACACCATTGTGAATCCAATCTCTCCCTTCAAACATATGTATATCCAATGGATTACAAACCAAGCGGAAAAAGGAAGTAATTACCTGTGCATGCATACTGTGGGTCTTGGGGAGAGGGTTACCTCTTAACAATCCAATTTCAGTCCTTACCATTGTCTTGATGCATGCATAACTTGGGGAACACCGGAAAGGGTGCAAGTACCCCTTACTACTCAAGGTGCTCCTTGTCTTGCCCATATTTGTACCAAACTGATTTAGATGACCAGCTCCATGTGATGGTGAACTAAAGAGCAATAAATCTGAAATATATTGGTTCCTTGGGCTCTCAACAAGATTTTCCTTCCCTTTTTCCTTTGTCTCTTCGATCCTTGGTGCCACAACCACCGTACCTTGTTCATATGTGCTTGGAATGTCCTTGTGGTTCTTACCCAAGTCTAATTCTTCGTCTTTGGGCTCTTTATTGTCTGCTGTTATAAACAGACCAGCAAGCTGACTGTTATCATTTCCACTTGGGAAATGGGTTCCATCCATCCCTTTTGCTACCTCTTCTTGTTCACAACCCTTTCTTTCACCTCTGAATTCATCATATGCAAAAATATCATCATTATTAGTCAAACAATGATCACTACTTACCTCATAATGTTGACTATCCGGAGCAATAGTGGAAGTAGGGGCTGAATCATTCTCCATGGCTCCCTTTCCTCCATGGTGCAAATCTTGAATATGGTGCTCCTTTTCCTCAAGGGTTGGGATGTTTCACCCGGGCTTGGACCAAGTTCTAATGCCCCACTCTATCTTTTCCAAATTCATGAATTCTGAAAAGGTTAGGGCATCACGGATTTTCCCGAAAGAGCTTGATATTCCTCAAAGCAAGTTGCCACCTTGTTGACCTTTGAAACCCTAGGCTCTTCCCTGAATGTCCTTCCTCCTTGTAGGATTTGCATGGTAGAGGCAAGAGAATCCAAGGTACCTGCTAGTCTTTCTTGCACCTTCATCAATCTATCCATTGAAACCCCAGGCCTTTGAGAATCCGTGCTCTGATACCTCTAAAATGACCCTTTCAAGGAATTAGACCAATAACCAAGGAATGTAGACAAACACCAAATTATTCAAATATGATTTTTATTGCAGCAGACTGAAAATTAGAAACCTCTTCAAAAATGTATGCCAAACACCAAACATACTTCAAATAAACTTGCCACAATTTAGAGATATCTTTTGTACATCCAATAAAACTAAGAACAATGATAAATCTGAAATAACACACTGCTGGAAATTAATAAATGTCCAACAAAGAGCAGCCACAAGAAAATTATAGATTATGGGTCTAGAAACCCCCAAAAATCATGAAATTGCAGATTCGGCCTTAGAAATTATGCCAAATCAGATTATCAACTGAAAATGCAAATATAAGTTTACCAAACCCTCAAACCCTATACCAAGGTAGGTCTCTCCACATGTAGGAAGCCAATAACAATTTGAAAATGATAAATATCTCTTCAAATCTGCCTTATACTTCAATGCCAAGCCAAGATGAAGGGTTTTCGTCCTTCACCCAACCACTAGAAGGGTTTTCGTCCTTCTAGGAAAGCCACACAAGAGGGTTTTCGTCCTCAAGTGGAAGAACAAGGAGCCACAAGCTCACAATGCTCAAGATAAGATAAATGCGCCAAAACTAGATGTCAAATGATGTCTTAACTCTCCTTTTATATCCCTCCATTGGCGCCAAAGCATGAAAAGGTAAGGCCGACCCCTTAGAGATGTTCTTTTCCTTCATTAGCTTCCATTAATTGATTAAAACCCAACCGACCTGCTATAAGAGGGAAAACACTAAAAGAAAATATTAAAAATTAGTAAAAACATATCAAACAGAAGCTCAATGTTCTCCTCCATCTTCTTCACTTCTTTGCCATGGAGAAGAAATGGAAAGAAACCCAAATAGTGGCTCTCAAATGGGAAAGCGAGACATTACACAAATGCACTCTTACCTAGTCGCTCCCTAGGAGAGGGGCTCCCAACAATGCCAAAACCCTTGTTATGACTTCTCCTTGATGCCTTAGTGGCAAACCAACAAGATGGTCTTCAACGAATGCCTTCACACTTTCAACTTGGAGAGTTTTTGCTCTCCAATATCCTCACAAGGAAGGGTTTCGTCTTCCTTGGATGCTACACTAATGAATTTTCTGCCCTTAGTGGAATTGGATTAGAGCAATTGGCCCTAGAACCAAGTAGAAAAGTATATATGCCAAAAGTGATCCCAAAATGAGCCTATGCAACTCCTTTTATACCCTTATGGTGGTGCCAAAGGTCATAAAGGGCTAATTTTCCCATGGCCGACCTCTTTAGAAGCTTGCTTTTAATTTCTAATTTGACTTTGAGGGCTCTCCAACCCAGCCGACCTGCTAAAGAGGGCAAAATACAAAGTAAAAGTATATATATTAACAAAAGAAATCTGAAATGCAACCCAAGGACTTCCCTTGTTCATCTTCTTCTTGCCCACGGGAAGAAGAATGGGCAAGAAGCCTTCAATTTGGATTAATTCAAAAAAGGGACATTATAGAAGTATTTCCTTTCTTCCTTTTATCCTTGAGTTCCAACATAAGATGTAAACAATATGTACCAATACTTATGCTCACCTCCTTTGGATGGTTGTTACCTTGCTGATTTGGAATTCCAATTGTTGCCTCTAAGCTGCCCCACTGAAATTTCTTCACAAATTGGTTTTGATTAGACCATGGGGGTGCGATGAGGGGTTGTAATAGACATGTATAGCTCTAAATTTCTTTCCAAGCAATGCCAAAGATGTTGGGATATTGGCTTTGCTTAACCTCAATCATTTTAAGTGGGAAGAATGTCTTTAAACCTGTCCATCTCTTGCTGCCCATGGAAGATTTGCACTGCCCCATACCTAAACTTGGGAAGAACAACCCATTATGGCTATAGCGCAACACTTCCAACTCGAAAATATTGGATATTAGTAACATAGGAAAGACCCAATAGATACAATATTTGAAATCCCTTTCACACATCATATTAAACCCAAAGAGCTTCATCATAGATGACAATCTACAGTTGTCCAAGGAGAGTACCATCCATCCAAATTATGAATTCTGAAAGAACATCTTACCATTTTTCCACACCAAGCTTCTTGTTGCAACAACTCGATTATTTTGATAACCTTGCCTTGGAGTGTAGAATGTAATATCCCCTTCCCACTCGAAGACCCTTGGCCTATTTTGTCTACCCGATGACTAAGGGAAGAAAATAAGGGTGACTTAAGTTATAATATTTTATTATAAAGTGCAAAAGTAAAAATAAAATAAAATATCATATGCACTTATAATAAATTATTATTAACTTAAAAATAGAAAAAAAAACAAAAGGAAAAAACCCTTAGAAAAAATAAATTATACAAAAGTGTGACTTGCTTATGGAGCAAAAGTAAGTGATAAAAAGGGCAACATAAAGAAAAAGTATATGGGCCAAATGATTTATTCTAGGCAAATGCGACTTGCCTAGGGAGAGAAAGCAAGTGGGTGAAATCATTTAATGAGGAAAAATATGATTGGCTATTGGAGGTGGCCATTAGGCCCAATTCTTCTATTTAAGCAATGGGGCTTGCTTAGAGAGACACACTTGAATATTTCTCATATCTCTGATTTTGTATGAAGCTTTCAACTTTGTCTATTTTATTTCTAAGGACGAAACCCTTTAGAAATACCCTCTTGAGGACGAAAACCCTCCAAGAGTTTGTGAGGATTCTCTACACAAGGGTATCCATTGTGCTTCAACGGATTTATAGTAATTTTTTGAGTATTTCCAGCAGTTGAATAAAGAGGAATTGCAGATTTTGGTCCAAGAGTTGGGAAGATTGCAATGTGTTCATCTTATTTATTTCATGTGGAGTGACCCACTTTTTGGGCATATCTGATATATTCCAAGGTACTTCTAATCTGATTTGGAGTGTGGATTGTAGATCTGATTTTTATAAATCAAATCAACTAATTTTCAGAGTTTGTGGTGTGCAAAAGATATCATTTTTATGGGCAGTCAGTCTGCAGATTTTTATAATTTATTTCCAGCCCATTGTGCCTCTGAAATCTGGATTTAAATTCATATTTTGGCTTTATAAAATTGGTAGATCAGATTGGAGTGGAGAAGTTATAATTTATTGGCTGATTTGTTTGGGTTTTTCACCTAACCCTAGTCGCATTTCCCAAGTTAAATTCAGATCTGCATATAAATAAATTGTTGCATCTTTTATAAATTGTATTTGGGGTTTAGATTTGTCTAAAATCTCGTTAGAATTTGAGGATTCTAAGTTAAAATTTGAGGATTCTAATAAATACGAATTTAATTAACTTACATATTACATAATGTTACAATAAATATTTAAATAAAGATTACATCATAACATAAGTAAATAAAGAAATACTTATAGGAAATAAATAACACAGGTGACACAATATTTATAGTGGAAAACCCCAATAGGGTAAAAACCACTTTGAAAATAACCTTTTACTTCAGAGAACTTATTTTACACTCGGTAGTATCACCTCATCCTTTAAAACCCTATTTATCAAGGGTAAAACCAAATCACTTGATTTGCACACCTTTGATATATTTCTTGAATATATCAAATGAGGACCTAAAGTCCTTTTTATATAAGGTGATTGGGTATGTCTCCCACCCACCTTTTCAACTTAAAATGGTTGACACATACACCTAGATTTATAAAATTTAATATTAAAAATATAATCATTTCATGATATTAAATATTTAACTTAAAGTATATACCTAGGTTAACATATTTAAAAATAGAAATATAAATATTTCATATTATTAAATATTAACCTATATATTAGTGATGGACCCATATACATTAAGAGTTGGCGGACCACTTAATCATTATGTTCCAACACTCCCCTTAATGTTAAGTGCGATAACATGACATAAGCTAATAGATTACTCGCCGCCCGTGGTACACTACAGATTTACAATCCTTAAACCATAAAGGTTTTAGGCTAGCATATCGATTGAAGAAATTATAACACCTTCATCATACTCAAATTACCTTTTGGTACAAAAGGATTTGGAATCCCAAAGATCATCCCATGATCAGTGGCTAAGTATGATTTGTGAGTTTTATATGTTCTCACAGGTTCTCATAAAAGGTTATTGAACCCAAGCATATAAGAGTCTTTTACAACCAAGGACCTCTTTAACAATATGCTTGTATTGGATGTTTACCAGTAAACTCAATAGCACTAAAGAGTTTACTGAAGACCGCCTTTAAGATCTTTTTACACTTCTTTCTAAAAAAGAAGCCGAGGAGGTATACATGCCCGAAGGTCTTTTTACACTTGCCCGAAAGTCTTTTTACACTTGCCCGAAGGTCTTTTACATATGTCCGAAAGTCCGAAAGTTTTTTACAAAAGCCAAGTTCCATTAGGAGGTGACATTGTCATGCACACTCCCCTCAATGGCAACTTCGACAATCCAAGCTTTTCACGAAAGTGACAAAACTTTGCAAAGCACTCAGGGACTTTGTGAAGATGTCAAGAACTTGCTCTTCATCAACATGAACTTAAGATTTATCTCATCATTTTGTACCTTCTCACGGGTGAAGCGTATATGTATCTCAATGTTCCTCATCCTCTCGATGTTAAACTAGATTCTTAATCAAGAGTAATACAACTCGACCACCACATAGAAGAGAAATACTTGCTTTAGCTTACATGTTTATCTCTACCTAATCGCTGTTGCAGCCACATGGCTTCTTTACATCTTCCATTGTACTTCTCGCCTTAGTAGAAGAAATGAAGATGTTGATTGTATTTGTTGTTCCAAGTAATGGTTCTTACACCAAAAACTTAAACACATCCAAGATTATATTTTATAATACAACATCGGTATGGTTAGAATAAAAAAATCCATATAAGATAACATTTTCATTCTTATTATAATGCAACCCATAATTGATTGTTCCTTTCAAATATCTAAAAATTCTTTTTGCAAGATTCCAATGATCCCTAAAAAAGTTCCGCATAAAACTTGAAGTAATTCCTACCGTATATGAAATATATCGATCTAGTTATAGTTAGATAAATCAAATTATCAATTAACAACATATATAAAATAGGATCAATTTTTTTCATATGCAGATTTAAAATCAATATTTATTCCAACTTCCATTGAAGTAGAAAATGGTTTACAATCAATCATAAGAAACTTTTTCAATACAATGGTTGCATATTGTGTTTTGAAAAATAACAATATAATGAAATACAATCATACAAATAACATGATGTGAGAGACCTAACTCATTCATTTCAAAGTAATGCTTCAATTTCTCTTTAATCATATGAATTAAATCATAATTGTCACCAAACATAAGCAAATCAACATATATACATATAATGATAATATGCGAGCCTTATTGCTTAATGAATATATCATTGTTAGAAGAACAATTAACAAAACCTAACAGTTTAAAGAAGGAAACAATTTTCACATACCAAGCTCTAAGAGTTTGTTTAAACTATACAAAGATTTCTCAACTTTCAATTATAGTTTTCTTTACCAGTTTCTTCAAATCCTTTAGGTTGAAACATGTAAAGTTTTTCTTTTAAATCAAAATTCAAAAAAATATTTTTCTTATCTATTTGGTGGATTTCCCACCTAAATTGAGCGGCAATTGCAAATAAGGCCCTAATAGTACTCATTTTAGCTACAAGAAATGTCTCAACATAATCAATACCAGGTTTCTGAGTAAAACTTCTATCAACAAGTCTAGCTTTATGTTTGTTAATACTACCATCAACATTATATTTTATTTTGTATATCCAGCTATACCTTATAATATTTCACGGCTCGAGTTCATACGAGGTAATTAATGCATGGTACATATGATGGCTTCGGTCATTTTCCTAAGGTTAATAGGATTCGAACTTTCTAACATAGATTGAACCCAATTTAATTTCTTATTTAGGAAAATAAGAGTTTTAGAAACATCTATAGCATCAAAACATGATCATGACTATTTACTAAATCAGAATCAAAATCATTATTTATAAACATTTAATGAAGGAGCTTCAAGAGAAGAAGACAACACATGTAAATTTTTCACTAGATTATATTTAGACATTTCATATAAGCTTCGATAATTAACATGTCCTAACCTTTCATGCCATAGTTTTGAATTATTCAAACTTTGAGATATAAAACAAGATGCAAAAGAGAAATCATAAAAAATATACAAAATATTTATTTGAATTCCTTTAGCTATTTTACTCTCATTACTATCCTTGATATACCAAGTATCCTTCATGCATGGATTCTAGTTGTGTCCATACCTCTTTCGGATGTTCGATATTACCAATGTGTAGAAGGTACTCATTGTTCACATTGTGTAGAATCATAGAAAGAGCCTCCTGCATTCGTTGCAAGAATGTATTCATGTTATCTACAGTTGCTTGACAAACCGGTGGGAGCAACCTCAGATCTAGAAACAATCATCCGAGTTTTTTCACCATAAATTTTGTTTTGACCCAAATGTTGTAGTTAGTTTCATTCAAGATTTGGGTTTTGTCAAGACAGAAATAGTTGGATGTCATTGTTTTCTTAAACTTGTAAAACACACCCCATTATAATATACAATGTACCATAGAGTTAGATACATATTTATCAATAATAAAAACACTTTTAATAGAATCGATCTAAATTTTATAGATCTAAAGAAACTATTTGATCATAACTAATTCTGTCATTACAATGCATATTAATTAACCTCCCATGATCAAAATAACAACCCGCAATATAAAGGGCTCTGCATTATACCCCAGATCTATATAAAAAATATTTTCGACCATTTAGAAGTGAAGAAGAGACCCCTAAGAATGCATAACTTCAAATTTCTGAAAACATTAATGTAGACAAAAATTCGGCCAGCTTAAATTTGATGTCTAAATGACCGTCATAATGACTTATTTTTTGGTCTGTCGTGACGGTCATTTAACCGTCAATTTTAACACAATGAAAGTTTCATGGAACCTACGAGTTTAATTTGACGTCTAAATGACCATCATATTGTCTTATGTTGGGTCTCTTGTGACGGTCGGTCATTTGACCGTCAAATTTAATGAAGCCAAAACTTGTGTATTTCGAATGTGAAATTCTAGAATTTTTTTCTTCGTATAATATTAGGAGGTTATATTTTAACACATTATAATAACCTATTATAATTTATAATGCAAAAAAATATACACTTTTAAAAAAAAAAAAGAGGTATATAGTTTATAGAATGTAAATAAAAACAACATATAGTTCATAAAAATTATAAACTATAATATATATTTTTATATAAAAACACAACACTTATTAAAGGGGTTTAAAGGATATAGACCGAGTTAAAAGAATTTCACCAGTGCAAGTAGATTTATGAGAGTATAGATTAACCCGCATATTTTACAGAGGGGACAATAATTTCACCCGACCAATGAAATAAATTCAAATCCCTATTTTCATGAACTTTGTCTCCCGCCTTCATTTACTTTTAATTTTACATCGCACACATTTAAAACTATGAAAATATTGCAAAATATTTTATAGAATTCTTACAAGCTAAAAACATTAAAACTTTTGTGGCTATAACTAGCAATATTTTAATAAATATTTACCATACTTCATGTGGGCTACCAATAAACTAGTTTTTTTTTTTAATTCTCCATTTATACTTGAGAGTTTCGAGATATTATCTCATTTTATTCTCCACTCCCACTCTTATATAAAAGAAAATCTTTAAATAGGTTTATTTATATAGTTTTTATAAACTATAAGATATAAATGAATGGGGCCCCCTTACATGGATAATATAAATGGTTAGGGACACATGTTAGGTTTTATTTAATAAGTATTAAGATTTAAAAAGTAATCCCTTCATGGCCAAACAATAAACACATGTCCCATTTCCAAAAAAATAAGCACTTAAGTTTTTTTAAAACATATATAAACCAAATCTAATAAAATTTATATTTTAAGCGGTTTAAACTAACCATATATATAAAATATGATTTAAACTTAGGTTTGTTTCTTTTAAAAAAACTATATATGCCTAGATTTATAAGTTAAGTTTAAATATGATTTAAACTTAGGCTTAGAATATGGTCTGTTGACTCTTCCCTCAATCCCATGTAATTTTAATATGGTTAAAGACTTTTAATATATAGTTATAGATTGGCTATAAACTATAGTTTTCCAAATTGAATCCTTTTAGAAGGGACCAAAGAACACGGGTATGAATTTACCTTCCGAAATATTTAACCTGCAAACATTTGAAATTATAGAAAACATGAAAATTATTTCATATAGTAATAAATTTTTTTTTTTTTTGTATGTGATTTTCACGCAAGTAAATATTTGAAGCCCCTTTCACCTGTGCACACATCAATCTCCAAACAAACATTAATTCCATATAATTTACAAAATGTAAATGAAAGTAAGAATCATATTATATTACATCTCTCCCCCAAAAATTAAGGATTTAAAATTGAAAAACCCTAAAATTTTTACCGAGAGTTTAATTGCACAAATGTAATGCCAAAATAAATTGGGGAAAAAAAGAAGGGGACCAAATACTTTTAAATACCCTTTTGGGTTGGTTGAAAAAAATCGTACAAATTAAATAAATAAAATACACAACATTTGATCTTAATTTATTTAATTTACCTCGCTCTGTTACCATGTTAGAATTTGAGGATTCTAATAAATACGGATTACATATTACATAATGTTACAATAAATATTTAAATAAAGATTACATCATAATATAAGTAAATAAATAAATACTTACAGGAAATAAATAACACATGTGACACAGTATTTATAGTAGAAAATCCCAATAAGGTAAAAACCACTTTGAAAATAACCTTTTACTTCAGAGAACTTATTTTACACTCAATAAGATCACCTCCTCTTTTGAAACCCTATTTATCAAGGGTAAAACCAAATCACTTGATTTGCACATCTTTGATATATTTCTCGAATATATCAAATGGGGACTTAAAGTCTTTTTTATATAAGGTGATTGGGTATGTCTTCCGACCCACCTTTTCAACTTAAAATGGTTGACACATACATCAAGGTTTATAATATTTAATATTAAAAATATAATCATTTTATGATATTAAATATTTAACTTAAAGTATATACCTAGGTTAGCATATTTGATAATAGAAATATAAATATTTCATATTATTAAATATTAACCTATATATTAGTGATGGACCTATATACATTAAGGGTTGGCCATACCACTTAATCATTACGTTCCAACAAATCCAAGTGGGGTCAAATATGTCCATTTGGAGACATTACAAGAACTTGGGTTCAAAGAAAGCTCCAAGAGTAAATCCTTAACAACTTTGTTAGGAAATATAACAAGTTCAAAATAATTCATCATAAAATTTCTTTTTAACCATATGCATCGAGTAACAATATTGAATTCAACAAGGACTTCCTCTTTCTTATAACTCAAAGGATCAACCAGAATCCAAACCTTTATGTTCACATAATCTTGAACTTGCACGGAAAGATCTATGTGCCCTGTGTTACTCAATGAGTTCTTCATATTATCACCAATTATAATATGAGGCATCAAACATGACATATGATCATTCTTTTCAACAAACTGTCCATGATGACTCAAGTATAGTTGCGACATAGGAGAGACAAAATGTGATCATTTTTATCATACCTTAGGCTGCCAACAAAGTGCTCACCCTTATTTTGTTGGTACTAGTTTGGAACATCCTTTGAACTCCCTAAATCTGCCCATCATTGACTGTTGTTTGGGAAATTCAGCAAATTGAAAGTAATCATGGAGAATCGGAAGTGCCCTTCCTTCTTGGACATACCCTTCCATAATGTCATCCTTATATACTTAATGCAAATTTGATTTTTCTTCTCCATTTTTCTGGAACCTGCCATCATTAGAAATCAATGAATCATCATTAAACATCAAAGGATTTTTACCTTCTAGCTCGTGCTTCATGATTTCCTTCTCTTCCCTAGGCTCGTGCTTCGAGATTTCATCAAACCCTTGGCCCTTCATACCGCTGTTGTGAAAATCAGTTAAGGGCTCATCGTTAGGGAAACTGATAGGTACTTCTACCTCTTTCTTTGAGATTCTGCTGTATCAAAACCCTTTTTGGTTCTTTATCCAAGCAATACCTATCCATGTCCTTCAACATGGTCTTCTTGGGACTCCACTTCAAAACCCTCTTGCAAATTTGATTTTTTTTTCTTCTTTCAAGAGGAATCCCTTTGGGTTTGGCTCTTTGGCACATTCTTGTGATCTAGGGTTTGACCTAGCATCTTCATCCATGCTTTTTGCCCCCTTGTTGGAACCCTCAAATGTGGAGAGCGTCGCCTCCCCAAAGCATGTCAAGATCCTTCTCGTGGCGTTTGAGATCTAGGCTTGGGCCTTGACCTACCCTTACTTATATCTATGAATTCGGCAAACGAAATAACATCATAGATCTCATTGGAAGAGCCCTATATTCTTCATAGATAGCCACAATGTTGTGACCCACTTGAATGTCGTGTTTCCACCTCCGGAATGACTTCTTTCTTTGGTAAGAACCTAGGTTGCCAATCCATGTCTGTATTCTTCATCACCCCTTGCACGAATACCCTCATCTTTGGGAAGATCGATGCTCTGATACCACTGTAATGTCCCTTTCTAGGGTTGAAATTGAAAATAAGGGTTTTGGCTCAAACCCAAATGACAACATTTGATTTTTATTATAGCTACCAATCAATCACTTTTAGAGGAACAAACTGGAAATGACATTAGCAACAAAGAGAAATCTGAATATTTATGACAACAAAGGAATTCATATGGTAGCCAACAATAACACCACTTAGCCCTAGTGATGAAGCTGATTTTCTATTTCCCAAGATAGCAAATGTATGGGATTTTCAAGACTATTCTCATGTAATATAGACTGAAAATCAATATATAAATATCCCAAACACTTAATAAGTCCAACAAGATAAAATTTGGAGCAAAATATATTTTATAATTTTAATTCAAGTGCAAACACAGTTGAAACTTCGAAAATTCATAACTCCATTAATACTTGGAGTTTCAACACAAACAAATGCTCAAAATGATCTCGGAGAGACCAACTACAAAATTAAAGTGAAATAAAAATTTTCAACCACGGAAACCCCTCCAAAAGTGATCCGAACTTCCGGTGGGTAGATAAAGTGGAAGAATGTAATATCCCCTTCCCAGTCGAAGACCCTTAGCCCATTTTGTCTCCTCGACGGCTAAGGAATAAACACAAGGGGAACTTAAGTTATGATAGTTTATTATAAAGTGCAAAAAAATAAAAGAAAATATTAAATTATTATGAAAATAATAAATTAAAAAAAAATAAAAAGGCGAAAAGGCATTAGTAAGAGTTATTTATTCAAGGGAAAATGTGACTTGCCTACGAGAGAAAAGCAAGTGGGGAAAGTATTAAATGAAGGGAAAATTCTGATTGGATGTGAGAGTGGCCATTTGGGCCCTATTCTTCTATTTAAGCAAGTGAACTTGCTTGGAGAGACATCACTTGTTTTATCTTCTAAATACAGATTTGTATGTTGAACATTTTGCTTGCATCTTCACTCTTGAGGACGAAAACCCTCCAAGAGATCTAGAGAAGGACGAAAACCCTTCCTTTAGTTGAGAGGATTCTCCACCCTGGAGTTTCCATTGTGCATCATTTAATTAACAATAATTTTCAGTCTATTTCCGACTCTTAAAGGGAGAAGAATTGTAGATTTGTGTTACTTCCGGCGAGGGTTTGAAGGTGGAAGCTTGTTGCATGTTTTTTTGACTTCATTTGCAGCCATATCTAGGGTTATCTACACCCTTGTGGGTGGAGTTAGGTACATTCTAGGGCACGGCTGTTTTGGATCTCATCACCAACAACTTTGCCATAATTTTAGAAGCCAAAATCAGTTGGTTGCATATTTTTTGGGCCAAGGAAATTGTATTTTCAGCTGTCTGCAGAAATTTAATAAAATAATTTCAGCCTATTTGAAGATCAAATCTGGTATTTTCTTCATGATTCCATCATTATAAATATTGTTGATTTGTTTCCATTCAAGTTTCAAGTGGTTTTTATTCAGATTTTGTGGATTTTCATCTCCATACCAAGTCGCCATTTATAGATAAAATTCAGATCTGCATAAAATCTTTTGCGATAAATTCTATAAATTGCATTGGGTGTGTGGGATTTGCCTAAAATACCTTTGGGGTTGCAAAGTGTCCATTTGTGGACATTACAAAGAAGGGTGCCGACACCCTTGAAAGTGACCTAGCTGGAGTAGAAGTGTCCTATGCATAGATAAACACCTTGCTGTTCCAAAAATTGCCAATGAAGTCCACTTGTGACTCCCGAATGAAGCCACCAATGCACAAGAGGTTTTCCGTCCCCAAGTATGATCTTATTGAAGGTTTTCATTCTCAATAGGTATAGCTCCAAGTCCAAGTAAATGTCAAATGATGAATGATAATGATCCCCTCCTCCATTTGAACCTCCTTAAGTACCCTTCTTTAGCACCAAGGATGAATTAGAAGATCAATCTTCATGACCGACCTCTTAATGAAGGGGAAGTGCACTTTTAATCTTCACTTAAGAAGACTGACCTCATAAAAAGGGAAAGAGTATTTCTTTATCTCCATTGTAGCTCTCAAGAAGACCAACCTTAATGAAGGAGAAGATAGAAGTTCCTTTTGCTTTGTCATTCACCTATCACCTAATCGAATCACTCCAAGCCATAATTAGTAATCAAATAAATAAGGAAAATACAATCACTTACAATTATGGCAATGTTCACCTCCCTTGCTTTCCTTCCTTGAAGCCCACGGAAGGTGGAATGGGCCCAAGGCCTTCATAGTGACAAGCGTGGAAAAGGGGACATTACATTTTATGACGAGAAATAAATCATGAATGTTTGGTGGGCTATATATAAATTGGTCCATCATGAAATATAAAATGGCTCCACCCTGCTGTAGTTTTTTTTTGTCTAAAATTGAGTCTTTGAATGCAAAAGAAATGGGCATTCCTGTTTTTCCCACGTATCTTCAGTCAATTTATTGACACGTTTTTCACTTTCCATGATGATTATAAAAGTCATAGAAAGGTCCTAAAAATCCAAATTAATACACATTCTGATATATTTTTGAACCAACACGAGGTCTTTGTGGGGTATTGCCTTCCAAAGAACTTCGAGCACAATGCTTGCCAGTTTTTTCACACTTTGCAACAAGGAATAGTTGCATCCCAATCAAATTGCCACATATTAGAGCTGAGGGTGAGGAGTACCGAGAATAACTGACAAGTGTGGCAGATTTGGTAACAAATAATCAATTTAGCAATAATTTAGTTTCTAGTTCTTGATTATGAATACTTCCTACCGATTTCTTGTTATCTTGTTCTTTCTGATTCCATTGGTTTGGACCTTGTGCATATGAGTTGGTGTTCACACCTTTGAACTAACATGCATGTTTTGCCAAGTTTATACGGTATGTAATGCTTAAATTGACATACATGTCAGAGTATGTGAGTTGACATACCCTCAGTGCCTAGGACGTATTGGACTACTTTTTGTGTCGCATTCAATTTCAGAAAAGGGGCTTGATTATATTTAAAATTTCTTGCAATGCTCTTTGTGATGACAAGATAATTTCCTCAACCGGCTGTTCTTGTTTGGTTTGGATAAAGTTAACCATGTTGGTCCAGTTCTTGTCATTTCCTTAGATCTTTCATTCATCATGCAATCTACACATCAACACATTATATTGATTTGATCTATCATCTCATTATTATCGTGCATAAGTTTATACTCATTTCCAAACTTGCTCAAAGGTCAATCCAATTATTAAACCAATAAATGACCTTGAAAATTTTCTTTTACCATTTGTTCACAACTTCATAAGATACACCTGAAAAACAATCTTGTCCAAAAATCCTTTTGTTTTGACCATATTCTGTCTGAATAGTTTCATACATCTTGCAGTGATAGGTTGGATCCTCCTTTTCATTATCACTAAATGTTGGAAGGTTGTAACTTTTCAAGGGTGCTATGGTGGCGCTTAGAGTTCTACTAATTGTGGCTGGTCTTTGTTGCACACGTGTACAGTAGGAAAATAAAGTTTTCTTTATAAATAATTTGGACCTTTCACAGTCAAGTTTCAATTAGATTTTTATTGTTGCGGGAAACCATGCATTAAATCATTTATTTGATGACCAATTTTCATGAGGAGTCATTTTTCTATAACTTTATCTCATGTAAGCTAGTAATAATCACAAAGCAAGGGGACCTACAAAGTACTTAAGCATCTTTCAGTGACGTGACCACTGGAGAGTGAAGATTACACATCAACCCAGGGAATTTCACCCCAGAGCCTGTTCCAGATTGGAAAGCATTTAGCGCATATAATGGCTCATAAACGTCTTGTCCCACAATTGTTATCAATTTAGGATAAACAGAGCCCAACACTTCGTTTATTTTGTAAATTAAGTGGAGAAGGAAGATGCCAACACATTAATCTGGGGACTTTTATCCCAAATCCTGATTCAGATTGAAAACGCTTTTAACATTTGTAATTTCTTATAAGAATCAATAACAATTTGTTATCAATGTAGGTTGAACGTAGCCCAATAATTTTTATTCTGTAAATTAAGTGGAGCTATTACGGTCCATTTTAACCATTCATTCTCTTTGATGACAAATTTCCATTCGTCATTTCTTCTATGACCTTTATCTCATGTACATTACCAATAATCAAAAGGAAAGGGGACCCACAAAGCACATGAGCTCCTCTAAGCGATGTTAGTACCGGAAAGAAGAGAGATTATAACACGTCAACCCATGGATTTTCACTCCAAAGCTTTTGGTGCATGTAATGCGGGACCATAAGTCCCCCTCATCTCACAACTACTATCAACGTGGGATAATCATAACCTAACACTTGTACTCTATGAAGCCAAAGTTTTTTTGTTGCTTACCTCTGTTGTTTTTATTTCGGATCTGCTTAACTTCTCTAGTGAACCCTATCTGAATCTTCGATCTTGCTGGATTTTCAAAGAAGACTATTGATGGATTTTTGAGGAAACTGAAATTAATTTACCTCTAATTTGAATTTTCCTCACTGATATCCATTTCTGCATTGTTCTAAGGATTTTCTCTCTGTCAACAATCTTTATTGGGACGCCCCCAAATTATTATTTTTGAAGTTTTTTGAGCAGAGATTTATGTTGTGTTTTATTTTATTTTTGAGAATTTATTGGTGGTAATTTTTATTGTTGCTACTTTATTTATATTAAGCATCATTTACTTCCATGCAAAGTCATTACATACTTTATTGTTATAGTTTTTGGTGTTAAGATTTTAAGGTTATTACTAAAGAAATGATAAATGCATGAACATTGAGCATTTGTCTAAGTGCAATATTTCAGGCTCGGCTGGCATTCTGTAAGTTCATGGTCACACCTTCAACATTTCTGGTGCTGGATGAGCCGACTAATCATCTTGACATACCATCAAAGGAGATGCTCGAGGTGAAAACTGAAAACTACTCCTAAGAGATTCCTTCTGCTCTTCACATGCAGGACATTATTTTTCCATGAGTTCTGGTTTTGAACTTCTGAAATTGATAATTGTTCTGATGTATTGACTGGAATTGAGTGATCAGGAGGCAATAAGAGAGTACCATGGAACAGTGATTGCTGTGTCTCATGATCGATACTTTTTAAAACAAATAGTCAATAGAGTTGTGGAGGTGAAGGATAGAGTGCTGAAGGATTATGTTGGTGATTATAATGTAAGTACTTCTAGATTTCTCTTCCTTCAAATATTCCAATCCTGTAAGTCATGGTTAAGTGGAAGCATTGGATTTCCTCACCTAGAAATCATATTTGTAAAAAATGCAAGTAGCTAAAGAAATAGCTGAATATAAATTGTCTATTCTTGCATATAAATATAGCAACCTTATTTTCAATGACCTAGTTCTAAAGTCTAAAACACATCTCATATTATTTGATACGTTTTTCAGACATGCTAACTCTAGTTAGTGTGTAAGCTTGGTGTACTTATGATGTCGTCAAAATTTTAGTGCACATTGGCTATAGTGGGACTTTGTCGTTTTCCATTTATATGAAGTTGATGATGTTCAAGAAACTTGAATTCTTTGGGATGTTTCAGTATTACTTGGAACAAAACCTTGAAGCAAGAGAGAGAGAATTGGAGAGAGAAGCAGAACTTGAGGCAATGGCTCCCAAAGTAAAATCCAAATCTAAGATGTCCAAGGTACGCTTTGGAACATATTTTGTCTTTTTTCATCATTTCAATCCATATTATGCAATTTTATCTCTGAACTCAATTACCTTTGCAACATAATTAAGACATGCTTGCCTTATGCATATTGAAAAACATATCCATGTGAATGGAGAGATGAAAGAACTCAAGCAACTCTAATTTAAAACTTGGGAAATTTTATAAATGCAAGAAGCGAAGTTCATAGTTCATCAAGAGTTCATAATAATAACCAAAAACAATCAAAAAGTGGACTACCCTATAAATGGATAAGGAAAAGCACCAAATAAATGTTGAGCTTAAGAAATTGGAAGTCTTACACAACACCAAGTATATTTTGAGTCCTGGGAGAGAGAGGTATCTCTATCAGCCAACATCCAAGCCAGAAATAAAGAAACTTATAATATGGCTCCTATCTAGTACATACATTATTGACCTATCAAGAAGATTGACATTGTTGATGTGGTAATATTTTGCAATTTTTGTGGGGATGGGGAGTAGGTGTTGGGTTGTGGAGGGGGTGAGGGTTTTTTGTGGGGATGGAGGATAGGGGAATGAGAAATACTGTTTCAATGCTCATGTTTACAATTTATAAGATCATAAGGAAAAAAAAGTGAATGAATATTTTATACTAAATTTTGTAGTCATCTCATTGAAAAAGAAGGCCTATGATGCACTATTGGGTCGGGGCTGGTTGATATTAGCTAAAGTTAACTATAATTGGAAGAAGAATTTTGAGGAGTTTTTTTGTTGGGCTGGAGGATAGGGGAATGAAAAATATTGTTTCAATCATAGTTCACATACTTGCACTCAGCCAATACTTGGCAGACCCAAAAAGAATGACTTGGAAAAAACTCAGCGAGACTCGACAACTTAAAAAAAAAAATGCAAATTTCTTTAAAAACATAAATTTTATGCAAATTATATTTACAAAATGTATCAAATGAGATTTGTAAAATGTTGGGGAAGTGTTTTCTATTAGATTTAAATACAAATAGAATACAAAATTGCATCATCATGCAAAATACAACTAGTTGATAAGTCTTATGAATTTATTAGAGGCAAAGAGACCCTCTCCCCAATATTTACGTGGAGCGGGAAGAGGAAAATGTAAATTATTGTAATTTGCAACTTGCATAGATATGCAATTTATAATGATAATTTTCAATTCTATGCAAGTTAGAAATTACAATAATTTACATTTTCCTCTTCCCTGTTCCAGGGAAATATTGGGGAGAAGGTCTGCTGCCTCTACTAGTCCCCACACTTGGTTGCGATTGCTTGCATCTCCTAGAAGGTCGTGATCACGGCTCCACCTTGTAGTAGATGGCGGTGGCTCCTCGCTGCATGTTCGACATCATCTCCAAAGATGTCGTCCAATCCAATATCTCTTGCTTGACGTCTCCCTTCATAGCTTCTCTCGAAAGCAACAATCTTGTCCTCTATGAGCATGGGGATTCCCTCTTCTTGCGTAGTCCAGTCGTTGTATGGATCAATCTTATCCAAATCCATAGGCTCCTGTGATGTGGTGTCCACCTTTCTTGTGCGGCCGAAGATCAGTATTGCGATTTTGAGTCAACTTGTTGCACTTTTCGTGTGAATGACCTCAAACAAACTCCGGTTGCACTCTTATTCGAAAGTGTTACAAGGTTGAGATAAGATGTGGGGTATTTCCTCCCTAATCTTCCCGCCAAGAACCTACAAACAAGATAATCAAAAGTTTATAATAATTTTAAATTTGTAACTTGTAACATATAATTAAATAATAATTTTTGTAAACTTGGTGGTTGGGTGGTTCTCCCTTGGACAACTAACGTCGAAGAAAAGAGCCTCCCCCTAGCATGTTTATAATTCTGCAACTCTAAACTAATAAAATCTCTCACCTCAACCTTTGGTGTCATCTCTCAATGCATGTTGAGAAGTCCTCCATAATCTCCTCGTTAACATCTATGAAGCCATCAAAGAAGAAAAACTTGGGGTTGAGTTAGTACCTGCTGCATGAATGGGTTGGTGGAGTTGATTGTTCCACTTCCGATTAATTATCTCCCAAAAGGGACCGAATATGGCTGCAATAGTTTTGGATGGTCTCTTTGGCCCTATCCATTGTTTTACAAATGTATCCCGTTGGGTTTTGCTCCCCATTAACCAAGCACAAAACACATACCAACGGTTCCAACACCTACAAACAAATTAAACTTTAAAGTTACAAACTTACAAATAAAGTAAATAACAATACATTTAAAAAATAAAAATAAAGGAATCGACTTGAAATTTAAATTGAAGTTTGAAGTTACCTTGATGATCTCTTGTAGCTCTCTTCGCAAAAATATCATCAAAAATTGTCTTTGTGGTCCTCTCTCCATCGAATTTCTTTGAATATTGTGAATCTAGCCATGCTTGACTCACAAACATTTTCTTCAACGATGTCAACAAACTAGAAATACTTTCCAACGTTAGAAAGTTGCAAACCTCATGACACTTGCTCGCACAAACTCTTCCTCGTGGTGTGTTCTCTCATCAAGTTGAGAACCCAAGGGTGATTATATATGTACTTGGTTATATTTCTTGCATCTTCTACAACCGGTCTCACCCAATCAATTTTGCCTATGTCCTCTAAAAGAAGGTCAAGGCAATGGGCCGCATAAGGGGTCCAAAAGAGTGATGGATGCCTCTCCTACATTAGTCTCCTAGCTACCGCATATGCCGTTGCATTGTTAGTGACAACTTGCACAACATTTTGAATATCCACCTCTAAGATAACCTCTTCCAACATAAGGATCAATTTTTTTGCATTCTTTACTATGTTAGAGGCATCAATTGACTTCAAAAAAACCATCTCACCATTTGAAGTTGCTAAAAAATTGATGAGGGTGTGGCTCGTTCCATCGGTCCACCCATCTGAAAGAATGATGCATCTATATTTTTGCCATTGCTTCTTTTAATATTTCAGGATTGATGTTGCATTTGCAAACCGCACCTTGGAGCAATTTCCGACGTAAGTCGCTTGGAGAGAATGCCTTGTACCCTTTCCCTACAACTATTAATTCCGTCATCAAATACTCTCAGTATGGACTCTTTGCCACATTGAAAAGAAGGTTGTATCAGAAATTTGCACATGCCCTATATGCTTCCTTGTGTGCATCCTTGTTCCAGTTTCTACCTTACAATGAAAGTTGTGCCCCAGGTATGTTTCTAGTTACAAAAAAACTATGTGTCCCTTTACCTGAACTCGATGAATAGGATGTGCCTCTTTGAATCCGCGGACCTCGAATAGAGCTCACAATTGTTGTCACTTTGTCCTCTCGATTCCTCTTCTATTTTAGGTCTAATGGCTGATTGCACCCTTGCACTCTCTAGTTTTTTCTCTTCCAGCTCTGCCTTCATCTCTTGTTGTGCCTCTTTTGTAACATTGGGACTTACCACGACATCGCGGCGAAAAATAGATGCAAAATGATACTTCAAGCGATTGATGCCTCCAAAATACTTCTTCCTATAGAATTTGTAAATTGCAGTCCTCAAAACTACTCCATGTACAACATACTTCCAAGCAACGGTATGGGCATTGGCGATAATGGTTCTTGCTAGTGATTCTGAGCCTAATACTTAACTTGATGCTGACCCAAATGCAATTGTATGCTAAGTTCTAATTTAAAACACCATGCACATTTAAAAATTTAAAAAATTAAAAAATTGTAAATTTAATTAAAAAACAACATTATAAAACCGTTTAAACAATAAAAACATCATGAAAACCTTATTTAACCGTAATTGCAAATTTGTTATTGTAAATCCTACAAACAAGGATAAATTCTCAACAAATTAAAAAAATAGCTTTTAAAAAAACATAAAAAACAATTAAAATCATTTGGAATTGAATGAAATGCATTTATACTTGCAAATCATATTTAGATACAATATAGAAATAATTTACAATCTTGAAAAGGACAAAAAGGAACTTACCTCCAAATGAAATTCTTCAAATTCGCACTTAGAATTTGTTATACAATTTCGCCACTCGTGCAAAGGATGCACAATAGTTGTGTGATTACAAGCGAGGGAGTGTGAAACTTTTATAAGACAAAAATAATATTTTGTGAGCCTAAAATCTGCATTTTTGTAGCGTCTTGCGCCCTAGCTGCGTTTGATGAGTCCATAGGGGAAACTTGTTGAGTTTAGATGAGTACTTGTAGTGAGGTCTCTATGGCGAGTACTCATAGTGATTTTTTCAAGAAAACTTGGCGAGTCTCAGTAGCGAGTACTCGCTTTAGGAAAAATAATGGCGAGTACTACGGGTATGTAAACTATGGTTTCAATGCTCACATTTACAATTTAGAAGATCATATGGGAAAAAAAGTGAATGGATCCTTTACACTAAATTTTTAGTCATTGCATTGAAAAAGAAGGCCTATGATTCTCTATTGGGTTGGGGTTGGTTGATAGTGGCCAAAGCTAACTATAATTAGAAGAAGAATTTGCTTTCCATTGAAAAAGGCTAGAAGAACAAGATAGACTTGAAGAATCATGGAGTAAGTGAGGAAGCAACCCCATCGATTCATCTAATTTGGACTTCAAAGATGAATGCTTGATAGATGGAAACCAAGTTTCAATTGAGCCCAACGACGAAGGGTTCCATTGGCAAATGGAAGATTATGAGATGTTCTAGCTTGGTTGCAATTTTGTTGAATTCATGGAGTTGAAAGAGGTGAAGGGTTAAAATGAGACAATTGCAAATTGAAGTTGGTGATGCCAAGTACTTCCAAACTGTCAACTTCATGATAAACTTACACATCTAAGCTCACAGAGTACAATGTTAGGGACACAATGTTTGTTGATAAGTTCACCTACTAGTTTGAAAGTGTAGCTGGGATGAAGTTCAAAGAGTCGACTATAGTGAGTGTGAATGTGGGGTCTAAGTATAAAATTACACTAGAAGGTGACGTGCAACCTCTTGAAACATGGCCTACTTTCAAGTAAGTGTTGGGTGTAAGGAAAAATTTACATTGGAAGGTGACGTATGACCTCTTGAAGCATGGCCTATTTTCGCAAAGCGATGCAGTTGGATGCAAATATGATCGTCCTAGATGAATGCTTCATGGTACATTAGGTGGCCAAGGCTAAGTCAACACATAGGAAGTATCATCATGACCAATACTTGTGGTGCATGAATTTTAAATCGAGGAACTTGTGTGAAAGAAACAAAGAAAGCATGGGTATGATAAATATTTAAGGCACAAAAATTTCACATTTAGGGTGTTTATAATAAAAAGTAATGATCAATAGGAAGTAAAGCCGAGAGCTTTGAAATACATAGAACGCGCGGGTTAAAATCTTCAAAATAGTTTTCCACCTGTGCACACACATACATTTATTCTCACACACGGAGAGGGAAAGGGGGGGGTTAAATAGGACACTAACCAACTAACCACCAACTTCCCAATTGTTGCAACATTAGAATTAAATTAAATTATTTAATCCCACTCTGGTACCATGTCAGACGAGGGGATAAAAACATTTATCAACATTAATTAATAAATACAAACATAAATGTGCACAAAGTAATAAATAAATAAATAAATAAATACATATAACACAACACGAGATTTAACGTGGAAAACCCCAATGGGGTAAAAAACCATGGTAGAATAATTTCCACTATCTGAGAAACTTTTTACATCCAGTCTAGTAAAAATCCCTCCTCACTTCTACTCCATGTATTTACCAGAATCAACTCAATTAATCCTGAATATGACCTATGGTCATATTTAAATAACCCGAAGGGTTATGACCTTCTTAAGTGACGGGCACACCTCCCGATTAATGTTAGTTAATTAAATAACTAACCACCTAATATATAGTTTATATTTAAATAATAAGAATATAAGTTATTCTATATTATTTAACTATAAACTAAATATTATGATTCACTTAATATTATAGTTCTAACAACATTTTCCTTATGCTTTTATATAAAATCAGACTATTGTACCTTCTTATATCGTAATTTTTAGTTGGCTGTCATAATTTTCAGTTTACTATCTATTGGGGTTTGTGTTATTTCCCTTTGTTTCAGTTATAGCCCGGAAAGAGACATTACACAAGGCCACAAACAAATCAGAGAGACCTCCAACAGACTTTAGGGAAGTTGACACTTCCTACCTTCGATGGATCTAGTAAGTGTACAAGTTGCCCTTGGATACAAAATTTGGACATTTTCCTATTTCATAGGCCAATGATGGAAGATGAAGCCATCAAATTTACCCCCTTCATCTTCACAAAGATAGCACATGAGTGGTGGTACCATGGGCTAATCACACAAGGACACAATCACATCCACTCATATGGTGAGTTTAGTACCAGGTTAATTGAGAGATTTGATAGAATTGATCTGGAAATTCATTTTTCGGGAGTTAGCTCAACTCAAACAAATCAATTCAAGTAGATGACTATGTGGCTGATTTTTAGAAGTTATCAGTAATGGTACCAGATGTGGTAGAAAGGAGGCTTGTGGTATTGTTTATTGAGGGTTTAGCTGAACCACTTAGAGGATTAGTGAAAGCTTTCAACCCTACTTCTCTTCAAGAAGCCATTAAAAAGGCTTTGGATCTAGAAACATCAGCCCCAAAAGGGAAGTTTCTGCCCTTAGGGAAGCAATTGTTGGGCAGCCAAAATCAGTACCTAATGAACAACAAGAGATATCAATTGTAGAGCAACAAAGAACACCTCCAAATGGGAAGCAAAGAAAGCCATTTCAGCAAGCAGGGAATTCATAGAAAGAGCTGCCCTTGGGTTTAGGGAAGGATATCGAGACCAAAAATGAGCTTAGAAGGAAGAAACTTTGTTTTACTTGCAAGGATCCATGGGAACCGGGTCATAGATGTCTTGGGCGAGTTCAAGTAAAATACATAGAGGTGATATTATATGATGAGACAGATGCAGAGGAACTGAACCGGAAAACTAAAAAAGGAAGGAGGTAGCTCAGGAGGCACCTTGGCCACTCTTATTTCTGGGAGCACTTTTGCTTCACTTTCAGGTACACCACAATATCATCCTTTCAGAGTTCGTGGAGTGCTGCATGGGCACAAGATCACAATGTTGATTGACAAAGTGGGGCAACCCACAATTTCATAGAGGGATTAGTAGCCAGAAGAGGATTGAAAACAAAGAAATTTGATGGGTTCAATGTTATGGTAGCTGATGGCTCTACTATTCCTTGCACCTAGGAGGATTCAACAGTTAGAGGCAACACTTGGCGATCCAAGACACATGATGATATCTATATGGTGGGCATAAAATAGTCAAGTGATGGTATCATGTGTGTTGTGGTTACATTCCCTTTGGGTAATTCACACAAAATTACTAGACTATGGAGTTGAAATTCCAATCAGATGGGAAGGAGGTAGTACTTCAAGGTATTGTTAATGGAACCCCCACAATTGTTACAACAAACAAAATGGAGAGTGTTGCATTTGGCAAAGTACTCTCACTAGATCACTATTGATTCATGATTCAACTATCTCAAGTTCACTCATGGAGGTTGTTGGGGAAGCATCATTGGGTACAAGGCTTCCATTTCATCATTATATCAAAGTAGCGCAGCAGAAGCTAACTACCTCACATGGAGGACTGGAAGAGACAAAAAGGTTGGTTTGGGATCCTGGTCTTTGCATGATGGTTCAGGCATTGCTTGAGGGAAAACAATTCTGGGAAGGGTGGACTGTAATGTCCCCTTTCTCGAATTAATTAAATCGAGGACCCGAAGCCTATTTTTATTCCCCATAGGCTAAGGGGGGATTAAAAAGGGAAATAATATAATAATAATTCATTAAGTTGTCCAAAAAGGTACTTTAAGTTATAACTTGGAAAAAGACACTTAGTGTATTATTATTATTAAAAGGGGCCAAAAAGAAAATATTAATTACATGGCCAAAAGTAATTAATAATTATGAGGATGGAAAAAAAGTGAATATCTAATTAAAATTAATTTTAATTACTTTTAGGGTTTTGGATGAAAAAGAGCTTATTAAAAGAATTGATTGGAAAAATTGAATGATTCAATCATTCGAACAATTTCACAAACGCTTGTTTTGCAAGTTTGGGGCAGCAACTTCCATTTTTAACACAGAGGATGAAAACCCTCATGTGCTAGGGCTTGGGGATGAAAACCCTCACACCCATTTGGTAATTCCATCCAAGGATTACACCAGAGCTTTCAAATTTAGAGGAAATCCATCACATAGGTACAAACAGGCTGATTTATGGCTGTGTATGGGGCTGCAATAGTTCAGAAAATTAATAAAATATTCTCTAGAAGTGACATTTCAGCTTGATGTCACTATTCACGGCATCACTATGCACGTCACTATTAGGGAACGTGGAGCAAGAATCAAGGAAACTAATTGTTAAATTCATCACATAAAAGGAAAAATTTGTGGTGGTGCCACAACTTCCTTAGAGTAGGCGCAACGTGGTAGTAATCCTGTTCCAATTTTGAAGGAGTGGATTGGAGGAGCCCTATCCAATGCAGTCACCTGATCACTGGTATATGTGCTATGCATGACCTCATAAATGCATTTACTCATGAACAAACATATAATAGAATCATGTTCATAACAGAAACAAACATGCAAAGACAGTAATGTATAAATCGACAATCATAATGACATCTTCAGGTACCCATAAGTATCAAGTTTCAATCATCAACATCATGCAAAGAACCTCAGTATTATCATCAACAAATATAAATTGATATAGGTGCACGGGTCCTCAATAGCTAGCTGAATTGCTCACTGAGATTTCAAGTATGCTGGTTGAATTACCCTACTCAGCCTCAACCGTTTTGAATATAATTTAGATTAACTATCATTTGGGCTTTCCAATTGTACTTTGTTTTCCTGGATTAGATTCCTAATAGCAGCCCATTCTCCTAGAATTCCAAGCCATTGTTCAAAATAGTCAGGTCATGGGTTAAAAGCATTTGGTGGCCACCATGAGGTAAGAGGTAAGTGGGATGGTTTTTAACTTTCTAAGGACATTAAGACTTACCCACACCCTACCATTGTATTCATCCATATCTTCAACCAAGTGATGTAATCAAACGACTCTTAGCGGGCTCAAGAACCCCCACACCCTTAACTAGGTAGGTAAGTATAAACACCGAAATCAAGATAGTTGATACATTGCTGTGCTATGTAAAGAACTTATATCAATTTCACACGTAATTACACATTCACATGCTTACATGTGATTGATTTGCAGTTTGGAATGGTCATATCAATATGTGAACAATTAAAGATAGCACACATAATAAAACGGCTTAATGCCTTCACATACTTTCACGATAAACATGAAACAATAACATGCTATTGATCACATTTTTAACAGCCAAAATCTGAACCAATTAATATTTTTATAAAACAACTTATTGATTTGTAAAACAAAATTTGTACGTACTCATAAGTTTCGAGCTTAAGTTTCAATCTTAACATAAATGAACAGAACCTTTATATACAAGGTCTTCACAATAAAATAACTCAACACCCTTAAACATCCTGTGAAGGGACTGCCTCAGCTTCGCCAATAAGCCACAAGTACCACAACAGTCACATCATCATCAACTACTAATTCATGCCCATCCTATATATGTTTCAAGATAACCAACTAAAAAGGGTTGATGAATCATTTCTATCTCTTGCACAATTCATGCCTTTGAAAGAAAGGCCTTTAGCAAACTCATGGTACAGTTAAGTTGGAGAACAGCATAGCTAAATTTGGGTACAGTCACTTATTTACAACATAACGCCTTCATCTCATTATAGAATCCACAAGATATATGTATGTATGCATATATTTTACCACCTCACTTTCCAGCTTAACTGGATCATTCACCTCTCTTTCTAAAGACCTCTAGCTACTCTATATTTGATTACTTGTTGTTTAGGGTTAGTCATGTGTCTCAACCTATATTTTCCCATATCTTTCTACACACGAAGTCTATTCCTATGAATGCATTATCCACGACCTTCGACTTTTACCATTCAGGGCTGAACGTGTATCACTCACAGATTATTAGTGTCCATGTTAAAGACTTTGCTAAGGTTGTCGAGTGCCTTCATGCTAATATTCCTTGCATTGACAATGACCCAGTTGCTTGTTTTGCTAAATTCCACTACTCTTGTCCACTTTATGGCCACCTGTTACTGAAATTTGAGATGCAAAACGACCACCAAGACACCTTGAAACAAAAGAGTTAGCCATGCTGTTGGGCCATTGGCACACCAGGAAAGGGAAAATGATTAATGTCACTGCCAATGACTTTTGCCACTATCCACATTTTCATCGATTCAATGATGATACACAAATCTAGCCAAAACTAGGGTAGTTGGGATTAAGGATTTAATCAACTTGCAAGATAATCAATTGATTAATTAATTAATTGGCTAGAATCTAGTTAATTAATTAATTAATTATTCCAAGCTAATTAGTCCCTATTTAATTGAATATATTTTCTAATTTTAATTTCTTTTTTTCCTATCCATTTTGGCTGACCCTTGTCTTCGCGCCTTACCACTCGTTTGTATTGCAAAGCTATTTATGGAATTTGGACTAGATTTTCCTCTAGAATTGGCTTCATTCTCCTTTCCCTAAATATGGATCTATTAGTGGGATCTGAAACATCGGGCAAAAACATTATTACATGGTTTGAAAACATGTTTTTGAAAACTACCGTGTAAGAACTTTTTAAATGAACACTTCGTATCATACTCTGCGATCCATCATTAGGATTGAGAATTTTATATATTTGTACATTGTGAAGAAGCTAACCTTAAAACTACCTCTGAAAAAGCTAACCTTAAAACTAAAAATACTCCTATCACATCCGAGCGTAAGACAAGGATAGAGTTACATTGTCAGACACCATGAAAAAGCTTCACCTCGCTCATCACTAGGTCGAGCTCACTGGATTCCCGTGGGACACAATATTGATGACCTGGCTATATTGAATGTCCGAGGCAATGATTTCAAAGGCTTGTCCGAGTCTCGACCCCAAGTCTTGGTGTCACCTCGATTTCACCCCGAAATCATGACTACCCTATTCGAAAATTTTTCGTACTTTTAAAATAATGGGTCGCTTTTGTGTTTTTATTGCCTGAAAGTTCTTATATTGCGTCAAGATAATCCCAAAGAGCCATAGTAGCCTTTTCGCCAAATACCCAGATGCCCAAAATTGTTTTATTCTCGACGCCGGGATTTGTTTATGGAAATTTGTATTTAATTATTTTGAGCCCCGTATGAGGCTATTTGCGCTCTGTTTTAACTCTATTATGAGTGAATATGTTATTATTCCTATGTGCCAGAAGGGTTTTAACTTGTATTAAGTTTTGGGCTTTATTTGTAACTTTTGGCAATTTTTCGTGTTTTTGTGGTGTCCCGTTTTGTTTTCTGTGAAATTTCTCTGGAACAATTCCTTTGCCGGGTAAGCCCGATTTTTGGCCTGGAGCAGCTGGAAAACATATACGCACATTATGCCCGGAGGAAGTCGCCATCGGAGGTCTGGATCACTGGGAAAAAGCGAAGTCGTGCACAGAAAAGCCCCTGCGGGGATGGGCGCATTTTTGGAAAACAAAGGATTTAAGCTGCAAGGGGAAAAATATAAGCCGCAGGCAGGGTGGGAATTTTATACCTGCCTAGCAGGGTACTTTTTCCCGTGTTATAAAAGTCACTTAAGCTGCAGTGGGAAAGTTAGAGGCCACAGGCAGGCGGGAATTTATTACTTGCTTTGCAGGGTGAAAATTCCCATGATAAAATAAAAGGAAAGTGACTTAAGTGAAATCATGAGATTTTAGTGCCTGCCTTGCAGGGTAAATAATCCCATTGTCAAAGTCAAATCACTTAAGTGGATCACGGGATTTTAGTGCCTGCCTTGCAGGGTAAAGAATCCCATTGTGAAAAAATTCTTAAAAATAGAATTACATGTGCAAAAAAGTGCGCCCCCTTTGGTGAGAGAATGACAACCTTAAATTGATTATTTTAATTAATCTATTCTCTCAAAAAGTGCGCCCAAGCTTGGAGGAAGTCAACAAGTCAAAGATGAAATAAAAGAAAGGATTTAAAAGCATTAAAATTAATTTATTTAATGGCTGCCCTCTTCCTCTCAAAAAGTGCGCCCCATTTGGGTATTATTTAATGTTTTTTAAGGCATTAAAACATTAAATTAATTTCTATTTTCAGTGGCTATGGTCAAAGCACACTGTGAAGCTTAAGTGAAGTGATGTGTGAAGGATTAAATTGGATTAATTTAATTTATTGGATGGCTGTCCTTAAACATGCTATTTTTAAAAGAGAAAAGCATGATTTTTAATTAATTAATTGCCTTTAATTGTTAGGGCAATTATTAATTATAGAATTGTGAAGGTTATATAAGCATGGGCAGCCATATGGGTGAATTATTCAAATCACAGGTAAAGAATTGCAGCCAAGTGGAAAAGTGCGCCCCCATTAGAGGAAGGATTTTGCTCAGACAAGGTGACAACAAGGCTAAAAGCTTCCAGATTTGGCGCATGCTTTAGAGGAGGTTGATCTTTGTCTGCATAATTGTTTCCACAGGTGTTACAGGAGCTCAGGTGTTGATTGAAAGGATTCATGCTCTCTTTATGTGCAAATTAAACACCATTTTTTGGGGCAGCAGGCTTGAAAAGTGCAGATTTTTACAATTTAAATTCACTATTCATGCTCCGGTGGCCATTTTTGTCTGAATAAATTGCAGGAATTCATTACAGGTGCTTTACAAAAGAAAAAGAGTTTTTATCAATGTCCAACACATTGCAAATATCCTCCGAATCTGAAGAATTGTCTAGATCTGCACCAGTATTGAAGAAATCCGGCCAAGTAAGAAGAAAAATAATTATTCAGACGAAGATAGAAAAAACTATGGCGAAAAGAGATGAAAAAGAAAGCACGATGGAGTCATGCATTGCTTCCAAACTTGCAGACATAGGAGACACAAATCTAGGCCCGAAACCTCTTGCCGATTTGATAGATAGATCCAGAGCGGGAAAGACTTCACTCATGCGTGCGGTCAAAAGCAGTGGAATTATCCGAGCTGCAGCTTTTCCATGTACAACCCAATTGCCAGAGTTCGTGATGGAGTGCGCTAGATCTTATCATCCTTCATCCAGATCAGTGCGTGATGCTTCGGGAAAGACAATAATTTGTTTGGACGCAGAGTTCATCAATTATTGTTTGAAGATTCCAGTGCGAAAGGTGGTGACTTCTATTAGCATTCAGGATGCTGACAGTAGATGGGAGAAGCATAGAGTTGATTGCGTTAGCATCATGAATAGCCGATACATGAAGAAGCCTAGATCTCCTTCAAAGTTCCCGAGAACTCTTCCACAGTCCAATTTGGTGCAGGAGGTAGATGATGTCGTAAAATTGCTATGCGCAGATGAATGGCGAAGCGAATGCTTACACTTTCGTACATGGATGTATGCTTTCATCAGACCATGAAATCAACAAGGTTGATTCTATAATCAATTGGTTGGAAATTATTAAGCAACAACATCGGTGAGCAACTTTGGAGCGTTAAGCGTACTTTCACTTCAAGATGACTTCATACTTGGTGTATGCTGCAGCTTCACAAGGTGTCTTTTCCAAGCTGGATAGATGTGGTGTTCTTTCCAAGGACCCCATTTTCGAGTGCTACCCGCAACTTACTGCACCTATAGGCGAGAAAGACTTCAAAGTGATCAACGATGACTTCTTCTACGATTTCATCTGCAGGCTAGACAAAGACTTGAAGGCCAACAGGGTAAGCAAGGAAGCGTGGGAAGCCGTGTCCAAGATTGGAAGTCTATTCATTCAATTTGCAGATTTCACATACCTCAGGGTTACGGGCTTTTTTGGAGAACCAACAAAGATGCCCAGGTATCCGAATGATAGATTGATCGCCATGGAGCTGAGCAGGCAACTTGTGGAGTTACACGACCTTCAGTCAAAGTGGCACAAGTCTACGGGCTTCTTCCCAATCACTGTGGGATATTACAGCTACATTAGCATTCACAGAGCTTGAGGGATGGAAGCGCAAATGTTATCCGAGTATGAGAAAGAGTTCTTCCCTGCACGGCTGAACTTCGATCCATTTGGAGTAGCCAGGAAGACAATCTCCCAAGCAGTACGCACATGTGCCTTCATTAGAAGATTTTTGGATGAAGTGCAAAAGTGAGTACGAGGTTAGAAAGAAAGATTTCAGCAAGGCTATCAGCAAACCAAGTGTTCGACTTTGGACTAGCGTGGATACCTGCGGATCTTAAAGATGATGGGAATGTGGTACTTGACACTTACCATCAAATGGGAGGAGATAAAGCCATACTGCAGAATAACATAGGAGGCTGCAACACAATTGAAGAAAGGTCGAGAGCTGTGTTGGTGAATACTTCAAACTGGTTGCTGACGAAGGGATATTGCCTTGATGAAGCATTGATGAATCAAGTCACGGGCAACTTCGGCGCAGGAGATTCCCTCAAGCGAAAGCACGGAGGAGAAAGCAGCAGGAAAGTCGAGAAGTTGAAAGTGCATAGAAGATCTCAATCCAAGGAGAGGATCACTTCTACGACCATGACTTTAACTCCAGTTTCTCCAGTACCCAATGCTTCACCAACTATTGCACCACAGCAGCAGATGCTTCCATGCCTCCACTGAATCCAACGACATTCATCTTCTCCCCTCAGCCACTTCGTTCAGCGCCTATTCCAGAGGATACGTTGAAGCTGCAGATGGCGGAATTTGAAAGGGCTTTGTCCTTGGATGACTCAGAAGATGGCAGCCATAACACTGTGGCACTTTCTGACAGAGAGGATGCAGAGCGGGAGATGGTAGTACACTCAGCGACTTCTCACTCTCCGAGAAGTAATTTCTCGGAATGGTTAGCTTTGCAGTTTGTTCCAGAAGCGAGAATGGAGATGAACTTAGAGGAGCACGACTTGCAGCTACTCCAGGATCTGAGCAGAAGAGACAGAAGGCCTAAAGTTGCTAAAGCAACTTCTAGGTTGATCATCGAGAATTCGGGAGAGAAGTTTGCTGAGATATCAATTCCGGCAGAAGGAAAGATAGAAGAGGAGCTCGCGGCAGAAGATGTGACAGTGACCAAAGTACCACTCGGTCAAGCCACCACTGAAGGATTGAAGCAGGACACACAGACATTGATAGATGCTTTATTCCTTAGGCTTGACAGTGAGAAGGCGGAGAAAGAAGAGTTGCAGAAGCAAGTATCTCAATTATGTGAGATCATAGCCAAGGTTGCTAAACCTTCCATTCAGCCCATTTGAGAGCAGGTGAGTGATCATCTTATGCAGGAAATGGAAGATGCAAGCAATCAAGTAAAAGCCATTGACGAATGGAAGGATTTGATTATTCGTCAAGCTTCTGTACAACTTGGGAAGTGCCAGCGCACCTAAAGGTTATGAACGATGCAGAAATCAACTAAAGCAACTGATGGCAAACATAGAGGGCATGAATACAGTTGCAGAGAGTAACCTAAGTATTTTGGCCGAGATCAACAAACTCACGGAGATGTATTGATTGCGAAACAAATGCACTTGACGGACGGATCAATCGAGAAGGGGAAGCATTTAGAGTTTGCAGTATCTTTCCGTTTGGAAATCTGCAGAGTTTTGTCAAGAGGATGCAGCACTTAAGAGTAGAACATCAGATTTACCGTGCAGAAGTGTCATTTCTTTCATTGAGGAGATAATGGACGGGAATGTCACTTCATAGGTGCGGATCGTCTCAACTAAGGTGCCTAATTCTCTGGAAGGTTCTCTTCTGATGGTACAAAAAGAGAATTGATAAAGCTACCAAGCCTTTCACGATGAATTCTATTAGTAGATCGGTGGCGCCGCAGTGCATATCATGACGTTTGGGCCGAGTTTGGAAGATGTGGAAGCGTGCATCAAAGTGTTGAATAAAGGTTTTGCGTAATTCGGGATGAGAGAAAGAAGCAAAGTGGCTAAAAACAGATGGAAGGATGCTGAATTATATGTTGGACAAGTATATCAGATATCAAAACAAGAAGATGTAGCCATTATAGTTGGCATGACTTCTATTCTTTCTTCTTCTATTTTCTATGTTCTCGGATGAAATTGTAAAACTTCTAAGTTATTGGTTTTGCAACCATTACTTGAAGTCATGTGGAACCATTCTATTAGTTAAGTGATACATGTGTCACTTAAGAAGAAGTTAGTTGAGGATGATTGCCAAATGTCATCTTTACTTGTTCATGCTTTAGTTCAGTTTGAGTTTTCCATTTGTACTTTCCCTCCTACATTCTATAAGTAGGAGAAGAACCTCGGGTTAATGATCGATCAGAATTTGTAAGCAGCAATCTTGTGTTCTAGACTTTGTGTTGAACCCCTGAGAGCAACTTGGAGCAAAGGAATACAAAGGAGCAGGTTTCCGGAGAACTTTGTGTCACGGTGTACTTTGTTTCTTGCTTTTAATCTTAGATCTCTTAGTAAACTTTGTGTTATTATAGATCTAGATCTAGAGCTGCCTTTGTTTTATAATTCTGTGTGTTCATATCTATTGAGTTTCTTCTATGTGCATGCAATTAGCTCTACTATCTACTAATTGGGATGCACATCTTCCCCATTTCTTCTTTGTATTTCCTTTACTTCCTTCTTCTATAATTTTCCTTTCTTAAACAACTGCTTACTTGCTGCAGAACTTCTTAGTTATGGTTCATGAACTAAGTGGTTAAAGTAAAACCCCTGATAGGTAATAACACATTTTTATTGACAAATCTGACACGGGAGCCTCACCGGTTAAATGAGGGAGATTTATCTCATGACTGCCTAGGTTTGATGCTATGCAGAAAATCTAGCCAACAAGTCTTCATCCACTTTGTGTCTTACAAAGCTCCAAAAGGTGACATCTACTCCTCACAATGGAAAATGAGCCATCATTTCTGTTCCTAATCACACTCCAAGGCACATCAACAGGAGATTTGCAGTCTTTGCAAGAAATTGTAAAATCCCATAAAATCGCAGGCTATCGAAAGTATTTCTGCACGGTTACTTGGCTATGAGACATAGGAGTACTAGATTACATAAAAAATCATAAATGAGGGCTCTGAATATTTTAAATGTCATTATACGTTGCCGGAAATCAGAGATTTAAAAAGTCTGTGGCAGGAAAAAGAACAATACTAGCATGGCCTCCGAGGACTCACGTAAACTACCGACACGTTACAAAAGAAACAAATCTGTGATTTGAGCCATTGACCCCAATTTGGCTTGTTGACTTCCTTGCTGACTTACCTATACATGCGAGCGTGTATAATATTGATCTGTCGAATGATTTATTTTGACTAAAATCGAAAATAGGATGTATGGGTTGTTTAAGATCTTTCTGCCTCTGGTGCCTAACTTTTTTTTGCTCAGCAGTTCATTCGTCGTCATGTTTGCTAAAGCTCTCGCTCTCTATCTCCTAACCATGCTGGTTTTTCCAATACAGTACAACTCGTCTCCCTCTTCATCCTAAATCCCACACTAAGGTCTCCTCCCTCTATACTCCACAGTTCATCGTTAATCCCAAACTAAGGTCTCCTCCCTTTATCTCTTAACCATGATGCTTCTTGCAGCCCAAGTTCCAACTATACTCCACAAGCTTTTCTGTCCCCTCATCAAACATCTTCCATTACCACCACCAGTTCCTCTTTAACTATCGCTTATCAACCCATGGGATCTTCTTTTAATGTTCCTGCTAATATAGACTTGGGAAAGGATAACTCAGCCATGCCATCTGTTATAAAATGCCATCGGAATCCATGTATGGAGTTACCCAATTTCCACTTCCACAAATCAGTGAAATTCGAAATACCATTTGTCAGAATTCCCCCAATCCTGCAGTCAACCCTGGGCTCTCTGATCTTGATCTCATAAAAATACACAAATCCTTCTTGATGTCCGAAAACTTGACAGCTAAGATTGAGAAATTGGGAGAGCATGGGAATCATGGAGCCTTGTTTCCTCTTCTTGGTGATTCTATCTTGAAGCTCATTACTCATGAAGGGAAGTATACTGAGACCATCGAACAACTCAAGAACGTGCTGGCCTATCACCATCACCGCGTGCAGACAATAGAGAAATTGCTTCTAAACAACCCAGTTGGCCTTCTGATTCAAAATGCTACTAAGGTTGGCAACAATCAATCGTGTGGTACAAAACAAAAAATTACTCAAGCAAGCCACTCTAGCTCCAATCAAGTTTGACTTATAACTGGCAGGTGCCAGTTTTCTATCCCGAGGCTCACAATGACCCAAGCAAAAATTTAGGTTTTTCAGAGACTATGCAGACAACAATGGAGGGTGCCAGTCAACTGCCTTACATTGGTGGCCCTCATTAGTTCTCAATGTTAGCTGAGGACGGGAAATATTGTAAAGTCTGCAAGATGCCTATTTTTGTTGAAAACTCAAAATGGTAGTCAATGGAAGGTTCGAATGTATAATCATAGTGCTATTTATCTCTTATGTAATCAGCTGCAATCTATAGCTTTGTAGAACTCTTTATAGTTTAGTTAATGGTTATCTTACAGTCTATGAGTTTGTCCTGTCTTTTGTGTAATTGGTACGGGTCTTTTCCCATCCTCTTGGATAGTGTCTTTTGTATGATCCTTCTAGTCTAAGAATGTTGTCTCATTCTTAAAGTAGTTTTTGTACTCTTATCAATATCTTAATACATGCCTTTTAAACTTGTTCAAAAAGTACACATCTTTCCACCAAAGAGTTGCATGGCCTTTTAACTTGGTATATGCAAATCTAACTCTCAAAGGATCATTTCTATTTGTTCAAGCTCAAAAGCTCTTCTAACTATGTAATCCAATATATCAGCACTTTAGGATTCAAATATCTAAATCCTAATCTAAACAAAGGGGGTTTCAATTTTTGACTTACCTCCAAGTTGGATATGACTGTGATGATATTTTCCCTAGGTCTAGGCTTTAGGGTGCATCTCGATGGGCAAATTTCTTCACTAATGTTTGCAGTAGCTCCTCTTTACGGTCTTCCTCTGCATAATTGATTCTAGCCTAAGATTCTAATATGGAAAAAAACAGGGCAGGATACGGCCCCAGATATGCCCAAACATACCTGTATATGGGGTGTATCCAGGGCAAAAAACAAGTTTTTAAAATTATTTTTCCAACATTAAAACATAAAATGATCCATTTTGTTTTTAAAACACTATGAAACCCTAAACAATCAGCAGGGTCTGAATCTTCATGTGATCATCCTATCCATCTTGGGAACAAATCTGACCAGAAGGGAACAAGCACAATGAACCCAAATACTCTTTATCTGATCACTTACAGGCAGATATTCAATTCTGGACAAGGAATGATTGTGAGAGTAAATCTAAATCCCACCACAAATCTGATTTTCAGTTTTGTGCTGCTATAAAACCAGAAAATAAGATTAGTAGCTCTTGATGTACATGCATCTTCTGTTTTAATGATCACATGAAGATTCAGACCCTGCTGCATTCTCCCATAAACAAATTAAACCCTAATTTTGATGTAATAATAAAATTTAATATTTATCATGACATTTGTGATGTTTCATTTGGCATTCGGTTGGCATTATATAAATTATCAGTAGTGTTTTGTGGTTATTTTGTTTTTTATATGCATACTATGTGGTTAATTCCTATTTATCAGGCTAGAATTTATTTATTTTTATAAATTTTTTTACTGCCGTATCCGTGGGAGGAAAAAACTCGCCGTATCCACTTCTAACTTTAAGAAGACAGTGCCGAATGCTTCCTCAATGATTCTAACTAGATATCAACTTAACCACATTTCAATCGTTGATGAATTAGAGCAAAATGATAAACATGATCATACTGATCACACAACCGCAATGCAACAATTCAGTCAAAATTTTCCTCAATATACAGGGCAATCTCTAGACATTCAAAAGCGTATGGATGAGCTACTCAACACATACAATCCCGTTGTAAACATCTTTTCAATCGCTATGGCATGTCAAAGCATGACTTGCCCTATCTTTTCATCTTCTACAATTCCTTTTCTTCAACCATGCTGGTGCTAACCTTAAGTATGTACCTCCTCTACCCAACAACTCTAATCAAAACCCTCAGTGGATTCTACACAAATGATCATGCAAGTGTTGGACCAAATGGCCAACATGCAAGCATCTAGCAACAACCAATTCATGCAAATGCAAGCCAACTTGGCTCAAATGACTAGTAAACCATATATATTCAGTGGGGTGCGCCAACCAATGTCTCTCTCCACCCCCTTTGTCGATAATCATGGAAGCCCAATCCCACAACCACCCATTACAATTTGTTTCAATCGTTATAAAATGAACCTTTACCACCTTATATTGCCGCTATGGACATTGGGGGAATAACCCCAACCATCGCTTATGATGAATCAACCGATCCCATTCTACATCTTAAAGCTTTTGGTAACATCTACAAGGACTATCTCAGAAAAAAATCATATGCCGCTACCATGCTCCTAGTTAAAACCCTTACAGGCGATGCTTTAGATTGGTACCATCAAATTTAGCTCAACTCAATTGTCAAACTAGAATGCTTATTAATGCCTTGGTTCAAGAATTCCATTATCTTAACCTACCTAAAAGCAAGATGAGCAACTTTGTCAATTGCAAACAATCTGAAAATGAGATGGCTTAAGAATTCATCAAGCAATGGAAATCCTTGGCCAACAAAGCAAAACATAATATGACTAATAATAATTGCTTCTGATTATTCTTTACTGCTTTAGAGACTTGTCTTCAATTCAAAATCAAGTCATCTTCTCCATCAAACTTGGAGGAAGCTCTCAAATAGGATAGATGAGACTTATCTTATGAGACAAGTTGAGGTATCTCAACCTAAGCAACAAACTCTTAACGTACTAATGTGACCTTTGAATCACAATGCCATTGATGGAGTCATAGACACAATCATTGTGTTGCTTTCAACAAAACCATTCACAATATTGACATTACTAAGGGTGTGACTCCTTCCCAACATAAGGAAGTTCACTTTCTTCCACCTTCTCAACAAGGGAACACTCATCACCCTCTTACCTAAGATGAAACCGTATAGTGTCTACATAGATCTCAACTGAGTCCTATGGACCCTTCTTGAATTGTCACCCAATGGTACAATGGAAACAAATTTTGTTGGTTCTATGCTAATTGGGGTCATTCTCAAAAAAATGTCGATCATTTAGAGGCCTTGCCTATGTTTTCCTCGGTGGTGACTTTGATCATGAGGCCATGTCTTGGGAAAGATGCGATGAGGCCATCACTGTGAAAGACAATCCTGAAAGTCTTGATAGACATGATGCAATTCACAAAACCCACTTGGGTATCAATACCAATCCTTTACCCAAACTCCCTAAAGCTGATAAGCTAAATCTACCTACCAATGTCAATCAGCTTTGCCTCTAGCTGTAAAATCAACTCTGTCTCTAGCTATGAAATCCAAGCATTTACTACATGCTCTCTTTGAGGCTTCTCACTTGCTGCGCCTCCATCACTGCTAACTACACACCTTCACACCCAACACCATGCTTACCCTCATTTTCCATTTTCATAGGCTTGCCAGACCGGTTTCATCCATTGACACACCTTACATCATTTCCTAGGTTTTTTAGACCTAACTTTGTCTTCCCTTATCGACTATCCAGACCTGACCTAGTCCTATTTTATGATCATTCCACAGGCTATCTCGGACCAAACCTAGTCCTATTATTGGGTCTAACCAAACACCCATATTTTTACAACCATTTTGGACCTTTGGATCTATTTTAGCCCCCTTTATAGGCTATTTGGACCCGTAACCTCCTATGAGCTCTCTTTACATTGCTTATGTGTATTTTTAGACTACCTTGTTTTCCAGTGTTGTTTCTTTAGTCATGTATCATTTGGGTTATGAAGCAGCTATGTGCCCGCGGTCAAGACATGAGGTTCAACACGCGTTTTTGGGACACGTATATTGAAGTATATTTCATTTGGTTGAATTCTTATTTATTACTTCATTTACAATCATTTAGTTTGATTTCTATATACAATGTTTCTTTCTCGAAGACCATTTGATGTTACACTATTGTGACATGCGATGATCTTCGGTTCGGGCATATGCATACATATTTTTTTTCACTTATGATTTCTCTTTGCAAGTAGTTGGCGTATTAATCCCCCCTCAAGTGCATGCCTTAAGGGAAAGTGTTGTGGTTGATTCGTAGCACCTTGTGAGAGATCATCTTGGCACTTGCCCTAGTGTGCCTTAGCCTTCCCACCACCACTTGACACCTCAATGCTACCACCTAATATCATATTTATACCTACTCCATGTTTCTTGCTTCACCCTCATCTCTTCTCCCCATGGTTGATGCCATCTGGTCGACATTTCTTTCTAGCTGACATTATCGATTATGGTCGATGGCATACTAAGTTGTGCGACTTTAAGTTATGTTCCTCTATTTATAGGTGTTGTTATTGTCATTTCTCATAGATATCATTGAATAATTTTCCCTAGCTATGCTCACAAATTTTCCGTGAAGGTTAAGAGGCCATAGGGTTTAGTGGAGTTTATACTTCGAGGTCATCACCGGAGCATCGAATTACTATGAGTATTAAGAATAGGTGCCGAACCAACAAGGTTTATATTAGTTTTTGGAGTCCCTAACTTTGGTTTACTTAGGTCTTCTACCTATCCCTCTTGTGATCTACCCACAACAATCTCTCACAAGATGCTAGAAACCAATGAGGGGAATGATGCACCGACAATGTCCACGCAAAGGTAACTATCACTAACCCTAAATTGTTTTCTTTTATGTTGGTTGATTGATTGATCACTTACATACTGTGTATTAGATTAGGATAGTGTAGCATATATTTGTCTATTACATTATTGTTCTCCTTATAGCACATGCTTACCGCCTAATGGCATTACAACCCATAGTTTAGGATCAACTTTTTTTATTATCTTAGCCATTGCTTACCACCCTTAGGATCTTAGTAAGACCTCATTCCCATATCTTAGATAAATGTTGTGGAACTCTATTCCTTTGAAATCGAGCATGGATTAGTCTCATCTAGATCCACAACTATCTACACCCCTTGGTTATATCTTTGCTTGTGTGTTGGCTCTAATATGGTCTTCTACTTATATGCTACTCTATAAAGAGAGTCTTCGAATTGACCCTCTTAGCTCACATACAGGTTGCAGCTGTGTGATATGGGTTATCATACAAATGTGCCTTGTTGGTTCCTAGAATAGGGTATTTTAGCTTTGTTACCTTTGTACTGAACAAATTAATCCTTGCCTTTGAATGGAATGACTAATAAAGTGACACGGGCTTATAAATATTGAATAACAAAGTGAATGAAAATAAATGATGCTTGGATTTATGATGTCATCAATAGGGTGGGTAACAATCATGTATGCCATGTCAGGATTTTTTTAAAATATTGGTTAAAGAGCCTTTCCTGAGTTGAACATAAGTAGTTGGCATATTGGATGTCGACCAAGTAAATAAATTGGTTGAAAAGGAAACAGACTAAATAATGCTGGAATACTTGTAAGTTGTAACACACTTTTTTTGTACAGAAGGTGTTGATGTTATTAACGACCAGTCCACAGGACAATATCTGACATGAATGCAATTAGTACAAGTTTGAGATTAGCACTTGGTTTGCAATTTTCAGTGTTTGTCTTTGTTGTGAATAACAAGACTTTCTAACTAATGATGGGCAGTATATTTGGCGAGGTCTTCAAGTAGGCTTTACTTCTCAAGCAAATGACTTAACAAATTACTAAAATGTGTGATGATTTGAATACATGCATTGTTTTTAATTGTTCTAGTTCATTTTCAAAATTGCAGGCAGAGAAAATACTCATGAAGAAGCAAAAGCAAATTGCTTTTCAGCAAAACAAAGCAAAGTCTAACAAAACGAAGAATGCCAAGCGTTGGGATTGATTCCAAGAATTGCATTTGTTCCTCTTCCTGTATTCATTGATGCCCTAATGTGGCTTTTTAGGCTGGTATTATCAATTTATTAGCGGAAGGAAGCATAATAAGCGCCTGACCATGGTATTTTACGACAAAGCCTGCTGTGTTGCAGCAGTTGTAAAGAAATGTCATGAAAACTAATTATAAAATCCATGGTGTTATTGTAACCCATATATGTAATGTTCAGACAAGCTGTACAAAGCAGTTGCACAATGAAAGTTTAGTACAAAATACATACTGTGAACTTTACACACGTGTCCTGTGAATTCCTGGTAATTATGTGACAAGTCTCCATCAATCTGTTTGGGTAGCATTTGAGTGATAACCATACAACTATATGCTCAAAATCAAGAAAAGTAGTTTGATAAAATTCAAGTAGTGTATTAGGTTGGCCTAGATAGGATGAGCATAAATATTCTTACATCATTTGGATATCAATGGATTGTTATTGCCTATGAATATTGTGTGTGGCTTGGAAATGGCTTTTTTGGTGGGAAAACTTTTTTACCATTGCATATTTTATTTGTTCTTTCTTTCTCAAAACAATGTTGGAAAAAATTAATTGAAAACATCTCATGTATATAGATATGGACACCCACATGCTTGAAATCATATCTACGAAATGGTTTGTCCCTTCTATATACATGATAACTTTATTCGGAAAACCTTTCAACTCTATATACAAAAAGTTCATTTCAGGTGAGAGCTGTGATCCAGAGGTAAAGTTTAGGAGTTTATCATGGCTGACTACTCAAGACAGAATCTCATCTCTATCCATAACAAGAAAAGAATAGAAATGTTCATTTCAACCTTAACTTTTTTTTATTGCACCATGAATTTTAGTTTCGAAGTTCTTGTGAATCCCTTGCAATTTTTCTATCAACCACTGGTTATGCTTTATGGGGCAATTCTGATTTCTTTAGTTCACAAAATCGAATGCATGTATTTAATATAAGAATGAAATAATGTTAAGTACTAAAAGATACATGAAGATAATTTACTATGGGGATGGCAATATGAAGTACTCGAAAACATCTGAAGAGAAGACAATGTATATTTTATAAGTTCTAAGCATTCAAGGCTGAGTTTATTGTTAAATGGGAAGCCAATTCCACAACATTGGGTTAATGGTAGCAAATAAAAAGGGGTAAACGAGTTTTGTGGTTAAAATGTCCCAAAGATTAGCTTTTTTATTTTGATGTTTTAATTTTGTTGAATAGTGGGCAAGATAAAATAAGTTAGTAGTGTTTAAATAGTAAATGATGTACGATACTGTCGTAAAAAGGTGAGAAAAAGAAGCAAGAAGGAAAGAGTTATTTATTTGAAGTAGAAGATAGTAGGCGAATCTTTTCAGTTCAAAAAATTAGAAAAATATGAATTGCAGGTGAATTTTAAAGAAAAATATGTTTAAAAAAGTAATTTTATATATTTTACAAATCTATCAATGATTGGTATGTTTATAATAAAATTTAGCAAAAAAATTCAATAAAATTAGTAATTGACATGTATTTCTTAATTTTGTATGGGAAAATTTAGCCAATTGACACATAATAGCCCATAAAAATACTGTGGTTTCAATATAAGTTTAAAAATGTTTACAGCTAATAAAATAATACTTGGAACAGGGCATCCTAATTAATAAAACTTAAAAAGCATCTTACAAAAATTGGATATAAGGGTCCCATCCAAGTGATTTTGTGTGGCATTCAAGATCTTATATACTCTTGCCCTTACTTTCTGCAACATAATAAAATATCTTTTTCAAAGGAGTCTAGTTGGTTTGCAAACGTATTTAACATTTTGTGTTGGTGGACTACACAACCACCAAATTCTTCAAATGGGCACAAATCGATGAAACCTTGTGTACAAGCTTCGAGAAGAGTAACATAAGAAGAGATTATCCATATATTTAGATTAGTTCAACACCTTAATAATGTTAAAACGTTACATTTTAAGTTTTAGAAAAAAATTGAAAAATTATCAATAAAATATAAAAATTAGTTTTTTTGTTTGTTTTGAAAATACAATATTTAAAAAATTGAAAATACTTTATAACTCAGAAGATTCAAAATATTGTGAAACTACCTAAAAAAAAGTTTTACCGATAGCACTTCTTTTTGAAACAGGTAAAAACAACCATTAAATGTGACCTCAAAAAAATGACAACTTTGGATGGTTCTCGTCAAGCAGGGAACTATGTTAGCTCCTCTTCAAGTAACTCGTGTTAGTTCCTCTTCAACTTTCAATGCAAATTGGTAAGAATCTTCTTTGGTATACAACTAAGCATACTTAGCTCATATGCTACATTTTTTTCTTGCCCATTCACGTGTCTTACAACCTTATCTTGATCAATCTTGTGGTGACTAGACCATATGGTTTTCTTGTATAACTCGGTGTATTCCTTCACGTTGATCTCCCTTTGCCCAAAGTTTTGTAGCTTCTTTAGCAAATCCAATTAATAATCTATAAGAGAAACTTTCTATTTAATTTGGAAACCATTCTATCTCATTAGGTAATCTTCCCTATTTCTTGCTTAGTACTTCGATCTACCATAGGGTTAGATGACATTTCAATTTGGTTTGAGCCACTTTCACTCTCGTTGGGTCATCCACTATCAAACTTGAAGTATTTTTTGATTTTTTCAACTTAATCTATCAAGTCCTTGGAATTCAAAATTCATGAGAAGCTCATATCTTCCATAATGGTTTCTCTTTCAATCCTTAATATAACTCTAATGAACCTATTTTAACTCGCATCTTACTTGCTTCTCTGCTTTTTTCTTTGGTTTTTCGTTCATCTACTCTTAGCTCTTATAGCCTTATACTTAGACCTTAATCCCTAATGACCCCAAACTCACAAAGGCGCACACTTATATCATATAATTGACCGCTTGGACCACCACCTTTGTTGTCCATACCCTATGTGCCTAAGATACTCTCTTTCTCCTAGTTCGTCTTCTTCTCAACTAATGAAAAACCTATAGTCCATCGCCTCAAGGTTATATTGACTATGTTGGTCACTTGCTCCATTAAGGTTCGCAACTACAAGTTCCTAAAGAGATATACTCCTATGATGTGCTTTCCCCTAGGACCAAACTAATTATATTATACATAAAAATGTAATAACTCTTAAAAAAATTTCATTTGATTTGACTGCCTCAATTTAACATAACTTGTAACTTAATAAAGCAATTTTTATTTGAGTAAAGAATAGTTAATTCATTGTCCATAGTTGAAGTGAGATTAGAATCTACAATCGGGAAGGATGCACCACGTTATATTGAAATGAACTACCAAAGAAGAACAATTATATTGAGATTTTGGTTGTCTTTATAGAATTTAATTATTATCCTTGCTCACGAAAAATACATTGTTTTTTATAATTGGAGACCGAGGCAAGTAGGGTTTTAATTTGATGGTTATCGACAATAGTTTTTAGTAATTCCTTTCAAATTGTGCACAACAATATTATTATTAAAATACCGATAAAAATTATGAAGGCATGGCTCATTCATTTTAACATTTTAAATATATATTCGCATATATCAATATCACTTATAGACTGTTATGTATAAAAATGGAGGTCATATTTCAAGTTTGCAAGCTGAATTAAGAGACAACAATATCAAAACTTTACAAGTAGTTTACAACTAAAAACACATGAAACGTGTAAACGATTGTGCTCACTAAGTCAACAACGATGCATTTAATAAGTGTGATGTCAACGAGCATTGTTAGAGTTTGTATTTGTGTATAATACATGTAAAGAAAGATTGTTTTCTTTACATCTAATGAAAACTTAGATATTAAGAACATAATTCAACCATTTACACAAAACTCAATTAGTTTCAATCAATACAAATATTTTCTTGCTTTGTATGGTTTAATAAGGTCTGTTGGTTTATTTAGGATCACTTATCTTTCTAATTTGTATCATTGTTGACACATATAAATTGCATCTAGACATTTAATAGTCATTAAATTACTTGTTTCTTGAGTGTTTGTGTATTTATTGACTACTCCAAATTTAGATTTATCGATTTAATTACCAACTTTCCCTCAAGCTTTGATCACCTGGGATTCAAACTTGTTGGCCCCTTTTCCCCAAAATGTGCATTTCTTGTTCTTGGTATATTTCATCGTGTCCTCCCTCCTTTTGCCCATATGACACTTATTTCCTCTTTTTTGCTTTATTAACCATTTAAGATCAACATGTGTGCCAATAGGGTCCTAATTTGACTTTTCATTGTCTCTAAATATGGAAGTACCCTAGTTCATTTGGAGGAATCTATCTTGGTGTCTTGTTCTTTTAAAATAACGGCTCTTTTTGTGTTTTTATTGCCAGAAGATGTTTGTATTATGTTAAGATATTCCCAAAGTGAATCATATGAGCCAATTTGACAAATATCCGATGCCCAAACTCATTTTATCCCTCCGCCAAGTTTTGTCTCGTGAAATTTTTATTTAATTATTTATTAAATAAATAATGCCCGTTTGAAGTAAATTGTGCTGATTGAATCTATTGATGTTTTGCATGCTAGTATTCACACATTTCAATAGGGTTTTCACGAGGAATGAATTTAGAGCCTTTGTCTGCATGACTTACGGAAAGCGTTTTTCGCTTTTATTTATTTCTTTTGCGTTTTTTTCTCGATTTTTTCTCGTGGTTTCTCGTGAAATTCCCTAGGTCTATTCTTTGTCTAGTATAGTTTGTTTAATTTCCTGAAGCATCTGGAGATCATCTACTAACGCAACACCAGAAGGAATCAACCTCAAAATGCAAACTTCTAACCAAAAAGATGAAGTCATGCACAAAAAGCCTCTCCCAGGCAAGTCACACTTTTTGGAATGAATGAGTTTAAGCTGCAATGGGATTTTTGGTAGTGGCAAAGGCAGGTGGGAATTTCTTACCTGCCTTGCAAGGTACTTTTTCCCATGAAGTCAAAGTCACTTAAGCTGTGATGGGAAAATTAGAGGCGCAGGCAGGCGAGGAATTTCTTACCTACCTTGCAGGGTGAAAATTCCCATTATAAAATAAAGAAAAATCACTTAAAGCACCAATGGGAATTTTTACCCTGCTGGAGGCTAATTTTCCCACCAAAGAGATTTATTCACCCATGCAAGTTGCACTTTATCAAAGGAGGCTAATTTTAATGCAAGTCACACTTTTTGGGAGATGTTTTAATTTAATAATGGAAATTTTGGCAGTGGCAGACAAAGGGAATTTCTTACCTGCCTTGCAGGTAAAAATTCCCATTATAGAAGTCAAACAACTTAAGTGAAAGAAGGATTTTGGAGCTGTAGTGCAGGGTAGAAAATCCCATCAAAGTTGACTTCTTATTTTTAGCATTCACCCTTGCCAAAAAGTGTGACCCATTTAGGCATTAAACAATGCTTTTAATGATATTTATTAATAGCTTCTCTGCCTAATTTTGGCGCCAAGAATGGGATGAAAGTCAATGCAAGAGGGTGAGCTGAAAATAGATCATGTATGCATGCTAAAAATAAATAAAATAAATTTATTTAAAGGCAGCCAACAAGCATGCATAATTGGGCACCCAATTTGGGTGAATAAACATGATTGTTTATTAATTAAATTGCCAGGAATAGGAAGGACAATTATTAAAAATAGAATGTTGAGGGTTATATAAGTATGGGCTGCCATAATGAAGAAGCAATTAATTCTTTTTGCTAAGGATTGCAGCCCAGACAATTTTGGCGCCAAGGAAAGGAGGATTTGTGCATCAGAAGGTGTTTTTCATTGTCGGGAAGCTTCAAGGTTTGGCGCCTAGGGTTGGAATAAGCTTGATTTATGCTATGATAATTATTTGCATGTTACTATAAGTGCCCAAGTGAATTTAAAAATATTTATGCTTGCTTTGCATGCAAGCAAAGCCTCAAATTTTAGGGCAGCAGGCTTCATATGCAGATTTTTGGTGACAGAAATCAAGTATTCATGCTCTGGACTTCATCTTTGTCTGAAATAATTACAGGTATTCATTACAAGTGTTCATATAGGTGAAAGGGAGTTCAAATCAATGTTAGGTACATTGAATATATCTTCCGAATATGAAGAAATTGCTAGATCTACACAAATTGAAATTATAAAAGAATTTGAGATAGGATTAAAAGAAAAAGAACACAGAGATAAAGAGATTAACCATGATGAAGCAGTGATGAAAGAGAAGGAGACAAAAATCATGCATAGTTCCAAATTCCTAATATCAATGACATAGACATAGGTGAACCCAAAATAATTGGATCAGGCTGGAAAGACATTTCTCATGCGGGAAATAAAAAGTAGTGGAATTATTCAAGCATCAGCATTCCTAGTCAACTTCGATTGCTTGAATTTGTTATGGAGTGTGCAAGGTCATATCATCCTCTTTCCAAAACAATCCAGGATGTTGCGGGAAAGACAATAATCAAGTTGGATGCACAATTTATTAATTATTGTTTGAAGATTTCATGAATGGTGGTGATTGCAATTAGCATGCTGGATGCAAGAAACTAGATGGGAGAAACACAAAGTAGAGTGCGTGGGCATAATGAACAACAAATATATGAAGAAGCCCATGTCCCCATCAAAGTTCCCGAGGACTCTTCCGTGATCCAACTTGGTGCAGGAGGTGGATGATATTACTAAATTGTTTTGCAGGTTAAGTGGAGAAGCCAATACTCACAACTTCCGCTCATGGATGTATGCTTTCGTGAGGACTATTGAGATCAACAGAGTTGATTCAATAATCAATTGGGCAGAGATCATTAGTGACAACATCGGTGAGCAACTTGGAGTGTGAGGCAGAATTACAACTTCAAAATGACTTCATACCTGGTATATGCAGCAGCCTCACGCAGGTATATTTTCCAAGTTGGATAGATGGGGCGTATTGGCGAAAGATCCTATTTTTGAGTGCTTCCCACAGTTGATCAGTTCTGAATGCCACAAAGATTACAAAGCGGTCAACGATGGGTTCTTCTATGAATTCATCTACAAATTAAATAGTGATTTGAAGACCAACAGGGTAAGCAAAGAAGCTTGGGAAGTTGTATCCAGCATGGCTATATTTTCATCAATTTGCAGACTTCACCTATCTCAGGGTAACCATTTTTTTGGGAGAACCAAGTAAAGTTTTGAGGTATAAAATGACAAGTGGGTCATCATGGAGTGTAGACAACTTGTGGAGATGCATGACTTACAATCAAAAGTGGCACACAAGTCTACGGGTTTCTTTCCATCACGGTGGGTTATTACATTTGCCTAGAGCATCCACAAAGCTAGAGGAGTCGAAGCTGAAATGTTTTTTCCGAGTATGAGCCTGATTTCTTTCCCAAACACGGATGAAATTTGACCCATATGGGGTAGCAAGAAGACAATCTCCCAGAATACTCACATGTGCCTTCGTTGGAGGATTTTGGATGAAGTGTAAATGAGTATGAAGTCGAAAGAAAGACTTAAGCGGAGTTATCAGCAACAAGTGTTTGATTATAGTTTTAGCATGGATACCTCGCAGATCTCACAGATGATGGACATGTGATATTTGACTCGTACCATCAGATGGGAGGGGATAGAGATGCTCTTTAGGAAAACATTGGTGGTTGCGGATGATCAAGAAAGATCTTCGTAGTTTAGTTAACACTTCAAACTGGTTGTTGAAAAGGGGTATTGTTTGGATGAAGCTTTGATGAATCAGATCACATGTAACTTTACCACAAGAGACTCCATCAAAAGGAAGCACGAAGGTGAAAGTAGTAAAATGCCAGAAAATCTTAAAGTTCACAAGAAGTCTCACATACAGGAGAAGGCCAAATCTATAGCTATCGTGCTAGTTCCAACTTCTCCAACATCAACTCATAACACTTCAAAAACCTCAGAACCCCAGAGAGATCTTGTTGTTCCTCCTTTGAATCTAGTGTCATTTGTATTTTCTCCTCAACCACTTAGGTATTCACCTATCCATGCGGAGAAGTTGAAAGCATAGATGGTGGAGTTTGAAAAAGCATTATCTTTGGACAATTCAGAGGATGATAGTCATAACACGGTGGAAAATTTTGATAGAGCAGAATCAAAGCATGAGATGGTGGTGCACTCGGTGACTTCTCATTCCCAAGAAGCAACTTTTCATCATGGTTAGCTTTGCAGACAATCCCAGAAGCCAGAGAGGAGATCAACTTGGAAGAACACAACTTTCATTGCTCCTGAGTTTGGGTGGAAGAGATAGAAGACCTAAAGTTGCCAAAATGACTTCTAGGTTGATTATTGAGGAATCGAGACAAAATTTTTCTGAGTTATCTATTCTAAGTAGAAGGAAAGCACAAGGGAGAGCTCACAATAGCTGATATAACAATGACCAAAGTGCCAATAGGTCAAACTACCATAGAAGGATTAAAGCATGATACATCAGACACTAATGAATGCTTTATTCCTTAAGCTTGACAAAGAGAAGGTTGAGAGATCCAAGCTTCAAAAGCAGGTGTCCCAGTTATGTGAGATCATTGCTAAGGTTGCCAAACCTTCCTCTCAGCCCATTCTAGCACATGAGCAGGTGAGTAATCATTTGATGCAGGAGGTAGAAGATGCAGGGGACTAGGTCAAAGCTATTGCCCAGTGGAAGAACAAATCATTCACCAAGCTTCAGAGCAATTCAAAAGAATACCAACTGAATTGGAGAATATGCACAGGGCAGTATCTCAGCTAAAGGAATTGATGACATAGATAGAAGATGAGAACATAGTTGTTAAAAGTCATCTGGATACTTTAGCTAAGATACACTCATTTCAGAGGATGTGCTAATAGAGAAATTGTACTTGGTGGATTGATGGAAAAGGGGAAGTAGTTAGAAATTTTAGTTTCCTTCCATGTAGAGATCCTCAAGCTCATGTTGAAAAGGATGCGATTCTTTGGAGAGTAAGATGGGAGAAGTGCCGGAGAGCATCCCAGATGAATTACCTACTTCCCATGAGGAATTTATTTTAGTTGTACGGAAATAAGTTGATGAAGCCACCATGCCTTTCACGATGGATTCAATTGGTAGACTCATAAAGCTTCAGGTAGATGTTGAGGGATATGGGCCTGGTTTAGAGAAGGTAAAGGCTAACATTACTACTTTGTCCGGAGGATTTTTACAGTTCAGAATCGAGAGAGATGCTATTATTAAAATAGATGGGAAGATGTTGAATTACATGTTTGACAAGTATATTCAATATCAGAACAAAAAGAAAGTATAGGTGTTACAGCTGGCAGATCTTCATTCTTCTCTTCTTTCTTCTCTTATTTCTTATATTCCCGGATGAAAATGTAAATTAAAGTTATTGGTTTAAAAACCATTACTTTAAGTTATTTGGAAATATTCTTTAAGATAGGTGACAAATGTGCACAATTTTGGCTTAAACTCCTGATGCATGTCACTAAGAGAGGAATTCTAGGAAGATGATTACCAAATGTTCCCTTTACTACTTCTTCATGTTCTAGTTCAGTTACAGTTTCCCATTTGTAATTTCCCCTCTACACACTATAAGTAGAGGAAGAACCTATGGGTTAAAGGATCAGAATTTGTAATCAACATTCTTGTGTTCCAAGACTTTGAGCTGAAACCCTTGATAGATTTCTACAAGTAGAGGAATAGAGAAGAGATTTCAGAGAACTTTGTGTCAACGGTGCATTTTGCTTCTTATTTCTTTCTAGATCTATTCATAAACTTTGTGTTATTCTAGATCTAGATCTAAAACTATCCTTTGCTTTAAATTTTGTATTTAAAAGATCTATTTGTTTTATCTATGTGCATGTGATCAACTCTGTGAACTATTGATTGGGTTGCACATCTTCTCTCCTTTCTTCTGCTTTCTATTATTTTCCTCTTCTACATATATTTCTTTTTTTTTATTACTTTGCTTACTTGCAAAAACTGTCTAGCTATGGTTCATGAGCTACATAGTTAAAGTAATACCAACAAATAGATATTAGGAAATATAATTGAAAAAATCTTACGAGAGCCTCACCGGTAAATGAGGGAGATTTATCTCATGACTGCCTAGGTTTTTAGTTGTGCAGAAAATCTAGCCAACAGTTTTTGGTGACTCATTGGGGAACAACAATCATTTGCAGATCAAGAGCTTATCTAGCTAGTTCCCATTAAACTCTCAACCTGGTGAACGCCCATTCACTTGATCTGTTAAGGCTCAAGGAAGGATTGATCATTTCTATAGATTGCAGGAGCAATTCAATTTCAATCATCCTCCTCAAGTTAGAAGCCGCAGATCTAGTTTTTCACTAGGAAGAAGAGTGCAAACTCATCTAGATCCGGATCATCTTCAACATAATCCGACTGGAATTATCCATCAAGTCTACTCTCGAAGAAGACGTGCTCTGTTCATCATGCAGAATCAGAATCAGAACAACAATCTCTTTCTCTAATAGCACCTGTCCCATGGGAGCAACTTTTGGACCACTGAACCTAACTCCACCTATGCACGAATTGCCTAAAGGGTCAAGAAAGAATTTCCTGAAATTCTTTGGAGATGGCAAGCAAAATCTAGATGATCACTTGGCAAGCATTCTTTATATCTTGTGGTGTGCTTGCGGTGGAGCATGAAGATGTTTCGGTCAGACTTTTCATCGAGACTCTACATGATTTGGCTGGAGAATGGTTCTATCGGTTAGCCCTGGAACTATAACAAATTGGGCATCCATGCGAGAAAAATTTCTAAAGAGGTTCAAACCTGTAGAAGACGCTAGCATGGTGATCACTCAGTTGAATTAGTTAAAGAAGGAACCAAATGAGAACATGCGGGACTTTATTGCAAGATTTCAAAGGATTTTATATAAAATCCCCACTTACATTTGCTTAGTGATGAAAATCAAAAGACATGTTTTTTATAAATGCTTTGTTGCTGAAGTTGGATATCAACTATGGAGGGAAAGACCTATGAATCTACTAGAGGCAAAAATGTTGTTGTAGAGGTTGAAGATGACTTGATCATGGCTGGAAAAATCAGACAATCACCCCATAAAGGTGATGGAGCTTCTTCAAGTACTTGATCCTTTTGCTATAAAAGTTAGCTAATGACATGCTACAAATCAAGAAGCAAATATCTCAAGGAGGAAATGCAACTCCTTCAAGAATGGCTCCTGCTCAGACCTTTAATGGTCAAAATCAAAATTGAAATAGACTTTACTGCACACCACACAATGGTTGGCAATTGAAGCTGCTCCAAGGAAAAACTTGGAAACTAATGAAGAAGATCTTGGCGTTGATGAATCATTTGATGAAGAAGACTTTGTAGATCCCATTGGCGACTCCAACATTGGTTACATGGACTATGAATCTGATGAGGGCTATTATGAATCTTTTGAAGATTCTGATGGCCACACATTCACGGTGTTCACAAGGTCCCAAACACGCCAAAATGTTGAAGCTTCCTCAAGTGGCCAAAGAAGAGAAAGAGAAGATCCTGGGCCAGATGTTACCATCTAAAAAGAGGTAGTACTACCCTCTTCATTAGCTCCAGAGATAAGCATGTAGGTTCTTTCAATCAACAAGAAAGGACCAATGGACAACCGGTGAAGTAAGTCAAATTTTTGACATTATTGATCATATTAAAAAGACCAAAATTCAGATGTCAAAAGCTGAGTATTTGAGGGAATTTCTGATCAGTTAAATAGGTTGGTAAAATATGTGCAAAGTAATGGTCCCAATACTCCAACAAATAGTGTTTCACGCGGTATCTTGTCTAGTCGAAGATTACTCCTCCTTCGAATAATGCCACTGCAAGCTCTTCTCCTTCTACTTCTTCTCCCACCACATCTGAAAGGATCGAGCCATTTTATGTGTCATTACTTATTAATGGTTATAAATTAAGTAATTGCATTTTAGATTCTGGAGCTTCCGACAATGTGATGCCTACCAAAGTTGTTGATGCTCTGGGTCTCACATTGACAAAAACCATTGGAAGATGTTATTCAATGGAAAGACAAGTACCTCTGGTTGGGAAAATCAAAGATGCACAAGTAGTACTTGCTTCATTCCCAAAAAAAGATTAAAGATTGACTATCCTTGTAGTGGATATCCCAGTATCTTATGGCATGTTGTTGAGCAGGAACTTCTGTAAAGAATTGGGCGGAGAAGTCAAGATGGATTGGTCTTGTGTGCACATACCAATCAAGGGAGTTAATCAAAAGTTAGAACCTGAGAAGAAATCCAAGTACACAGTATCAAAATATGAAGATCCTAGATCTTAGATCTTGTTCCAAGAATCGATCACGGAGTCTATTATCTAGAACTAGATAAAGAAGAAGCCCAACATGTGATCCAAGAGCCACATCAACTGGATAATAAGATTTGGTCTTTGGAGTTTGATGGTAGCTGTTGTTCATTTGGATCCGGTGTAGGTGTTGTTCTTATTTCTCCTGAGGGAAAGGTGCATGCACATTCCTTCAAGTTAATGTTTGAAAACACTAACAACATGACAGAATATGAAGCACTATTGTTAGGTATGGAGCAGGCAAGAACAATGGGAATCAAGCTCTTACACGTAAAGGGGGATGCTGAGTTGATTGTTAAGCAGATACGAGGTCTCTACCAAGTCAAAAAGGACAAACTCGGCATTATAGAGACCGGGTCTATTATGCTATCCTAGATTTTGTGGCTTTCTCAGTTTCCTATATTCTGAGAGAGAAAAATTCTAGAGTTGATTCACTTGCAGTTACTGCAACTTTATTAAATCCAGATCAGCCACCCACATTTTTCAGACAGGGGGATTACAAAGTTGAGATGGTCTTCCACCCGAAGGTTCCTGATAACGTCCAACAATGGTAGGTTTTTAATGATGACAAAAGATTGCTGCATTTCTCCAACAAAAGGACAACTTCGAAGAGATCTACTATGAGGGAAACAACTCACCTCCAAGACAAAACTACTGTGGGAGAAACGGATGCAAAGGTTTCAGGAAGTCAAGAGATTATCCAGTTGAAGGAAATAAAATTCCTAAAGGCTTAGTATCTCTTGAGGAAATGTTCGACAAGCATGATCAGATGCTTAAAAAGAATGAAGAAAGTGAAGAAGGTTCTTCTTCCGAGACACAATTATTAAATTTGGGAGCTAGTAATGATCCCAAATTAGTAAATCTGGGTAAGTGTTGTTTAGAGGTAGAAAGAGAAGATTTTACAAAGCTTCTTAAGAAATATATGGATGTTTTTGCTTGGTCTTACTCAGGATCTAAAGACCTATCAACCTACAAAAGTACAACACTATATCCCATTAAAGCAAGAACATAAGCCTTTCAAGCAGAAGCTGCAACGGCATAACCCTACTATTTTAGGGACTATCTTTGCAAGAAATCTAGAGAAGTTGTTAGATGTAAAGATAATTTATCCCATACATCACTCTGAATGGTTAGCCAATATAGTTCCTGTGAGAAAGAGAGTGGTGAGATTAGGTTGTGCGTTGATTTTGCAACCTCAATCAAGCCTCATTAAAAGACAACTACCCCATCCCCATCATGGACCACACTCTGCAGGTCGTTACTGGATCTGAAATATTATCCATGCTTGATGGTTTCTCAGGCTACAATCAGGTCAAGGTGGTTGAGGAGGATCAATATAAAATAACATTCATTACACCTTGGGGAAATTTTGCTTATCGAAAATGCCTTTTGGTTTGATCAATGCTGGAGCTACGTTTCAAAGAGCTATGGATTTGGCATTTTCTCATCTCAAGGATAAAAGCATAGTAGTATACCTCGATGATCTGACGGTATTTTCTAAGGAAAGAAGAAAGCACATCTTAGATCTTGAAGAGGTCTTCATCCAATGCCTGCAAACATGGTATTTCTCTAAATCCTAAGAAATCTATCTTTTTTTTAATGAAGGAAAGCTACTAGGGCATATTGTCTCAAAGGAAGGAACCAACCAAGATAGATCCCGAGCATGTCAAATCTATTTAGACTTTACCATTGCCAACATCAAAAAGGGGGTTCACTCTTTCTTTGGTAAAGTAAATTTTCTAGAAGATTCATCCCTGACTTTTGAATTAACCCATCATATCTCAAATATGATGAAGAAGACACATGATTTCAAATGGAGCAGCGAAGGGAAGGAAGCATTTGAGAAAATTAAAGAGGCCTTGTCAAAATCTCTAGTCTTGGTTTCACTAGACTTTAGTAAAGAATTCATTCTTTACTGTTATTCCTCCGAACACACCATGTCAGCAATCTTGATGCAAAAAAATCAAGAAGATGTAGAAGCTCGATTGCTTTCATGAGCATGCCTTTAAAATCTTACGAGTTGAAATACACTCCCATGGAAAAACATGCATATTCAGTGGTAAAAGCATGTAAGGCATTCAGGTACTATATTCTTGCCTCACATACTATGGTCTAGTTCCAGATACTGCAGTAAAATCTATTCTCACCCAACAAGAGCTAGGGTTACTAAGAGGAACATGGGTGACAAAGGTGCAAGAATATGACTTGGATATAAAACCCACAAAGTTAGTTCGAGGGAGGGGTTTGTGTGAATTAATGATTGAGATGAAGACAACAGATTCAAGAAGAGGGTGAAAGTTTGCCCATGGTTCTTTTCATAGATCTGGTGAATGAATGGTACAGTAACATTGCCTTTTTCTTAACTTATGGGGAATGCCCAGATCACCTTTCTCACAAGGAGAAACATACTATTAAACTGAAGTCCAAGGACTTTGTTCTTTGGGATAATGGTTTATATAAGAGAGGAATTGATGGGGTATTTCTCAGATGTGTGGATAAAGCTCAACAAGATCAACTTTTAAAATAGTTTCATAATTTGGCTTGCGGTGGTCATTTCTCAGCCCGAGTCACATACTCACAAGATCCTTTGAGAAAGGTATTACTGGCCCACACTTTTCCAAGATACTGCGTAGAGTGGGTATCAGATGTCAAGTGTGCGAAACTTTTGTTGGACGCGTAAAATTTCGCATTACCATTAAAACAGTTGTAATTGAGGAGCCCTTCCAACAATGGGGCATGGATTTTATTGGTATGCTCAACCCGGCTTCTAGTGTCGGTCATCATTACATCCTAACAACTACTGATTATTTCAGTAAGTGGGTAGAAGCCATTCTGTTAAGAACACCACTTCCGCGGAGGTGTGTAGTTTTATAAAGGAAAATATTGTTATTAGGTTTGGCGTGCCCAATAAAATAGTAGTAGATAACGCTCCTAATTTGTCTTTTGAGGAGCTGGTCGAGTTTTTCTACACTCATGGAATTCAGCTGGTGCATTCCTCCAATTATTACCCACAAGGGAATGGCCAAGATGAATCAAGCAATAAGAATCTGGTGACTATCATGCGGAAATTAGTGACTGAAAATCAAAGGACTTGGCACAAAAAGTTGTTTGATGCACTGTGGGCAGATAGGATTACACCAAAGAAAGCTATAGGCATGTCCCCTTTCTAGTTGTTATATGGGAGAGATGCAGAATTGCCTCTTACCTTGGAATTGCCTGCTTTACAACTTTCTAAAGCTCTGGAGGATGCCACATTCACCGATGCCATTGACAAAAGAATAATGTATCTGATGGAATTATGAGAAGTGCAAGTTCAAGTAGCCAACAGATTGTTAGAACATCAAAGGAAGGTGAAGGTGATCTTCGAAAAAAGGCTAGAGAAAGAAAGTTTGAGATCGGTGATTGGGTCCTTTTATGGGACAAAAGATGAGAAACAAAAGGCATGCATGGGAAATTTGATTCACTTTGGAAAGGGCCTTTTGTGATCAAGAGGATTGTCGGGACAGATAGCTTCATCCTTGCTCATCAGGATGGGATTGAAATTGTCTTTGCCTTTCATGGGAAACACTTGAAGCTTTTCCGGACATAAAAGAGCAGGGTAAAACCTGTATGTATATAAATAAACTTTTTTTTTCTTTTTTTTTCGGTGTTGTGTTGTTTTTTTTTGACCCGAGCCCAATGGACAAGATATGAAACCAGAGAGATTTGAGATCTCATCTTTACTCCTGTCATTTTGACAGAGGCAAAGATGTCCACAGACGGAGCCGATTGGTGTCCCCAGATTTCACCCTGAAATCTAGGACTACCCATTTGAAAAAAAAATTTTTGTTCTTTTAAAATAATGGGTCTTTTTGTGTTTTTATTGCCAGAAGATGTCTATATTATGTTAAGATATTCCTAGTGAATCATATGAGCCAATTTTGACAAATACCCAGATGCCCAAACTCATTTTATCCCTCCGCCAAGTTTTGTCTACGGGAAATTTTTATTTAATTATTTATTAAATAAATAATGCCCCGTTTGAAGTAAATTGTGCTCGGTTGAATCTGTTGATGTTTTGCATGCCAGTATTCACACATCTCAATAGGGTTTTCACCAGGAATGAATTTGAGCCTTGTCTGCAACTTCTGGCAACGTTTTTCACTTTTATTTATTTCTTTTGCATTTTTTCTCGGTTTTCTCTCATGAGTTTCTCTGTGAAATTCCCCTAGGTCTGTTCCTTGTCCAGTATAGTCTGTTTAATTTCTGAAGCATCTAGAGATCATCTACTGACGCAACACCAGAAGGAATCAACCTCAAAATGCAAACTTCTGACCAAAAAAGATGAAGTCATGCACAAAAAGCCTCTCCCAGGCAAGTCACACTTTTTGGAATGAATGAGTTTAAGTTGCAATGGGATTTTTGGTAGTGGCAGGTAGGCGGGAATTTCTTACCTGCCTTGCAGAGGTACTTTTCCCATGAAGTCAAAGTCACTTAAGTTGTGATGGGAAAATTAGAGAGGCGAGAGTGAAGGGAATTTCTTACTTGCCTTGCAGGGTGAAAATTCCCATTATAAAATAAAGAAAAATCACTTAAAGCACCGATGGGAATTTTTATGCCTTGCTGTAAGCTAACTTTTCCCACCAAAGAGATTTATTCACCCATGCAAGTCGCACTTTATCAAAGGAGGCTAATTTTAATGCAAGTCACACTTTTTGGGAGATGTTTTAATTTAATAATGGGAATTTTGGCAGTGGCAGGCAGGCGGGAATTTCTTACTACCTTGCAGGGTAAAAATTCCCATTATGGAAGTCAAACAACTTAAGTGAAAGAAGGGATTTTTGGAGCTGCAGTGCAGGGTAGAAAATCCCATCAAAGTTGACTTCTTATTTTTAGAAATCAGCCCTTGCCAAAAAGTGCGACCCATTTGGGCATTAAACAATGCTTTTAATGGTATTTATTAATAGTTTTTCTGCCTAATTTTGGTGCCATGGATGGATGAAAAGTCAAAGAAAGAAGTCAAGCCAAAGACAACTGAAGGATGCATGCTAAAAATAAATAAAATAAATTTATTTAAAGGCAGCCAACATGCATAATTGGGCGCCCAATTTGGGTGAATAAACATGTTTGTTTATTAATTAAATTGCCAGGAATAGGAAGGACAATTATTAAAAATAGAATGTTGAGGGTTATATAAGTATGGGCTGCCATAATGAAGAAGCAATTAATTCTTTTTGCTAAGGATTGCAGCCCAGACAGTTTTGGCGCCAAGGAAAGGAGGATTTGTGCATTAGAAGGTGTTTTTCATTGCCAGGAAGCTTCAAGGTTTGGCGCCTAGGGTTGGAATAGCTTGATTTATGCTATGATAATTATCTGCATGTTACTATAAGTGCCCAGGTGAATTTAAAAATATTTATGCTTGCTTTGCATGCAAGCAAAGCCTCAAATTTTAGGGCAGCAGGCTTCATATGCAGATTTTTGGTGACAAAAATCAAGTATTCATGCTCTGGACTTCATCTTTGTCTTGAAATAATTGCAGGTATTCATTACAGGTGTTCATACAGGTGAAAGGAGTTCAAATCAATGTCAGGTACATTGAATATATCTTTCGAATCTGAAGAAATTGCTAGATCTGCACAAATTGATCAGTTAAAAGAATTCCGGTAGGATTAAAAGAAAAAGAACACAGACAAAGATTTCTAGAAAAAGATTGCTCCAGCCATGATGAAGCGTGATGAAAGAGAAGGATCAACAAAATCATGCATAAGCTTCAAATTTGTTGATATCAATGACACAGACATAGGCCCGAACCCATCTCCGAAATAATTGACAGATCAGGGCCGGAAAGACATTTCTCATGCGAGGAAATAAAAAAAGTGGAATTATTCAAGCATCAAGCATTCCCAATCACTGCTCAGTTGCCCGAATTTGTTATGGAGTGTGCAAGATCATATCATCCTCTTTCCAGAACAATCCGGGATGTTGTGGGAAAGACAATTATTAGGTTGGATGCACAGTTTATTAATTATTGTCTGAAGATTCCGACACGAATGGTGGTGATTGCAATTAGCATGTTGGATGCAGGCAACAGATGGGAGAAACACAAAGCAGATTGCGTGGGCATAATGAACAACAAATATATGAAGAATCCCAGGTCCCCATCAAAGTTCCCGAGGACTCTTTCGCGATCCAACTTGGTGCAGGAGGTGGATGATATTACTAAATTGCTTTGCAGGATAAGTGGAGAAGCCAATACTCACAACTTCGCTCATGGATGTATGCTTTCGTGAGGACTATTGAGATCAACAGAGCTGATTCAATAATCAATTGGGTAGAGATCATCAGTGACAACATCGGTGAGAAACTTCGGAGTGTGAGGCGGACTTACAGACTTCAAAATGACTTCATACCTAGTATATGCAGTAGCCTCGCAGGGTATATTTTCCAAGCTGGATAGACGGGCGTATATTGGCGAAAGATCCTATCTTTGAGTGCTACCCATAGTTGACAGTTCTGAATGCCACAAAGATTACAAAGCGGTCAATGATGGGTTCTTCTATGAATTCATCTACAAATTAAATAGTGATCTGAAGACCAACAGGGTAAGCAAAGAAGCTTGGGAAGTTGTATCCCAACATGATGTGCATTTTCATCCAGTTTGTAGACTTCACCTATCTCAGGGTAACTGGCTTTTGGGAGAACCAAGTAAAGTTGCCGAGGTATCCAAATGACAAGTGGGTCATCATGGAGTTGTGTAGACAACTCGTGGAGATGCATGACTTACAATCAAAGTGACACAAGTCTACGGGTTTCTTTCCAGTCACAGTGGGTTATTACAATTGCTAGAGCATCCACAAAGCTAGAGGAGTCGAAGCTGAAATGTTTTCTGAGTATGAGCTTGAGTTCTTCCCAACATGGCTGAACTTTGACCCATATGGGGTAGCGAGGAAGACAATCTCCCAGGAATACTCACATGTGCCTTCGTTGGAAGACTTCTGGATGAAGTGCAAAAATGAGTATGAAGTCAGAAAGAAAGACTTTAGCAGGTTATCGGCGCAACAAGTGTCTGATTATGGTTTGGCATGGATACCTGCAGATCTCACAGATGATGGGCATGTGATACTTGACTCATATCATCAGATGGGAGGGGATAGAGCTAGCTCTTTAGGAAAACATTGGTGGTTGTCTAGATGATTGAAGAAAGATCTTTCGCAGTTTTTGTTAACACTTCAAACTAGTTGTTGACAAAGGGGTATTGCCTGGATGAAGCTTTGATGAATCAGATCACAAGAAACTTTACCACAGGAGACTCCAGCAAAAGAAAGCACGAAGGTGAAAGCAACAGAAGGCCGGAAAAGCTTAAAGTTCACAAGAAGTCTCACATATAGGAGAAGGCCAAATCTATAGCTATCGTGCTAGTTCCAACTTCTCCAACATCAACTCATAGCACTTTAGCAGCCCCGGAACCCCAGAGAGATCTTGTTGTTCCTCCTTTGAATCCAACATCATTTGTATTTTCTCCTCGACCACTCAGGTCTTCACCTATCCATGCGGAGAAGTTGAAAGCACAGATGGCGGAGTTTGAAAAAGCATTATCTTTGGACAATTCAGAGGGTGGCAGTCATAACACGGTGGAAAATTTTGATAGAGCAAGAATCAGAGCATGAGATGGTGGTGCACTCGGTGACTTCTCATTCCCCAAGAAGCAAATTTTCATCATGGTTAGCTTTGCAGACAATCCCAGAAGCTAGAGAGGAGATCAACCTGGAGGAACACGACTTTCAGTTGCTCCTGAGTTTGGGTGGAAGAGATAGAAGACCTAAAGTTGCCAAAATGACTTCTAGGTTGATTATTGAGGAATCGGGATAAAAGTTCGTTGAGTTATCTGTTCCAGCAGAAGGAAAGCACAAGGGAGAGCTCACGACAGCTGATATAGCAGTGACCAAAGTGCCAATAGGTCAAACTACCACAGAAGGATTAAAGCAGGATACACAGACACTAATGAACGCTTTATTCCTTAAGCTTGACAAAGAGAAGGCTGAGAGATCCAAGCTTCAAAAGCAGGTGTTCCAGCTATGTGAGATCATTGCTAAGGTTGCCAAACCTTCCTCTCAGCCCATTCTAGCACATGAGCAGGTGAGTAATCATCTGATGCAGGAGGTAGAAGATGCAGGGGACCAAGTCAAAGCTATTGCCCACTGGAAGGAACAAATCATTCACCAAGCTTTAGAGCAATTCAAACCAATACCGGCTGAATTGGAGAACATGCATAGGGTAGTATCTCAGCTAAAGGAACTGATGACATAGATAGAAGATGAGAACATAGTTGTTGAAAGTCATCTAGATACTTTGGCTAAGATACACTCATTGCCAAAGGATGTGTTGATTGCAGAGCAGATTGTGCTTGGTGGATTGGTGGAAAAGGGGAAGCAGTTAGAAATTTCAGTTTCCTTCCGCGTAGAGATCCTCAAGCTCATGCGTTGAAGAGGATGCAGATGCTGGAGAGTAAGATGGGAGAAGTGCCGAGAGCATCCCAGATGAATTACTTGCTTCCCATGAGGAATTTATTTGGTTGTGCGGAAAGAAGTTGATGAAGCCACCATACCTTTCACGATGGATTCAATTGGTAGACTCATAAAGCTTCAGGTAGATGTTGAGGGATATGGGCCTGGTTTAGAGAAGTAAAGGCTAACACTGTTGCTTTGTCTAGAGGGTTGTTACAGATTCAGAACCAGAGAGAGATGTTATTGTTAAAATAGATGGGAAGATGTTGAATTACATGTTTGACAAGTATATTCAATATCAGAACAAAAAGAAAGTATAGGTGTTATAGTTGGCAGATCTTCATTCTTCTTCTTTCTTCTCTTATTTCTTATATTCCTAGGATGAAAATGTAAAATTAAAGTTATTGGTTGAAAAACCATTACTTTAAGTTATTTGGAAAGATTCTTTAAGATAGGTGACAGATGTGCACAATTTTGGCTTAAACTCTGATGCATGTCACTAAGAGAGGAATTCTAGGAAGATGATTGCCAAATGTTCCCTTTACTACTTCTTCATGTTCTAGTTCAGTTACGTAGTTTCCCATTTGTATTTTCCCCTCTACACACTATAAGTAGAGGAAGAACCTACGGGTTAAAGGATCGGAATTTGTAATCAACATTCTTGTGTTCCAGACTTTGAGCTGAAACCCCTGATAGCTTTTGCAAGCAGAGGAATAGAGAAGAGATTTTCGGAGAACTTTGTGTCAACGGTGCATTTTGCTTCTTATTTCTTTCTAGATCTATTCATAAACTTTGTGTTATTCTAGATCTGGATCTGAAACTATCCTTTGCTTTAAATTATGTATTTAAAGATCTATTTGTTTTATCTATGTGCATGCGATCAACTCTGTGAACTATTGATTGGGTTGCACATCTTCTTCCTCCTTTCTTCCTACTTTCTATTATTTTCCTCTTCTACAGATATTTCTTTCTCTTACAGCTGCTTACTTGCTGCAAAATTGTCTAGCTATGGTTCATGAGCTACATAGTTAAAGTAATACCAATAATCTATTGAACACTTAGACAAAGTGTAGAAAAATGAAGTTTATAAATGCCATAAATGCCCATTGTAGCACCAAAGGTCGTGATTAGAGACACATCACATTGTATTGGTTCACCCAAAGATGTTGCATTATTGCAATTATCAATGTGTTATTTTTGATATTATACAATGTTGAGGGGGTTTGACAAATATAAAGACATTTGACTATTCTCTAAAGTGGCACAAACCCCAAAACACATCGTTTTCCTTACTGGTTTAAGTGTTAGTAGTTTGATTTCCCAATGATATGAGAAAATATAGAATTATGAGTGAGCTATTTAAAAGTTAGGAGTAGACTAATCTAGTCATCAAATCATATTTCAATTACCTATAAATTTCCTAGGAAATTCAAGTGCATGGTTTGTGCATGTTGGCTTTGGTCACTACTAGTTTTTGGGTTCTCTATGTCTATTTGAAAAACCTTGACTTTCTCTAGAAAATTTTGGAGACTTTCTTGCAGACACCAAATACGATAAATTATCTCCCTCTCTCATCTTGTTTTGGATTTAATTAATTACGTGCTTTTGATTTATTGATGAGTATTTATTTTAGGTACGATTAATTCATGTGTGTGTGTGCGCACGTGTATTTGTGTGCGCATGTGTATTGTGTGTGCGTGTGCTAGTGCATTTGGGTGCATGCACATGTGTGGGTATGCATGTGCATGTATGAATGTGCATGTGCGTGTGCATGTGAATGTGGGTGTGTGTGTGTACTGTGTGCGTGTGCGTGTGTGTGTGCATGTGTGTGTACATGTGCATGTGTGTGTGTGTGTGTGTGTGTGTGTGTGTGTGTGTGTGTGTGTGTGTGTGTGTGTGTGTGTGTGTGTGTGTGTGTGTGTGTGTGTGCGTGCAGCGTGTGCGTGTGTGTGTGCGTGTGCGTGTGCGTGTGCGTGTGCGTGTGCGTGTGCGTGTGCGTGTGCGTGTGCGTGTGCGTGCGTGTGTGTGTGTGGGTGTGCATGTGCGCGTATGTGTGTAATGTGTCCGCTTTTGGGGACATTAACTAAGTAAAAATATGGGAGACCTTTAATCCACCCTTCCCATGTATTAAAGGATTAAAATTGGGAAAATTTCATAACTCCTTTATTTTTAAATTAAATATTAATTCTCCTCTTATGTTTTTATTTTTAAAATGATAAAAAGGGGAAATTAATGTTCTATTTGGAGTTTGACTTTTTAGGAAATAAGACTATTATTAAAAGTGACCCTCTTAGATGAAGAAATGTGCTATAAAGAGGAGGCAAACTTAGGGATTCAAAATGCAAAAGCTATATAAGAAGATGCAGCGACCCCTTGGGGGCATGTTGAAGTTTTTATTAAAATATCTTCATGCTTGAAGAGGGATGTATGCCCATGAGATCTCATAACAAAGATGTTTATTCAACACCACCATACTTTGGAGAGTTTGAAGCCTTTTATGCTTTCTTTGAGTGAATGTTTGCATGATATATTCATTCTAAGCTTGGCAACTTGGCTTATATATTGGCACATTTATTTGTGAGGATAAATTTGCATGTTGTTGTTCATTTTTGAGTGATCTTGGAAGGGTTTGAGGTGTTTTTATTATTGTTGTTCATTGCTGCTATCTTTCCAGCTATGGTGACTTGTATTGGGGAATATTTTGGCATGTTTTGGGGTGAATAAGCTAGATCTGCAATCTGATTTGTATTAGCTTTTATTTCAGAGCAAGGGCTGATATTTTGAGTGTGTTGGAAGGTTAGAAAGAGCTAGAAATAATTTATATAATTTTTTCTAACCTAGCAACTTGATATCAGATTTCTGGGGCTGTTTTGATGAGGTTTTATTGATCAAAAATTCAGATTCATAGTGCATTGGAAAACCCTTAATTTTTAGTTTATTATGCACTTTATTTCGTGGCAAAATATGAAGTATTGAGTGAGATATTAATTTTTGAAGTTTCAGTTGTTCTGGGTGCCATTTTATTTATTATCTGTTGTTATAAAAATCAGATCTGGAAAAGATTGGATTTCCAATTGGTTTTCCCATCTAACCCACTACCTTGGCTTATTCCAACCCCATTTTGGGTTGTAATAACACTGACATTGGGTTATTTGAGGTCAAACTAAAAGGATCTAATCCTTCTAGGGTTGATTTGAGTTAATAAAGTGCAAATTTATATTTATCCCAAAAGGGGATATTACAGTGGTATCAGAGCATCTTTCCTCTACTCTTGTGGGGTATTTTTGGATGCAAGGAAACAAAGAGTTTTTGTTTTACAAAAGGAGAAATAAGGGATCAATGGAGGACAGGGCTTTCACTTTGGATCAAGTGAAATTCCTTCAAGAGTTGATGCAAAATTGTGGCATGGAGCTCCAAAAGACTATGAGTGAGCATAAGCCTAATCTTATCAAGGATTCTTTGGAGTACGGGAAAGCCTCCAAATTCCAATGGAGAAGAAAGCTCACATAGTGGGGAAAAGGCTCTACACAACCCCCTCCCAAGTTCTTCAAAGGCACTTTCCTTCCTAAGGAAACCCATAGAGAGGTTGAAGAGCCATCAATGGTAGAGGCCATTGAATCTTACAACATTGAGTATGGTACTTTGCATCCGGCCACTAGGGCCATATTGACCTTTGATGAGTTTTGTGCATTGAAGTTGGGCAACAAGGCCAAGAAGGCCCATAAGCAACCCCCTAAGGACCTTCAACAAAGATTGGGGAAAGTTTCACTTCCAAGCTTTGATGGATCTAGCAAGATCTCGGTGAGAGCTTGGTTGCAAAAGATGGAGACCTACTTCTCCCTTAACCCCATGCATGAAGAAGAGGCCCTTAAGTTTGTCACTCTTCACTTGGAGGGTATGGCACACAAATGGTCGTTCCATGACATGCACACACAAGGGCATGATTTGATCCACACAATGGAAGAGTTTAGCAAGAGGATCATGGAAAGGTTTGACCAGAAAGATCCGGAGATACACTTTCGGGAACTTGCACAACTCAAGCAAGTTCATGATGTTGAGGAGTATGTGGTGGATTTCCAAAGAATTGCAGTCATGGTAACAAATGTTAGTGAGAAAATATTGGTTTTCCTCTTCACGGAAGGCTTGGTTGAGCCTTTGAAAGGTTTGGTAAGAGCATTTAATCCTCTTTCTTTGCAAGATGCTATTACTAAGGCTTTAGATTTGGAATGTGCAACTTATAGAGGTGATTTGGGAACAAGAGGACAACGTACTAATGCCACTCATTTGCTGTCCAAAAGTGGAACTCAAGGGAAGCCAAGGTCTGATTTGCAAAAACCCATGCAAACACAAGGGGGACAACCCCTTGGGTCATCAAAAGAGGCCCAAAAAGGACAAATCAGCCCTATGTGCTGCCACATAGGAATCAACCCCAAAACAGCGTGCAAAAAGATGTAAGGGATGCATTGAGAAGAAAAAGTTTGTGCTTTGATTGCAAGACCCTTGGACAAGAGGCCACAATTGTAAGGGTAAAGGTCAAATTCATTTTATTGAGGTTGTTGATTCAAATTTTGAATTTGATTCAGATTTTAGTGATGCTAATGATGTGGTTGATGAGGTTGTTGATGAGCATGCACATGAAGAAGAAGGAAAAGAAATGGGAGGCACACTTGCTTCTCTTTCCGGCACTCCCAAATATCTTCCTTTCGGGTGGAAGGTAGGCTACACAAGCACAAGGTAATCATCCTAATTGATAGTGGATCAACTCACAATTTCATTAGTGAGAGGTTGGTAACAAGGTTTGATTTGCATATTGAAGATTTCCAAGGTTTTAATGTCACCATAGCGGATGGATTTATTTTACCATGCACTAAAAGAATTCCCAAGCTTTCCATTTCCATAGGTGATTATGAGCTTCTTGATGATTTTTATATGATTGACATGGAAGATATGGATCTTGTTTTAGGAGTGCAATGGTTGCATTCATTGGGGGACTTCACCCTCAATTATCAAAACTTGTTGCTCAAGTTCATGGTGGGAGGCAAAAGTATCATTTTCCAAGGTATGACAAGGGGGACACCTCACGCTAATTCCATTCTTCATGATCATTCACAAAAGGGAGTAGAAATCTGTTCTATGTCTTTTATAACAACTGATTGGAAGGATTTAATTGCTCTAGAATATGCAAAAAATCAGTTTTCTAATGATTTGCTTGAAGGGATAATTGTTGATGAAAGGTACAAGATAGTGGATGGCCTCATTCTTTACAAAGGAAGGGTGTATTTGGCTCCAAATTCAGAGGTAAAGAATCTGATTTTAAAAGCAGCACATGACGCTCCTTTGAGTGGACACCAAGGGTACTTCAAAACCTACAAAATGGTAAGAGAAAGGTTTGCTTGGAAAGGTATGAAGAAAGATGTTCTTAAGCATGTTAGGGAGTGTGTTGTTTGTCAAAAAATAAGAATGAACATACTTTTCCAGCTGGTCTTTTGCAGCCCCTTCCTATTCCATCCCAAAAATGGGAAAGCGTATCCATGGATTTCATCACCGGGTTGCCAAATGTTCAAGGTAAGAGTTGCTTATATGTGGTTGTGGATAGACTCACTAAATATGCACATTTTTATCCACTTCCTACTAAGTTTGATGTCCCTATGATAGCTAAGTTTTTTTAAATAAATATTTAAATTACATGGGTTGCCAGAAAATATTATGAGTGATAGGGGCAAAAGATTTATGAGTCATTTTTGGCAATAATTATTTTGTCTAACCAGGATGAAACTCACACTGGGTACTAGCTATCACCCACAAACTGATGGGAAAACTGAAATTGTGAATAAGTGGGTTGAAGGGTACTTGAGGTTCTATGTTTCAGGACAACAATTTGCATGGACCAAATGGTTACATATAGCTGAGTTTTGTTACAACACCACACATCATATGTCTATAGGTATGACTCCTTTTAAGGCACTTTATGGATATGATGCTAAATATTTCATGGATGTGGTGATGACAGATAGTAGAGTGCCTAGTGCTCAAGATTTAGTGCAATAGAGTGTTGATATCATGAAAGCACTCAAGGAGAATTTGCATCAAGCCCAAAATAGGCAAAAGTTGTATGCAGATCAGCATAGAAGTGAGAGATCTTTTGAAGTAGATGATTGGGTGTTCCTTAGATTGCAGCCCTATAGGCAATCTACTCTCAAACAAAGTGGTAAGGAAAAGTTGAAACCATGCTTCTACGGGCCTTACAAGATCACAAGGAAAGTTGGTAAGATGGCTTATGAGTTAGACCTTCCGGAAAATGGTAAGATCCATAATGTATTTCATGTTTCTTGTATTAAGAAGGTTCTTGGGAAATGTATTGTTCCTTCTTTAGAGTTGCCTCCTTTAGATGAAGAAGGTAGATTGGTCTTAATTCTAGAATCTATTATTGATACATGTGAAAGGAACTTAAGGAGACGTAGTATCAAGGAGTATTTGGTGAAATGGAAGGACTTGCCATTAGAGGATGCCACATGGGAAAGTGATTCAGTTTTGAAGCATCCAAATTTGCAATTGCTTGAGGGCAAACAATCTTGGGAAGGGAGGACTGTAATGTCCCCTTTTCGGGACATTAATTAAATAATAATATGGGAGACCTTTAATCCACCCTTCCCATGGATTAAAGGATTAAAATTGGGAAAATGTCATAACTCCTTTATTTTTAAATTAAATATTAATTCTCCTCTTACTTTTTTATTTTTAAATAATAAAAATGGGAACTTAATGTTCTATTTTGGAGTTTTACTTCTCAAGAAATAAGACTACTATTAAAAGTGACCCTCTTACATGAAGAAATGCGCCATAAAGAGGAGGGAAACTTGGAGATTTGAAATGCAAAAGCTATATAAGAAGATGTGGCGACCCCTTGGGGGCATGTTGAAGTTTTTATTAAAATATCTTCATGCTTGAAGAGGGATGTATGCCCATGAGATCTCATAACAAAGGTGTTTATTCAACACCACCATACTTTGGAGAGTTTGAAGCCTTCTATGCTATTTTTGAGTGAATGTTTGCATGATATATTCATTCTAAGCTTGGTGACTTGGCTTATATATTGGCGCATTTATTTGTGGGGATAAATCTGCATGTTGTTGTTCATTTTGAGTGATCTTGGAAGGGTTTGAGGTGTTTTTATTACTGTTGTTCATTGTTTCTATCTTTCTAGTTATGATGACTTGTATTGGGAAATGTTTTGGCATGTTTTGGGGGCGAATAAGATAGATATGCAATCTGATTTGTATTAGCTTTTATTTCAGAGCAAGGGCTGATATTTTGAGTGTGTTGGAAGGTTAGAAAGAGTTGGAAATAATTTATATAATTTTGTCTGACCCTAGTGACTTGATATCATATTTCTGGGGTTGTTTTGATGAGGTTTTATTGATCCAGAAAATTCATATGCATACTGCATTGGAAAGCCATTAATTTTTAGTTTATTATGCACTTTATTTTGTGGAAAATATGAAGTATTGAGTGAGATATTAATTTTTGAAGTTTCTTTATTATGGGTGCCATTTTATCTATTATGTTGTTATAAAAATTAGATCTGGAAAATATTGGCTTTCAATTAGTTTTCCCATCTAACCACTACCTTGGCTTATTCCAACCTATTTTGGGTTGTAATAATGCCAACATTGGGTTATTTGAGGCCAACTAAAAGGATCTAATCCTTCTAGGGTCGATTTGAGTTAATAAAGTGTAGATTTATATTTATCAAAAAGGGAATATCACTTTGTGTGTGTGTGTGTGTGTGTGTGTGTGTGTGTGTGTGTGTGTGTGTGTGTGTGTGTGTGTGTGTGTGTGTGTGTGTGTGTGTGTGTGTGTGTGTGTGTGTGTGCGAGTGTGTGTGTGTGTGTGTGCAGTGCGCGTGTGAGCACACATGTGTGTTATGTGTGTGAGTGTGAGTGTGCGTGGTGCGTGGTGCGTGCGTGCGTAGTGGAAAATATATTTGTTCATAATATAATTTTCAAGGACATAAAATGTACATTTTTATATGTCTATACATATGTATATCATAAAAACAAAGACCCACTTAAATATTCTTCTTCACCTATATCAATTCATAAATAAATGATGAAACACATTTTGTTGTTGGAACACATCAATATATTAATAGCCAATACATGATGGTTACAATAAAAGAGCGGCTAGAAAGATCAAGGACTTGAACGACGTCGGAAAGCATATAACTACAAAGCAATGCCACAAGCAACAAACCAAAAACACCAAAGCCTAGAGAAACAAAACCAAAGGTGGCAACGTGAGAAAACTAGATACATAATATAAGGAAATATACTATCAAGCAAAAATATCAATAATACTATAGGGTAGTGGGATATCATTTTTGGGAGAGAAGACCCCCAAACCAAAAGGCTCGTCATTGGAGGATCAAAAATCAACCACTCATTAATATTTTGAGGATCTTGAATAGACAAAGGCACCATTATACCCCATCCTAGAGGAGGATAAAAACCATTGTCATCTCACTTCAAGTTGGTGATTGCCATCGTGACAAACCAACAACCTTTCCTTGAAGGGGTGATAATCCAACTACCTCGATGAGGCGGTGAAGCAGAGAAACGACTACACACCGGGAAGAGTGATGAATGTGTGAACGGATCTTCCTATGCCTAAGCAGCAGGTGGAGGGATCACTCTCGGGTGATCTCGGTGAGACCGAGATCATAGTGCATGGAGCACTCTCCCAAATGTTGAGCAAGCTGTTGAAGATACTAAAATTCAAGGGCCACCTTTTGTGCTTAGGGTTGAATATGAAAATACATAGAACAAATCATAACAACCTTATCATTAATAGAAAATAGTTGTGAGATAAAATCATTTCTCAATAGCAAAAATTCTAATTCCCTATAGTTGAAATAGAATTATAGCTTTAAAAATTCCATATTGAAGCTACATATGCATGCCAACTAGAGTAGTCGCTAAAAAAATTATTTTCCAAGTAAAAGGTTCACGATGGAAAGGTTGGAATAAATAATGGACCTAGCACCCAGACATACAAGGCACATGGGCATGACCAAAGCAGTTGTTTGAAAGTCTTGGGATGAGCGCCCACTAGACACTTAGGATTAGAAACAATAATGTGTTTGATTCTCTCTCCGAGAATAAGGCCTTCGTTATATTAAACACCACAAAAGTGGCAAATTTTAGGGTCAAGCTTAGAATTTCAAACCCAATCAAGGCGAAAAGACACATTTTTGGGAGAGGATTCAAAACCCAATGAGCAACAAGCTTGCCGAGGGACAAGAGAATGGGCTCAACAATTAGTAAAACAAACTTGGGTTTTAATGCTTGAAGGTAGTGTCAATATTCCATCTCTAGTCACACCACCATGTTGCAGAGACGGATGAAGGCCCAATTTGTGAAACATGAAATTTGGCATGATCTTTGAGTTTTGAGCAAATGAGGGAACTCGAATTGGAAAGATTGAACTTCCTTTTGAGTTCTAGCCATGACATATATTTTCTAGAGCGAGACCAAGTCTCGAATGGTGGAAATTCCTTTTGAAAAAATCCAGAGCTTTGGTACTAGATGTTTCAGGAAAGGGGGTGTCATTTCCTGTCATAATGGGAAACCACTAGATGTTGTGGTCATTAAAAGAGAGCTATATTCTGAATCCATCACTGAACCATTTAAGATAGGACTCAACTAATTCAAAAGTTTTCCAAATGCTCTTAGCAAGAAATGAGCCTTGATCTTGATCGAAGATGAAGTGATAAAAAAGGTATGTAATCAATATTCTTCTAGCACAAATCATCATAGGGCATGCTAGAAGAAATGCAATGCCTTAGTAGATTGTTCCATGCTCAATTTATCAATGGCTTTCACCACCCACTTAGTGCACAAAGTAATGTTTTATATATAAACATCAATGATTCCCATACCACCTTTCTCCCGAGGAAGGCAACAAGCATCCCAAATAACTTTTTGGAAGCCTCTAGCTTTCCGGGATCAACCCAAAGGAAGTCTCTAAGAAACTTGGCCAATTTATTATAAGAATCCTTATAAGGACACGAACAAGATGAGTAGTAAAAACATGCATAGCTACAAGAATAATGGTGAAATTTTTGAATTTGTTAGCCAAAGAGAGAGGTTAAAGATCCAAAAAGAAATCTTTTTCTCAACCATGTCAAGCACATACGCCATAACCTGAAGAACTTGTGCTAGCAAAAGCATAAAGGATCCCTAGGAATTTGAATTGTTCTCACTTAGAAGTCCACTTCAAATGGTACTTCTTTAACTAGTTTGGCATGGGCTATAATCTATCTATGACCCAAAGTTTTGGTCCACTAAAGGTTGGAATCCAAAGCTTTGTAAAAGATATCAATGTGAACCTTGGTTTCACCGAAACCATCCACATTTTTGTAAGAGTGAGAAAATAATCATTTGCAAAGTGGCCACTATATAAGTTGGAAAGACTAGTCCAGGATGTAAATTCCTCGAGTGCGGCCCTTTTCAACTTTGTGATCGAGAAGGTAACCAAAGGCTTTTGCTATAAGCACATAGAGAGAAAGAGCTAGAGGAAAACTCTATCGGATGGAATAAAAAAGACTCAAAGAGCCATATTTGTGGCTATTAATAGTAAGGCGAGTCGAGGAATCACAAAAGAGAGTTTATAAAACCATGATGAAAAAAATCCAAATCCCAAAGCTTTCAACATGGAAAGTATAAAAGGCCACTCAATGCAATCATATGCTTTTTAAAGTCTAATTTGAGAAAAAGGTTTGATATTGAGAGGATTGAGCCTAATCTATGCCTTTCCAAACCGCAACGAGATTGCCCAGAATGTAGCTCAACCTTTGATAAAGCCAATTTTCTCTAGTTTAACAATGGTCAGAAGAATGTGGTGGATTTGGAGAGCAAGAGCTTAAGCGGCGATCTTGTTAGAAACATTCAACAAGGTGATTCAACGCCAACTAGAGATGAGCTCGGGGTCACTAAACTTGGGTATGACTTTGATGTTTCCTTTGTTAATAATGGTCATAGAGAATTTTGTTGCTTAAGTCTTCTTTGTAGACTTACAAAAGATTTGGACCAATAAAATGCCAAGTTTCCTTATAAAATTCACAAGGAAATATATTAATTACGGTGTTTTGTCATTGGCCATACATTACAAGGCCACATGAAACTCCTCAAGTGTGAGAGGGGCATCTGCTGAATCCTAGAAGAACAAGAAATCTTGCGGGAATAATATTGAGGCATTGTTGAAGAGAAACCTTCCTTGGTCATTTCTTGGGATTAGAAGACTAGCTTATAATGGTCCACAAATGTCAATGATATTTCCGGATAATTCGGGCAAACTAGTGAGTCTATTTTGGGCCACATGTATATCTTTAATTTTCTTACAAGCTAGCTTGGTTCAAGGAATTTGAAAACCTCTTTAGAGGCCCTATCTCTCACTTTGAGCTAATGGAGTTGAGCATGGATTTGAGGCCCTCTCATAACATAACTTTCATTGAGTTTGAGCTTATGCTTGAGCTTAGTAGTTGCGAATCAAATGGGTTATATCCCGAGAGGAGCATAAACTCTATGAAATTCTTTGTTGAGAGCACAATCGACCCGCCTACGAACACGAGATACTTTCTTGCCAAAGTAGCAGAGGAAGGCGACAATGCGGTTGATGGCCTCATTCCACCATTCAATCCAACTGGCAACATAAATATGACATGGAACTAAATTCCACACCACGACAATGTGTTGGATAATCCCTTCATACACTAGTAGAGAGGTTTGGAGATAAAAGCTGGTTACATGGCTCTTTAAATTGGGATCCACCACACTTGACTAAAAATAATGGGACTGCTATAAAAGCACAATATCATGTTGGATGGTGACTAGAGTTATTAAAGGTGGACAGTGTTACTTAGAGAGCATCAAAATTAAGCTCTTTAAGGACCCTGTTAACATCGTCCCACAAATTAGACCAAGTAAACCAAGGCTAGAGAATAATAAACCACCGATGATATAAGGAATTTGACAAGACCGGTGATTTCTAAAATAATATTAAACTTCACGCTCACCAACACATCGTTACATAAGTAAAACACCTTTCTTATCTTGGAGATGCTCAATCATGTTAAAGTAGCCATAAACCGACCATAATCTATTCCTGCATATTACAATCTCACTCCCAATATGCCCAAAATGGGGCTTCTTCCCAAACACCCCTAACAAAACAAAATACAAACAACATATGAGAGATGAGATTAGAGGAAAATCCTCTATGGATCCCATTCTATTTGTTTTTGACATGGAAAACAAACACAAGCACTTAGTTCGAACACAAGAAAGTTCTCTAAGTTGTGCCCACGTTTAGTTGTAGCGGAAGGATCCAACTAAAGTATGCTAGATTGGCGTTTCTTAGGGAAAAAAAAACCAAAAACCTAAAGCCTTCCACAAATGAATGGTGGACTTTCCAAAGGAAGTTTACAAGGAGTTAGGCACCAATATTTGAAGTTTTGTGAGTGGAATCTCATATTTTTATTTATTTAGATAGTAGACAATAGCGATATGTGAAGTATTGGTTACTTAAAAAATTAAAAATAAAACTTTTGACTTTGTTCATCTTAAAAGTTTCAAATTTTCAATTTTAATATTATTATTCTTAGACTAGTTATCATTGAAAAAGTTATAATTTAATTAGTATACATGATATATAGATAATAATAAAATATTTTTTAATTTATCTTTTTGTTTGATTTGAATCAAGGCAACTAAAAATAGGCTCCAAACCCTTTGCTCCACCAGAACCTTTTGGTACCTCATAATCGACAATTTAAAAAATAATAATTTTAACATTTATTAACGAATTTGTCAATGAGATGTAGGTGTGTTGGTAAGTGGGTTAGTTGTGTCCAACCCGCCCAAGTTCAAATTTCGTTGGACACTTATTTATTAGGTTTGTGATTCGGTCTCTAAAAATTTATTATAAAAATCAATTGTATAGTCAATATTACTAAATAATATTTGAATCATCTTATAATATTATTTTAAAAATCAATTCTATATCAATATGAAAGAGTGTAAATTATAACTTCCAATATTATTAAATAATATTTACATACTTTAATATGAGTTAAGTTCCTTTGGCCCAACTTATGTGGAGTGTGTTTGGTTCACCATAATATGTATAGGTTTATATTTTTTAATGAGAAACCACGAATTTTATATAGATATCCACATCTCTATTACAAGATTCCAATTTTAGGAAATATCACTAAATAAGAGATGAGGCCGAGAGGCGTGCCCCAGTGAATTTTGAGAATGGAAACCCCTAAATATTTAGCAGCCAAACCTAAGAAATTTTTGTAGCTAATTCTTGCAATTTTAGATTCAATTAAAAAATATTTTTTTAATAAAATAAAATAATGAATTGAATCATCTTATAACATTATTTTAAAAAAATCAATTATATAATAATATGAATTAGGAGTGTAAACTATAGTCCAATATCACTAAATAATATTGGTATGCTTTAATATGGGTTAATTTCTTTTGTAAGAGTGTGTTTGGTATATGTATATGTACACACACATGTTTTTTAAATAAGAAATTAACGATTTTACATAGTTATCAATATCGCTTCCCCTGTGATGAATGCTATATCACATAGTTCATTACACTTGCTAAGTAAACATATATTTATAACGACAATATAATAATATGTATTAAGAGTGTAAACTATAGTCCAAATAATATTTGTATGATTTAATATGAGTTAATTTCTTTTAACCCAACTTACATGAAGTGTGTTTGGTTTGGTTTGTGTGTGTGTGTGTGTGTGTGTTTTAAATGGGAAATCAATGATTTTACATAGATATTGACATCTCTTCCCCATAATGAATGGTATAACATATAGTTGATTACACTTGTTGAGTAAGCGTATATGTATACCTTGACTCTCTGTGTCATGTATTTACAAAAGATTTGTACCTTAATGAATGGTTTAAAATGCCACCATGCTCACCAATGAACAACACTACTTTAAATATATATTTATAATTTTCATGATATATACATTGCATAAAATAATGGGAATCCAAAAATAAAATAAATTAGAATTATTAAAAAATGAATTATTATATACTAATAACAATCATTCAATATATTTACTCAAGAAATGATACTTTTTCCGGATTTTAGAGTCAATAATTATTTATAATTGCGAAATGTTTATGTAATAAGTCTAACGTTATTATTAACCTTAGATTCTATTCCACATACATTTGAATTTATACATTATTATTAACTTTTGAATTTGTGGACTAAAGGTTGGGTGTTATAATTCCTTTTAAGTTGACCCAATTCTTGTAAAAGGCCATAAGAGTGCATAACATCTGTATGGTTAATTAATTGTTTTTGTGTTAGTGTATTTATGTAATTATTGATTATTAGTTTGAACTTGGTTTTTATTGGTGATTGTTTCCTTGTGTTATCACTTTTTATATTAGTTTTTGTGTTATTGATCTTTTGTCATCTTTCTTTTGTATTCTTTGTCTCTTTTTCTTTTAATTTGCCATGTTGATCCCCATATTTGTCATTTTTGAATGGAAGGCAATGATTTCCCCCTTTCTCTTACTTTTCTCCTCCCATATTTTTGGTTTGATTACGGACCTTGACTAATTTTGTAGGATTCATGCTAGAAATGTACTTGTGTTTCTCTAATCAAATCTATAGGAAAGTGGCCTTGTGCCTTTTATGGGCCCTTTTGACCCCAAATTTGCTTTTTATTGAGTTTATTACCTCTTTTGATACACTTTCTTTTCCATTGTGTGCCGATATGTGTGCCACTAGGGTCCTAATTTGAATTCAAGAAATCTATAAATACATAAGTGTTATTAATTAATATATGAGAATAGGGAAAATCACACATTGAGTTATTCATTTGCATGAGAGTGATATTGAACTTATAAAAACATAATCTATTCTTTTTCTTAAGTATCCACATACCAAAAATCCACATTAAAGCATGTAGAGATTCATTACGGAATTTTTAATAGTTGTTGCATGCATTAAAAGATAAGGGTTGGGACACTTACATATATACAGTATTTGTTGACTTATATCGAGTGTTGATTAAACATTTTGTCAATTAATGAGGGTTCAAATAGTAATGGAGGGATAATACATGCCTTCATTAACATTCTATGTTTTAATGGGTTTTGGAAGGAGGTGAGCATGTAGTAAGTTTTTGCAGAAGGATATCAAATTAGCAATGATTCATGATAAATCCTAACAAATTGAGAATTAAAAAAAAATAATGGCACAAGGAATCCATTCACATCATGATTCACCCCGCATAAACATAATCATTTTGATAGAATTCATATCGAAATTTCATTTTGGAAGATCTCTTGGAATTTAGCTAGATCTCCACAAAACTCGGTCAACATACTTTTATGGTCCTATTTTTAGAGTTGTGTATTTATTCTTACGGACTTGTTTCCCACATACTTCTACAATAATGAATTCATGAAGATTTTTTTAATTTTAAAGTGTATTGATGTCCATGACCCTAATTCTCTAGTATTTCTAAGCATTTAATTATTTCCATGTTTTTATTCTTTCTCGTGATGATGAATAGACCCTCATTTCGTTAATTAAGTTTGTATATTGATTAACATTTGAGTAGGCCTAATAAATATTAAGTGTGGTTAGTTCGGTACATTTTTGTAACTAAACCCACTTTGCACAACTACATTTAGCCCTTGAAACTCCTCTCATATATGATCACTACAATTTAAAAAAGGGTTTGGTATACTATTATGCTTGAAATTTGAAACCTTAAACCAAGATTATGATTTTTTAGAGAATTTATTATAATATAAAATCTTAAACAAGATAATAAAATTGTAGACTGTTTACACCCTTTTAAGATTAACTTAAGATTAGATGTTATATAATGCACAACACCTAAAAAGGAATATAAGATTAGAATATTATAAGCTATTATGATTAATTAACTTCCAACGTTAATCATACAATATCATAATATTGTATTGGTACTTGAAATTAGTGTTTACAATATCATACAAGCTTGAAAAACACGAGGGAAGATGTATGTAGCTACACATAGTGGTACATGAGATATCCCAATGCACAAACTATAAACATTGGAAGAAATGAGTGTGTAGATACTTCCTTATGGAAATTGTGACTAAAAATTACATCGGTACATGAAAGCTGTACACTTTTGTTAGGAACGATTGTATAGTATAAGACCTTTTATACGGTCTTGGACATGGTAGGAGTGAGGTTATGAAATTTTTGTTCCCTTGGTGATCTAGAAATATGCTTCATTGTCAAACCCTTAGTGCCATACAATCTTGAATTCATATGAAATCTAATAAATGGAACTCAAACCCTAACTATAGGTGCAAGCGCTGCATGAAAATATTGTTGTTTAGGTTGAAGTGAAATTTGTGCACCTACGTCAACACTACTCTAAAGAGGTAACAAACCATGCGTAGTTCTCCACCTAACATGTGATATTTAGATGAATGTAGCTAGTTGACAACTTAAATGACTTTAAAAATGCTTGAGATGGCTGTGATTTTGCTAAAGCATTGAGTAGGGCTCTTTAAATACTTGGAAATGAGGGAAGTTGAACTCATTGACCTAGTTGAGTGCTTTAGAACTATAGTAGTGGCTTCCCTAATGGATGTGCATCATCTTTGGGAAGATTTAGGGATCCTTGGGTGCCTTTTGTGCTAGTGTTTGTAATGAGAGCTCATGAGAGTGTCAGGTTAGTGAATGAGGTGATATAATATTTCTTATATAGTGCTATGAAGGTAAATTTTCATGCAAAGGCCGACCCAAGAAGATATGAAAACACCCAAAAATGATGATGTAATTGAAAACAAAGTTGGAGGATGTGTTGATCTAAGACCGTACAGTTGGTGAGACCAGATTCCATATCTTGACCCTAATGTATGGTTTTGAAAAAGGAGATGGTGGATGAAATTTGGAAGTTACATCATGATGAAAATATGTTAAGTGTTGATTTATGCTTTAGAAAGTTTCAACACATTAATGTGTAAGAATAAACAAGTTAGGAGAATGATAACAAGATGTATTGAGTGAGGATAGGATGTAGGTGTTTGTCTTAGCCAAGAAGCACAATCATAACTAGTATTTCAATGATAAATGACCAAATTTGAGTGTTTAAATTCCCCCCTTTAAGTATGAAATAAAAATTACATGCTTAAATGAAAATGATACGTAAGTGTGTAGACACACTTTACAATTTCTTGAAGTTTTTGTCATCTAGATGTGTTGGTGTTAGAATGTTCCATGATGAAACTTGCAACACAAAGTGTATCCAATGTTCATAGTAGAAATTAAACTGTAACTCAAATGTAAATATAGAGTTTGAAATTTCTATAAGGAAAACATGGAAGTAATACTCTTGTTTGTTTTGTAAATAGAAGAGCCCATGTTACTTGTTTATTTTTGGATACTTGGATTGTTTTGTTGAACTTATCTTGAAGGATTGAGGGTAATAAATCCCTAATTATGACAAAGGAGAAACTAAACTATTGGATGCATTCAACCCAACATCGAATATGAGGTAAAGAGAGAAGAATATGTTGGAGCTCAATCCAGTTCCTTAGAATGAGTTGGTATTTTCTGAACTCCCCATGCATTTAATTAGTTTTGTGTGTTTCTTATTATTCCCCGTGCTTCAAAGATCAGTCGAGTTGAGGAGAAATATCAATTTGTAATGGTCTTGTGCCTTAGCAAAATAAAAGAGAATATTCAACAAAAATGTTGGGGGACTGGTTCAATAGATTGATTAATCAAAGTATGAAAGTTTTGGGCTCACTAGTGATCGAGATACGAATACATATTACAAAAAGATCTTGTAGTCAACACGGAATGATCCATTTTCTCCTAGAATCTAAAGATATGAAGGTCTAAAAGCATGCAACCCGACCACAAAGTATAAATCTCAAGGACTAGATGGAAAAATTGGTTAAAACAACTTATCCATTCTAAGGGGTATGAGACGTTCAAACAACTATCAATTTCCACTTCTCAAAAGATTTGATTGTTAGCATTCGAGAAACCCTTTGGGAGACTCGAGTTTAAAATAATTGGTGGGTTACTTTTGAAAGGCCGACAAAACGTGCATTTGGCCATCAATTTTAATTCCAAAAATCACCAGGACGTGTTGATTAAAATTAAATGTAAAATAATAACCTAAATCTAATGTGATTTTGTAGTAAATAAATAAATACTAAAATACTAAAATAATACCCAAGCAACTAAGTAATAAAAATATGAAACCCTAATTACAAAGAGGGTTAGAAGAGTCTTAGCTGATTCAAAGAGGTTGTTGGACTATGTTGCAGTGAAGACCAGATGAACAGAGATAGAGGACCATCACACGAAGCACTGGAAATATGTGGATCCGATGGAGGTGGGGCGTACTGGAGAGGGATAGGGGCACATGTGGGCACCCCTGGTCTTACTTCTAGGCGCACTAGTTTACGTATATACCCATACAACCTCCTTTGAGGTGTCGCAAGAGGTTCACACTTTTTCACCTTTTGTCGCGTGTATGTCGCACTTGGATCACCGAGGTACTCGTAAATCCACAATGAGGAAAATACCTGAAGAACCCTCAAATAGACATCAAATCCTAAAAATAAAGATGCAAAATGAGGAGTGAGATTGTCCTCATCTACCACAATGATAGAATTACTACCGAGCATTGTGCTACATCTCATACCCAATGTAGTTCTCTCTGTGTGTGTGTGTGCGAGAATCGTTCCCTAGGTTCTTTGTTGTGTGTGTCACACTTTGTGAGTAGTGAGCAAATAACTAGGTGTAGAATGTAAATACTATGTGCATGGAAACAATAGACTCCCCGCCTATGAAGTGTGATGTAGATGAACCAACATTTGTCCCTTGCGATGGAGTTAGATGGATGCAAATGGAGCTATAGATGCCTTTGATGGATGAAACCTTAGGTGGAGATACTATATGCTTAGTACTTGGTCCCTTATTATGACCACATAACTTTATATTTATATGATTCCCTTGCTTGAATTTCATAATCAACCCCAAAAAGGCTAACTACCAAAAATATAAGATGATCAAATGACTAGAAAGAACCCAAAAAGTGTGAGTAAAGTACAAAGAGGACAAGGGCGCCCAGATTGGATGAGGACGCCTGACTCTAATGTCTTGGTCTAGGCGCTAGTGTCCATGATGAAAAATGCCAAAGGCTGAAAAGGAAGACTGAGAAAGCAAAGGTGTAAGACCAAGAAAAGTGACATAAAGGAAATAAATGTGGCCAAAGACATGGGTTAATTAGTACCTTTCTTACTTAGGAATCATATGAATAGTAGTATGCAATCGGGACTAGATAATTACCCAAAGTGCATGATTTTGTGTCTACATTTTCCCTTGCTTTATGTTGGTGAGTGGAAATCTTAGTAACATAAAGTAGATAGATGTGTGTACCTGGTATCTATGTATATTTATGTAGAAAGCGTGTCGAGGCACTGTTAGACAAAACATGTAGTGATAAAAAGATGGAGTGTGGAAACTAAAGATGAAAAAGTGTAAAAGGTTATGAAAGTGAACCTAAGGCGGAAATGCGTGTGTGAATGTAGATGTTGTACCTATTATTGGTGTCAATGTGTGTGATGTTATTTTTGATGTTGACAGATTACTTCCCATACAGATGGACCTACAAAAGAGAAGACGGTCAAGTAGTAAAATACACATGTATATGTATAAAAAGCATGTAAGGAAGTATGTAAAAGAAAACGCTAAAAAATGTGAAAAAGGAACATGTGCACATGATCCCTGATGAGGAAAGAGTGTAGAAAGGGTCCTATAAATAATTTCGATGTGCACAATTTTTTGGGCGATCTCACGCTAATGTAATAGAAGAAGTGTAGGGATAACATCGATGTCACCCTCTAACCTTTAATTGCTTCTCGTTATATAAAACACCACTGTAGATGGTGTGTATGAGTGCTAAGGACTGTCTTCCCTATAAAATCCACTTTGTATAGAGTTTTGTAGATTGTGATGAACTACCAATCACTTGTGTGATATGCCCCTTGGTCTCGGGTAATACATGTAAGTTTGTTGTGTGATATGCCCCATGGTTTCAAGTAATCTAGGTAAGGCCCTTTGTGTGATCGAACCAAGTATGATTTGAGCCCGAAATCTAAAAATTGTTTTGTCTTGATACCACGGTGTGTGTAAACCTTGTATGGGGTGACTGATTCACCCAAATGATCCCCCTCATTTGGGGTACATGCGAAGTCCTTTGAAGGAGTATGCGGCCCAAAGGAGGACCAACTTGCAAAACCGTGCCTTGCGGGGGGAAGGGGATGTGCTTAGTAGAAACCAAGGCACATACAAATAAGTGGCTGGGAAATAAGTGCTAGTACACGCAATCACACTCATGTAAAATGTAAGCGAGTAGATAATGTGTAAGCTAAAACGTGCGAAGACAATATGGGCAAAAGGCGGGTTACAAACATGGGACATCACTCACGACGTCGCAAGACAAGCAAGACCATCATGGCCATAAGAAGACAAGTGCACGCACAAGAAGAAGGGAAAAGCTTGCAAATAAGAGCATATAATGACAAGTAATGGAAAATAATGTAGCATAAAACCATGGAAGTAAATAACCCTTCATAACAAATTTTGTAGATGAAGTAACCGTTAGCATGTTAGAAAGATAAATAGTATGTCAAAGCATGCATAATCTGATAATGTAAAATGCTAAGCACAAAATGGAACAATAGCACATGTAATGTATGAAAGTGGATTCCGCTAGGAGCCTCCATGGGACAAGTACTAGGTCTTGTGCCAAGCATCCATGTTGCGTGTAAGGGATCTGTAAGTCTGCGATCATAACTAGAAAGAAAATAAATGTGCATGTGTGTATGATAAAGATAATGACATGCAAAATATATAGCTAGCATGTGTAATAATATGAACATCTAAAAGCATAAGTAAGTAAGAGAAAATGTAACTAAGATATGCAGTATGTTGTGGATGGATGGAATGGAATGCAAAGTGAATGATATAAGCTGCGTGCCCCTCAAGTGGATGAAATTGTATGTAGTGAGGTTCATTTATTTATGCCCCCTCAATAGTCAAGAATGAACCGTAAACGAGAGTGTGTCATCGGGAAATGGTTCAAACAATGTGTTATGTGTGGCATGATGTGATGAATGTGTAGTGATGATATGCAACATAAAGATGAGGTGTGAGATTGTGTGATGATTTATCCTAAAGCGTATATCAAAAGATGAGTAGAAGAAGTGATGATTTAGCCTAAAGCGTATATCACTAATGGATGCTAGAAGAAGTGATGATGTATCCTAAAGCATATATCACTAAATGATGTAAGTGAAAGTGATGATGTAGCCTATAACATATATCACTAATCTAGGAATGTCGCATGAGAAAAAGATTGATTGATTGATTGATTGTGTGATTGTGATGTGGTCCATTTTTGATGTATACCCTTAACAATCCAGTATGGACCGTGAGACTAGAGTACATCATAGGGTAGTGAATGCAACGCGTAAAAGTGGATGTGAGAAAGGTGTAGCGTGAATGCGTATGGTGAGTAAGATGAAAAATGTGTGCTAGATGATGTAATGTCAAATGTGTAGAATGCATGTTATTTGAGGATGTGTAGTGTGTAGTGTGCAGTGTGTAATGTACAAGGCAATATGTGGAGATTATGTAAGTGTGGAGGCACAATGCGCATATGATGTCAAAGATGAGGATAATGTAAAATGTATAGTAGTGTAGTGATGAATATGTATGAGAAATAGAATGATGTATAATGTAGTGTCTAGCATGCAAGATATAGTAGTGTCTAATGTGAAGTGTGTGAGGTTCATGTGTATAGGATGCCCTCAATAGTCAAGTGTGAACCAAAGCACAAGAGTGCACCATAGGGTAATGATGATACTGGATTTTGTCAAGATTCACATGTCGTATGTGAAAGTATAGATGTGGAGTGATAAGAAGAGAAGAATCTAGTTGATATTAGGGGGGAGTTATGATGGAAATATAGTCAAAAGACACTAAGTGGATCAATGTAAGGAGTAGTTTCCTTAACAAAATTGATGGGATGTTGAGGTGGTAAAGATGTGTGACCATCATCAGAATCGGAGTCAACCACATTGCTAGGATTGAAATGAAATGGTTCATTGACATCATAAGCTTCATCTGGGTCCTAGTCATTGACATAGACATTTTCCGAAGCATAAGGCGGAATTATAAGTTTAATTATAGGAGGTGGTTGTTGAGCTTGACTTGGCAATGTCGTAGATACCTTTAATGGAGGAGGAGTTGGACCAACCTTAAGAGGAGGTTTCTTAGATTGACTTGGTAATAATGTAGACGAATTAGTAGGAGGAGGTGAAGGAGAACGAACCTTGAGAGGTGATTGCTTAGTTTGACTTGGTAATGTCATAGATAACTTGAGAGGAGGTAGAGTGAGACTAATTTTGAGAGGCGGTTGCTTAGTTTGAGTGGATTGAATGGGCAACACTTGACTGATCAAAGAAGGAACATTGGAAGTGATGAATTGATGCTCAATAGACATAAACGAATCAGATTTAGGAACCCATTGGGATGTAACAATTGGAGAGGACGATGTGACATGACACAGTGCAGTGAATGAGATAAAACCTTGATGCTCAAGATGCTTGATTCTTCGTCAGTAAATCATAGTAATCATTGTCATTATGTCCATTGATTCGACAATAATTGTAATATGGATGACTTTGATATTTGACAAGATGATAAGAAGGATAGCCTTATGTATATGGTAAAGTGATCAATTGATGACTAAGGATCTCAAGTAAGAATGTCATGTTGTTTAGCATTGTGACCAAACATGAGAGGCTCTAGTAATGGAAAGACTTGAGGCTCACTAATATAAGCACATGTAGAAGACATAAAATGAAGATGGGATGTAGAAGGAGAACAAACATGAGCCTGAGAAGCATCCTTAAGTTGTTGGATTTCAGATTTGAGAGATGTAATCATGGATTCCATAGCCTGAAATTTGTCTTGAAATAAAGAATGTAAAGCTTGAATTGAGTCCAACATGGATTGATTAGATGGAGGATCACTAAGACTAGGGTCATCATATAGCCAATCTAAAATAACACTCACTTGATGCGGTGATATATCGCTAGGGAGATACATGGTGTCTAGGGCTTTTTCAGAATAACTTGGCAATTAGGATGCATTTGAATTAAATCATACAAAGAAATTTGAGTAACTTTATGATCCATGATAGAAAAGATGATGTGTTAAAGAAGGATCCGAAAGATCGATCATGAGTGGGGTTCACCAAAATGATTAAACTAAAATGTAAAATAATAGCCTAATCTAATACAAGTTTGCAGTAAATAAATGAATATTGAAATACTAAAATAATACCCAAGTAACTAAGTAATGAAAACATGAAACCCTAATTACAAATAGGGTTAGAAGAGTCTTAGTTGATTCGAAGAGGTCATTGGAATGTGTTGCAGTGGAGACCAATTGAACAAAGATGGAAGACCATCACATAAAAGCATGGAAAAATGCAGATCCGACAGATTTGACTAGATCGGGGCACCTGAGAGGGATAGGGGTGCCTGTGGGTGCCTTGGTCTTGATTCTGGGAACATTGGTCTGCGTAGATGCTCAAAAACCTCCTCTGAGGTGTCGTAAGAGGTTTACATTTGTTCACCTTTTTCCTTTGCCCGTATGTCGTACCTAGATCGCTAAGGTACCTGTAAAATTGCAATGAGGAAATCACCTTTAAAAGCCTCAAATAGACATCAAATTCTAAAAGAGAAAGATGCCAAATGAGGGGTCGAATTCCCTCAATGCCACAATGATGGACTTACTATCGAGCATTGCACTACATCCTAGACCCAATGTAGTTTTGTATGTGTGTGTACGGAACCGTGCTTTAAGTTTCTCTTATGTGTGTCGTACTTTGTGAGTAGCAAGAAAATAACTAAATGTAGAATGTAAATAATGTGTGCATGGGAACAATAGACTCCCCTCCTATGAAGTGTGGTGCAGATGAACCAACCTTTGTCCCTTGTGATGGAGTTAGATGGATGCAAATTAAGCTATAAATGCCTTTTATGAATGCAACCATATGTGGAGATAATAGATTATTGGTGTTTGGTCCCTGATTATGATCACGTAACTTTATATTTATATGATTTCCTTGCTTGAATTTCGTAATTAACCCCAAAAAGGTTGACTACCGAAAAAATAAGATGCTCAAACGGCTAGAAAGGACCCAAAAAGTGTGATTAAAGTACAAAGAGGACAAGGGCACCCATATTGGATGAGGGCACTTGAAACCGGCATCCCTGGTCTAGGTGTTAATGTCCGGGATGACAAACCGAAAAGAATTAAAAGGTAGATTGAGCAAGTAGAGGTGTAAGACCAAGAAAAGTGACAAAAGGAATGAAAGGTGGCCAAATATATGATTTAATTAGTACCATTCTTACTTAGGAATCACATGAATGGTATTATGTAATCAAGACTAGATAATTATCAAAAGAGTGTGATTTTGTGTCTATCCATGATTTGTGGTTATGATTTTGAAGAATGTAGATGTCATTTGTGCAAATTGAGTATCAATGAATGCAAATGTTATTTCAAAGACTGTGTTAAATTGATTGTTCTTTTCAAGCATTGTAGTCAAGGATGGATTCTTTCCATGGGAACACTATTATACCAAGGTCGTAAAAGCAAACTTCCCTCCCCCTCCAAATATCAATTAAAAACAACCATTTATCTTCATACTAACTAAGCATATCATACCTGCAAACCATACATATGCTTATTCTATAAATTTGAACTTAAATTTTGTCCATTACCAATAAATTTTTCCTAAAATCCTACCAAGTCTATGATCCAATATCATTAAAACCATCCTTGGTGTAAATTGTTATGAAAATGCAATATCTGAAGTTGTTTATTAGCTGCCTTTGGATTTGTGTTTGATTGTCAATCACTTATAATAAATCAAGTGAAAAATATTTTAAGAGAATTATTGTATTTGTGGTTGCACTTTATTCAAATTGATTTACACCAACCATAAAGGAAACCAAGCCTTGAGATATTTTTCTTTATTCATATACCCCAACTAGGTCCTCTCACCTTGGTTCAAGGAGAGCCATAAGTAGAAGGGTAAAGCCATTCCCCTTGTGAAGGTGCCTCATGATCATCTCCTTTGTTTGAGTCATTGAGTTGAGTGTTGAAAAAATCCCTGAATATCAACGACAAGAACTTTTCATTGTTCATAACTCTCTCAAAGCCAACCAACTCAGGTTAGCTTCTCATTCTTCAAGGGGTGATTTTTGGGAGCCAACACCTGAGTGGCGCCATTTCTATGGACATTCTTTAAATTCTCTCTGGTTATTGATATATATATATATATTATAATATCCCGTCAACAACACTTGAGTGGCACCATTTCCTAGGAACTTAAGGATTATTATAGTGCTCTATTATCCTGTCAACAACACTCGAGTGACATCATTGTTGGGGACTATCTACAGACATTCTACATGTTTAAAGGTTCTATTTATTTCTAGAATTTGATATTCTAGTGGCAACTCCATAAAGAAAAGATGGGACAATCTGGGTCATCTTATTGTAACTATTGATTTTATTTCTACTCTATTAAACTAAAAGGATTATAGTCTTCTTTCAAGTCAGACCCAACAAAGAAGTTTCTTCCTAAGTTAGAGTTTTTCAAGTAAATGAAGTAGATTCGTAAGCCCTGTAATTGATCAAAGTTCAAAGAGCAGTTGCAGTCAAGATAATAAGCTTGATATTCCACTGGTTGAGGATTGTTCTAGCACATCTAACATTTTGAAGCATCTAGTAAGTATAATCCTATTATTTGATTTACTAAGGAGAACCACGGATTTGATTCAAAATATATTCCTCCCTCAAGATTTCAACAGAATTTTCAAAATCTGTTTGATCAACAAACTCTGTTTAACATTGGCTATACTATCCTTTACCTTCAGTTCCTATGAAGAATAACATGGTTGACCCACCTCCTAGAGAACCTTTCATAGTTAACACTTATAAGCCTATTAATTTTAATGACATGGAAGGTTATCCAAATGATTTCCCAATGAGATAAGAATGAGGTTTCCTAAGTTTCAAGGAAATAATGTTATCAGTGGTGATCATCATTTAAATTTATTTTAAAATCGATGGATGATTATGAGGTTGAGTTTGAGGATGTATATGTGAAGTTGTTTGTACACACTCTAGAAGAATATGCTCGTGAATGGTTTGAATCTCGCCTAATGGATTGATTAATTCATGATATGAGATGAAAAATGCATTCAAAGTTTCATATGGTGATAGAACTGATCCAAGATTTCTATTGTTAGAGTTTGAGAACATTAAGAAGAATCCCAATGAATGTGTCCAAGACTTCAATACAAGATTCAATAAAACTTTGAAAATATTTCCCAATAATATAAGACCCAATGATGAATCTTGTCTTATTAAGTATTCAGATGCATTTGATAAGAAAACAACATACTACTTGAGAGAAAAAAATCCTATAACTTTGAGACAAGATTTTACCATGGCTATTCAGATTAAAAATAATATTAAAGTTGTTGGAAATCCACTAAAGAGAGAGGGTGTGAATTTGGTTAACCTACAGAAAATCCTCAGACAGTAAGACAGTTGAACTTGAAGAAGTTGTCAAAAATTTGACAGGGGTTGTTAAAGAAATTTCTTATAAGTTAGCAAGAGTTGAAAAAGGGTTGTCCCCCAATCCTCAGAATCAACATCAAAACATTGGAATCATACCAAAGGAGATCACTATGCTAAATATGGAGGAAAGGGACATATGGGTTTAGGTAGTAAGCAAAAAAATCATAAAGATAACAAAGCAGTTCCTAACCCTTTAGTGAGAAGGGTAGCTGCTATTGAGGAAGAATGTGTCATTGATTGGTGTGACAAATTATTTCTGCCCCATGTGCCTTGTGATCCACTGTAGATGATGAAAATGATGAAGCTTATTTCAGTGATGTATGCATGATGGAATGTCAACCAAAATGTGAGAAATATGTATCTTCTACTGATCTCCTCTGTACCTAAATTCGGTTGATTTATGGACTTGTGTTGAAAAGGTTAGGTCCCTCCCTATTGAAATTAATGTTGAGGCTGATATGGCCCAAGATTTTGAATTTCCTAATCATGATTTTGAGTATTTAAGAGCCTTGATGATCAAGAAATATGATGGTGATGTTCCTTCTAGTGAGGATAGAAAATTATTGATTAATGTTGCAATTGCTCAAGAAAAGGAATACAATCTCATAAATAGACAAGTTAAAGGACCTACTCCTGCAACCAAAGCAAAGATTCTTATTCTTTCTAACATCCCCAAAGATTATCCTCATAAAAATGTGTTAAATAGAACTATTTTCATTCATCCTCAGCCAAGAAGTTCTTCCAAGAACCCCACTAAAATAAACCTTTTGCCATTTGACACAACTGTAACAATGCCTTCCAATACTCCTCTTTCCAAGTATAATGTATGTGATATGGCTCACATTTTAAGTCAAATAAATATTACAGTTCCCATTGTTTAATTCTTGAGAATCCTTGGGCATATAAAGAGGGCCTTTGAGTATTTGGGCTTTAAAAAAGATGAAGTTGTCTCTAATAAAGAGCATGTTATTAAGAAATTAGTTTCCACCATTGCCGAAGCTGAGGTACAAGAAACTGAAGAAGAAATGAAAACTCCTCCTGAGGTATATTTGGGAACTTATTTGGTGGAAACATAATTGGATGTTGACCCATTTTTCACATCCCTTATTGTAAATGGGTGGCTCTTACACAATTGTATGTTTGATTCTGGAGCTTCATGTAACATCATGCCTCTTGTAGTCATGAATGAATTAAACCTTAAGATAATTATTACTTTTGGTAGATGTTATGCTATGGATTCTAGAGAAGTACCTATGGTGGGATATGTGAAAGGATTGATTGTACAATTGGAAGCACATCCAGGAAAGTACTTGACTATGAATGTTGTCATTGTTTATTGCCCTGCCAAATGGGGGATGTTGTTGTCAAGAAAGTGGGAAGCTAGTGTGGGAGGCAATTTCCAAATGGATATGTCATATGCTTCCATACCATTGGAAGGAAAATTGGTCAAGTTATATAAAGAAGATAAGATGCTACACCTCATTGAAGATCCTAACAATGCTTCCTATGAAGTACTTTTTGTTGATGTTGACATGGAGAATTTTATAGGCAATGTTGATTTTGAAGACCACTATTTGGATGAAAATGCTTAGTTTGAAGACATTGAGATCCCATGGACCATGAACTTTGATGGAGCATGCTCAAGTAGTGGTAATGGTGCAGGAGTGGTGTTGATTTCTCCAAACAAAGTGAGTCTTTCAATTTTTCTTTTAAATTGAATTTTGAATGCACCAATAACGTGGCTAAGTATGAAGCACTATTGTTAGGATTAATAATTGCTTGGAGGCATGGAATAAAATACCTCATAGTTAAAGGGGATTTTGAGTTGGTGATTAAGAAAATCAAAAAATTATATGTAGCAAAAAAATCAGAGATTGAAATAGTACAAAAATGCAGTATGGGATCTCATTGAATGTTTTGATTCATTTAATATTGAGTATCATGAAAGAAATAAAAACGTAGCAACTAATAGATTGACAATATTGGGTTCACAGTATGACAATCGGATTCATCCCCTTACTATAAGTTTGAAGTGGATGTTGGTGTGAGTTATCCTATGTGTCCTCCTCTCATATTGGAGGGTCATCTCACATGGGTTAGGTTTAGGGTTTGCTATTGAGTCATGCACTAGGGTTACTCAACACCCTATATGTACCTTTTCACTATTCATTTATGAGCATGCCAAGACACTCCACTGTCTTTCCTCTATGTGCAAGCTTTGTTTCTGTTGAGCAAGTTCTTCCATTATTGATCAATTCTTCCTTGCGATTACTACTGGAGCTATCATGATTCCGTTGGAGTGCAACTACTTCATGGTGCATCGTTTCGATTCGATTCTCGCAAACTCTTTCATGGTATCAGAGTTGAGATCGAGTAAACGTGCATTTGTCATTTGAGTTGCGATTACTCTTGGTTTCGTTTTTTTACTCCTCGTGCAAGTTTTCGATCTTTATTTTCTGGTTTTGTCTTGCTAACGTATCTAAGATTCTTGCTCTTGGAAAGTTTTCAGTTTTGCTTGTTCTTCGTGCATATACAGATCTCCTTGAGCTATCAGGATTTTGCAGTTACATTTAGCTAGCTACAACTAAAATAAAGGTTCTTTATTTTCTAATTTTTTTATTCATTTAAAAACAAAAAAACTGAAAATTTCTTTTAGATCTCTGTTTTTTTTCTGGTTTCTCTGTGTTTTTTGCATGTATTTTGCAGAATACATGTTTGAAGTTATTTGGTTGGTTTGCATTATTTTCACATAGATTGGTTTGCTTTCTTTTTGTGGTTGGTTTGAAGTTTTCAATCTTTATTTTCGGTTTTTTCTTGCTAACGTATCTAAAATTCTTGCTCTTGGAAAGTTTTCGCTTTTTCTTGTTCTTTGTGCATGTGGTTGGTTGGTTGGTTTGATTGGTTTGCTTTCTTTTTATGGTTGGTTTGCATTATTTTCACACATCTTGGTTTGCTTTCTTTTTGTGGTTGGCAATACATGTTTGAAGTTATTTGGTTGGTTTGCATTATTTTCACATAGGTTGGTTTGCTTTCTTTTAGTAGTTGGTTTGAAGTTTTCGATCTTTATTTTCTAGTTTTTTCTTGCTAACGTATTTAACATTCTTGCTCTTGGAAAGTTTTTAGTTTTTCTTGTTCTTCGTGCATGTGTAGATATCCTTGAGCTATCAAGGATTTTGCAGTTACATTTAGCTAGCTGCAGCAACTAAAATAGAGGTTCTTTATTTTCTAGTTTTTTTATTATTCATTTAAAAAAAAATTGAAAATTTCTTTTAGATCTCTATTTTTTTGGTTTCTCTGTGTCTTTTTGCATGTATTTTGCAGAATACAGGTTTGAAGTTATTTGGTTGGTTTGCATTATCATGTTGTTGAGTTCATGATTATTTCTATTTCTCGTGAGCTCATTTTTTTTTCCTTGGCATGGACATGTGGTTCCTTCTCGGTTCGTGTGTTCGAGTTATTTGGGTGTGTTCGTCTCTTTTTAGGGTGTTTTGAAGTCTTTGGAGCTATCACGATTCCGTTGGAGTGCAACTAATTCATGGTGCATCGTTTCCGATTCGATTCTCGCAAACTCTTTCATGGTAAAACAACAAAAAAACAAAAACAACAACTCCTTCATTGGTATGTTTATTTTTGTATTTTATTAATACTTCTTTTTAAAATCTGCATTTTCCAAAAAGATTTCTTTTTTAAAATTCTTTTTATTTCATTTGCTTTTTAATTTTTTAAAAACGTGAAAGCTTTTTTGTAAAGTTTTTAAAAAAAATAAAATTCTTTCTATTTTTAAAAAGAAGCTTTTTACTTTTTTAAATTAGATTTATTTAATTTAATTTTTTTTTAAAAAGAGGGAAAGTTTTTTTTTTTAAATTAGGATTTTTTAAAAATCTTAATTAATATTTAATTTTTTTAGTTAGATATCAAATAATCGTAATTAAATTTTTTTATTTGCGATTAATTTACGGTTAGTAAATTTTTTAAAATCGTCTTTAGATTAACGTTTTTAAATCATTTTTCTAACTCCAAAAGCTCTTAAATTAGCTAAATCGAATTTCAAAACGACAACTTTAAAAAAACATTATTGTCAAATTTTTTTACTAATCATGCGCTCAAGTGTGCAATATCACTTTGAGCACATCTTTTTATTTCACGCGCCTTTTTAAGCGTTCAAGATCATCTGGAATCATCTTGAGTTCATCAAATTGTATTTTACCCTTATTATTGCTTGTGACTAGTGAGCGCGTCGCCACAGTCTGTAGCAAGGAGTTTTTTCATTTGCAACGTGAGATGCTTTTTCTCACAACCAGGATTGGCTTTCACCTCCTTCCTTGTTTTTTGCTTGTGCTTGTTTATGGTGTCCTATTTGTTGCACTCCACGAAACATTGTTGTGGTCTCCTCTCTTGTGCGTTATTATGCTGATTGCAAGACGAGTTGCCAAGTGTTTCAAACCACACGCATGGACCCGATTGTAATCAACGCACTAAACTATAAAGTGCCGAAAGCAGGGGGTTGTTATATTGTCCTGGGTGGTTGTGTTTCTTTTCTACATTTCTTTCTCTCTCTCTTCACTATGGATGCACTTTTAATTCCTTTGCTTTACGCCGTTAAAATTTTTCAAATGGAGATCGAAAATAATAATGAAACTAAGGGGTAAAGGGTTATTCCGCATCACCATGGGAACTGAGACCGAACAGCATTTACTAACTGAAAAATCTAAGTGGTTAAACCATAGTGATGAAGCTTTAGGTCTTCTTTACATGTCTGTTTCTCTTGACTTGCTCTTCCACATTGAGGCATCCGAAACACCTAAATCTGTGTGGAAAACGTTGGATGCAATGTTTGGACAACTAGATGACATGAGAGCACATGAGTTGGAAAACGAACTACTAGGGTTAAATCCTAGTGACTTTGAAAACCTACAAGCTTTCTTCTCAAAATTTGTCCACATTAGATTGTTGTTAAAAGGATGTCAAGTAGAGAAGAAATATTCTCAACTGATCTTGTCAATTCTCTCTAAGCTAGGTCCTGAATATTCTATCTTCGTGTCAACTTTCTACGCTACAAAAGCTGCTTTGGGTGATACTTGGACTATGCCCTCCTTTGACTTTTTTCGTCCCAACTCATTTGAGAACAAGACAAACTCATTCAAATGGGGTCTCTCAAGTCCAAGTCACATGCCCTTGTAGCAAGTACTAGTAAGGGAAAGAAGATTGAAAAGAAGAAAGAAACAAAGGATCAACCTAAGAAAGAAACCAAGACCAAACCTAAAAATGACACAAACACTTCGACTTCTGAGCCTAAGGCACATAAAAGCAAGTTTTTGTGTTCCTATTGCAAGAAGTTTGGTCATAACGAGAAACACTGTTTTCAGAAATAGATTGATCACTTATCTCATTTACTTGAGAAGAATAAAATAAGTGTTCCTGAATCCATAAAACAAAGTGCTCGAAGGCCGAGTCTTCTGCTGCAAAAGGTGCTAAAAATGATAAGAAGAAAGGAAAGGCCCTTGTAGCTAGAGTTGCTCCTTCATCGACATGGATTATAGATTCGGTGCCTCGCACCACATGGGTTCCTCGCATGTTGATTTTTCCAACATCAAACCTTGTGAAATGTCCCAAATCACGATGGGTAATGACATGACAGTGTCAGTTTCCAGTAGTGGATCGGTAGAGATGGATGGGGAACATTTAACCAAGTGTTGAGTGTTCCTGACCTCTCTACCAATCTCCTATCGGTTTACCAAATTACTCACCTTGGTGAAGGAATGCGAGTGGAATTTGGTCCTATCTCGGTGATTATTTGTGAGCTTAACAATGACACTACAGTGGCTAAGGGAAAGGCTGATCACCGTTCACGGTTATATACCTTTTCCCACTTTACTTCTGATTCTATGCCTACTACCTTGCTCACTCATGCAAATGATGTTAGTAAGCTATGACATGAGCATTTCATACATCTAAATTATTACTACCTTGAACAATTGAGCCAAAACGAAATGGTCAACGGGTTGCCTTGTGTCAATTTTTCTAAGGGTCTTTGTGAGGGTTGTACCCTTTGAAAGCATCTTGAAAAAAACTTTGACAAAGGAAAAGCTTGAGAGCCACTCATCCTTTGGATCTTGTTCAGTGATATTTCTGGTCCATTTCCTTCTCCTTCGTTTACTAGAGCTCTTTATGTGCTAACCTTCATTGATGACTATTCGCGATATACTTGGGTATATTTTCTTAAGCTTAAGTTTGAAGTCTTTGAACATTTTTAGGACTTTAAGGCTCTTGCTGAGAAACAGGTGGAACGGTCTATCAAGGTTCTTCAAACTGACAATGGAGGTGAATATGTAAACAATAGGTTCATGGATTTCTATACTTCTGAAGGGATCTCTTTACAACATACAGTTGCTTATAGCCCTTCATAGAATGGAGTCACAGAAAGAAGGAACCATACTCTTAAGAAGATGGCCACTTGTATGATTCACTCGAAGTCTCTTCCTCCACAGTATTGGGTCGAAGCAGTGAATTGTGCAAATTACATTCAGAACCATGTTCCACACAAGGCAGTAAGAGGGATGACACCCTTTGAAGCCTAGTTTGGACGCAAGCCTGATGTTGAGCACTTTCGAGTCTTTGGATCCAAGGCTATGGCTCAAATTCCCAAGAAGAAACGTAAGGCCTTGGAACCACAATCCAAACCTTGTATCTTTATAGGGTATCCTGATGGCGTGAAGGGATATCGTTTGATGAATCCTACTTCTCATGAGCTGTATATTGAGAGAAGTGTTAAGTTCAATGAGTCTTCTTTGACTTCTACTTCTCCACCTATTGAGGTTCTTCAACTCGCTGATTCAGATTCTGACTCATCAAATGATGATACTATTGAGCGTGCTCCTCTTCATGATCCTCCCGACCATCGACTCCGAGTCTTCGATTCGACAAGTAGTGATGATGAGGACTATGTCCCTTCTCACTCAAGTGAAGAGTCTTCCGACTCTGAGCCTGATCCTCCTGGTCCTCTTTGGGCTAGGAAAACTTTGCAAAGTGCTGGAGAATTAGTTGGAGATACTTTGGATATGAGACGTACTAGCTCAGATTTCGTTGGACCCCACTCTTTCTTCGACTTTGCTTCTGATCCACAATATTTCTGAGAGACTTCTGGTATTCCTGAGTGGGATTCTCGCCATGGATGAGGAGTATTCCTCTCTCATAAAAAATGATACTTGGGATCTCACCCATCTTCCGAAAGGAAGAAAAATCGTTCGGTGTAAGTGGGTGTTCTGAACAAAGTATGGATTAGATGGAGACGTCGAAAAGTTTAAAGCGCGATTAGTAGCTAAGGGTTTCTCACAGATAGCTAGGGTTGATTATACTGAAACCTTTTCTTCGGTTGTGAAGATGACTTCTATTCGACTGACCCTAGCCATTGCCGCAACGAACAGATGGAAAGTCCATCAAATGGACGTTAAGAGTGCCTTCCTTCATGGTGACCTAGAGGAAGAGATATATATGGAACAACCTTTCGGGTTATGTCCAAGATACCTCCCTCGTTTGTAAGTTAAAGAAGTCTCTTTATGGCCTTAAACAAGCCCCTCGGGCTTGGTATGCCAAGATGGACTCCTTTTTACTCACATCAGGGTTTACTAGGTGTCATTCTGACCCAAATGTTTATATTTTATGGCAAGATGACTCCATACTCATTCTTGTTCTATATGTTGATGACTTGTTGATCATAGGCAACTCTTCCTCTATTATTGATTCTGTGAAGATCGCCTTGGCCAACAAGTTTTCCATGACTGACTTAGGTCTGCTTCATTACTTCCTTAGGATCCAGATTTCACAATCTAACTCAGAATCTTGATTTATGCAACCAAAGTATGCTCTTGATTTTCTAGCTCATTTTCAAATGTACGATTGCAAGTCTTCTCCGACTCCTTTTCTTTCTGGGGTTAAGTTGGTTTCTGATTGCTCTACTCCCTTGGTTGATGGTACTCTTTATCGACAGTTGGTGGGGAGCTTGATTTACTTGACTCACACTCGACTGGGTTTATTGTATGCTGTTGAGATTGTGTCCAAATTCATGCAGGAGCCACATGAGCTGCATTGGAAATCAGCTAAATGGATCCTTCATTATGTTCGTGGCACTTATGCTAATGGCATTCACTATCATGGAGGGGTAGATATTGACTTGATTGGGTTCACATATTCTGATTGGGCTGATGACTTAGATAATTGGAAATATACTTGCCAGCGCGCAGTTTATCTCTTGGTTCGGGTCCTATTAGTTGGTCTAACAAGAAGTAGAATGCAATTGCGATATCATCTACAGAGGCAGAATACGAAGGAGTAGTTAACACTGCCAAAGAAGCTATTTGGCTACAGGGTATTCTGACAGAGTTTGACATCCACTTTCGGCGGCCTACCATTATCTACTATGATAACACGAGCACTATCTCTATTTGTAGAAATCCAGTTCAACATTAGTGGACGAAGCACATTGAGATCCATATGCACTTCATATGGGAGCTTATTCATGATGGTGTCATTGACATTCAGTACATTTAGACAACTAATCAAATTGCATATTTATTTACCAATCCCTTCACTAAGATGAAGTTTCTTCACTTACGGTCTCTTCTTAGGGTGAGGTCTTCTGCAACTGCTCATCTTCTTCGGGCTATGTAGTCCTTTTCTTCTTCTTCTTCTTCTAGGAAGATTGTGTTTGTATATGGACACCTTATCAAGCCTTTAGTTTCCGGGCCCTATTGACACATCTTTCTTAGTTGTTTAGGGGTGTCTTCTTTTTCCGTCTGTCTCATAGCTGCTACCCCAGCTTCAATGAAGGGGGTGTTGGTGTGAGTTATCTTATGTGTCCTCATCATATATTCGAGGGTCATCTCACATGGGTTAGGTTTAGGGTTTGCTATTGAGTCATGCAAACCCTAAATAATATTCAACACTGGCAATACTTGATAATGTAAACCAACCACACATTACAAGGTTTGCAAATCAACCACACATTAAAAACAAAAAAAGCTGTAAATTTCTTTTAGATCTTTGTTTTTTTTCTGGTTTCTCTGTATTTTTACATATATTTTGCAGAATACGGGTTTGAAGTTATTTGGTTGGTTTGAATTATTTTCACATGATTGGTTTGCTTTCTTTTTGTGGTTGGTTTTCTAGGGTTTGAAGTACGGTTCGACCTTCTATACTTGATAATATTCAACACTGGTAGTATTTGATGATGATTCACACATTAAAAGATTTCTAAATTGCCAAGGTGAGTTCACTTTGAACATAACATTGATTTCAAACCTATGATAAAGGTGTCGAGGGGAAAGAAACCCTTTTTGGTAAAGAAGTAATTCAATTAAAAACTAATATAATCCCAAGGGGATTAGTTAGTTTAGAATCTTGCCTTTGATAGTAATGATAGAGCAGTTTGTAAATCTACTACTTTACCAAGAGATGTTGTGGATTGAAATATGGGTTCAGGCCAAGATCCTAGAAATGTTTGGTTAGCGGTAATTTGAATAAGGATGAAAGAGAGGCTTATACCAAGTTGTTAAGAAAGTATCAATACTTCCTTTCTTGGTCTTATTTTGAGTTGAAAGCTTATATGGAGGATTTGTTTTAGCATGAGATACCCTTGGCACCCCACACTAAGCCTTTGAGACGAAGCGAGAGCCTATTAATCTTATTCTTGCAACAAATATTTATGAAGAATTGACAAAGCTAAGGGATGGTGGGATAATCCAACCCACTAGATACTCTTCATGGGTAGAAAATTTGGTTCCAGTAAAAAAGAAGAATAGAGACATAAGACTTTGTGTTGACTTCAGAAATATCAACAAAGCCTCACTTAAAGATAATTATCCATTGCCAAATATGGACAATTTATTGCAAAAGGTGACATGATCAGAGCTATTATCTACATTAGATGGCTTCTCTAGATATAACCAAGTGGTAGTGAAACAATCAGAGCAATTTAAAATTTCCTTCACTACCCCATGGGAACATATGTTTATGCTAGGATGCCATTTGGATTACTGACCGTTGGAGTAAATTTTAAAAGGGCCATGGATGTGGATTTCGACGGTCTTATCAATGATTTTATTTCAGTATATTAGGATGATATAACTGTTTTCTCCAAGAAAAGGGTTGACCATTTGGGGCACCTTGAAAATATGTTTTTGAGATGTAGAGAGTATGGGATTTCATTAAATCCTAAGAAGTTCCATTTTGGTGTGCAAAAGGCAAAGCTGCTTGGACACATTATGTCACAAGGAGTCATGATTGATCCAAAAAGAGTGGAAGCAATCGTAAGGTTCCCATCCCTATGTCCAAGAAAGGCATTCATCCTTTGGAAAAATAAATTTTGTGAGAAGGTTCATTTCTAATTTTTCAGAGATCACTATCCCCATCACAAATATCTTTGAAAAAGGATCGGGTCATTAAGTGGGAAGAAGGGGTTGTCCAGGAATTTAATGGAATAAAGGAGGAACTCAAAACTACCCATGTATTGACTAGCCCTGATTATAAAAAGGAATTTCAGATGTTTTCATTTGCCTCTGAATTCACTATTGCCTCTGTGTTGTTACAAAAGAATGAAGAAGGCCATGAAAATCCTATTGAATTTTTAGCAAAGCTTTACAAGGATTTGAATTGAAGTATTCTATCATGGAAAAGCAAGATTTTTCTCTTGTCAAAGAAACCAAGATCTTCAGACCTTATATTCTTAGCTCAAATATTATAACTTATGTACCTCACACAATGGTAAAGGAAATCTTGTCTCAGATGGAGGTATCAAGTAAAAGATGCAAATTGGTTAACAAGCTTTAAGAATATGACATGGACATACAAACTACTAAGCTGGTGCGGGGTCTAGGCCTTGCAAAGTTGATGGCAGAGAGCAATCAGAGGCAATTAACATATGCAATGTCGAAGAGGATGGGTTACTATTAGTTGTGGAGCCCGATAGCGGCGGGGGTTACAAGGGTGGCTTCGCCCCCTTGCAAGGGGTCGAGGCCATGTGTAATGCCCGATTAAACAACCCACTTGAGAACCATGAACCACCTAGGTTTAGTTAGAAAATTATGGAATAATTTTTTTAAGGTGTTAGGAGTTAACAACCAAAGTCTTAAAGACAAATAAATTCAATCGATATCCTTTTCCATTATAATGATTACTAATTTCACATTATAAAGCAATAAATGTAATAGGTCCACACCTAGCTCAAATATTTCTAGGGATTAATTTAATTACTGATTTCATTGACATTTTAGCTAAAGATTTCCTGATTTTTTTTTAGGGTTAAGGGACCCAAATCAATTAAATACCCAAGGTATTTAATTTCCACCGAATCAAAGACATGAGCAGGATTAAATTACGGTGAGGAAAATAACACATAAGTAAAGTCAACAGAGCAAGGTCTCACTTACCCACTCCCAGAACTTGATTATGAGTGTCTACAACCAAGTTGCTAGGCAACAACTACCACTAACAGGTTCCAGAACAACTCAAATCCACAAGAACAAACTTCTCTTTTATTAACAATTCTTAGAGGTCAAAAGGTCCAAAACTTAGGGCTAGAAGTTTTAGTTAGGTTCATGTAGCGATTTACCCCCATACCCAACACTTTAATAGGATCAGAGTTTCAACTTGATTTTTCTCATACTTAACACTTCCAAAATTTCCCTAAACCATTCACAATGGATATGATTTTTCTCACCTTTCGGTGATATAAAGAAGTCCTCCTAACTCCTTACAGAACTCAAGATATGAGCGGGTGGAGTCTAGGGGTCAAATTTTCCCCAAGGGGACACGTGTCAAGAGGAGGGGAAATCCCCTTTGGTGGGTTGGTGGGTCGTGGGGTGGCTCTAGAAACTTTTCCATTGCGCGGGAGAAATTTCCCAATTGTGCTGCGCCTCCGCAGTCCTCCAGGGACACGTGGTGGCCTCTGAGTCATCGTCGGCAACAAGGGAAGGAAGGGCGGGGTGGCGGGAGAGTTTGGGGCATTTTACCTGATGGGAGAAAAGCCAATTTGGCTTCCGAGTGCCCGCGGGTCCCAGGGACACGTGGCGTACCACAAATCGCCGCGGGGAGAAGAGAGAAGGAGGCGCGGAGCGGCGGGGTGATTCGGTGATTTTCGCCAAAGATAAATTTTCCAAAGGTGACAGAGTTCTCCTCCTTCACCTTTGACACCCCAAGGTGCCATGTGGTGCCCTCTAGTTGGCTGCGGGCCAGCGTGGGGATAATTGGAATTTTTTTCCAAAATTTTAAAAAGATCAAAGGGCAAAAATATGTCGTGCCTCCGCGCCCTGTGAGGACACGTGGCGCCTACGATTGGCTCGGGCGGGCGGAGGAAAAAGGAAAATTTTCCCAAACCAAAATTTTTCAAAAACTTTTCTAAGGCCAAAATGACGGGAAATTTTTGGGTTGCGGGCCTACTAGGGAAAATTTTCCCAAATTTTCCGCTAAGGCACAAAAACTTCAAAGTACCATAACTTTTGCTAGGAAGCTTAGTTTTGAGAAAATGAGGACTTTTGGAAATCTCTCAATGCCCTCTTTGCATAGGAAACATCAATTTTTATTTTTGATAAGTTTTAAGGGGTCAATTTTACAAAAAGGATCTGCAGGCTTTTAATTAGCCAACTGGCAAGTTTCCAACTTTCAATTTTGATTAAATTAGATCTCCTCCTTCACTCAACATGTCAAACAGAAATGAAGGATTGGTCTAGGGAGATTTTAGAGTGTTTTAGGAAATTCAATTTTGTTCAATTGATTCTAATTTGAAATTTTGTCCAAAAAACGACGGAAAACGGTTGAGGAAGAGATTGAGCTCGAATTTGCAATGGTTCAAGTTACTCTCTTAAATATTCTTGTCAATTTGAGTTCATTACTAGTATATCATGTTGGATTTTAAGGTTTCCAAGTTGATTGTTAAATGCTGGTCCAAACTGTGCATTTTATTTAGATTTACTAGTTTTAAAAGTCACAATGCCAGTGATCAAATTTTTAAAGGATCTATTTGTCAATTTTATCATTTAAGTGTGGCATATAGTTTCTAAACTAATCCAATGCATTTAGTTGTTTACAACAAACCATTCTGAATCAAAAGCAATTACTAACTTTCATTTTTACACAACTCCAAAAATACAAAATACAACATTGTTTCCACGTGCATTTCTTCCTTTTCCATTTTCTAAACAAGATTCCAATCCCAATTTGATATTTCCAATTTTTTTTTACACAATGCAAAGGAGAACTGAACTTGCAATTCTTATTGACTTCAATTGAACAACATTACATATTTCAATGTTGGAAACCAATAACAACATATAATTCATTTCTTTCCAATGTATAGAGCAGAATGTAAGTGTCTTTCACATTTCAAAAATATAACTTCATAATCAATTTACATACATCTTTCTTCACAAAATGCATATTACAATTTCATCTACATCACGTGGGAAAGGATTAAAAATGAATGTGTTTCCACAAAAATTCACTGTCAAATTGTATTTTTCCATTGCTCCAGGACAGCAACATGCACATTTTTTCTTTCTCCAAGTTGATCACAACAAAAGATGGGGAAAGGCAACACTCTCCACCCAACCAAGACATCCAATGAAAGGAGAAGCATTCCTTCATCATTGGCCCCGAGCCCCAACCAAGATACAATAAAAGGTGCAATTCAACCATGGAAACAACTAGCTTCCACACACAACATTCTTTCACATACACATTTCCTTTTTAAAACACAATGCAACACCAAAAGCAAACAATAGTTCACAACTGCATTTAAAAATGTCCAAATCACAACTCAGGCTTGATCATGCAAGCCAAAGGAGCAAGGACTATGGGGGAAGCTACTTATGCCTCCCAATTGGGAATTGGGCATCCACCAAATAATCATACCGCCAATATAACATATCATAACCCATAAACCTTATGCCTCCCAACCCCTCCTTATGCCCCCACAAGCAAGAAATGCAAGCTATTTCTTTTCCATGGTGGATCCCAAACCCAAAACTCCCTCCACAAAATTTTGATGCCCATGGAATTTCCCTTATGCCCCCTCAAGAATTCCCTATAGCCTTCTCCTACACCATTCCTAAGGCAAAGTGTACCCAACCAGCCAACAAATAAAACAATGCATGCACCATACACATGACATAATAAGAAAATAACAACAATAAGGTAGAAATAAAACCCTACCTCTCCATGAAAGGATTTTCTCCACACATCAAGCTTTGAATGTTAAAAAAACAGTCCCAAAATAGTAGTGCCAAAGTATCAAATGCTTTCCAATTTCCTCCAAATCAACAAGGGCTCTAATCACAAAAAAATGCACCCAAGGATGCATGCAAAACACAGTCCAAAACAAAAAGCTCCCAAGCATGCAAAGCTATCTCCAAAACTTCCTTCAAAACCTAGAACTCCCACAAGAAAATGCGCCCCAAGGAAGAATGCAAAAAGGTTCAACAACCCAAAACAAGAAGAGAGTTTGAATTAAATAGAAGAGGGAGAGAAGAGGATGATGTGGATCCATGTAGGATGCCACATCACACATCCTCAATTCAAACACAAAAGACAAAATTCCATTCTCCCAAGCACAATAAATGAAATGACAAATTAACTTACACACTCCAAAAGAGCCCACACCTCAAGGGACAACTATTTAATAAAATGTAAGAGAGTGCAATAAAAAACAAGTAACATGATGAATAAAATGCATTTAAAAGTGACAAATCACATCTCCATCCATAAGTATGGTTGGTATATTAAATTTAGAGGCATGGGACGAGTTTTACTTGTCCCACAAGTCTCCAAAAACATCCCCAAGGTCAAATTCGAATTTCCATGGAGGTAGAGTATTTCATACTCCAAATTTGACTTACACTTAAAAATCTAAATATAACAGCCATCAACTCTTATAATTACTTCCCATATCTCAATTTGATTTATTTAAAGTTTAACTATATGATTCCCACATTAATCCATCACAATTTTAATTAATTTAAATGAAAGGAACACATTACTTAATAAAATGCATACAACAATAATAAAAGGAAACACATTAATAAAATACAAAAACCCATGGTCACATGTAAAGGCAATCCCCCATGGGAATCCCTACCAAAATACAACACACACACAAAACAAGTTGCCATGGTGACCATGTTGAATTCACCCAAAATTCCACTTTGGTTGGTCTCGATCCTCGATGTTTTGTTGTGATATTTTTAAACCCGCAAAACACAAATACCTCCTTCACCTCGTGGCCATATTAGAACATCCAAAATGAATATATAATATAATCACGAAATCATCTATACATATGACACAACAGATCATCAAGGCAACCAACGAAATCATTTACAATTTATATCGACAACTATGTCATCATCAAATAATTTTCCTTTTCTAGGTTTATTCATAATCTCCAAAATCACACGTCTGAATAAATTCCATTAAACATCCATGCCAATAGTATATCATCATCCACATATAAGTGTCTCTAATAGTCACCATGCATTATATATAATCAGATTCAACAATAATCCAAGATCGACATCTAACACCATACTAAATCAAACTATTAAAATATCTGTCGTAGTCTACAATATCATAATCAGTAATAAAAGATGCCAAAGGAAAGTGGGCACTACACCATGCGCCCCAGCGGGGTTTCAGGGGTAGTGCCCCTGAAAGCCACATTTTATATGTATTTATGCATTGTGAAATTTGGACCGTTCCTTATTAGGTCATAGATCTAACAGGTGGTTTTCTATGTTTCCCAAAATGATAAAAACCCTAATATATTTAAAGGGTCATTATGTATGAGGCTCATTGTATTAGTGGCGATACTATGAGAGAGAGTTTGGTTGGATTGAATAAAAGGATTGGTTGTTTCTGGTGGACGTAGCCCATTTTGGGTGAACCACGTTAAATCTATGTCTCTGTTTTATTGCATTCTTTTCTATTTTACGTTTTCTGCATTATTCATTGCATGTTTGTTTATCTGTACAACTGGTATAATCCTAACATTACACCCTCATGAAAATGCAAAAAAATCAACTTGGTATAAACATATTGTCTATTCTTTGGATGAATTTAATTTTTCCTTTGTACTTAGACAAGAATTAAATAAGGACACTCAAGCTAGTTTCCCAAAAGTATATTTTGACTGATCATGGACTAGCTTGAAAGAACCTAGAGGGAGTTTTTTTGAGATGTATCACTGAAGAAGAAACACCTAAGATAATTGCAGAATTCCATGGGGGAGTATGTGGAGGTCATTTTGCTAGGAGAGTCACTGCTCATAAGATTTTGAGGGCAGGTTATTGGTGGCCTTCATTGTTTAAATATATTTCCTTGTTGGTTAGAAGGTGTGAGAGATGTCAACACTTTTCTAGATGATTGAAAACATATGGGGCCATACCCCTGCAACCTGTTTCTATAGAAGCTCCATTTAAACAATGGGGATTGGACTTTATTGGTGAGATATCAGACCCTTCAAGTGTTTGCCATAAATGGATATTAGTAGCTACTGAATACTTTACCAAATGGGTTGAAGCCATTCCTACTAGGAAGGAAACTCACTAAGTAGTCATGGACTTTATTCTTAATAATATAATTTATAAATTTAGAGTGCCTACCAAGATAGTTGCTGAAAATTCCATGAGCTTTAGAGATAAACCATTAGCAAAAATGTGCAAGGAATATGGAATTAACTTGGCTTATGTAGCAAATTATAATCCTCAAGGAAATGGCCAAGAAGAATCAAGCAATAAGAACTTTCTTAAGATCTTTAGAAGAACATTGGAGACAAACAAAAGGAAATGGGGAAGCGACTTAAATTTGCACAATGTGCGGATAGAGTTATAACCAAGAGGTCCACAAGAAAGAGTCATTTTGATTTAGTTTATGGACTTTAAGCCCTTTTACCCTTGCACTTGAAACTTTTAACATATTAGTTATTTTAACAATTTGAAGATGGAGAAGAAGTAAGTCCATATGAGATGGATGAGGAACATAGAGAGTCCTATCAAAGACATGTCAAGTTCAGAGAAAAACTTAAGAAAATATTTGACAAGAAGGTCACTCCAAGAGTTTTTAATGTTAGAGACTTGGTTCCTGTTATGGGACAAAAACATGAAGACAAGGGAAAGCATGGAAAGTTTGATGCCTTATGGATGGGACCATATTCCATTGACATTAGGATTGGAGAGCATACTTTCTTTCTCAAATACTTAGAAGGACATTTGTTGGAGTTGCATGTTTTTTTTTTGGAATATAGGATAAAAAGAGGGTTTTAGAAGGTCCCACAACCTTTTACAAAAGAGCCCAAAAGGCTAGATTTTTCCATGAAAATTACAAAAAGAAGATACTCGTAAAGATTCCAAAAAAGGACAGCGAGAAAAGACAACAAAACAAAGGAGAAAAAAACATCAGATGAGCTTTTTCAGCTCAGAAACAACATTTTTGGCACAGGGGAGCCGAATCTTCAGCAAGCTGGTCAGCGATAATGAGGAGCTCCACACAGTCTTTGGCAATTGCAGTCTGGTGGAGTGTGTAGGCCTCCCAGGCCTTAAGGACCGAGAAGGAGCGTTTCAGCTTGTTCAAAATGGAGGAAACCAATTCCACCCTACGTTCGTCCCTCGGATTCCCGGCATCGTGAGCTCGGTTGGAGTGACTTCTTTATTCGAAGGCGAATTCGGAATGTGAGCAGGGGGCTCACTTTGTCAGCAGAGTCAGAACTAGCATAGTTTTTCTTGATTGAAGGGTCTTCGTCAGGTGATCGTCATTCTTTTTCAAATTCTCTGAGTCTGGGGAGTCAGGGTAAAGTTTAGCAAGACCTGAATATCTTCATCAAAGAAGGAGTTGCATGTTAATGACAGGGTATCTCAAACATTTCTTAGACAAGTTTGGTAGGTCAAGGTATGATTTTGTATAGTGTATAATCTTGTTACATCATTGTTTTATTTTGTCCTATTTGTGCTTTATTTGTGTTATTTTTCCCTTTTTGTCCTTTGGTCTACGGTGACTGTGTTTCTTATGTGTGTGTTTTAGCCCATCCTATTTTACATCTATTAAGATAGTTTTTCGTGTTTTGTTTACTTGACTCCTTGCCCAATGGACTAGGCATCTAGTCTTTGTTCTTGTGGCACCCACAAGGGGTGCCCATCCCTGAGAAAAGAGCTGGTATTGGAGCTCAATCTAGTTCTTTGGATTGAGATGGTAATTTTCCGAACTCCCCATGTATTTAACTGGTTATGTGTGTTTCTTATTATTCCATGTGCTTCAAATATCATTCTGAGTCAAGGAGAAGTATCAATTTGTAATAGATTTCATGCCTTGGCAAAATAAAAGAGAAGATTCAACAAAAATGTCGGGGACTAGTTCAATAGACTGATTAATCAAAGTATGAAAGCTTCGGGCTCATTGGTGATCGAGATACAACTACATCTTGCAAAAAAGAGCTTGTAGTAAGCATTGAATGATCCATTTACTCCTAGAAGCTAAAGCTCTGAAGGTCTAAAAGCATGCAACTTTGGTGACGAAGTATAAAGCTCAAGGAATGGTTGAATTTTTTTGTTAAAATGGAATTATCCATTTTTAAGGGGCTGAGATGTTCAAATGGTGTCAATTTCCACTTGTCAAAATATTTGACCATTGGCATTCAAAATCCCACGGAGGCGAGTTTAAAAGAATTAGCGAGTTAATTTTAAAATGCCGAAAGACATGCATTTGGCCATCAATTTTAATGCCAAAAATCATTAGGGACATGTGGTAGAATCTCAAGGGTGAAAGGAGGGGCCATATGGCATGATTCCGGATCTCCTTAAACCATTGTGGCTCGCATGGACCTCAAGTCCCTAGATTAATTTATATTGGATAATTCTATCGGGTTTGGGATTGGGTCAACAAATGTCAAAGGACATGCGACATATATAGAAGATGACAAAATGGCACGGGATCAACAACCACAAGTGGACACATGTCACCATTCTAGGTATCTTCACAACCTTTTTATTTTGTGGACTTCAAGTTCCCGAAATGAGCCACAACAAATAATTCATCGGGTCGAGTGTTTCGGCAAGCAGATGCAAGTAAGGCAAAAGTCAACAAGGTCAACAGAGATATGTGGCAACATAACTTCAAAGCTAAAAAGTTTATAAGTTCTCTAAAGTTAGAAGTTATGATGTGAAGGCGACTCGACAACCGACAACCGGGGCCACATGGAGCTATTTTATTGGCTCGCCTTTCACGTCTAATAAATGCAATGGGCCAAGGCGAGTCTAACAAGTCTAACACCATGAAGTGTATGGAGCTCTCTTATTGGCTCACACTTCATAGTTATCAGTCGAGAGATTCAAAATGTTTGACATTGCGAAAGGCACGGGGATTCCTTATTGGTCAATGTTTTGTAATGGGTAGAGGAAGATAAAAGAAAGACTGACATTACAAAGTGCATGGAGCTTTTTCATTAGCTCACACTTCACAATTGTCAGATGAGACTATCAAAGAGTATGACAACCTAAAGAGCACGGAGCTTTTCTATTGGCTCATGTTTCATAGCTGTCAGTCAAGGCTAATGAAAAGGTGAAATGCAAAGTAAGCATGGAGCTTTCCTATTGGCTTGTAATTCTTGTTGTCAATCAAAAAGAGGAAAATGTGGCATTTTCTAAGAACATGGCAATTTTCTATTGGGTCACATTTCTAAAGGAGATGAGAAGAGCTATAGGATAGTATGATACCGCGATGAAGCATGGTGTGATCTTATTGGTTCGTATTTATTAATACGAAAAAACCTTCATAAAGCCAAAGGTAAAGTAAAGGAAATAAAAGAAAGGAAGTAAAGGCCCAATACCCAATCCAATCAAAGAATAACACATGGAAGAAGGAAAATAAATACACACGTTGGCGAGAGAAATCTGTCACCAAGCTAATCAAAGGCTACCACATGTCAAGCTCGTATTCATCTTGACACGTAAAACTTCAAATGCTCATATCTTTCGATTCCATGCTCCAAATATCACAAAATTTATATTGATGGAAAGGTCTCCTCGAGCCCTTCAATTTGGCATCATCAAAATCAGATTTTGATGATGTTTAGTGGAAGAAAAAGGGAAAAAATAGTTCAGGCCATTAATGTGCAGATCCAAATAGCTCAACCAATCAGAATATGATCTAATTTAGCTTCTTTCCTTCTTCTATAAGCAAGAAGATGTTAGGGGACGAGTTTAACAGGGTGCCCATGATGTTTTCCATATTTTAATACTTGATTGACAGTAGTTGAAGTTTGAAAATCCGTGTTGTAGGGAAGATAAAGATCTTCATTAATGAAAATTCAAATCCAATTTCTTCCCTCTCTTTTCTCTCTTTCTCTCTCTCATTCTGCTATATATTGTAATAGTCTTCCATCTTGAGTGAGGAGGCAGATTGGGGGTAGTTATAGATTTTTTAATTAAATTTTTTAGGTTCCAGTTTCTAGTTTCTTGCAAAACATTTGTATGTGTCAAGTTTTGTAAGGAAGAGATAAGGTGGTTGTGTTGTACAACCATTAGCAGGTTTTGAAGGCATTTGTTTATGTCCCCTTGCCAAAACTTACATGAATAAGATTCTGACTATTTTGATTAAGCTATACTTTCCCTTTTCTCTTATTTTGAATGAATGAATGAGGTGATATAGTTCTATTACTATCTTGCATTGGCTTTACTTTATTAAGTACGCAAGGGTATTTCTTAGTTGTTGTATTCTTCTGGTTACTATGAGCATTGTAGAATAGGGTATATTTTGCAGTGGTTCAACTCAGTTATAAAATCCTAAAGGCAACATCACTTTTGAATATATTTTATAATCCCTTAAGGGTATTTTGGGTGTACAAGAAAAATATAATAAGTGCTTTAGCACAACTCTAACTCGCTTGATTTGTGTTTAGGATTGTGAAGACTATAGATGGCATTTGTGCAAATTGAGTATCAATGAATGCAAATGTTATTTCATAGACTGTGTTAAATTGATTGTTCTTTTCAAGCATTGTAGTCAAGGATGGATTATTTCCATGGGAACACTATTATACCAAGGTCATAAAATAAAACTTCCCTTCCCCCTCCAAATATCAATTAAAAACAACCAGTTATCTTCATACCTACTAAGCATATCATACCTACAAACCATACATATACTTATTATGCAAATCTGAGCTTAAAATTTGTCCATTACCAATAAAAATTTGCCAAAAATACTGCCAAGTCTGTGATCCAATATGATTAAAAACACTCTTGATCTAAACTGTTATGCAAATGCAATATCGAAGTTATTTATTATCCGCCTTTGGTCTAAAAGATAAGAAATTTACACAACAAAAATATAGTATTCTATTAATTAGTTGATGCCGTAATGATTTTACAATGAAGGATGGCTAACATATAAACATAAAAATAGAAAAAGCTGTTTCCTATAAGATAGGAAATTACACTAACAAATCATCTGTATAACCAACTAACCAAACCTATAATTTATTCATGATATATTGTTTTTACAATAATATATACTACGAAATATCGGAGAGATTACTCAAAGGTGAATATGAATAGAGTAAACACGGTAATAATATTATATCTAGTAATAATGGCTATTATATAGCCATAGAAACAACAAACCAACTTCCTACTAAATAGGAAGTCAAAACAAGAAGTAACCCGGTAAAGAGAATCGGGTATAACAAACAAAGCAAACCCGTAACAATAATCACCCAATGAAGGACTAATTAAATATGAATTCCTAACATTCCCCCCCTTAGTGCGAACATGGGAAGAAAACACATCTAAAGAACTAGAAACAGAATCGTATGCCTTCGCATACTTTTAGGTTTGCATACTACTAGCTTGGATCTTGCTGCACATGACCAATCCGCTTCACCACAATGAATCCCATATCGGATGATCACACTTCCACCGATTCACCTACATACGCAAACTCAACAGTTCCCGCTTTCACTTCTAGTGAACACTATATTTCACCGCCGATAGATGTTAAAAGTACGACATCGGTGGATCTTTGCAGTTAAAGGATCACTCCAGTTTAGAAACCATCCTATATAACTGTTCACATATTCCAAAATGCACATCCTCGCATTTCAATCATAGCAAGGGAATGAAACCACACACCACTCGAAGAAAACAATTGAAATATGGAAAAAAATTCACATCACATTCTATAAGAATCACAATGTTCTTAATTGTAGCCATTGTTGTTGATCGTTGCCACTCAATCTCAAACAACATAGGAAACTGCCACTGCCACTGGAAGTTGCCCTTGAATTTAGTCGTTTTAGGCACATAATGGAAATGGAACATTGGTGTTATGTCCCCCCACAATGTGAAATTTCCATTTATTCACACAACTAGGAACACAGAAAAGCAAATCAAATCAAATTGAAAAAGAGATGCCACCATACCAAAATGCGGCCACGTCGTTGGTGAGTGACGAGAGGCTACGATCACCCTTTATCCTCCGTTTCCTCCAACCTCCAATGTGATGCTTCTAACTCAGCTTGATTTGATCATGGAGCTCAATTTGAAATTCTCCCCCTCAATTTGGACTTAGACGTCGGGTAACATCGAAAATGCGTCCGTGAGGCAATTTTTTTATTTTTACAATATTTCGACTCTTGACAATACAATAATTTATTGAGTCTATTTTGAAAAATACCACAAAAAATTGATTGTAGATGTATGACATTGACCCACAACTTATCGACACTTTGATGGACACAACATATAAATATTTACATGGATTAACAAACATAAAAATATGACATTTGACTTAAATGACATGACACATAGACCCATGACTCTATTTAAAAATAAACTTCGATAAGAAACACCCCAAAAAAAATATTCAACGACTCAATATTATCTAGTATGAACTCGAATTTACCTTATGATGACGTTTATTTTTTCCTTGGGAGTAAATGATGGGTGAAGGCAGGAATACACGACTTAGTGGAAGCACCATTTTCGCTAGGTGGATAGGCGAGATTTCGATTAAAGCACTCTGTAATGTGATCGGTGTGTGCAGATCAAGCGGGTAGAGAGCCAATGAACAAGAATCAAATGAGGATTCAGAAAAGACATGCGATGCTTCCAGCACTCCACGCATATGCCTTTTGAATTGATAAATTCGATGGCTTGGAGATGCGAATTCGGAGATATGTCTGACGGCAGTAAGATTTTAATAGGCACACATTGGACAACAATCATCAGATATAAAGTTGTCTGTTTGGCGTTAGAATCCAATAAACTATGCACATGTCTGTCAAATAACAAAGACACAATGATTTGAATCTAGTTCCTTCAAACTCCTCCTCAGTATTTTTGAATGAGAAAACTGTTTCTAATGCAAGAAAGAATCCAACCAATACTGAGTAAATGCGGGGTCGATGAAAACAAAAACTTCTATTCGCATCAGACTAAAGAAGAGTGCACGCCTTTTTAAAATTTTGATTGGCTATAGACAATGAATTTGGATTGTCCAAAATGCAATAAAGATAATAACAGAGCGGTCTAAGAAAGTCTATTAAATATTTGCACGATTTCTTCTTTGCAGGGATAACGCAACACCCATAGAGATCTAAAATTAATTGTACATGAATCAGGGCAATCACTAATTGCAGTATCTGCCCCTTAGATTTTGAGGAATCCATTATGGGTCTCGCTCTGATACTAAATCCGAAAGATCAGAGAAATTATTCAGAGGCCAACATGAATAGAGTAAATACAATAATAATATTATATCCAAGACACTTACAATTGCTATTATAATGGCTATTATATAGCTATGGAAACAACAAACCAACTTCCTACTAAACTATTAAATAGGAAGTCAAAACAAGAAGTAAGATGGTAAAGAGAATTGGGTATAACAAACAAAACAAACCTGTAACAATAATCACCTAATGAAGCACTAATTAAATATGAATTCCTAACATATTCGACTAATATAGAGCTCAATTCAGTCCATCATTGAAAATAACACAATAGTGCTCTGCGTCATTAAATCATTTGGCAAATTACAATTATAAAGGAGATCCTGTTCCTATACTCAAGGAGGTTGCTCTAACAACACTCCCTAGAATAGCTCTCTCCACAAACCACTCAACTAATATAATACATGAGTTGTTTCAACAACTCACCCAATATAATAATCACCCAAACTTATAAACATAAATGTGGAGCACTAACTATATGAATTCCTAACATTCCCCCTTAGTGCGAACATGGGGAAAACTTGCCTTTGTACTTTGCTCATGATCGATGATTTTCACAGGATGATCACAAACCTCATGGATGGTTTTGCAAATGGTTGACCACAAACCGAGAATGGTGGTTTTGCAATTGGTTTACCACAAACCACAAAGTGATGGTTTTGCGAATGGATTACCAACAACCAAGAATGGTGGTTTTGCTATTGGTTTACCACAAACCACAAATGAAGGTTTTCAAGTGGTTTACCTACAACCACATCATGATGTGCCAAGTACTATTATCAGCCCTCATCAATATCTCACTGCAGGGAATAACATAGGAAAATCTGCTGAAATTTCTTTGCTCATACATACATAGAAAAAGCTGACATAATGGAAATGGAACATTGGATCATGTTCCCCCTCAATGTGAAATTTCCACTTATTGAAAACGGGATCACGCAAATGAAGCAAACACACAAGCGAAAACAAATGCCACCAAATCATCATGCGGACCCCGTCGTTGGCGGCCCGATAAGAGGTTGCTAATTGACCTCCTTCCTCCATTTTCCTCCATCCTCGATCAATTGCTACTAGCTCAGCTGAATTTGAATCGAGGCTCAATTATATGCCTAAATCGAATGTCGGGTTCAACCGAAAATGCATCCGTAAGGCAAATTTATTTTTATTTTTCGGACTTAATACAATGACACAATTTTTTGATGACAATAAAAAAATGACTCTTTTACATGACTTTGATTCTTTTAACGACAAATGTATTGAAATGACTCTTCCTTAATATAACACGAGATTTTAGATAATAACTCACCAATAACACCTAGAATGACCGATTCGACAATACACTTAAAAGTGACACTATTGACACAAGGCACTAATTATTACTTTTATTATCCTAATGATACTCTAAATAATAACAATTTTTTTTAAAAAACAACATTGATAGATTCACTTTGACTTTAATTTTTTGAAGGAAGACTACAAATTACAAACACAAGTATCATCTTAGATGACTAAATTTAATAAAAACTAGACTTGACTCAAACAAACAAAGACTATACTTAACTTTGACGTGGAGACTGGTCGATTGCACATGTGAATGTCAGGAGATACGTATCTGCGAATCAACACGTATACACACAACAATGAAAACATGCACCATATACGCTCATAGAGATTTGTATATATTTGACAACTGTGCAGACTTGTAAACAATCACTCCAATATCGACTTCAACAACTGGGCACTCTGATTAGGTGTCAAATACTGCTTGAGGAAGCTATCGATGCAGGCTTTGAATCTGATTGCTCCTCGGAAAAAAATCTCCAACCGATTGATCTGTCACACGTCGCTCGACCTTTAAATATCACTGTATGCAAACTGCAGGATTTGTTTCATGCCTAGATCTCCTTTGGCGAGTAGCTATTTTCTCTACAGAATGGACCACCGTTGGTTTCTTCCCACCACAGAGGATCTTGAACAATATTGTCAATACAACCAATTGATGAAGCATATTCAATCTATCTGATGCATGTGGTGGATGAGCTCAAGGATGTTTCAGGGCATGCAGTATTCCAAACATGATACACGCTAATCACTGTACAATGACTAATGCTCGAGACAGTTTGTCGATCGAAATCACAAATATATCCAAATGCAGATCCACTGGAGTGAGTTTAATGTGGATCCGATGCCATCAAGCTGGGAGTGATGCTCTAGATCGTGCCAAGAGGAATCTGCCTTGTCAAGCCAAGGCACAGTTGAAGCGTGAGGCTCACAGTGATGGTGTTCGACCTTGATCAGAATCGGGAACTATTCAGGAACTCAAAACTGTCACAATGCTATGCCGAATAGATAATTGAGGGTAGAATATAAAATTTAACTTGTGTTGTAAACAATGTTGACCAGATCGACTATAGGGATGGAATAAAACTGCAGTCCTACGCATGGGATGAGACACATTTACCAGATCGACTGTATGCAATAGATCTGATGAGTGGCGTGGAGAATATTACAAGAAATCTAGTCATTAAAACATGTCAAAATGATTTAACACACTTTCCAGGGCTTATGACTCACAATGGATTGACAAATGTGTTCTAACATGAATTAGCTGGAAGCAAATGCATAAGAAATATATAGACTGCACATAGAAAACTCTGATCATGAATACATGGCGAGATCAAGCCGTGGAGTGACCATTGAATGCTAGGTAAGATGGAGATTGCAAAATCTTAATGATTCACACTACTTAATCATGTATGACTAAAAAAAAAAAGACTCTCATGGCAGATTATGACCGCTCTGATACCAAATATAGAGCTCAATTTAGTCCATCATTGAAAATAACACAATAGTGCTCTACGCCATTAAATCATTTGGCAAATTAAAATTATAAAGGAGATCCTGTTCCTAAACTCAAGGAGGTTGCTATAACAACACTCCCTAGAATAGCTCTCTCCACAAACAACTCAACTAATATAATACGTGAGTTGTTTCAACAACTCACCCAATATAATAATCACCCAAACTTATAAACATAAATGTGGAGCACTAACTATATGAATTCCTAACAACTAACCACTTAGACAACCAATAGTGAGTTGTTTATTTACAACTTCACTATAGTAATTACATTCGAAACATAAATATCTTTACCCATGTGAACATTAACACTCCTAACATCCCTCCCCCTTAATTTTTACATGGTAGCAAAAGAAATTTCACTCTTGCCTCTGTGACCTACCGCCTGTGCTTGCTCATGATCTTGGTACAACACTCAAACTGAAGGTAGAAGAAGGAACACATCAACTTCTTATCAACCATGCACTATTGGGAACACATCTAACCGACGAGGATGGGAACACGCTCAAGAATCATCTGTTTATCAACCAATCACTCTAGGGAACACATCTGACCTAGAAGTGTGGGAACTCAAGCAAGAACACATTTGAACAACCTTCAATGGTTTTCTAGAGGCTAACCAAAACCTAGGTATGAACATGAACATATTTGACTGTTTAACCTCTTCAAGACTCATGATGTTGCATTTCACTGTGTTATTTGTTCTTCACTATGTTATTGCATTAGGGAATTATGTAGGAATAACCACACACACGTGAACATGAATGAACATCTGCTCTTATTTTTCACACCACACTGAAAATGTGAAATCGACACCACACAAATGAAAAAATGAAAAACAAGTACTCACACCACAAAAATGTGTCACGGAGCTCGTGCAACCCTCGCCTATGGTGATCGACGAGAGGTCATTGGTTGAACTCCTTCCTCCATTGAATCCATCCTCCATCAAATGATGTTGTTTACTCAAAAAATATGATAATGTCACTCAATTGTTTCCACATTTCTTATTATACAATATCATGCCCGCAATGTGAAACACTTTATTTTCCGGACGTCGGGTAACACCGAAAATGCATCTATGAGGATTTCTTTTTATTTTACGAACTTTTGACATGACTTATGACAATAACTCAAAAAATTGACAAATTGAATTAACAATGACAAGACGGACTCGACAAAATTGTCAATGATGGCATTAAATGGATACGACCGCTATAAAACACTGACAAGAAATAATGACCCACTATAGAAACTAATGACTCATTTTGACACAATGATTATTCAACTTACAAATAACTTTACTCAATGGACTTGAGCATCAAACTATTAAATGACTTTACTAATAAATAATGACTAATTGAGTTTTGATTTCAAAATGACCATTTAACTATCTAATTACAAAACGAGACCACTAAAACCAAAGTAAAAGACATGCATTATAATAAAAAAATAAAAAATATAGTTCTATAAAAATCCTATTTACCTAAACACATTTGGATGGACACAATGACACTTTTGACTATTAAAAAAATTCAATGTCTACCTAAAACTTAAGACATGACTTGCTAGTAATGTGGAACTCAAACGTGGAAAACTCGGCACATCTGACAGCAATAAGCAATATGGAATTCATACGACCCGACAATCACGAATGAAGCCCAGAACGGTGAGAAGAGATTCATTTCAATTACTCAACACTGTGAATCACAAGCGTGGAATGTGGATGAAGTCACGTGCTTGGATTGGGATCATCGACGGGTCCAAGACTGATTTGATTCTATTGATAGAGCAAAAATTTCTGAGTGGATTATTGTGTTGCGATATGAATGCAGATAAAAAAATTGACATGTCGACATGCCTTCTTATTTAGATCTTCAACAAGATTACATCCTCACAAAGATAACAAAGAGCAACACGTCCATGAGACAGTAAATCCGCTATACTAGACTCAACTCTTTTACATATGATCTAATTTTGTCTTGTAAATACGCAGCTTAGAAAAAATTTCCACACATTTTACTTTAGTGAATCTTGGGAAATTTACAATGATACAAATCTGTGTGCTTTATAAAAATTGGAGAATCCAAGTTTACGCCAACTCAAAGTGTAAGGAGATGAATTCAATGCGAAAAAACAAGCACATACCACCTCGAATGGGAACTGAAATTATCCTGGCTGGTAGAAGTTTGACGCATTTGTGAGTCTCAATGCATGGATATCTGAATGATTTATATCTTCAATGCATGCTGACGGAGAAGATAAGGGTGCTCGTACATTTACTAGTTCAAGCGTCGTTTTGAGATTTATCTTTTCTATTCTTCCACCACATACAATATATATTCTAATATTGACATCGATCTCGCAACCAGTAGGAATAAAATTTGATATATTAATTTCCTATTGGATGCTATAACACGCACAAGAGATCATATTATATAGGTACGCTTCTAATGAGACATCTATCAATGTCCTACACTCTCGTAAAACATAAAAAGACTGCATTGTCCTCCTTGCAACTAACACAGGCTTGTGTTTTCCAAACAATGGGTAATGAGAACGCAAAAAGATGTCCCTTATTCTTGTAATCTTCCATCTCAGGTACAGGGCATGGCATCACTCTGATACCAAATCTAAAAGACAATCAAATTGCACAACAAAAATATAGTATTCTATTAATCAGCTGCTGTGGTAATGATTTTACAATGGAAGGATGGCTAATATATAGCCATACATAGAAAAATTGTTTCCTATAAGATAGGAAACTACACTAACAAATCACCCATATAACAAACTAACCAAACCTACAATTTATTCGTGATATATTGTTGTTTCAACAATATATACGACTAACCACTCAGACAACTAATAGTGAGTTGTTTATTTACAACTTCACTATAGTAATTACATTATAAACATAAACATAAACATAAATATAAATAGAAATACCCATGTGAACATTAATATTCCTAACATTTGGATCTGTGTTTGATTGTCAAGTGCTTACAATAAATTGAGTGATAACTATTTTGAGAGAAGTATTATATCTTTGGTTGCACTCGCTTCAAATTGATTTACACCAAAATAACGGAATCCAAGCTTCGAGAACTTTTCCTTTATTCAAATCCCCAAACTAGGTCCTCTCACCTTAGTTAGAGCAAAACCAGAAGTAGCAAGGTAAAGCCATCCCCTTTGTGAAGGTTCCTCCTGATAACCTCCTTGATTTGAGTCATTGAGTTGAGTGTTGAACAAATCCCGACTATCAACGAAAAGAAATTTTCATTATTCATAACTCTCTTAAAGCCAACCAACTCAAGTTAGCTGCTCATTCTCCCAGGGGTGATTTTTTTGGGAGCCGACAAAATATAAGTACTAATGCACCCCATGAAGGAATAAGACTGTGTATCAAATTTTGTAATAACCCTTATATCTTACCATTTGAAATGAGGATAGGAAATATGGCCTACAAAAATCTTGGTCACTTTTATACTTTCCATAACCCCATGGACCACACCAGTGTAAACAGATCTAGGCCTAATTTTTTTATATATAGACATAAGGTATAAAAGAGAATGGGTGACCACATGCCCTTCCCAACTATCGTATTGTTGAGAAAAGTGTGTGTGATGTTGAACTAATAATGGATAAGGAGAATCATGCCCCTAAAACCTTGTATTTGTATCCAAACCGAGTATTGAAGTGTGAGAAGGAGAAAAATATTACATTACCCTTATAAACTACTCTTACTTGTGTCAAAAAAATATAATATTATTTTAGAAAACTTGTATCCATAAGTGGAAATTTGAAACTGTAGAAAAATCTAATGTAACTACCCCAAGGGCACAAACTTATAACAGGATCAGAACGTCTATATGGTCGCATTACTATTTATGGATGGTTTTAAACCTATGTAATTTCTGCCAATTTTTGGTATTTGGAGATATTTATGAGGACTTGATCCCTTTAAAAATCTATTCTGGACCCAAAATTATGCTTATAGATGTAGAATATATCCCAATGAATGTCCCCTCTTTTGAGGCACATATAACAAAGCATTTGAGTGCACATTTAAAATGAATATTTATGTAGTCATATACTATATATATATGAGAATTTGTAGAAGAATGTGAAATGTGGAATTTTTGGCCACCTTTGAGAACCTATACCTTTCACCATGGTGCACAAAGTGACAAACAACCATAACAAAAATAGTAGTGATAATAATAAGAGAAACAATAGTAAAAACAATGTATATGTAGTATACCTAGTATAGAGAAATATTAGTAGTCAAATGAGGAAAAAAATCAATAACATGTAGAGAAGAGCCACATTAATGAAAATAGCAGAAAACATGGAACACCCACTATGTTACAAGATAATTGAGGCATCTGACCTCATACAAGAGAAGAAATGTCATGAAAAAAGTATAAAGCCAAAAACATGGGAAACCCACAATGTTATAAGACAAACAAGACATTTAGGCTACATACAACAAAATGGACAAGTAGTAACACAAGACAATAACAACCATGTAAAGAAAAATTGATGCAAAAGAGTGATAAAAGTAATATAAGTAGCAAGAAATAACATAAAACAGTTTTGGCGCCCACTTTGTGGGGTAGATTTTGTTGTCCTACGCCCTATAATGATCCACAAAATCCTAGCAAATCAGTTATACCAAAAAACCATTAAAAGTAAATTATCAAAAAATATGAAACTTGATGCTTGAAAGCCACTATTGTTTTCAGATGTGTCCTTTCACATTCTTGCTATAGGTTTTATCACAAGCTTTCGAAAAGAGATACACCAGATTAGATATATTGAGAGGTATTGTTGATCCAAAGTTTGAATATCTTCAAAGATAAAAATATCATATCCAAAACAATCCATATTACTTCTCTCAAGCATCATCTCCATCTAGTACATCGAGTGATACAATAGGAAATCCAATTGAGACTCCTCCTGAATCTCTAGTTGCACCATCACTAGCTATTCTTCCCTAGAAGAAGAAGCAAAAGAAAAGTTGAAGAAGAAATGGAACAACCGATGAGACCAATATATGTCTCATTATATTGCCAAATAAAACTCTTATTATCTCTCTTAAAATCAAGATTTCAAGTGAATTTAGATGTAGTTTTAATAACGGATAGCATATTTAAGGTAGAATATATGATTTATCTTATCATCTCTTTAGAAATCTATTTGTAATCTAATTGTTGTTATTTCCTGATATTTATTCTAAAGTTAGAATGCAATAGTGTGTAGAAAACATGTCATAAGCAACTCTACTCCAAGTTCATAGATTGCAACTACCGAAAGTCTTCACGTAGCTATTGAAAGGCCCAACTATTCATAGATTGTTGTTAGATTTATGCTACGGAAAATATTCACACAGCTACGGAAACGTCCAACTAGTGAAATTATTTTAGTTTGTTCCAAAGTAATGTAAAGGAGCATCGAACTATTCAACCCACTCTTTGCTTCCATGTCATCAACCAAGAATACAAATCCAAACATGTGGCAATCCAAATTCATGCATGCATGTGGCGTTCCAAGAAGAATTCAAAGTCATGGAATTAACACTCCTCCATTTTCTCTCCATGTTTCAAGGATGAGAAAATAGTGGAATAGTATTAGGAATGTTGAATAAGTACTCTCCCACTTTGTGTTCCTAGATTCAAGGGATGAGTTGTAGAAATATTCTCCATGATAAGTGGACTGTTGTAGTTAAGTTTTTTTAGGATTTATTGCTTTGAATAAATCCGCCCAAGAATAGGTAGTTAGTTCTTGGTGTGTGGACTAAGTAAATTAGAATAAAGAGAAGATCATATTGTATTCCTCAAAAAGAGGAGTTGGTTGGATGCATGAACTATAAATGCAACCTTCCACACTCTTGTATGTAATCTTTTACCAATCAATGAAAATCTATTCTTTCTCTCCAATATTCTGAGTAAAATTATTCTACAGGTTTTGAATTAAAGTTTGCAAGTATGAATTAAGTCCTCTTCAAGGAATGAGTTGACCACTCATTCCAAGGAAGATGGATCAATGTTTTATGTTTATTTATTTATTCTGTAATTTTCCTTTTGTTGTGAATTTATGATTTTATGTCATGTAATCTTTCTTTTCGTACAATTTCTTTTGTGAACCTACAGGTGTCTTATTTATTTTTCATTTGTTTCAATTCAGCAATTTATTTTATGCAAGTGTGATTTTGATTTTTGCAAGTGTGCTTTTAATTTATGCAAGTTTGGATTGTGTTTGAAGGAGTTGTTTTCCAAATATCTCTTTCTCCTATTGCATACAACCATTAGATACCAACCCTAGGTTGACATTATTAATGAAGAGGATTGATCGACCCCATCATTTTGGTGTCATTTTCGGGGATCATGGCGTTATTAGGAGACAATTTTTTTAAAAGAATATTCTAGTGACAGTAGAATACCTCTTAGAAAATTCTGTGACAAGAAGTATTTGGTGGCAGTTTTTTTAAACTTTTATTTTCTAAAAAATAGATTAATATTTCTTTTTTGCAAATAGATTAAATTTTATTTCTACAATTAGATTTAGAAACCTACCGAATATTTCCAAAAGTAACCCCCTCAATAAAATGGAAACATCATTTCATGTTTATTATTTTCATGCAATGAGGTTTTCCTATTCTAAAATATTTCTTGTTTGCATGTATTGTTACTTTTGTAAAGATTAAATAATAGTTCATGCATGCAAGAAATACCAAAAAAACTAACTTTGTGCAGGTTAGTAGAGACAAATATTTCTATGGAATATTTGTGCAAACAAATTGGGAGTTGAAGGAAAAGCTGAGTTGTTTCTATCACGGAGGAAGGAAACGCCATGTTGAAGGAAAAGATGTAGGATGTCTTCATGCTTGCATCCTTTCATCTGTAGCTCTTTCCCTACATGTTGAAACCCTTGGTGTATATTTTGGAAAAGTGTTTTGCATGCAACCATCTCTGCAACTCAAATTCTTGCAATCAAAAATGAATCTACAACAATAATGAAAGCTATTAGAACATGGTAGACAAATGTAAAAAGGTATGCATTATTCTCTCATATAACAACTCGTTTGGTTGAAGAGTTCAAACATGCAAGAAGAGAATTCTATTTTTAACTCTTACATTTAATGAAGTGAGACATTCCTTTTTGCATGCAACAACTCATGCAGTTAGAAAAATTCAAATAGCATGCATCCCTATTTTATCTCTTTTATTTAATGAATTAGTCAAAAAAATTAAGTTTTTCTTTGCATGTCGACCTAATTGATTTAGAAATAGATTTTGCATAAAAGAGAAAATAAATTTACATGCAATGAATGCTACATGTTGTATAACTTTTAATCAATTAAGTCTCATGCAAAGAATGTTCCTAAATTGACTCTATTTATTTAATGAGAGAGACATGTTCTAAATTATTTTCAATAATTATTAGAGATTCAAATTTGAAGGGCCTAATTATACGGTGCAAGCATCTATTTTTTAGATGACATAATTACTGCAGGAAATTGAAAAAAGAAACGGGCATTGCAGAGAAGGTCAAAGAAAAAGATTCAACTGATAAGGAGTTTTTATGTGAAAATTAACAACATTTTCCATATTCAAACTTCTCACACTCGCAAGGAAATAGTTTTTAAAAATTGGGTATTGTTCTACAAAATATGAGCTTTCGGATCATTTTGAATTGCTCATTTTCAGTGAGAAACTACCAAGATATCACAATTTGAACGCACTGCTAAAAAACATCATGTTGAAGACTGTTTTGATAACAACATTTTCTGATGCAAACTGCTCAAAAATCGTAAAGAAATAGCTCAAATGTTTTCTAGGTCCTTTTCTACATGATATAAGATTTCCAGATTATTTTGAATCACTCATTTTTGTTGAGAAATGACTAAGATATTGCAGTTTGAATGCTTGTTGCTACAAAAAAACATGTTGAAGACTTTTTTTTCTTTAAAAAAATCTTATGATGCATGCAAGTCTTCTTCTAATACTCCTCATTTTTAGTACTTGATTCATTCTATACTACCCTCTTTGTATTAGTTTTTGTTGAGTTTTTCTTAAACTCGTTTTCCCAACCACTGAAACCACTAAAAATTCCTATGATATTTTGTAGTCAATGTTAATCCTTCTCATGATTGTAGAAAATACTTGGCTCAACCAATATATGCTAATTGAAATGCTAACATACCATTTGTATTCAGGGATCATACCCACAACCTCTCATAATAAACCATCCATTCCCAATAAATGAAGAAGTCCCTGAACCATTCCATTTCCCAAAATAGTTTACCATTGTTTCTCAATTTCTAAATCAGCTTTCTAAACTGGTTGGATGTTGCAGACACTCTAGAAGATTGCTTCCTAATTTTCCATCATGTTGACATTTCTCAAAAGGATAGTGATTGGTTAGAAAACCAGTTTACTGGCTGACCAATTACTAAAAAAACAAAGGGAAGTTGAAAACCAACAAATGATTTGCTTTTTCCAAAAAAAAAAATTGCACTTCAAAGTCTTTCTTGGATACATATGAATTGTTTCTCTTAGGCCAACTTGGTTGATGAAATAATTTTCTACTGAAAATTTCTATTTTTCTAAGGCCTTGAATTCATATCTATTTTTTTGTTCAATCAGAGACGGAAATCAAGGTTATACTTGACATGATGAAAGCGAGGATAAATCCTCGAGTATGTAATGTTAACTTCTATTTTTCTATTCTCGAATATTGTTATTTGTTGTTTTAATTACAAATAGATTCACTTCTAGAAATATTTTTAAAAAGAAGAGAAAAAAAGAGAGAAAAATTTCAAGATCTACATGTACAGATGAAGTTTTTCCAGTTTGTAGCAATTGGGATCTATAAGTTGCTAAAACAAATTACAGTTTGCTTGAGGGCATGCATAGAACTAAGTGTAGGGGAGACTCACTTTCTTCCAAATCATTTGAAGAATTCATGAGAAAACAAAGAGCTAAGTAGAGGGGAAAAAAATTCTCTACATTATCAAAGAAAACCTCATGAAAGCATGAATAAGAAGGAAGTAAAAATTTTACTTCTAGAAATGTCAGTTTGTTTTTATCATGAAAAGAAGAGAAGACAATTTGAAAGATGCAAAAGTATTAACAAAATCAAATTCTATAGGAAGATCAATAGCTTGCATCAGGGCATGCAAGAATTTAAGTGTGGGTGAAATGATGCAACCAATATATGTCTCATTACATCGCCAAATAAAACTCTTATTATCTCTCTTAAAATCAAGCTTTCAAGTGAATTTAGATGTAGTTTTAATAACGAATATCATATTTAAGGTAGAATATAGGATTTATCTTATCATCTCTTTAGAAATCTATTTGTAATCTAATTGTTGTTATTTCCTGGTATTTCTTCTAAAGTTGGAATGCAATAGTGTGTAGAAAATAGGTCATAAGAAACTCTACTCCAATTTCATAGATTGCAGCTACTGAAAGTCTTCACACAGCTACTGAAAGGCCCAGTTGTTCATAGATTGTTGTTAGATTTCTGCTACAAAAAATATTCACGCAGCTATGGAAACGCCCAACTAGTGAAAGTATTTTAGTTTGTTCCAAAGTAATGTAAAGGAGCACCAAACTATTCAGCCCACTCTTTGCTTCCATGTCATCAACCAAGAATACAGATCTAAACATGTGGAAATCCAAAGTCATGCATGCATGTGGAGTTATAATAAAATTCAAATTCATGGACTTAACACTCCTCCATTTTCTCTCCATGTTTCAAGGATGAAAAAATAGTGGGATAGTATTAGGAATGTTGAATAAGAACTTTCCCACTTTGTGTTCCTAGATTCAAGGGATGAGTTGTAGAAATGTTCTCCATGATAAGTGGACTATTGTAGTCAAGTTTGTTTAGGATTTATTGCTTTGAATAAATCTTCCCAACAATAGGTAGTTAGTTCTTGGTGTGGACCAAGTAAATTAGAATAAAGAGAAGATCATATTATACTCCCTAAAAAGAGGAGTTGGTTGGATGCATGAACTATAAATGCAACCTTCCACACTCTTGTACGTAATCTTTTGCTAATCAATGAAAATTTGTTCTTTCTCTACAATATTCGAGTAAAATTATTCTTGTAGGTTTTGAATTAAAGTTTGCAAGTATGAATTAAGTCCTCTTCTAAGGAATGAGCTAGCCACTCATTCTAAGGAAGATGGATCAATATTTTATGTTTATTTCTTTATTCTGTAATTTTTCTTTTGTTGTGAATTTATGATTTTATGTCATGTAATCTTTCTTTTCGTATAATTTCTTTTGTGAACTTGTAGGCATCTTATTTATTTTTCATTTGTTTTCAATTCAACAATTTCTTTTATGCAAGTGTGATTTTGATTTCTACAAGTGTGCTTTTCCATTTCCACAAGTGTGATTTTAATTTATGCAAGTTTGGATTGTGTTTGAAGGAGTTGTTTTCCAAATATCTCTTTCTCTTATTGCATATAGCTATCAGACACCAACTCTAGATTGAAATTATTAATGAAGAGGATTGACGACCCCTATCAAGAACCTCAACCACTTATTCCATGGGGAAGGAATATTGGTCCGCTTTCTCTTACACCACCTCTCCATGAATTGCGAAGGGATCCCACAAGAATTTTCCCAAATTCAAAGGTGATGGAACTCAACTTCCTGAAGAACATATTGCAATTTTCATCACTACATGTGGAGTCCTTGGAGTTGAACATTAAGATGTTACTGATAAGTTTTTTATTAGATTCACTTTAAGAGTAATCAATTTAATGGTTATACCTCTTTCCCTCTCGATCCATCACAAATTGGAATGATATAAAAACTAGGTTTGAAGAAATATTTAAATTAGTTGAAGACTCTCAATATCTTCTTGTTCAATTGGTCCAAATGAAGAAAGAATAAAATGAACTCATGAGAGATTTTTGGCCCAATTCAACAGATTGTTGAAAATAATACATATGGAAGCTTCACCATCTAATGATAAAAAAATATTCTTCATAAATTCACGATTTCCCAATTTGATTTATCCTACGAAGAATTCAACCTCAAACTCTTGAAAATGCCCAAGAATATGCCATCGAAGTAGAAGATGATATTATTTTTTTTGGGAAAGTGAAGAATCCAAATGGTAAGCAAAAGGGTCAAACCTCTAAAGAAGGTGTCATTAATTCTCTTGTTCAAAAATTGGCTAATGATGTGATTTCATTGAAGAAGCAACTTGCACAAGCCACCTTTACAAGGGGAGGTTATCTAAATCTAAATCAGAATCAAAATATAAACAAAATAGGTGGAGGAGAAAGAATATTATATCTTGAAGCACCTCCTGTTAATGCCACATGTGAAGCAAGGCCCGAAGAAGAGTATGATGAAGCTCAAATTGAATATGAAAATGATGAGGGAATTTTGGCTATTGATGAGATTGAATCTATTGGAAACATTGGATTTTGTGAATATACCCTTCTTTAGATGATGAAGATGATGAAACCATTGCTGATATGAATAGTCATTCTTATGCGGTGTTCACCCATTTGAAGGCTCAAGAGAGGGATAATTCTTACAAATTCAAAGATCCTTAAGTGGTGACTCAAAAATTACGATAACAAAAGGAGGATCAATACTTCCCCCTCCCACGTAATTAACGAAGAAGAATACCAAAGTATATGCAATTACCTCTACATCTTCCAATACGGGTAAGTCTACCTCTCTATTTCTACGTTCTACCCTGTTTCGCATTTAAATGTAATGATATGAATAAAAATAGTACCAATGCCATTCTAAGAAGTATTCACCTCTTGCTATTACATCTACACCTTCACCCTCCTTTGAGTCTCATTTTGACATAATTGAACATGTTAAGAAGTCCAAGATCCAAATTTTGAATTTGAATATTTAAGAACTCATCCCAAACAAATTGATAAAATTGTCCATTTTATCAAAGGAAGTAATTAAAACTCATGTTCCACAAACCTTGTTATAAAAGAGTCAATTCCTTCTCTTAGAAATGTTTCATCTCTAAACCTTCTTACCTCCACATCTTCCTCTTCTGGAAAATTGAAACCTTCTACCTCTCCTTTATGGTCAATGGATACAAATTTAACAACTGTATTGTTGACTCTGGTGCCTTAGATAACATAATGCATGTAAAATTTGCACATGCTCTTGGTCTCACCCTTTTCCTTGCTATTGGTCACTATTATAGCATGGATAAAATAAGTACCTCTTGTTGGTCAAGTTAATAATGCTTAGGTAACACTTGTGGACTTTTTTTATAAGATGGTGAATTCCAAAATACTAGTGGCAAACATTCGGAGTTGCATACATGATGTTGTTGATTCGAATCTTCGTAGAGACATTGGTGGAAATATAAAGATGGATTGGTCATATGCCACCATACTAGTAAAAGGTACCATGAAGAAGTTATTTCGATAAGAAAGATGAAATATAATTTTCAGAGGGAAAATGACCCAAGGGTGGACATTATGTATCAAGATTCAAGAGGTTGTAACTATTTCATAACTTTTAAGAAAATGTTGAACTTCCTATCTTGATGGAAGAGTTCTCGAAGGTGATGGAACCAATTGAGGAACATGAGGATGATTTGATGGATCCTAAATTGGAAGGTGTGCCCTTCCCATTCAACATGGATATTGTTTCTCTGTTTGAAAATGATGAAGATCAGGTATGCCTTGACTTGCAAGAAGGAAACCCCCAAATGATAAGAAATGTGGATCATGAGAAATAATATGTTTCAAATGAGGTCCATATGATTTCCATGTTTCCAATCATCTCCCCGAGACCCAATGTGAAGGTTTTTCAAATGAATGTGAAGGTGAGTATGGGGAAGATTTGAAGAAGGAATCATGCAAGATATTTTAAAGGTTGTAGAAGGAACTAAAGACCCTCAACTCAATCTTGAAATCCTAACCTATGTTATGACTATGCAAGATAAGTATGATTCCAATTTTTATTTTCATTTTATGCACAAATGTTCAATAATGAGAATAGAACAAATGGAGGAGCTTAATGTCACTCTTGAAACATTTGTTGATGAGTATGAATGTGAAGATGAGTCCTTCTCTTTCCTTTTTGTGAAGAAGATTATATTCATGATGAATGGAAGGAAAATGAAATGATTGAATCTCCTATGGATGTCTTCATTCATGAGGATAGTACCTCCATCACAAAAAGTGATATTGAGGTCAATAATGAGTCAATATGTGTGAAAGATAAACATATGGAGAAACCGTTGAACATAAATCAACAAGAGGTATATGATGATGTTGAAAATTTCAAAATATCTACTAAGAACAATTCTACAAAAATAACATTCATGGAGAACATGAAAATCAGGAGCAGTTTCCCATTGGAGAGCACGATGATAGTTGTGAACATGGTGAGCCTATAATGATCAAGAATCAGTTTTGTGGTAATGTTAAAATGAAGAATGTGAAATCACAAGCACGAGTGAATGTAACAATGGATTGGAAACCTGAAATGGAATTTTATGGAAGTGAGAAAAGTGAGCTATTCATATTCGGACCTCCTGCAACACATGTCTTTCCTAAGAAGTTGAGGAAGGGGTCTTACCATATTAAACAAGTAAATGGATTTGCGGAAGAAGATATGTCTGTGTGCTACTGTTGCATAGGTAACATCTCAAGGAGAAAAATAATACAAAGATGAAAGTAGGTTATCCCCTCATGTACCATATGTGATTTAGGTTATTTTTTCTTGTTGTGTGGCGTGTTTCAATTTTTTTGTGTGTGTTTCCCTTTTGGTTGTGTGTTTTTGGTTGTTCTTCTTTGTGTTGCTTGCTTGTATTTGCTTGTGTGTTATGTGACTCTATTTTCCCAATGGATAAGGCACTGGTCTACTCCCCCATGAGATAACTGAGGTTCATGTTTGTTTTATTCGTCATTTGTACAATCTGAAACACATCCCCGAGTAAGAGCCAATTGTTGTCATGCTAAATTTATAACATGTAAAATTTAAAATTTTGGTCATGATAACCAAACCCACACTTGAAATTCCCTTTCCAAATTGGCCAATGTAAAAATTCATTTCCGGCTAGAATTTCAATTGTGTCACCCTCATTATGGTAGAGAAGAATTTGCTAACATCATTTTAAAATGTGTTTCAAGTGCGTAGAACTTTACCTATCTTGATTCTTGAAGTGATGAGATCTATGAAAGAAAAATGCTCCTAAAGGCTTCAAAAGGACTTTTTGGCCTTTTATCACTATTGAACACCCTTTAAAGGTTTATAGGAAGATTCAAACCATCCAAGAGATGTGTGTGATAGAAATGAAGCTATCTAAGGTAGTTTAGGAAATTTTTGTGGAGATAATTGAGGTTAGGGATAGGTTAAGCAAAACTGGTTCTTTTTGGGCAAAGCAATGGGAAAAACATGTTTCAACAAATCTAGTCACCTTGTTCCAAGGCTTTTCAGAACCTTGTGAAGTTTGGGAGCTCATATACTAGGAATTGGAAATATGAAAGATCATAATTCATGGTGAAATCATCATGATAGAATTATGGGAGTGTAAAAATGTGGAAAATTATCCATCATGCAACACAAGAATCTTTCTATAAGGTGGAACTTGATCGAAGGGTTTCGAACACCTAGGGAAGAGTTAGGAGCCTAAAAAAGGTTAAAGTAGAGTATATTAGACCCTACTCATGTTTCATGTGTTATTATTTTTCATACTCATTTTGGACTTTGGTGGTAACTCAACTTACTAGCACACGCACATGGGTAAAAGTGGAAAGTGGACTGAAAAGGAAAATTTCAAGCTAAATTAGGTATTTAAAATGGTGGTAATGGATTTAGTGGGTCCTTGTTTAGAGTCAAAATCATATAAGGTTGGCCATCCAAATTCCATGTCTTTCTCCCGGGCTCGAGAAACTACTCTTTAGTCTATTTTCATGTTGAGATTGATGACATCAACATTCCAAGAAGCTTGGGCGGGGTTTTGGAGGCATGATGTCCCTTTTTCCCAACATGCAAGGGGGAATTGAGGATACTAAATTGTGCTCCCCATATGGAGGAGTTTTTTTGTCACTTAAAAGACAACTTAATTGTTTAGTACATGTTATAAAATCACATTTTTTGGATTTGATCACTTTTCGTGGCGGAACAAACCCTTGGAAGCCATATGAACATGTAATTTCCCCATGTACCTTTGTCCTAACAGAGAAAAGGGGATATGGGGGACACAAAAATGTGCTCCCCTATGGAGGAAACTTTTCATCACTTAAAAGTGACAACTTGAGTGCTAGGGAGGTGTTATAAACTCACATGTTTCACAAAATTTGGCCCCATCCTCATGAAGCAAGCACCCATGGTGCATTTTGAGGGGGTGATGTCTCTTTTTCCCCTAATTTTAAAGGCACAACCACACCTCTAACCTCCACTTGACTTGGGTTAGCCAGTTTGAGTCTAAGTTAAGTTAAGGTGTGTAAATGGGAGGGAAAATAAGTTTGAAAGAGGTAAATCCATTTTAATACAACACTTAACATTTTTTTGCCTCATTTTTTATTTTTCTCTCCACTATTTATATTGGTAAGTTGTTATGCTATGAAAAATTATTTAGACACCCTCCATTCCAAAACCTTCTTTTACTCATATCTCCCAAACCCCATGTTCGTTTGTGATGAAATTTTAACCGTAGATTATTTGTAAAAATGAATTTAAGAAGAGTACTTACATGAATCCTTTGAATATCCATGTTGTTTTTACAGCCATTTGAAAATTTAAGCCAAAAATATGTTTTCCTAGATCTACTAAAACTTGGCAATTGAAATCCTTTGAAAATTGGAGCAAAGCCTCCTCGTGAATTAAGAAATTTTTTGAGACTAATTTCATTCCATTCTGACACTAGGAAGACCAATTCTAAAAAAAGCAAGCCTTACTAAGCCTCACTTCTATTAATAGTAACAACTACAAATAGTTCCTTCTCAGAGTTGTCTTTTCCCTTTGAACATCGGGGAAACTCAAAAATTTCCAAATTTAGCAACTGACAACTAAAATGGACTTCTCAAAATAAGGCTTACTAAAAATAGTAATTGTCGGGATGGTGGCTAGGAATTAAGGATGCTAAGCCTCACATGTTGAATAGAGAACACCTGGATATGTTTAAAATAATGCGAGCTTCATAGTGACTTGAAACATCCATGATTTCACACTATCCACTTTTAGTTGAATTATGGCTTAGGTGGAAGGGAAGCCCTCTTGGTTCCCTAAATTTGGTCTCAAAATGTTTCTCATCTCATAATATTGGTTGATTAAAATTTAGAAGCTTTCTTCATTTAGTTTTTCTCCTTCACTCATCTCGGATAAGAGGATTTTGGTTTTGTGCCTCATTGTGTCTCGTAGGTCATCATGGTCATTTGGTGATAGGATCACCAAGATCACCCCGTGCGAGTATAGTCACAAAATCACTCACTTACAACAGGGTATGTTATTTTATATATGGATCTTACGTAATAAAAGTATTCACTAGTGACCCATCCTTTGGTCTTGTTGTTAATTAGTCAGCGCCATTGTTGTTTGTCTAGTTCAGTCGTCATTTGTCTCTGCAATTTTGGGCATCTTTTAGGGTGTCTCAGGTGTTGTAATTTTCCAAGTTATCATCTTTAGGTCCATCTTTGGGGTGCCTAGGTTTCCAGGGTGCCCCACTCCATGATTTTAGGTGCCTATGTCATCGTAATTTGTGGTCTTAATTTATTTGTTTGAGGTTGGTCCTAACGGTTAACTCGTGTTTTTCCCTAGGTCATAGTCAACGGTTTTGGGTCACTAGTGTCGAAATTTGAGCAAGAGATCCCTATATAAACATAACATATTCACTACATTATGGGAGGACATCTCACTATCAAGGGAAACTATCTACTAAGGCAAGGGAATGCATTTGGGCATCTTCTACAACTGCATCACACATAAGCATAGGGGGAAAGGGTTGTATTATTTCCATTTCATCCACCATTTGTATTTTACATCTATTTATTGCCCCATATTACCGTGTCATTGTTGCTAGGGGACCCTATGCAAAACATTGCACACACATGCACATAAAACTACATTGGGTCAGAAATGTAGTGCATTGCTCAGTCATAAGGCCACTAGTTTGGCAACTGAGGTCAGTCCAGCATATTCATATGCATTTTTATTTTTTAGGAATTGATGCTTTGGATAGGTTTTACAGGTAACATTCAGAGTGACGTAGGTGACATTACTGTGACATGCATGTGATAGGAGTGAAGGTATTTTAGAGATATTGTGACACTACCGAATTCAAGTTCTGAGCTTTTCTATAGTCTACAACACCCAGATTACAGACCAAGGCACAATAGGGTGCCCTAGTATCCTCCCAGGTGCCTCAGTATAGGAAAATAGTTAACTCCTACCCTTCCCGAGGCCATTCAGTCATAGCTTGCTCGGTCCCAGCACACACAGTGAGGTAAGTTAATTCAAGGTTAGTACCATATCCCTCTTATTTCCATTATTTTAATCCATTCAAATATTAAAGAAAAATATTTAGATCTAGCACTTCAATATAGCACTTAGTTTCTATTTAGATTAACTTATAAAATAGTTAAAAACCCCATATTTTTAGTTAATCATTTTGGTGAACCCGACATTTCGAACATTTTGCTTTTGGATCCTCTTTTATACCCTAGTGGTTAGCATAGTTTTTATTTTCCTGCATCATGTCTCATTTTAGTGTCAATCCTATTTATGATGAGGCTACCATAGTTGAGCTTAGGGATTTATATAGTGCTCCTATGATCTTACCTGATGATATCCAACAAGCCCTCCTAGAAGGCCAACAACGTGTGCCAACTAATCCGTTGATTCTCCTATAGGTATATGCCTTGTTGATGACCCTGTTGCTTTTACTCATTGCACACCATGCCATCGATTACATGCGATCCTTCTTATTCTTCTTCTAATATGCCACCCGATGTTTTAGATCCTTCTATCATTGATTATTTATTAGGAATTGATTCATAATCTGGTGTACCTCCTACCTCTCCTCTCACCACCCTTTTCGTTACTCCTATGTCTTCTACCACTTCTGATAGCCCTCTTCACACATCTCTTTTGAGCTTGCATTCTCCTTCTTATTACATTGATGATCCTATTGATTCTTGTGATGACCATACCATTCTTTCGGGAACCCCATCTTCTATTGATCAACATCATGGGTCTCCTTCTTTCCATACTACTGCATGTGACTCTCTCACTCCTGAAGTTGTATCTACTATTGCATATGAGTCAACCCTCGTTGTTGCTTCATCTCCTTATATTCCCATATCCTCTCCCACTCTTACTATATCTTCACCTATTGAGGTTTCTTCCTTGCTCACTACACCTACTAGAGTTTGTGTTGATACTAGTCATACTACCACTCCTACATCCACATCTACCACCGCACCTTTAGCATTTGATTCCACTATATCACCTCTTGACATTCCCATGATCACTCATAATGGAAAACTTCAACCACAAGTTCCCATCCCCTCACAAGATCTTGTATCTCTCATGCATGTTGTAGGAAAGCTACAATCACAAGTTCATACTCTTACTTTAGAAAGTAGATCCTATTATGCCTCCAATGACAAAAATCTTTACATGGCAACCCCATCCCTAAAAAGATTCATAATTCTTCCTTCCCTAAAGAATTTTTCATGCCTAATTTCACATGCTTTTACGGTACCGGTGATCATCATGCCCATGTTATACATTACCGCACACTTATGGCCGACTACTCTAATGATCGCTTGTGGCTTAAGGCCTTCCGTTATAGTCTTACAGATGATGCACTACAATGGTATACCCATCTCACTTTTGGTTCTATTCGTACTTTCTATGACATGGAGGATGCCTTCCTTCATAGGTTTATTATCAATAACGGTCCTAGGGTCACATACGATCACATTCCTACTTTGCATCAGGGCTCTTCCAAACCTATTCATGATTACATCTTACACTTTAATGCATGTATACATCAACTTATCTTTCACCCTAGTGACTTGGAAAATAAGTTCATCTTCTGTCATGGTATTATTCCTCCTCTAAAGAAATGCTTACATTATGATACTTGTGATTCCCTTATACTTTTGTGTTACAAAGTTATCGATCTAGAAAAATTGCTTTCTCTCTTCTCCTCTTGGGAGCTTCCTCACATTTCTATGTCCTATGTTGTTTCACCTACACCTCCAGTTGTACATCCTAAGCAACCTCCACCCTTGGATAAAATTCAAACAAAGCGTTTTGCTTCTACTCCACATCCTAGCAAAAATCAAAAGCAATCGTATCTCAACCCAAAGTACAAAGGCAACAACCTCATTCCCCTTCTCCACCTCCTACACATGTTTCTTTGGCTCCGCGACCATTTACTACTACCACTATTTCACCTAGTTTAGGAGCCTCTATATTTTTCACCTAATGCTCAACCTTATGATGTATTATGTGTATTACTTGATGAATGATTAATTTGACTTCCTTCCAACCAACACCACCCTCCACACCATTTACAACGTCAATATGATCAATATTACTATAATTACGATTGTATTAGTGGCCATCATGATAATGATTGTCTTTATTTACGTGAGAGGTTGCAATAACTCGAGGACACTAGTGTCATATCTTTTGCATCTTGTGGGAGATCATTGTCTCCTTCACCACAACAATGTAGTCCTATACCCCCCGAGTCTTCTCCACTTGGTACTCATTTTTCCGTCATTCACCACCCTCACATGCATAATATCCACCACCTTCATTGCTTCCACCACCATATTCATTACATCTACCTCATTCACACTATCCATCACATGCATCCCATGGGTTTCCACCAGTCTCTACACACCCCATGGTCACTCCATATGACATGCACTTTGGTTCATACACTCATGCTCCATCCATTCCATATGCTTCCACCTCCACTCGTCATCCTGGTTGTTAGTAGGTGATCATTATCACCTCACTCCTCGATGACACACTTATTTTCTTACGGTTCTTACATGATTATTGAGGGTTTAGGTTTAAGAACATATCATCACGCACTCCGTCATTCATCTATCATGCATCAATAATTTCCCGATGACGCACTCGCTTACGTGGCTCATACTTGATTGTTGAGGGGTCTCTATTACATTACCCTATTCATCCATATGTTGGGGTGCATCGTTAATCTCCCCCCTTTTATTTTCATCACCTTATCCTCTTACGCCTACATTACATTTTCACATATTCATTATGATACACTTATCTATTTTCACATTTATTCTATTATCATCATTACGTTACCTACGCGCTACATATTTTATTCATCCTATATTCTCATCAATCGCAATTACATTAGTCCTCTACATTATCATTCACCATGTCTATTCTATCCACCATTACTACCATCATCATACAAATTTATATTCATCACATACCATACAATACACATGCTAGAGAAAATAACCATAACCCATACGCTATCCACTACATCACAATAACAAAAATCTCAAATATCAATCCCGCATATATCAAAAATAGGTGTCCATACATATATTGGGCATACAACCATCATCTCAATAACATGTTCCCATTTGGGGCAAGGCCCCCCTACAACATATAAAATCATCACTATCAAACCTCATCATCACTATCACTCTCATGTACTATGAGAACCCTATAACTAGATGCCTCACCACCAACGCGACGCCACATTTTGTGGCCCTGAAACTTCTCCACCTGCCTATGTAACATAATAATCTCCATGTTTTGCTCTAATAACTCGATGCTACAACTCTACATATCTCCCAAACATGTCTGGGCCAAGGGACCACCACCTACTGCCTCTCGAGCATGATGAGTCTCCTCACGTGCCTCATCCTCTTTACAAATCGAATCAGTACATGTTGTCATTGTTATGGCCACTGGCTCAAACAAACGGGCATGCACACCTGCAATTTTGTCATGTGCTCTACTATCCCTCCACATAACACATCACTAGGCACATTCCACATCAATGTGTAAATTGATGTGTTTACTATCAATGACCAATAAGCATATCTTGCATACAAAACATACAACCTTATGTTAGTCAACCACGTACAACACAACATAGACATTTCATTAACCACAACAATAGCATACACAAATACTTATGATCTATCATAGCCTCCACTACAAGGTCAGGGACATCTCCCTCACCCGATCCTCCTACCGAAACTCCATGGCACTTGCATAAAACTAGATATAATAACACCCATTGATGTGCTGCCCACCATTCTTGATAATCCTCCATACACCGTGTGTCATCTCCATCTACAACTATTACCGCTGGGTGTACCACCACATCCTGCCCCTGGTGGTATCAACTACTCTGCTTTATGGGCCCCGGCCCAAGCACCCATCCTCCTAGGGCCCTAACAACTCGTAACCATATGTATGGCTCTGGGGCACATCCTACGCCATACCAAACTATTGTGATACCCACTCCACACGAAACAACTTTGCCACACCTAGAAAGTGATCCTATAAACACATGGTCCTCTAAATACATCGCAACTCAGAAAGCATCCTAAAGCCATCCCCCATAATCCCGATATGGACTCCATATCATTGACTCGCCCCATCCTCTCTATAAAGATCTCGAAACTATCTCGTGTCCATCTTCCTACTATAGATATCAATCCAACGTCGAGAAAATATCTCGGGTCAAGCACACTCTTCTCATGGCCTTGAAATTAGTCTAAATACAACTATATTATCATATGCCCATATGTGTAGTAGTGTGGTGGCCCCTATACCCCCACCATGCTCATCCTGCGTAAACCGATACAAATCCCTGTATAAATGGGTGAACACACATTGTGCCCAAACATATCTCATCCCATCCTCCTCTATCCGCTGACATATGTTGTGCATCATGTATAAGATCTTTGACACATCCTCCTCCACTACTACACATGACGTTATCACCATTGAGATGAACTTCCGCAACCGCTGAACCCTAGACTATAATATCACATCTAAACTGATATGGGCCTCGCGACCACATGCCCCCTACAAAATATTGTCTAGCCAAGCACATATGGTGCTCCATATCCACTACTTCCATAACTCGTACTCGCTCTCCAACCACTAGAAATCCCAAAGTATTTGATATATATCCTCCAGTGTCACTATCATCTCCCATGTGGGCAACCAAAATGTGCACGTATCGACACACCACCTATCACATAATGTAATCAACATGGGCATATTATGGGGCACATCCCCCATCTGTGCTATATGTAGCAGTCAACATGGTCCATCACATCCCAATCATCATCTGAAAAACCCAATCCTAGTAATGTACTCAAGTGTTGACCGCCACGAAACTCCCTCGAGTGAATATCCCTCTACACAACACCAAAAACAACAAAAGTAACATTAGCACACCTCCCACAATCAAATACCATGATTCAAAATATTAGAAACATATGCCCTAACATTATCCATCAAAACAAAAAAATTGGAACATGGCACCCAGAGACACGACCTGTGGCACCCTAGATTAGGAGACTAGTGCCCGATTAAGTCGCTCCAATCCTAAGGGTCACTAGCGCCCTCACCGCTCTTGTCTGGGTCCCAAACACCGAGAAATCCAAAACCCCAAATTTTCAAAATTCAACAAAAATGCCTAGTACACCCTACATTTTTACAAAAATAACACACTTACCAACTCTGCAGTAGTGCATGATGCCACAACAATCACCACTCTCTCAAACCGGCTAGGACGTAATGGTCTCGCTTGAGGCATCTCTACTCACTCCGTATACACTCTCACACTCGCGTAAAAGACAAATGAAGTGATAAGTTACCTTTTCACTTTACTATTTATAATCACATTTCAAATGCCACCTTTACTATGGGCTATATCTTGCGCTTATTACCACGACTAATACACACTACACCGTTTCAGTCATATCTTGAGCATTTTTACTCGATTTACACCCCGTTTATGGAATTCTTTTTATAATTCCACCTACCACTGTATTTTACATGTTTAACATGTATTATATATCCTTTTCGTTGTCTCCTATTTACTGCATACACGTTTTAACCTCTTTTCGTTACTTTTGGCTTAGATTTTTTTCCTTTCATCACTCCCTCTTTCACCGAAAGGGGGCATATTATTGGGGGTCCCCCTATAATCCCCCTTATGTCACCACGTGATAAAACATTGTGAATCTAACACCGACAATTTGTACCTCGACATTTCACCATCAATCCCCCTAATGACCTAATTTGGGGGCAACAATCATTTAACACTTCCCAATCATAATCGCATGCTAAAACCTATAAATCCCCCCTAATGAGCTAATGTGGGGGCAAAAAACAAATAAAAATATTTTTACTTGACATCTCATTAATTTTCTAGCAACTTTCCCCTAATGACCTAACCTAGGGGTAATTAACAAAAAACCTCTCCATGAGTAACCAATCAAAACAAATCAATCAATGCGTTCAATTCAAATCATATCATTCAAACCTACAAGCGGTCTCCCAGATGACCTAACTTGGGAGTTACATTCACCACTGCATTCCCAGATGACCTAACTTGGGATTTTATTCTATATTCTGCGTTCGCTTCCAGATGACCCAAGTTAGAAGCCGTCTTGTTCATTCTGCGTGTTTTCTTCCTGATGACCTAACTTGGAAGCCATCTCATTCTCTATCACATTCACTTCCAAATGACCTAACTTGTAAGCCTTTACATAGCGGCGACACCAGTGAAGTGGGGGCAAGAGTACCTTTTCCCCTTATCACTCCTATATGGGTCAACTGTTTAATCAAAATCATTAGGATCTAAAATCTCAACATTTTGATTTGAGTTCATCTTCGAGTGGCTAGATCTTGAGGATGTAGTTAAATTTTGGAGAATAACACACTTTTCTCCCTACACTCTTCCTCTGGCAGCAGGACGCCCAAATCCCCCATTATTCCATTCATATACAAGTGTTCGGGTTGGGAACTGATCACTCCCTACCCACCTATTCATTATTAAACTGCGTTGAAATCATCCAAAATCCTAATCATCATTTTCATTTCCACATTTCATCGCGACACTTACATTTTTACATTGCATGGATCAACTCGTTGATCCATGGTTCGACACACTTCTATAGTTCTATTGGAAAATTTCTACTACACATTTGCACATTCTTCTGACTTGGGCTTCTCCATTTTTCTCGGTATGCATCTCTATCTATTTTATGTTACCGAGCTTTCCACTCACCAACATAAAGTGGGGGAAAATGTAGTCACAAAATCACACACTTACTATTACATTAATACCATTGGGTATGTTATTTTATATATGTATCTTGCATAATAAAAGTATTCACTAGTGACCCATCCTTTGGTCTTGTTATCAGTTAGTCAGGCGTCATTGTTGTTTGTTTAGTTTAGTCGTCATTTGTCTCTACAGTTTTGGGCATCTTTTAGGGTGTATTAGGTGTTGTGATTTTCCCAGTTGTCGTCTTTAGTTCTATGTTGGGGCACTTAGGGTTGTACTTGGGATGCTCCAGGTGCCCCGATCCGTGATTTTAGGCACCCGTGTCATCGTAATTTGTGGGTGTTTGAGGTTGGTACTACTTGATTTACCCCTTGTATTCCCCTAGGCCATAATCGCGTTTCGGGTCACTAGTGTCAACATTTGAACAAGATATCCCTATATAAACATAACATACTCACTACATTATGGGTAGACATCTCACTATCAAGGGCAACTATCTACTAAGGAAAGGGACTGCATTTGGGCATCTTCTACATCTGCATCACACAAGCATAGGGGGAAAGAGTTATATTCTTTCCATTCCATCCACCATTTGCATTTTACATCTAGTTATTGCCCCCTATTACCACGTCATTGCGCTAGGGAACCCTAGGCACAAAATTGCACACACATGCACATAGAACTACATTGGGTCCGAAATGTAGTGCAACGCTCATTCGTAAGGCCACTAGTTTGGCAACTAAGGTCAGTTCGACCTATTCATATGCATTTTTATTTTTAGGAATTGATGCTTTGGATAGGGTTTTGTAGGTAACATTCATAATGACATAGGCAATATTACCGCAACACACGTGTGATAGGAGAAAAGGTATTTTAGAGATACTTTGTGACACTTCCGAATTCAAGTTCTAAGCATTTTTAGTCTACATCACCCAGATTACAGACCAAGGCATCCCGGGGTGCCCCAGTATCCTCCTAGGCACCTCAATATAGGAAAATAGGCAGCTCCTGCCCTTCCCGAGGCCATTCAGTCACAACTTTCTCGGTTGCATGCGGTCTTCTATAGTCCAACACACGGTGAGGTAAGTTAATTCAAAGTTAGTACCATATCCCTCTTATTTTCATTATTTCAATCCATTCAATCTGTTAAAGAAAAATATTTCGATCTAACACTTCAATATAACACTTAATTTATATTTAGATTAACTTATAAAATAGCTAAAAACCTCCTACTTTTAGTTAATTAGTGAGAAAGTTGTCTGCATTGCGCACACCATGAGTATCAAATACAAGAAAAATAAGTGAGACATGACAATGCTTATAAACACTCATTCAATGCCTTGTAGTGTTCCAACTTAAGAGGAGGTCAAAGACATGGAGCTTCATTCATGGAGCACTCACTTAAGATCCATCAAAAGCGTGTCGTTAACATCGACAAGATGCTTTCCCATCTCTGGATTTTCACTTAGCTCTTTTCTTTTCTCTCCTCATCCTCTCAATCTACATTCTATTTCTTCATTAATAATGTACTTTATGGATCTTTCGTCCTATTCACTTAAGTGACCATTTTAATTTTTCATTGTAAAAGCCCCCTTTCATTAATAAGAAAGGGACTTATTTTTCGTTCCTAGAGGAACGTGAAAGGTCACAAGTGGTGGGACTATGAAAGGTCATGGTTTTGTTGCCTTATCACATCAAAATCCTTCTCATTTCCCTACTATCCTCACACTTGCTATCTCTACACACACTTTACTTACAAGTACAAGTGTTGTCACTCGAAATAATTTCCATAAAAAAATCCTCCCCACCACCTTTCCACCTCTCACTCACATTTGCAAATCTCTTATCATCGCCTCTCCAAAACGTCCCATCCTTCACATGTAACTCTACAATATATTTCCTTTTTCCATACTTTGTCATGCTAAACAACCCCAACATAGAAAAAAACTTGAGTTCTCTTGTTTGTCCCATCAACACCAAACCCTAGTAAAATGTTAAACTTGAAATATAAAATTGTGATGTTGATTGACGCCTGATTACCACATCAAGAAAAACCTACTTTGGAGAGCCCGATAAATGACCAATAACATGCATGTTTTTGGGATAACATTTTCCTATTAATTTTAAGAATAAGTAAATTCCATTAATGCACAATGGGGAGTTCAAGTGAAGAAGACAACAAAGAATCATTGAATTGCACCGCAAGTTTCATTTTACCTCAATATTTATAAATACAAACAATGGAACACAATTTGTTGTTATTTTCCTAATTTGAACATTTTCAATTAATGTAGAATGGAAAGGGATGAAGACAAAAGTAATCACAACATAAAACAAGGAAAATTATTTTGAAGCCAAAGTCACGAAATCAAGGAGGAGCTTGAATTAAAGATGAATAATTGTTTATTGGTAGAGAGCGGTGGAATTACCTATTCACTACCATTACAACCATTTGGTGATTTTTAATGTCCCTAAATGTCATCGAGAACCATTCAAGTATAGGATGAAAAAATGAGGAATAGAAAATGCTAGTTGTAGTGGTCATGGTTGTTATAGGTCGCTCAATGACTCATAAATCTATGAAAATGCAAAAAAATCTAACCCACAACATATATATTACAATAAAGATATTGTATTTATACAAAATCTTAGATATACCTAATCAATGGTCACATCAATTTTTTCATATATTGCTACGGATACTTGCATTGCATCATTTATGAGTAGGAGTTAAATTTTACGACCAACTTTGTCTATCAAACAATTTATTGTGATGGTAATTTTCCAATATTGCCCTTCAAAAATACAAAATAGTATTATTTATACACTATTGATAAAAAAATATAAAAGACTATTTTATGTTTATTGATTTTGTTAATATGTATTTATGTCTATCAATATAGTTTACATATATAGCTACATAAAAGATGACACTTATATTTTAAAAATGCAAGTCATATGAGACAGTTGGTACTATTCAACACATGGGTAATGCTCCACCTCTCATTGGGATCTATGCAAAGGAATTTCTCTCGCAAAATCATAGCCTTGAAGTGAAAAACACTCTGAGACAAGTTTGGAAGTTGTTCTACACAATTTATGTGGTGTGTGACTACGAGGGGATTATAAATGTTGTTATGAGGTGACCTCACTATAGTGTAAACCAAAAACCAAATATCTACTTGGTAACATTACTTTCCATCTTTGAATTCACATGGGAATTCAACATAGCTATGAATCTCTTCACATGGTGAATGATGGCCCCAATTTCATTGGTGCGGAATGTGAAGAGGTTGCTCAATTTCAGGTTGAAATGATGGTTTTCTCGACTAGTGGTGGTGGTACATGGATTCATGTTGGACATCATATGCAGGTGGAGGAAGGATATTCCACCTAATTGAGTATTCAAAGTAGAATATCTTGTCTTGGTTCATGGTGTTCGAAAAATCACACATCTCGGCTACCTTGGACACTATCCATGAGCCTCTTTGGTTTGAGGAATTTCTATGGGACAATATTGTTATCTTCATCTTAGTTGGTAGAGACACCACATCAGTGGCACTCACCTAACGTTTCTAGCTCCTCTACTATGATCCCCACTAGAATTTCCCTTTTTTGGAATTAATGTCGATAGAATACCCATATCCTATTTAGTTATGTCCCACAGGCTAAAGGGGTGGAATGAAGGAAATAAGGTAACAATATAACTAAGTTAGCCAAAAAGTAATATTATAAAGGTAACTTATGTTATTATTATTAAAATAAAGGGGACTCCCTATTTTAAGTGACTTAACACTAAAATAGAAAATAAGAAAGTCACTTTATTAATTAAAGTGCAAAAGTCCCACATGGAGCACCCCACTTGGAAAATAGAGATAAAAAAGTATAAAAGGAGGTGTGGGGGTTCATTTGCAATCATCTTTTACATACACTACATTGTGATTTTTGAGGTTTTGGGCTACTAGTCAAACTCCCATTTGCAACGAGAATGAAAACCCTCTAATCCTTAAAGGTGGCTCCATCCAAGGGTTATAATTGTGCTTTTAGATAAGGAATTTCAGTTTCAACCATATTATTCAAGATATGGCACATTATCAGGGCATTTTTCACAGTTATTACAACTAGGGCATCAAAGATATCAATTGAAACAATGTATTTTGAGGTTTTGACCCTTATTTTGGGCATTTTAGAGTTGGACGAACCCCTTTAGGAGCGATTTCAGCCACAAGATGAGGTGCATTAGGTGATGGGCCTTGCTTCATTCCATAATCTACCCTAGGGAAGTATTTGCAGCCAGCTGGGGCCTCTCCTTCACCTTCTTTTTGCTCATACGGTCAATTGTATTATTATTTATTTTCAATTTGAAAATAAATGGAAATAAATTCATATTTTTTTTGTTAAAATTATTTTCCATAATATCCATGTGGCAAGAGGCTTTATTTATGCTTTTCCTCTTGCAGGTCTTTCCATTTTGTTGATAATTCATAAATAAAGGAAATAAATTAGACTGTTGTATTTTTTCCACGTGGGCTTGAAGATGACTACCATTTCTTACAAAAATTATGTATTTTTCGCTAAGGTTTCTAATAAAAATATGGGTTTGCATTATTTAAATTTCTTTGAATAAAATGACATTTTTAGAATATTGTATCTTCATCTATAAGGGTATTTTTCCAAAATTTCTAGATTGTTGTATTTTTTATAAGGGTTTACAAAAAGCCAGCTTTTTCATTAATTCGACATAAGGATAAAAGTAGGGTTTTGGGAAATCCAAAATTGTTTTAAGGTTCCCAATTAGGGTCATTCTAGTGGTATTAGAGTTATGATCTTCCTAGCCTATGAATCGGAAGGACAATTAACCGACCAATGCTTTTTCAAGAAAAGTTATTACAAAGGGAAGAAGAGATAGACACCGTTCAAAATGTGGTGATCAATTAGAATATTTGAAAATAAGGTTGAAGGAGGAAGAATAAAAATTACAAGAAAAAGAAATTGAGAGGAATCAACCATTGGAGGAAGCTACCTTACAAGAAGTTGAAAATAATGTTCCTATTCAAGAAGCACTGCCAATCTCCCAAAGATTGAGTTTGTGCCATATGAAGAGGATTTTAGGATAACAATTAAAATAAGTGAAGAGATTTCAAAGATTATTTTGGTAGAACCCAAATTATTGAGTCATCTAGATGATGGAGTTGAGGTAAATTTATCAAAGGCACCAATAGAGTAAGATAAGCTTTTGGATTAGTCTTATGAATAATCGTAATGCAAAAGGGATGTTTCAAATCAAGAAGTTTATAAGGTTGAGTTCCAAGAAGACCTTGTTGAGACGTATGCACATGGAAAAATACCTCACCGGATACCAGATGTGGGTTTTCAACTTGTTGGAATTTCCAAATCAGCAACAGAAGGTAAATGCTTTGATGATCTTCTTTATAAGGAGGTTAGTAGTAGAAAGGATTTATTGCATCATCTTCATACTATGTTATTACAATGTAAGATGAAGGGTACAAAATGGAAAGGGAATCCTTTCCCTCAACTTCAAAATTTCCCATGTGTGATGGTGTGGGATCCTGGTGTCTTAACCAAAGAACTACAAAGGGAGGACATTGTGAGGCACGTAAAAGCTATAAATTTTGATGGGAACAATATCATTACTATTGATTTACCATTCTACATTGGCATGATATCTTCCATATGTAATCAGTTGTATCATTTGGATGTTGCTATTAGGAGGAACACAGGTTATGTTAGAAACAAGTGTTGGAAAAACCTTGAATGTTGTACTCCTTGCGAAGAAAATTGCCCATAAGTTGGGGATAAAGGAGACAAAAAGGTAAAGGATTGGGTTGATTGTATTGCAGCTGATTGGCCTTTCAAGAAAATTATTCCAGCCCACTTTGTTGCACCTATATCTGCTAATCAATCTAATTTCAAGATTGCATTTACAAATTTGGATGTTTTTGGGAATGAGAAGTTCAATTAGGGTCTATATTGTTCTTCTAAGACCGGTCAATTATACCTTGCAAAATAAAACATATACAAATTTTATGTTGTAGATATTAGTTGTTAGACAAACATATGATATTTGTAAAGAAAAAGATATTAGTTCAAGGAGTTGTAATTGATGAGAAGTCTACAACATCAAAAGTTCACCAGATAGGATTTACATATCACTCTCACAATGGGAAAGGTAACTCAATAAATATTGAAGATCATATTGCACCTACAAGCATGTTTTTAATCATCAAAGGAGATATTTCAAAGACATTTTTATGTAGAAATGTTGGAGTTTATAACTTAGAAAAATTAAAGAAGAGTCATCTTGTAGATATTAAACAAAGGCCCAAAGAGTTGTATAAATTGAAGAGTCAATTATTGGTAAAATGGGATTGTCATCAACTTGACAAGGTTGGTAGGAGGGTTGGTAGTGAGAATGATGAACCAATGTTCACCATGAGTTCATATTATATCATCTTCTTGCAGCAGTTCCAACCCCATTTACACTTTCAATATTGTCATAAAAGAGTTTCCAGTCACATGGTGGAAGGATTTCCAGCCTACTATCAATATTGAGGCATGTACAACTAGTGCAAGATGGTTTCCAACCACTATAATTCCATATTTGAGTAAGGAAATGCAATACCCCAGCCATGGTATGATGTTCTTCCTAGTCTCATGTGTTGAATTGATAATATCTTCATGGAACAACCACATAATTGTAGATATGGAGGAATCCTCTTGGTTTAAAGTTAGATGTAAAAGGGGTCACATGTTGAGATCAATTGATGCCAACATCCAAACATCTTTAATATGGTTTGGGGAGAGATTCAGGGTGATGTATGATTGTTACACTTGCTTATCAACACTCATAAGGACTGATCTGAACCCAATTTTGAGGAGAATAGCTTGGGGCAACATGGAAGCAACATTTGGAGTCCAAGGTAATCATTATGACAACAATCTAGAAGAGGTGACCATAGTATTGAGCATGCAATGGTTACATTCTATTAGAGAGCTCACTATGGAGTTGAAATCCAAGGGAAAAGAAGTAGTGCCTCGAGGCACCGAAGATGGAGCTCCAAGAGTTGTCATGGCTAAATGGATAGAACATCAATTGGTGACAACCACAACATCATCCATAGGAGTGCCACTTGATCATGATAACACATTGCAATTAGGTTGCAATGGAAACATATCAGGGCCTCGTTGTCATCATAATTTCCAACTTTGGGGATAATGTCATCACCATTTCTAGCTAGTACCTTACATCATTTGCGAGATTGTACAAGTGTTTTCAGACATGGGATTGAGTGATTTACATTTTATTATTGCCATTGAATTCTATTAAGTCACTTTGTATGGTTGTTTCCAACCCCTATATTACTAACATTTTTGATTTTTACAAAGGATTTTCAGTTTTGTAGCTACTATACCATTTTTATATTGTTGACTTCTAGTGGTTCGATTTTGAACTATTATTATAAAGGCAACTTATGTTAGGGTTTTTCTAATCATGTCAACTTAAGTTCAAGGAGCTTCATTTGGGTTGTTGCTCCAACTCCTATTCGTAGTGATTATGCAAACCCTCCATTGTAATGAGGATGAGAACCCTCCATTGTAGAAAGGTTAGGGGATGAAAACCTTCTAATACTTAGAGGTGATTCCATATAGGGGTTACAATTGTGATTTCGAGATAAGGAATTTCAATTTTAGTTAGATTTGCCAAGCTAGGGAATGTTTTCAAGGTAGTTTTTGAGTTATTACATTTAGGGAATCAAATATATCGGTTGGAATAATGGATTTTGGGGTTTTGACCCTTATTTTGGGAATTTTGAGGCATTTGAGAGCTAGATGGCCCCCTTTGGCGTTGTTTTAACCACAAGTGAGATGCATTAGGTGATGGGCTTTGCTTCATGCCATAATCTACCACAGGAAGTATTTGCAGCTAGGTAGGGCCTCTCCTTCACCTTCCTTTTTCTCATACAATTAGCTGTATTTATTGCTTACTTTAAGCTAACAAATAAATAGAAATAAATTCATGTTTTTAATGTAAAAATTATTTTCCATAATATTCATGTACCAAGAGGCTTTCTCAGGCTTCGCCACTTGCGGGCATTTCTATTTTGTTGATAATTGATATATAAAGGAAAGTAATTAGACTACTATATTTTGTCCATGAGGGTTAGGAGACAACTGTCATTTCCTCTAAAAATTATGTATTTTTCCTTAGGGTTTGCAATAAAAATACAGTTTGCACTATTCAAATTTCTTTGAATAAAAGGTTATTTTCAGACTTTTGTATCTTCATCTATAAGGGTATTTTTGTGGAATTTTTAGATTGTTGTATTTTTATAAGGGTTTATGAAAAATCAACTTTCCATTACTTCTGCCATAAGGATAAAAATTAGGGTTTATGAGAAATATGAAATTGTTTTAAAGTGCTCGCTTAGGGACATTACACGTACATATAATGTGTAATTCACAAATACACCACTCATCTCATTACCACTAGATGATTTTGTGCAATTACCAATAAACCACCCATCTCATTGTTGTTAGACGAGGTTTTACTAGTTCAGACGGTGTCACACAAAAGAAAGACTCGTCGTTGTTCTCTCACGAAGAGCTACAATGCATGCACTAATTGTGTGCATCGTTGTGTGATTCCACGTGACTTTTCCCACCGGTTTTCGTTCAACTCCAAACACACCCTCAAAATGATCTTTTGTTGGACAAAACATTGTTGTCGCTTGAGGACATGTGGATGATACACCCTCTATATGTCACGGGCGGATGAAATCCATTTTGGGACCCGACTACTTGGAATTCAAACTAGAGGGGCAGTTGGATGAGCAAGGTCTCTACACCCTTCAAAACCCTTTCAAATTCTCCAGGGGTCATGTTTGCCTTGGGAATCCTTTAGTTTTATTGATGCCACATGGAAGGGTTTACACTTCATCTCGTGTCTTTGTGCTTTGTTCTTAAATATTTCACTAATCGCTAACCACCTAAGCTATAAATAACATTCCACTATATAGCCATGTATTCTCCCTTCATCCCCATGTGGACCCTTTGCATGTTAGATTGAGGATTTTGAGTGTCGTAGGCTTTTACACACTTTTTTACAATTTCGAGGAAATGTTTTAGAGTATTCCTATAAACGAGGATGCTTGAGGCCAAGCCAACTTTGTATCGAAAAATACAAGATCGAACCTATAAGGAAGTTGACTACTAAGTGATAGGCATGTGTAAAAACATGGATGTAAGGAAATAAAACCATTTCGGTGATCCAAAAACGTAGTGGAACATGCCTATAAGGCTAGGGAAAATCCAACATGATGGCAAAGTCATCATGAAAGTAACAAAGATCATGCATGATGTAAAGACAAGGAGCCAAAAATCGAGGAAATGAAACATCAAACTTGATGTGATGTGCCACGTAGTTGACTTGAGGATTTCCCCCTTTGGCATAGGTCCTCTTGTTTTCCCTCGGAAGGCACTCAAACTCTCCACGTTACAAAAGTAGGAGCTCAAATTTGTTCAATGTTCACTTACCCTTAGATAAGCATTGTCACCACTGACGTTGTTGCTCTTGTAATTTGTATTGCTATTGGAGATCTACGAACTCAAATAGGCTTCACGCCGATTGTTTCAACGACCTCCACTACTTTCATGAAAGAAGTAAATATTGTGGCATGATGCAATGATAGGGAGCCAAAGCAGGAAAGTAAACATCAACCTTAGAGAATGGCCTAAGACTAGCAATTGCACATGAGTTGCAAATTATCGTTGGAGAAAATCTAAATATTTATATATTTATTTTGGCATAGGAGAAAATAATGTTGCCGAATTTTTTTGCTCGGAAAACATTGTCGATTTTGACACTTTCCAACAAAGGCAACTTCAAAGGTGGATGCACTGCCGATGAATAATGGCCTATAAAGATGGAGCAAAATCACACGACTGCCATGTTTTTTGAGTATCAAATCGAGCTTCTACATTGGCTCAACACAAGATGCTTGAGAATCCTTCAAATGTCCACATCTCTAAAGTATCACATGACCGACACAAGTGAATTTTCCTAAAATTGTCGGTGTTATAGCTATCCACAAAGCAGAAGGACTAACATAGTAAAAACAACTATTAATATTGTAGTATTGATCGATAGGGCCTTGTTTTCTAAGATAGCTCCAAAGTATGTTGTCTCAATGATCAAGTACACCAAACCTGTCTTTCTCCTTCATTCAATTGACATTTATGACACATGGTCCATATGTGTCTTCTCAAAAGAAAGAAAAGTTTGACGTATATTCCCCTAACATTTTCCCCGCCCTTGGACTTCTCCTCCATCAATCCCCTTCTTCACCACCTCTCTTCCTCTTACAATATCTCGATCCTTCAAATTTAAGTTGTTCGACGCATCCCCTTCGATGGATGCATTGCATTGCATCATTGGCGTGCAATTTCTAGTTAACTCTAATTTATTGAATTAAAAAATTAAATTGACTTAGTTGTGGCTACCTATACGAACCACTTTCCACACCTACATAGGCTATACCAACTCCCCCGCGAGCCATATCAACGCGACTAATTAATTACCTATCTCGAGTAAAAAGAAAAATTACCCTTACGAATCGGTAGGTAATTGATAGATTCGTTCACATCCCCTGAAAAAGATGGTCTCGTAAGGAGGCGGCATTTGATTCTCAACAATGAAATTAAATCCCCCTCCTATGTGAGAAACCGGTCCCCTCTCCGGCAGCCGTTGGACTCGGGGTATATACATAAAAGGGAATGTCACTAAATGAATATATATACGACAAATAAGTGTATATACAACTTACGCACGGAAAGAGGATTAAAAAAGATCCCACGACGCGAAAGGCAATTGACGTAAACTGAGCTGCCTGGAAAGAGAAAGATAAGCTTTGTACGTTGCTTCGCTGTCAACTGCTGTTATTTACGTGTTCTGACCACTGTCTTCTCGTCAGTCTGAGTTGTCTTCCGTTTGCCGCCCCGTTCCTTTTTATTTCTTCCTTCCTCCATTTCTTCCCTCTCAAATCGCACACCCAGAAGGAAAAATTCTAGCAGAAACTAAAGAAGCACACCTTCGCTCCATCGGAAAAAAAATCCTAGAAGAAATTACAGAAACAATGGAGCATCAGAGCAAAGAGGTTAGTTTTTTTCTCTGTATCTCGTTCCTGCAGTTTTTTTCTTTTCGGGTTGAATCTGAGTATTGAATTTGATTTTCTGTTCAGACATCGTCAGTGTCTTATGCGGCTGTGCCCAAATTTGGAGGATGGGAGAGTGCAACCATGCCCACAGATTATTCAATCGTGTTCGCCACCGTCAGAGAACAGAAAAAAACAGGGGCCAAGATCGAAATCCCCCATGACAGCAGTAAAATCAGCGATGATGGTGTCCAGGGCCATCTGATTTCTCAGCAGGAGAACACGCATCCTCACGTAAGATTTCAAATCCCTTTTGAACTTATTCCAGTTTGACGGTGTTTTGATTTCTTTGGATTTCTGTTGCTTATCGATTCTTATTATCACAGTTATGGTTTCTTATTGCAGAAGAGGACGTGGCTTCACAAATACTTCAACTGCTGCATAACAGCTGCTTGAGGATGGAAAAAAACAAAACAAAAAATTTGGGCAGTCGCCATTAAAGGATCGGGTACTGCAACAAAGGGGAAAACTCAGAGTGGTTTTTATCACACATTAAATTTCCTATTTTGGGACATGTGGGTTCTTTATTCTATATGTGATTTGTTATATTTGTTGTTCCTGTGAATGGATTAAAGCTATTTTGGCGAAAAAAAAAAAAAAAAAAAAAATTCCTCTCATTTTGGGGAACAATTTTTGATCTAAATATAATTTTGCAGTTGCAACTCTTTATTTGAAAAGATTCATTGTTTTCCCTTTTAAATGGAAAGTAAAATTTTGTTTGGGCCTTGAGCTTTTGCCTGGTTCTTTTAGAATTGAATGAATTTAATATGGAAACTTGTATAAAAGATAATGTTTCTGCAATAGACTGTCAGAGTTCTGGAAGAAACAGGGTGTAGTAAAGCAGAAGAATCCTTTTGATAATAATAAAGGAAATTGATTCAGTAAAGTAATGAATAAAGTTGAATTACAGAACAGTGGGGGTAGGTGATAAGACTGAAGGAAAATACTGTAATACTGGTCCTCTCAAACAAATAAATTATAAATAGATATACAAAGAGGCCCAACGTTATTTATTATGATATTTTAATAAAAGATCTGAACTTAATGTTATATATAGAACATAGTACTATTTACAAGTTGTATCCTCATCTTTTTCACTGTAAAAACAGATTCTTGATATTTTTACACAAGATCCTAACTTAATGTCAAATATAGTTTTATATATGCTCTCTATTTAACATAATATTTTTATAAAAGATCTTAAACTTTATCTCATTTATGGACAACAATAATAACACCAACGAACAAATTTAATAACTTTTGACATAATTATTTCATCTTTGTTTTGACGTTGAAAATGTCAAAAATGACATCTTTGATTGGAGGTTAAACATTTGATTACGTGTTTAGTTTTAAAATAATTTTTCCACCTTTCGATTGATGATTTGGATTCTAAATAGCAAGTAATGATAGGAAAATAGTTATCCCACCAATGGTGGTCTGCCTTCTGTTTTGAATGGTAGGTATTTTATAATACACAAAATACGAATATGTGACAGCGGGGTTTTACGGTCTAAAATGTGGATTACGTCAATGATGTTACGAGATCATTTCTATATTTTCTATTTGTAAACTTTGAATGTCATTTTTAAATTATTAATGCGGAATCAGTCTCAATCTCGTTTACATTTATGTTTGTCATTTTCCCGTTTCTTACAACATTCAACTTTGTATCTTTATTAATCCCTACCAGCAAGTATTTATCCAAAATATATTCCAAGTTATTTTATAGTTTAATGGTGAGGATGCCATCATACAAGGATATATAAGTTCAGATTCTTGACAAGGATATAAGTTCAAAGGGATAGGGTTGGGATTGTTTTTGGGGTGACCTTAATAGGTTGGATGTCTCTTAATAATCAGTGAAAGAAGGGTTTCGATATAAATATATATTTATTTATTAAGTTTACATTATTTATATGTAATTTTCAGTCTAATAAATATCTATGTGAAATGGTTAATTTTTAATAAAATTTTTAATCTTTAATTTCATAATCAATATGTCCACATGATTGTCAATACAAATATATTTTAAAATATCTTTGCAATTTTATAATTATTCTGTCCATGTGACTCAATAAAAATATTTTTAAAAAAGTTTTCAATTTTATAAATTTAATATGTTACAAATTAACTACGCCCAAGACGTTTATCTGTTAGAATCATGCCTTCCTCCGAGATCTCGTACAAATATGCAATGACCTCGATCGTCCACTTCGTATGCCGTATTGATGACCTCAAATAAATTGTGTCCGTCCATGTGTGTGTCATGTTGAGCAAAGCAAAATATTGTTTGATTGCGTGGCATCCGGCACATGTTTGAAATTTTCTCGACATGGTGTCTCGGTTTCATACATTGGCATTTCAAAAGAGTTGGGGTTGGGTTGGCCATGGCCGCCCACCCTCTTCATTATAAAAATATGGCCCATGCCACAGGGGGCAACCATATAGGTCATGGCCCCTTTTTTATTTTAATTTAATAGATAATATTTTCTTTGTTCAATATAAATGGTCATGGCTAGTGCATTGCGAACCAATTTTTTTCAATTTAATAAATCATTCTAGACTGAAAAAGATAATTTGTAATTTTACATGTGGGAAGTTATTTCTTTGTTTTGTTCAGGTCATATCTTATATTATGTAAGTACTATATTATATATTGTTTTGATTGTTTTTACTAATGGCACATTTTGTAAATTTTTAAAAATTATTTATTTATTTATTATATATAAAATAATTTATATTTGTATATATTTATATAATAACATATATAATGTTTTACATATTGTATTTCAAATATTTTTGATAATGATATGCTTTTCATGTTTTTATTAAGTTCAATTGATATATAAAATTTGGGAATTCTAGCTTTCGATTCTTGCCTTTGTTTTATGTACCAAATTAAATGTCTTTCCATAAATGAACTTGAAATCATAGACATGCAAGTATTTAATTTATGTGGATGCGAATTTGTCTTACATTTACGTGTGCTCTGCTTGTTTGCAAAATGCACCTTTCTCCGCTATTACTTTTCTTTTCCGTTAAACCTCTTCTTCTTCACCCCTCAATTTGACTTCCTCTCTGCATTCCTTCGACCTTTCCATCCCATTTATCACATGTGATTACTCCTTTATAGTGAACTGAAGCTGACCAATTCTAAAAATGGAATCAGAATCCGTGTCAACGACATATTACTTTTTAATTTGGGTCATGACTCATGACTGTTTCATTTCTTATTTGTGTAGGAGACATCATTTTCCCACACACGTGAAGGGCCCACCATCTTGCTCACTGCACTTCTTCCATTTAGGTTAACGCGTGGGGTGACGGAAACAACAACACACCGGCCATACAATAATTTTACACTCCCAGCGCTGTTACGCTCCTATAATTTGACACTCTGCACCATGTTTTTAAGATTCTTGACGCCACTTGTAACTCAGAATTTACTTTTACTTGCTTTCTTTTTAGATAATGGTAAATATAACAAGTTGATTTACATATAATTATAGATTTTTAAACGTAAATGTAGATGTATTTCACTATTATTTACAGTGTTAATTGTAATTATTCAAACCTTTTGAATTTATATGATCGCCAGTCATATTTTTTTCATGACTTCCACGGTTAGAATCGGCAAGAAATCAGCTGCTGCTTCGACTTAGAGCAAGTATATCAAATCTTAAAAAAACAAGGTATTTCGTTCACATTTAAACATAACATAATATATATATATATTTTATGGTTTTATTAATAAAAATCCTATCTTAGAATTATTTACACTCAATAACATAAGAAATTATATAGTCTAAATTTTCAATGGGTACATTGCTACATTGTTGAATATTTGCACATCTCTATTTTTTTACATTTAGTTGAGCTTAAAATTCAAAAGGGGGACTACAAAGTGCTACAAAAAGTTAACATTGTGGTTAGGTTTCTAACTTGGAATCTATTGAATTTTCACTATTTTTAATTTTCACCCCTTTAAGGAAAAATTTCACTCACATTAATTATGTGAGCAAGATCTCGACGATAAAATGGGGCAAATATAATATATATTAATTGGGTACTAATAATCGATTTGCGGAATATGTGTGGGACATGCAGGATTTAGTTCCCACATTTAAGTCTTCTATATTTCTTTCCAACTTTCCATTCATGTCTTCTTCGTCTTATACAATAAATGAAATGTTGTCCAATCGAAAACATTAATACCATAAAAAAGCAAAATAAAAAATAGCAAAACCCATTTCCTCACTTTTCCTCAAAATTTACCATTTCAAACATATGTAGATGTGTGAGATTCAAACATATGCAAGTTTCCTTTCAAATTATTCATCGATCACGCCATGTTTTTGAGATATCTCAAAAAAATCGTCACTCCTCTTCCTTCTTTGATGTCTCGCTCCCTCAAATTTAACTTCACCAACACATCCCCTTCAACATTTCTATTACACATTATGCATGTGATTGCTAATTTAATTTTGAAACAACATGTATGATTTTCTTCTTTAAAAATATATTTATTGGCTAGAAAAGTATGAGATTTTGCAATGGGCTTAGGTAATGCAAAATGACATAAATGTCATTTTAGTCTTATTTATGGGGCCACACTCTTACCTATACTTCACAAATTATATATATATATATATATATATATATAATTTGTATTTTGTCCCATCAAAATGAAAATTGTAATATTGATCGTCCAAAATAGTTGGGTGGAAAGAGTCACTCCCCAAAATACGAGATATATCAAGTACATATATGCCAATTTACCTCAAGGTAACAACGAAGTTGAATTTGCAAAATACAAGTGCATTTTTTTAATTAAAAAGGTATGAAAAACAAAACACCTAAACAACACAAAAAAAGAGAATTATGTAATGACAACAAACATGGTAGTTGATTTAAATACTACTAGGCTTATCCCCAGGCATTGGTGGAAAAGGGGTGGGTCATGTCCTAGATGGGCTCCCATCCATTGGTCGGTTGTTGCTCTTCTTGTTCTTCATTCGGGGATAAGGAAAAATAGCCATCTCGAGTTGGTGCCACCACCACCAAGATGGTCAAATATGAATGGTCACCGTGATTAGGAGAATGATGTCAAGATATGGGTTGAGAATGATGAGGACAGAGAGATAAGCTTCATTGGTTGTTGGAATGACATCCGTAAACCCTTGGCCACAACCTCGAGTAGGGGAATAGTAGCGCACTGAGTCTGGATGCACCCAATTAATAGTATAGGGAACATTACCCTAATGTGCGAGTAGATATTGCAAATGCTCTACCTCGAAGAGGACTTTCTCTGCATGGAATTGGATATGAAACAACACATTAGAGAGCGTAATAACTTTATTAGTCACGAGAGAAGTCTTTATCCATAGATGTGTTGTTGAAAGTAGCAAAATTTCTATCTTTACATGTATGAAAAGAATATCAACATGAAAAAATTGCTAATCATCATTGTATTTTGCAAGAAGCGTGATGAATCCCTCAACAAAACCATTTTTCAAGTGATTTTTAGGATGAAAGGTTGGAAAAAGGTATGATCCATTTCGATGCAAATTGAGCATGCATGAAAATCCGAGAAAACATTGGTGTTCAAAAGATTTAGGCTATTGGAAAACCATTTTTAAAGGCTCAATGCAACCTTTCTAAAGGTTAGAAAATATTATGGACCACAATGTATTCTAGGGTCTAATGTTCTAGTGGTGGTTTAGAGAATCACCTAGAATGTGTTGTGGTAAGGATATCAGAGCCAATTTGAGGTTTAGTTGCAAAAAGCGGTGACCATCGACCAATCCTAGTCTCTCCACCAAGAGACCCCAAAGATGATTCCAGTTTTATGCAACAAATTATTAGGTACAAAAGTTTTGATTTCAACAATAGGCTCCACATCATCATTCTTAAGTTGGAACTTAACTTCAAGCAAATCCCATTATAACTGCTTATTTGATATATGAATTGTTATTCTTGTTGGTTTGTGAATGGATTACACTTTTTTGGGAAAAAATTCCTCTCTTTTGCGGAATAATTTATTGATTTAAATAGAACACGCAATCACAACTTTTTATTTGAAAGGATTTATTGTTTTCCTTTTTTAATGGAAAGTAAAGTTTCGTTAGGCCTTGATATTTTGCCATGTGGTGTGACAAAATAATCAATTGGATTTAGTCTATGTTCTAAATTGATACTTTCTTTTATTTTATCTAATCTAGTTAATTTAAAAAAGATTTTCTAGTTGTTTCAAGTCAAGGAAAAATACTTTTTTTTAATAATTAATCCATTTTTTTCTTTTTCTTCCTTTCATTACAATATTGTATTGAACATAAGAGTAGGGTATGATATGTTCTTTTAAAATTAAGTGAATTTGATATGAAAACTTGGATTTTTATGATAAATTGTGTTAGAGTTTTGAAAGAAACAAGATATAGTAAAGCAAAAGAATCCTTTTATGGTATGATAACAAAAGAAATTGATTCCATAAATAATATGAAACCCTAAACAACTGTTTTTTCTATCTGGTTCTATTAATGGCGATTTAGCGACAGCGTCAGGGCTCCTAGTGGATTTGCTTCGGGCGGTGTTGCGAGTGGCAAAGATGCTTTGGTGGTGGTGGCTCTGTCAAGAGCCTTGTTATGAGAAACCCTAAGGTGAACCCTAACCATGGTGACGACGATAGGGAAAATGTTGACCCAAATTGTGTGGTGGTTGGATCGGGGTTTCGTTGGCTCCTACCGATTAAAGGAAACAGGGGCACCGAGATAAGGATAACAACGCAGACGAGGTTCGAATTGACTCGAGGTGGAGGAAGGGGATCCACCTTTGCGACTCTTTCTATGTCACCTTCAAGGTTGCACCTATCAAAGTTGAGCGTTAGAGACTTCTTGGGAGGAAATAGTTTGTTAATGGTGCCCAACTTGTGGATGCATGGGATACGGTGGAGCGAGGATCAATGCTTCCACTCCAAAGACGACCGTGGATTTGGGACTCTTTGTGGGTGGTAGGGGCATGAGTTTTCTGAGATGGTCTCTAAAGGGCCTTCCCAAAGGACCCTCATCTAAAGCCCGAGCTTTCCCCTTATCTCATATTTGATGAGAATCTTGTCAACATGGTGTGGAAAAAGAGGAATTTTTTTCCGAACTACCCTCATCTGCCGTTTCAAGATTTTTGGTCAAAAATTACTCGGTTGAATGAATTGATATCCCAAAGATGGAGCGCAATGATCAATGGTAAGATTAAGCTCGCCCATGCTCTAGAGCTTTCTTCATTATTGTTTTTGAATCTATTAAAGATAGGGCTATTATTGACAACAAATACTTGGTATGGGGTGAACATGGCCTCATGGTCAAACCTTGGTACCCTGCTTTTGATCCATCAAAATCCTCCTTTGACTCTCAACCTATTTGGGGTAGACTCATAGGCTTGCCTATCCAATTCGGAATGAACAATGTTTTGAGGCCATATTCAATCGGTTAGGGGCTTATGTTAAATCAGATGACAACACTTCCCAACACTTTCATACTACCTTTTCTCATTTATTGGTTGACATAGACCTCACTTAAGACCTCCCCCAAGATCAATCTCATCGATTAGTGACTGAACATGGGTCCCAAGGCTTAAATTTGAAGGTGTGCCTTTTCGGTGCTATAGATGTTTTAAAACTGGACACTTGATTACCGATTATGAATGAACTAAGCACATTGGTACTAAATCCGCTTGGTGGAAAGAATCTTTACCCAATCATCACACGGTGTGCGCCCCCTCAATTTGCATGGATCCATCATCTCCTTCTTCGGAAAGGAGCCCCTCCCAGGATTTTAGTAATCGAGATGGTTGTTGAGACTCCTCAACTCATTACTCTAGTGAGCCCTATGGGGTTGTCCATTGATGAAACTTAGAGGATCAAAAAAATTAATCACAAGCATTTGAAGGGGCAAAGGAGAATGTACCTCCTTACTCTCCTTGTATTAAGCGCACATATTAGCCGATTGATGGTATTGAAATTGTTATTCCTATAGAGGAAGTTTCTAACGCGTGGAAAACATTTCATAACATGAATAAATCTAGTCATAAAAAAACCAATTCCATCACCTAGAGACTTTGTCTCTTTTTTTTTTTTTCGGCCGTTTACGCTTTTGTGTTTTTTGGAAAGCGGTTGTGATTCTTGTTGGTTGTGATACTGCTGGGCAGTTTGTTTCTTTTTTTCTCTTTTGTGCTCGTTGCTATATTTGGGTGTTGACCCATTTTTGTTGTTCCTGGGTAGGATCCCAATAAAAAAACCTTTTACCATTAATAAAAAAGAAATTGATTCCATAAAGTAATGGGGGTAGGTGAGAATATTGTGAAGGAAAATATTACCATGACTGCACATAAGTTGAAAGAGCTAAACAAAGTTGTAAATAAGAGGGCCAATCTTATAAATAAACAACAATATATAAATTGTACTCTTATCTTTAGGACTATAAAGTTGACTATGCATTTATTAAAATATTTTCAATTGAATGCCGAAGCATTATAGTGGGAAATAACTTACATAGAATGTTGGCATCTCTCCCCATGTACACTTTTATCTAAGAAATTACAGGTAAAGGGCATCCATGCCGTCAAAATCACACACGACACATTCTTGGCCTCAACCACTTGAATCTCCGTTGTTAAGGTATTTTTCATAGACTTCCCATGTATTTAACTGATTTTGTGTGTTTCATATTGTTCCCCATGCTTTAAAGATCGGTTTGACTCGGGGAGAAACATTAGTTTATGATAAATCTCATGCCTTAGAAATATAAAAGAAAGGATTCAACAAAAATGTCGGGGGACTGGTTTAATGGTCTATTTATTCAAAGTAAAAGCTTCAGGTAGATGGGTGATGGGGACTATGTATATATATTTCATATGAACCTACAAATCAACACCAAAATGATCTAAACTGCTCCCAAAATATCAAGCTATAAAGGCTAAAAAACATGCAACCTGACCATGAAGTATCAAGCCATAGAACTGATCAAGAAGGCTTAGTTGAAATGGATTTAACTATTTTAACAAAGACTAAGACGTTCGTTTGGGTGTCAAAATTCAACACCAGCAGGACATGGGCCACATGGCGGCAGATCAACGGTTCAAGACAATGACACACGACACAGATCTCTTTGGACGCAGGGGGACACATGGTGGAATTCTCGACTCTCTTTAAGGTGATGAACCTTGATGGACTTGAACCCCAAAATGAACCGGATTTTAAGGACTTTCATGTCCGAATGGGAGAGCGAGGTCAAAGAAGGGATATATGGCACCCTTTTTAAGAAGCCAAAAGTTTCTAAGTCTAGGAAAAGAAAAGGTTGTGACGCGAAGGCCAAACCAATCAAAAGAAAGCATGAAGAAAGGAATACTAAAAAACTTGAGGAACTTGGAGATTTCTCATTAGCTTGCATTTCACGATTGTCGAGGCTAAGGAAAAAAGGTGAAATGCGAAGAAGCATGGAGATTTTTCATTGGCTAGAGCTTCATATTCTATTGGAGGAAATAAAAAGGACTAACACCGAGAAGGGCAATGAGATTTCTTATTGGCTCACGCTCGCATGATGGTCAATCAGGGCTATAAAAAGGGTCAATTGACGAAGTGTGGAGATTTTCTATTGGATCTCGCTTCGCTGTCGTACCAAGGTAAAGGATAGTCTAATAAGGAGAAATAAACGTGGCAATTTTGTATTGGCTCACTTTTTAGTAATGGACAAACCTTCCCACAGAGGAAATAAAAGAAATAAATCGACCCCCAAGCCAATCAAAGACCAAAATATGAAAAATGGAAATACAAAGTGCACACGTTGGAAGGAGGCAGTATGTGAACTAATCAAAGGGTGCTATGTGTCACAATTATGTGTTTCCGATATACAACACTTTAAAAGGCCATATCTTTCGATTCCCTGCTCCAAATCTTGTAAAATTTATATCATTGGAAAGGTATCTTCAAGCCCTTCACTTTGACATCATTAGATTTAGAAATTGATGATAGTTGGTGGGAGAAAAAGTAGAAAACATATTTTACATTAAAGATATAGTTGTAGTATTGGTCAACCACTCGAATTGATGAAGTATGGTGTCTGTTTTTTCTCTATGCACACAAGACAGAAGGAATGAATGATTTTGGGAAGCCCATGCTCCTTTATAGGATTTTAATGCTTCTTGTTGGTGGTTGTAGAAGGAAATAATTTTTTTCTTTCTTTCTCCTTCTCATCTTCTATATAATGTTACCGTCACCATTTTCCCAAGGAGAAATATTGGGGGTAGTTGTAGAAGTTTTTGATTAAGTTCATTTTTTTGTTTCAGTTTCTAGCTTTTGTGAGTTGCTTGTATCCAATCTGTAAGGAAGAGCTAAGGTGGTTGCGTTGTGCAATCATTAGCATGTTTTGAGGGATTTTTTTGTGTCCCCTAGCCAAAAATTCTAAAAACAAATCTCTCCTTGCTTGATCAAGCTATATGTTCCCTTTATTATGTTTTATAGGACTTAAAGAGGTGATATTGTTTCTGTTACTATCTTATAGTGGCTTTACTTTGTCAAGTACACAAGGGTCTTTCTTAGTCGCTGTATTCTTCTGGTTACTGTGAGATTATTGTAGAATAGTGTATACTTTGCAATGGTTAAAATCAGTTTGTAAAATCCTATAGGCAGCATCACTTTTAAAGAATTATTGTAATTCCCTTAAGGGTCTTTTGGGTGTATAAGACAAATATAACAAGTGCTTTATCTCAGCTCTAACTCCATGATTTGTAGTTAGGATTGGGAAGACTGTAGACAACATTTGTGCAAATTGAGTATCAATGAATGCAAATGTTATTTCACAAATCATGTTAAATTGATTATTCTTTTCAAAGGATGGATTCATTCCATGGGAACATTAATGTACTAGAGTCATAAAAGCAACTACCCTCCCCCTTCAAATCCCAATTAAAAACAACCAAGTTATCTACATACCTACTAAGCACATTATACCTGCAAACCATAAATATGCTTATCCTGCAAAGTTGATTTTACAAGTTATCCATTGTCAACAAAGCTTTGCCAAAAATCCCACCAAGTTTGTGATTCAATATCATTTAAAGTAGCCAAACAATGTTATGCAAATGCAATATCCGAAGTTGTTTATTATCTTCCTCAGGATCGTGTTTGATTTTCAAGTGCTTACTGATAAATTAAGTGACAACTCTTTTTGAGAGAAGTATTGTATCGTGATTGCACTTTGGTTCAAATTGATTTACACCAACCATGAAGGAAACCAAACCTTGGTAACTTTTCCTTTATTTAGATCGCCTAACTAGGTCCTCTCACCTTGGTTCAAGCAAAGCCTAGAAGTAGCAGGGTAAAGCCATCCCCTTTGTGAAGGTGCCTCGTAATCACCTCCTTGACTTGAGTCATTTTGTTAAGTGTTGAACAAATCCCCAACTATCAATGACAAGAAATTTTCATTGTTCATAAATCCCCCAAAGTCAACCCACTTAGGTTATCTTCTCGTTTCCTCGAGGTGCTATTTTGGGATCCAACATCCGTGTTGAGGCATTGAGGACCTTTGCACTCAACAAGATTGATCCCTTGTGGGCTCTATGTGAGCCAAAAAATTTCACCAATAAACCAATGAAATATTTGGCTATTATGATATTTTTATAACTATTTGAACAAAAAGAATTATCAACTTTCCAAAAATACAACCTTCTAAATTTTATGTTGAAAACATGTGACATTACCTTACTATTTATTTTGAATATGACTTAGAATTGAATAATAGGTCCATCAAAATTGACTTTTTTGGATTGGAGGATACACATTTTATTTTATATATGAATAACATATTTTAATTGAAGGATAAACGTTTGACGAGGTGTTTAGTTTAAAAATAATTTTCCCACTTGTCGTTTGATGATTTGGATTCTAAATAGCAAGTAATGATAAGAAAATAATTATCCCACCAATGGTAACCTACCTTTTGTTTCAAATGGTAGACTATTTTATTCACAAAATACATTTTTGTGGTAATAACCACCACGATATTTGGTTATAGTGTGTTTTGACGGTCTAAAATATGAACTACCTCAATGATGTTAAGAGATTGTTCTTTGTATTCTATTTTTTTAAAACTTTGAATGTGATTTTTTTATGCGGAATCATTCTTGATCGTGTTTACATTTATGTTTCCCTCTCACATTTTTTACGACATTCAACGTTGTATCTTTTTATTAGCAATCACACTTGAGTGGTGCTTTATGGAAATGTCGATATGGATGTAGTGAAGAACTTGAAGGTGAAGGATCGAAGGTGAAATATTGTAAGGGGGAGAAGGTAATGAAGAAGGGGATATAGTGAGGAGAATATCTAAGGTGGGGAATCTATTGGATGGAACATATGAAAGTCTCTTCTTTCTTTCAACAAGTCACATATAGACCACATGTCATTTTTTCAATCCACTAAAAGGAGAAAAAGGGTGCAATGCATATATTTTTGAGGCAACATAATCTAGAGATAAATTTGAAAGCAAGCCCTTGTCATTCAATATTTGTAATGTGAACAATTGCTTCATGCAATGTCATCCCTTTTGTTTTGTGGATAGTTAGAGGTCACGTTATGTTGAGGGAGTTTGTTTGTCCTTGCCCATTTGTTAAGCGCAAAAATAGATTGGACATGTTGAGGGGACTTGACATCCCATGTCATGCCAATGTAGTATTTGAATTTGATAACCACAAAACATGGTAAGGCAAGGGGTTTTGCACTAACTTTATAGACAATAGATCTAACTTAAAGATAAAAAGACTTAATCGTTACCATCATCGCATTTTTTTAAATGTAATGTTTGTTGAGTGTTAAATCTATCTTAATAGCCACCAACATGAAAATATATTCTATTAATGGATTTATAACTTTTTGGGATTATTACAATCACATTATTATGTCTTTTAATAACATAAGTGATGAACTAATTAAAAAAAAGGTAAAATCATCAAAAAAACATGCTATATTAAGAATAAGTTTTCAACACATATTCTAAGGGTCATATCAAATTTGGTAAGTTTAAATAGTATTGATAAAATATGTGAAACACATCAGCACACAGAGAGAATTAAATCCCAACACAAAATCAATACAAAAATAGAACTAATTAATATTTTAGTGGTACCCTTATGAAGTGGAATAAGATGAAGTAAAGATATAATATGTTGACAATGGCAGTGGTGTCTATAAGAACACAAAAATTCTATCAAACATATTAATAGAGAGGTAGGCCGATGATACATCAAATATAGTGTTGTTTACTAGTCGTTTCCTTATCTTTCTCACTCTATAAATAAATGCTTGATATATTTATAAAAGATCTTAACTTAATGTCATATGTAGAACAGATTATATTTATCATGATTTTTATAAAAGATGTTAACTTTATGTTATATATGGAGAGCAATAATAACAACATTTTTTGTTTGTTTTAACATAACCTTACTGGTTATTTGAAGATGATTGATTTGGAATTTGAATAATAGGTCATCAATGACATAAATGACATCTTTTATTGGAGGATAAACATTTGATTACGTGTTTAGTTTTAAAATATTTTCCCGCTTTGGATTTTATTTGAATTTTAAATAGTAAGTAATGATAAGAAAATAGTTATTCCACCAATGGTGGTCTGCCTACTGTTTTGAATGGTAAGTATTTTTTAATCCACAAAATAAGAATATGTGGCAGCACGTTTTGAGGGTCTAAAATGTTGATTTGGGACGTCAATGATGTTACAATATCATTTATATAGTTTATATTTTTAAATTTTGAATGTGATTTTGTAATTATTAATGCGGAATCATTCAATATCTCGTTTACATTAATGTTTGTCATTCTGCCGTTTCTTACAACACTCAAATTTGTATTTTAGTCGCTGTCAGTTGGTATGTATTTAATAGATATTTGAAATTATTTTGTAGTTTAATGGTGAGGATGATCTCATTAAGTCATTCACAAGATACAAGTTATATATATATATATATATATATATATATATATATATATATATATATATATATATATATATATTTAACATGGAAAGTTAAAATGAATAGGGTTGGGATTGTTTCTGAGTTATTTTGATGGATTGGATGCCCCTAATAGTTGCTACTTACCCAAAGGAAGGATTGCTTACTCATCAAATGTACATCAACCATATGTAATCTTCATTCTAACATGAAGTGGAGATGCCGATATCTATATAAAATCGTTGATTTCCCATAATATGAAACAGAGATGCCCATATCTATGTAAAATAATTAATTTCTTATTAGAAAACTATCCTTTATCTCATAATCAAACTGTCCACATAACTACCAATGAAATATACATTTTTAATTTTTTCCCAATTTTATAAATTTAAAAATATGTTACAAATTAACTTATAGTGAACTTAAGCTGACCAATTCTAAAGACGGTGTCAGAATCCGTGTCAAGGAATATTGCTATTTAATTTGGGTCATTACTGTTTCATTTCTTAATTTTGTGGGAGACATCATTTTCCCACACGTTAACGCGTTGGGTGACGGAAACACCAACACACCGGCCATAAAATGATTTAACACACCCAGGGTTGTGTTGATGGATATACACTCCTCAAATGATTTTAAGATTCTTGACGCCACTCGTAGCTCTGAATTTTTAGTCACGTTTAGACTTTTACTTCTTGTCTTTTTTAAATAAATGTAGATATAACTAGTAGATTCCCATATAATTATATTTTTTAAAAACGTGAATGTAGATTTACTTCACAATTATTTGTGTTACTTATTATTAAAAGGTCAAATTTCAAAACCTGGTGCATCCATCATGTTGAACTTTTTTGAATTTATATATGGTCCCATTGATATTTTTGCATGACTTCCACGGTAATTAGAACTGGAAAGAAATCAATTGTTGCTGCAACTTAGAGTAAGTATATCAAATCTTAAATTAAGAAAACAAGGTATCTCGTTCACACCTAGACATTCACACCTACATGATATTCTTTGATGGTTTTATTAATAAATTTTTTTAATAGAGTAATTTGCATTCAACAACATAAAAATTATAGTCTAAAACTTTCAATCCGTACATAAAATCTACATGTTGAATATTCACACATCTCCCGCTTTCTTATATTTAGTTGAACTTAAAACTCAAAAGAGTGGACTACAAAATGCTACAAAAAGCCAACATTGTGGTTCAGTTTTTAACTTGAAACCTATTGGATTTTCACTATTTTTTTAACTTTTATTTTGGCCCCTTTAAGGGTAAATTTCACTCACGTTAGTTACGCGAGCAAGGTCCAGATGATAAAGTGGAGCAAATATAGTATATATTAATTGGGTATGAATAATCGATTTGTGGAATAGGTGCGAGGCATGCAAGTATTTAGTTCCCACATTTAAGTCTTGTATATTTCTTTCCAACTTTCCATTTATGTCTTCATCTTATGAAACAAATGAAATGTAGTCCAATCGAAAACACAACGATACCATAAAAATAAAAATAAAAATAGCAAAACTCATTTCCCCACTTTTCCTCAAAATTTCTTGTTTCAACACATGTAGATGTATGGGATTCAAACATATGCAAGTTTCCATTTGAATTATTCATCGACCACACCTTGTATTTTGAGATATCTTAAAAAAATTCATCACCCATCTTCCTCTTTTGATGTCTCACTCCTCAAATTTAACTTCTCGATGCATCTCCTTCGACATTTCCATTACACATTATGCATGTGATTGCTAGTTTAATTAACAAACAAAATGTATGAAACTTTTTCTTTAAAAAATATTGCCTAGGCTAGAAAACTATGAGATTTTGTAATGGGCAAGTAGGTAATTCAAAATGACATAAATGTCATGTTAGTCTTATTTGTGAGGCCTGCATTGCAGTACTACACACAAATTTTGTGTGTGTGTGTGTGTGTGTGTGTGTGTGTGTGTGTGTGTGTGTGTGTGTGTGTGTGTGCGTGTGTGTGTGCGTGTGCGTGCGCGTGTGCGTGCGCGTGTGCGTGTGTGTGTGTGTGTGTGTGTGTGTGTGTGATGCCACACTTTTACCAATACTATGCATGCACGCACGCACACATGCAATGTGTGTTTTGTCCCATTAAAATAATAGCGATTATTCAAATTTTTATTATCATTGAAAAATACATTATTATTTATAAAAAATTATAATTACATTATTGATCGTCAAAAAAATTGGGTGGAAAGAGTCACACCCCAACATACAAGACATATTGAGTGGATATGCTAGTTCACCTCAAGGCAACAACAAAGTTGAATTTACAAAATAAAATTGCATTTTTAATTTAAAAAGGTACAAAAAACAAAACACCTAAACAACACAAAAACAAGAGAATTATACAGTTGCAACAAACATGACAATAGGCGAAAGACTGCTAGGATTATTCCCTAGCCATTGGTGGTAAAGGGGTGGGTCGTGTCAAGATGGGCTCCCATCCATCGGTTGACTATTTCTCTTTTGTTCTTCATTGTGGCGATGGGAAAAATACCCATCTCTAGTTGCTGTAACCACCACCAAGATGGTCAAATACGAATCCTTTGTGAGAATGAGAAGGGTGCCGGGATATGGGTGGAGAGTGATGAGGATGAGGAGATAAGCTTCATCGGTTGTTGGAACAATGTTTGTAAAACCATTGGCCATGACCATAATTGGGGAATAACAATGCAAAGAGTCTCAGAGGGACCTAGCGATAGTATAGGGAGAATTACCTTGATGTGCAAGTAGAGATTGAAAATCCTCCACCTCCAAGATGACTTTTACGCATGTACCTAGATATGAAGCAACACATTAGAGATCACAATAACTTTATTAGTCATAGAGAAGTCTCTATCCATAGATGTGTTGTTAAAAGTAACAAAATTTCTATCTTTACATTTATGAAAAACAATATCAACATGAAAATTTTGCTAATTTAATCATTGTATTTTGCTTAGAAGCATGACCAAATTCCCAACAAAACCATTTTGTAGGTGATTTTTTTGGATGAAAGGTTGGAAAATGGTATAGATCCATTTCCATGCAAATTGAGCATGCAAGAAAATCCGAGAAAAACATCGAGTGTTTAATGATTTAGGCTATTGGCAAACCAATTTTTTTAGGCTCAATCTGCAACCTTTCTAAAGGTTATAAAACCTTTTGGACCACAATGTATCCCATGGTCTAATGTTCTAGTGGTGGTTTGGAGAATCACCTAGAATGTGTTGCGTGGCGAGGAGATGGTAGGCGATATGGGGTTTAGCGCGAAAAGGGGTGGCCATTGACCAATGTCCATCTCTCCACCAGGGACCCCAAAGGAGATTACAATTTTATGCAACAAATCATTAGGTACACAGCTTTTTTAATTTCAAAAATAGACTCTACATCATCATTCTTAAGTTGGAACTTAACTTCAAGCAAATCCCATAGCAACCTCTTATTTGATATATGAATTTTTGGTTTGAGAATGGATTAAAGTTTTTTCGGAAAAAAATTTCCTCTCTTTTGGGGAACAATTTATTGATCTAAATAGAACATGTAGTTGCACCATTTTATTTGAAAGGATTTATTGTTTTCCCTTTTTAATGGAAAGTAAAAGTTTATTTGGGCTTTAAGATTTTGCATGATGTGAAAAAATAATCAAAACGATTTAGTCTCTATTCTAAATTGTTACTTTATTTTATTTTATCTAATATAGCTAATTAAAAAAATATTTTATAGTTGTTTAAGTGAAGGATAAACACTTTTTAAAATGTTAATTCAATAAAAATTTATTCTGTCTTCCTTTCATTGCAATATTGTATTGAAAATAAGAGCATGGTATCTTTAGAACATAAAAAATAAATTTTGGTTCTTTTAAAATTAAATGAATTTGATATGAAAAGCGTAATGCCTCTGCCATTCTTACATTTGCACTTGCTTCTTTTTGAATTGATTGGCAACATTGACATGTGATTGTGTTCTTGAGTGTGTGTGCTTTGCTAAACTGCTTAAATCATGTTGCTAGAATGATATCAGTTTCTGATGAGATCTATCCTATTAATCAATCACGTGAAATTGTATTTAATGTTGTGATCTTTACTTAACTAGTTTGTGAAATGGACTTATTGATTTCAGCTTGAGGAAAGTTTGAATCAGAGTTCTTGGAATTGTTAGGTGATCAAGTAATCTGGAAAACTATTAATGTCTTGGAATAATTTATAACTTTTTCTAACTTTGTATCGATATCGATTAGGATCAAGGTATTTTCCTAAATCGATCTATGCGATTATGACTTTAATATAGTGATTTCATGAGTTCATATTGATTCTGGAATTTCAATTTTAAATATTGATCTGGTTACAGTGATTCCAATTTTAGTTGGCGTATGACTTCATTACTGTGTAAAAGGGCTCAAGTCTTCTTGAAAGAAATTTCTTAATGGAGTAAGAAATGAATCTGTGGTAAGGTCTTTTATTTTGTTGGTTAATGAAGACCTAACCTAACTGATACTTGGGTGACATTTAAATTCTTATGGGACCTAACTAAGTCCTAAGACATTTGATTATCTATTACAACCTAAGCTAAGGTTGTGGTATCTAAGTTGATAGATATTATTTTGTTGAAATTAAACCTAACCTATCTTAAGGGGAAAGGGAATCCTATGCCCTAACCCTTTTTACCTAACTAAGGTTGGTGTAAAGTGAGGTAGGTTGGTGGCAAGGTTAAATTGCATGGCCACCACCTACACGTACATGCATATTTAAATGAGAATTTAATAAGGGGCCACCACCACCCCTTAGAGGAAAGACCAAGATAAACTTGGTCATGCTCGCCAAACTTGGTGCTAGTAGTTAGAATGGGAAGTTGAATGGAAGTTTTCTAAGATAAGTTTAGATGGAAACTAGTAGTTGGCAGATCCACGATTGTTAGGCATTAATGACATTGAAACCAACACCAAAACCACCTTGGGAAATCATGTCGATTTTTGGTGGAAAGTGTTTAGTTGGTCTTTGTTTTTCATTTTGTTGCTCCAGTTCCTTTGCTCTGCATGTGAGTTTTGTTGCTTGAAATGGTATTTAATCTTTTGTTAGATATGCATCTCACTGTTTCATGGAGGAAATAGTGGAAGAAATAAATGTGAAGGTTATAAAAATAATGGAGGAAAGGATGGAGGATTTTATGTGGAAACTGGTTTGATTTGATTATGGAGATTATCGTGAAAATTTGGAAAGGATTCTGAGAGCTTGAAGAAGAATTTTAGGAGCTCTACCAGGCATGATAGGCTCTAACTCTTTGAAATTTCTTGCTCTATTTAATTATTTCATGAAAAGAACTCTGCTCTTAACTAGAATGTGGTTTTGAGGTTCTGGGTTTTTGATATTTTCTTTACAATGTGATCTCTTGTTGATGGAATGAATTTTGAACTTGTTATCATTTTATATCACATTGTTTTCTCGATAATTGATGCATGTTGATATCTTCTGCTTGTGGGCTTGTATTGAATGAATGCAAAAATGAAATTATTGCATTTGTATATCGAATGGGTGTGTTTTAACATTAGCCATTCATTGCATCTATGTTCTCTGTAAGGCATAATTTCCTTTCTTAGTTTAGTGCTTCACAGGGTTTTGGGGACTTGCATTTGAATGCAATATTTAACTGGAAGCACTCGGAGGATTTGTTGGGTTACTTAACCTACCTATTGCTAAAAATTGTTTAGCAGGATGCTTTAATCCGAATAAGTTACATGACTTATTGTTATTGTATCTTTGTGATATTATGGTCTTGTTTTTAGATATTAACACCAAGATGTCTTGACTTGTGGCTATTGAATGGTTGATGGTCGATTTGGGTTGTGGGTCTTGCTCAGTCGATTCGAACCCTTTATTAGAAAATGCAAGAATAAATCTTTTTGGTTTATATTTTAGAAGCTGATTTTTAGCGTTAATCTCTGCTCAGATAGCTAAATGATGTTGTTTAAATGAATATCATTTGAATTTATACTTTGTTCAGACTTAGTTATCATTGAATCTTTGAGTGAAGCTTGTTTGACAGTTGGGTTTTTCTTGGTTTGTTTGGAATGTATAGAACACTTAGATTGAAATTGTGACATGGGCTTTACTTCCTATGTGATGATTGAAAAATCTTGAGGTTTCGTTATAGGAATCTTGAAGCTCTCTCTCAAGCATGTGAAGGATTCTTTGTTTACCTTAGGATTTTCAAGTTGTTATCGATTTATATAGAATCAATAGGTCATTGTTGAAGGGATGGTTGGTGGGTAATTTGATGTTATGAACTTAACATGTTACAGGTATGGTAGATCATACCTTACTTTAGATATAATTGTTCATGGGGTTTGATCTTAAACTTGAAGAGCCTTGTTGATTATACGTTACTTGTTATAATTTATTCTAAGCTCAACTGAGCCCAATTCTCATGAAGATTATGCACTAAATGTTGAATAATGAAGTTTGTTATGTGTCTGAACTGTGTAGTCTTTTATCCTTTTGTGGATAGACCATGACTGGGTATGAGTAATTGGATTACTCCTAGTCTTAGGTTGGTTTATTCCCAACATTTAATTGTGGAACTTCACCCTTAGTCTCCTTATTATTGTTCAATTTGACTAAGGAACTCATACTTGAGTTAAGGGGTAACTTAATCTTTAAGAAAGCCTAGTTGACGAATGATTCCATGAGGGGTTGTTGAGCATGAACTTGTGTTGTTCAGATATGCTCAAGTCTCAGTTCTACCCTTGCTTGAATTGATGATCTACTTAAGTTTGTTCCATTTTCAAGTGTCTCTTTGTTATGAGTGGAATTGATTGAACATGACTGATATACTTGTGTAGGAGGTTTTGTTTTCCTTAACTTGTATTTTGGGAATATGAAAACTTGCATGCTCTAATCTGGATCTTATTCCTTGCCAGGGTATGGAGGGACTAGTAGTTGATTATATTTATAGAAGTTAAGTACCTTGAATCTCTTAAAGGCTGAATGTAATGAAACAGTGATATAGTATGGGCTATATGACTGAAATATTATCATTCGTCTTGTTACATCTTGTTGTAGTATGTGTGACTTAATGATTTAATCTAGTATGCCTTGTAAACTTGATAGTCTAGTTATAGCTCTACAACATATAAGTATGGGCTTATGTGGTTGCAATATACCTAACCTATTAAGGTGCTACTTGGATTGATATGGCCTATATGGTTAATTGGTTGACTTCTGTTTAATTGAGTAAAAACATTTTTATGGAAGATTGAATGTGATTATGTTTATGAATTTGCTTGAAATGCTTTTAATGATGTTCATGTGGTATGTTCAAAATGAAATGTGTTATTTCTGAACCTTAGAATAATTTCATTTAAAAGCAGTGCTCTTTTTATGAAATTTTAGATAGAACATATTGTTCCAAGGATTTAGATCCTATCATGCCGTTTATGTGAGTTGTGAGATCTTAACAATTTTAGATGGAGCTTTAATTTCTAAAGGAAAAGAAGATGAACTTATCTATCGATTTATAAAGATGCATTGATAGCATAGTGAATTTATGATCAAAGGAAATAACAATGTATTGTTTATCTGACTAAAAAGGAAAAATTAGCCTTCCTTGTATATATGTTCTGGAAAAGAAATGATTAAAGTATTGTTGTACATCTGAAAAGTTGAAATAAAGGCTTCTTGATCTATCATGTTTATATGTCATGAAACTTATAAGGTTGGAGACTATTATTATTAAGAGATCAATATATAACATCTTGAATTGTAATTTCGATTATGGGCCTTGTGGACTACAAGAGCACTATTGTGTTAAGTGTATGAATACAATATGTATACTTAGGAGGTTTGAACTATATGAAAGGGGATGGCTGATTGGTAACTGTAAATGATCCTATTAGTACTATTCTAAACCCAATGCATATTAAGTATAAAAAGGATTAACATATAATTATGTTGGAAGGCATTATATGCAAACTAGGTACATGTATGATTTGAACTTGAGTAACCAGATTATAATGTATAGGTACAAGTATGAAGGATGTGCATACTTAGCATAATATAAGGATGTTGTAATGATGTTATATAATGGGATATGTATAATTGTTTGTGAAAACAATTAAAAAAATGATTAAAGCCTATCTAGGAACTTCATATATATATATATATATATATATATATATATATATATATATATATATATATATATATATATATTGTGAACCTTGTTGTTATTGAATGAACAAATGTGGATTTATATTAATGTATGGATTTTTGTTCTACTATGAATATACCTTAACAAGAAGGTTACTAAATTATATGAGTTTACTTAGTTAAGGATCATGGTATGAAGATGGGATAATACATTATGTAGATTTAAATATGCAACCTGTAATTAAACATGGCATTATGAGCTATCTCTAACTAAGTAAAATGACAATTGCAAAGCTCTTGTTAGACCCTTAGGTGTGATTCATTCATGGTAAAAGTATCATGAGACCTAGGGTAACCTATCATGATTTAATTAATACTTTTAACCATTAAGTTACAATGTTCCAATTTAGGACCCTTAGTGTGTTAACTCACTATGGTTGCTACACGGTCATATCCATTTAATGACAGTAGGAACTATTTAGATATTATTGCTTAGTAATTTATCTTGAGTTACCTCATCAAGACCCTGAATCGTGATATGGTATTGCATTAAGTACAAGCTTTGTTAGAGTTACAAAGGTAGATTGAACCTCATGGATACATACCCGATGCCAAGTTATGATGGCTACGGGAAGGGAAGTGATCTAGTAATGATGCAAATCATTACGGATACACTTACTTTCCCATAGGCATCCTAGGATGCGATATAGTTACATCTTCTTACAGGATAATTCAGGTTTGTACCTTTTACGAGACTTGTAGCTGCTTATAGCACCATTGATTGAATGCTAATCCATATAAATGAATAAGTGATTAAGGTGAGATGAAAAGTTCCTAGTGGTGAGTGTGCCGTCACAGAACCGAGCATGATATACATGACTCTGAAACTTTGCGCAAAGTAGTGTAAGCTATTGATTACACTATTGTGATTTCACCATGATCTAAGATATGAGATGCCAAATGGGAATTCCGTAAAGGGACCCAAGTAGACTCTTAGAGAGCATCACTTAATTAGCATATCCTGATAAAGGAAATACCAAAGGATACATTTTATGTATTGGCTCGTAAAGATCATTGAGGGGGATCGAGTAGGATCTATATACTCTCATGCAACTACACATGGTTTATGAAAGTTATCGAAAATGGATTGCATTAAGGTTTATGTTGGATTTAAATATATGGGTATTTAAATTGAGAAGCATAAATTTAAATTTTTTTCCCTACATGAGAAGTGACAAAAAGTGGATGTTACAAAACTTAGATTTATGCAATAAAGTGTGTCGAGTTTTGGAATAAACATGGTATAATAAAGTAGAATAATCCTTCTATAATATGATAACAAAAAAATTGATTCCATAAAGTAATGAATGAATCATAACTACATAACAAAGGGGGTGGGTGAGAATAATGTGAAGGAAAATATTAACATGAATGTACATAAGTAGAAAGAGTTAAACAAAGTTGTTAATAAGAGGGCCAACCTTATACACAAACAACTATTTATAAACACTTTTATCTTTATAACTATAAAGTTAACTATGAATTTATTATGATATTTTTATTGGGCACCTGAATTACATAGAATGTTTGCATCTATGCTTATGTACACTTTTATCTAAGCAATTACAGGTAAGGAGCATTCACATTGTCAAAATCACCCATGACACGTTCCTAGCCTCAACCACTTGAATATGTGTCAAGGCTTCAGGGCCTTTGCATTGAATAAGATTGATACCTTGTGTGATTTATGCGAGCCATAAAATTTCACCAATAGACCAAATGACGTTTGACTATTATGATATTTTTCTAACTCCTCAAAAAAATGATAGCGAGCTTTCCAAAAATACAACGTTTTGAATTTTATGTTGAAAACATGTGGCATTACCTTACTATTTATTTTGAATATGAATTACTTGGAATTGAATAATAGGTCCATCGATTAAATTTTTAGATTGAAGGGTAATCATTGACTTATATTTATGAATGACATCTTTTAATTGAAGGATAAACATTTGACTTGAGGTGTTTAGTTTAAAAATAATTTTCCACTTATCGTTTGATGATTTGGATTCTAAATATCAAGTAATGATAGGAAAATAATTATCCCACCAATGGTAACTTTGCCTTTTTGTTTGAATTATAGGATTTTTCATTCACAAAATACATTTTTGTGGTAATAAACACCATGATATTTTGTTGTAATAGGTTACCTCTGCAGAATCGATACATTTTTCTAGTACTTAAAAGGTTACTAAGACTTTGAATCACTTCAAACCATCAAATGAAATTCTTACCATCATTCCTTGAAGATTGTAGGGATCCTTTCATACTTGATCTCCTTCATCCACCTCTTTTACTATAAACCCTAAGGAGGGTTTCTCGAGCCCAAGATGGTCTAATTGCTCACCACTTCTCTTAAACACGTTTTCATAGCCTCAAATTCACCTCCTCGGGACTGTATTGATGCACTCAAAATTTAAACATCATTAATGGAGAAATTACTTCTAACAATTTCCTTTTCCAATTTGGAAATCATTGATGATCGCCACTATATAGAGGATGCTCAATATTGAGGATTTCACCAAAGTAAAGACTCTTTCTTCTCATATAGGGTTTCTTGGAGAATCAAGACATTCTTGATAATATTCCTTCAATTTTACTTCTCCTATGGTATGGATCACTTATCTTACAAGGTTTGTAAACTTGAATTTATCCACTAATCGAGACATGACTTCCCATAACAACAATAAAAATTATTCCTTATTGTTCAAAGAATTAATAGAGCACAACAACTACCATTCCTTACACGTAAGTATCTTCCGATTACATGTACCAAATTCCTTAATTATCAAAAATTTATATTACAGTGTGATATCATGCAAGAAAACACTTCAAACACATAAAACATAGATTTTGGCCTAATATATAGTAGTTTGCAAACTTATTTGAAATCTTGAAGCTTTTCTCAAATTTCTTAGTCTTAATCATTTGAATAATGATAATATAGTTACAAGGCGAGGCTTAAGTATTCCTTCACAAGATTTTTTATTATTGAATCTTGACTCATAACCCTTCTTATTACATATTTAGCCTCTTGATTAGTTCACTAATAACTTAGTTTAGCATAACACTTAGGACCTTAGGCCTAATTCTCAAACTTGGCCTCACTAAAACTCTCTTAAGTTCAAAAGGCTTAAGAAAAGATTATTACATAACATAATGCCCCAATATTGCATACAACTATGCTAGAACAAATCAAAATTGCCTCCAATATTTAAATTTAAAACTTGGAGGGAAAATGGAAAATTCAAATTCCTGAAAGACTTAGACTAATCTAACACCACAAGAAGACCCTAGATTACCTCTAAGGCCTATGAACTCTCTTGAAATACAAAAATTGATGACATCCATCATATGTACATTTTGAGAGTTGATGCTCCCGCATCATGAATATATTTTATCTTCATCCCATCCAGACGCATATTTTATATTCCTCATATATGAAGGAAATCGCATCAGCTTTTTTCCCTGTATTTTGTCATGGAATTATCTTGACCATCCTCGCTTTTTTTTTTATGCATACTTTTGATGTCTTCCTTCAACTGTTGGTCCCACAACTTTCACATCCATCCGAGTGGAATCCTCCATATTTCCATGATTTTCATGGACTCATTGGTCCGTAGGGCATCGTCGTTGTCTCTGTTGAGGTTGTACTTTGTTCTCTAGAGAATTTATTCCAAAAATCACCTCCCTTTTTTGTCCTTATCCCTCTTTTCTTGGGGAATTTTTTCCATCTTATATTTTTCTCCTCCTTTCTAATCTTTATCCTTTCATTTATCTCTTTTAGCCTAGTGATGTATTTTTCTTTGTATCATCGATCCCTAGTTTGAGGGGGAGCACCTCCATCATCATCTTCTATCACTTCTCATTTTTGTCTCATGGCTTTCCCAACACAAACCACTCAACAAAAATGGGAAAACGTAGAAACTAATTTTTGGTACGATGTCCTCCATCCCGCGTTTACTCCCATTCACAGTCATTATTCACATACATATCTCTCTTCCTATTAGAATGTCCATTTCCCTCCTAAATCCCATTTATTTGAATTTCCCACTTTCCTATCTTACCCCATCATTTATTTTCTTTTCCCTAATAAACACTTAATCCCATTCATTAATTCTTAATCATCCTTAATTATTTTGAAACCTATTCATTAACCATTTAATCTTCCATAAACCTCATTTTTATCATCCCTAGGTTCCCACATACCCTTCATTTAATACTTTCTTATTTCCCAACCACCTTTTATCTTCCCTAAGAATCCCTAACATATATTTACCACCCAAAACCCTAATCCTTCCTCACAAGGGCTCATTGTCTTGAGATGACCAATTTTCCTTGCCCAAATCAATGAACCACCACGATTCTTGGTGACCCATTCGGGTCACGGCCGACTCTAAAATACGACCATACCCCTCCTCTCATGAGGATGTAATTTTTGAGACTTCGGGATTTCTTGCGATCTTGGCTTCATTTCTTACTCTTCTTTGTAGATTCTATCACTACCTTGGAGCTACTTTGGAGATCTTGAGCCTCATATTTAGAGATTTGAATTTCCCTCTTTCCCGACATCATTATTTTTCATGTTTTGAACCTCTATTGTAATCCCCTTATTGGTGTACAATAGCCTTGTAGGTTCATTAGCACTCTCACGAGATCTACCCCAAAATCAATCATCTTATATCTCTTTCTACATATCGTCATTCCCATCCATCTTCATCCGCCAAACCCTAGATCAATCTTCAATTGACGTCGACCCTACCAAGTCGCCGTTGACCCATTTCACATATGTTTGGTATTTTTCCATCCATTATGCTAGTTATATGTATTATGATCCCACAATCCCTAGATCTCCCACTTTCCATTTTGCACACCCGTTTCTTCATATCTCACTTGCATCACACCCAATCACCATTGATATGCCCTATTCGTCATTGACACGATCATCGATTATCACTTTTACCATCATATTTATCAATTTTCATGCATCTTTTTTATCTCACCTAGATCCAAGCTCTTTGCACCATCTCAACATCATCTTGAGGCCCATATCACTTCAAAAAGTGCCTTCAAATATTATTTTTCTACATCTCTTCTTGTTTTGTACTACTCCAGATCCACCGTTAATTGTCCCTGAGAATTGTGTCATCGTCGACCCGATCAAGTTTGGTTCAGTTTTTATCATTTATTGTTATCATATCTACATTTCATCTTATCCATCTTATCTCATATTCGTTGTTTGATTCGGATTTATCTCTGCTAGACTTATCATTTATCCATTATCATATTTTATCTATCTTTTACCAAAAATGGGTTGAAATCCATCCTAGGAAGTTTTCACTTCTTGGGACCGACATTGACAGGTAACCCACTATCTTATCTACTAATCCATTTTCGTGTTGAGTTCCTCTTTATTATGCGGGTTATCAAGCTCCTTCACCGTAAGGAGGATATTTTTGCTCCCATATCTATCATCATCTCATCTAGAGGTAGCCTTAAACCCTCTCATTATTGGATTTGATGTTTTTCTTTGTTAACATTTCACTAATCTGAAAAAAGAACAAGAAAATCCGTTTAACACTATATGCTTCTAAATTGGACCTAGATCTTTCTAGAACGATGTGGTCCATGGGATTATGGAAAGTATCAAAGAAGCTAATCTCTTCATAAGTAATTTTTCCTTTCCTCATTATTAAAAGGAAGATATCAAAGTTTCTATAAAACTTTGATACATAATATTCTTCCTTCACGGGGTGCATTGGTACCTCTCCTTTATTATTATTTTACCTTCTATTTAGTGTTGGGTTAAATATACCCAATACTCTGGTTTACCTTATGGAATAATTGGGAATTGATCACCCCCAATCCTTTCGTAAAGTTTGGAAACAAAAATAAAAACCTCCAAATATTCAACTACAAGGAAGGAACTGAAAGCTTTTCCCTTCGCAAATCAAATAGGTGTACTCTTTCCATGTTTAATATATCTTTATTTCATTTTATGTAAGTTAAAATTCTATAATTTCTATTGAGCTACAATTCAATTTTATATTATGGACTTTGACTACACTTTGTGTATGTTTCATCATGGAGTGTGCTAACACAAAAACACGGACAACAAGAACTTGAGGGAAAGACAAAGTGTGTCTATAGACTCATGTATATTTTCCTTTAAGCATGTAATTTTTATTTCATACTTAAAAAGGGGAAAATGTAGACACTCAAATTTGGTAATTTACCCTTTTGACACTTGTTATTACAATAAGGATTCTTGGATAAGATAAACACCCACATCTTATTCCCATTCGGTATATTTTTCAATATATTTCCTAACTTTCTTATTCCTACACATTGATGTGTTAAACAATTTTGAATACAAGTCCTTAAAATCAATGATTAAGCTCATACCATCATTGTGTAACTTTCATAGTTATTGACTACCCTTCCCTTTTCCAAAATCATATAATTCAACTAGGTTGGTCATGTTATGGTTATCGGACATATTTTCTTTCAAGGTACAAAAACTAAAAAAATGTGGGACACAATTATATGATTTGACACACTTAGATAAATATGAACATCAAGAACAATATAAAAAAAAATATATAAAGGGTTGATCACAATATCCAATTAGAATGGCTCAAACAATCAAGGGGTAACCTCCAAACCATACAATAAGACTCAAGTTCTCAATATGATGATATTATCCTACTCTCTAACTCCTATATATATTCCTTACTACACAATGCAAAGGTAAAGGCTGACCCACTAAGCATATGAAAGCTTAAATAAATATGATATGAATGCTTAAATAAATATGATATGACATGATAAGAGATTATGTTAGCTATAGGTCATCTATCCATATTATGATATATGACATAGGGTTAAGGTCATATCATTCCCCTCTTCTTCAAAGAAACATTGTCCCCAATGTTGGTACTCTCTGGATGTTCTTTGTTAGAATGCTTCATCTTCCCATATTGCATCTTCAAGGTATGAAATATTCCATTTGATTATATACTTGGTGATGACCCCTGTCCTCAATTTCTTAAGTACGTGTCTATGGTATTTGTTTAGGCTCCACGATGATGCATCCCTCCTCATCAAGATCTAGTAACATTAACTGAGAAGACACCTTTTACCCAATGACATTCTTCAACCAAGAAACATGGAAAAATATATATATGTTAGTTGATTGAGGATGCTCCAATTCATATGCCACACTACTAATTTTTTGCAACACTTGATAAGGGCCATAATATTTGGGTGAAACATTGCTATCTTTTTTGAATTGTTTCAAATATAGTTTCTTCTATGGTTATAATTTTACAAAAACAAAATCTCATCTTTAAAGCTTCATTCACTACAATGTTGATCTTCTTGTTGCTTCAAGCGGTTTTGTGCCATTACCAAGTTATCTTTAAGTATTGAGAGAACCTCCTATTGGTGCTGAATGTGATCTTCAATTGCTCTTACTTTAGGATGGACTTGTAAGGTTAAAGTGATGTATGGTGGATGGTAATCATATAATGCCAAAAATAGGGCCATTTTGGAAGAAGTATGAAATGAATTGTTATACTTGACCATTCTATAAGTGTTAGCCACTTTACACATCTCTATTTCTTACCTAAAGAAAAACATCGTATATACCCCTCCAACATCAGATTGGGGATGATATGATGAACTATGAGCTAATTGAGTACCCAAACATGAGAATAAATTAGTCTAAAAATTTCTAGTAAATATATGATCACGATCATTCAGGGTAACTTTTAGTGGCGATTCTTTGTTAATTCACAAATATTTACATTTTTGAAATTTGCATTTGGTGATTTTGAGGATTCGTACGGAGAAAAAATTTTCCTCAAATTTCTGGGTGCAAGTTATTTTTGCGGGTTGGCTCACCTAGTGTTTAAAATAAATTTCATATACATACATGTATTTCAATGATGCCTTAAAGCAAAAAAATTGAGTAAATTTTCCAATATATAGAAATTAAAATATATGCAAGACATACACATGACTGTAAACGACCGACTGCATTTTTTTCCTGACATTCGACTGCATTATTATTGTTGACACCCAAATTCATTAATACAAAAAATATAGACCATTAAATGTTTTTCGCACAGATACATTGGTGTGGTTATGTAACTCATATGCCTTTGTGACTCACCATTTGAGTGTAGTTATGGTTACAACTTAAGCGTAGTTAGGATTTTTAGGGTTATAAAGGAGTCATATATATGCAACCTGGGAGGTGCATGCATGCATAGACGTCACCGCATCTTTACATATACAATTTGCTCGATCTTTGTGGAGGCATTCAAGGATAACCATTTTTCTTTAAAACCTTCATTTCCTTCGCTTGAATTTAAAGCATAGAAAATGTAGGGTTTTAATCAAATTGGTTAACATTATTTCTTCATCCATGCAGGGTATGAATATCAGTTGTGTTGTCTTCATTATATTCTAAAATCAATGTGATGTCGGATCTGCCATGTATATACGCTCTGCTTTTGGTCACGCAATCGCATAAGTTGTCACTGACTACATATGTAGTCACCCAACCGCATATGTGGTGACTCAGACTTCATATGAAGACACCCATTTGTGATGATAACCGTATGGAAGTCTAGATACCATTTTCACCTTTGTCGCATTTATATGCATTTTTCGCATATTCGCCATTGAAATGAAAACCATTTTTAAAAATTTGCCAAAGAAAATCTAGGTTGGATGTTTGTAAGGGTTCTTAAAATTTACCCTACAGTCTTTAACTTTAATCTTGGATGTTCCATGTAGCTTTTAAACTATATCCATAAAATATATGACAATTGTACTCACTGTAAATGGATGAGAAAAGGCAAATAAATGAGCATACTTGGTGAGTATATCAACAACCACCATGATTAAAATTTTCCCTTCATATTTTGGTAATCTTTTGATGAAATCCATGGAAACCTCTTCCCACCACTCACTAGGAATAGATAGAGGCTACAAAAAGGCTCGGAGTCTTAATAATTTCACCCTTGTTACATGAAACACCATGAATTCGCCACAAATTTCTAGAAATATCCTTTGATCCTTTATAAGAGAAATATTTCTTAATTATGTGATAATTTTTCAGAAATCTTGAATGGGAACCCACTAGAGAAGCATGGAGCTATGAGAGAACCAAAATTTTAAGGTTAGAGTTTTGACATAAGTACAACTAGTCCTTATACCATAATACATTCCACTTCCATAGTTTTTTTATAAAATGCTCGGATCCTATTGGGGACTTTGAATGAGCATGTGGATCTCTTTGTCATTTCTCCATTTTTATCTTTCCTAATCTACCAAATCTTCTTATAATATGGAAAAGGCATATAATAATTCCTCTATGGACTCATCTCTCTTAGATAGTGCATCAACTACCACATTTCATTTTCTTTTTTTGTAAATGATCTCAAAGTCATATCACATATTAGTGACCTTGTTTGACTGCATGAAGAATAACCATAATTTCCTTCTTATAAGTTGGTTTTGATAGTTTATTACATTTGATTTGATGACTCTCAAATGCAATGGGATGATCATCTTTCATAAATATTGCACCTATGCAACACCATGACGCATGATCACATTCAACAATGAAGGTTCTTGAAAAATCTAGGGTATCAGAACTAGAGTAGTATACATGACCTTCTTCAATGATTTAAATGCATGTGTTTCTTCCTCATTCAAATGAAAATAATATTTATTCAATAATACTATGAACAGTTCTACAATTCTACCATAATTCTTCACAAATATGTGATAATAACCCATAATCCCTAAGAATACATTGATGTTTTTGAGGGTTTTAAGAATCTCGCCAATCTACCATGGATTGGATCTTATTACGATCTAGTCTTACCCTTTATGAGACACAATATGACCTAGGTATTCTACCTTTCTTACCCGAAAAGAACACTTGGAAGGTTTGACATAAGGTGTTATTGTTCAAGAGTGTCAATTGATCGAAGGATACTCATAGGTCATATAATATACACATATGATGAAACTACTTGTACAATGAAGATCTTGGCGAGATATCTCCAACACACTTTGAACATGTTCAAACAGACTTTGAATGTGAAAGTTATGGATCACCAAAGTTTTATATCAACATGCAAAAATGAAGTAGGTTGCACAATGATGATGTCATCATTCTAACAGGGGTTGTCAATTGGACCAATGGGGTATTGACACAAGGAAAATATAATTTTGGTAAAAATATGGGTTTGGTTTTTTCCATTTTTTTCAATAGTCGAATGTGGAACTCATGCTATTTTCCAATCTGGGGCCCATCGGTTGGTGGGGTCATATTTTTGTTAGGAGGTGGAATATGCTTCCTTATTCTTCACTTTGCTATGGTGGTGTTTTTTCATATAAACCACATAACAAACCTCAACATGGTGCATGTTGGATAAATCCCATTGAGTTTCATAATGTTGGGCACCTAAGACATGTGGCACTCAAGAAAGCCACCATGTGGTATTGTCTTCCAAAACTTATAATGCCAATGAAGTTGCCAACAACCAATGCCAAGGTGGGGATGGTCGTTTGACCACTTAAAGGGTGGAGAAAATATATATTTAAACCTCCTTTTTTGCATGAGCCAACACATATGGGATTAATATTATCCCAAAGTGCATCATATGCGCACAAGACACTTATGAATTAGTCAATCATTATCTAATGCAAAAGGTGAGGAGTGGAATTCAAACCCTCCACTTGATGCATTTTAGTTTTAGGTAATACCAACTCAATAATTCCCATTTTTGGGAGATAAACATACATTTTGTTTCTATTAATTAACTTCATGATGAAATAAGCTAAGATGGAGGCATTTAGAAGGTGATTCGAACCCCAATTATTTTTATAAAAATGATACGGTTTAGCCACTAAGCCAAATGCCTTGACACATTATAAAAGGATGATTATTATATTAATTTGGGTAATATTTTGGCTAAGAAGGCCTTTTGTAAAAGGAGAGCATTGTGTTAAAGCCTCTTGTAGAGATAATTTGATAGCCCTTGTAAAGGAAAGAGTTGGTTTTACCATTTGTATGGAGAGAACCCATTATCGGGAGGATAAAATAGTGCTTTGTAAGGAGAGATCCCATTATTATAGAGTAAAATAACCCTTTGTAAAGGAGAGATAACCTCTTTTAGAGGGAAACTAAGTAATTTATAGTCCATTTATTACAAGGAGTGAAAGCTGTAAGGCCATGATCATGTTATAGAGCCTTCTAGAGGACGTCAAAGACTTTTATGCAAATCAAAAGCCCAATATTGGGAGAAAGTTGATGTAAAACAATATATTTTGCATTGATTTAATTGATTGGTTCGAATGTAGAGGTGGCTGGAGACATAGTCCACATTGGATGAACCCATTAATAATCTAGTTTACATTTCTATGTATTCTGTTCATATACTTATTATTTATAATTAATTTTAATATAGTTTTTAATTGTTTAAGCCATTTTTACATAATTATGGGAAATTGAGAAAACCAAGTTTGGTATATGAAATTCATGGATTAGTGAGCGTTTGTATGAAATAATCACTTGGAATCAAATTTTCTATTTACTAAGGTAGTTTTCAAGTAAAAGACAAAAAAATGAGATCATTTTAATAAGTAGTCAAAAATGGAGAAATTGAGTCGGTTTATTTAAATTTCCCAATTCTAGATCTGTTTTGTAACCAAAGATGATTTTATTAAGATTTTCTAACATATTTTCCACTTTATATTCTTACAATTATTCAATTTACAACTTGGAAGTACAAGTTTGGGATAATTTAGCGTGATGGAGAAGTTGGATAATGCTTTATAACAACGAAAACAATAAAAACTGTTATCCAATTTAGCCCCTTGGGAGAAATTGGACAAACAAAACTCCACAAAGAGAAAGTGGAGGATCGATTCGGCCATAGGAGCTCACATTTTGAGCTTGATCTCGAGCAAGTGAATGAAGCGGATCGAGCACATTATAGAGGAGTACGGGAAATGAAGAAGCTCAAAAGCCCGAAATTTTGACTTCAGAGGTGAGGGCATTCGGAGGTAGGCCAAAGGTGAATTCGGGGACTTAGTGGAAAGAAGCGCAATAAATTAACTGGAAGTTTGAAATTCATACTTGAGGTTTGAGTTTCGAAGGTTTCACGAGCTCATGGTGAACAGTGCCACACGGGGAGAAGAAATGTTTGAAACCCAAAGTCTAAAATTTGGACTTCAGGATTTGAAGGTTTCATGTGCTAGGTGAAAGAACATTACTCGAAACTTGAAGTCCCAAATCCCGAAACTCGAAGTCCCGAATCCCCGAAACCCAAAGTAACGAATCCCAGAAACCCGAAATCCCCAAAACCTTGAAACCCGAAGTCCCGAGTCCCCGAAACTCAAGTCGTGAAACACTTGAAATCCAAAGTCTGAATCCCCAAAGTCCCAAAGTCCTGAATCCCAAAAACCCAAAAATGCAAAGGTATGAAACCCGAAGTATGAATTTCAAACTTCAGAGTTTGGAATTTTGGAACATTTGGCTTGAATGATGAACAATGTCACGCAACATGATTTCAGAGTCCGAAGTCCGAATTTCAGACTTCAGAGGTTCGACATTTTGGAACTCTCAATCCAACTTGAGTGATGAATAGTAACCCAAACTCCAAAATCAAAATGGTTGAAGTTCCGAATCCTGAAAATATGAAATTTTAGATTTCGGAGGATGTGATGCAATTCGGATTTTGAAAAAACAAAGTCAACCACTGGCATTTATTGCGGTATGACACCCTTATCTTTAGATGGCCATAACCTTTGACTGAGAGCTCAAATTTGCACAAAATCAGACTTTTTGGAAATCTCTCAATGTCCTCTACAAAAATACGACTAGATTTTCTAATTTTAATAAATTTTAATATTTAAAAATGTGGAGGTACAATAAGCCATTTTATAAGGTGGTTCCATATTTCTCACCTACCCAAAATGATGAGGGATGGGCTCCTTTTCTTCCCCAACGAAAAGGTACAATGGAGTATGGGCTTGGTAGATTGGACCCTCACTCCTACAAGGACAATGATGGATTTTGCAGGAGATTGGAGTACATATTTCAATTTTTTCTTCTTCTTCTCTCTCTCTCTCTCTCTCTCTCTCCTCATTTTCTTCCTCTATAAATTGTAAGGGGTTACATTGTGCAAAAGGTTGATCATCTTTCTTCTCCCATGTACCCAATTCTTCTTGGGGATTCAAGCCTTCCTCTCAAGATATGTAATGGCTTCATGCCTCTTTCTGCTACAATAATGTATTGTGTATATCCATATGGAGCAATAAGATTATGTTTGTGTTGATATCTTTAACCTCTCATGGTTTATTGTCTTTAAATAAGTCCAATATAGGTAAGTACCTTTGCAATTTTATTTCATTTCATTTAAAATATCAAATAAATTGCTTAGAATCTATATTTCATTGTATGTCATTTATTGTATTTCTGTATTCTTAGATTCATAATAAAATTCAGATTTTATAGAATCAAGTTCGTAGAGATAGGAGGGAGCCACGAACTCTCTTCGTCACCTAGGTTTGAAGAATCTATTTTAAGCAATCAGTCCTACAAGATAGAGAAATAAAGTAATTTCATACATGTCAATGTATTTAGTATTTTCCCCTCATTGGGAGAAATAGCCCCCATATTGGGAGAATGAGAATTTGTATGCTCCTTATATGGAGAGGAAAAGTAAGTTTATCATCTATTATTGTAGGAGTAGCAAGTTGAAGACCAAAAGTACTTCACAGAGACCTCCTAGAGATAGTACAGAGAACATCAACCCCTTATTGGAAGAGATAGCCTCATGTTGAGAGAAACAACATTGTATTGGGAGAGATAGCCATGTATTGGAAGTAAATCTCTATATTGTGAGAGATATCCCCGTATTTGGAGAGACAACCTCATATTGGGAGAGATAACCCCTTATTGGGATAAATAGCCCCATATTAGGAGGGATAACATCCTATGATTGTAGATCAAGGTGAGAAGTTTAAGTTCCTTCTATTGATTTCTTAATTTTAATATATTTAAATATTTAAAAATGTGGAGGTACAATCAGCCATTTTATAAGGTGGTTCCATTTCTCACCTACCCAAAATGATGAGGTATGGGCTGCTTTTCTTCCCCCAACAAAAAAGGTACAATGGAGTATAGGCTTGGCAGATTGGTCCATTACTCCTATAAGGACAATTATGGATTTTTCCTCTGACCTACGTGTCATGATAATAGATTAAAAAACAAAGAGTGGATCAAAAATTTGTACCTCATGTTGGATGTGATCCTTGAGGCCACCCAGGAACAAATCCTCAAGATTTTCATAAGAAAGTGTATCCACACGCAATTAAAAGTTCAGAATAGCTGTTGAATATAATGCTTTACCGATCATATTTACGATTATCTTTTCCAATTGGATAAAGTAGTTCTCGACCACACTACTACTATAGTGTATTTGCAGCTCCTCCGTAAAAGCGTACTAAGTGACATTACGGGCCTTCTTCTTCTTTTGACAAGCCTGACAACCAATGATACTAAGTGAATTTCTCTAGTTCCATAAACAAGGATGCCATTACCACCTTTTTCCCACTTGGGACTTGATGTAGATCAAAAAATTATCCATTTGGTTGATCCAAGTGATCAATTCATTCCCATTGATCTTGAGTATTTACACTTTTGGAATAATGTTTCGCCACCGGCTAGAAGATCCACTAAGTTGCGAAAAGGATCTTCCTTGGTTTGTGTGATCTGGATATGGGTGCACATATCACGAGGAACCCATGTGACTTGAATGGGAATTCATGCCCATATTCATGCTTGAAAGAGTGTTAATCATCTCCTTTCTCATTGATTCCAACCCTAAGCTGCAATTCAATCTTCATGTATTGAATTTTACCTCCTAATGCTTTAAGGTTATCTTGATGGTGGAAGTCCTCCTTACTCACCATATTATTAATCCTTTCATGAAGTTGGTTAAATACCTTGATACTATAGAATATGAAGATTCCAAATCCACATCTTCCTTATTTGGAGTCATTCATGGAGTGTCTTGACCCTTCCTTTGGACTCTAGTTGATCATCCTGTCATGATGTAGTATTATGGTCTTGGGATAAAAGGATTAGGAAATTATGGTTTGTGGTTTCGTATGATTATTGGCTAAATTTAGAGAAGCATTGAGAATAATACCTATATAAATTTTGGAAAGATTTCAAAAAATATAAGAAACTTAGAAAATTTCCCAAAATAATGTCCTAGGAGAAATTTTATGAAAAAACCTAAAACGACTATTACTTGTGCAAAACAATTCAATAGATACTGAAATTCTAGGAGCAAATTACTTGACTGATTTATCCACTTTAGTTAAAAATTGCAGAAAAACTCCCCACTATTTTAGAGATATAGCCGAATCTTAAAAATTAGAGTTTTGACCCAATTCGAGCCAAATCTATGCTTTGATACCAATTGTAATGGAATTACTTAGATAGATATGAATATGAATATAAATATAACACCAAATACCACCAAAAATAGATAATCGATCACAATATGCACGTAGAATGACTCAGCGACTTTAAGGGGGTATTTTCCAAACCATACAATAAGACTCAAGTGCTCGATATGATGATAATATCCTAATTTGTAACTCTTATGTATACCCTACTACACTATGCAAAGAACTAAGCTTGACCAATTAAGCACATGAAAGCAGAAATAAATATGATATGGCATGATAAGAGATTATGTTAGGCACAAGTTAGCTATCGATATCTTGATATATGACCTATGGTTAAGGGTGTAACGTGTACGGTCCCTGGGCGACACATTATAAAACTTTGTTTACGATGCGATCTTATTTGTTAGGACTTTTGATCCCCGGGTTAGAATTTTCATAATATTCTACCTTTGGAACCCTGTAAGAAATTTAGCACTACCTCATTTACTCAGTTAGGAATTGTATGATTTTTATTGACATACTCTCTTGCAACACTCACAAAAGGTACTCAAGATTCCCTAAATTTTCCTAAAGATGATGCACATCCATTAGGGAAACCACTATTACATTTCCAAGGCACTCAACTAGGTTAAGGAGTCTAGCTTCCCTCATACCCAAGAAAATCAAGTTTCTATTTCCAAGTCTTAGCAATAACATAATCCAATCAAGCATGATCGAAGGGGTTTAAGTTTCCAACTAGTTGCATCCATATAAATATCACATTCTAGGTGGAGAACTATGTGTGGTTTGAGGCCTCTTTATAGAAGTGTTGGCGTAGGTGGTGCACCACAACCCAAACACTAACCTTCTTGTAGGGTCTTATACCCACAATTAGATTTTGGAGTGATTCAACAGATTACAAATGCTATTGAGACCATGTGATAGCTAGGGCTTGACAATGAAGTGCATTTCTAAGTTTTGAAGGACCCAAAAAGTTAAAAAACATCATTATGAAGGTGTCCAAGACAATACAAAATGGACATGAGTGGATTATACATCCTGACTAGACTATATGGTCCTACACTAGGAGGGTTTCAAGTCAAAGTTTCGATAGTGAAGCTTTGCCGGGGTGTACACTCCTAGATTCTCTAGTTTGCTTTCCTAGATTCTTCCTATACAACTATATAGAGTTCACTCTCTCTCTATCTCTCCCCAATGTATTTGAGCTTGTATTTATGTATTGAAAGAACAATTACATTATTCCTATTTGGTATAATTAATGTTGGAAGTTAATTTATCATAATAACTCCTAGTTTCCTAACCTTACATACATTTTTATTGTTGTGTATTGCATAACATTCATTCAATAATCTTAAAAGGGTGTAAACAATTGTCAAACTATAAAGCCTTACTTTTTAATGCCTTTCTAACTTTTTGGAGTTTTGCAATTGCATTATAATACATTTTAATAACATAAACATTAAACTAATACAATGGAAAATATCTATAAACACAATGAAACTAGAAAGTATTTAAGAATAGAAAAACATGGTATATTATGAATCATTTTCAACACATATTGTAAGGGTTGAAACAAATCGATAAATTTAACTATTATTAATAAAATATAGGTCACATATATTGTACAACGTAGAGGACATAGTGTTTTGACACAAACCAATAAAAAAATTGGTGTCACCGATGCGAAACAAAATGCTAAAACAATATTTATAAAAGTGAATCTTCACCATTGCTCACAAAATTTAGAAGGAAATATATATAAAGATATTTACACCCATAAATTTTTTCACCTTTGAACACATTAGCTTAAATCCCATACTTTTGATAGGTCAAGAGTTCTAAACTCATTCCTTTGGTCCCTCAAAGGCAAGGAGCCTCTCTACTTGAAACTCACCGAAAAATCTTAAGTTTGCAAGTCATGCGTAGGCAACCACATGTTAAGCTGTGGTGGTGGTGAGACAGAGTTAATGATGGGCCCATTAAGCACTGTTAGGAACCCTCCTTTATTTTGTCTAATACAACATTTATATCTAAATCTATGTGGATGATGTGCTTGTATATAGGGCATACAAACTTAAAGGAATCATTGGCCAATTTGCCAAAAGAATATGCAAGTAATAATGAGAACACTTAATTAAGAAAAATACAATTAAAAAAGAGTGCTACTCAATATCATTTCTTAACATTTTTTTCCCAACATTTTAAAATATCATTTTTCTTTTCCGACCATTGTTTTCCTTTGTATTAGCTCTTTCTTTGAGATCGTCAAAATTTGAATTTTTTTATTTCATCAAAGTCATTTAAGGAACAATCTTAATCATGTCTGCTTAGGTAAACAGACGTCTTAGATATAAATATATACTTATTCATAAAGTACAAATCAATGATTTATGTAATCTCCAATTACCATAAACAAAATATGATATCTATACATTCAAAATCTTCGAACAAAAATAAATAACTAACTTTTTAATTTATATATGCCTACCACTTTTTACATTTGAAAAAAGTGCCTCCCAACACCAGTACCACACCAAAAACTAAGGAAAAATAATCAACCATCATCATGTCATGTGTCCGTCATTATTCTTCTACCGCATCATGCAAACCCTACGGTGTTCTTCCAAAATCCACAGCATTTATTTATGGCCTTTGAATCAGCACTTTTGCTTAGCAGTTATCATTTGACCTGGTTCGTTAGCAGTTGTTATTTGACCTGGTTGGCCTCCGTTGTCCATATATTTGGTTGAAGATCGACGGCTGCAATCCATTGTCAATTGACAATTCCTAATACTCATTTGAAAACGTCTATCGCCATAATTAGTCTACTATCTGCCTACTATCTTTCAAACCACCTTCTATTTGACCAGGGGTTAAATTTGATGGTCGTTTAGATGTTTTTCGTGATTTTAGACGTAAAATACTTGTAAATATTTTATCTAACTGTCACACGTGACTTGCACATTTAAAACGTGACCGTCAATTTTTATATAGGTTTGTATATAAATTATAAAAATATATGTAAATATATATAAAAAAGATATAATAAATATAGAATAATTAGTAAAAAATAACATTATTTTGTGTTTTGAAGGGCAATATTGAAAAATTACCGTCACCTGAAAATTGTTTGACAAGCATAGGTGGCCGTCAAATTTAACCCCTTTATATGACAATTTCAAAGTACCTTCTATCTGCCTACTTGTCTACTTTGGTTGAGTCAACTTGTTTTGTTGAAATTTTTAAACTTGTACTTTAATTACATTTTAATTATTTATGGTGTTTCTTCAAATTTGTAAGTGTCTAATCAAACATTTTGGTTTGGTGTTTTGGTGTGGACTTACATTTACACGCTAATTATTGTAAGTGCCTTACCAAACACTCTAATTTAGTGTTTTGATGTGAACTTACATTTACAAATTAATTAAATCGAGATCAAATTAGAATATTACCCTTTTAACAAGTATGATAATGTTATTTTTACATATATATGAAAGATTATTCTATATATATTTAACTATTTTGAATAGCTATTAATATAGTTTAGATATAAATCTATATAAAAATTGAGGGATATAAAATATACAAATTTACAACTTGGAAGTACAAGTTTGGGATAATTTAGTGACATGATGGAGAAGTTGGAAAATGCTTTAGAACAACAAAAGCAATAAAAATTGTTATCCAATTTTGCCCCTCGGGAGAAATTGGACAAACAAGACCCCACAGAGAGAAAGTGGAGGATCGATTCACCATGGGAGCTCACGTTTTGAGCTCGAGCCGAGCAAGTCAATGAAGAAGACCGAGCACATTGTAGATGAGTTTGGAAAATGAAGAAGATCCAAGCCCAAAATTTAGACTTCGAGAGGTGAGGCGTTCGGAGGTAGGCCGAAGGTGAATTCGGGGACTCGGTGGAAAGAAGCACGAAAAAGTAGCGGGAAGTCTGAAACGAAGTCGAAATTCAGACTTTGAGGTTTTAGAGTTTCAGAGGTTTCACGAGCTCACGGTGAACAATGCCATGTGGGGAGAAAAAAACTCTGAAACCCGAAGTCTAAAATTTAGACTTCAAGATTTCAGGATTTCGAAGGTTTCATGTGCTAGGTGAAAGAACATTACCTAAAACCCCAAAACCCAAAGTCACAAATCCCGAAACTTGAAGTCCTGAAACCCCAAAACCTGAAGTCCCGAATCCCCACAACCTGAAATCCACAGAAACCTTGAAACCCAAAGTCCCGAATCCTCGAAACCCAAAGCCCAAACACCGAAACATGAAGTCTCGAATTCTTGAATCCTCAAAACCCAAAAATGCAAAGGTCTGAAATATGAAGTTTGAATTTCAGACTTTGGAGTTTCAGAATTTCAGAACTTTTGGCTCGAATGATGAACATTGTCACGTGACATGATTTGAAGTCTGAAGTCCAAAGTCCGAATTTTTGACTTCAGAGGTTCGACATTTGGAACTCTCGAGCCAACTTGAGTGATGAATAGTAACCCAAACTCTGAAATCAAAATGGTGAAGTTCCGAATCTCAAAAATATGAAATTTTAGATTTTGGAGGATGCGATGCGGTCGGAGTTCGAAAAAGCAGAGTCGACCACTCGATGCATTTATTGTGGTGACGACCCTCATCTTCAGATGGCCATAACTTTTGACTGAGAGCTCGGATTTGCACAAAATTAGAATTTTTGGAAAGCTCTCAATGTCCTCTACAAAAATACGATTGGATTTATTAATTTTAATAAATTTAAATATTTAAAAATGTGGAGGTACAGTCCGCCATTTTATAAGGTGCTTCAGATTTCTCACCTACCTAAAATGATGAGGGATGGGCTCTTTTTCTTCCCCAACAAGAAAGGTACAATGGAGTATGGGCTTGGTAGATTGTCCCATCACTCCTACAAGGAAAATGATGGATTTTTCAGGAGATTGGAGTACATATTTCGAATTTCTTCTCTCTCTCTCTCTCTCTCTCTCTCTCTCTCTCCTCATTTTCTTCCTCTATAAATTGTAAGGGGTTGCATAAAAGGTTGATCATCTTTATTCTCCCATGTACCCCATTCTTCTTAGGGCTTCAAGCCTTCCTCTTAAGATCTGCAATGGCTTCATGCCTCTTTCTGCTACAATAATGTATTGTGTATATACATATGGAGTAATAAGATTATGTCTATGTTGATCTCTCTAACCTCTCATGGTTTATTGTCTTTAAATAAGTCCAATATAGGTAAGTACCTTTCCCATTTTATTTCATTTCATTTAAAATATCAAATAAATTAATTAGCATCTATATTTCATTGTATGCCATTTATTACATTTTTGTACTCTTAGATTCATAATAAAATTTAGATTTTATAGAATCAAGTTCGTAGAGATAGGAGGGAGCCATGAACTCTTCGTCGCTAGGTTGGAAGAATCTATTTTGAGAAATTAGTATACAAGATAGAGAAATAAATTAATGCCATACATGTCGGTGTAATCCATATTTTCCCCTCATTGGGAGAAATAGCCTCTATTTTGGGAGAATGAGAATTTGTATGCTCCTTATATGGAGAGGAAAAGTAATTTTATTATCTATTATTGCAGGAGTAGCAAGTTGAAGACCAAAAGTACTTCGCGGTGACCTCCACAGAGATAGTACAGAGAGCATCAACCCCTTATTGGGAGAGATAGCCTCATGTTGGGAGAAACAACAATGTATTAGGAGAGATAGCCATGTGTTGGGAGATAAATCTCTATATTGTGAGAGATATCCCGTATTTGGAGAGACAACCTCATATTGGGAGAGATAACCCCTTATTGGGAGAAATAGCCCCATATTAGGAGGGATAAAATCCTATGATTGTAGATCAAGGTGAGAAGTTTAAGTTCCTTATATTGATGATTTTTATTTTGAAATAATTGACGAGTTATAGAAAGAGGTTTTCTTGATAGAAGTGTGAGAAAGCTTGAGAAATGGGGAATCAGAACTTAAAAATGTTTTTCGACAACGAAACAAATTTTTGGTGGTCCAAAATATTTTTAGTGGGGAGGAGTGATCTAGAGGATACCCATAGGTCATATAGTCTACACATATGATGAAACTAATTTAACTACAAAAACGTCGTTCATATATTTCCAATGCACTTTGAACATGATCAAACAAAATTCATATGTGAAATTATGGTTCAATGAAGTTTTATATCAACAAGTAAAAATAAAGTAGGTTACATAGTGATGGTGTCATCATGTTGATTAGGATTTCTAATTGGACCAATGCGGTATTGACACATGACAAAAAGTAATTTGAAAAGAATATTGGTTTGGATTTTTTCCTTTGGTCTTGACGGTTGAGTTTAGAACCCACATTAATTTCCATCTGGGCCCCCATTAACCGAGTGGGGTTCACTTTTCACTAGGAGGGGACCCCTGCCAACTTATTATTAACATCACCATGATGGTATTTTTGTATAAACCACACATCGGACATGAGTGTGGTGCATATGGGATACACATTTATTTGTATAAGATTGGGAATATAAGGTATGTGGCACTCAAAAAAGCCACCATGTGGCACATTCAAATCCTCCAAGTCACCAAGTATGAATATACTACAACCAAGTCAATCCATGCTCCAAGAATATTCCAACAAACTTCCAATACCACACGCAATTGCTAACAAAAAAATGTTAAGGTAGAGATGGTCCTTTGACCACTTAAAAGGTGGAGTGTATATGTATTTAAACTCCCCTTTTGTGCATGAGCCAATACATATGGAATTAATATGATCCCAAAGTGCATCATATGCACCCAAGGTGCTTATGGCTTAGTCAAGCCTTATCCAATGTAAAAGGTGAGGAGTGAGAATTGAACCCTCCATCGATGCATTCTCTTTTTGGCTAATACCAACTCATCCACACTCCTTTTTGGAGATAAAACATAGATTTTATCTCAGTATCGTTCAAGTTTTTGGATAAATAAGCCAAAATGGAGGAACTTTGAAATCCAAATATTTTTGTAAAATTGATAAGGCTTAGCCACTAAGCCATAGGAATTGAAACATTATAAAAGGTCGTTTATTATATTCATTTGGGTGAGCTTTTGGCTAAGGATGCCTTTTGTAAAAAGAGAGCATTGTGTTAAAGCTTGTTATAACGAGAGAATTTGATAGCCCTTGTAAATGAGAAGTTAGTTTTCCACTTTGTAAGGAGAGCCCTTTATCGGGAGAGTAAAATATCTCTTTATAAGGGAGAGAGCCCATTATTATGAAGTAAAATAGCCCTTTAAAAATTAGAGATAACCTATTTTGAGGGAAAATAAGCAATTTATAGTCCATTTATTGTAGTAAGTGAAATTATAATTCTAAGGGCCTATTAAAGAGTCTACCTAAAGGACATTAGAGACTTTTATGTGGAACAAGAGCCTTGGATTGGGAGAAAGTTGATGTAAAATAGTCTATTTTGCATTGTTTTAATCAATCATTTCGTATGTTGAGGCGAACCCGAAGACGTAGTACACATTGGAAGAACTCCATCATCAATCTAGTTTGAAATTCTATGTATTTTGTTCATATACTTGATGTTTATAATCAGTTTTAATCATTTAAGCTAATTTTTATGTAATTACGAGAAAAATATGGGAAATTATGGGAAATTTAGAAACTCAAGTTTGGCATCCAAAATTCATGGATTAGTGAGAATTTGTATGAAGTAATCACTTGAAATCAAATTTGATATCTATTAAGCCAATTTTCATGTAAAAGACGGAAAATTGAGAGAGTTTTAATAAATATTCAAAAATGGAGAAAGCGAGTCGAGTTTTTAAATTTCCCATATTCAAATCACTAATACCTTATTGACATGATGTAAATGTTTCTCCCAATTTTGATGTAGATTAATATATCATCAAAGAATACGAGGATAAAATTCTACAAAAATGGCCGAAAGATTGAATTTATCAAACTCGGAAAGTCGATGGTGTATTTGTAAGGTCAAAAGCATTAATTTAGAAACTCATAGTGGCCTTCATGTGTCCTAAATGTTTTTTTATGAATATATTCTTCACACATTATGATTTGATGGTATCTTGATCAAAGATCTAATCTTGTGAAATAAACAACACCATGTAATTCATCTAGCAAATCCTCAATGATAGAAATATGATACTTATTTTTGATTGTGCATTTATTGAGTTCCATGTAGTCTAAAAACATGTTCCAAACTTCATCCTTCTTTCTTTCCATCACCACTACGGTAGAGTAAGCACTTTGGATATGAAAAATAATACCCACTTCTAACATCTCTTGTACCATCTTTGCAATCTCACTCTTTTACAGATAAGGGTATCTATAAGGTTGAATGTTTGGTGGTTGGCTTCCTGGTACTAGCTAAATATCATGATTATGATTTCTTTTGGGAGGTAACCCTTTTGACATATCCCCAAAAATAACTAAGTGCTTATTAATAATTTCTTATAGATTTGATGGTATAGTTCCTTTTTATGGTTGAGATTCTAGTGAAAATAGTTGTGCCAAAAACCCATCATACCCTTCTTAAGAAACTTCTGCATTTGATGAGAAATTGCCAATTATGGAGTATTTTCCTGCATCCTCGCAACCCAAAATTCCTTCCCTTAGAATGGAACCACATGAATAATTCCTAGAAGTTCATGTCTACGGTTCCCAAAATAGTAATCCATTGAACCCATAATATAATGTCCACACCCCCATTGAAATGGAATACATGGGACCATTTATCGAGATACTCTCCCATAGATAACTTAATCTTATGGAATTTTCTTGAACAAATAATTGTACCACCATTTTTCACCATGACCTAAAACTCGGGGCTTGATAAACAAATAAATTTGAGCATAAATATAAGGTTATGGTTAATAAGTTGCGAGTACTTATAGATTCAATCAATACCATCACCTTTTGTTTCTTCACAAACCTAACTACCTTCAGGGTTTTTGGAGTACTAATTCCATAAATTGCATGACAAGATTCACTTGGTTGAGATTCCTTAGTCAAGATCTTAGGAATATCTTCCTCTTTGCTAGATTCTTCATCCTCATCATCTTCCTCATTTGGTTCCTCAATGTAGAATAATTCTTCTCAGCAAATTTATGCCCTTTACTCCGTTTATTATCACAACTATAACATATCCCTTTTACTCATTTCTCTTCAATTTTTTGTGGAGTCAATCGGATAGGTTGAGGGAGTGATGGTACGAGGTCTTATGATCTCTCATGGTAGTGAAATTATTCCTTTTCACGGAAAATAATTTTTCCTTTGACCTACTTGTCATGATAATAGAATAAAAAACAAAGAGTGGATAAAATTTGTACCTCATGTTGGATGTGATCCTTGAGGCCACCCAGGAACAAATCCTCAAGATTTTCATATGAAATTGTATCCACACACAATCAAAAGTTCTATAACTGTTGAATATAATTCTTTACTGATCGTATTTACAGTATCTTTTCCAATTGGATAAAGTAGTTCTTGACCACACTACTACTATAGTGTATTTGGAGCTCCTCTCGGTGACATTAGAGGCATTCTTCTTCTTTTGACCGCACAACCAATATACTAATTGAATTTCTCTAGTTCCATATCAAGGGTGCCATTACCACCTTTTTCCCACTTGGGAATTGATGGAGATCAAAAAAATTCTCCATTTGTTTGATCTAAGTGATCATTTCATTCCCATTGATCTTGAGTATTTACACTTTTGGAATAATGTTACGCCACTAGCCAAAAGATCCACTAAGTTGTGCAAAGGATCTTCCTTGGTTTGTGTGATTTGGATATGGGTGTACATATCCCGAGGAACCCATGTCACTTGAATAGGAATTCATGCCTATCTTCATGCTTGAAAGAGTGCTAACCATCTCCTTTCTCATTGATTCCAACCCTAACGCAATTAAATCTTCATGTATTGAATTTTACCTCCTAATGCTTTAAGGTTATCTTGATGGTGGAAGTCCTCCTTACTCACCATATTATTAAACCTTTCATGAAGTTGGTTAAATACTCTTGATACTCTAGAAGATGAAGATTCCAAATCCATATCTTCCTTATTTGGATTCATTCATGGAGTGTCTTGACCCTTCCTTTGGCCTCTAGTTGATCATCCTGTCATGATGTAGTGTTTTGGTCTTGGGATAAAAGGATTAGGAAATTATGATTTGTGGTTTCATATGATAATTGGCTAACTTTAGAGAAACATTGAGAATAATACCTATCTAAATTTTGGAAAGATTTCAAAAATATAAGAAACTTAGAAAAATTCCCAAAATAACGTCCTAGGGAGAAATTTTATGAAAAAACCTAAAACGACTATTACTTGTGCAAAACAATTCAATAGATATTGAAATTAGAGGAGCAACTTACTTGAATGATTTATCCACTTTAGTTAAAAATTGCAAAAAAATTCGCCACTATTTTTGAGATATAGTTGAATCTTCAAAATTAGGGTTTTAACCCAATTCTGGCCAAATCGATGCTATGATACCAATTGTAATGGAATTACTTAGATAGATATGAATATCAATAAAAATATAACACCAAATAACACCAAAACATAGATAATCGATCACAATATGCAAATAGAATGACTCGGCCAGTTTAAGGGGGTATTTTCCAAACCATACAATAAGACTCAAGTGCTCAATATGATGATAATATCTTGCTTTGTAACTACACTATGCAAAGAACTAATCTTGACCCATTAAGCACATGGAAGCATAAATAAATATGATATGACATGATAAGAGATTATGTTAGGCACAAGTCATCTATCGATATCTCGATATATGACCTATGTTTAAGGGTGTAACGTGTACGGTCCCTGCAATGATACATTATACAACTACATTTACGATGCAATATTATTTGTTAGGATTTTTGATCCCCACGGGTTAGCATTTTCATAATATTCTACCTTTGGAACCATGTAAGAAATTTAGCACTACCTCATTTACTCGGCTAGGAATCGTATGGATATTTATTGACATACTCTCTTGCAACACTCATAAAAGGTACTCAAGATTCCCTAAATTTTCCTAAAGATGATGCACATCCATTAGGGAAACCACTATTACATTTCCAAGGCACTCAACCGAGTTAAGGAGTCTAGCTTTCCTCATACCCAAGCAAATCAAGTTCCTATTTCCAAGTCTTAGCAATAACATAATCCAATCAAGCATGATCGAAAGGGATTTTAGTTTCCAACTAGTTGCATCCATATAGCCATCACATGCTAGGTGGAGAACTATGTGTAGTTTGAGGCCTCTTTGGAGTAGTGCTGACGTAGGTGGTGCACCACAACCTAAACACTAACCTTCTTGTAGGGTCTTATACCCACAGTTAGAGTTTTGGAGTGATTCAACGGATTACAAATGATATTGAGTCTATGTGATAGCTAGGGTTTGACAATGAAGTGCATTTCTAAGTTTTTGAAGGACCCAAAAGTTAAAAAACATCATTCAGAAGGCGTCCAAGACAATACAAAAGGGACATGAGTGGATTATACATCCTGACTAGACTATATGGTCCAACACCAGGAGGGTTTCAAGTCACAATTTCAACAGTGAAGCTTTGCCGGGTGTGGACTCCCGATTCTCCAATTTGCCTTCCTAAATTCTTCCTATATCTCTATCTCTCTCTCTCTCTCTCTCTCTCTCTCTCTCTCTCTCTAGCTCTCTCTCTCTCTCTCTCTCTCTCTCTCTCCCTCCCCAATGTATTTGAGCTTGTATGTATGTATTGAAAGAACAAATATAGTATTCCTATTTAGTACAATTAATGTTGGAAGTTAATTTATTTTAATAGCTCCTAGTTTCCTAACCTTACAATCCTTTTTATTGTTGTGTATTGCATAACATTAATCAAATAATCTTAAAAAGGGTGTAAGCAATTGTCAACCTATAAAGCCTTACTTTTTAATGCCTTTGTAACTTTTTGGAGTTTTGCAATTGCATTATAATGCATTTTAATAACATAAACATCAAACTAATACAATGGAAAATATCTATAAACACAATGAAAGTAGAAAGTATTTAAGAATAGAAAAACATGGTATATTATGAATCATTTTCAACACATATTGTAAGGTTAAGTAACAAATCGATAAATTTAAGCTGTTATTAATAAAATATAGGTCACATATATTGTAACGTAGAGGACATAGTGTCTTGACACAAACCAATACAAAAATTGGTATCACCATTGCTCACAAAATTTAGAAGGAAATATATATAAACATATTCACCCATAAACTTTTCACTAAACACATTAGCTTAAATCCCTTACTTTTGATATGTCAAGAGTTCTAAACTCTCTTCATTGGCCCCTCAAAGGCAAGGAGCTTCTCTACTCGAAACTCACCGAAAAATCTTAAATTTGCAAGTCATGCGTAGGCAACCACATGTTAACCATGGTGGTGGTGAGACAGAGTTAATGATGGGCCCATTAAACACACATTAGGAACCCTCCTTTCTTTTGTCTAATACAACATTTATATCTCGTCTACGTGGATGATGTGCTTGTATATAGGGCATACAAACTTAAAGGAATCATTGGCCAATTTGCCAAAAGAATATGCCAAAATAATAACGGAACACTTAAATTAAAAAATACAATTAAAAAAAAGAGTGCTACTCAATATCATTTCTTAACATTTTTTTCCCAACATTTTAAAATATCATTTTTCTTTTCGACCATTGTTTTCCTTTGTATTAGCTCTTTCTTTGAGATCGCATTTAGAATCAACTTGCTCAAAGTTTGAATTTTTTTCGATTTCTTCAAAGTCATTTAAGGAACAATCTTAATCGTAACTTCTTAGCTAAACGAATGTCTTGAATATAAATATATACTTACTTGTAAAGTGTAAATCAATGATTTATATAATCTCCAATTACCATAAACAAAATGTGATTGCAATCAAAATTTTCCAAACAAAAATAAAATAAAATTTAATTTATATATGCCTACCACTTTTTTACATTTAAAAAAAGTGCCTCCCAACACCAGTACCACACCAAAAACTAAGTAAAAATAATCAAGCATCATCATGTCATGTGTCCGTCATTATTCTTCTACCGCATCATGCAGGCCCTACGGTATTCTTCCAGAATCCACAGCATTTATTTATGGCCTTTGAATCAGCACTTTTGCTTAGCAGTTATCATTTGACCTGGTTCGTTAGCAGTTGTTATTTGACCTGGTTGGCATCCGCTGTCAATTGACGGCTGCAATCTACTGTCAATTGACAATTCCTAATACTCATTTGAAAACGTCTATCGCCATAATTAGTCCCTGCCGAGCAGGTATTTATGCAATGGATATTTCAAACTACCTTTTATCTGCCTACTTGTCTACTTTGAGTGAGTCAACTTGTTTTTAACTTTTGTAATTTTACAATGTTGAAATTTTTAAACTTGTACCTTAATTATATTTTAAATAATTAAGATGTTTCTTCAAATTTGTAAGTGTTTTATCAAACATCTTGGTTTGGTGTTTTGGTGTGGACTTACATTTACACGCTAATTATTGTAAGTGCTTTACTAAATATTTTGGTTTGATGTTTTGGTGTGGATTTACATTTACAAATTAATTGACCCAAAATCAAATTAGAATATTACCATTTTAGCAAGTATGATGGTGTTATTTTAAAATATATATTGAATATCTATTAGTATATTTTAAATATAAATCTATATTAAAAATGACAGATATATTTAAAATATACAAATTTCATGTGACTATTATTTTAAACATTTTGCAAATAACTTTACAACCAAAATAATGAAAAACAGGAAAACATCAAATTTAATCCCTTTCATAAGCATATACGTTCATATTTATTTCTTTCCGTATTTTTTGTTTCATCGATAATTTAAATATGAAATACCAGACCTAGAAATTATCAAAAGTGATTCTTGGGCCTCGAAATGATTGGTCAAAGGTATTAGACATTTATTAGGGTAGACCATTTTAGAAAGATTGCTAATTAGTCATCAAAAAGAAATGAATATAAAGTTTGTTCTTTTGAATTTGTGGTGTGTTTATTTTGGACTCGTTGATCACATCCATAATCTTTTCTAACCATCATAAGTGGTGTGTGGGATCACAATGGATACTACATTTATTAACATTACCCTTTCAAATGCAATTTGAGTGAGAGTTATCAACAAGTTTCCATTTAATAAAATATTTTTGAACAAATAAAAAATAATATAAGTTGTGGTTTTTTTAATATCCACAAGGATATTGAAGTTTACATTTTGTTCTTTTACTGAAATGACGATGTATTTTTTCTAGAGTGAGATAGAGTAATATTTAGTTTAGTTTTTCTAATTATACAATATTCTTTTTAGATTTTTTTAGTGAAAAAATTTACATTGTATAAATATATTATGAGTAGTTGTTTATCTCATACTTAATTAGAGTGGTAGGCTCATGAACCTCACTAAATGTTTTTTTTGTCCTTGATTCGAGTTTAAAAGTGTGCTTATTTAAGTTTTTGAGCTATGGAAACTCAACATTTTTGCACTTGAGAGTTTTATGTGTTGAGCAATTTACTAAGAACGTTTATTCTATTCTAACATCTTCTCTCATTTTCCATATGCTTTTCACTCCTCTTCCAAAAATGACAATACCATACTCATTTCTTTCTTGTGTTTTCTAGACACATAACATTTTCTGTAAAAAATGATGTTAAGTATATGTGTAAATATGTCTCGTTGAAAAAGTCTCGTCTTTGAGGAATGTGAAAAAAGGTGCAAGTGAGGCTTTGTTAGATATATAATATGAGGTGTAAATTCTCGGGTCTTTGACTTGTGAATTTTCACCGTTTGATGACATATCCCTTGATAAGGTGCCTCTTCTTTCATAGATGGCTTTGGCAAAATTATGCTAAAGCGAAAAGTCGGCTTTGAGAACCTATTGCTTTCTAATGTAATCAATTCTAAGCAAACAACATTAGTCAAAACAAAACTTATTATACGATTCAAAGTCTTGTAACATGATGAAAACTCTTTATAATTTCAAGCCCTATCTCCAAAATAGCTCCACGAGATTTTAGGTCCCATATTAGAATACCATTTGCTTTCATGATTAGCTACATTACTAATGCATCCAAATTCCTCATATATTGTTGGAAGGAAGAATGTTGGAGTATAGGATATACCAAGGGAAAGAAATTTTTCCACATGACCTTCATTGTAGATGCAGACCAACACCTTTTACATTTGGCATTTTCCCATGCAAGAAATTCCTTGTTACACTTGTGCCATAGATGAGAGTACTAAAACTAATGTTAAATAAAAGAATAATATAAATCTTTCTTTTCAATCCTCTTATTCTTATGTCTTTTGATAGTGGTTTAAGTTCATAGATAAAAAGCCCATCCAAGAGGAAGGTGAACAAATGTGCAAGTTTGACCAAGGAACAAGAAAATAATAAGAGTGATGACAGGTCACTTGTTTAAACAAATTTGTATTTTTTCGTAGATTTTGAAAGAATTTACATTGAAAAAAGTCATAATGATTTTGCTTACAAACTTTCAAATTTTCATTTTAATTGTTAAGTGTAAATATGTCTAGACAACCTCACAACTCTTGTTTATATGTTTACATGTTAATGTATTCTCTTGAGGATTATTTGTGTACACGGTCATCAAGTGATGGTGGATGGATTTGAGGTGTTATGTGATTTTAATTAGGTTGACCATCCCTCACGACTTTGCATGTTGGATCCCCTATAAATGCATTGACATTGTTCAAATGGACATGTATGGAAACCATGACTATAAGTCTTTTGTCACCTATTGTGTTGTCATGTAACTAAAGAAAGCAAACAAATGTTCGTGTCATCTAAATTCTAGGTAGACAACATTTATCCAAAAAATGTATGGTTTAAGGCCCCATATTAGAATGATAATCTCCATTCAATTGCAACTCTATACTTGAAACTACTTAAAACAACTCCATACTATTTAAATTGGTTTCATGAATAGGCACATTAATAATGAATCCAAATTTGTCATTTATTGTTGGAGGGAAGAATGAATAGGTAAAGGATAGGGAGCATTGACATCAAGGAAAAAAAAGTTTCTATGTTCCTTTCATTGTAGATGCAATTTGAACCTTTATTATTTTGCACTTTCCCATGTAAGAAATCCCTCATTATGTTAAGATAATAAATAAGATAAATAAAAGCATTGTTAAATCAAACAATAATGTAAATATTTATTTGAGATCATCTTATTCTTTGATCTCTTGATGGTGGTTTAAGATCATGTATGGAATGCTTGACTAGGAGAAAGGTGAAAAAATGTGCATGTTTGACCAAAAAAGAAAAAAAAAGAGCCATAGTAAGTCATGTGTTAAAAACATTACAAATTTTCTTCTAATTGATTTTGTTGTGGTCTTTAAAGATTATTTTTTTATTGTTAAGTGTAAATATGTCTAGGCATCCTCCCAATTACTATATGTATTCTCTTGAGGATTATGTATACATAGTATGTCTAAGCATGTTGGAACCCCTATGAATCTACTTGTATTGTTTAAATAGAAAAATGTAAGTGTTTGTTCATCTACCTCTCCAACAAGTCTTTTATTACTTTAGTTGTAACTCATTATAATAAGCCAATCACTCTAAATTAAGACTAGGGATAAACACCTCCTATCAAGGATATTTCATTTCGACATGGGATGTCGAGTCCCCTTAACATGTCCATATATTTATAGTATCCCACGACATGCACAAATGAGTTCCCCTAAAATTTTTGTATTCTCTAAATATCGACAAAACACAAGGGATGACATTGTAAAAAGAAATTATTTCCATTGGGAGTATTGATTGACATGGGATTTGTTTCTAATATATCTCAAAAGTACATCGCCTTAATGATATGTGCACTATACCCCCTTTATCTTTCAAATTATTGTCAAAAAGATCACGTGCTTCATGTATCTTGTCGGAAGGAAGAAGAGTTTCACATATTGCCCCATGTCCCCAACATTTTCCCAACTCTCGTACTTCTCCTTCCTTAGTCCCCTTATTTGTTGCCCCTCTTCATGTTACAATGTTTCATTCCTTCAAATTTAACTTCTTAAACAAATCTCTTTCGGTGTCTCCATTACCTTTTTCATGTGCGATTGATAGTCTACTATTTTATCTACTTTGGGTGAGTCATTTTAAAAACTTTTTCAATTTAATAATGTTGAATTTTTAAACTTATAATTTAATTACATTTTAATTAAAGAAGGTGTTTCTTCTATTTAAAATAAGGAGGTTGATGGTTGTAAACGTTGTGATAAATGTAGCAGTCGTATCAATGACACATCTAACATTCTATTTTAAATATATTAGACAATTTAGCTTCTATTTTTATCTTGAGTCTTTAATAGCTTGTTACATTCTCACCGATGCATTTCTTAGACTATCTCCATGTTATCAAATTTGTTTCCTTCCACCACAACTTCTCTCCTTGTCAGTTAATGTTCATGCCACACCGCTACTTAGTTCACCTATGTCACATGGCATGTTTGAAATTGGGTTTATAATTTATGCCTTATGATGTTTTGTTTCTGTACTACCACAAAAATGTTAAAGATACACTTTTTCTACTCCCAACCGGGGGCTAACTTTGATGGCTACATATGCTTGTCCAACAATTTTTAGGGCGTTAATTTTTCAATTTTGCCCTTCAAAATATAAAATAGTGTTATTTACGCCTTACTCATAAAATATTATTTTGTATTTATTTAATTGTTATAATATATATTAATGTAATATACATATAACTCTATATAACAAATGATGGTCATATTTTATATACGTAAGTTGTATGTAATAGTTAATTTTAAAATTTGCAAGTATTTTAAAATTAAAATTACAAAAACGTCTAAATGACCATAAAATTCAACCCCTGCTCCCAACACTTTGTTGTGTTATTTCTTGTACACATAATATATATCCTTCTCATTGAAACCACCTGGGATCGTATTAAAAATTTGTTCCCGGTGGGTATTTTCTTTGGGCACCATTGCATTGGCGCTTTGTAAAGGGAAAGAAAGGCATGGAAAAGGACACACATAGGGAGGAATACCTTTGAGTAAATGATACATTTTTAATCTTAACTAAAAATTGAGCACTTAGATCTACAAAAGTATTTCCTTACATATGCACTAGCAATCGCATGTGAGATGTGCGATGGAAAAGCCGAAGGGGATGCATTGATGAAGTTAAATTGGATGGAGTGAAATGTTGGGGGAGCAAGAGGGGATATGAAGAAGGGGTTTGAGGGAGGATAAGTCTAGGAGTGGGGAAAATATTGGGGGAAATTAATGTGAAACTATTCTTTGTTATGACCAGGCACATATGATCCATGTGTCATTTTTTTCAATCATCTAAAAGAGATAGAGGGTTTGGTGTGCAATTTGTTGAGGCAATGTACTTTTTTAATATCTTAGAAAAAAGGCATGGTCGATGAAGACTTGGTGTAGAGCCCACTTCCCTCAGACATTGTTTATATAGGTTTTCCACTCCCTCCATAGTATAGTTGCATCATACGACTCTTGGTATACATCGAATTAGCACGAGGTGCAAATCTTTGTGACCCGACTAACATGGATATGGCATGACCTATTGGTATATTATTTTTGCTAGATATATGGTTGATGTTACAAGATGGCAATTTGTGTATATTTTGATTTGGATTACAAGCATGAATTATATTTGTAGTTATTATATTATGGAAACTTATTGACAAAAGTTAATTGTTAGAATTTAGTATGTGTGTGTTTTTATTGGCTTGAATGATGAATAACGAATAACAAGTAGATGGATAATTGATGCAAGTAAAATTAGTTTTCATGTTCTATTGAAAATGTATAATCATGTGTTGTCATGAGTTTTTGCAATGGTAAAATTCACACCTGAAAGCATGATAACCATACCCTACAGCTGAATTTTTTTCTTAAAGGTCATCTTGAGCCCTCCTCTAGATCATCTTGACCCCCGTGTCGGTCTTATCCCGTCGCTCCAAGTAGTCCAATGTGTCGTGTCTTCATGCATGTAGGTGATTTAGGGATGCCAATTATTATCATGCATTTTTAAGAAAAAAACTTTTCAAGACATGCTCTTTAAGGAGCTTAAGGAAAGGCTATTCTCTAGTCTTCCTAAGGACGGTGCATACCCCCGGAGAAGAACGAAAGACTCAAACTCATCAAGAAAGTGTATCCGAGAGATAAAAACATTATGTAATTAATTTAGAAAGAATTTGGGAAGTTTAAGTAGTTTTGGATGAGTTTCAACAAAAATGGGTCCTGGAGGGTGAAGCCGTGCACAATGCGAAAACAACTCTTGAGATTCGAGAAGCAATTTGGGATCTCTCGTAAGGAGTTAGGATCCAAATGAAATATCATCGGAAAGATAATTCAGATATATAGAGGATGGTGGTATCACAGTTTTCACAAGACTCGAGACACTTTTTTCCACAACATGTTTTCAACATGCGAGAACCTTTGATCCTAGAAAAAAATCCTATTTTTAGGAGGTTTCAAGTAGAATCAAGTTATGAGACCATCATGGTTGTGTTAAAAAATAATTTTCCAGTCAAATTCATATAAATAAGTGTAGAAAAATTCATCCGGGAGCTCAAGATATGCGCCCAGACAAGTTGCTCCAAAAGGTAAAGGAGTTAGCCATTTTTTGGTGGAAAAATGGACCAATAAGAAGGTGACACATGTTTTTGCACCAACTATCCCAAAGGTTTGGGATGGTTGGAATTTTTTTTTGCAAAACCTTATTTTAGGCCCATGTACCCTCATACGACCTTCGTTGAGCCTAACTAAGCCAGTTTAGCCCCATATGCTCTGTTTTCAAGTCCCTAGCGTTGCTAGTCACGCAACACCACTTGGACTAATGGGAAAGGGGCACACTTTTGTACACCAACCATCCTAAACATTTGGAATGGTTAGGAAAAGAAATTCCTCTTCTTTTGAACTTGTGTAAATTTACAATTTTTTCATTTTTGTCTTGCTTCCAATGTTTTTCTACTACTACCTTCATGCATGCATAAGAATATTTTTCACTGCCAGATTTCGTCCTCTCCTCCATTGATGCTACTACCACGCCTTTTATATCACATATATCATTCATTTTCCATCCTCCCTTACTACTTCAACACAAAAACTAGAGCTTTTGAGCCGAAACCATGTCCACATGCTTGCAGAAACCATGGTGAAGAAAAGCGAAGATTTGCTCATAACTTGCAAAACCAATAGCGAAATCCAACGAAACATGGAGCATATCTTCCTCTCCCAAACTCCTTTAAGATGAAAAAATTATTAAATACAAAGGTTCCTCAAACTATTAATGGAATAAAAATAAAAATTTATGCCTTAGCTTCCTTTTCCTCTATTTCCCATCAATCCAGGTGAGTGGGTGAAACCAAAATTACAGCACTGCAGACCCCAAATGAAAAACCTATCCCAATGGAATTGTTTTCATTGAAATTGGAGGTGGAGAATAAAAACTTAAAAAAGCTCAGTGACTCCATTAATGTCTGCTCGGGTAGCTCCGTGCCCAAAAATCTCACAAAGAATTTTTTTTTTTTAAATTTCGAGGTTTCTAGTGAGCGAAACACAGTGAAATTCAGAGCACAAGATTGTAACAAAGAGACAAATCCAGAAATGTTGTTCCCATTGCAAACCAAGGTCATTTTTCCACTTAATAAAAATATCATATTCTATTCTTCCCACATGCTAAAAATAGTAATTTCCCCGAGTTGCAAGTTTGATCATCCGAGATAGTCAAGAAATATTGCAAAATGAGAAGCAGGACAAAAACAACAATTTTCCCAAAATAATAGGTCCCCAAAAATAACATACTAAAAATAGAAATTCGTTAGCAATGGAAGAGGATGGAATGTTCCATGAGGTTCAAAGGGTGAAATTGGAGCAAAAAAGTGACATGTCTCAAAATAGCAACTCCTAGATCACAGGGCCTAAAAATAGAAAGTTTCAGTTAAGTACAAAAAGTTGCAGATGGCCCCATTTTCACTCATATTTCCACTTTTTGGACTCTCTGTGGGATGGTAAGATGATTTCATTTCTCAAATAGAGGAATGATAACTTCACAAGGGTCCTGGAAGCATCATCTTAAGCTCAATTGTGTCCAGGAAAGCAAGGTAGGACATCACAAATTGCAATAAGTGAATCCATCACCATCTGTCAATGAGCTGGGTGAGTCAAAGTGAGCTAGTCAGAGTGAGCTCAATGAGATAAAAGGTTCATCAACCAAGTATCAAGGAGTACCATCATAAGCATTTCATGTGTCCATCTCGAGATCACATTGGGAGGTTCTAGAATAGTGTTTTTCAACACTAATTTCATGAGCTAGGGTTTTTGTGCATGATCGTCAATGAAAAGATCTTCGTCAATATCGGAGGAATCAAGTCATCATTGGGAGAATTTCTTCTTTCCCCTCCTCTCTCATTCTTTCCCCTCATTCTTTTATCCCCTTTCTAATTCTTCATTAGGTATAATCATTATGTTTATGTGCTCATGTTTTATTAACTAAGCTATAAATTGAAACTAATATCTACATAGCTTCAAAAGAAAATGCTAATTAAACAATGAACCATCAAGATAAGAGCTTAAAGGAAATGATTCTTCAATGCATAAAATGTAGTTTGAAACTACATGCTAAGCTATTTCCTACTTTCTATGATTGCTAACTTAAACTATGAACCTATAAAGAACATAAACAATCAAAGTGGATTGTTTCTTAATCTCAAGGATTGAGAATGGAATCTCACCAAGAATGGCTACAAGGCCATTTTGGATCTTCCCATATTACTCAATTTTGAGTGAAAGGATGTAAGATGGAGAAGTTATTTCCAAAAATGGAGAATGGCTCAAGATCAAAATGCTTATAGTTTACACTATTCAAAGCATGGTGCAAGAAGAAAGGTAGGAGGAGGGCTCTTTATATAGCTTTCCTAAAGAGGCAAGGCTAGAAAATTGATGAATGTGGGATAAAGGCAAAACAAGATTAGGAATGGATAATATTATGGGATAAAGGTAAAACAAGATTAGTGTGGATCGAGTTTATAAAAAGGTAATTTTGATTTAGAAGAGTTTAATTTGTCATTAGTAAGTCATGGGAGTTGGGGGATGTTTTAATTAATCAAAGGTGATTAATTAATAGGTAGAGGTAAGCTTATAGAAGCTAATTAGAGGAAATTTAGTATGATTTGAGGGATGTAAGAGAGAAATTTTATTCAATAAATGATAATTTATTGATTTAGAGTTACGAGTGTAATTAATTAATAATAATTAATTAACCCAAGTAGAAGTGGATATTAATTAACGAAAGGTCGTTAATCAACATCCTTAATGATAGGAAGGCTAATTAATTAACAAAAGGTAGTTAATTAAAAAATATGAAGAGGAATGTTAAATAATTAGTGGAAAAGCACTAATTATTACGGAAATGATGAGAAAGAGGATAATTAGTACAATCTTCACATAAAATCCCGTAAAAGCAGATTTGAGGTGTCTACGATTTCTTCTCATTCAGCTAAGTGACATTATAAAAGTCCCTTTAATTTATAAAAAGGGAACTTGTTTCTCACTTCCTAGTAAGCTGAAAAGTCACAAGTTGAATGAGACAACGAAGAGTCATGTGGGGGTAGGAAAAGAGTTAATTCATATTGGTATAAATTGGGATGACTTCGCATTCCAAAAAGATCCTGAAAATTTGTACTTTGTGGCAATAGTGGATTGTGTTTGTTGGACTTTGTGTCATCAATATACATGAAATAAAGCTACAATTTCTTCCACTTTCTTCTTTTCCCTTGCTTTGTACAACTTGTGTAAATGTCAATCAAGGAATAGAGTTTCTACTTTCCAAGATGTATGAATGTATGCAGCTTTGTATGCATGGTTTCCTCTCATCATTAACGTAATAAGCATAGTTTTTATAAGCATCTTGTGTTTCTTCCACTTCTCTCTTTTATGCAATTTATAAGGATAGTGATGCAAGGTCTTTGTATCTTTATTAGATGAATTTGAGAACTTGGTGTCTGGGTTTTCCATCTCACTAGATATCTTCATTGTGCTTTCCTATATATTGAATGTTGAACTATTCTAGTTACCAAGGTTCAGTTTAAGAATCCTATGGTAAATTGGAGGCGAAAAATCCCAGCGAATATACCTTGAACCATTTTTTCCACAAAGGTGAATTTTCTGGGATTTCAAAGTCAAATTTTTACCTGTTAGTTTCTTAAGAGGGATAATTTTTTTGGTGTTGTGTAACAACAAGGTTTCTTATCACACTTCACTAAAAAAATCCCCTCTTGTCACTCGTCGAAGAACTCTCTTTTCACCCATTTGTAAACCTCCTTGTTACGCGTCAATAAACCTCTTGTCGCATGTCAAAAATTCTCTTGTCGTGCATCAAAAAAACAATATATTGTCACCGGTCTAGAAATGAAAATATTCTTTGTCATGCATCGGTGACACTTTCTTGTCGCAAGTTTGCACGATAACGATCTGAGACTCTTATCCACACTTTGTCTTCTTGTAATTCACAAATAATTCAGACAATATCTCAATAAGTTAGTACTAAGTTACTAGTATACTACCTGGTGAATTACCTAGGTTTATATAGGAGTACTTTTCAATGGTAGATGAAGCCGACCCCCTAAAAAAATTATATCTTTGGAAATTTTAGGTGAATAGTACATTGACTTGCTTTGAAAAATTCACCTTTTCAACTTTTCCTAAAATGGAATATTCACCAAATTACGAATATTTACCACTAATAAAATCCCTTCCGATTATCGGGTGTGAGGTCTACAATTTTCCTACTCACAACAAGTAATCTTTGTTTCGTAATTTCTCTCCTTCCCCCTCTTCGTTGTAATTTCCTCCCTTGTACCCGTACATGAAATTTGCCACATGTGTTCGGTGGAGTGTCTCTGTGTGATCCCCAACTATTTTGGCCACCCACAACATTTAGATAAGATTAGGATTAGTTTAATTTCAATAATGGGAGTTGTACCATTCAATGTAGAGGGGCGTAGCCCCGTGAATGTTGGTGGAGACACCTAATTTGCATATAAAAAAACTTTCTCGCTAACAATTTTTGGCGACTCTGTTGGGGAGAGATTTTCCCAAGTGCACCCAAAAAGGATCTTTGCCCAAAAAATTAAAAAAAGTATATATTAAAAAATCAGATTTCAAAAAGAATCATTTTTAAAGGTGAATCCATCAAGGAATGAATCCATGTCACATTCGTTTCCCATAGACAATGAGAAATTTTCTAGATTAGAGTGAAGTAACAATGAGTGACAACGAAGAAGAAGAAGAAGGTTTCCAAGAAATGAAGATTGTTGATCAACCATGGTTCTGGACTAATTCTTGCAAGGAGGAGAGTTCGAGAATGGTTAAGGGGCTTCTACTTTAAGTAATAATCTATAGCTAGAAAAGGATTTGCTGATGAAGGAGAAGGTAAGGAGTGGTTGAAAGAGGCATAAAGAAGATACAAGATGTTGCGTGAAGCCCAATAAGAACAAGAATTTGAAGGAAATACTCTCAATCATGCACAACTAAAATAAAATCTCAGAGCCATGTCTTTCATGACCCTTTGTTGGGATGATTTCCTTGCATATAGAAATGAAAAAATTGTAGCCTTAAAAATTGAGTATATGTAAAGAATCATCAGTACTATGCAAGGAAATTGTAGTCCAAAAATCTACCTCGAAATTCTAAAATATGTTGAATCCTTTCAAGAGATATACGAGTAACTTGAAGTAACCCATAACAATGAAGAAGAAGAGGATATTTGTCCTATGGAGAAAGATCTCCAGGATCATTCATATTACAAAGTATTCATCCCAAGAATATTTCTAGCGTTGCTGAAGAAGATCTTATTCTTGAGCCTTCGATGAAAATCAAATCAACACTATGAGGAGGGTGAAGGACATGATGGTGCAGGATCCACTAAAGAAGACTTTTGCAACCTCACACAACTCACTATAAAATTAAGAACATTGTCTTTCTTCTACCACTCTCTAGATGAATTCCTTGCATATGGTGATGAAGAAATGGGCATTTTGAAAAGAGAATATGTGGAAAGGATTTAGAACATAATAGAAGGAAATTCTAACCCCGAATCCTATCATGAAATTTGGAGGTATACTTTAGCTTTGCAAAGAAGGTATGAACACCTTGAATCACTTCGTGTTGCCAAGGATGAAGAGATTGATGAAGATAATGATGATTTTCCATGCTACAAGGTGTTCATCCCTAAAATATTTTTGGATGCTTATGAGGAATGTATTCTTCTTGAACCCTCTATTGAAAATCAAAGAAACACATTTGAAGATGATGAAAAGACATGGAGATGGAACTGTCATTCATCAATTCTTTTTGGCTCGAGGCATAACCCATTGGAGGAGAAATATATTCAAGAAAGGAAGAATCTTGTTGCATGATGGATGATTCAATGCTTTCCAAAGTCTCCATCAAGCAATGAAGAAACACAAAATGACAAGTTTGAGGTAATCACGGATAATCTCCTTTCAAATTTTGATCTTTCAATTAATGATGGAATGGAGATATGTGAAGAAGTGTAAGAGAGCCATCATGTATCCTAGACTCCAGAGGATGAATTCAAAATGATCATGGACAATCTACCTTCTTATTTTGATTTTGTAAGTGAGGTATAAATTTTGAATGAAGAACTGGATATAATTGAAGAATCAAGTTCCCTTCTCGATTTAATCATGGAAGATCGAATGGAAGAGGCCCACTTCCTTTTTGAAACTGAGAAGAATGAACAACTCAAACACAACCTCTTCTCACCTAAGGAGCATAATGATCATCACGGTGAGTATGAAGTCTTTCATTTTCCATATGAGCAAGAGGATTCAATAATGGATGATCAAGATGTAGCTGAAAATTCTTCCCATACTGCTGCCCCAACATGGTTATCTTCTTCCTACCAAGAGGAGGATGATATGGATTTTAAACTCGAAGGAGTACCATTCTGACAAAGTGCATGAAAATCTTATCCTTGTTAGAAGGTGTCATTAATCAAGTATGCTCATGTTTGTAAGAAAGTGAATCTTGGGAAATAGAAATCATGAAAGAGTTGAATGAGGATGTTTTAAATGAATCATGGGACAATATGGATCATATTTTCAACCATATTTTGGAGGAAAAATGTAGAGATTATTTTGATAAGAATGAAGATGAGCCTATGGTGAACTTAGCGAGATCCATCTATACAAGACATATTAAGGGTTGTAGAAGAAACTAAGGATCCTCAACTCAATCTTGAACTCCTGACTCGGGCTATGAAGGTGCAAGATAGGTATGACTCACTTTATGATTCTCATTTTGATTCACCAATGTTTGATATTGAGACAGAGTGAATGGATAAGTTTGATGTCCTTCCCAATGCCATGGTTGATGATTGATGAAAGGGGATGCAAAGATATTCCTTTCTCTTTCATGCTTTGTAAAGAAGATCATAAGTGAAAAAGAAGGAATATTCTCGAATCTCCTTGAAGGTTCCTAATCTTGAAAACAACATCTCTACCATGGAGGAAGATAATAACGAAATTATTGAGCCAATTTTCATTGAAGAGAGTTGTTTGGAACAAAGTGAAAAGTTGTGAGAGTATTAGGAGTGTGTTCAAAATCAAATTATTCCCACCACTTCAGAATGCTCCACCAATGCAAAACAAGAGTTCATATGGAAAAATACACTCAAGGGTAAAGAATTCCTCTATGAATAAATTGAGGGTTGTAATTTTGAAAATAATACCAAGATGAACTGTAGATGGATATTGATTTTAATCTCTCCAACTACAAAGTGAGAATGTGCATGAATCTTATTAAGGAAGTCAAAAGTAGATTACGATCAATTTTTCCTGGACTCAGACTGTCTTGAACATGTTTCCATGCTACAAAAATTTCTTGAGGATGATAAATACCTCCAACCTAGTGACATGGACTCTAATTTTGAAAACAATTATTCAGAACAACAAAGTGAGATGTTTAGAGAAACCATGGAATGGGAAGAAATTTAGTTTATGTTAACTCCTTTAGAGTGCCTTACTGATCCAAGAGATATTCATATGTTGAAATTCCAAAATGAAGAATGTTTCTATAACAAGATCAATGTTCCCACTTTTGAGAACAAGAAGGAATTCCTTCCCATGATTGCGGGCGTCAAAAGGAAGCCTCGAGAATGCAAGATTTTTGAGAAGGTGAAATTTTTAAAAACGGATGCAAGAATGTTCTCAACATAGTATGAGTATGAATATGGAATCTTGGTGTGTTTTCTTCTTATCAAGCCATGTAAATCCATCACGAGAGAATGGTTTGATCAGATAATGGTAAAGAACATATTTTAGTCCACTATTCTAGGATGGAATGTACTTCTCCCAACCCGTTTAAGGTATGTGTATATTATTTCCCCGCCTCTATAAAATATCCCTCCACTATAACATATTTTCCCTTTTTCCGTTGTGTGTTATTTCCCCATTTCATGTGTTTCCCTTATGTTAGTGTGTTTTTGTGTGTGTGTGTTGTTAATAAAGCAAGTTGTGTAGTATATCTTTCGGTGACTCTAAATCCCAATGGATAAGGCACTGATATGTAAACTGAAATTGAGATTCTAGAGTTCTCATGTCATGTCCTCACTGTGATCGATCCAAAATATGTCCCCGACTTAGAGTCAATTGTTGTCATGAGTTTTTTCAAGGGTAAAATTCACACCTGAAAGCATGACAACCATACCCTATAGTGAAAATGTTTTCTTAAAGGTCATCCTGAGCCCTCCTCCAGATCATCCTAACCCCTGTGTTAGTCTTGTCCCATCTCTTTGAGCTCTCCAATGTGTCTTTTCTTGATTCTTGTAGGTGATTTACGGATTTCAAGTATGCTCAATAATTTTCAAGACAAAATATTTTCAAGACAGACTCTTCAAGGAGCTTAAGGAAAGGCTATTCTCTAGTCTTCCTGAGGCTGGTGCACACCCCCTAAAGTGGAATGAAAGACAAAAATTCATCAATAAGGTGTATAAGAGATATAAGAACATTTTGAATTTTTTTTAGAAGAATCTAGGATTTTAAAGAATTTTTGGAGCATTTTCAGCATAAATGGGTCATGGAGGGTGAAGCAATGCACAGTGCAAAAACAACTCCTGAGCTTCATGAAGCGATTTCAAGAGCTCTGTAAGAATTTAGGAGCCAAATGAAATATATTCAGAAAGATAATTCAGATCTCTAGATGATGGTGGTCTCACATTTTTCATAAGACTCATGAGATTTTATCCACATCCTATTTTCAACATGTATAACCTTTGCTCCTAGAGAAAAATCCTATTTTTCAGGGGGTTTCAGGTCAAATCAAGGTATGAGATCATAACCATTATGTTAAAAAAGAATCTTTCAATAAAATTCATATAAAGAAGTGTAGAAACATTTATCTGGGAGCTCAAGATATGAGTCCGACAAGTTGCTCCACAAGGTAAAGGAGTTAGCCATTTTTGGTGGAAAAATGGACCAATCAGAAGGTGGTGCACTTTTGTGCACAAACCATCCCAAATTTTTGGGTAAATTAGGACAAAAAGTGTGCTAAAACACATTTTAGGCCCCTATACCATCATATGACCTCCATTGAGCCAATTTAGCCCCAATGCTTTGTTTTCAAGCCCCCAACTCGTCCACTTACGCAATGCCCACAATGGACAAGGGGCACACTTTTGTGCACCAACCACCCCAAAATTTTGGGATAGTTGGGACAAGAAAGTTTTCTCCTTCCCAACTTGTGCAAATTTTCATTTTTTCATTTTTGTGCTACTTCCAGCTTCTTCTGCTACTACCCACACGCACACATAGGAATATTTATCACTGCTTTGTCGGATTTCTTCCTCTTCTCCATTGTTGTTGCTGCAATACATTTGATATCACATTAATAATTAATTTTCCATCCTCTGTCACTTTGTTGTAACACAAAAATGGAGCTTTTGAGCCAAAACCATGTCCACATGTTGCTAGAAACCTTGGTGAAGAAAAATGAAGATTTACTCATAACTTGCAAACTAGTGACCAAAATCCAACCAAACTTGCAACATCTCTTCCTCTCCCAAACACCTTCAAGTTGAAAAAAATACAAAATAAAAGGTGCATTAGACCATTAATGGAAGAAAAATCCAAATTTGTGCCCTAGCTTCCTTTCTCTTGATTTCCCATCAATCCAGGAGAGCGAAAGTGCAACCAAAATTGCAAGCACATACTCCAAATGAAAAACCTATCCCGATGGAATTTTTTTCATTATAATCTGAGGTTGGGAAGAAAACATTTAATTAATATTGGTGACTCCATTAATGGATTCCCTAGTAGCTTCGTGCCCAAATCTCTCACCGAGATGAATTTTATTTTAATTTCCGAGCTTTCAGTGAGAAAAACAAAGTGAAATTCAGAGCATGAGATCACGACGAAGAGACGAATCTAAAAATGTTGTTCCCATTGCAAACCAAGAACATGATTTACACTCACTAAAAATAGTAAGTCCCACCCGAGTTGTAAGTTTGGTTATCGGGACATGAGTTAGAAAAGATTGTAAAATGAGAAGCAAGACAAAAACGACAATTTTCCCAAAATAAAAGGTCCCCAAAAAATAACCTACTAAAAATAGAAATGTGCTAAAAATAGGAATTCCTTAGAAATAGAAGAGGATGGAATGTTCCATGAGGTTTAGAGGGTGAAATTGGAGTAAAAAGGTGATATGTCCCAAAATAGCAACTCTTGGATCCCAAAGCCTAAAAATGGAAAGTTTCAATTTCAAGTATAGAAAGTTTTGGATGGCCCCATTTTCACTCATATTTCCACATTTTTGACTCTTTGTGAGATGGTAAGACGATGTCATTTCTCAAATAAAGGAACGAGAACTTCACAAGCGTCCTGGAAGCATCATCTTAAGCTCAATTGTGTCAAGAAGCAAGGTAGGAAATCACACAACTTAACAAGTGAATCCATCACCATCTATCAATGAGCTAGGTGAGTTAAAGTGAACAAGTTAGAGAGAGTTCGATGAGATAAAAAGATTCATCAACCAAGTATCAAGGAGCACCATCATAAGCATTACATGTGTCCATCCCGAGCTCACATTAGGAGGTCTTGGAACAATGTTTCTCAACACTCATTTCATGAGCTAGTGTTTTCATGCATGAACGTCAACAAAAATATCTTCATCAATATCGAAGCATCTTCATCCTTGGGAGAAATTATTCTTTCCTCTCCTCTCTTATTCTTTCCCCTCTTTTTTATCCCCTTTTAATTATGCATTGGGCATAATCATTCTATTTTGTCTCATTCACTTAAGTGACTTTATAAAGTAACATTTCAAAAAGTCCCTTTAATTTATAAAAAGGAACTTATTCATCACTTCTTAGGAAGGTGAAAAGTAATGAGTTGAATGATACAACGACAACGAAGATTCATGTGGGGGTAGGAAAAGAGTCAATTCACATTGCTATAAATTCTTCTCCATTCCAAAAGGATATTGAAAATTTTGTACTTTGTGGCAATAATGGATTGTTTTGTTGGAATTTGTGTCATCAATATACATGAAATAAAGATACAATTTCTTCCACTTTCTTCTTTTCCCTTGCTTTGTACAACTTGTGTAAATGTCAATCAAGGAATAAAGTTTCTGCTTTCCAAGATGTATGAATGTGTGCAACTTTGTATGCATGGTTTCCTCTCATCGTTGACATAATAAGCATAGTTGTTATAAGCATCTTGTGTTTCTTCCACTTCTCTCTTTTATGCACTTTACAAGCATAGTGATGTAAGGGATTTGTATCTTTGGTAGATGAATCTGAGAACTTGGTGTTTGGGTTTGTCCATCTCACTAGATAGCTTCATTATGCTTTCCTCTATATTGAATGTTGAACTATTCCGGGTCTTGGGTGTGAGCTCTGCAATTGTCCTACTCACGACAATAATCTTCATTTTCTAATTTCTCTCCTCCCCCTCATCATTTTAATTTCCTCCCTTGTACCCCATCCAAGCACTTTCCCATAGGTTCAGTGGAGTGTGCCTGTGTGACCCTCGACCAATTTGACCACCTAAAACTTTTAGATGGGATTAGGATTAGTTTAATTTTAATAAGTGGAGTAATACCATTCAATGAATAAGGGCATAGCCCCATCAACATTGGTGGAGACACTTAATTTTCCATATCGACACATTTTCTCACCAACATAATAGAAATTATAGTGAACATATTTGATGTTGAGAAATTTATCTTGAAAATTATATATATAAATTGTGTGAAAATTGTTTGATGTGTGTGTGTGTGTGTGTTTGTGCAATAGTATATATATATATATATATATATATATATATATATATATATATATATATATTATTTATAGTAGGTATGATGTGTTTGTTGAGTGTGCAGATGATGAATAGGTATCTGGAAAGACTAGTACCAAAATAAACAAAAATAAAACAAACAAAAGAGGATGAAGGGGGACTAACTCACATGGGGCTCATTGGCCAACAATGGGTCACTTGGGCTTAGAAAAATGGTTTGAGGATGTAATTTTTTAAAGTGACCTTAGTTTTAATGTTTTCTTTTATTCCTTGATTTAAATTTATTTTCCTTTCATTTTAACCTTTAGATTGACTAGTTGTTTATCTTTGATAATTTGATTTAATTAGATTATAAGTTGGATTATTAAATTGATCCCATTTCTATTTTTGAGATGTTGGACCATGTTTTGTGGTTGGAAAGTTTTCCATTTATGGAAAACTCGAATTTGTCCTTTGAAGGCAATTTTGAAAGGTGTGTGGGACAATTAAACCTTGTCCCACACTCCAAAACTTCCCATACACCTACCCATAGGGTAGGTGTACCTTTTAAGGCACTTTGGCCACTTGAGGGATCTTTTGTACATCATTTATTGCTTGTGATCTTGCTCTCTTTTCAAAATGAGATTTTGTAAGTACTTCTCTTACCTTTTATACTTTTGAGATTTAGGTTTATTTATGATGATTTGATGAATTGACATTTTGGGTTGCTTGAAAATCAAGTTTTGTGGATGTGCACCATTTATTTTATTTTTCAATTTCTTTATTTATTTTTGTGTGAGGATTTTGGGAAATAGGTTGAGTATGGGTCAAGTCATGTTAGATTTGAAGTGATGGTTTTGTAAGGAGGACCCATGTGAATGTGTAAGGGACTTCTTGTCATGCTTGAGGACAGAGTTATTTTCGGGATGGAGCATGCCACATATCATGATCTAAAGATCCCCTCCACTTTGAGTTGTTTTAAATATAAATAAGACTTTTTCCTTGTGATTTGGGGGAGCTAACTTGGGCTTATAGAGGTCTTTGTTAGATTGGATTTTCTTGGAAGGCTTGTTAGAGTGCTTGGAATGTTTTATTGAATAATTTCTTTGGAACATCATCTATTAGGTATGCCTTACCATTTGATTTATTATTTGTAATGTAACTTCTACCCTTGACTTTATTTTGAAATTGTGATTTTAATTACCTACTTGGGTATGTTCTTATTTTCAAATAAGTGTTGTGTTAAAGCTTGCATGACTCAATGTGCGTATACAAGTGGTTTGTGTGTAGGGAATATGTTTTATCACTGGAGGGATAAGTAGTGTTCAAAGTGAGGAATATGTTTCCTCTTTAGGTATTGTTTTGGTGGAACCAAGGGGAGGGGAAGCTAGTCATATTTGATCTGTAAGTGGTTGTGGGCATGAGAGGTATAAGTGTGGATCCATTTTCTATTTTTTATTTCTTATGGAGGAACCAAGGGCTGGATACCCTCTCCTAGTGGAGCAATGATTGGTATAGGGTGGTACTTCCTTCCTTATTTCAAACCATAGTTGGTTTGATTATGTGTATTGATTTCCTTTTATGGTTAGCATACCTTATTATTTTTCCCTTTGATTACTTGATTGTTACAAACTTTATTTGCATGGTCGTGTGTAATTTGGGTGTTGTGTTCATTCCCAAGATATTTTTTTGGTTCTTTAGCCCTTTGCGAGTTAGGGATCTTATGGGGAAATGGGAATGTGATCAGTCCCCTATTACATGAATGGGTAGTAAGTGTCACCGGATTCCTCCATTTGTTTGAAATTGAAGTGTCTTGATGAAGTGTGATGAAGAGGAATGAAGTTGTGAATAGAAGTTGATATTGGTTTTCGTGAAACTTATGCCCTTAAACCAATTGAAAATATTGTATAGTGTTTTCCAAGTTTGTTATTGTGAATGCTTGCGAGAATTGTAAAACAAGTGGAAAGTATGTTTCTTCCTATAGTTTTATTCCAATATATATGTGCACAAATTGTGTCGAGGATTTTATTTCCAATGGTTGATGAAAATGAAGTGAAGTTTAATTTTTATCTCTCTCTCCAATTTCCTATAAAAGTTGTACTTAAAATGATTAATGAAACGAAAATAAATATTTACTCTCCTCTCTTTATCATTTCCAAAGAGTTATCCATATAAGTGCATGACATTGCATTGTAAAAGAAATAATTTTTGTTGTTGGAAAAGCTTTTTGGAAAAGCTTTATTTCGTGGAATGAAGTAATATTATACATTTACATATTCTTACTCATAATGGTGTGTTGAATGCACTTCCTATTTACTAAAATGCTTAGTGTAACTAAAAATGTTGTGAAATTCCTATTTCTCTCGAATTGTTTTATAATTTGCATTTGAAAAATGCTTGAAAATGGTACATTTATCAATTAGTTAAGATTGTCATGATATGGGTGTGTAAGTTGATCGTGAGTTTAAAATTATTGTTAACTTGGAAAATATTGTCATCTTGTGTTCATTAAATCAATTTTAAATTATGTATACATTTAATTATGTGATTAGAATGTTATATTGCTTTGAGAGTCATTTTACGATCTAGTTACCTCATCTACTAAATTGCTAGAACACTAACAAACTTATTGTATCTAAGACCTTGTGATAAACTATATATATATATATATATATATATATATATATACTATAGATAAGTGCACAAAGATAGGTGACCAAAAAGTGAACACAAATCCATTTTTGGCAATCTTGGCCATAAAGCCCATGTTATGGCTTGGTCACGTTATAACAGGACATGGGAAAATTGAGCTTGCGTTATAATGCAAGCATGTTATGGATTGGTAAATCTGATCCATAACGCGCTCACGTTAAAATGTTCTCATGTTTCAAATGTGATAAAACAAATTGAAACACGAGATTGATTTACATTGAAAAAACAAAAAAAAATCCAAAGAGAGAGAGAAAAACGAGCACTAAATAACATGAATGCATTTTGTGGCATTAACACCTGTTACACCTTGAATCGATGATGACGGCGAGCTCGAATGTCGGTTATTGTTGATTTTAGTTTATTTTCTTTATTAATCTTATTTTTTGGATAATTGTTGATTTGTTATTTATTTTCATTTTCAGATGTTTCTATATCTTCAATTCAAACCCCTCATTCTCTCTCTGGACCAATATGATGAATAAAACATCACTTTGAAACACCCCGTCAATAATAAGACATCCTCCTAACACCCAATAACACATTTTGGGGGAAATTTAAAACAAAAATTTCAAATTGAGGATTTAATAGAAATCTTAAGAAACCCTAATGCCATAAATGCACGTCATCAAAACCTAGCTGCATCATTAGGATCATTATTATCTAATATTTACTAAAGTGTGGTTGGAAAAATGAACACATGGGAAATTTTAAAACCAATTGATACAATTTTATGTCGATAACTTGTCTTATGATGTAGTGAAGAAGAAAAAAATCACAAAAGATAAATTATGTGCATTATTTCTTGATCCTAAAACAAATGGACCATTATGATTAGATTGTGAAAAGATTCCCCATCTACTTGTGTAATCATGAGGGGATAAAAAATAATTTTTGGGATAGGTGGTGGATGGTTTTTGACCAACCACCTTGTAATAATTTTGAGGTTCCACAATATTTATTAAGAAAACTCTATTGTGAGTTATTCATTAATGAAATACCTAACTATTATGACATTCATGATTTTTAGGCAGAGGCAAAGGCTCTACATAGGATATAGTGGGGGAACAATGTTTACAAAGGCGGTCAACTAGACCCATTTCTCACCCACACATTCATCATGTTTTAGTCCCTTCTGTTGTGAAGGAGACAATGGAGGTTTAGACCCTTAATTCTAGTAGGTCATTGACACAATCATTGCTTGAGCATGGCACTCATCTCTCCTGGGGTGATAAGGCTGGTCCTTCTAGGAAGAAAACATCATATACCATAGAGTGTCATGCTTTTAGGAGTATATGCACCTATGTGGTTGACGTGGAACCTCCACAACCTCGCGAGTTAGCTCCACGGCTGGCGAGGTAACTCCACATTCTGGTTAGGATGTTCCATAGGCTCAATAGAGTGTCTTATTGGAGAAGGTTAATCATGATTCTATGTTGGATAATATCATCATCACAGATGATCTACTAGATTTGGCCTTTGGTATTGACCACCAGGTAATTTTACATGAAATGAGTTACAATTTAATATATGTATGTATGTATATATCTTTTGCATAAAATCTTAGAATTAACAAGGTTAATCAATTGTGAATGAAAATAACTAATCAAAGAAGAGGCTCACCTTCTACCTTAACCGTCTTCATTAAAGCTTACACACATGAACAAAGAAAAATGGCGGCTGAAGTATAAATGCACAGAAACCTTTTACAGTGAGCTGGAGGTCTCCATAAATGGTGGAGAAGTAAAAATTTATGCACAGAGAGTCCATAGAAGCCTGAAAATGAGCTCGAGACAAATTTTATGGTGGTCGAGAAATTTTTTTGCTAAGGCTTCGCCCATTCTTAGATGCTCGGGAGTCAAAATGACCAAATGATTAGATTTTGAACCTTTTTCTATCCATACCCAAGAGTCGAGTTAGTTAACTCAACATGAGTTAGAGTACATACGTGGAGCTCATAGGAAAAACCCTAAATTAAACAATGGTTAGCAGAGCATCGACATGCCATCATGGGTCGAGTCCTCATGGGGAGGGGAACTTTTAATAAAATGATTATGTTTTGACCAAGGTCGAATACCATAGTCAATGCCACAAAATTATCAAAGGGGGTCGATCAATAATCAAAGTATTTTGACCTTATTATATCTAAGGCTCTAATCACATAATAATTCAAAAAGGGTCAAAGCACAAGAATGGACCATAACAACATGAAACCCATGCACCCTTCTATGAGAGTCAAACACATGATTAAGGGGTGGCAAATTTTTCAGAATTTAATCATTATATTAAACCATTGTTTTTTTAATGGAGAAAGGCCACATTCCTTTATGATTTTTGAATTATTTTAATCATTATCATTCTTGCATGTGAGCAGATGTCACATCACGGTAGGATGCAAAAGGAATAAGATAGAAGTACCTTTCCGTGCACAAGTGTCACATCGAGAAGAAGACAAGTGATATGCATATAAAAGGTGAATTGTAGATAAAGACAATAGTTGAAATAAAAGAAAATTATTCACCCAAATTACCTTAATATTTCCAAAGCTATTGTACACCCTCATGCAGTAGAATAAAGGAGTCAAATCAATTTGACTAGAGTTATTTTACAAGGAAGGATATTTTTGCCTCAGTGTGCAACATGTGTATTTTAGGCCTTATTTATTATTCATTGTAAAAGGATAATAATATCATGCAAGTGTGAGTTAGACTTGAGTCTATTTTTAGGGGTGGGGGTGAATATTTTTCTATTTATTATGTGCATTGGAAAAGCACAAAAGGAGGACTTTTGGAGGTATTGAGTCTTGAACCAAATTTTTCTAGAATTTCCCTTATATGAGAATCAATTATTTCCTTTCCAACAATTTGCAATGTATATTATAGTAGTTTTCTTGTGAATTTCATTATTCCTTGATTGTATTAAGCCTTGCTACAAATAGGTTTTTATGTTGGTTTTAGTGTGCAATAATCTCTGTGTTATTGTGAAAAATCCCTTAACATAATAGTGTTTTCCTTGAGATTAGATGAAAACCCATTGGATCATGTGTGTTCACTTTATTCTCAGTATATTGTGCATGTTTCTCAGTCAATCCCTCAAAAATTTGGTGTATCACCCCATTTTTTCCAGTTTTATTCATCTCCTTAACCCTCAAACCCCATAACTTATTTTAGGACACATCCAAAGAAGGAACTGACCTTGTAATCCCAGAGATTCACCTCACAATAGGGAGACCCACAACCCGTGAGGTGTCTCAATTGTATCTGCAGAAGTGAGGGAGAATAAAAGTTAGAAGATATGCCAACCCTCAACAAGGGTGCACTTTTGAGAGATAACAATTCCCAATTAAATTCAGATTTCAAGGTACATACAGATTCATTGAAACTTGTTACAAGGTAGATTTGAAATCTTATACAAGAGTATACACCAAAATTTCAAAATCCTATTTCTAATCAGTAACTTACATATCAAGATTAATTCATTTTCATTACAATAAGACTGAAACTAAAATGCAAGTTACAATCCCTCCACCCAAAATAGTGGATACAACATGCCTAATTTTCAAACACAATTTCCGTGAAGACCAACCAAAGCTGAACATAACTTTAGTTTTTCCCTTGTGACCACCTTGGTCATCATGTTTGCAGGATTCGACTGGTATGAATCTTCTCCGGACTTCAACTTCTCTTGCTCTAAAATTTTCCCCTGATGAAATGGTATCTTAAATGTATATGCTTCGTTACTAGAGTGGAAAGAAGAGTTCTCACTAGGTGTATAGCACTCTAACTATCACTATGCATCTTTCCTTCTTCCTTCTTATGCCCCAAATCCTCAAGCAACTGATGTAACTAAATTGTTTCTTTTCTTTCCTCTATGGAAGCAACATACTCAGCCTTTGTGGTTTACAAAGCCACCAATTTCTGTATTCATGAAATCCAACTCACTGTTGTCCCACCTACAGTGTAAACATAACTTGTCGTGCTCCTCCTAATGTCTACATCTCTAGCCATAACTGAATCTACATAAGCACAAAAGTGGTGTCTCATCTTTGTAGCACAAAAATGTCCCCATGGTCCCTCTCAAATACCAAAGGATCCACTTTACTTCTGTAGGTGATCTCTACCTAGATCACTCATAAATCTACTAACCGCTCCCACTTTGCATGGGCAATATCAAGCTTTGTGCACACCATGGCATACATCAAAGCGCCAACCAATGATGAGTAAGGTACCTTAGACATATGGGTTCTCGCATGCTCTTTCTTGGGACACTTTGCTCCTTTGATAACTTGAAATGTCCGCCAAAGGAGTCCTAACCGGTCTAGCATCCCGCATATTAAACCTCTCCAAGAACTTTCTTAATGTACTCTTCGTGAGATAAATTCAGCTTCCGTTCCTTCCTATCTTGAGATATCCTCATACCAAGGATTTTTAGCTACCCCCATATCCTTCATAGCAAATGATTCACTTAGTTGCTTCTTGAGTACTTTTATTTCCTGCATGGTTTTACCTGTAACCAACATGTCATCCACATACAAACACATGATAATATAACTTCCATTCTCAAATTTCTTTGTACACATGCAATGGTCAAAATAACATCTAATATAACCTTGCTCCATCATGAAACTATCAAATTTCTTATACCATTGACGTGGAGCTTGTTTCAAGCCATACAAGCTCTTCTTCAGTTTGCACACCATCTCCTCTTTACCTTTGACCTCATAGCCCTCTAGTTGTTACATATATAGATCCTCCTCCAAATCACCATGGAGAAAAGTAGTCTTTACATCAAGTTGCACTAAGTGCAAGTCTTCCGCTGCAACTATTCAAGAGCAGTTCTAATAAAATTCATTTTTACTACATGAGAAAAAATCTCATCAAAATCTATACCCTTTTTTTGTGCAAACCTCTTGACCACCAACCAGGCCTTGTATCTTTTCTTGCCTCCTTCCTCTTTGACTCTGAACACCCACTTGTTATGTAATGCTCTTTTTCCTTTGGGTAGCTTCACCAAATCCCATGTCTGGTTCTCCATTAGATCTTGATGCTCCTCATCTATGGATTGCTCCCACTTCTTCTTGGCATCTACCTGCATTACTTCATCAAAGCTCTTTAGCTCTCCACTATTAGTGAGAAATAAATAATGAAGAGAAGGAGAAAAAGGTTCATGTTTTTTCTTCTTACCCTACAAGACCTCCTCAATATAGGAGTTTGGGGTTCTGTTGAGGAGGTTCTGAACCCGATTCATGTGTCAATTTACCATCAGGAAGATCCTCTATCATTGCATATTATTTCTTGGATTCTTCCATGTTTTCTTGCAAACTACTACTTATACATGAATTTATCATTAAAGACCACGTCCCTAGATTGAATGATTTTATTGTCCTTAATACTCCAACATTTATATCCAAAGTCATCACCACCATAACCAATGAAAATAATTTTTCTGATTTAGCCTCTAGCTTGGTTCTATCATCCTTGTGTATATGGAAAAACACCTCACATCCAAAGACTCTAAGAAATGAATAATCAAATTTCTTACCATACCCAGCCTCCTCAGGTATGCCTCCATCCAAGGCACTTGAGGGTCCTTTTTTATTAAGTACATAGTTGTGCTCATCGTTTCTTCCCAAAAAGAAAGAGACAGTCCGCATGTAACCTCATGCTCCTAACACATTCCATTATTGTTCTATTCATCCTTTTCGACATCCCATTTTGCTACAGATTCCATTCTTGGAACAATAATCATCAAATTCACTTTTTCAATACTCCCCTCCATTATCCGACCTGAGACATTTTAGCTTAATACTTGTTTCATTCTCAACTAAGGCTTTCCATTTAACAAAAGTGTCAAATACATCAGATTTGTTTCTAATACAATAAATCCAAACTTTCCTTGTTGCATCATCAATAAAAGTAACATAATAACTTAAACCCCTAAGAGATGATATTTGCGTTAGCCCCCACACATCAGAATGCACCAGCTCTAACTTACTCTCTTTCTTTGTAGGTCTAACCTTGAGAAACCTTACTCACTTCTATTTCCCATATATGCAGTCCTCACATAACTCCAATCTGTTTTCGTATATTCGAGAAAATCCTTCTTTATGATCTCCATGCCCTTATGGTTCATATGACCGAGCTTATAATGCCACAATGTTATACCTACTTTTGAAGCCACAATATTACAAGCATTAGTGATATAAGTGGTTAAATACAAGGTTTCAACCTTCTTACCTCTTACCACCACAAGAGCACCCTTGGTAACCTTCCAAGAGTCCGTTGTAAATATCACAATACAACCATCACTTCCCAATTGGCCCGCCAATATCAAATTTCATTTTAAAGTAGGCACATTTCTAACATCCTTCAATAACCATGTATTCCCATTCTGCATCTTAACCCGAACAAAACCTTTTCCAACTATACTGCAAGGCTCATCATCACCAAGAAAAACATGCCCAAAATCCTCTTGAACATAATCAACAAAATAATGCCTATGTGGAGTAGAATGGAAATAAGCCCCTAAATCTAAAACCCAAGATTCAACAATATTGTGCAAAGAGATAATCAAAACATCCCGACATACATTACCCGTTGCCACATTTTCCTCCTTGTTTTCTTCCTGTTGTTTTGTCTTGTCCCAAATCTCCCAATAGTCTTTCTTTACATGCCCAGACTTTCCACAGTGCCAACATACTATCTTTCTTTTGGATTTTGACCTTGCCCAATCCTTTGATTTTCCATGGCTTCCTCTATTCTTCTATCTCCCTCTAGTTTCCACTATCAAAGCATTCCCTGAAGTAGAAGATTCCCTGAGCTTTTTCTTCACATTTCCTTGCTTAGAATCACCCCTACAACATCCTCAAACTTCAACTTTGAATTAGTTGGAACCAAGTTGCTTACCGCCATTACCAGGCTATTCCAACTCTCAGGTAAAGAGCACAAAATTAATAAAGCCCTAACTTCTTCATAAAATTCTATTGTAATCGAAGCTAGCATATTTACAACCGTATTAAAATAATTTAAATGATATGCTATTGAACCATTCTCAGACATCTTCATATTAAACAATTTTTCATTAAAAATATCTTGTTAGAGGTAGAGGGTTTTTCATACAACTTCCCTAATGCATCCATCAGTTCTTTTGTAGTCTTTTCCTTTGAAACATTAAATAATACTGAAGATGCAAGACATAGCCGGATTGTCCCAAGTGCCTTCCTATCTAGAAAATCCCATTCCACATCCATCATGCTCAAGGGTTTGTTCACTTTCTCAAACAACAAAATATAAAGATCCTTCTAATAAAGGTAATCTTCCATCTGCATCTTCCAAAGACTAAAATTATGCCCGTTGAATTTATCAACCCTTGATCTTCCATCATCTGCCATAGCTCCCACTCAAGATAAAAATTTCCCTATGATTCAACACTTCAACAAACCAAACCACACTCTAATACAAATTTTTAGGAAATAAGGGATAAAATATGCGGAATAATCCCACACAAAATCGCAATACAGAGAAACTAATATGCAGAAAATATTACAGATCTCAAATAAAAGTGCAGAATAAAATAGCACAACACAAAGAGACAATATTTAACATGGTTCACCCAATTTGGGCTACGTCCACTAAGAATCACTTGCTCAGATTTTATTACAAGCCACCGCTCTCTTAATACAATACCCATATTTGTTTGGAGCTATGCTCAACAAACTCTATAGAATTCACACCCGAATTCAGACACATCTGCAATGTTACATAATACCTACCATATGCACAAAACCACATAAGTAGACAACTACTTAAGTAATTTTATAAAACCATGGGTATCAAAACCATGGGCCAAAACCGTCCCATAAACCTATGGGTCAAAATGAGGCCGATAGCGTTGCCACACTGCTATGTCCCCTTCATGATTGAATGGCATCGCCACTCTTTTCGTGCACGATCGGGTCTTGGATAAAGCCACTAAGAAGTATTCATGGGATGATTTTGGTTGGGTTGTATTTCTAGTTTCGGACCTAAAATAGAACATATCAAGGAATGGACCAAAGGGAAATGGAGGACCAAGGGTTCTCTAGAAGTCATCGCTACTGGAGTAATAAAACATTTTTATTCATTTATGGTTTAAAACTTGATCTTCAACATATGTTACACGGGCGACTTGGTTTTTTGGGAAAAATATCATTAAACTCTATCGCTAGAAGCCATGGGCCTATGTGGAATCTTTGGTTCCCTATTGGCCAGTCTATGTGAACCTTCCTCTATTCCTATTGAGTTTTGGGACCAAGAGAGAATTCTGGGGGATTCTAAATCTTGTGGACATTTTCTATCCTTTGATCAAACTACACATGCTAGATCTAGAATGTTTGTGTGTAAGATTATATGTTAGTGTGAACTAGGAAAATCCCTGCCTCAATCCATTTGCCTTACCTCTTCGAGGTGGTACTAGAGTCTAGAAGATCATTTATGAAGGCTCCCCTATCTTTTTTTCCAAATGTTTCTCTGATGGCCATGGGATGGCTGCATGTAAGGCATATTAACCGATATTGAAGGTTAAATCCTCTCATGAAGAATCCATAATAGGGCATGCAAATTTGAAGCATGGAAATCCTACCATGATACAAGTGGATGTTAGCATGATTCAAATCTACCTACTCAAATTGGGTGGTTCTAGGATGGAGCCATAATAGTACCCGTTCTCTCGAGGGCATTGATCCGGCTAGAGGATTGGGATTCCCGACAAAGACTCAATTTTGGGGAAAATGAGATATTCTAAGGATGATTGCAAAATGGTTGGGAGGAGGAATTAGACGCTACCGATGGTTTAGAGGAATATTGAAGATCTTGCATAAGGCTTGGAGGAGGATGATGAGGAGCTAGGCAACGAGTCGGACCTAGCTTCAAGGTAGTCTTTCAAGGTGCCAAAGGATGTAGCGTAAGTCATTATGGGGCCTGATGAGGGGCCGAGAAGTAAAGTGTTGCATGCCACTTAGCAAAATATGAAAATAGATTCTTTATATGGATCGATCGGTTCTAATGCATTGATTAGGTAGGAGTCACTTGAGCTATATTTTGAAGAAAATCGATAGAATTGGACTATCGAGCACTCCCAGAAGGGAAAATTAGAATTTTTTTAATTGTTAAAAATATGACTCATTCCCAAATTTATCCTAATTAGCTTAAGATCCTAGACCTCTATGAGGGTGAGTGTTATCATGAATATGTCTATTCGACATATGGTGGTGAAGTGATTTGAAGATTTTGATGACGGGTGAAACATGGTACAATAAAAAAGATAAACATAAGAATGGAGTTACTCTCTATAGTAGAATCACTAGAAGCATGCACAAAGGTTATTTGGATCATGTGCTCCCATGATTCTCTATTTTTCTCCTTCTACTTCACCTTTGTTATTGTGTAGTGATCTTCTTTGCGATTGTTTCGCTTTTCATCTTTCACTCAATTTTTTTGTGCTTGTTGTTCGGGTTTTCCTGTGTGTTACGTTATGTACTTATTGGTTTATCTCGGGAGTTTAAAATAGTTATTTTTAATGTTATTGGGTAATATCATTGCCAAAAAAACTTTATCCTTAATCAAAAAATATTGAAAGTAACCTATATCCTCATTGTAATCAAAACAATATTTAATAAATTAAATCAATTAGGTAGTAATGAAAGAACTTTGACTCAAAATGTTAATTAAGAAGGGCTACCCTCCATATGCGGGAATTGTTTTAAGGTGGTCTACTTGGCCTCTAAGTTTCCAAGTCTTACATATACATGATATAACACTTTGGTGGAAAGATTATCTGCTCCAACACTTGTATGTGTAAGGGTGTGATGAATTAGATATGGAATCCAAACCTATTGAAAAGGATGAGGAGACATTTCTAGATACCCCTTTTGATATAGAAAAGGAGCCACATTAGAAAGGATAAGAGGAAAAAGATTAGATGCTAGAAAATCGAATGAGAATGGATGTTGGATCCACTAAAAAAGAATGGAAAGGAGGTGTATAATCTGATGGATGAAGGGGATAAACCTTGGTAGAGAACAATGATTCTTTTAGGGGATTATGGAAATGTTTATTCCTATGTCATTAGAGGAAGATGCATGGAATGTGGTGGAAAATAAAGGGAAAGGGAAGAAAAATAGGTTAACTAAATATTCTAAAATGAATTTGTGATCTAAAACAATAGTTGACTCGGTTTGATGACTTATGGTGGATTTATTTCTACTCTAAGGGGGTAAAAATTGTTTTAGAATGTCAAATCGGTTGAATGCTCATTTTTTCTAGACTTGTGAATCCTATAAATCGGGATAGTTACATGAGTGTACTAAAATGATTAATATTTTTTTATAAACGCGGTTTTTATTCTCTTCAAAATCCAAATCATTTAGTTCATAATATAATTTAATAACATCAGGACTCCATTTTATAACAAAAATATATATGAATGTTATTCGTATAACTTAACAAGGTCATTAAAAAATTATGAGTTGTGATTAATAGTGATGATTGGATGAACTTGAGAAGGCCATTAAGACCATGTTCACATAACTTGTGGGAATCAGAGAATTGTTTATTATAAAAATTCAATCATTTGTTTCTTGAGTTTGTGACTTTGTAAATATTGTGAATGTTTTTTTCATGTATTGTATACAATAGGATAATTAGAAAGAAATTGATTTATGTATGTAGTTTTTGTGGTATCAATAGAATGTACCTATGAGTTTAACCACTTTATCATTATGAATATGCTCCCATATGGTCCAATGTATAGGCACTAATTGCATATTTATTATTTACTTAGTATTATTTAAATAACATGTCACATGAAAAAGTGATAATGGTATGAAAAATTAAGCAATTTTTAAAAGTGAAATGTGACATTTTTCTAGGTTATCCAAAAGTAATAACTAATGTTATATTATATATAATTTTACATTACAATATGTCACTTTCTACTTGTTGTTAAATATGGTCATGTTTAGCTCTCAATTGTTGGTTTCGATAGTCATGTTGTTGTAATATTTTAAATAATAAATATGTTTTGTCTATTATACTTTTTTATTTCTTTATCTTTGAGTTACACATACATATCCCTTTTCAATGTAGCTTTTATTATTTTTTAAAAATGATCTTCACTCGAATTCTAATGAAAAATATGACAAGCTCACATTTTAGTTTATGACTACAAGAAAAAAACAAGGCCATGATATGGAAAATACTGTCGAAGATGATGTTTTGTGAGATGCATGGAGGGAAATTGTAAATGCTAAACTTTGGAGTAAATGCAAAAACTAATGGGCTTGTTTGAATTTTGGTTTGTGAAATAAATAGATTTCATGCACCATTGATGACACCTAAACTTTACGAAGAAAATTGCATGACTAAACAAGGGAAGATAACACCATTACCATCCATCTAGCCAAGGTTCTAAGTCTAGGAATGTAAAATTAAGATAGAAGCTTAAAAGAATGCTTAACTAGTATGAAAACAATACAAAATCTAACTAAACATGCCTACTAATATGCTTGAATTACCTAACATAGACCTAAATAGACCTAAGAGGGAAATAAAATGGTTATGGTTCTTTACTCCAAACATGGTGAAATGGCCTCTCCCAATGACTACTTGGTCATTTTGGATATCCATCTACTAACCCCATTGAAGGCTTTAAGCAAGGATTGAACTCGGCTATATATCATATTTATTATATGAGATGCAAATCAAAGCATGGTGTAAAGTATAAAGGAATGAGGTGCACCCTTTTTATAGTTTTCCTTTTGGGAGAAACTTATATTTCGGTGCATGTGGGACTTAAAGCCCCAAATTAGATTAGGATTTCTAATCATGATTAGGCCTTGCTAATCACAATGAGTGAATTACCAAATGATTTAAGGGGTGTGAAGCCTTAATCAACCACTTAGGGTCAACTAGGAGGCTAGGATAAGATTTTGAAGCTTGTTAAGACGTTGTAGAGATGAATGGGGTGATTTTCAGTGGTTGGAAGAGGAATTTGAGTCAATACTAGGGTATATTGACCAAATCAAGGGCAAAATAGGCTTAATTAGCTAATAAACGCTAATTGTCTATTTTGAAGAGGATTTTGACTTACGATTCGTCATAAAGTGGTATCCTAAATGTGAAAGAGGTTTGGTGATCAACAAGTTGCTTGTTAACCGACCAAAGTGGCAAGAAACATTAGTTAATTAGTAAAGATTACTAATTATAACAGAATTGGGAAGAATAAGAGTGATTTGTGTGTGTTTTAGTAATAAGATTGCAAATGTGGAATTTAGGTGTCTACATTTTCCCTGTTTGAAGTGAAGATAGTGACTTCACTTCAAATATAGTAGACAATCATAAACGGTATAATTTTTGAAGAAAAATTAACCGGATGAAGGATTCCCCCTCGAGTTTTGATGGGATGATTAAAGAAGTCAATCGACAATAGAAAATATGATCAAAATGGATATAAGAAAATAGGTCGAACAACCGTGAAACCCTTGGGTATTGAGAAGGAATAAGGATGGGGATAAACGTGGTTTTTATTACCCTAGGTGAGTTGTAGGAGAAAAATTAGTAATGGCAATAAATGGTAATGGAGAAGTATATGACAAGCACAATATTTGCATCCAACCTTTCAATAAGCAACCTACTTGTATCATTTTCCCCCTAGGTCTACATCATCAGCGTTTATTTGAAATAAACAAAAGTGTAAGATAAGATGAAAAGATAAATTATTAACAATTGTTTACTATTAAAAATGTGTAACTCCATGCAATTTATTATGCAATGCAATATGAGAAAGTAAAATGATATTTAGCTTCATGAATCATACATTATGCAATGCAATACAAGAAAGTAAACCAAATAACCTAACAAAGAAACTATTACAATCACACGTACTCAAACAAACAACGTTTAAGGTAGTTGTACCAATGTTTTTGTTATCAAGCTGCAGTTCCCAAATGTTTGTGTTGTAATGATAAGCGTTAAAAATGATTCCCCAAGCAATATAACATGCAAGGAAAAACGGAGGAGACAAGCATTCCCATACAAAATATTTCGTGCACTATGACACAATCCACGACAACTCACGTTGCATGGGAGGACTGATGTAGTATACAATTGATCTTTTGTTAATGGAGGTAGATCATAATGATCGTAACTCATTTGAGACGAGAACAAGCAAGAAGCGTAGAAAATTACTTTTGTAAGACATATTTCAACGTTTGAGGATGATGTAATTGAAACAAGATTTAGTTGCGTATATCTTGTTTACCAATTTTTGTAAAATTTTAATTTTTTACAATTTTTTTGGATTTTTAATGATTTTATAATTATTTTAACAATTTTGACTGTTATATGCTTTGTATCACCTTTTTAGATTATGAGATAGCTTTATTTGATATCATACTTGTATGTTTGATGAGATACCTTTGAGCAACATGTTTATATTTTTTATATTTGTGTGGGGGTAGATTTGTGATCATGTGTCACCCCTCTTGCCCCATTGGTGATACTGAGAATTTGATGATTAGATTTTAGTATACATGTGTGATGTAGAATTAACATATTTTTGATATATGATGTATAGATGTGATGGATATGTGTGATATGATGATGAAATAATAACACATTGTACAAGTAAAAATTAACAAGCACAAGTTTAAACAAATCTAATCAAAGCAACATATTTATTTACAAGTATGTAATACAAAATGGACTCAATGCAATACACTACAAACTAAAGTGATATTCAATCTAAGTAAGCAAGTGAATCCAATTTAAAGCATACAAAGATATTAAAAGTAATGCAACCAAAACCATATAAACCAACAACTAAAAGTAAGTGAACCATTACTTTGTTTTTGTGGGACAGTTTTGGGACGTTTTTCACTATTTTTTATTTTATTTCTAAAATAATTTTCTATTGTTTTGGAGTTTTCTAAGAAATGTATTTGAATGTTTTGATTTTCCAAAGGACATATATGTATGTTTTTAGGATTTTCAAAAGTTATACGAATTTTTAACGTTTTCTTAACAATTTTCCAAATCAAACGTGCAAGAAAATAAAGAAACGTGGATGTCCCAGTGTTAGATGGGATGTAAAAGGGTAGAATGCCACGTGGTATATTCTAGAAGTGACTTTGCAAAGTTTCCCTCAGTGTGAGATGGGTTCATTCAATGTTAAATTCTCTGCACTCAGAAGGTTAGATTATTTGGATCAGGGAAAAGAAGGATAGGATCACAAGGGGCTCAGACGAAGGTAAAGATTAACTTAGGGAAAAGTTGTCATACTCCTTAAACCTAGACTGCTTGTGAACAATAGACCCTCCCTTGGTGCCGGAAGCTGGTTTTCACCAAAGGACTTGTCCAAAGTGCCACCATTGCGTGGTTTTCACTATGGACATACCTGTTTATTTATCTATATTGTTTTTTCTTGTTTATACTTGTTTTACTTTTATCAAGTATTCTACACATAACCCATACTTAAGCATAGTAGTGCTTAAGGTGCATTGTGTTCATGGGTTCTTGAAGCTCCGGCCATCCGAATAGGACAACTTATATGCACTTGAACCGGACTTGACAACCACAATGTATGGTCCTAGCAGTTGGGCTCAAATTTCCCTTTCTTTTCTCAATCTTTCTTGTTGTTCTTCTGATTCTCTTTCAACCCCATCTACCTCAAATTGATGAGGTATGACCTTCTTGTTGTAACTTCGTCATACTTGATCATGATACACTTTTAGGTGATTGAGGGCATGAAGGTGTTTCTTGTCCAATAGCTCCAACTCTGCCAGTCGGGCTACTCTATAGTCCTCCTCTTCATTCAGGAAATCCCTTAGCTCGATACGCAAAGAAGGGATCTCAATCTCTAAAGGAAAGATGGCTTGTAACCCCATCTACCTCAAAATGATGAGGTATGACCTTCTTGTTGTAACTATGTCATACTTGATCATGATACACTTTTAGATGATTGAAGGTATGAAGGCATTTCTTGTCTAATAGTTCCAACTATGCCGGTCGGGCTACTCTATAGTCCTCCTCTTCATTCAGGTAATCCTTTAGCTCGATATGCAAAGAAGGGATATTGATCTCTAAAGGAAAGATGGCTTCAAAACCCCATCTACCTCAAAATGATGAGGTATGACCTTCTTGTTGTAACTTTTTCATACTTTATCATGATACACTTTTAGATGATTGAGGGTACAAAGGAATTTCTTGTCTAATAGTTCTAACTCTTCCAGTCAAGCTACTCTATAGTCCTCCTCTTCATTCAGGTAATCCCTTTGCTCGATATGCAAAGAAGGGATATCGATCTCTAAAGGAAAGACGGCTTCGGAACCGAATACTAAATAATATGGAGGTGCACCTGTAGGGGTGTGGATAAAAGTTTTGAATTCCCATAGGCAAGGGTTAATTTACAGATGCTAGTTACAGCCTGTGGTATTCACCATTTTCTCCATAATGTGAATTAAGTTTTTGTTGGAAGCTTCAGCCTACCCATTACCTTGAGGGTAATAAGGGGTTGAAAACTTAAGGGAAATTTGAAAGAATTTGCAGAGTGCTTTCAAATTTTTATTTTTGAACGAATTACCATTATTAGTGATAATGGAAGAAGGGATACCATATTTGCAAATGATATGATTCATTATAAACTTTGAAATTTGGGGACCTTCTGTATAAGTAAGAGGAATTGCCTCTACCCATTTTGTAAAGTACTCAGTGGCCGTTATAATGAACTTGTGGCCATCCGAGGAGACATGATTAAGTTTCCCTATTAGATCGAGACCCCACTTTGAGAATGGCCAGGGTGTTGTGATTGGTTGCAAGGATTGTGCTAGCACATGTATCAAATTTCCATACTTTTGACAATCCACACACTTCTTTACATGTTGAAAACAATCATACTTCATGGTATGCTAATAGTAACCTACTATGAGTATCTTCTTTGCAAAGAAATGTTAGAGTAGATATTTACCTTAGCTCATGTTCACCTAGGTATATTATTTACCTTTATTGTATTTATCCTCACCCACTTATGTGTGTGGATATTTCTTTTTATTTATTTAGATATTAGGAGATATTATCTAGTTGTTCGGTATAGTTCTTTCCTTGATCTATAGTACTTGAATAGTTCTTTCCTAGATCCATGGTATTGACTAGATCCTTGATGTCTAGTTCTCTCATAAATCTATGGACTTGACTAGTTCTTTGATGACTAGTTCTTTCCATAATTTATGGCTTGATCTCGACCTTGGTGGTTCTTAGATTTTTATTCCTTACCTATATAAGCAAGGCCCATTCTCATTGTATTTAATTGAGTTCCATAATAATATATGATATTGTTGCTCATTTGTTTGCAAAGGTTTTGTGTAAAGTTATTCTGGCGAATTGATTTAATTTTATTGATCGTGGTGTTTGATTAGCATCTGTGTTCTTGACTTGGTACGATATGGTTATCGTTCCTTTTATGGTATCAGAGCAGGAGATTGCTATTGACATTCGTCTGTAAGTTTTATTTTGCAAATAAATTTTTTTATATATTCATATATTTTGGGATTTTCTTGTATTTTGTTCTTTGTGTGCATTTTTATGCAAAACAGAGGCTTCCATTGGATCTGGAAGGTGGCAAAACCCTAAGATCGACTATAAACTCGACTCATGCGGGAGGCGGTCATTTTTTGGTTTTTGTTGTGCGTTAGATTTGCCTCGAAGCGTAGTATGAGCCCACTTAGGCATAGTGACAACATCGGTGGGTATAGGATCCTCAATGACATCTATAACCTCCTCATCAAGATGAGATGAAGAAGAATAAGGAATGGAAGAAGATAAAGAATCATGAGGAGTGAAACGCTCATCAAACCGAACATGTGTTCGAAAAAGAAATCATGTGTATCGGGATCTAAAAGACGATAAGCTTGCATGTCCTCACAATACCCTACAAATATCAAGGGTTTACTCTTCTTATCCAAATATTTCCTTTTCTTCTTTGCACAAAGGCCCAAGCATGGCTCCCAAAGACTCGAAAAAAATGAGACATCCGGCTTAGTGTTGGACCAAGCTTCCTCTCTGGAGTCAAATGCTCAAGTGCTCTATGTGGTGTGCGATTCTGAATATAGTTAGCACAATTAACTGCTTTCGCCCAATAGATAGGAGGTATATCTCTAGAATGCATCATACGCTTAGCCATTTCCTTCAAAGTTCTATTATTCCTTTCGCTAAGCCATTCATTTGTGGAGTATGAGGAACAAAATGTGGTGAATAATGCCTTGAATTTCCAAAAATTTAGAAAACTCATCGCTGAAGTACTCCCCCATTATCGCACGAAGGTTCTTTATGCAACTAAAATATTGTTTCTCGACCAAAGCCTTCAATACTTTGAAGTGTGAAAAACATCACTTTTTTACTGGAGAAAATAAACCCAAGTACACCTTGAGAAATTATCAATAAATGTAAGTGCATGCTTAACTCCATTGAAAGATGGGGTAGGAAAAACCATCAAGTCACTATGCACAAGCTCAAGTGGTGAAGAAGCTCTCTTAGAAAAATTCTTAGGAAAAGGATCTTGGTGTTGTTTCCCTAATGCACAATCATGACAAACTCCCTCAAGACAAGAAACTATAGGAAGACCATCTACCATACCATGAGTGCTCAACTCCTTCAAATATCTGTAATTGAGATGTCCAAATCTTTCATGCCAAAGCTTACTTTCTGAATCTAAATGAGAAACCAATCCTATCCCTATAGAAGAAGTGTCATCAAAACCTTCAAAGTGATATAGTCTTGAACTATGATCAATAATACCCTGAGCAACAAGTGAAAAAGGCTCCAACAAAGTTCTTACTTCTGCCCCATGTGGTGTAAAAGTCACTATTTTCCCTTGACCAGAATGACAAATTTGATATACAGAAAGTAAATTTGTAGTGATGTTAGGAACATATAGTGCATCTTGGATATTTCCACCATCAAGTTGTATATCACCTTTTCCCTCAACAGAAAGAAAGGAAGAATCTCCAACCTCAATTTTGGAAGTAGAACTCAAACCTAGAGAAACAAAAGACTCTTTGGAAGAAGTCATGTGATGAGAAGCACCAGAATCTATAACCCAATTGTCTACAAGTGGTGACTGAGATCTTCCAACAACATTAAGTGCTTTTCCATGCTGATTAGAAAGAGGTGGAGTTGAGATAGAAATTTTGTGTTTCTTGATTGCATCCTCTAAGGCTTGCATTCGCTTATAACACCTATTTTCTTCATGATTACTACCCCCACAAAAAGAGCATGAACGGCTAGAATTATTCTTGGATTTAGAAGACTCCTTGGGTTTTGAGTTGTTTTCTTTGGGTTTAGGAGCATTTTGAGATGGAGAAGGTGTGGATTTGGTTTTACTGTTTGGTTTTCCCTTGCCCTTAGGATTAGATGCAACTAATGCCTTTTGAGAGGTGAAAGAATCAAGGTGAGATAATTTGGATTCTTCCCTAGTAAGTCTTTCACAAAATATTTCTAAGTTAGGCATTTTGAAGGTGTCACCTAAGGCGTCCATGCTAGAGAAAAAGGTAGAAGAAAAAATTTGGAATGGTCCTCTCAACTTGGATAGAATCAAGTAAACACACTCTTCATCTTTCTTATCTCTTCCACTCCCCTTCAACCGTGTCAAAAATTCTTGAACTTGGTAAGATAGTCTATAATTGTTGGAAAATCTTCAGGATTAAGAGAGGTGATCTCAATTTCAAGTTGCATAGCTCTCATATGATCCACCTTACCAAATAAATCCTCCAATTTCTCCCATATTTTGAAAGGAGAGTCACACTTTTCCAAATGAAATAAAATACTGTCACTTACATAAGTTCCTATCAAACCCATACACTCATCAAATTTGCTGTATTTGAAATTCCCATTAGTATGAGCTCCACAAATTCCTCGTGCACCTCCTTGATTTCTTGGATAGATTCATTAGAATTTAAATAGCATAATAGATTCCCATCATAGCCTTGGCGGAAGATGGTTCTCCCAAGTAGGGTATAGCGGGCTATACGTTGGATAAGGTTGCACATTTTAGCATGGGAAATGTGTAAAACAAGGAAAAAATTATGTAGGATTTTGTTAATAATCAAACAAATACAGTGCAGCTTCAATATATATATATATATATATATATATATATATATATATATATATATATATTACAATTGGATACAAACAATAAAGGATGTTGCACATGTACACCGTGAACTAATACAAATAATAATATTGTTAAAACAATATAACAACTCTCGTAGTGCTTTAATAAAAACAATAAGATGGTTATGATTAAATCTAACCATATAACATTTAATAAATAAACTAACTAATATACAACACATAATTAATTAAGGTAATAATATATTTACCCTAACATTCCCCCACTTAATTTTGCATTTCCTCAAGGGATGAGGAGAGGAACTCTTTGAAAATCTCAAACTTGTCATGTGTAAGTGAATTTGTGAAGATATATTCTCATCGTTCAACTGTTGGGCAAGTATGAAGCTGTATATTGTGCTTCAAGACATGCTAGCATATGAAATGTACCTTTACCTCAATTTGTTTTGTTCTTTCATGAAAAACTGGATTACGAACAAGTTTGAGAACACCTTCATTGTGGTCGGTTTGTCCTGTGGTAGTCCAAGTCCTTCGAGTATGTGACATAGCCATATCGCTTCATAGACAACTTCTCCTATAGAATGATACTCAAATTTTGTGGAAGAGCGAGAAACAAAGTGTTTTTTCTTGCTTCCCCATGATATTGGTCCAGATCCCATAAAGAACACAAACCCTGAAGTGGATTTTCCGTCATCAATATTTCATGCATGATCTGAATCTAAATATCCTGACAAGAAGAAGTTGTCATTCTTACGAATCCAAATATCCCGACAAGAATAAGTTGTCATTCTTCTTGTATTCTAGACCAAGATCCACTGATCCTTTGAGATATCTAAAGCCATGCCCTTTGCTTTCCAATGAAAAAATTTGGGTTCGCATGAACTTGGATAGATAGCTCACCGCAAAGCCAATATCCGGTCTAGTGTAGGTCGTAAATGAGACTCCAAATCAACTATGATAGAGAGTGGCATTTACCTCAGGAGATGGATCCGAATGAGGAAGCGCAATATGTTCTCCATAGGTGTAGCAATCGGTGTGCAATCTATCATCCTAAATTTCTTAAGCATTGTATTGGTATATTTTATCTGAAAAACAAAATGTGATTCTCTTTCTACCATACTTCCAATCCAAGGCAATAGTGCATTAGCCTCGAGATCTGTCATGTCAAATGATCAATTAAGATCTTTCTTTGTTTCATTGATCATCCTCACCGAATCATCAATGATGACTAGATCGTTGATATAGATAATGACAATCACAATCTTTCCCATTGATTTTCGAGGTAGAGATTGGGATCGTATGGATTTATTACAAATCCATGATGTACGAGATGCTCATCAATTTTCATGTACCTTGCCCTGTGGTGCTGTTTGAGGCCATACAGGCATTTCCGAGTCTGCATACCTTTTCTTCTTGACCAGGTACAACATATCCCTCAGGTTAAGTCATATAGACTTCTTCTTGTAAATCTCCATTCAAGAAGGCACTTTTTACGTCCATCTGATGGAATTTCCAACCAAACTATGTAGCTAGAGAAAAATCATCCTGATCATTTTGATCTTAGTTGTGGGAGAAAATGTCTCCTCATAGTCAATGCCTTCTTTTTGTGCATACCCCTTTTCTACTAGTCTCACTTTATACTTGTCTATTGTCCCATCTACTTTGTACTTTGTTTTGAATATCCATCTGCATCTAATGGGTTTCTTCCCTAGTGGAAGATCGACAAGCTGCCAAGTGTTATTTTTCATTATTGACTAATATTCAGAGTCCATGACATCTTTCCAAGCTTTTGATTGTAGGGATTCCTGGACTGTAGAGGGCTCATCAAACTCAATAACTCTACTCATCAAAGAAAAGTTCACTTCTTCTCTTACTTTACTACGAGTTCGTGGTCCAGGGGTGGATGTATCTGGTGGAGCATCCATTCTTGCATCTCGTAACATGCTAGTATACCACTTGGGCATACATTGAATTGTTCATGTGGGTTGTGGTTCTATCAGATCATCACCATCATCCCCATCATCACTTTCATCATCAGTGGGAACATCAACTTCATTTTTTACAACTGGTGAAGAATCTACATTAGGTGAGTCTGGAGGAGGAGTCTCTACTTCCTTCTTCTCAAAGAACTCAACATCTCTGCTAGTGTAGACTTTCTGGTCTTCGGATCCATGACTTTGTACCCAAGAGTCTCTTCACTGTACCCAATGAAGATGAGTTTTTATGATTTCATATCCAAATTCTTTATATTCTTCTTAGGTATGTGCATACTTGCTTTGCACCAAAATACTCTGAGGTGTAAAACAGATGGTTTCTATTTTAACCATGCTTCATGTGGTGTTACTCTGTCAAGAGAAAATGTGGCCACTCTATTCAAAAATACACATTTGTCTTTGCTACTTCTTCCTGAATGTCTTTTCTAGTCCAGAGTCATCGATCATGCATCACACCATTTCCATGATAGTACGATTTCTTCTCTCAACAACACCATTCTTCTATGGTGTGTGTGGAGGAGGAATTTTTCGATGAATCTCATGAGCTTGTAGGTAGTATTTGAACTCATTATTGGTGAATTCCCCCTCGATCTGAGTGGAGAGTTTTGATGTGATGACAGTTTCATTCTCAATAGCCATTTTGAATTTCTTTAAGGTTTCAAAAGCTTCACTTCTCTTGTAAAGACAAAAATCCACATTTTTCTCAAATAGTCATCAACACAAAGCATGAAGTACTAAAATCTAGAATGAATCGGTTGCATCGGACCAAAAAGATCAATATGAACCAGATCAAGCTTGCCATGAGCTAGAAATTTACTCTTATGGAATGAATCTACGTGTTGTTTACCTACTTAGGCGGTGAGGACACTTTTCGTATCCTTCAAGAGATGGTAACCCATGTACCATATTACCTTTGGTGAAGTGTCTCAAGATACTTTAAACTAATATGGCCAAGTCTCTGATGCCACAATTGTGCAGAGGTAGATTTCTTAGCCACAAGTTCCTGATCATCTCTGTGGAAAAAAAAAAGCTAGAACATGCGTCCCAAATTGGAGGATTTTGCAACTATTTTTGAGGCTTGTGGTTTTTCTTGAATTAAACACGTTTTCTTGTTAGAATGACTATAAAATTAAATTTTTAAGTTGTGATCTAGGAGTTGACTAACTGAAAACAAATTTTTAGTCAACCCAGGGACATATAAGACATATGATAGTCTACAGTTGCATGAACCAAGGCATAGAGAAATGTTTCCAATCCCCTTAACTGTATATGAAGAATCATCACCCAATGAAACATGGTTTTTTGAAGGTGTGTCCTTCATTTAAGTAAACCAAAGTGTTTATGATCAGTCATGTGTCAAGTGGCTCCTAAATCAACATACTAGACATCACTACATGATGTGGAAGGTTCACTTGATCAAGCAGTGTATAAGTAGTCTTCATTATCTGAATGTTCTTCTTGCTCAACAATATTTCCTTGCTCATGGGGTCTTCTTTTCTAGTTCCCATTTTTTTGCACTTGATTGTAGTATGAATGTCCTTTGTGAGATTATGGTGTTGAGGTCTAAAATTTCATTATGAACCTTTCTTATAAGTGTTTTACCAACAATATTTCAATTCATGTCCTCTTTTGTAGATTGGAAATTTCTTCTTCTATTGATTATCCCCTTGTTGATTTCGATTCGATATTGGGGCATTGATAGGAATTAGGTTTAAATTTCCCTTTTCCTTTCCATTTTTGATGAGAAAAAGTGCCTTCTCCTCTTCATCATCCTTATTATGCATGGCTTCCTCTTGTTGCACTAGGTTTACGAGTTTGTCAAAACTAACTCTTGTATCTGAAAAGTTTAGTATTGTTACAAAAATGTGGTAAGAAGAAGGAGAGCTCTCGGAATAATGAGAACGAGAGCTTCATCTCGTGACCGCTTCTCCCGGGCTAGAAGTGAAGCCCTCAACTCTGTAATTCTTCTTAAGAAAGCTTTGATTTTCTCATTTTGCTTGAACTTTAGTGTGTGTAATCGAATCAGTAAATTCATAATGAAAGTATTGTTTTTGGCCTCATATACTATGCTCAACTTATCCCATGCTTCTTTGGCTATTTTTACATCTCAAATGTGGGGTTGCACATCGTCGAACACTCCAAACAAGATGATGAGTGTGGCCTTCGATCTCGATCTATCAAACCTGCCTCTGTTGTGTTGTATCAATGGTTGATCCGGTCGAGCACCATTCACATGATACCCAGATCTCTTCAAACTCAAGTCATGTCTTGATTTTTGTCTTCCATGCAACATAGTTGTTTCCTCTAAGTAGTTGTGAATTTGGAAGAAAACATTTAGGGACATTGGTGCCCATTTTGTAGAAATCATTAATAGGGTTAGGCTCTTATCACTCTAGGTATAAGGTCTCCGATCTATATACCGCTAGTCCGATATAATGAACCTTTCTATATACACGCCCTTCCAATATAGCGACGGTACATGGAAAAATCTCGCCCTTTCTATATACCTGGTGGTATGTGTAAGAGGCATTAACGTACGTGAAACAATTCGATACGTGGTACCGAGATAGTACTAAAAGGGGTTTATGCGATTATTGACACCGGCTCAAAGAAATATCCTCATACGTGCATGTAACTTCGCTATATACTTAGATAATTTATTAGTCTAGATTTATGTCGTGCAATCGTTCACAAAGAGATGGGAAGGTTCATAGTGTGTGCACCTGTCCTTATTACTCCTTGTCGATTTAAAGGTTTGATTCATAGACGACATTGTTGTAGCTATATTAGGCGTTAAGTGCAAAGTAGTAGTCGCGCGACGGCTTTACCCGTAAGTGCTTTCCAGAGGTACTATATATACCGAACGCTGCGAATGAGATCTAGGATCTCATGGGTGTTTTATTTACTATTTTTTATTACAATTCTCTGCCGTTCGAGTAGTTATAATGTTTGCAGTTGACTATGGCAACCTATAAATTAGTACTATATACTGAAGCATATAATTACATTCAAAAAATTAGAAAAATTTAATGGCATGATTTTTTTGTTTTTAAGGCCCCGTGGCCTTCTGAGCCCAACATGACCCTCTATTCCAAAAATTGCAAACAAATAGTTGAAAATGCAATTTTTAGGTATACCTCCTTTAGCAAAAGTTTCTTGGAATGAAAAAATAAGAGGTCTAGGAGAAAAAGAAATTTTCCCCAAAATAGGGTTTTTCTCACTAAAAGTTTTAGGGGTGGCTTTAGTGATAACTACCATGTTGGAGGAGGTTTTATCGCTAAATTTTCTACCAAAGTTGGCGGTTTTTGCCAAATTTTCAGCTAAATGCAATTGTTTTAAAATAACGAGTTGGGATGGGGGTCGAATCCCCAAACCACCCACTCTAGTTCTTTTCTCTTATCCAACTACGCATATAAACTACTTTGCATAAGAAATGAAGCACTTTTGATTTAAAGTCAAAATAAATTGGTGACCTTTTGAAAAACAACATGTCATCACCGAGGAGACCACATGGCTGAGCTTACTTAGGGAAGGATTAGGTTTTTGCTTCGGTGGATATGTAACTCCTTTCTTATTTTTATCTGTCACATTTTGTATTATTTTCCTTCAAATTTTGAACATGTGCATGTGTATAATATTCACCATTTTTATTGTGGTTGCAAGTTTGTTTGTTTGTAGGGGTCCATTGATGGAGTGGCTCATTCCGAGCTCGACATGGATACAACTCGTTCACTTTTGTGTGCAGGTTGCTCGGTCTCTGTTTGCAAACTATGCGGGGTTTATTTGATAAGTTATTCAATCGCGTTTGATTGGAACCGTTGGGTGTTCTTTATCTCAACTTCCACAAAACCCACTACTCGGTTGAAAATAGATCAATCTTTGAAGTGGATGATCCACCATTTGAATATTTTTATTTGAATGATAGCAGGTTAGTGGCAAGGTTGGAGCTCGTTGTGTTCACTGCAGCTCGGCCTATGTAACAAATGACCATAGCCTTTTCCCGATGTAAACCAAACAAGTGTGTGGAGGGGGTTCGGATCCTTTTGCCGATGTAAATACAATGTGAGCTTAGCTTTGAATGAAGGGGTTGACATTTGCAAGGAGCTAGGTGTAGGTTAAAACTTTCCTAGCAATCGATCAGTGATGATGGTGTATGACTTGGCTGCTTGGAAATAGGGCTCAGTCTAAGCCCAGTTTGATAGCCTGAAGCTCAATTTGCCTATACACACCTGCATGACCATTTCGGTGAATATCTCTTCAACTTACTCTGCAATATTTCAACCGAAAAGATATAGACAGATTTTCACAATAATAATACTTTCTTAATATTCAAACGCGTACAAGATATTACAAATAAATAGGAGAAATCGATCCTATTTTCTAGGAGGTTGTTCTAACAACACTCACATTTCTTATTTACATGAATTTGGTTTAACAACCAAATCACATTCAAATAACTATATGAGTTGTTATTACAACTCATTTACTCCACATTATTATATTCACCAATATGTAAATATAATAAACACATCTAAATAATGTGAGCACTAAACAAGTATTCCTAACATTCCCCCCCTTAGTGCGAACATGGGGAAACAACAATTGCACTTCCTTCTGCAGCGTGCCACCCGTGCGTGCTCATGATCTGGATGGTTTTACAGGACAGCCAACAACCTCAACATGGATGGTTTTACAGGACAACCAACAACCTCAACATGGATGGTTTTACAGGACAACCAACAACCTCAACAAGGGATGGTTTTAAAGGACAACCAACAACCTCAACAAGGATGGTTTTATAGGACAACCAACAACCTCAATATCATGATGTTGCTTTTCTTTTGTGCTTTCATCTGTCCACAATGCTTTTCCTTCAGGGAATTATGTAGGAAATATCACTCACTGATTACAAATATGAAAAGAGAAAATGGAACATTGAGACCATGTTCCCCCCCTCAATGTGAACATTTCACTTATTCAAGCCATAACAGGAACACTGAGAAAAAATTACGCTGCACACAACTGGAATCAACTGCAACTTTGAAAAGAAAGCAAACTCACACACACACTATCACCACAGCTTCGTGCGGCCCCGTCGTTGGTGACTGACGAGAGGTCACTGAATGACCTCCAGCCTCCTGTGCCTCCATCCTCCAGTTGATGCATTCTTTTTAGAAGAGAAAGTCTTCTTCACTATCTTGAGCAACAACTTCTCTATCATGTGAATGGTTGGATCCTGCTTCCCAATCACTTTCTTCTTCTCTATTTTCAGAAATAAAAGCTTTATTATTCAATTTACCATCCAACAGATCCCTAGCTCGTTGTTTACAAAACATTATTCCATGTCCAGACACATTACAATAGTGACAAATAAGCCTTTTCTTTGGATCCTGGGAGGTTGAACCTTGCTTGAAAGAATGACTGTATCTCTTTTTACCATGTGTTCCATATAATGCTTTTTCTTCTGTTTCAATTTTATTTGTTCTATTTTCGTCCTCTATCAAAGAAGAAATCAAGTCTTCCAGACTTGGATTGATTTTGCTCAAAGTGAAGACCATATTAGAATAGCTAGGAGGCATGCTATTAAGTAAAACTGCTTTTGCATCATCGTCGGGAACATCTACTTTGATTCCAGCTAATTGATTCAATACAGAACGAAACTTACTTATGTGTTCCACCATGTTGTCACCTTCCTCCATTTTGAGTCCGAACAACTTTTGTTTTAGTGATACTGCTGCGCTTCCTGCTTGCGATCCAAATAGTTTGTTTAGTGTAGTCCAAATTGTATTTGAGGATTTTGACAAATCTATATGATGCAAATATGCATCAGATAATCCCAATCCAATGATTGCTATGGCTTTTCGATCTTTGATGTCCCATATTGCCGCTTCTCTGCATCTCTTGGTTTCTTTGCTTTGCCATCCACAATCTCCCACAAATCTTTGTTGATTAACAACAACTGAGTTTTCACCTGCCATGTGTAAAAATATTTGCCTTCGAATTTTTCCATTCGATTCAACTTAGCCATGTTAAAAAAATGGACGTCGGTTTCAACCGAAAATGCGTCCGAAGACAATATGACAACTAGACTAAAAAATTTAAAAAGTAATAAACTGAGATTACTTTTTAAATGAAAAACGACTATATAATAAATAAAGACAAACAATACACCTTTTGAAACAACATGCTTACTATTGACTGCAACATGTGAGAGGCGTATGCGTGTGGGGAGCCCACGTTTTAAGAGAAGACCATCACAACCAAATGTTTAGAGAGTTCCCGCAAGCTCCTGATCAGTTTTGAAATGTGAAATTTTACCATTGGTGAGATAAACCGCACTTTTCTTCTTCACCCGACCAGACTTGCACCAAATGGAGGCTTTGGTATATTCTTTGAAAATAATATAGAATGTTAGCAGATCTTTGACCACCGAATCCCACTTACACAGCTGCATGCGTGATTATGAATAGATCTAATAATGAATTGTTGGTAGCTCACTGGATATATGGATTGTTGATAGCAGAATTATAGATTCTTGATTACTGGTGTAGGCTTGAATGCCAAGAGGTGCGGTAGGGAGACACCATGAAATGCTAAGACCAAAACAAAACTTGGAATAATACGTGGAAGGCTACAGTTCTTGATGCACGTGTAATGAAGGAAATCTGACACAATTCCTCCTTGACAGCTTTATTGAAATGTGGGGTTTGAGGGTCGATAGGATCTGACCAGTAGTGGAGCAGACGTAAAGAGAGTGGGAGCGTGGCCTCAGAAACACAAGCCTCAAAATCCAATAAATTATAGAATACGCACAGTCCTACAATTTTCTCCCAAGCCGATCAGGGTGCTTCTTAGATGCCAGGCACAGTCAGTTTATTCGAGCTTCGTATGATTTTGCAAGATTTCCCACTGAAAGAATCTCTTATAAATCTCCTAATTATAATATCTCATATCCTGGGGTAAAAAATGAATGATCTCCCCTACTAATCCTCACGATTACATCGCTCTGAAACCATATGAAAATACATAGACAGATTTGCACAATAATAATACTTTCTTAATATTCAAACGTACAAGATATTACAAATAAATAGGAGAAATTGATCCTATTTTCTAGGAGGTTGTTCTAACAACACTCCTCACATTTCTTATTTATGTGAATTTGGTTTAACAACCAAATCACATTCAAATAACTATATGAGTTGTTATTACAACTCATTTACTCCACATTATTATATTCACCAATATGTAAATATAATAAACACATCTAAATAATGTGAGCACTAAACAAGTATTCCTAACATCAACTTGGTCTCCTATGTAAAACTTGGTCCTTTACAAATTTTTCTTTTTAATTTGATTTGTATAAGCGAGAAAATTCTCTATAATAAAATTTTCCTAGTGCGAGAGGGCACCAAGGTAAAATAAAAAAATTACTTTCCATTTACCTGGAGATCACACAGGAGGTTGTAGGACTGCAGGGAGTTCTAGGATCTTTGTAGGAGGTAGGATGGCTCTCGGTGAAGCAATTTTAATCTCTAAAAATTTCCTTCCTTTACCTTTGTCCAACCTTTCTAGGAGCTTCAACCAACTCACGGTACCAAATGTAAAACAGGGATGGATGCCTCGTAGGATTTTATTAATAATCAATCAAATACAAAGGTGAAAGATACAATATATATATGTATTACACATCCGGATACGTAAAATAAAGGATGTTGTTGAGGTACACCGGTGAACTAATACAAACAATAATATTGTTAAAACAATATAACATATCTCGTAGTGTTTGAATAAAAACAATAAGATGGTTATAATTAAATATAACCATATAGCATTTAATAAATAAACTAACTAATATACAATGCATAATTAAGGTAATAATATATTTACCCTAACAAAATGTTCATAGGGAAGGTTCCATCATGGAGATGATTAAATATTTTAGCGTACCATGGTAAAAAGGGACCAAAAACTTCACACACTAAACAAGAGATTGGTATGTCGTATCTTTGATGCTCTTAGATTTTCAACAAAGAATGGCATATTATTTCTCTCTGCAGAATGCTCAACATAGATCCTACCATAGCCATGGCATTTGCTTCTCTGTTATGAGCTCTTGGTATTTTCTCAAATGTTATCTGCTCAAAGAATTATTTCAAGGAATCAACCATTCTTTTATATGGAAGTAACTTTTCATCTTTAACTTTATATTCATCTATGACGTGTTTGATAATAAACATTGAATCACCAATGCATTTTACTTGTCGATATCCCATTTGATGGCCATCTTCATTCCTACAATGAGAGATTCATATTCCACTATATTGTTTGTGCAAGGGAATCCAATTTGAAATGCCTATGGAATCAAGTCTCCCGTGGGAGTGATTAGCACAACTCGACACCTAAACCATGAAAGGTAAAAGAGCCATCAAAGTACATTTTCAAACTATAGATTCTTTGAGGTACATAATGGATGCATTTGGTAGTTCCAGAATCAAAGGTTCAGTACTTGGTAGCGGAGCTTCTACCAGTTGATCTGCTAACACATGTCCTTTTATTGACTTTTGATGAACGTATTCAATGTCAAACTCACTTAATAAGATGATCCAATTAGCCATCTTTTTGGTTAGTGCTGGTTTGGACAATAAATACTTCAAAGGGTTGACCTTTGAAATTATCTTTATTTTATTGTTAAACATATAATGACGTAGCTTTTGGAAAGCAAACACCATGAATAGGAAAGCTTTCTCGATTTGTGGATAATTTAGCTCATATGCTACCAATGTTCTTGCTTAAACAATATATATCCTTTTCTCTCTGTTCTTTGTCATACTAGGCCAACAATGCTCCAATTACAAAATGTGTAGCAGAGATATAAAGTAACAAGGGTTCTCCTGCCATGGGTGGCATGAGAATAGGGGGTTGGCCAAGTATTCTTTTAGCAAAGAAAATGCTTGTTGTTGTTTTGGTCCCTAGTTGAAATTAACATCCTTCTTAAGAATATGTGTAAATGTATGACACTTGTCTGCTAGCTATGAAATAAACCTTCTGATGGCCTGAATTTTCCCTTGTAAGCTACACAATTGTCTAATATTCTTAGGGGGAGGAATTTTTGTGATAGTTGTGACCTTTACAGGGTCCACTTCTATTCCTCTTTGTGACACAATGAATCCTAGTAATTTCCTAGATAGCACACCGAAGACACACTTCTTTGGGTTAATTCAAACTTTGTAATCCCTTAGACACTGAAAGATACATTGTAAAATTTATGGGTGTTCCTCGTAGGTTCTAGATTTATCCAGTATATCATCTACGTAATCTTCCATGATGTCACTTATCATATTGTGAAAGATTACAATCATCGCCCTTTGATATGTAGCACCTACATTTTTAAGGCCAAAAGGCATGACTTGGTAACAAAATGTCCCCCATGGGGTTGTGAAAGTCATCTTGTGCTGATCTTCTTCCACAATATTTATTTGATTGTAACCTGAGAATCCATCCATGAGTGAAAGCATCTCATAGCCTGTTGTAGAATCGACAATCATGTCAATGTTTGGAAGAGGAAAATCATCCTTAAGACAAGATTTGTTTATATCCCGAAATCCACACAAACTCTAATACCAACTGGATTCTTTTGAACTGGGACAACATTAGAGATCCACTCGAGTAGTTGATATGCATGATAAAGCCTACTTTCAAGTAACCTTTTAGCTCTACCTTGACCAAGAAGGCGACATGAGGATGCATCTTTCGAGCTTTCATTTGATGGGATGGGAATCAGGTGTACCACAAGATTGTGCACAAGAGTGTAGGATCAATTCTGGCATGTCAAAGATAAGACCAAGCGAAGATGTTTGCCTTCTCTCTTAAGAGTCATGTGATTTTTTTTTTCTTTGGTTGAGAGGGAAGCTCCCAACTTAACTATCTGCGATGCAGTTCCTTCATGCCGATATTAACATATATTGTATCTTCCACTAATAACTTTGATTCATCCCCCATGTATGTAGGATCAAAAGGGAGATTGAGATCCTCCTCTATCACATGTGGCTCAAGAAGTTCTTCATCTTGAAGTGGGTACATTATCTTTTCCATAGTTTTTTTGTCTATTTTTCCACAAGTACCTCAAAGAGGTTTTCACTATAGGACTTCCCCTTTTTATTTCCACAAGGCTTTTCTTTGGAACTTTTTTACTTAAATGCCCACACAACTCTACTTCCACTCCAAAGTATGTGCATGCATTAAGATGAATGGAGAACCCCTTCTTGTGATCATTTCTTGGAATGTTGTCTCTAATTCCTAGGAACTCACTAATGGCCTCATCATTCTGAAACATGTCAATAGGCACGTGTTGTTGTTGATTCCAATTCATGAGTGATGGGTACGTAAGGGTTAATGGTTGAGTTATAGGGGATATATGGTGGGTATAACAGGGGTTATAGTAACGATAGCTATATTGGTGAATAGGTTCATAGAGGCAAGGTCTTTGTAAAGACTACATAGAGAATTTATTTTGATTTCATTTACAGACAAACTATCCTCACACTTTAAGAAGAATACTCATCATTTGAAGAGTGAGACTCATATAAATGGATTCCTATACCTGATTTACCTACTATACGCCGAGGTATTGCAAGAGCTTCTAATGGGCCTTATTCTTGGTAGCCGCAACCACGTCCTTTATACCACATGACAAGAATTATCCAATTAGGAATGGTATAATTAGGTGATTTATAGCATGTAGGCATCTCATCATCATTTGGACAAAATACAATGTCCATAAGAAACCTTTGTCTTCTATCAAGCCACTAGGAGTAAAATTATTGAAAGGGAAAGCCTCTCTTGATCTCTGAACTTTGAAACACACCTACCATGTTCTTGAGCTGATAGCGGACCATTGTGAACCATTAGGGATTGTTGTAGATCATAATATCCACAATGGCTTGGTTTGACCTTCATCTCGCATGTAGAAAAAGGAGTTTCTGAGGTGAAAGCACCATTTTCATTGATAGACATGGTATCTGGATCCACTCATGAAGTGAGGGACTATGACTGGATAGGAATAACAATCTCCATAGATGGACACTCATAGATTGTAGGGAAAAATGCTAGAAATTCTCTACAATCGAAAAATGTTGAGGGTACCCCAAGATGGTGAGTGTGTGTCCCTCACATTGCAACTTTAAACACTGATGATACATTGATGGCATGACCTACATGGCATGAATCCATGGGGGACTGAGCAAGATATTGTAAGGGAGTTCCATGTCCAAGATGTGGAACTTCCTATTATATATTATGGGACCCACTTCCAGTCGATTTTTGTTCTTCATTGTCATATTCCTTAATGGTGATGACCTTTGTTTCCAGATCAACTTCTATGTAGCCTAGTTAGTAGACTAGTTTGAGAGTACATATGTTAAGACCCGATCCGCTGTCCACAAGTAATATCTTAACCTCTTACATTTGATGATAACCTCAATATGCAATGGTAGGTTATGTGAAGGATATTCAACTAAGGATTCCGTAGTCGTTGAAGGTTATGTGTTCCAAAGGAACAAGTTGTGCTACCATGGCTTGCAAATGTGTTGGGTCAATATCAATGGATACTCCTGATCCCTGTAAGGATTTGTAAATTAAATCCTAATGGAAATTAGAGATATTTAGAAGGTTTAAGATGGAAATCTTAGCCGTAGTTTTTTTATAGTTGATCTAACACATCATAGTGACTCTATTGAGGAGGAGGGGGAGTAGCTTCAGGATTTATAATGAGGAAAGCCCACTGTATTGCTACAACACACTCTCTTGTCTTAATTCTAATTGTATTGATTTTCTCAATGAGTGGGTCAACACAAACTCTCAAGGCATCGAAATGGTCTTTATTTGACATATAGTTAGCATTATTATTATGAGACGATTATCCCTGATCTGAATTTTTATTTTCATCGTGATTGGGAAAAGGATTTTTAAAGATACATAGTTTTTCATTTGGATATTTTACAACTACAACAGAATCTACTTCAATATCACCACCGTCGAATAGGTCTTGAATATAGCAATTTTATCTTAAACACTTGTCCGTTTTGTGACCTTTTACGCGGTGGAACTCACAAAATTCATTCTCCCTAAACCATGATGGTTTAGGTGTATCATCCCCATAGGGTTGTGTTTCAGGGTATTTTACCATGTTTATAACCTCTAATTGTTTTAGTATAGATGATATGGATTCAAATAGAGGAGTAAAAGTGTGGCATTTATACTCGGTAGGTGGATTACCCTTTGCAAGTTTCAAAGGTGTGTGGTTCTGCATGGCTTGCACCCATTTAGAGTCTACTATCCCATCACTAATGACATTTTTGTTTCTATTAGGAACAAACTTTGTTTTATCATTAGATTTAGAATCGTTGTGTTCACGGGAGAAAGGTTTTAGAGTCCCCTAACTAACAATGCCTTTTTAATTTGACTCCCTTTTTCTATTACCTCTTCGAACATGTTACCACAATGCATTTGCAAGTGGAATGTAATGTCTGGATGGAGGTTGGGAAAAATATGCCTATCAGCTAATTTTTGGGTAGGGAGCAAGGAAAGCGACTAGCTAATCCTCTCCATCTTTGTAAAAATGCAATGAAGTTTTCATTATTTCGTTGCTTGGAATTGCAGAGATCTAACATGGTAACGTCGTTTTCTATACTGAAAGAGAAGTGTTGTACAAAAATCTCTGCTATTTCTGGCCATGTTGATATGGATCCCTTAGGGATATGAACAAACCATTCTAGTGCTCTTGTTCCTAAACTTTATGGAAACAAGTGCATAAGATAATTGTCGTTGAATGCCACCTCTTGACATGCCATATAGAATTCCTTTATATGATCACGAGGGTCACCTTTTCCATTATATTTATTAAATTTTGAAAAATTAAAATGTCTTGGGAAAGGTACCTACAACATGGCTTAGTCAAATGGTTAAGGACATAACTCATTGAACTGATACTTCTTGTTATTGCTACCAATTTGGCCCTCTTGTAATGCTTGAAGGGCATTCTTCATAGTTGACTACTCTAGATTAAAAGTGGATGTTGCATGGGTGGTAGCGTAGGTCTATACAAAGGGTTAAGCCTAGATATATGACCACCCCCATTTTTGCGAGAATATCTTCATAAGGGTCTCTTTGTGCCTCCCGTCGAGGAGTATTTATTGGGAATTCGTAAAAAAAAATCTTTATGTTTTACCTTCGGTATATTTTGTTTCACAAATTTTGGTTGTTCCTTTTGTATATGCGAAGCCAAACTTGCCAATTGATGAGTGAGGGCTTAGACCTATTGTTCTAATGTAACCTCTTTAATAGGTATTTCATGATGATATTTGTTAGGAGGAGGTTGTGCATGATGAACATGTTCTTCATGGTCTTCGCAACAAATTTTAATAAGAGGAAAACAATAGTCTCCATCATTTTCAAATGGTATCTCCTCATTATTCTGCCATGTAGAAGTAAAGGCATGACTTGGATTTAAAATTTCGTTAAGAGTATGACGAGGGAGGTCTACTTCTTCTTCTCCTCGAACCATGTTGGTGATAAGAGAAGGGTCTACTGTGGAAGGTAATTTAGCTCCTAGTTCCACAACTCGCATAAGAAATTCATGTTTGTTATGAAAAATGTAGTCATCAAAATTGGCGGAATGAAGCTTTGCATCTGCGTAAGGGCACTCCTCCTCTCCACCACTATGGTCAACCATGAGATTATCCTCCAAAAGAGGGTTGTCACCTCCAAATATATTGGCTTCTAACTTTCATGACCCCATTCTTATAGTAGGCATTACTTAGAATAGAAGGTATAACGTGAAAGATTTCCACTAAGGTGTATTAATAAGGGACCTTAGTCAAATTTGTGTAGTGTAACGACCCTAAGTTGTTAAAATAAGGTGAATTTAGAATAGCCACAAAAGTGATAGGTCAAAATGAACGTCGAACTAAATATTAATGAACAAGCTACCATAGTAAGGTAATATATGAGACTAGTTTTCCTTAGAAATACAATGACGTACACTGCTCAAAATTTGGTTTACACCAAATAGTTTATTCTCTAATATTTTGTCTAGATAGGTTTACAACCAAATAGTGACAACACAACATCACCAATTAGGTCAAGTTTGCAACAAACAAGGCCTAAATGATAAAAGAATATTAACGCGATCTTCTAACAAGATATACTAAAAACTAGTTTCTAAACACTAACAAAGTCTAAGTCTCGTAGAATCGGCGATAACAATGTGAGTAGTGTAACAACACTATTTGGACACGTGAACCAAGATTTCAGGAAAGCATGATTTCTAGTGTCAAAATGAAGTTATCGCGATGCTAACAATGTAGCCTCAACATTAAAAAAACTCAAGAAAAAGTTAGGATGTAAAAACTACATCTAAGTATAACAAGAAATTGCTATGCATGCAAACAACGTAACTCTACAATATAGAGGTTTAGCCCTAATTTCACAATGGAAACAAGATGTAAATATCCCAATTGTATTGCTACAATGTGGGCAATGTAAAAACTCAAAAATAAGACAAGGATGAAATCACATAACTACGATGATAACAAGTCTCAAATATGGGTTATTGAGACAAGGGGTCCTACTAGATCGTGAGTACGTACCATGCACACTTTAAACACTTGTGCTCGACATCGCAACTTAGTTGTGCAAATAGAATAAAAAAATGGTGGACACGTGACATCTAGTGGTATCCGTATATATTGTTTCCTTTTGTCAAAAAATGGGCAACAAGAAAATAAGGGTGTAGACAAGTGGTGTTGAAATAAACTTGATGTTATTTTGGTAGAGTTTCACCTTGTCTTAGAATAAGTGAAAACTAGGACAAAAATGACATGAAGTAGATTTCATGATGAAATGTCATGTGGTTTCAACTTTAAGAGATTATTTCCCTTGTTTGAAAAACAAGAGTTTGAATCTAACAAAGTTTTCACTTTGTGAGAGCTCTCAAGTATACTATCTAAGATAAAAACAATGGCTCTAGGCCAAAGCAATATTCCTAGGTTATTCTCTATCTAGGTGTCACAAGATAGCTAGAGTGAGCTTGATTTACCCAAAAATTACATTGACTAATTTGGGAGTATCTCAAATTGACTTTATCCCCTTTAGTTTAATGAGCACCGAAGTGTGTTCGGTTATACTTTCACTTGGGGTCGCGATATGGATATCTTTGCTTTGCAAATCTCACCAAGGCGTACTAGACAAGTTGATAGTGTAGAGCACTTTCTTGTTTTGTTCACAAGATCCCCTCTTGCATGAACTACTTTAGGGTTCCTAAGACCACCCCTATTGTTTTAGCTTAAGGATTATGCGAAAGACGTTATGTTCTAGTTGAGTGGATGATCCTTAGCTCTTAACCGAAACCCGCAAGTACAATGTGATGATTATGGTGTATTTTTTATCTTTTAGAATTAATGTGGTTTTTTTTGTACTCCTTTTGGTAACCTACAATCACACATGTAGTTACAAAAATTGTTTAGATCCTCGTTTCTTTGAATAACGTTAGGTCCTTCACAAAATGGTTAGTAGTTTCAAAATAGGTTCACAATATCATAAGAAAATAACAATGAAAAATGCTTGTAAATTAGCTAACTACCATCAAATTTTTCAAAAAGAAGGTTTATTCCCAATTCATCGAAGTGATTTTTAATGTAAAGTCTAAAATTGCTTTTTATTCCCAAGATCACACTAGGTGCAAGGGAAGAGCATACACAAATTCTAGCCTTGGTTATTTAGCAAGTGAAAAAGCATTTAAACTAAAAGATGATTAACAAAGTTTCTTACTTACTATAATGATAGAAAAAGAAGGTTTAAGAGTGCGTTTGATTCTCTAGATCACACAAAGTGCAAGAGAAGAGCATACACACCTTAACCCAAACTCATATAAAGCATGGAAACAAGATTAATTCCTTCAAACCCTAAGTGATTTTATAAGAAAACTTACTCTAAATCTATGAAATTGACAAAAATGGCATGTAAAAACCTCTCGAAAAGTAATAGAAACCCTAAAAACCAAAATTGGAAATTTTGAGTTTGCAAAAAAATTTATATAAACACACCTACATGCCCCTCTCAACATGTGCATGCCTATTTCAACACCCGCATGCCTCTATCAAAGTGTGCGCTTCCCCTTTGTAAAAATCACTGACAGTTGAAAAATATGAGCTAACATGTGCGCTTTCAAAGAAGTGGGTGCGTACCTTTTTCAACGCTGCACTCCCCTATCAAAGAGTGTGCTCCCCCTTTGTAAAAATGAGTGATAATTGAAAAAAATAGCTAATGTGTGCACTTCCAGAGAAGCATGTGTTTGCCTGTTTCAATGCCTACGCTCCCCTGTCAATGTGTTCATGTTTGTTTCAACACTGCACTCCCAGGTTCAATGTGTGCATGCCCCTTTGTTGGAAGTGGTCAAAATTCTAGTTTTGACAATAATTTCTTCAAAAAGGTCAAATCTTTTGTATTTTTTAAATCAATTTTGACATGGCTTCTCCTCCTTATATCCTACAAAAAGCAAGAAAACACAACTTCTACCACTAATCTAGTTGAAACAACTTTCAAAAATGAAAATTAATCTATTAAACTTTGAAATTAATCTAAAAATCTTGAGAAACTAATCTAAAAAGCTTGAAAGAACTCTTGAAATCTTGAAAGTAAACTAGAAAACTTGAAATTAGTCTAGGAAACTTGAAACTAAATTAAAAATTGAAATGAAAAACATTAAAACTAGGTTAAAAACTTTAAAAATTGAATGTAATGGGGTATTTCCCCACCGAGTGTGCCAAATGATGACACCCTAAACTTTACAAAGAAAATTACATGACTAAACAATGAAAGCTAACACCATTGCCATCCATCTAGCCAAGGTTCTAAGTCTAGGAATGTAACATTAAGATAGAGGCTTAAAAGAATGCTTAACTAGTATGAAAACAATACACAATCTAACTAAACATGCCTGTTAATATGCTTGAATTACCTAACATGGGCCTAAATAGACCTAAGAGGTAAATCAAGGGTTATGGTTTCTACTCCAAACAAGGTGAAATGGCTTCTCCCAATGTTTGCTTGGTCATTTTGGATATCCATCTACTAACCCCATTGAAGACTTTAAGCAAGGATTGAACTTGGATATATATCATATTTATTATATGAGATGCAAATCAAAGCATGGTGTAAAGTATAAAGGAATGAGGTGCACCCTTTTTATAGTTTTCCTTTTGGAAAAAACTTGTATTTTGGTACATGTGGGACTAAAAACCCCAAATTAGATTAGGATTACTAAACAAGCTTAGGCTTTGATAATCACAATTAGTGAATTACCAAGTGATTTAAGGGGTGTGAAGCCTTAATCAACCGCTTAGGGTCAACTAAGAGGCTAGCATAAGCTTTTGAATCTTGTTGAGACATTGTAGAGGTGAATGGGGTGATTTTGAGTGGTTGGAAGAGGGGTTTGAGTCAATACTAGGTATATTAACCAAATCAAGGGAAAAATAGGCTTAATCGACTTATAAATGCTAATTGCTGTTTTGAAGAGGATTTTGACTTACGATTTGTTGTAAAGTGGTATCCGAATGCAAACTAGGTTTGGTGATCAACCAAGTTCTTTTTAACCGACCAAAGTGGTAAGAACGTTAGTTAATTAGTAAAGATTACTAATTATAATGGAATTGGGAAGAATAATAGTGATTTGTATGCGTTTTGACAATAAGATTGCAAAAGTGGAATTTTGGTGTCTACAACCATAACATAATGGAAATAGTCTGGAGTTATGATAAATGTAGTTGTGTGATCAGGTAATAATATGTGGAAAATGCAAATAGCAAGGATCACATTTGAATTTTGTAAATCTACATCTATGTTTATGTCAAATTAAAACAAATTGTGTTTTTGGAATCCTAAGCGACTAAGTCATAAGCCATGTCATTGCAACATTCCATCATAATCTCAAAACCTAATGTACATATGTTAGAAGATTATATCAACCTAGTTAGCTCATGATATTTATAGATGTAGAAAATGCTTTAGATAACGAATATGATACAATTAATCCCGTAACTACAAAGGCAAAACGCAGGTCAATATAATCAAATGATTATTTAAAACTATATATTTTGTTCAATGTAGATCAAATTTCAAACTTTAGAAGTGGGAGTAAGCACCACAAATAAATAAATAAATAAATGAATTTAATAACATTATGATTTTTGAATTCTTTAATAAAAACCAAAAAAAACCAACCGAAGTTTTTTCCTTTTTCATATTTATTATCTACTTCTTAACATTAATTTCAAGGCAAAATATAATGTAGATACAGTTTATATGTACTTGGATTTAATTTAAAAACAAAGTGAGCCAGTAGTATTTTAAAAGCATGGCATACTCACTTGTCGGGGTCAGTTGTGTAAAAACTAACCTGTTAGTCATTGTTATGCATGCAATAGTCACACATAACATGATGTTTTTAAAATTTGGAGGAAGTTCCCAACCAAATCTCCTGATCATTGAGGTGGTTGAATTGAGATATTGCTTGTAAAGATAATGATGGAAAAGATTGTATAACACAAATTGAAGAGTTGGTACATGATAGACTCATAGGAAGGGCAATTTAAAGTCAAGTGCTACAAAGAGAGAATTTTACTCCATAACAATTGGTGATCAAGAAAGGTGCAACAGAGGTTAAGTTGCCCATAAAAGAAGAGATGGATCTTGCAAAAGGAAATCTAGGTGTTGTATAATAACTTGGAGGCCATTAACAATATGTGAAGGATATGAAGATGAAGCATAGGTTGGGTCGATGTTGATCTCAAGTTGTATGCCTTTCCCTATGAGAAAAACAATTTAAATCCATGTATAAATGTCACATAAGTCTAAAGCAATCAGCCTAAGCTGTCATCATGCATGTTAGAATCGAGGTTAAATATTTATTTTTCTAAAAAATTGTTAAAACAATGTGTGGCGCAGCGGTTGGTGGGTGTCTTGGGGTCGCAGATGTCCCGGAGTTTGAATTTTACTCGTTAGGCATAGCGATCTTGAGTGCATGAGCCAGGGTCTGTGTGGGCTTACACTTGATAGCCATTCATGAGGCGGCTGGTTTTAGTGGCCTTCCTCTCCTCATATCAACTTACAGGAGACTCAGAGGAAACTCAGAGTGTTCTTGGGATTGAAGGTGTAAATGGGACATAGCCCGGAACTATCCTAACTTAAAGTGTTCTTTACCCCGTCGTGTAGTGAAAATGCTGCAGTATTAAGGTTATGAAACTATGTAAGCGTAATCCTTGTACTTCCATCTCTTTTGTTTATTTTTCTTCATTCCGTGATGATCAATGTAGAAAGTAGAGGTGTTGTAAGTTGTAAGTATAATGTGCCAAGAGTAGCTAAGGGTTATGAAATAGGATAAGATATTTTATACTTCTTCGATTCCTTCTTTAAAAGTTTATTAGGAAACCGAGCTCATGATTTCAATTATCAGTTTGGGTCCATAAAATATATCTCCCTTCACGAACATAATATTAGTAAGTTGTGATAGTTGAAATGTGTCAAAATTAATTAACATGCATAAGAAAAATCATTCCGTAGAACAAGAAAATGGAGATGGCTTCAATGCGGGCACACAATTTATAAATATCATACAAAATAAATAAGAGGAGAGAGCAATCGAATATAAACAAAATACATTCACACGCCATTTACATACCATTTGCATCGAAAACCAATACCTACCAGTGTGAAGCTTCCCACACATTCCTTTCCATCACAGTCATTGATCCGTCATCACCAATCCGGCACTATGATAATTCTTCACCGGGAACTCCTCATGCTATGATTATTTACTAATGCACAACCTTTAGTTTGGTGGATGTAATCTGGAAACAAAACAACAAACATAACACAAGAATACCATCGACTATGATAAGACGGAATGATGACAAATCTGAAATATCAAAGTAAATTATAATATTAACATGAAATTGTTACAATCTCACCCATGAGGTACTTCAAGTGTTATTGACTTCACTTGCCTTCCACCAATACTACGGGAGAAACTTTACAATTACACCTCTTAATGACTCCTTCAACACACCTTTAAATTGATGGCTTCCTTTACACACTTCATACAATATTTCTCACTACTTCCTTCTATGCTAAATGAGGGGGGTGGCCTCTTTATTTATAGAACTTCCAGGCTTATCCATCTTATCTCTAAGATAGGATAAGAAATTCACTCTGACGAATCATATTCCATACCTTAACTCTTATCTCGTACATGTAAGCTTATCTTTTAAGATAAGATAAACCTTATCATTTCACATGGGTTCCACATTTTTAGACTTTTTACAAATAAAATATAAAAAATATTTATGACCTCACTCCTTGTCCTTATTACCAATATAATATTTCTAATTCCTAATCATGTAGACCCTACTTCTCTACTTACCCCAACTTTGACATTTTAACATTCTTTGGACCACTTACGACAACTATTTACTTTTTACCACAACATTCCTATTGTACTTTTGACTATTGCCGTATTATATATTATTGGCGGTGTCAAATCGGCAGCAGCTGTATTATCTTCTATCTAACGCTACTACTAATTATACTTAACAACATCCTATTCCTAATACATACATTAATGAAATAGAAATTACGGAGGAAAATTTTAGTGTCGACATCTTCCCCCTTCCTAGCTTCTACTCCGTCCTCGGAGTAGACTATTCTAGTGCTTGGAAAATCTTCAACTTGTCGTGGTTGACCCATTTCGTAATGGGAGTGCCATCCAATTCCTCCAGTCGGTACGTACCATTTTCATGCACAACTGCTATTTTGTAGGGCCCCATCCATTTTGGAAGAAATTTTCTGTCTTCTTTTTTTGTATCTGGAATCATATACTAGAACCAAGTCATTCACATGAAATGGAGACCAATGGATCTTTTGATCAAAGTATTCCTTCTGCTTCATTTTCTTCTTATGGCTTGTATCCTTTGCTATTTCCCTCATTTCCTCTAGCAAATGAAGATGTACCAACCTTTCTTTTACTGAATCACTTTCATCCATCCTTTCATTTTTCATAACTCTCACAGTGGGAATATCAAACTCAATAGGAAGAACTGGATCAATGCCATAGGCCAACTGAAATGGGGAGTATCCTATTGCTGACTTTGATGTTTCCCTATATGCCCACAATGCTGCATGAATCCTTTTATCCCACTTATGTACCTGCAAGGCTGCATCTTTTGCTAGAATTTGACACAACACAAAATTTGTTCGTTCCACCTGTCCATTTGTGCTTGGCTTGTATGTTGTTGCCTTCCTGTGCTTAATAGAAAATTTATTGACTAGGGCTTCTACTACCTCATTAATGAAGTGGCTTCCTTGATCTGTTACAATTTCTAATGGACAACCAAATCTGGTGACAATGCGTTCATATATGAACCTTGCCACTTCATCCATGGAAGTCTGTTTTCAATGGCCTAGCTTCAACCCACTTGGTTAAATAATCTGTGGCAACTACAATATACTTATTTTGGCGTGAGGTAGTTGGAAGTGGACCTACAATGTCTATTCCCCACTTTTCAAAGGGACCAAGTGGAAGAATAGGACATAATGGAGCTGATGAAGTCTTACGGTTACCATGTGTTTGACAAATATCACATGTCTTACAATAATTATAACAATCTTTAAAAAGAGTGGGCAGTGATTAACCTGCATCCAAGATCCTTCTTGTTGTAAGTTGTCTAGAGAAGTGCCCTCCACATGTACCATTGTGGAATTCTTCTAGTAGTTCCTTCCCTTGATCACGTCCAACTGCCCTCTTGTACTATCCATCAGGTCCTATTCTAAATAATACTCCATGCGAGAATAGAATATGGACGATCGGCTTGAGTAATCTTTCTCTTAGTCTTTGCATTGGCATCATCGGAAACTTGAATTCATTCGAGATAATTCCAAATATCTATGTATTCACTAGGGATTGTGTCAAGGATAACAATGCTTGCATCGGGAAATCATCATCATCACAAGATAATCCTAAACCATCATAGGCTCGAGAGAGTGCATCCGCATTGACATGCTTCTTTCCTGGCCTATCTATAATATCAAATTCAAATTCTTGTAGCAAAATTATCCATCTTGCTATCCTCCCTGATGGGTTAGGCTTATTGACAATATATTTTAGAGCCTGATGATTTGTTACAACTATAAATTTCTGCCCTAGCAAGTAATTTCTAAACTTCTTTACAGCAAAAATGATAGCTAGAGCCTCTTTTGATTCTAAAGTATAATTTACCTCAAAGACTTTGCTCATTTGTATCGCTCCCAAAGAAAATTGGATGTTCATTCTCATTTTCATCCTTTTGGCTCAAAGTACTTCCTAGTGCTACATCTGAGGCATCAGTGTACACAATGAATGGCTTGCTCCAATTTGGATTCTTTAAAATAGGTGAAGACACCAGGGCTTCCTTCAGTTGTCCAAAAGCTTCATGTGCCTTATTTCCTGGTTCATAAGTAACATCCTTCTTCAAGAACTGGGTTAGTGGCTGTGCAATCTTTGAGAAATTCTTGATGAACCTTCTATAGTAACCCACATGGCCTAAAAATGATCTCAACTTACTTCTATTCATAGGAAATGGTAAATCTTTGATTTTTGAAACTTTATCAGGATCAGTACCAATACCATCTTTGGATACAACATGCCCTAACAAAACACCTTTAGAACATCCAAAGACACACTTTGTAGGGTTTAGTGAGGCTTGTGCTTCATCTAACCTTTGAAATGTTGTCTCCATTTGGTGCAGGTGGTCCAACTTGCTCCCATAGATGTAAAAATCATCCAGAAATACTCTGATGAAGGTCCCAATGTAGGGTTCGAACACCCTATTCATCAAACGCTGGAATGTTTCCGGAGCATTACACAACCCAAAAGGCATAACTCTATAAGCAAACGTTCCCCAAGGAGTGGTGAACGTGGTCTTCAGCTGATCTTTCTCTGCTATACGAACTTGGTTGTAGCCGCTATATCCATCAGCAAAACTATAGCACTCCTGGCCAGCTACTTCGTCCAAGATCTGATCTGAAAATGGAAGAGGGTAATGATCCTTCTTTGTTGCCTTATTGAGCTTCCTGTAATCAACACAAATGCGTAGCTTCCCATTCTTTTTTATTGAGATCACAATGGGAGAAACCCATTCTGAATTCTCCACAGCAAATATGAATCCTGCATCAAGCAACTTATCTATTTCTTCTTTTACAGTCTTGGAAAAATTAGGATTCATTCTATATGGCATTTGCTTTATGGGCTTAACACCATCTACCAGCTCAATAGAATGTTCTACCCAACTTACTTGACGGATTTCCTTGTAATCAAAAGTGAATATGTGTATGTACCTTGAAAGAGCTAGAGGTAGGATTCCTTCTCACTCTCCATCACAGCATCACCAATCTTTATTTGTTGGAGACGATCATCAACTTCTTCTTCAGATAATTTTATGGGGTCATGAGTCGGTGTGACTAGAAGGATATCCATGACTGAAACATCAACCTCACTTTCTTCATCTTCAGTGTCCACTTCACTGGTACTAGAGTAATCAGAGGATGTCCAATCATCAGTTTCATCACTTGAATCCACAGGTTCTGCCTTATGATGTCGAGGGATCACGTTTATCTTCACCCTCTCTCTACCACGTCCAAGTGTCATGAAGCCTTCATTCCAGTAGTTTCTTGCATGAACTCTCCTTAGCCATGGTCTTCCCAACAACATTAGGTATGCAACAATACCATTTTTCATCACCTGAAAGTCTACCACACATACAACACCCATAAGAGATATTGCCACATTTGAAACTACACCTTCTGGTTTAGTTTTTCCCTTATTTAATGACCTTAACATAAGTGTTGAAGGGTGATCAATTTTTAAACCCAACATATTCATTACAGACTCGGTCATTACATTAACTGCAACACCTCCATCAACTAAGACATCATGAATTGAAATACCATTACATAATACCTCAGCTTGTGGAGCATAGGGATCCGCCTCTGCCTCCAAAACAGGGACCTCAACCTCCTTCCTTCATCGAGCATTGAGTCCACTTCGCAGCTCCCGCCTCTTCTCAGAAGACATAGCCAAGAGTTGACCATATGTAATATTTGCAAGCCTTTTGGACAGATCTTCCAAGATGGAGTATGGTCCTTGCCCTGTGAAATCGAGAAAATCCCGCACACCCAACTTTCTTCTCCTATGTTTCTTACTAGTTTCTCCTTTCATCTTCTTAGGATCATTTCCATCTTGATTATCTTTTTCTTTCTTTCTTTTTGTTACAAACACATCTACTTCATTATTTCGATCTTATCTACTACATCAAAAGAATTCACAGTGCTTTTCCTTTATCATTATCTCCTTTACGGATGTAGAATCTCTATCGGACAATTATACTTATAATGACCCTTTTATAACAACCATAACATACAACTTCGAAATATTTCTTTTTGGACCTCTATCTCCTCCTTGAGAACTAAATTCTTTTCCTTGAAGAAGATTAATAGTTAATCGACCCATCTTTTGAGCGAGATCTTCATACTCGGTAGATGTACTAGGAGAAATATTTATGCTCACCGGGAGTGGTTGTGGATTACGGACCAAAGGTCTTTGGTGTAGGATCTATTTTAGCAACAATTTCTTTGGGCTCCTCTTCCATGCTTTCTTCTTGCCTTCTTGAAATATCCTTTGCTTGTTCAATGGTAGTTGGGCGGTCATACTTCACTCGTTGTCTGATCTCTGGCTTCATCCCAAGAATGAAGTGCTTACATAGGAGATTATCTACACCATTCATCAACCCATCCGCTAATCCTTCCTTCCGGATCTAGGCGTCGAGCTTTCTCCTTAGCTCTAGAACACGAGCATGATAATCCCTTATCTTCTCCTTCTTTCCTTGGGTTAGCTTTGTGATATCGATCATGAGATCTGCATATCTCTGTTGTTCACCAAATTCTTCAAGAAAACTTTCAATTAATAAATCCCATGAGTTTTTCACATTATCACCTAGTGTTTCAAACCACCTAAGGGCTGAACCACCCAAAAAGGTAGGAAAAAATTTAGTTCATTGTTCCCTTCTTATAAGGCCATTACAAATACAAGATCGTTTAAACTCTTGAATGAAAGAGGAAGCATTTTCATGAGATTGGGCTGAAAAAACAGGAATCTTCCCCATTTTCAAAAGTAACCACAGTGAAATACCAACCCAAAAGTACAATCAACAAGACTTATGTGCACTAATAATTAAAATCACTATAATAGAAAATAGAAATGACCACGGTAAACTATAGTAAAACTTGACTTACTGCGGTAAAAACTGATTTTACTGTGTTAAACACTATTCACAATAAAAAGTGAAGTTACTGCGGTAAATACTATTCATGGTAAAAAGTGACTTTACTGTGGTAAATACTATTCATAGCAAAAATGACTTTACCATGGTAACTACTATTCACGGAAAAAATGACTTTACCATGGTAACTACTATGCATAGTAAAAATAAGGTTACCCTCCAATTGATTTTTGACTAAGTGGGAATATCTCTCCAGAAAATCCACCAACGAGGAATGGTCCCGGCAACAGAACCAAAATGTCATCACCAATCTAGCACTATGATAATTCTTCACCGGGAACTCCTCGTGCTATGATTATTTACTAATGCATAACCTTTAGTTTGGTGGATGTAATCTGGAAACAAAACAACAAACATAACACAAGAATACCATCGACTATGATAAGACGGAATGATGACAAATCTGAAATATCAAAGTAAATTATAATATTAACATGAAATTGTTACAATCTCACCCATGAGGTACTTCAAGTGTTATTGACTTCACTTGCCTTCCACCAATACTATGGGAGAAACTTTACAATTACACCTCTTAATGACTTCTTCAACACACCTTTAAACTGATGGCTTCCTTTACACACTTCATACAATATTTCTCACTACTTCCTTCTATGCTAAATGAGGGGGGTGGCCTCTCTATTTATAGAACTTCCAGGCTTATCCATCTTATCTCTAAGATAGGATAAGAAATCCACTCTGACGAATCATATTCCATACCTTAACTCTTATCTGTACATGTAAGCTTATCTTTTAAGATAAGATAAACCTTATCATTTCACATGGGTTCCACATTTTTAGACTTTTTACAAATAAAATATACAAAATATTTATGACCTCACTCCTTTTCCTTATTACCAATATAATATTTATAATTCCTAATCATGTAGACCCTACTTCTCTACTTACCCCAACTTTGACATTTTAACATTACTGGACCACTTACGACAACTATTTACTTTTTACCACAACATTCCTATTGTACTTTTGACTATTGCCGTACTATACATTATTAGCGGCGTCAGTCTTGGGCAGCGCCGTTATCTTCTATCGGACGCTACTACTAATTATACTTAACAACATCCTATTCCTAATACATACATTAATGAAATAGAAATTACGGAGGAAAATTTTAGTGTCGACAGATCCCCTGCAAGTACCCTTGACATGGGGATGGTAGTAGAAAACCATAGTGAAGAGAGACATTGGGAGAAGGAGAACATTTTCAACAAATGAGGAATTTCTTTATCTTTGAGTTATACATACCTTTTTATTGTAACTTTTATTATGATCTCAGTATTGATGAATTCTAATACTAAATAGGATAAGCTCACATTCTAGTTTATGACCACAAGAAAACAATAAACCGATAAGTGAAATTATAAAATATCCACATTTTAATTTCTAATCAGAAAAATATATTATACTCATTCATGCTCCACTTTCTTCAAAAATAAATAAATAAATAATCATAAAAATGATCCAGCATTTTAGAACTTGACCTGCCAAGATAGGAGAGAACCGCCACAAAGTAATTAAATATACTATTATAATAAGATGCATTTTCATTTTTGTGATACTATTCTACATTGTCTCGAACCATAATTGCATATCTAAAAGAAGTTACCACTAGGAATCACATGTATACAATGCAATGTGAACACCGAATGGTATATGTAACCTATTAAATAAACTCATATGGAAATATAGCCCTTAATTCTAGCTAGGTAGTTAGGAGGTTGTAACTATCTCTATTTGAATATATAAGAAGATATATTCAAATGAGGGAGAGAGGATTAGGTTAGAGGAGGTTTGTAGGGTTTAAATAGTGATGGAAGAGATTGAGGGCTGGGGATCATCTCGCCTATATCACGAAGCACTCATTTTATATGATCCATTGTAAAAAGGTTTGAATTTATTATATAAATGAATGATAAATGGATTTTTGCCAATTCTTGTTATTCTTTGGTGCTTTACTTGTATTCATTCTATTCATATAAAATAAGGTTAGCAAATTTTGTGGGTTCTTTGTATTGACATCAATGAGATAACATTATTTTTGTTTAGAGTGTATGTTTGTTGGCTTAACAATTTGTATGAAGGTAGAAATATTGGTGTGATAGAAATATGGAAGATTATATAGGAAATATCTAGCTAGAAAAATAAGTGTTCAAGATTCTTGAAGGTAAGAAAAATTAGTGTAACTAAGTTCTAACAAAGGTATGAAACTATGGGTCTTTCTATTGTAATTATTTCTCGGATGGGTAACTAATCATGTGGTCAATGCGTTTAACAATGTTGCGAGGGTAATGAACATAGGAGAATAAGGGAATAGAAGAGTAGGGTGTGATTTAAGACTAGGAGAGTAGATAGTAAGAGAAGCACATTGGAAATCTATAAAACCCTACGAAACCTTGAGTTATGTATAGCAAATTTGTAGAAAGATTATTTTTTGGAATGAATTGGGCATGATAACCTTGTAAGACAAAAGGGGAAAAAGTAGATACGGATCATAAAGAGATATATAAGTTAGATTTAGATCTTGAAGTGAAATTTTATGCAAGATATGTATTTATCTTCCTCTCGGGTCTAGGAAAACCATAATTTAGGGATTAAATGGAGATTTGGCTATAAATCACGTTTTAACTAATGAAAATTGATGAAAAATTCTAGATAGTGATTGAGCATGATAATATATTATATTTTCTCTGTTTCATGTGCTTTTTTGTTGTACGAGAAAATTTATTTATGATGGTCCTATTTAGGCAGTAAAGAGACCTAATTAGAGCATGGTCAAGATGGAATTATGTATATTCCTTAAGAAACCCTATGAATATTTTTACCAACATGTGAAAAATATAAACGGGTATTTAAAAAGTATATTAGTTCATGAATAATCTTTGGATAATGGATTTTAGCTCAAAATTTTAGACAAGACAGGCTAGTAGCTACGATAGCTATCTTAAAGGTAAAACTAAGTTCCCTTGAAGTTTGTTTGTGTATTCAAACTAAAGATATGTATGTGGACATGAAACCATCCTGTTTGAAAGTTGATTTATATTCTTATCACCTTGGAGTAGGCCTTTTAAGTCAAAAAATCAGCTCTGTGTAAAGTAGACTTAGTAACATTTAACTGTTCCAAAATTAATAGAAACATTGTCGAGTATTTCCGAAAGTTTGAAGATTATTTATTAATTCCCTTATATCATGAGGGTGACAATGATCAAGTTGTAGGACATGCATAGTAAAAACAAGACAGAGTGTGAGATTAATACTCATATTTTTCGTTTCTCATGATTGATTGAAAATTGTGAAGGATAGAGGCTAACAAGAATGTTCATAATGGGTTATGAAAATTATGTAAATAATTAATGGTGATAACTAAAAATGGAATAATGAGATGAAGAATTAGTCTAAGATCTACAAAAGAGCATCCAAACATGTTACGGTACAAGTAAAGGTTTGATTGCTACAAAGTTTCAAGAGCCTTGAGGAGTGAAAAATTACAATTGATTCTTGAATAGATGAGAAGGGTCATTTTAAAGGTAGAGATGGTTGAATAAGGTATACAAATGATTATACAAAAGCTATAAGAATTCAATTTTAGAAGTGAACATAGATTGGTTTGTGTAAGAGATTACCTTGAATATCCATGTGTTGTTTGGTATTGAGAATGCAGGGGAGAATCATAATGAGAGTTATTAAAAAGACCTAGAGGGTTCTAGAAAATTTAAGCTAAGACCAAGGTAGCCATTATTTACTTGATTTCTCTTATTCGTGAGTTATAATATGTGAGTTTCTTAGGAATAAAGAAAGTAAAGGAGAATTCAGATTAGGGGTAAGTGGAGAAAGAAGTCCAAGCTATGAGTGAACAAAGTATGAAGTTGAAATACGGGTAAAGTATCTAAACTTGAAGGTCTAATGAATCTAACTAGTGATTGCAAAGGGTGTTCTAGTTTCCTCTACATCACATGCTCTTTCTCATGTTCTTAAGTGAACATGATTGGTGGAAAATTTTATATTTCCTCTAATATGGATAAGTATTTGATAGGACGCCCACATTTTAGAAACAAGGGAATACATTGTCTAATATGCAATTTCTTCTCGCATTTATCTTCATGGATAAGGCTTACAAGCATATAATATTTCATTTAAAACTTTTTCAAACTATTGATCATCTATAATATCATCCCATGACGGATCTAAAACTAAGGATAAGATCGACTATTACACTTATCCTCAATGGAGGCCATTAAGCTATCGAGACTCCTTTTAATGTGTTTTTGTCTTTTCTAAACATTATTAGTGTTATAAATCACTTTTAAATTTTCTTTAGGATCAAATGAGGTCTTGACAACAAGAAAACTATTATTGGGTTCGGATGAAAGGTATGTGAGTTCATATGGTTCTTCTTCATCTCCCAAATATTTAAGATCAAGAAAAACTTATTGTCTTGCACTTTCAATCTTTATTTGATCTTTCTATTTTGTATGGGAGTCACTACGTTTGAATTGATTTCTTCCTTAGAAATAATGTTTGAGAAGTCTCGTAACATCTCTTCCTCTTTGTTCTTCTCAACAAACATTTATCCTTCCACATTTATGTCTTTCCTCTTCTTATTTTCTTGAAAAATAGAGTTTACCAATTTAATATATCCCTCCTTAAGTTCAATAGGTAAAGGAAAATATGAATCATCATAGGTATCTCCAATAGAAAGCAAGAATCTCTCCATGATGTTTTCCTACCTCTGCAACTCAAGAGAGCTTATAAAATAAAGTCGGGTTTTCTCTTTCTCATGGTAGTCCTCAAGTTGGTGAATGACTTAGCATCAATGTATTCTTAGAGAGATGCATGTTTCTTTCCAATTTGTCTTATTTTATAGCTTTAAACTCAAACTAAAAACCATCTTATTAACTTTTGAATTCATATTGCACCTCTAATTGATTAGAAAAATAGTTATGAGAGATGCCAAAAAAAAATCAATTTTTTTAATCCTTGTGGATCCTGTTGACAATTTTTGCACTTGTGCAAAAATGGGCAACTTGAAACTTTGTTTTCAATAGAAGGAATTGATGAATGAACCTAAATAGGGGGTACATACAGTTTAATTGAGTTTTCAATAAGTGGATCAACAAGGAAAAATGCAGCTATGTATGTTTTTATTCCATGATCAGCTTCATCAAACTTGCACAAAAGATCTGAAGAACTAAAGTACAACCTTTAGGATGGTGGAAATAACTACGGACATGATGAGTTGGACTCCAAAACAACAAACATAGTTGTTTTTGCATTGTAGATGTTCATTATTAAGTTACATGTATTTTCAATTTGATCATTTCCTATGATTAAGTGTTATTATGTATGTTATTGAGTTGTTTAATTCATTACATATCATAAGAGCTGAAAGTAAAAGGAAGTACACAACTCAATTACAGAAATAATATCATTTATTCATTAAGGAAATTCAATGTTTCCCACACAAGTGTGGGATGTAACTTATGATTATTGAAATAAATGGTACATGTACATGAAACTAAAATCAAAATATTATAGAAGAAACCCATCATTGCCTTGGGTTTTCTTTTCGTTCTTCATTGTTTCAGTTCCATATCCTTCATTTTCATCTCTTGCATCCAACAGCTACAATGTACCTAAAAAAGAAAAATAAAATAACATTAGTTAAGATCTTAGGGTTTAATTTGTACTCATGTGCTATATAGTTTAAGGAAAATGAACCATTTGAGCTCAAAAATCATAAGGTACATTAATGCAACAAATTCAAATTTGAAAAATACTATATGGTAGAATCTCATGGTATTCACATGAATCATGATAGAGCGAGAAGAAAAAGAAAGTCACTATGGAACATAAGAGAGGCCAAAAATCCTAATATTTTCTAACTTGTTTGTTTATGTGTATGGGTACAGTTCATAAAGCAAAAGAAATTAAAATTCATGATTTGGATTTTGTACTAACAAGTACAGATTGCTTCAGAACACACAAAACATTATTCAAGGCTCTAAGAGAAAAATCCATTCATCTCATTTCACCATAATAAAAGTATAAAAGTACAAGTATTTGAGCTGCTACCACTCAACTATAGGAATAAAGTACATAATTCAAATGAAATATCCTAATTCAGTATTGAGGTAAAATTGAAAACAGAAATAGCTTAACATTATTTTCTTTGAAAAGAAGGTACTACAAGAAAGGAATCATAACCAAGGAGAAATAGAACCAATTTTAAAGTACTAAGTTATTAAACCTCAGTATGCATTAATATGGAACAAAAAAAGGGATAGCATAAGAAAAAATATTTCATGCATTACACCATGATCAAAGTCTTGAAATACATCATAAAATAAAGTTCATAGTACAAATTTTATCAATGACATAGCCTTTTAAAAAATAGTTTGTTTCATGAAGAATCAAAGTAATGCATACAACTTAGATGATCAAATACAATTTTGAAAGTAGAGTCTAATGGTTTACATGATAATTTGTTTTTATTCAAGAAAATTACAGTAACCAAATCTATTGCAGGATACATTCATCAATGTTAGTTGGAAGCAAACAAAGTATTGCAAGTGTTGTATAGCTTAATGAGACTATAGTTGTTACAACATAATTTTTAGGCTACAACCATAAGAATGGATTATATCTTTGAGAAAACAACAAGAAAGTAATGGATTCCAATCTATTTGTAAAGACCTATATGAATGTATCCCCGATACTTAAGTGCTACCATTTTTATATTTTTAGCTAGAGAATGTAGAGCTAAGGATGCTAAAATATGAATGAAAGAATGAAATCCCAAACATGCATGTGCAACCAAAACAATATAAGCACTGCGCAATACCAAGATAAAACCATACCGTAATAACTAGATCAGCAATCGACCAACATTCTTTTGCCTCAAAGAACTAGGGACACCTCAGCAAACAAGATATATTCCATGCATCTTTCCATTTCTTTAGATCTGTGATTTTCTGTTTAAAACTAGGTTGCCCAAGTAAGTGATCACGTTACCACTCTGTAACCGACCACGGTCACCCTGTCGATGCCGGTCACTGTAATTTTCAGCAACCTTACTCTTCCAACTCCCACTTGAGATTGAATCTCTTCCTGCAATCTTCTTAGCAAGAAAAACAAACCCTTCTCTCATACATGTCATTCAAACCACTAACAAAACCATGAAGCAAACCCTTGCTCTAAAATAACAAAGCTAACCAAGCTAACCAAGCTCTGATACAAGTAGATGGGAATTTGGGATTGCGAAATAGTGTAATGATTTAATAAAAAACAAAAACATGCACACATAATCTAAAAAATTCCCCAAACTACAAAAGTGGAAGTATAAACTAGAATATTCCAAATCAAGACAAAGTACACACACATAACACAACATGTACTGTGGTTCACCCAATGTGGGCTACGTACACCAAATATAGAGATCTCATATATATAATACAACAAGAGTACAAACCAAATCTTCTCACCGAGTACAATGCATCTCTCCAAGAGTATCTCCTCTCCTCCAGATCTCTAAACGGATCTCCATGAGTGCTCTACAACAGTGCCTCCAAACACCACCAGTAGATCTCACATAACCAAGAACTACTGCATCTCTGAGATGCTACCAAGTTCTCTGTGGATCTAATAACAAGACCTCTCACATGGGTCTACCATATGTGCAACTATAAATGTGCTCCAAGAAGTAAGTATGTCTCTCAATCATTGCATGCATAACTTGTGCAAACATGAAGACAACCTCCTCTGCAATATCTAGATCTACATGGATCAACAAAACAATATGATCTCATGGATCTACAATACAAGACTGGATCTACATAGATATTTAATACAAGATCTCACCAACATGTGGATCTACAAGAAGAAACTCCATGTGCTTTACATACTATGCAAGCCATTACAATGAGATAATAACTATATAAAGTAAATACAATAGAAGATGTTCCACTCTTCTCACCATTCAGATGTACATGTTATTTCTTTTTGTCCATCTCCTTTCCATGGAGGCTCTGTCTTCATGTAACCTATTCTTTCTTTCTCTTCTTCTTCTTCATCCTCTCAATCTAGGAGAATCAAGGATCTAATTCAATCCTTCTCTTAATTCTCTTACTTACCCTCATATAATGCATACATGCATATATATCTATTTTAGGTAACTTAAATTTTCTTTAACAATCAATAAATCATCTTTAAAATAATTGATTTATTCTAATTTTTCATCAAAAACAAAATCGTATCATACAGTAACCGTAGTCGGTCGATTCTTACTGACCGGTGCCGGTTATTGTCAAAACCACTAACATGTAAAAGCAAGTTTCTTATGAAGCAATTACACTCCATTCTCAACAATATCCCACTTGGAGATAAATTTCTGAATCTTTGTACTGTACCTATACATCAATGTCCTCTACACACCGTGAAGACCATCTATTCTTTCCTTCAACAATTCTCTTAAAAATAAAAACTAGGAAGATCAAATCATCTTCTCAAACCAAGAAGATAAAAACATGACTTACCAAACCACCACGAAGCTACAACTGATCGTGATAATCGAGCTATCCATACAACAAGCTCCCACTGAATCATAACACCAAGCCTCTCATGCAACCATAGCCATACCTATAAACCCAACCATGTTCTCCATCCATCTATCCATGTCTTCATGCAACCACCAATGCAACTGTCCAAAGACAAGTCAAACTAGAATATGCAAAAGCAAAACAAGATCCCTAGGTAAAAACAACCTTGAATGATTTCTACATGTAACAGTGGGTGATCAATCCACAAACACCTATATAACTCAAAGAAATCCAAACACTACAATATAAAAATCCAATGTTGCATAAACAACTAGCATGTCCAAGACATTCATCTGTAGATAACATACCTATCAAGGAGTAACATAGTAAGAAAGAGGAAATACAAACATCCCTACTCATGCTCATGGAAACTGAGCCGTGCTCATAGGCATCCATGTGCAAATCAAACATCTGCATCATCATAGACTCACAAAACTGAATCTATCCACATGTATAAACTCACCTATACATCCATCCATATCATCGAGCTCTCCAGAAGCACCAAGTCTCTCACCAAATAACTCCAAAGCAATATATGAATCATGTGCTCATCAATGTCAATAACAAACAACCATGTTAAACCATGTAACTAATACCAAGTGCAAATACCAAAAACATGTCATCAACATACTACACAAACCAAACCAAGATGAAAGCAAAACAAGGGCACCATCTAAAAATGGTAAATAAACACTATTGTCAAACTTGTAACCAAACCGACCACGGTTTCCCCTGCCGACACTTTGGTCACTTCGTAATCGACCACGGTTCATCCTAAGCGGCACTAGTCTCTCAGAATTAGCATATTTTCTCTTTTAACCCTTAAAACTCTGAAAAATTGCTCTATCATCTTCACCCAGCTAAATCTAACCATCAATTGTAATCCCATAGGGATATCCAGGCACCACAAAATAAACCAGAAGTGACATCACAAAGCAATAAACTCAATATACCTACAAATCTATGACTTCCCTCCAAAACCAACTAGTGCCTCTGCCACTTTGAATAGTAGCAATCTCCTCTCACTCTACATGTGCATCATGTATCCAATCCTATAATGCCAACAACCATGGCTTGCTCCCACTGAACACGAAATCCCTGCACTTCCTCTAACACCAAGCTCAAAATCTAATATGTCAGTGAGAAATAAAACCTAGATGAAAGAAAATATAAAATGATTCCCTTCTTATCAAAGAATACTCCTACATCATAGAAGTTTGGACTTCTTGTGAAGTAGGTGAATCAACTTCTTTTCATCCCTGTGTACTCAACGTCTTCTGTTACCTATAATTGTGTCTAACAATGACTTTTCATTGAGGAACTCATCCTTAGACTAGATATCCTTGTCCTCAAGATTCCACACAACCAGGAAATAAAATTCAAACAACACCAAAAACATGGTGTAAATTTGTGCACACTATCTAAATAAATATCACTTGCTCTAAATGAAAGAAATAGAACATGAACCATATAGAGATACCTGAGCCAAAGTCTCACTAGCCCAACCAAGCCAAATCTGTCCTCTTTCTAATCAAAACATTGAAGTGATTAACACATTTTCTGCATGTACACACTGTGCAAGAAACATGATCCTCCAAAATAGGACACTGAACCATCCATGCCCACTTCTACAGTAAGAAATCATGTGCAAACTCGTTGTCACAGAGACCGAATATGGTTTGCTGATTAGTACCGGTTACCCTCTATAACCGATGTCAATTCCCTAACCGACATCGTTGCTGCTGGAACTAACACAATGCAAAAATTTGGCATAGGTCACCAAATCAGGTGCCTATTCTAACCAAATCTGGTAGTTGTGTTGAGCCAATCATTTCAAGAAGCACCCAAATCTTACACAAAAACTTAACAACAATAATACATGCAATAAAAATTTCACCAAGATGAAATACATCACGTTACCAACACCAAGATGCTCAACCACATCTTCAACTGAAGAACATGCTTCTCTAATGGAAACCACGTCTTCACGCCATGCTACTATAATTTTCCTCTCTGAGAATCCCATTCATTTAACTGCACCAAAGGATGCATAACTACTCATTTTCTCTCATTCTCATATCTAGATCTACAATCCCAAACATGCATGTGCAACCAAAATAATATAAGCACTGCAATACCAAGATAAAACCATACCTCAATAACCGGATTTGCAATCTGACCAACATGCTTGTGCCTCCAAGAACTAGGGACACCTCAACAAACAAGATACATTCCATTTCTTTAGATATGTGATTTTCTATTTAAAAATAGGTTTCAAGAATCGACCATGGTCACCCTATAACCGACCATGGTTACCCTTTAACCGACCACGGTCACCCTACCAACGCCGGTTGCCAATTAACCGATGTCGGTAATTGTAATTTTTAGCAACCTTACTCTTCTAGCTCCCACTTGAGATTGAATATCTTCTGCGATCTTCTCATCAGGAAAAAAAAACCCTGCTCTCATACATGTCAGTTAAACCACTAACAAAACCATGAAGCCAACCCTTTCTCTAAAATAACCAAGCTAATGAAGCTTTGATACCAGTTTTGGGAATTCAAGACTATGAAATAATGCTATGATTTAATAACAAACAAAATCATGCACACATGATCTAAAAAATTCCCCAAAATCTACAGCAATGGAAGTATAAACTAGAATAATCCAAATCAAGACAAAGTACACACACATAACACAACATGTACCTTGGTTCACCCATTGTGGGCTACGTCCATCAAAGATAGAGATCTCATATATATAATACAGCAAGAGTACAAACCAAATCTTCTCACAAGAGTATAATGCATCTCTCCAAGAGTATCTCCTCTCTCTCTAGATCTCTAAATGAGATGTCCATGAGTGCAATACAACCGTGCCTCCAAAAACCACCAAAGCATATCTCACATAACCAAGAGAACTACCGCATCTCTAAATTGCACCAAGTTCTTTATGGATATGCAAATAAGACATCTCACATGGGTCTACCATATGTGCAATTATAATTGTGCTCCAAGAAGTAAGTCCGTCTCTCCATCATTGCATGTGTAACCGATGCAAACATGAAGAAAACCTCCCCTCTACAATATGATCAGCAACACAATATGATCTCATGGATCTACAATACAAGACTAGGTCTACATAGATCTATAATACAAGATCTCACCAACATGTGGATCTATAAGAAGAAACTCTATGTGCTTTGCATCTTTATGCAAGCCATTATAATGAGACAATAACTATATAAAGTAAATACAATAGAAGATGTTAACCTCCTCTCACCATTCAGATGTACCTATTATTTCCTTCTGTCCATCTCCTTTCAATGGAGACTCTGTCTTCATGTAACTTGTTCTTTCTTTCTCTTCTTCTTCTTCATCCTCTCAATCTAGGAGAATCAAGGATCTAATTAAATCCTTCTCTTAATTCTCTTACTTACCCTCATTTAATGCATGCATGCATGTATATCTATTTTGGGTAACTTAACTTTGCTTTAACAATCAATAAATCATCTTTAAAATAATTGATTTATTCTAATTTTTGTCAAAAATAAAAAACTGCGTCACACACACAGTAATAATCATCGGTTACTTCGACCGGTGCGGTTTCACGTCGAGAACCCGATAACATGTAAAAGCAAGTTTCTCTTGAAGCAATTAAGCTCCATTCTCAACACCTTATGGGTAGTGAAATTGCACTTTTTAGGGGCAATGGGAGGGTATGAAGAGATAACATTCCTAGAGTTCTTTTTGGCCATAACAGAGAGGGATTCACCACACCAGTAAAAATAAGAGAGTTCCAAAACTACATCAAGAATTTTTAACTCTCAACATTGAACATATAAGAGAGGGATTCACATTAATGTTGATTGGGCTTCCAATGTTTCCTTATCCTAGGTTTCTTCTATGTTTTGGAGTGTTAGTAGACCTGGACTAATTAATGATGTTTTTGGATATAAAACATTGAATATTGATATTATTTCTAGAAGTTAGAGAATACCCTTCCATGTTTCCTGATTTATGAAATACAAAAACGTAATTCCAACATGTGAGAACTCCCCTAAAGTAAGAAGGATGTGTCAGAACTTATGTTGTCTTTACCATTTAAATTTCAATGCACATAATTCAAGAATTTATCGTATTCTTACTATAATATTTGCAGTTGAAGATGAGAAAACCCTAAAACGAGATAAAACCATAAATTCATGGCCATATTTGCACAGTTGGTCACTAGACCTATATGAATCACAAATAAAACCTATTTTTTCTTATATGTATAGTGGGTTTTATTAATGCTTCCTTGCTATAAAATATGTCTTTGTATTTGATGTAGGTGGCTTGGGGAAGAAGGAAAAGTGATGGTGAAGGGATGTTTGGATAGAGGTGTTGTGCTTTCAAGTAAGCCATGTAAGAGTGGAATCGTGATTCGAAGCGACGTCTTTACAAATGGCAAGAAGAGTTGTCACTGGTTGGGGCTGGGCGTATGGCTAGCGAATCATCCTAAAATCTATTAATTACACGGGTTTGTACAAATTATGTCATTTTGTGGGTAGTTTTATTGTTTGTTGTATTTCATTTCAGATCTGGTAGATATCATAAGAGACCATCAGTTTTGTGCTCATTGGCCGTGTTGAGGGCATCCATTTTCACAGTGACTGTGTATTTTTGTAATTCTTTTCTTTCTCCAAATGTTCCTTGTTTTGTATATAGTAATTTTCAAGCTTCAAATTAATGATTTATGATGTTTGACAAATTGAATGCTGGAAATATGGTTGGAAAAAGGGGGAAAAGAAAGCCCATAATGCGTTTGGTTTATTTGTGCAACATCATTAGACATTATTTACTTATGTAATCAGTTAACTCTTAATAATGATTATTAACCCATTTGAAAAACAAACTATATTCATGTGTAAATTAGAAAGCTTAAGAAATGAAACTAGAACACCTAAGAAGTTTCAAATCTTAACTAACCTAAAAAGAATCATCAAGATAAGAGCTTAGGGAGAGTTATTTCTTTAACATGAATATAACTTTGAATAACATCAAACTAACATATCTAAATTAATCTCTACTCTTTGAATGTTACTAAAACATGAACCTATGAAGATCCTAGCAATCAAATGTGGTTGTTTGGTATGATTATCAAGCTTTGAGAATGAAGTCTTATCAACAATGGCTTCAAGACCATATGGATCTCTTCATATTACTCAAGCTTGGATAATGGATGCACTATCAGGATATTAGCTCAACAAATGGGGGAAATGCTCAAGATCATAATTTCCTATAGTTTATGCTAGAGGAGGAGAAGAGTTCTTAGAAATGATAAGGAGGAGGGTTCTATTTATAGGTTTCCAATTCCAAGAGTGGAATGATTTTGGTGCATGTGGGACAAAAGGTAAGTCCAAAAGCACTTTTAGTAAGTCAAAGAAATATTTGACTAGGCTTAGAGGTAGGATTAATTAGGGGTCCCAAGTAGGCTTAGGAAGCTTTTTGGGAGCATTTGGAGGAGTTTATGATAGATTTTGGATGCGTTGGAAGCGGGAGTTAGCTAATAAGAAGATTTATTAGTTAATTGCAAGATAAGAGGTTTAATCAATGTATAATGGTAAACTAAGAGGATTTGTAGGGAAAATGAACCTAATTGAGGAAGTGTCGTCAATTTACAAGGAATAGAATAGTTAGTGCAATGTTAATAATAAGATTGCTTTGATAAAATTATACGTGTCTAAATTTTCCCCTCTTTGGGGTGGAATAAGCTATGCCACTTCAAAGATAGTAGAGAAGCACCAACAAGTAAAAAATTTTGATGGAGTTGAAGAAAAATTATAAGAGTGATAGATGCCCCCTCGAGTATCGATGGGGTGATGAAAGAGATCGATTGACTATCGAAAAGATGAAGGAGAAAGATAAAAGACTAAGAAGGGGTAAGAAATTCCTCCAAAAAAGGGCAGAAGGAAGTGAAGGGAAGAAGAGAAGCCATATTATTCTTGTTGACACTGAGTACTAAGTACCCATGAAATCTAACTCTCCTACCTTCTTTGCGTTGCTCATCTTCCACGTCATACTAAATAATTGATTTGACAGGGGAACTTCCCACTTGAATGGCAAGACAAGTAAGATATCCTCGTCAAAAGTGAACTAGGGGGTTGCTATGTGCATCACATCTACCATCACATTTAACTACAAGTATGAAGTTTTCTTTTTATATAATTAACTAATTTAGAAAAATAATATAGATTATGTAGGTAGTATTGTATTTTAATATTTCTATTGTTCTTTTCTACATTTATTGTATTCAGAAACTACTGAAACTGGTGATGATGATCAAACTCATTCTGACGATCAAGATCGAAATGTTATGTTTGCATCTCTCCGAACGTGTAAGGTAAATTGTAATATTTAATACTTAGCATGTTTTATTTCGTTACTATTTTTTAGAATTTACAAGGCCTAACCGTATAATGATAATTTTCTAACAATTTGTTGTTTACTTCTTGCAGGTAATATGGCTTCTGAGCACATTCCACTTGCAAGGAGGCCACCAATACCACCAACACGTATAATCCAAACAAAAATAATATCTTCAGGAAAGAATATAAGGTTTCCTCTGTAGAATCAGCTAGAACAATTCATCCTGCAACCACATAATTTCCTGGACTCTCACTAGGTGGTGTTTTAAGTGTAACAACCTCACAAATTTTCAACAACATCACCCTTGATGAGGAGTATTTGGGCTTCGATACTGGTGATGTTGATAAGGGTAACTATTTTTACACCCATGATATGATTCAATCTACTCGCCTCAACCACAACCACAACAAAATGTGCATGAAGTACATGACAATGACTCTCCTCCTCCTCCAAGAAACACTCCACAAACAGATGATGAAAAGACACATTTTATATTAGAAAATCTGATATCAGATAGTATGGGGCAACAATTCAAGAGGTTGTAATGTCTTATGTGGATTTGGTGCGGTCTTGGGAGAGGAGAGCTAAAATTTTGATAAAAGAAATAAATACAAGATACCATAATCACGCTCAAAGGCATTCATTGTTCACTTTACCGTAGAGAGCCAACCAACAAGGCATGACATTTTTCTAAACAAAGCTTAGTCAGGGACAATTTCATATACTAATAATTACAATGATGAAATTATAGACATAATGTTAAATAGGTTAGAGAATCTGAATGCTGAAGCACATGCTTACTACAACAAATGGGCTAAAGACAAGACAAATGTTTTAATAGAAAATGCAAAAAAAAGAAAAAGATGTGGTGAGTGGGCTTTAAGATTTACATGCAAAATCCTAATATTATAAGCACTACAATATATATTTTTAACTTATATAATAGACTAAAAAATTATATTTCTATTTTGCAGGAAAAATATGAAAATTTAAAGAAAGAAGTAGTTGTATTTGAAGCACATTTAAAGAATGCCCACAAAATCCTGAATTCATTTGTACAGTTGAAGGAAAAACTCATAGTAATAAAAAAAATAAAAATACATTGAGAAGGATAATCAAGGAGCATAAGATGGATCTAAAAGTCTTACTGAAGGAAAAGACAGACGTAGATGCAAGACTTTTGTTAGCAAGAGACGTAGCGAGGGAGGAGTGGAATATTCTTGAAATTATCAATACCACAATATGAGGTTTGTAGACATCAGGAGTTATAGTACAGATAGCTCTTTATAGACACAATAGATTCCTCCACTTCTTACGCAAGAAAAAGATCAAGCTTCTCTTGCTACATAAAAAATTCAATATGTTAGTGAAGTTCACCATGTGATAGGTGTGTTATCACAATTCTGACACTGGCGTAGGAATTAAAAGATAGTGGCCAGCCAATTTTTTTTTTTTATTCCATGTGGAAGACGTAAGGATAACTATTATGACCTCGTAATGCGTCCATATATGACAGAACTTGTCTAGAAGCTTTGAAATGTATTGACAACCCCCCTTTTGGAATTGTAATGACCAACAATGCTTTATGAATTTGTATTTTTCTTCATAAAGTAATCCGCCACATGAGAGAACGATTTCAAGAGTACTTTGGAAATTGGAATTGTAACTATATATTGTTATTTGATTTCTACATAATACAAATGATGTTTATGTTTCTTTGTTTACGTAAATGTTGCTTAAATTTACTTGATTTTGTTTGTTTAAAATATTTACATTTATGATTTCTTGCAAATGTAAAATAAATCAATTAACAAATATAAAAGACAGATATTTCCTTATTTCATTTTAAAAACCAAATATAAAAAACAAATGGTAGAATTGAAAATGATAGTGACATTGTTGCAATGGCAATGGATCAAATAAAGACAAATATAATATTGCATTTATTGAAATTTTTAGTCTCTCGTATGAAATACATCAAGTAGTTATAATTCATTACATCAAATTTTCATCATGAAACCTATGTGAATTGGAACAGTCTTGGATCAACACTTTCATTCGTGTCTTGGAAATCAACTATAGCATGATATGTGGATGTGTCTCCATCCCCTGGGTCAGGTAGAATATTACTAACTCCTCTTCTTTCTACTAGTGAATTCCATAATGTGAGTGCTCTATCATAAGGAAAAGACTCCACTGAGTAACGTGATACATACAACCTCAAACAACTTTCTAGATTCCTATCTAATCTGTTTCAAACTTTTGACTTTAAAAAGGATAGTGCACTGAAAACCCTCTCATCTTCCACAAAACCTAGAATCATAGTTTGACAGAGTTCATACAACTTAATATACTCACTCAAATCTTCACTTAGAATACTACTAGAACAAATATCCTTCCAAATCCTTTTGATGACACCATAATCTTGTGGGTTTTGTAGAAGCTGAACTTGTCATATCATAGTATTAGAAAAATCCATTGACTAGGAACTAAGTATTTTTATTTGTAAAATACCTTCTACAGAAACTTTGTTTATCTCTTTAGTCTTAGAGAAATGGTCAGTTAGATCACTCATGTTTTTGAAAAATAAAGGATTGATATATGTATAAGGTTTAATGCCCAGACAAATTCCAAAATTGTGGATTTACAACTCCCATTGCTTCAAGTATTTTATCATTTTTGAATCTTTCTCGGATCTCTTTAGCTAACGATTCAGAGATCTTTCTCAACTTATTCCTAGTTTCCATTAATACTACATCATATAAATTTCATGTCACTCTTACTTCTTCTATTTCTAAGACAACCATATCAACTCTTTTTTGGAACATATGAAGTGGAATATCTTTTCCATGTGTTGTTATACACAGATGATCATGTATATTTTATTTTAAGAAGCACCTGGGATTTTTAAAATCAATCAATGTATTCCATTTTTCAAAATCAACACCTGAAAACTCCCATAAGAAATATATAAACTTTCGAGACTCCAACACACACGTCTTCTGAGTCTTATGAAGTCTGTTATGTAGAAATAATGATCTTGTGCATGCTTCGTTAAGATATTAAGCTCCCTCAACATGGGAAAAATACCACAGAGTGTGAGTAAAGTTTCTATGTCTATTAGATGACACAATAGATCTTTAGATTTATCTACATCCTGTAGTATTTATACATAAATCCTATCAATGAAGGATATTCATCAAATATTCTATAGGCAGGTTCATACATAGATATCCATCTGGTATCTACATCTTTGAGAAGATTTTTTCCCTCTGTCAGTCTAATTGCAAATTTCTGAAATTCCAAAAATCTCTTTGGACTGCTAGAATAATAAGCATGCAAATCACGTATCAATTCCTCCACTCTAGCTACATTTTCAAATGTGCTCACAATTTTGTAATCCAAATTCATTATGTGAGCCATACAATGGACAACAACCATATATGGAGCAACAATTTTCTGAAGTCTAACACAGAGACCATTTCTGGGCTCCTGCATTACAGTTGCACCATCGGTTCTGACACAAACTAATTTTGTTACAATGGCAAAGTCATCCATTCCAGCGATATCCTTCAGATTTTAGACCACCAATTTATAAATATTTTTAGAATTGCAATTCTTAGTCATTTTATGAATTGCTAAGAGGTGTGGAGTTCTTATTTTATTAGAAAATGTATAAACATGAATACAAATCCATGGAGTATTATCCATTGCAGTAACCTCATCTATTGAAATGGAAATATACTTTGCCTTTTGAACACATAGTTTCAGATCCTCCTTTTCTACCAGAGATAGACATTTTGAAATTTACCAGCTGCTGGTATCTAACTAATGAGATTGAGGAACATTCTATAGATGATTAACTTGATACAAAATTTTATTTTCTCAAAATCGACATCGGTCTTCCCCTTTTCAATATATGGAATACAATAGCAAAATGAATAATTTTTGCATGCATTTCTACCTCTATAGCTTTGCTCAATCTTGATACTATGGTCCCACCTTTTTCATTCACATATTTCATATGTTTTTGTTCCTTTTCATATTATTCTATGTATTTGACATGTAGACACTCTTTTGCATCTTTCCATTTATGTGTTTTGACTATGTTGCCATCCTTTTGCTTTTGGGAAATGTATATTTTCCCACAATTATTTTCAATTGTGTCTGTTTGAGTTGCATTGTGTGATACTTTCCTTGTTTCCAACCACATATTTTACATTGACATTGTGTTGGAACATCATTACCATTTTTCAGTGTACATAGGTTCAATAAATGGATATTTTGCAGCCCATTCGAACTAGAATTTCCTTCTAATTTTCCAGTTTGTCCTCTTTCTTTTGACATTTTTCTTTTTTTCTTGGGGTTCAACTTCTGTATTTGGGCTCTCAAGTAGGAATATCTTGATTCTCATGTCTCCTTTTTCTCAAAATAGACCTTGGAGTAGAAGCTTCCTCTGTTGGTGTATCATGAGAATTCGATGAATTTTCTTATACTTATATGTCATCAAGGGACATAATGTTTTCCTCAACATATAATGGATCATCAATATCTTTAAATTGATTATTTTGTGAAGGAATTTCTGAAATGTCTACATATAATTTTATAAAATTGTTACATATATAATATTAATTTTATCTATAGTTAAATTTTTACACAATACAAAGAGTTCCAAGAATAGTATGAAAAACATAATTATTAAATACTGTAAGATTAAATAACTTGTAAATAACACATGCCACATACCGATATTTTCAACTAATGTAGAAACCCCTTCATTTTTGTGATTTTCCAAAATAGCCAAGCAAAGTATTTGCACCCTTTTTTGAACTGGCTGAATTTGTAACCTTCTTACCCTAATTTCTAGTATCCATGACTGCTTAGGGATGACTCTTATGTTCGAAGGCTCTGAGATTAGATGGTTTAGGGTTAGATGGTAGTGGTTGGATGGTAAAGGGTTGGACATAAAAGGCTTGGATGGCTATGTGGTTGGATAACAAAGGGTTGGATGACTTGTGGTGAGAGGTTACATGACTAAGTGGTTGGAACCGAGGGGTTAGACGTTTGAGGGGTTGGACGACGATGGGTTGGATGGATGAGTGATTAATGGCTAAGGGGTTGGATGACTTAGGGTTGAATGACTTAGGGTTGGACATAAAGGCTTGGATGGTTGTGGTTGGACAAAGGGTTGGATGACGAGGGCTTGGATGACTCATGGCCGAAAGGTTGGACAACTAAGTGGTTGGATACTGAGGGGTTGGATGACTAAGGGGTTGGACGGTTGAGGGGTTAGACGATTGATGGGTTGGATAGATGAGTGATTAATGGCTAAGGGTTGGATAGATAAGGATGGATAAGGACTCGGGGTTGGATGGCTAAGGGGTTAAATGGCTCAGGGTTGGATGGCTAAGGGGTTGGATGCTCAGGTTTGGATGGCTAAGGGGTTGGATGAGTTAGGGGTGGATGACTAAGGGGTTGGATGGCTCAGGGTTAGATGGCTAAGGGTTAAATGGCTTAGGGTTGGATGACTAAGGGGTTGGATGAGTTATGGGTTGGATGGTTTAGGGGTTGGATGGATTAGGGTTAGATGGATCAAAGTTGAATGACTGAGGGGTTGTTTATGTTTACTTTGGTGAATATGCACATGAAATGATTTAAAATGGTGGCGAATTACATTCATAATATCTTATATATGTGTAAAATCTAGGAAAAATGAATAGTATAAGGGACATGTTAGTCAATTTTTTTGGTGAATAAGTCAGCTACGAATCATAAAATATTCACCAATTCGAATTTCCATAATCCTCGATTTTCGCGAGATTACGAAAATTCACCACTAAAAATATATCCCTATTTTCATCAACTGCACCACATAACCGATTAAGGATTATATCTTGTGCTTAAATTCATATATGCATCGAGATAGTATTCCAACATACCAATCTAGAGAATTAATTCATATTTTTTCGTGGTTTACTTCCACTTCTAAAACAAAGACTAAAATATGATACATGCAATTATCCACATTCACACATCCCACCGTTGTACCACATGATATCTAGTTTGGTTAATACACTCCTGTTGTTTTCATTCCACATGCTTCCACCACCTTGTACCACCTTGGTCTTTGGTAGGTGATTATTATCACACCCCGATGATGCACTTGTGTTCTTACGGGTCTTACATGATTATTGAGGGTTATGTTGTAAGAAAATTTCATCATGCGCTTCGCCAATCCATCTAGAACACAAGTGATTAATGGGTTATTTTCAGAGATTCTAGCTGTCAATTGGTTTTGGCCTTGGCTACTAACTGTGGCTTCTCCTCCAAAAATGAAGTTGAAGGTATGGATCTCATTTTTGGTATAATGGAGGCAAAAAAATGGAATTAGCAGTGTTTGTGGATTGAAGGTGGTTCTAAAACCATTATTGTTTTGGCCCAAGGTAATGTTTCAAAATACTGGACCTTGATGCTAGTATGTATGAAGATTAAATCTATTTCTCTTCCTTTTCCAAGATTATATCCTCCCATATTAGAAGATCCGGGAATATGGTGCATGATTCTTAGTGGACAAGGGGGTCGATTAGCAGGACAATATGGATTTAAAGTTCCAAGTATGGGAGATGATATTTCCCAACGATGTTATGTCCATTTTGTAAAAGGATGCAAGGTTGGCAATTGATAATGTGGGGGAGTAATTGTGATTTCCCCAAGAATTTTATATATTATTGGAATGATGATTATTTAGTAGGGGATATCTTCTCAAGGATTCGAAGGACTCACATATGTTCCTTCATATGTGTGAGGAGATTGGTGAAGATATTATTTAAGATAGGCATAGTGGGGGTTATTTCATCACTTTTGCACGATATTTTCAAGCTTGTATTGGCGATAGGGGTTCTTAGATCTTCCGATGGGACCTCTAGTTGTTAGTATCGGGAATGTGAGTGGTTCAAAAGCTAGTCTTAGCCACAAAAGGAAGCGATCTTTAACTTAGGAAAAGTGGCGGGTGAGTCCTTCTCTACCCGGATGGATGGAAAAATCAGGAATGCCACCATGGGGGTTGACTATAAAATGTGTGCTCTATGGAAGAAAGCTTTGAAAAGGATGAGAAGGTGGAAATTTGTGAAAGTATGAAGAATCTGATGATTAACTCGAATAAATCAATTGGAAGGAGGAATGTGTTTGATATAGCATAGGGTTTGAGCGTGGCCAATATTCTATCTAATTCTTCTGGGAAGTTCATTCTACACAAAGAGCATGACAATTTGGAGGAGCTCTGATTAGCATGTAGTTTCATAGTTGTGTTCTAGCTAGAGTTGTGCAAGCTATTCCCTAGGGGCTGGAAGCTTTGGCAAAGAACCAGGGGGTGATGCTTCCAGTGAATGCCAAGGTAGAAATGCTTGAGTGCTCTGGATATTTTTCTTCTTCTTCTACGTAAATTTGGGATGATTTAGATGTCAAAATTATTGTTGAGATGTTTTTGGGAGGGAGGATGGAGTAGGTGGTTTGGTTTTTTCCATATCTCTATTAATGTCCTGCAAGTTTCTTGTGCCGATGGTCTAAGGTTGGGAGTTGGTATTTGTGTATGTCTTATTAAGCCTTTGAAAATATATATTGTATAGTACATAGGATTTCATTTTTGGGATTTTATACAACTTACTATTCTTTATCGGGATTTTTATGTAATACACATGATAATGTGCCTACATCACTACGAGAGTCCATAGATGTTTGATAATATCATGGACTTGAACTGAATGTATTTTTTTAATAGGCTAGGGCCTTCTCCCTAGGTATCAATAAAAAACATCTAATATTTTAGAAATAATCCAAATATGCATAGAGAATCAAGGATTACACCATGATTAACTAAAATGTGGATATGGGGATAGTTAATATAATCTAAAATGTCATGTAAATGTAGTAAGGAAGTATGTAAATGACCCAAACAACTATGCAAAAGGAAATACTAACCCTAATATGCAAGAGAGAGTTAGAATGAACTCAATTGATTAGAGGAAACTCACTCGAATGTGTCGTAGAGGTGACCATAGGAACATAAAACAAGAACAATTGCGTAGAAATCCCAAAAAATATGGATCTGGAATATCTAAGCTGGACTCTAGAGTGCCTCAAGAGGAACTCGAGCACTTACGGGCACTTTGGTTTGGAAATGGTCACCCTAGTCTCAGTGTAAAAGATCCAAAATTGAGATTCTCAAGTCTAGTAGGTAGTCTAAAACCCTCGTTGTGTGTTACATCGATTCATTTTCTGTCCCGGATGTCACCAATAATCCAAGATGATAAAAATACTGCAAGAGACTAAGATAAGTATCACAACCTTAAAACATAAAGATGTAAATGAATGGTTCAAAGCGGCCTCGGCTTCCACAATAGTGGGCTTACTAATTGAGCGCTCTACTACATTTCAGATCTTAATGTAGTTCGGTGAGTGTGTGCGTAATGTGGCCTAGGTGCTCATTTTCTAGTCATTTTTTGAAGTTAGTAATAACTAAATGTAGAAAATGTAATAGTATTTGTGCATGGAATAAAATAGAATCCCTCCCCTATGAAGTCTAATGTAGATAAACCAAACTTTTCCTTGTGATGGATCTAATGAATGTAAATGATCTCCAAATGGATGCAACTCTAGATGGATGATAGTAGTGACTAGTACTTGGTCCCTCATTATGGTCTCATAACTTTATATTTACAAGGTTCTCTTGATCTAATTTCTTAATTAACACTGCTTGAAATGATTGACCACCAAAAAGACAAGAATCTAAAAAATGGCTAGAAAGAGCCCAAAAGATGGAAGGAAAGTTCTAAAATGACTAGGGTGTCCATGGGCGCCCAAGTATCCATGGGCACCCCCGTATAGTCTAGGCGTCCATGGGTGCCCCAAGATACTAGTCTGGGCACCCCATTCGAGGCTAAAAAATGTGCGATGGGTGATAGAAGCGACTAGGCATGTAGGTGTAAGAGGTCCGTAATTAAAAAGTAAAATAAAACAAGATGGCCAAAATACGGGGTTAATTATTACTTTATTCACTCAAGAACCTTCTAAACAATAGTATGAGATTAGGACTAAATAATGTCTAAAGTGCATAATTTTGTGTCTACACACCAAGTATTCTATATAGAGAAATTGTTGAAGCATTTAGTGAGCATTTATAAGCATTCTAAAGGAAACTATAAATTCATTATTTAGCATTCATTGAAGTACACATATTTATGTTTTCTAGTTTATGCTAGTTTACATGCTCTTAGAGTTATATTAATCATTGAGGTGTGATTAATATTAAAGTAATCTATAAGAACAACACTAGAGGTAAAAATGGTGTTCCATCATGACATAAATGGCTAGAATCACATGTGGTATTGAGATAATAATCATGGGAATTCATATGTATCCACAAGTGGAATGTAAGTATTTGTAACATGTTCCATTTTAATATGAGAAAGAGACTTGTTGTAAAAAAGAATCGTGTTATTATGCATTGGATGAAGAAAAGTAGAATTTGAATGAATATTATATTTATTTATCATTAGAAATATCAGTAAAATCATAATTCCAAGAAGTATGTCTATCAATAAGCATGTATCATTTGTATTTTTAGGATCAAGCACACTTGTGTGGTTATAAGTAATAGAAAAGGAAATATTTCCTATTAATGTATAAGAAACACTTAAGCATGAGTTATAGATAAGAGATTTGAAAAATTAAGATTTGACATTAGTAGGGACCATGACCTTTACAATTCCCCACATATATTAAACCTATATATAGGGTTAGTTAAAAGGAAATCAAAGAATGTACCTTTAACATTAACATTTTTCAATTGGACAAGAAATCCACATGTAGAGTAATCCATCAAAGAATAAAGGAAAAGCAAACAAAGAGATAGGAAAAGGATTAGTCAATGAAGAGGAATGAGAGGCTTGAATAAGGTTTGAGCGTAGAGTGGGTTCACCATATGATTCAACCTTATAAGATAAATAAGGTGATGGAAAGGTGTAATGAGTATTTTGAACTTGTTAATTTTTATATTGATGGTCATCAATAGGTAGTATATTCAAATTAATTAATTAACATTAATGCCTAAATTAAAACATACTATGTATAGAGATCTTCTTGATAGAATATGAAAATGCTTTCTAAAACACAAGAAAGCAATTGCACTTAGCTGATTATAAACTTAGGAAGTTGATATTACACTATTGTAAGACTGAACATGCTAGAATTTCTCTATAATTCATTCATCTCTAGAGATAGGTGTGCAAACAAAGTAAGCATAAAACTGTCAACACAATTGTGGACAAAGTAAATGGTTTAATACCTACCCATTGGTTATGTGTGGTGATGTGTTAGCACTCTACAACTTTCTATACCCCTTTAACACTTTTTGATGACATTTTCTCTTAAACCATAGGTGTTACAAAATTATGAAACCCTTTGTGTGATGGAAAATATCTTCAAGACCGTAACCATGGGTAAGAGACCTTGCAAAAAATTAATGGTTTTGTAAGTGTAATTTATACACCACCTATATTTGCGATAACCTAAAGAGACTTCACACCACACATGTATTTATCCACCTAAAATATAATACATACATATAGACACAGACATACATATAACTAGATTTGGTAATTTGACCACTTGATGAAAAGTAATAATGCCATAGCTTTCATAGTTTGACTTCACTTGTTCTGTACCTTAGAAAGTGTTATTGTATAACCGTGTTTAGTGTAGTTTACATTGTAAAGTTATGAGAATGATGCTTAGAACAAATACACTAATTTGAACTAATGCAAGTAGTTATATTAACGACTGTTAAGCGATTTTAATAGAGAATCCTGTCATGCAAGAGCTATAAGGAAATGTTACCTAGGCTTGGAATATGCGTACAAGTCATGAACTAGGGATATAATCAATGTTGTCATTGCAAAATAATAATTTTTCAAATGAGATGTTTACAAGTTCCACATGGGATCCTCTCTATCCCTTCCTCATCATGATATCTTTAATTTCATGTGGGAGATGTCCAAAACTCTGTTGAAAATTTACTTGGGCTATCACATTGTAAAAATAATAGGTCTTAACATTACATGAAGAAGCTAATTACATTAGAGGTGAGGAATGATGGAGCATTACCTTCATAGTAGTCGAATTGTTATCTCCCTCATATACCTATGTATGAACTTTTTATTTATCCATCACTACTCAAAGATCACATTTAGCATGTATGTTTAGATCAATAAATAAATAATAGCTTGAGTCACTCTAATATTCCTCTATTATATAGAAATCTCCCAATCTTCTAGCAATATATTCATGTCTCTTCCTCTTATTTTCACTCCTCCACATCACCTCCCGATTTCTATGCCTAATTTGTTCCCTTATTTACGTCTTTTGTTTCACCGATGGGGTGTGATTGCTATTATAGAAATAAAAATTAGTTTTCAAAAAATAAGTGAAAGTAGAGTCCAAAATTAAACATGAAAATCATTAACAACAAGTCGAAGACTTCTCCACAAGTAAAGGATTTTGATGAATTTATTTAATTATTATAATAAAATATGAAAATTATCAAACATATAATGAAAAACCAAATTCAACATGCAAGAGTGTATGTGTTGTATGAAGTATGAACATTGTGTTCTACGATGTGAGCACAAATTTAAGTGAAACATCGTGAGCATGTTCACCTCGGTGTGACAATCTAACTTTTAAATTGAATGTTTATTGGAAATAACATAATATTTTTCACTTGGATAAATCAATCGAAATTTTTAATATCCTACCCATGTGATAGGGTTGAAACCCATTTCTTAACCCAAGAGAATGATGTAGCTAAATAGATGTCATTTTCCACTAGTCATGGAAAATTAGAATAATATCTATGATAATTTTGAAAGAATGTTTAATATATTTATAATATTTTACAATTACATTATCTAAATAGTGTACATTACTATAAATATTAATATGTCTATTACCGACTAGCTAAAAATAATAATTAATAAGTTGAGGAAGTTTCCCATCACAACTATCAAAAATGTAATCGAATTAACTTCTATATTTGTCTCATTATACATCACCTATGTTGGCGATAAATTGAAGAGACTTCACACCACACATTTATCTACCTAAAATGTTATACATGCATATACATACATACATACATACATACAACTAGCTACGGTAATTTGACCACTTGACGAAAATAAATAATGTCATATCTTTCATAGTTTGACTTCAATTGTTCTCTACCTTGGAAGATTGTATAAATGTGTTTAGTATAGTTTTTACTGTAAAGTTATGAGAATGATTTTTCAAAGGAATACACTAATTTGAACTAATGCAAGTAGTTCTATTAATGACTAAGGAATTTCAATATATAATCCTATCATGCAAGAGCTATAAAGAAATGCTACCTAGATTGGAATATGCATAAAACTCATGAAATAGGAATATAACCAATGTTGTCATTGCAAAATGATAAATTTCCAAATGAGGTGACTACATGTCCCACATGGGATCCTCTTTATCCCCTCCTCATCCCGATACCTTTAATTTCATGCAGGAGATGTCCAAAACTCCGTTGAAAAATTTCTTGTCTTTGTCACATTATAAAAATCTTAGGTCTTAACATTGCATGAAGAAGCTAATTACATTGGAGGTGCGGAATGATGGAGTGTTACCTTCATAGTAGTCTAATTTTTATCTCCCTCAAACACCTATGTACAAACTTTTTCTTGATCCATCAGTACTCAAAGATGACATTTGGAGTGTATGTTTAGATTAAAAATAAATAACACCTCTAATCACTCTATAAATCCTCTAGCACATAGATCGCTGCCACATCTTCCTTCCAATTTATTAATTTCTTCCTCTTCTTTTCAATCCTCCACATTAGCTCCAAATTTTTATTTCTACTTTGTTCCCCTATCGACATCTCCATTGCACTGCCAGTGTATGATTGTTATTAAATAAATAAAAAGTATTTATAATAAAGGGGAAATTACAGTATAAACTTAAACATGAAAATCGTTAACAGTAACTTTGAAGACTTCTCCATAAGTAATCAATTTTGATGAATTTATATAGTTAGTAGAATCGAATCTGAAAATTAAATTGAATGTTTATTGGCAATCACATAATGTATTTTTCACTTAGATAAATCAATTGAGAAAATTATCCTACCAATTAGATAGAGGTTGAAGCCCATTTCTTAACCCAAGAAAATGATATAAGTAAATATATATCATTTTCCACTAATCGCGAGACATTAACATGATATCTATGATCATTTTGAAAGAATGTTTCATATATTTGTAGTCTTTTACAATTAAATTTTCTAAATAATGTACATTCTGATAAATAGTAATATTTCTATTACTACCTAGCTGAATATAATAATAAATAAATTGAGGAAGTTTCCCATCACAATGATCAAAATGTAACTGAATTAACTTCCATATTTGTTCTATTTTCTGCATTGGATTTGTCCCATTTTCCACGTAGGATTTGTCCCATTGTCAAAATGTAACTGAATGGGATTATTACGTGGGAAACACACAAGATATCTATTTATTTGATCTATCTTCTTTCAATTCCCTGATTTCAAGATCAACAATACAGATTTTTGATCCCCCTTTCTTCCGAATCCAATGTGAGTTTGGTTCTTCGACCATTTTCCTGGTTCAATCAATTCCCTAGTTTCAATTCAAGAGTAGCAGTAGTAGAGATTATGATATAATAATTTGCAGATATGGGAAGAAGATTGGCATCTGTTATGCTCTGAGAAAGTGAAATGACATGGTCATTTCACGAAGAGAGGATGTGTGGATTGTTCAACAAATCCCACGAGCTCTCTGCCATCTACGGTGTGTCACTCTATTTGACAGATGAAGACATACGTGAAAATTTATTGATGTATGAAAACAAACAGTTCAAACAAGCACTCGTTTGATATTACATCAAACAATTTATTCAAAGCTTATGATCATCTGTCGAAGTTCTTGAAACTTAGTAATCATAGTGTAGGAAATCCTAAAAAAGATGAGAAGAAGAAATAAGAAGATCAAAGGAGGAGCTCAATAATCATCACCACCATCAAGAATCATGCCTACATATGTAAATTCAGCTTCTACACAAGTTAAACGGTTTTTATGTAGCAATGTCCAGATTACACATGAGCAAACATCGTTTCCACTTTCTTTTGCATTAAATTCACATAAGCCCAATACCTAATAATTGGAAGATGAGCTTATTCCATATCTGTGAAATGGATATTATCCATTAATTCCTTAATTTGATGGATTATATATTAATGATTCAATTGCAGGTGCAAGTGAAGGAACTGATTCAATGCTTCCAAGTTGCTTCCTGAATTACCCACATGATCAATATCATTACATTCAACAAGGGAATGATAGTAATTTATATCACAGGATTGAGCTATTTTCTTCTTTCGGATGGAAATTGCACATATGGAAGATGATTATGAGTTCCTTTCAGCTGTTGGAATCTCCCAAAATGATGGTTGTTAAGATAATATTTTTAAGGCCGTAAGAGTACATATCATCATTTTATATTCCAACAGGAGATGCAAGTGCTTCTACATCACTAGTTCTACAGGGCACCAACCTATTGAATTTTTTTTCATTATTAGATGCACAAGTTATTGATATATTCATTTCATCTATTGTTGATCATTCTTGTGAGGGTGACATGGAATCCTACCAGTACCCATCACTAGTTCTACAGGGCACCGACCTACTGAATTATTCTTCATCATCAGATGCTCAAGTTATTGATGAAATAATCTTCTCATCTACTGCTCATCATTCTTATGAGGGTGACATGGAAATGTTAGGAAATAAGGGATAAAATATGAAGAATAATCCCTCGCAGAATCGCAACAATAGAAACTAATATGCAAAAAATATTACAGATCTCAAATAAAAGCGCAGAATAATAATAACACAACACAAAGAGACAATATTTAACGTGGTTCACCCAATTTGGGCTATGTCCACCAAGAATCACTTGCTCGATTTTATTACAAGCCACCACTCTCTTAATACAATACCCAGATCTGTTTGGAGCTATGATCAACAAACTCTACATAATTCACACCCAAATTCAAAACACATCTGCAATGTTACATCATTCCTACCATATGCACAAAACCACATAAGTAGACAAAAGCAATTTTACAAAAGCGTAGGTATCAAAACCATGGGCCAAAACCATCTCATACACCTATGGGTCAAAAAATCCCGCCCATATGAGAAAAAACACATTTCCTAGTATATCATGCACGTTTTGTTTTGGGGAATTTTTTTTTTTCAAGGCTCGTGCCCCTGAACCCCGGCGAGACAAATGTGGAAAGTGTACAATACTCTTAGTGTACAATCTTCAACACTTTCACACATGAAAATAGGTAACAATCTCCCAATTGGAGACTAGTTTTCCTCTAAGCAAGCTTCTCAACCCTTCACTAGTTTCTATGAAGACCAACCAAAGCTGAACACAGCTTCAATTTTTCCCTTGTGATCACCTTGGTCATCATATATGTAGGATTTTGACTGGTATGAATCTTCTCCAAATTTAACTTCTCTTCATCCAAAGGTTTCCTAATGAAATGGTACCTTAACTATATATGCTTCATCCTAGAGTGGAAAGCAGAGTTCTTAGCTAGGTGTATAACACTCTGACTATCACTATGCAGCTTTCCTTCCTCCTGCTTATACCCCAACTCCTCAAGAAATTTCTATAACCAAATCATTTCTTTGCTTGCCTCTGTGGCAGCAACATACTCAACCTTTGTGGTTGACAAACCCACCAACTTCTGTAGTCGTGAAATCTAGCTTACTGCTATCCCACCTATAGTGTAAACATAACCTATTGTGATCATCTTGATGTCTACATCTCTAGCCGTATCTGAATCTACATAACCACACAAAGTGGTGTCTAATCCACTGTAGCATAAAACTGTCCCCATGGTCCTTCTCAAATACTGAAGGATCCACTTTACTGCATGCTAGTGATCTCTACCTGGATCAGTCATAAATCTACTCATCGCTCCCATTACATGGGCAATATCAGGCCTAGTACACACCATGGCATACATCAAACTTCCAAATGCTGATGAGTAAGGTACCTTGGACATCTGGTTTCTCTCCTGATCTGTCTTGGGACACTACTCCTTTGATAACTTGAAATGGCCTGCCAAATGAGTTCTAGCTGGTTTAGCATCCTGCATATTAAGCCTCTCCAAGACCTTCTTAATGTACTCTTCCTGAGATAAAGTTAGCTTTCCTTCCTTCCTATCTCGAGATATCCTCATACCAAGGATTTGTTTGGCTGCCCCCAAATCCTTCATAGCAAAGGATTCACTTAGCCGCTTCTTGAGAACTTTTATTTCTGCATGTTTTTACCTACAACCAACATGTCATCCACATACTGAGACACGAATAATATAAGCGCCATCCTCAAATTTCTTTGTATACATGCAATGGTTAGAATGACATCTAATATAACCTTGCTCCATCACGAAGCTATCAAATTTCTTATACCATTGACGTGGAACTTGTTTCAATCTATACAAGCTCTTCTTCAGTTTGCACACAATCTCCTCTTTACCTTTGACCTCATAGCACTCTGGTTGCTGCATATATAGATCCTCCTCCAAATCACCATGGAGAAATGCAGTATTTACATCAAGTTGCTCTAAGTGCAAGTCTTCTACTGCAACTATTCCAAGAACATTTCTAATAGAATTCATTTTAATTGCAGGAGAAAAAATCTCATCAAAATATATACCTTTTCTCTGTGCAAACCCCTTGACCACCAACCGGTCCTTGTATTTTTCTTGCCTCCTTCTTCCTCTTTGAATCTGAACACCCACTTGTTATGTAATGCTCTTTTTCCTTTGGGTAGCTTCACCAAATCCCATGTCTGGTTCTCCATGAGAGTCTGATGCTCCTCATCCATGGCTTGCTCCCACTTCTTCCTGGCATCTACCTACATTGATTCATCAAATCTCTCTAGCTCTCCCTTTGTTAGTGAGTAATAAATAATAAACGAGAAGGAGAAAAAATATTCAGTTTCTCTTCTTAACCTAGAATACCTCTTTAATATAGGAGTTTGGGGTTCCTATTAAGGAGGTTCCTTAATTGATTTATGCGTCACTTTCCATTCCGGAAGATCTCTCTTGCTACATATTCTTTCTTGGATTCTTCCCTATTTTCCTACAACCGCTACTTATACATGACTTTCTCATTAAAGACCACATCCCTAGATCGAATGATTTTCTTATCCTTAATACTCCAAAATTTATATCCAAAGTCATCACTACCATAACTAATGTAAGTACATTTTTCTAATTTAGCCTTTTGCTTGGTCCTATCATCCTTGTCTATATGGAAAAAAACCTCACATCTAAAGACTAAGAAATAAATAATCAACTTTATTACCATACCAAGCCTCCTCAGGTATGCCTCCATCCAAGACACTTGAGGGTCCTCTGTTTATCAAGTACATAGTTGTGCTCACCGCTTCTACCCAAAAAGAAAGAGGACGTCATGCATGTAACCTCATGTTCATAACATGTTCTACTATTGTTTTGTTCATCCTTTCTAACACCCCATTCTACTGCCGACTTCCTAGAACCATATTTTGCCTGCGGATTCCATTCTTAGAACAATAATCATCAAATTCATTGCTGCAATACTCCCCTCCATTATCTAACCTGAGACATTTTAGCTTAAGACTTGTTTCATTCTCTACCAAGGCTTTCCATTTAACAAAAGTTTCAAATACATTAGATTTGTTTCTAATACAATAAACCCAAACTTTCCTTGTTGCATCATCAATAAAAGTAACATAATAACTTGAACCCCACGAGATGATACCTAATCCGTCCCCACACATCAGAATGCACCAACTTTAACTTACTCTCTTTATTTGTAGGTCCAACCTTGAGAAACCTTACTCACTTTTGTTTCCCATATATGTAGTCCTCGCAGAACTCCAAACCTATTTTTGTATATCCAGGAAAATCCTTCTTTATGATCTCCATGCCCTTATGGCTCATATGACTTAGCCTACAAGTGCCACAATGTTGTATCTACTTCTAAAACCACAAGATTACAAGCATTAGTGTTATAAGCGATTACATACAAGGTTCCAACATTCTTACCTCTTTCCACCACAAGATCACCCTTGGTAGCCGTACGTACCCAAAATTGTAAGGTCTTTATCTTTGCGGGCAGTGTAATAAATGCCCCAATGATGATACTGAGTCTCCTCGCAAGGTGTTCGGGATCCGAAAGAGCTCTTCGGATATGCGTTAACATCCCGCATACCCCACTTAGCCCCGTGTCCTTTGTTTTCCCCTTTCTCCCTCTTTTCTTACCCCTTTCGATCTTGATGTGAAACCGCCGCCATAAGGCGGCGGTCTCGTGACCGCCGCCACGAAGCAGGCGGCGGTCTAGAACCGCCGCCACGAGCGGGCGGCGGTCCTGGGCGCGTTTTCCAGAACGCCCTTTTGGCGCGACCCGCGTGAAATATCACGTTTCACCAGCTTTCTTTGCCGACTTGAGCATGCATTAATGTTTTTGGTCCCCTGGAACAGTGTTTTTCCTTTGTTTATTGTTTAGGAGTTCAATTTGGTTTTGATTCTTGGGTGTTTGAATTCCTATAAATGCATGGTTTGTGTACATGCAAATGGTCTGATTTTGGTCTGAATTTTGGCTGAGTTTGTGTGAAGAATTTGAGCTGGAGTTTTGATCACCATTTTTCCTTGTTAGAGTCTTCTGGTTTTTAGTATTTTGGTTAGCTTGCTTAGGATTGATAGCATAGTTTACTTCATACTTGGTTTAGCATTGCTCAGCTGTTGGTAAGCCACAGACCCATCTTGTGCAGGCAGTGTTGTTGCTCCATCCAATCCGGTTAGAAGCTTGCCTCTGAATTCCTTTTGTTGTAAATTTGTTTTTCTTTGTGACTTAGAGTTCTTAGTTCAATTCATTATATACCTGGTTAGCTTTATTCAAATTTGTTGGTAAGCCACATATCCAACTTGTGCAAGCAAAGTGTCTTTATTTTGGAACGAAATAGCTTAGGAAGCCATTAAAGTTGCGCAGGCTTTGCTCTTCGTATAGGATAGTCAAAGGTTGGTTGCTTCATGTTGCATGACTTGCGGTAAAATCCCGCTAGGAATCGCATAAGCCAAGCTACGTACTCTTGCGCTATCCCTCTCCTACTCGCATTCTCGGTCCTGCATTCCCGATTTTGTCCTTGTCCCAAAATCTACTCCTATCGGTGCTTAGCATTACACGCTTTTACGGATCCAAGTGAACACGAAAGAGCGAGAAGATCATACGAGGGACGAGATCACATACACCATCGGATTCGCCCTTTGTTCTACGAAGTCCGGGTTTTAAATTTCAAAGTTCTAGTCGATTTATATCAAATAGAGTAGTTAATCGCTTTATTTCATTTCATTCTATTCTCGATATTGCCGGGAAGTGTGGGGATTGATAGTTTCGAGAAACTATGATTCACTCCTCGCTCGAGGTAGGATCGAGAATCTTGCAGTAGATTAGACAAGCTATTTTATTTATTTAGAATAATTCTACAAATCGCACGGAGCAAATAACCACACTCGGTTATCTTGTCTGTTTTTAAATCTTGTTTAGTTATTATTTCTAGATACGCTTAAAATAGTTTGTTTTCCCTATAATTGTTAGAATATTTGATCTCTCGTATGACCATAACAGGACCACAACAACAGAGAGTATACGGTTGTGATCCACAAACCCCCACACCCAACGAGTCCACTGAGTCAATCCGATATGACGCTAGCCTACGTACTTTGGTATTCGAGTCTACCCCAATTCCACCTATCATCATCCAACAGTTATCCCTACTGGACATAACAGCTAACGAAGCTAGAGAATTCTGGACTAGGCCAGAGAATCGTCCATAGAGTTGACTATATTCACCATATGACCCTATCAGGAGAAATACACGAAACCATCCTAGGTCATTTCCCACGTATTCCACAACCCATAGATCGAATCACGCCAGAGCTCGATATTGATTGGAGCCTTCGAGTAGTCATCCTTGCTGATCGATCTATCACACCGGTCCAGGTTAGAAGGGCCTTCTTTGCCTTAGATTCGCAGATTCCATTAGTGCGTGTTGAAGATATTAGATTGCCTAACTAGTCTATCCGTATACTACCTGTATTCCATCCCCACCGGCTGTCTCGGCACGACCTCGGGAGGTCGGGTACGCGGAAGAGTCACTTGTAGATTCTCACGCTCGCTTGTCGCTTTTCCGGCGTACAAAATTGGTGAACCCAACGTGAATCAAACAATTATTTCACCTTCTCTTTGAGAAGTTTCATCTTCTCTCTTTCACCTTCGCTCTTTCCCATTATTCTGCGGGTATTCATATACCCCCCGAATATGTTGGGATTCGATGCATATGGCAGACCCCTCCTGGGTCTTGAGGCATACTACGCCCAACAGAATAGGGAATCATCACCCTCGCTCTCAGTATGGGGTGACAACTATTCAACTAATCAGTTGTCAACTCAAACCCCAAGAACCAGATATAGTTTGTCTCTTCAAACCGAGGAGTTAGATCAACCCCCTCGAAACCAACAAACAGAACCTTCAGGTTCCAACAATATGATGTTTACAGGAGAATCTGGTTCATCTCCTCAAATGTTACTCAGACCACATATCAGTAGACAATCAGATCCATACCTGGTCTTAGACGATGGACAATCAATACCTTATCCTAGGAGTGAACAACGCTCCCGGGGTATGTACCCACCTATAGGAGGTTTACAAGCACAACCCGAGACCCATTTTCAAGAAAATACCTCTACAGGAAATATTCTTGGAGAAACTTGGCAAGATAGCAATCAGTTCATGACAGGCTATCACATGCCTATACAACACCAGGGTACACAACAAACGCCGCTCAGGCAAAGTACCGTGACTTCACCAAATGAAGTCATTTCAACATTAGTAGAAAGAGTGAGAGGGTTAGAACTTGCTCAAGCAAATCAAAATTCTCCGTTCATGCAAACGGGGAGTTCCAATCCTCCATACCACTCTGGCCAAGTAGATCTCCTCACAGGAGTAGGCACGTTAGGCATGCCTCCTCAATTTCCTCAACAAGTGCCAACTAGACCCACTATCGCTAGCACTTTGTTCCTCCGGGTCTAGTACTGACAGCAATCCATTCCTGGATAATACCCCTTCGTACTTAAACATGTATTCAAAATCGCCACAAGGGGATATGTTCTCCTCTCCCGGCATGTTTGCTCCAACGCAGGGACCTCCTTATGCCCCTGCCAACGCGTACGTTATGCCATATCAACAACCCATTCCGCCATTGCTCCCGCAGCAACCACCATCAATGGTCGAAAGCTATGCAATAGGGACATATTCAGAATATCTAAAGGAACCCTTAGATTTCACCATACGAAGCGTCATGCTTCCAAGACCTCTCCCTGATTTTCCCAAGTTCAAGGGTGAGGGAGATCCAAACGCGCACATCAAAGCTTACGCTACAGCCATACGAGAATTACTCCCTTGGGATGGGGTTGTTGCTAAAATATTTCCCAAAACCTTGGAAGGCATCGCTCTCGATTGGTATTATAGAATACCTGAGGCTTCCATACATTCATTTAAACAACTCGTGTCAGAGTTCATCAAAGCCTTCGACATGAACAAACTACTGAGAACAGGAATCAGGGAATTCTTGCACATCAAACAAGAACACAATGAATCTGTCGCTCATTTCATCCAGAGGTGGCGTACAGTTCTTTATTCATCAGCAAGTGCTCCAAACATGGATCAGATGGAACTATGTGATTTATTCCTTCATTCTCTCAGCAGAGAAGTGAAGGAAGAAGTCCAGAAGTTCCCACTAAGGACTTATGATGAGGTACTTGAGAGCGCTCACGTGAATTGATCAAGCGGCTGATAGATAGTGGTCGTAAGACTTACGGAGCAAATGGGAGGTTAATCACCTCCACTCAAAATACTACAACTACCACAAATGTCAATCAAGGACCCAAAATCCTTAACAAAAATCGTGGGGTAACAACGGATGGGGTAACCGACCAGCCCAAGAGGGTAAATGTTGTTAATACTCCGTCACAAACAAACAATCAGCGAAACAACAATTTTACCCCAACGGTCAATACAGTGGATTTTAATCATCCACAACAACAACAACAACGGTGAAATCCCGTACAAGGACCAAGCCAGAACTCATTTGGTTATCAAAACCAAAATCAAAACCAGAAACAACAAAACTTTAGTCCTAATAGGCAACAGTTTGATCGGAATTTTAGGCCACAATACACACCAAACCAACAAAACGGGAATTATAATCCCAATTCTTATTGTGGTTTCCATAAAATTCATGGTCACGACACTAGAACGTGCCGTGACTACAATAAATTTATGCAACATTTGCCAGAAGAACAAAGACAGTTCTTCACAGACTTGTTTTTGAGATCCCGTCTCTCATCGCCACCTAATACGTTCGCGAGGCGGTTTCCCCTCGAAGTGCTCCTCTCAAGATCTTTAACGATCCACTCCCAAATCACGATAATAATCGACTAAATTCAACGGGAATAAACAAGGGTGCAATAATAGGAAACAATGACCATGAAGCCTCGACTTCGCTAAATCCATTAGTTGCGCCCCAACTAGGGAGTCAACCACGACCTAAGGTGGTTGGATTGGTAGAATTAGACTGAATTACCTATTGAAGGCATATGAGGACATGAGAATATTTTTCTCAACCAAGTCCAAGCCACTCGCTGGACACGGATAACATCCAAAGAACTTACAACAAAACCTCGTGGGTGCTTACGATTTAATTAATGATCTAACGAAAACCTTCTTGCATATTTCGTTCCTTGACTTGCTAAAGAAATCCCCCTTCACCAGTGGCCACTCTTTTAGAGGCGCTAGGCTTAGGTCATTTAATTAATATCACTCCACCACCGAAACACGGGTAAATCACGTAGATTTTGATATCCATCCTCCGGGGCAGCCGGACAAGGATGTCGAATTCATCTTCGAAATAAGTAAAATGCCCACAGATGCTGAGATCGCACGCCGAGGTGACCCAGCCTTACACTTGCAAGTGTGGGTTTATAATAACTATGTAAAACGGGCAATGGTTGACGACGGGGCCGCAGTTAACATAGTCCCTTTCTCTTTCCTCCAAAAACTTGGATATGGAGAAACGAACTGTTCTACTACACGAAATACCTTGAGAGGCTATGATAGCCTTAAAGCCACTTCAATAGGAACTATAATACTGCCGGTCACCTTAGGGCCCAAAACCATCTTGACTGAATTCTATATTATAGATCGGGAAACTAACTATAATATGATCCTCGGCCGACCTTGGATACATCGAATGAAGGCAATCCCTTCCACGCTATTTCAAGAAGTAAGATTCTTGCATCTGGGAAAGGTATTCGTAGCCAAAGGCGATCCAAAACCTTTCGATTTGCACCTAGCTGATTTAAAGAAAAGACCAGGGGTGCACTCAGAATTTGAACTTCCAACAAACCAACTTAATAAACCCTCTGACCCAAAGCCAGAGGAAAAGTTGATACCTACGACGGATCTCGAAACTACCAGCATAGCCAAAACAACTCCAACACCTAAAGGTAAAACTAAAGAAACAGTATCATTAGGGACTACTGCGAAGATCGTTGAGTTGATAGAACAAGATTCACCAATGTTCTTACCATTCGATTCAGTAGGCATGGGATTTTCCCTAGGTGTTGGTTCCTTGCCAGCAGAAGATCTCTGTATGGTAGAAATAGAGTGTGCAAATGCAGCAGATACCCCTACATCTATACTCCCGGCTAAGTATTGGACTCTCCATTTCGATGGAGCTAAATGCCATTATGGAGCGGGGGCAGGTATAATTCTTACCTCGCCCGAGGAGAAGGTCCTCCCATTCTCTTTTAAGTTAAACTTTGAATGCACAAATAACGGCGCTGAGTACGAAGCTCTCCTCCTTGGCCTTACCTTAGCCAAAAGAATTGGTATTGATAACATCAGAGTCCTCGGAGACTCGCAATTAGTAACAAACCAAGTTTCTGAAATATATGAAACTAAAGCCGAACATTTACAACTCTACAAAAACGCTGTATTAGATTTAAGCAAGGCGTTTAACTTCATATCCATTGAAGCGATCCCGCGAGAGAAAAATCTTCTCGCCGATTCAATAGCAACCTCAGCATCACGCTTCACTCCAAGCAATGAGCTAGAGGATACTCACTTCACAGTATCCATTCGTAACGAACCATTAATAAAAACAATGACAAATCCTCTTTCAAACAGAAGTGAATCTACCGTCCTAGACCATGTTGGAAACGATGCGGCTACTTTGGATTACTTAAATGCCTATGCAGCACTACATCTCTCTTATCACACGCTAGATTTATCTCTGATTCCGCATTCATCTTCCTACTTCGGAAATCCCGTAATGGGTCTTCCCTCACAAAGGGAACCTAACATATACGCAATAGAAAATGGGGATGATATAGATTTACCTCCAGCACCACCTGAGTTCGAAGAGGGTAACGCCTCTTTAATCGAAGAAACAATCGATGTCAACATCGGAACGGAAGACGAGCCGAGAATCTTGAAACTAGGATCTTCGTTAACCCCAGAAGAAGTGGAAATACATACTCAGGTTCTCAAAGAACATCAAAAGGCATTTGCATTTAATTACAAAGAGATGACAGGAGTCGCACCCCACATTGCGGTGCACAACCTCGTCACTAGATCAGATGCAAAGCCAATTAAACAAAAATCAAGACCCATGAAGCCCAAAGTAGCTCTCATGGTAAAAGAGGAGGTAATAAAACTCCTTCAGGTAGGATTCATCAAGCCAGTTGACTACTCCCAATGGGTATCTAATATCGTTCCTGTTCTCAAAAAGAATGGAAAGATACGCATCTGCATAGATTTCCGAGACATCAACAAAACACGTCCTAAGGACGACTTCCCATTACCATCCATAGATGAAGACGCTTACAAAGAAGCACGTCTTTCCCAACTAGAAAGCCTAGATGAAACTAGGTTAGATGCTGAGCAGCGGCATAGAGCTTATGCTGACCGAATGTGCCGGCAGTATAACAAGAAGGTCTATGAACGCGACATATATGAAGGTGATCTAGTTCTAAGACTAGACAGCCGGATCGACAAGAAGACCGGCGAAGGAAGGAAATTCCGGCCCAAATGGTTGGGCCCATACCGAGTCATGAAGGACTACGGGAATGGTGCTTATCTCCTATGTACGTTAGAAGGTGAGGAATTTGGCGAAACAGTCAATTCCCTGCACCTCAAGCGTTTCTATGCATAAGCAGCAAGCGCTGCCTATATAACTATCTACATTGCATTTCCATATAGATTAGGATCATTTTGTCCACTTGTTCTTACACAAATCGTGATCAAGGAATCTATTCTCAAAGTAATTCATTACAAACTCATGATGTTGTTGGCACAAAACTTTCTAATCATACCTCTCCATCTTCGTATCATCAAGTCATCTTGGAATCTTTTATCAAATAAAATCAAACATGATGAAGTCCTAACGGTAACCATACCAAGATCTGCAAGTTTGTTCTTGCTTTGATTTCTTCTCAAGATAAGTGTCTTGCCTATGGTCTGTTCTAGAAGCTTCATGGTGTCACATCTATCCCATATACACATCTCTTTGGAAACAAGCATATACTGACATTTTACTCAAAAAGACAAGTCAAAAAGTGATTAAACAGAAAATTTTATTTTACACATTTCCTTGCCCCACCAACCTTCGGTGATGAGCTTGCGTCTCTTACTAGTGACGTAGGGTTGGGAAAGGATGGAAATGCCCTTACTCGCCTATGCTTTGCCCACGGTGATAAACCCACGCTTCTTACTAGTAGCATGGGGCAAAGTGTAGGGGGTCCTCTAGACAATGCAAAACGTTAAAAGGTCATAAACAAACTATTCAAACTTTGAGTCAAAAACGAATGAATCAGATGCTCAAAATTCCAAGAGAGTTAAAAATCCTAAAACCTAGATTTTGTCTACTATGTGGCCATCTACGGGTCTAAGTCTGGATAAACCGCAAAGCAAGTTGCACCCAAAACTATGAAGTCATTCAGGTAGAGTAAGCTTGTAGTTTTCAATTGGGTTCCACCAAAGCTTCGTCTGTCTTTCATCACTATCATTTCACCATATTTCATAACTTGCGCCCTTCTTGGCTCTTGGTGATGAGCCCTCGCATCTTACTAGTTGCGTGGAGTTAGGAGTGGGGCAAGTTAATCTGTTCATCATACTGGTTATTTTCATCACTTTGCCAAAACAAGCATGAGTTATCCAAATTGCTAACAAAAGTTAAGATTCAAGATCACAATATATCTACAATATCATGTATCAGCATCATGAAACACAAAAAGAAAGCAAACATTTGCATCATCTGTTTTCCATTGCATACATTCTAGAAAGCATATAAAACATACATCGTAGTATACACAAAGCAGTTGGAAATAGAAAGGACACACATGAGTGACAAGCTTTTGATCCAAAAATCGACGCATATATATAAATAATCAATGTTTGTATACAATGCCATCATGCACTAGGCATGGTCAAAACGCTCAAAGAGCCCGTAATACACAAAAGAATCTATAATACAAAAAGTGCATAGGAGCCAAGTGGCCTCTCAACCCCTACGCGATCCTGCTGAAGGTGCGCGCCCTCGCCTAGGACTCCGGCTACGCCGGCGCTCTGAATGGACGGAGGGCTCAGGGTCCCGAGGAGCAGCCGTGGTCTCGCCACGAGAATGGCTCCTCAGAAGACGCTCAGCTGTCCTATAGCCCGCCAACTCTGTACGGAGAGTCGACACCATCTTGGCCACGTGCCAAACGGGAGCGAAGACGTCAGTATGCCTACCAGCTGCTGAAGGCTCCCCGGCATCTACAGATAGCTCCGCACGGGTCTTATCCATAGGGATCATCAGAGAATCAGTGCATACCCTACGGATTAGATCCCGCCACTCGTCGATAGTCTCTGCAAAAAAAAGAAGAAAGACGAATTAGAAACTAGGCAAGAGGCTAAAATATACAAGATACAAATATAAGGAGAGATAGCAGTTGAAACAAGTCCTAAATCAAACTAACACTGAAAGGGAGAGAGGATGACTTACTCGGGTCACCGGGCCTCCAAGATGGGTCACTAGGGCTAGCGCCCGCTGTAGATGCCGCTGCCGACTGTGGAGCTGCTCCTGTGGCAGGGGCAACATGTCACCCCACAACAGACTCGTCCTCTCCACCACGGCCCTGAGAGAGTGGCTCCTCTGAAACTAGAGTCTCTCTCTCTGCACTCTGCTCCTCCCTCTCTGCCTGCATAATATCCTGAGTGTCATGCCACTCAGGATCGCTGTCATCCGTCTGTTCCTCTGACCCTCCCTCTATGGACTCCTCAGAATCGGAGTCAATATCTATAGGGTCATCGCTCTATGAGCAGGACCGCGTAATCTGAAGTAAAGGTGCCCGAGGCGCACCAGCCTCTTCCTCTCGGCCCGAACTATCCCCTGGCTGCAATAGGAATACCGGGAGTGACCACTGTCCAACCACGGCCTCTAGGCCCCCTCAGCCTCCCGGGATCGATCTATAGTGGTGCCACTGGAGGAAGCATGCCCACATATGGGAGGTCAGCAGAGGGACCTCGCCGAAAGGATGTATCTCCACCCGTCCCCACACGGTCGATAGGGGAGAGGACCCATATGTGGTGCACCCTATCTTTGCACAGTCACCGCGCCACGTCACTGCCACCTGGACGAGTAAAAACACCACCAATGGATGCAGGACCAAATTCTTGACCTCCAGCATTACACTGCCACCTCACTGCCACCTCAGCGCCACGTGGACGACCCGCGTCAGCGAAGATATCGAAAAAGTCGGATTAATTGCATGGGACCAAGTGTTGTCCACTCGCCGCGCCAGTTGTAGTCCGGGCTACCGCCATGCATTGAATGCTCACCCACCAGCCGTTAATGTGGGCGGGTAGGTTTATTGAGATGGTCACCGCCAAATCCTGAACCGCATTTCGTGGGAAATGGAGAGGGAGGTCGTTCGGTCTGGTTTTTCGCCTGTTCTGTGGCAGAGCTCGAGCGACCATTTCGTGGTGTCTTGTAGACCGGTGGGTGCGTGCGTTTTCTCCACTCCTGATCGACTTCGTCCTCGGCATTGGCTCGGCCTGCTAAGAAGATGAGAAGAAAAGGCAGAGGTGAGAGCGTTCTCACTCAGGCGATGATCCTTAGTGTTTTTAAACACTGTACTACTATGGAAATTTTGCTTTACTACGTGCTGAAGTTTTACGATTTTGCTGTAACAATACGATTTTGCTTTGCATTATTTGTTCTTGTAACTTCTTTTGACATGATTGTACTGTGTTTTGTTACTTAAAATGCCTTTGCTTATAATTTAAGGACAGTGTTTTGGGTGCGTTTGGTTCAGAGTTTTCTTGCTCCTCCAAAATGTCTTTCTTTTTCGGCTTTTTTTTGTTTTTCTTCTGGTGCTTTTTGGCCTTGTGGGTGGTGACGTTAAACAGTGATAGAATAGTTGCTGCTGAAAGGATATGCATTATTGACAAAATTTCGGGACGGAGTGTTATGCTTGTACATGCCGATGAATAGTATATTGTTGTGGTTTCAATTGTTCCTCATTATTACTTTCCATGGATGGAGCTGGTTCTTAAATGAATTTGAACTGAAATTTTATATGTTGTTTGCTGTCCACTCAGTCAGGTCAATAAACCGTTTTCTCTTTCCGATTTTTAATATTTATTTACATCCACAAGTCATTGTCTGGTTGAAATGGTGCTTTGAAGACAATCCATATGTTTTATATATTGTGATTTTTTTCCCCATAGCTTGGGTGTCTAAGAACTTCTTAAGATGGAGGGATTACAGATTCAGTGTTGTTTTCATTTTACTGTCCTTTCACCATCTAACAAGGAGCAAGCATAATCCGCTGATGCATTTATATAGTCTTATGAGTTCAGCAGATTTTGTTCAGTTAGTACTTTTAAGGGTAGATCAAACGGGGCTGAGTCTGATTTAAAATTGTCGTTTTGAACCAATTATGTGGTCCTGCAGCATGATTACTGATAAGATTTGCAAATAGTGGCTCTTTATATAAATGTCCTTGAGGTATGACGTTAGGGAAGACATTAATGAAGTGCCATTGAAGTATTAATTATTTTCTTATACCTAATAATACCCAGTTTTGAGCATGTTAATAATTGGATTTTACCAATTATTGATGTTTTTCTTTTGAATTGAAGAAATAATTGAGTTTTAAACCCTACATCCTCGTCTTGATTATCAGGATGATTTCAAATATCAATAGATTACCTTATTTTACTTTTCATGCAGTGTTCCTTTTATTAAGCTTCTTTTCTTTTTCGACATACAAATATCATGAGACAGGTATGAGCCTTTAGTGAAATTTGATGAATAAGGAATCATGTTCTTTGAACCATCTTTGACATGATCTATTCCTTATTTTGATGTAAGGTTGCCCACAAGTACGCTTACTGTGATAGATCCTTCCCTTATTTTTGTTTCTATATGATTAGAGGATTCGATCGCATGCTCTAATAATATTTCAAAGTTTGATTTATCTTTGAACTTACATTGAAATGATTTATCCGTTCTTTGATATGTGATTAGAGGGATTCGGCATTGAAATGATTTATCCATTCTTTGTTGTATGATTAGAGGGATTCGATCACAAGTCTCTAGTAATATTTTAAAGTTTGATCTATCTTTGAACTTACATTGAAATGATCAATCCGTTCTTTGATGTATGATTAGAGGGATATTAGTGATGTATAAAACACACCCATTTTTCGAAAGGGATGGTATTGCATAGGCATGGTATAAAACACACCCAATACTAACTAAGATATTGAACATGTGCCCGCAAACAATGCTTATTACCCCATATGATGATGGTAGTAATTTTTTTGAAAGTCTTGAGAAATGACTTGTTCAAGTGATTGTAATAGCTATGATGTGCATACAATGAAAATATTACTTAATGAGTAGTTCACTGTATAGACTTGGTTTTTGTACACTTGTATTTAAATTAATATATATTTTTTATTTCTATCAATGAATAAGAGAATATTGATTAATATAGACTTGGTTCTTAAGACTTGTTTGCATCTTTCAGATGACAATTACAAATGTTCTATTATTGTCTGATTCCAAAAGATCCACCAATCGAAATATTTCTGATTTCAATTATGTTCTATTATGTTCTATTATTGTCTGATTTCAATATTCTCTCCCTCGATCGAAATATTTAGCCCTTGCTAAATCTTTTTCAATCCTTATTTGTAACTAATCTTCTCTAACAAATCTCATTTCAATGTTCTTGGAACTCAAAAATTCTGATCAGATTGTTTCCTACACCAATTCCAATACTCTCTTTCGTTTCCAATGAGTCAGTAAATGTCTCTATTTTTTAGTATTTTGTTATTAGTATGTTTTTATATTAAGCAATGGTATGCTTTTATATTCAACAATAATATGTTATTAATTCAGTAATGAACTCTGGTTCTTTGCGTTTCTTGGTATTTGATTCTTGGATCTTCTCAATATCAGTTTGTAGTTTTTGTCTAATTATAACATCCCTTGTTGTCAATTCTTGTTCAATATTTCTATTGTTTGAAGAATCGTACTTAGGCGGTGATGGTAAGATTCCCCTAATTTAGTTCTATCAATGAATAAGAGAATATTGATCAATTCAAAAACTGTCTTATTCAACATTTCATGCTTCCATGTTTAATTAATTGGAATAGGGGAGAAAACGGTTGGGTTGTATTCACTTCACATATCAACATTAAAGTACTTTCGTGCTTCATGCTTCCATGTTTAAATGTCTTTCTTTCTATGGAATTTTATAGTAGTGCTTCATGCATTGCACCGGTTGTAGTGCACCCTATCTTTGCACAGTCATTGCACCACGTCACTGCCACCTGGTCGAGTAAAAACACCACGCCATTCGCCGCGCCAGTTGTTGTCCGGGCTACCGCCATGCATTGAATGCTCACCCACCAGCCGTTAATGTGGGCGGGTAGGTTTATGGAGATGGTCACCGCCAAATCCTTCATCGCATTTCGTGGGAAATGGAGAGGGAGCTCGTTCAGTCTGGTTTTTCGTCTGTTCTGTTGCAGAGCTCGAGCGACCATTTCGTGGTATCTTGCAGACCGGTGGGTGCGTGCGTTTTCTCCACTCCTGACCGACTTCGTCCTCGGCATTGGCTCGGCCTGCTAAGAAGATGAGAAGAAAAGGCAGAGATGAGAGGGTTCTCACCCAGGCAATGATCCTTAATGTTTTAAAACACTGCACTATTAAAATAGTTAGCATAATCATACTGATATATTAACATAAGTTTAATTGTATACAAAGTATTCTGATTACATACGCAAAATTAATATGAGTATTCTGATTACACCGCCAAATAGGGTGTAAAATAAAGAGCGTCATCATATTGATATATTAACATAAGTTCAATTGTATACATGGACGCCAGGAAAGTATTCTGATTACATATGCAAAATTAATATGAGTATTCTGATTACACTGCCAAATTGGGTGTAAAATATGGAAGAGCATCATCATACTGATATATTAACATAAGTTTAATTGTATACATGGATGGCTGGAAAGTATTCTGATTACATATGCAAAATTAATATGAGTATTCTGATTACACTGCCAAATTGGGTGTAAAATATGGAAGAGCATCATCATACTGATATATTAACATAAGTTTAATTGTATACATGGATGGCTGGAAAGTATTCTGATTACATACGCAAAATTTATATTGCACTATATAACTTTAGAGACTACATAGGAAGGCTTCGGTGAATACATCTAGCAAAATTGTATCACCAACAAAATTACTACCATCATCATATGGGGTAATAAGCATTGTTTGCTGGCACATGTTCAATATCTTAGTTAGTGTAAGTAATATTGCCCTCTTTCTATACTGCTTTTGGATTTTCTTTTCCTGCCGATACAGTGTTTGATTGGCCAACTGAAAAGGGATTTAGAATCCCTTTTGACTGAGCATTTGGTTGCCCAATTGATAAAGGATCTGGTCCCCCTGCTGAAAAAGGATTTGGTTGTCCGCTTGAAAAGGGATTTGCACCTGTTGTTGACAGAGGAGTTGGTTGCCCTGCTGAAGCTTGCATCCATGGTGGCATTGCAAATGAACTACTAGACTGCTTGATCTTGTAGAAAGTAAATGAGGTGATACATACCAAGATGGGCTGTCAAGAGTTATTCATAAGTGATGGAGGTGTTCCAATTTGAGCATAACTGGAATTTGAATATTTAACATATCTTGAAAAATCCTTCGATTTTCATGATCGATTCTGAGAACTTACACGCATCCTCTTTTCGTATTCCCTTAATTGATTTGCAAGTTCCCTCTCTCTCTTCTCTTGCTCTTTCCTTTGTTGCTTGTGTGCCTTCTCAATCTCTTTCTGTTGCTCCTTAGCCTGCTTCTCCCTTTCTCTTTCAAGCTTCTCCTGCAATCTTTTTTCTTTTGCTGCAAGTCTAGCAACCTTTTTTTCTTGTGCCAGTTCTTTTTTCCGTAACTTTAGTTTTGCTTGTTCCTCCTTTTTTCTTTCCGCATCAACCAATAGCTCCATGTACTCAGGTGCAGTCAAAATCTGTGAATGCCTACTTAGTCTAATAGAACCATCTGATTTGTTTATGATCTCCCTTGGAAGTCGTAGAAAATGGGAAAGTAACTTACCGCGTCCATCTTGGCTTTCAGTCTCTTCAGGGTGGTGAGGTTCATGTGGCAGAACTTCTAAGTTAATTTCATTTTCTTGAGCATCCTCTTGAAATTCGACTTCGTCTTGTTCATCCTCATCTCCAACATCTGCATAGTAATGAATTATTGCTTCTTGTTCTAGTCCTTCAGGAAAGGAAGGCAGATTTAAGCTTTGATCTTCTGTGCTGGATGGTAGCTTGTAACCCAAGTTTTTCATGGCATCCTCTAACCATTGTGGCGGGTTAACTTGACTTGGCAAAGACAAATCATTGTTACTTACAAAATCTGAAGACCCCTCCTTATTGTTGATGATGTTACTTGGGTTTCCAAGAGCACCGTTTAGCTCCACTCCATGTGTTGCAGCTGCTTCCATATCATCTCTAGAGTCAACATTTTGCATGAATTGAGTTTCAGGCACCACCTCTTCACTGTCATTTAATTCAGGATTTATTCGTTGAGATAGGCTCAAAATGTTTGTGACAGCATCAACAACTTCCTCACCTTGCATGTCAAATGCCTGGCTGCATGCCATGTCATTTAGGAGAGCATCATAATTCAATGGCCAAATACCAGTTCTTTTGAAACCTGCAATTATGTTAGATGGTGTCTGTGCCTTTTTTAAGGCTCTACTTGCAAGCTCAGCAATGTCACTCCTTTTCACATCTGCACATTTGTTCTCTGCCATCCATTTGGACCTCTCAGCTCTAAAATATGTCTTGAAAGGGCTGAACACACTCACGTCAAGAGGTTGCAACTTATGACTAGTATGTGCTGGTAGTGTTATCAAATCAATGCCCAATTTGTTTGCCTCCTCCACTGTTTGTAATGCTACATGGCTGCCATGGCCATCAAATATCAATAGGTGTCTATTATTTGGAGAAACACCACTTTGAAAATCTTGAACGTGCAAAATGACATAGCCAATTTAAAAACAATTCCTTTGTCATCCATGCATTTGGATGTGCAGCCATACATGCTCCAGGTTCACAATTTTTAATGTAATTCTTTATCATTCTCTTTCCCTTGAACAAATAAAATCCTGGGATTGACATACCTGCTGCATTGACACAACACAATATGGTGATCCACTCCCTGCTCTTTGGTATTACCTTTGGGACATTACGACTGCCCCTCTTCGCAATTACACGAACTCCACAATTTCTACCAGCCTGCAAACCAGTCTCATCACAATTCCAGATTTTATGAGCGCCGTATGAATAGGTTCCATAGCTTTTGGCCAAATTATCATAAAATTTGGTTACTATTGCAGGGCGCAAGTTTAAAGCTCTATCCCTGTCAAGTCCCTCAGCGGTTCGGATTGCAAGGTCTGGATGACGTTTTCTGAATCCAGCCCACCATGATTTACCAGGAAACCCATCTCTGAAGGGGTTTTGTCTTGTTCGCAACAAATCGAGCAACATTTGCCTTTAGCTGCATTAACTCCAAGCCATGACCCATATCAGCCATTTCTTTGCACCATTCAACAATTTCCTCTTCTTCTTCTTCAGTTAGAACTGTTGGAGGACCCCTCCTCTTTGTGTGGGTGAGACCATTTAGCCAATAGTGTAATGATGTGGGTGGAATGGAATACTTCTTCTTTCGCTTCTAACCGAGAACCCATTAAACTCAACATCATCTATCGCCTTTTCCATATCTTCTTTTGTCAACCTCGGATGACACTAAGCTTCTTTGTTGCAGCTGTTCTTTGAACCGAGACAGTGGGTGGGTTTCTACATTCTGGTTCATTACCAGTTGGTGCTGAATTATCCTCTTCATCACTTAAATTATGTGATAATTGTACACCTCTCACTCTTGGCCTCCTTGATCTTCTAGCAATAGCACCTTTTCTCATGGTGTAAATGAAATACCTGATGCACAGCATGAAAGATGATTGTTGGAAAAGAAACTATAAATATACCAAAAATAAATGCTGGAATATGCTAGAATATGAATGATTTTGTTTAATTTTTAGGAATTAATTGACTTGTAGTTTTCATTATGACAATGCTGTATAGTTCAACAATGTTGTATATTGCATTTCAGAATTCACTATATTGTTCGTTAGAAATATGGAAGGGAAAATTTATAATGAAAACATTAACGGCTGTTGGGTGAGCATTCAATGCATGGCGGTAGCCCGGACAACAACTGCCACGGCGAGTGGACAACACTTGGTCCCATGCAATTAATCCGACTTTTTCGATATCTTCACTGATGCGGATCGTCCACGTGGCGCTGAGGTGGCAGTGAGGTGGCAGTGCAATGGTGGAGGTCAAGAATTTGGTCTTGCATCCATTGGTGGTGTTTTTACTCTATAAATTTTCCCTTCCATATTTCTAACGATTGGTAACAGCTTAGCTCTAAACTCTATAAATTTTGCCTTCCATATTTCTAACGACAATTCAGCAAAGGATTGGTTCCATCAAGTCACAATAGATTTTTTTGAAAAGGATTTGTCGAGAGGATTGGTAACAACTTAGCCAAATACCAGTTCTTTTGAAACCTGCAATTATAGTGTTTTTACTCGCCCAGGCAGCAGTGACGTGGCGCGGTGACTGTGCAAAGATATGGTGCACCACAACCGGGTCCTCTTCCCTAGTTGTTAAAGCTAAGTTGTCGTTAGAAATATGGAAGGCATATATTTACAATGAAAACATTAACGGCTGGTGGGTGAGCATTGCTAGGAGATAGGCACCGGTTGTGGTGCAGGGTCCAATAATGGAGACAGTTTTTAAATTGGTCAATATTATCTTATTCATTGATAGAATTTAAAATTTTCCTTCCATATTTCTAACGAGAACTTGACAAAGTACTGTATTTCTATGTATACAATAAAACTTATGCTAATATCACAGTGATGATTGGAAAAAATGCTTTTCAACTGGAGAATGAGATATCTGGAAAAAATGAACAATACAGTGAATTCAGAAATGCAATATACAACACTGGTGGACTATAGAACGCTGTTGTGGTCATATTCCGACAGAGTTGTATATTCCAGTAGTGTTGTATTTAAAGTTATGTTTTGAATATAACTTTTGCACATGTAATTAGAATACTTTCCATCTTTCTATGTATACAATAAAACTTATGCTAATATCACAGTGATGATTGGAAAAAATACTTTTCAACTGGAGAATGAGATATCTGGAAAAAATGAACAATACAGTGAATTCAGAAATGCAATATACAACACTGGTGGACTATAGAACGCTGTTGTGGTCATATTCCGACAGAGTTGTATATTCCAGTAGTGTTGTATTTGCAGTTATGTTATCTTTTTGTGTATACAATAAAACTTATGCTAATATCACATTACATCATTGGAGGACAGACACGTTCCATGTAGCAGTCTTCATTTTAGCATTTATTAAGAGTTCTCAAAAAGCAAAGGTTCTTTATTATTAGCTTTAGACAAAATATACTGCACTTGTTACTTGCCAGTTAAACGTATCACTGTCCAGTTGAATAAAAGTTATTGCAGAGAGGAAATGAAGAAATGTATAAAAGTTTTTCTAGCTAATAATGGTTTTAGCAGCATTATTGTCCAATCCTTCATCAAAAAAATCTAATGTGACTCGATGGAACCAATCCTTTGCTGAATTGTCGTTAGAAATATGGAAGGCAAAATTTATAGAGTTTAGAGCTAAGCTGTTACCAATCGTTAGAAATATGGAAGGGAAAATTTATAGAGTAAAAACACCACCAATGGATGCAGGACCAAATTCTTGACCTCCAACATTGCACAGCCACCTCACTGCCACCTTCAAATATATGTTTTATCCTAATTTCTCAAAAATTCAGTCACTGAAAAACTAAATAGAGGGCTTGAATTATGAAATAGTTTGTAATTCATGAGTGTCTTACCTGAACTGCACTGCTCCTCACTTCTTCAACTTGGAGAGATGAAAATTGCATGAACAAATGGAATTGTAATCCATCCTCCAGCTTTTATTCTATCATCCTAAATTCTGATTGGTTGATGTTAGTTGACATGGATTCACTATGAAAGTTCAATCAAATGGTTGAGATTTATTGGGATTTAATCCAATGGATAATATTTTAGTTGGTCATTTTTATTATTTTATGCAGCTGGTTACACAATTTATTGTTCATATGGTACTGAGTTTTTAAACACTTTGAAAGGTGAGACTGACCATAAATTCATTTATTGTTATGCAGGTGTATACTTGGATTGAAGACTCTTACATCAAAACTAGTGCATGGGATTTGAGATCTGGGTTGGAAAGTCTTGAGAAGTGACTTGTTGAAGTGACTGTAATAGATATGATGTGCATACAATGAAAATATTACTTAATGAGTAGTTGACTGTACAGACTTGGTTTTTGTACACTTGTATATAAATTAATATATATTTTTAGTTCTATCAATGAATAAGAGAATATTGACCAATTTAAAAACTGCCTTATTCAACATTTCATGCTTCCATGTTTAATTAATAATGATAGGGGAGAAAACAGTTGGGTTGTATTAACTTCACATGTCATTCAAAATATGTTAAAAAAAAGGTGAATGACTATTCACCTACTATCTCCACTAATGGACCCTGCACCACAACCGGGTCCTCTCCCTAAGGCCCCACGTGGTGGAGCAAGAGATCAATGTGAGAGTCTCCTCTCCCCAAATGCAGCCATGAGCTGGTGCAGGTGGCCTCCATATCCGCTGTGGTGAGGGAAGCTACGGGCTGGTGAGGTGCTCTAAGCACCGACATGTCGACCATCTGGCTGCCCTCACGGCACAGCCTCCGGGATCTCGCCACCTCCACGCCTCTGCTTTATAGGGAATGAAGTGCTCATACACCCAACTCATAACTAGAGTAGGGTGGCTCAAAGACTGTCCCCGTAAATGGACCACCCCGTATAAGTCATGATAAGTGGTCCCCAAACATCTGCGCCCTGCATATATCCGACCATGCCCTCTATCTCGTGCAATGATGGGGGCCCAGAAGATAACAATGTATCCCCTCCTTGTCCCCGATTAGTCTCGAGGCAAGGATCCCCATGATGGCCTCGTCGAAACCCTTCTTCGGCCCGTGGAAATAGCCTGCATCCCCCATATAACTTTGCCCATTGTGCAATCTATGCTCTCTGGACCCATGTGTCTCTCTAGTGTGAGCCACCTCCGATGATCGGGACCCCAGGATCTGGTAAAAATCCTCCAAAGTGATGGTTCACTCACATGAGACCACTGGCGGTCGGAAAGTGTTCCGATCTCGCATCGATAAGAAAATAAGTCACAAAGGATGTGACTCGATGGCGTAACATGGGGCACACGCGATATACGCAATATGCGGCCCTCTGCAACGTGTCCTCTCTCTCGGCGAAAGGGCATCCAATACCCGGGCAACCAATCACACTCTCTCCGGCTCCATCTAATGTACTCCTCCTCGCTTTGCATACACCCAAAACACACAAAACAGAGCAAGTTAGTATCTAATCAATGCAGGAGAGTTTTAAAAGCGTCATGAAATGTAAGAAAATATAAGTATAAGTCTCCAAAACAAGCTCTTTTACATTCTCATGCAAAACCACCGCCATGAGCAGGAGGCGGTTTTATAATCGCCACCTTAAAGGCGGCGGTCTCAACCGCCGCCTACTGATCGAGCGGTGGTCGTGTAACCGCCACCACGGCCAGGCGGCGGTCATGGTCGAAACCCGTTCGGGTTTTTAACCCTAAAAGTCCCAAAAAACGCAAAAATAGACCCTTTTAGCTAAAAAAAGAGCCTACCCAGTAGGCGCCCCCCCTAGATGAACCTTTTGAACCAAACATTTTCAAAAATAACCCCCCCATTACAAATAATTTGCCATTTCAAATTTGAAGGGGGAAAATGTAAAATTGAAGAAAACCAACCTGTGATCTCGCGGGGTGGCGTTCCGCACGTGGAGGCATGATCACGATCTCACTGCGGACGTTTCGACTATACTCACGCGAGAAACCGTCACCGTGGGTCCCAGAGCTCAAAATCGATCAAATCAACTCGTGCAAATGAATAGGAAAATGGGCCCACTTTCATATATATATTGTTCTATTTCGTCTTAAAATGACTTTTTCGCAGGTTCGGAGCGCTGACGGAGGTAAGTTCCTATCCCCGCACAAATGGTACGTCCTCTTTCCCTGTTATTTTAGTGTTTATTTTTCAAATTATTGTATCTATCTGCACTTGAGATCTCTTTTCATTTTGCAGGTAGCGGGAATTTCGGATGGCGCCATTTCGACACACGGACGTGTAAGGTATAACTTCTAAACCCCCATTTGGGATCTGCCATACTCGGACCCACCGTTTTATGCCCTTTCATGGCTAAAACGCTTCTCCGAGGGGGCAATATGTACGTACCCAAAATTGTAAGGTACTGCATCTTTGCGGGCAGTGTAATAAATGCCCCAATGATGATACAGTATCCTCGCAAGAGTGTTCGGGATCCGAAAAGAGCTCTTCGGATATGCGTTAACATCCCGCATACCCCACTTAGCCCCGTGTCCTTTGTTTTCCCCTTTCTCCCTCTTTTCTTGCCCCTTTCGATCTTCGGTGGAAACCGCCGCCCCTACTGCATGGCGGCGGTCTCGTGACCGCCGCCACTGAACAGGCGGCGGTCTATAACCGCCGCCCGAGGTGGCGGCGGTCTGGCGCATTTTCAGAATGCCCTTTTGGCGCGACCGCGTGAAATATCACATTTCACCAGCTTTCTTTGCCGACTTGAGCATGCATTAATGTTTTTGGTCCCACGAATGCAGTGTTTTTCCTTTGTTTATTGTTTAGGAGTTCAATTTGGTTTTGATTCTTGGGTGTTTGAATTCCTATAAATGCATGGTTCGTGTACATGCATGCAAATGGTCTGATTTTAGTCTGAATTTTGGGTGAGTTTGTGTGAAGAATTTGAGCTGGAGTTTTGATCACCATTTTTCCTTGATTAGAATCTTACGGTTTTAGTATTTTGGTTAGCTTGCTTAGGATTGATAAGCATAGTTTACTTCATACTTGGTTTAGCATTGCTCAATTGTTGGTAAGCCTGAGACCCATCTTGTGCGGCGAGTCTTTGTTGCTCCATCCAATCCGGTTAGAAGCTTGCCTCGAATTCCTTTTGCTGTAAATTTGTTTTATTGTGACTTAGAGTTCTTAGTTCAATTCATTGTATACGGTTAGCTTTATTCAAATTTGTTGGTAAGCCACATATCCAACTTGTGCAAGCAAGTGTCTTTATTTTGGAATGAAATAGCTTAGGAAGCCATTAAAGTTGCAGGTTTTTCTCTTCGTATAGGGTAGTCAAAGGTTCTGGTCGCTTCATGTTGCATGACTTGCAGTAAAATCCCGCTAGGAATCGCATAAGCCAAGCTCTGTACTCTTGCGCTATCCCTCTCTACTCGCATTCTCGATGCATTCTAAATTGTCCTTGTCCCAAAATCTACTCCTATCGGTGCTAGCAGACACGCTTTTCTCGGATCCAAGTGAACATGAAAGAACGAGAAGATCATCCGAGGGACGAGATCACATACACCATCGGATTCGCCACTGTTCTGCGAAGTCCAGGTTTTAAATTTCAAAGTTCTAGTCAGATTTATATCAAATAGAGTAGTTAATCGCTTTATTTCATTTCATTCTATTCTCGATATTGCCAGGGAAGCTGTGGGGATTGATAGTTTCTGAGAAACTATGATTCACTCCTCACTTCTGAGGTAGGATCGAGAATCTTGCAGGTAGATTAGACAGGCTATTTTATTTATTTAGAATAATTCTACAAATCGCACAGGCAAATAACCACACTCGGTTATCTTGTCTATTTTTAAATATTGTTTAGTTATTATTTCTAGATACGCTTAAAATAGTTTGTTTTCCTTAGAATTGTTAGAATATTTGATCTCGCGTATGACCATAACAGGACCACAACAACAGAGAGTATACGGTTGTGATCCACAAACCCCACAGCCCAACGAGTCCACAGGTCAATCCGATATAGACGCTAGCCTACGTACTTTGGTATTCAGGTCTACCCCAATTCCACCTATCATCATCCAACAGTTATCCCTACTGGACATAACAGCTAACGAAGCTAGAGAATTCTGGACTAGGCCAGAGAATCGTCCATAGAGTTGACTATATTCACCATATGACCCTATCAGGAGAAATACACGAAACCATCCCAGGTCATTTCCCACGTATTCCACAACCCATAGATCGAATCACGCCAGAGCTCGATATTGATTGGAGCCTTCGAGCAGTCATCCTTGCTGATCGATCTATCACACCGGTCCAGGTTAGAAGGGCCTTCTTTGCCTTAGATTCGCAGATTCCATTAGTGCGTGTCGAAGATATTAGATTGCCTAACTAGTCTATCCGTATACTACCTGTATTCCATCCCTACCGATTGTCTCATTACGCGGAAGAGTCACTTGTAGATTCTCACGCTCGCTTGTCGCTTTTCCGACGTCTGATAACCTTCAAGAGTTCGTTGTAAATATCACATTACAACCATCACTTCCTAACTCGCCCTCCGATATCGATTTCATTTTAAAGTAAGCACGTGTCTGACATCCTTCAATAGCCATGTATTCTCATTCTTCATCTTAACCCGAACATATCCTTTTCCAACTATATTGCAAGGCTCATCATCAATAAGAAAAACATTCCCAAAATCCCCTTGAACATAATCAACAAAATAATTCCAATGTGGAGTAGCATGGAAAGAAGCCCCCAAATCTAAAACCCAAGATTCAACAATATTGTGTAAAGAAAGAATCAAAGCATCCTGACATACATTACCCGTTGCCAAATTTTCCTCCTTGTTTTCTTCTTGGTGTTTCTTCTTGTCCTGAAGCTCCCAATAGTCCTTCTTTGCATACCCGGACTTTCAAGTGCCAACATACTATCTTGCTCTTGGATTTTGACCTTTCCCGATCTTTGATTTTCCATGGCTTCTAGTATTCTATTGTCTCTCTCAAGTTTCCCTTTGTCAAAGATTCCCTTAAGTAGAAGATTCCCAGAGCTTTTTCATTTTCTTATAATCATACAACATCCTCAAACTTCACTTTGAGTTATTTGGAACCGAGTTGCTTACCGCCATTACTAGGATATTCCAACTCTCAGGTAAAGAGCACAAAATTAATAAAGCCTAACTTCTTCATCAAATTCTATTGAACCAAATCTAGAATATTTATAACCATATTAAAATCATTTAAATGATCTGCTACCTAACCATTCTCGACATCTTCATATTAAACAATTTTTTCATTAAAAATATCTTGTTAGAGGCAAAGGGTTTTTCATACAACTTCCCTAATGCATCCATCAGTTCTATTGTAGTTTTTCCTTTGAAACATTAAATAATACCGAATATGCAAGAAAAATCCGGATTGTCCCATGTACCTTCCTATCCAACAAATCCCATTCTACATTTATCATGTTGGAGGGTTTGTTCACCTTCTCATACAACGGAATATAAAGATCCTTCTCATAAAGGTAAACTTCCATTTGTATCTTCAAAAGATTGAAATTCTACCCATTGAATTTATAAACCCCCGATCTTCCATCATCATCCATAGCTCCCACTCAAGCTAAAAATTTTCCTACTGATTCAACACGTCCGCAAACTAAACCAAGCTATGATACCAATTGTTAGAAAATAAGGGATAAAATATGTGGAATAATCCCTCACAGAATCACAACAGTAGAAACTAATATGCATAAAATATTATAGATCTCAAATAAAAGTGTAGAATAATAATAACACAACACAAAGAGACAATATTTAATGTGGTTCACCCAATTTGGGCTATGTCCACCAAGAATCACTTGCTCATATTTTATTACAAGCCACCGCTCTCTCAATACAATACCTAGATCTGTTTGGAGCATGGTCAACAAAATCTACCGAATTCACCTCCAAATTCAAAACACATCTGCAATATTACAAAATACCTACCATATGCACAAAACCACATAAGTAGAGAACTGCTTAAGTATCAAAACCATGGGCCAAAAACCATCCCATAAACCTATGGGTCAAAAATCCCACCCATATGAGAAAAACACATTTCTCGGTATATCGGGCACATTTTGTTTTGAGGCCAAAAAAAAAATATCAGTGGGCTATGCCCCTGCACCTACCAAGACTCGGCCCAAAGACGGCCACAAACCCCGGTGAGACAATTATGGAAATTGTACAATACTCTTAGTGTATAGTCTTCAACACTTTCACACATGAAAACATGCTCCACAACCTAATAAGAAACCCACTAGTACCCATCATCATCATCCTATATTCAACAATTCCCAAATGGTTATCAGGAGCCTATAGTGAACTATGAAGATTATAGTACACAATTTTATGGCCATAACCATATACATGTAAAACTTTTGAGGAAATGTTGAAATCATTGATTTTTTGGTTATTAAGGAATTGATTTACATGCATCTCATAATTTTTGTAAGTATTCACATGGGACATGGGATGACATCAATCCATGTCACACTTTCAATGTTAGGTGTATATATATCCCTTAAATATAACATTTTACAAATACTAACTTAAAGGGGGGCATCTATAGACACTTAATTTTGGTTTGAGGTAATTTGCATTGTCAATTTTATCACTTCTCAAGACATTTATATCAATGACATGTGTTTTGATATTTGATATGCATTTCCTTCTACCAATTACCTCAACATCACCTTGGTCACATCCACCTATTGGCTCACATATATAAAATCATTTTTCGTATTCTTAGAATCACTTATACGGTTTTACATGTACATCTATCTATTTCCATATCCATGTTTTTGACCACATGGATTGGTTCAATTTTCATAGAAATGTTTGGCCACAATCTTATCCTCCCTTTTCACACATATACTCCTACTCTAGTTCTTAGATTAACTACCCTTGTACTCTTAACTTCAAATCCATAAGTTAGTTGGATGTTGGTCCATTATTGAAGTCCTGTGATTTGCAAATAGTCCATCAAGAATCAATTAACATTAAATGCAAAACTTTCACATCATAGAAACTAAAGCATGAGAATTGGTATGTTAATCATGCACATTAGGTAGGGTTAATACAAAATGACATTATATCATGGAATTTTTTTCCATCACTTTGCACATAGTGACAATAAAGTTAGGCACCTAAACAACCTTTAGGGGACTTCTATGTCCACCATATCTAGAGAAGAAAATGTTGAAAAATTCTAGGTGAAATCCAAGTTGGGAATGAATCTTTTGAGACAAAACTATAGTAGATAGTTGAACTAGAGGAAAACCGCATAAAACCTATCTTTCTTAAGTGACTTCTTTATTGTTTAATTAAACATTTTTTGTTCTTGGATCTTGTAGACTATTTTTTTTCTGTGGACATTGTTAAAATACCCATACATTTGTCTTTTGCTTTTCTATCTCTATGTCTATCTATCTCACAAAAATTTCCTAGCCATATAATAAAAGTGGTAGAAAGTGTGCAAAGCATCCACATCTTATGCTAGAAAGTGTAAAACACCATTTGTTTACTGAACCCTAAGACCTTGAACTAGAATGGGAACACAAAATCTTTTTTTATTATGTTTTAAGTGAAAATTTTGCCAGGGCCATCAAGCATCTATCATAATTTTCCCTTACAGTCACAATATTGAAATTATTTAAAATAGCATTAAGACAAACAATGGGGCTCACTTTGAATAATTCATCTAACCACCAAGTTCACCTACGTACATATCCCATAGAGAGCATCCCCAACAAGGAAATGTTGAGATCATTGAAATTTTTGGTTGCATGTTTCAATTTATAATAACATACAAGATGATTATCATCTTATAAAAATAAATATGATTGATCATAATCTAAAATTTGTGTTTGCATGCATCAAATGGCCATGCTTGCATCAATCATGTGGATTGAATTTGAACATTTTAATTGTGCAATTTTACAACTAGTTACAATAATCAACAATGATGGTTCACGACCAACAAAACCATTGATTTTCATGGTTATCAAATTGGAGAAATACATTGGTCATTATTCAACATTAAAAAGTGTTAAAATGTATAAATAGTGAGACAGAAAACACAAGAGATAAGAACAACATTGGCTTTGATTCTTTTCTTTTATCAGTTTTATGATTAACAACAGCATTAATTAATACTAATTAATGAAGATTAATTCAAAAATTAGAAAACAACATCCATCACAATTCATAACATACAACATGAGAACAATTTTTAATACACAAGGAAGTGGGCACACTTAACTAATTCCAAACTCAAGAAGATGTGATGGATGTGTTGTATGTGTATACAAGTTGGAACTGATCTATAAGCTTTTCATATTTAGAATTGGGTATGAAAACTAAGGAGTGATAAAATTGTCTCAAAATTATATGGAAATGGCATACAGATCATCTCATAGTGAATGGTTATGTATGATGATGTATTGGTTGTCTACAATTTTATGTGGCATTGTGACACTCTATGATGACCTTAACTTTAAAACCCTATTAATTATTCATTGGATAGTTTGGTGTTAAGTGAACAATCCAATATGGATATGTGTTTGATTTTTGTAATGTTTCATAAATAAGGCCCATGAAGAATACAATGAACTAATGTAATAAGTTATGTGAGTGACTGAGAAGTGAAAATAGAATTCATTTAATAAAGATGAGTGTTTTTCACATGGTCTTAGAACAAGGTGTCTAAAAATCATGATCTACCAATACAACCAAAATTTTCATTATAAAATGATTAATTACCACATTTAGGTATTTACATTCCCCGAACCTAATTATGACATGAAAATAACATGACCACTGGAAAATGTACCTTATTTTGTAAGTACACCTTTTCATTTATTGAGATTATTTATTCCTCTTGTTTGTCTTCATGCTTCATGATGAAACCTACAACATAAACTGTATTTAATTTCTAGAAAAAGAATTGAAATTGACCCTACGAAAAAAATTCCAACTTGAAAACTAAAATTTTAACCAATAAAGTGACATAGATTAAATCATGGAAGACGTACACATGTTTTCAATTCCAAAATGAGAATCTCCATAATTTTTTTTGGGTAGAGATATGTGTATGGGGAGGGAGAGGTGGTAGTGGGGGGATACAACTAGCTTTGGAAATTTGACCACTTGACGAAAAGAAATAGTGGCTTGGCTTTCATTGTTTGACTTCGCTTATTCTCTAGCTTGGGAAGTGTTGATGTATAACCATATTTAGTGTGTTTTACACCCATTATTATGTTGGGGTTATGCAAAGTTTTGGCAATTTTCTCGAGAGGAATGTGTTAATTTGGAATTGTGTAAGTAGTTCTATGAGTGATTAAATAACTTCAATAGAGAATTGAGTCATGAAAGAGATATAAGGATATGTTATCTAGGCTTGGAATATACATCCAAGTCATGAGTTAGGGATATAAAGCTCAACGTTGTCATTGAAAAATGATAAATTTCTAAATTACGTGTCTACAAGTCCAACGAGGTATCCACAAAATCCCCTCCACACCCTAATACCTTTAATTTCATGTGGATATGTCCAAAAATCCATTTATAAATGTCCTCGATTATCACATTGCAAAAATATTAGGTCCTAACATTTCATGAAGAAGTTACTGACCTTGGAGGTGTAAAATGATAGAGCCTTGTAACATTCATAAAAGTCCCAATTGTTTCTCCCATAGAATATTGTTATAGATTACTAGGTAGAATGAGTTGAGCAACGAATGATGATAATAGAAACAAGATAGTGCAATTTTTCATGGTTTATACTTGAGTATTCATGATTGGTTGTAAATTATGTGGGGTATAGGACAACAAGTGGATGGTAGTATTCAATTTTCTAGGACAATGAGATAGTATAATAGTCCAAAACCATTAAGAAAGGTATACAAAGAGTGAATGGTGACTTGAAGGATAAACAATAGTCAAGACCAAAGGAAAGGTTTTCAAGGATAACAATGGGAGTGTATAGTAATAGGGAATAAATAAGAAACTTGGATTTCTCACCTTTCTTTACTAATTGTCAGTTGATTTAAGGACAATGTACTAGAAGGAAAATAGTTGAGGCACTAGTTGGAAACATCAACCAAAGGTTTTTTAAGACCAAGATCATTTCAATGAATTCCACAAGATAAATTTTGTCATTCCTACTACATTCATAGATGGTTGATTGAATGTGTAAACTTATTATGAAGGTTATTGACCTTGTGGATGCTTCTTATGGTCTCATTTTGGCAAGATACGATTGTGGGTAAAATGAAAAAAGTTATAAGGTGAGTATTGTTGTTACATCTTCCCCCCCAATATATTCGTCTCCTCCTCTTCGTTTCACTCCTCCACATAACCTCCCAATTTCTATGCCTATTTTGTTACCCTATCGACATCTCCATTGAATTGTCAGGGTGGGATTGTTATTAAATAAATAAAATTCAAAAACTTTCAAAAAATTAAGTGAAATTATAATATAAATAAAACATTAAAATCATTAACTAGTCTAAATACTTCTTCGCAAGTAATCAATTTTGATTAATTTATATAATTAATAGAATCTAATATGAAAATTATCAAACATATAATGAAAAACCAAATTTAACATGAAAGAGTGCATATTGGTTGTGTGAGTGATGATAATTGAGTTATATTATGTGTTCTACAATCTAAGCATGAACAAGTGAAATGTTGTGAGCATTTTCACCTAGAACTGCATTAATTTTGATGTGCTTTGGGAGTCACATAATATTTTTCTCTTGGATCATCAATCTAAAATTGTAATATCCTATCCATGTAGTAGAGGATAAAGCCCTTTTCCCACCCAAGAAAGTGATGTAACTATTTTTTTAATTTTATTTTATTTTTAAACGCTTTTGATCGGAGCTATGAACTGGAGGGTGACGGGAATCTACCCAATACAAAAGAAAATAGTTGAACAACCTAAAAAACACCAACGACATAACAATGAACACTGCACAAAACCAACAAGACAACGCCAAACATGACGAACCAGCAAAAGAGACCTCCACACCCCTCACACTTCACCACCCTAAATGGGGATCGAGCTAGAGGGACGGAAGAGATGAAAAAGGGCTGAAGCCATCAAAAGACCAAACAAAAGGAAGAAAACCTCCTCCAATCCAGATGCCACACACTGCCAATGGAAGAGCAAAACCAGGCGAACACCCTAATGCCGCGACATTCCTGGAACCGATAAGTGCCAAAACAACTCAAAATCCCTATCATCGATGAAGAGCGACCCTCACCATCACGACACCATTCTGTCAAGAAACGATGAAAACTCCAGAGATCGCTGCACCAACAAACGTCCCACCACCAACTAACGACCCACCATAACTACGAAACCACACACAAATAGATGTGTAAAATAACTAGCACTCACCCATGAAAACCGAGTCACCCAAGAGTCACAAACATCCGCAATAGACCCAAGCCGATCGAATCTACTAATTCACATTCATGGTTTGAAGAAGTTTCAAACCCTTAAAAAACCCCAAAGATAGTTTCTTCTTGATTTATGCTTGGGGAACCAAGATGGCAAATCCTGTGTAGGAAGAAAAATGAAAACAATACATAACTTCCTCTAGACAAAAGGATCATATCCGGCTCAAAAAATAGCAAACCAGTCGTACTCAAACCCCTTCCAAGAAAACAAACTGGCAGGGATCAAACTAGAAGACATGGAGGTCAACCCCCGCAACAAACCCTTCGCACAAGAAGAAAACCACCAAATGGAATCGACCCAATATCCATAACCGAGCCGATCGCGTTTAGTGGAACTGCTGACAAGAACATAATTAAGAATATCCAAGTCTGCAGGTAACAAGGTCCTGTATCTCTTCCACCTTTGCTGAAAGGACCTCCTCACTCAGCAGAACCAAAAAAGACTGAGAAACCCCTATTGACTGAAGCACAAACTCCTCTTCCGGCGAACGGTGAAAACAAGAATAAAATTGAATGAAGGTAGACACTAGCCCCTCGATCGGAAAAGGAGTAAATGAAACAAGACCGGAAGCACTCTTGAGAGCCACCAGAAAAGCTTTCACATCCCAACTTAAGAGGAATCCAATAGTCTAGTTAACTTTCTTAAGAAGCCTATTGGCCAAACTCTTGCAAGCAAGAAGGAGTGAGAAACCAGTCCTTCTATGCAACGCTCCACCAGGTGAGAACATAGCAGTTCCAGCTTCACCACTTCGTTAAGCACCTTCGCCCTCTCCCACCACTCAGCGCTAAGGCCGACGTAAGCCCACAAAGCTTCATCGACCAAGAACCCTAGCGCGTCCATCCTCCAAGCTCCCTCCCAAAAATTTTTCACACCCCATCAGTGATGTAACTAAATTGACATGATATATATAATCAATTAAAAAGAATATTTAATATATTTGTAGTATTTTACAATTAAATTGTCTAAATATGTACATTCCTATAAATAGATAACCTATTGTTGTCAACTAAAATAATAAATTATTAAACTAGTATATTCCATAAGTGTATGTATCACAAATCTCAAAAAAATAAAAATAAAAAAATTAATTTTATAATTCTTCCATTTCCCGTAAGATAGAAATGGTATTTTTATTATTACATGGTCAACACGCAAAGAAAAGTTAGTTGGTTGTGGATATTGTTATTATATGTCTATTATTATTAGTTGGTTGTGGATATTATTATGACATGTCTATTTATTATTACGTGGTCAACACGCAAAGAAAAATTGGTTGTGGATATTGTTGTTATATGGAGAAATCGAGTTTACATGTTTTGGTACATACACAATTATGGAGTCATTTTCCCTACCTAAAATTGATATTAATGGTTACGCTACACCCAAATTACATATGATAGTTTTCATCATGGGAATAAAAGGTTGATGCCGACATTGTGTTTGAGGCAAATTTCATAGAATACATACCCCTTAAAGCAAACAAATTAAATACTAGCTATGTCACACCCGAAAAAAATTCCAGAACTCTAACATATAACTAAGATATTACAAATTTTTAATTATAATTTTAAAACAAAAAATAAAAACACCTAAATAACAAATACACAAATATTAAATCTTAAACTAGAATGAATATATATATCCAACATTACCTCCTAATCACCCATCAACGTAAAAACTTTATGTGGTAAACACAATCAAAGCAACAAATTCATATATAAAAATGATCTTTTTAAAGAATGTTTAATACATTTATAAAATTTTACAATTAAATTTTTATAAATAGATATTTCTATTGCTGTGTAACTAAATAAATAAATAAATTTAGGAAGCTTCCAGCTATACTAAACCAATCTATTCGTATGCATCACAGCTTCACAACGGTCACAATGTAACCGAATTAACTCCCAGATTTGTCCCATTGTCCGCATCAGATAGAATGGGAATGGGAATGGGATTACGTGGGCAACACGCAAGCTTTCTATTTATTTGATCTCACTTCCCTCCAAAGTGAGTTTGGTTTTTTCAAAAGCAGCAGCACAAATTTTTGCAGGTTCTTCGGCCAAATTCAATGTGGGTTTGATTTTTCAGCCATTTTCATTGGTTCAATCAATTCCCTTGTAGAGATTCAAGAGCAGCAGCGGTAAAGATTTTGATATAATAATTTGCAGATATGGGTAGGAAGAAGATTGACATTTGTTATGCTGAGGAGAAGGCAAAAAGACAACGTCATTTCACCACGAGGATGGGTGGACTGTTCAATAAAGCCCATGAGCTCTCTGTGCTGTGTGGTGTGCCACTCTGTTTGAAAGTTGGAGACGGAAATGAAATTGTATTGATGTATGAAAACAACTGTTCAAACAAGTGCTCCTCTGATATTACATCAAACAAGCTATTCAAAGTTTATGATCCTCTGTCAAAGAAGTTCTTGAAACTTGGTAATCAGAGTGCAGGAAAGCCTAGAAAGATGAGAAGAAGAAAGACCCAGATCAAAGGAGGAGCTCAATTGTCATCAAGAATCATGTCTGCATATGCAAATTCAGCTTCTAACCAAGTTGAGCAGTTGTTATGTAGCAATGCCCAGATTGCACATGAACAGTCATCGCTTCCACTTTCTTCTGCTTTAAATTCACATGAGCCCAGTACCCATTGCTTCCATTGCTTTAAATTCACATAAGCCCAGTCATTGCATTCATTGCTTCCACTTTCTTCTGCTTTAAATTCACATGAGCCCAGTACAGATTGGACCAGCTTCCACTTTCTTCTGCTTTAAATTCACATGAGCCCAGTACCCAGATTGCACATGAGCAGTCATTGCTTCCACTTTCTTCTGCTTTAAATTCACATGAGCCCAATACCCAGATTGCACATGAACAGTCATGGCTTCCACTTTTTTTCTGGTTTAAATTCACATGAGCCCAGTACCCAACAATTGGAAGATGAGCTTATTCCAGATCTGTGGAATGGCTATTATCCATTAATACCAGATTTTGATGGAGGATATATTAATGATGCAATTGCAGGTGCAGGTGAAGGAACAGATCCAATGCTTCCAGATTGTTTCTTGAATAACCCACATGATCAATATCACTACATTAATCAACAGGAGTACATATCATCACATTATATTCCAACTGGAGATGCAGGTGCTTGTACATCACTTCTACAGGGCACGGAGCTACTGAATTGTTTTTCATTATCAGATGCACAAGTTATTGATGAAATATTCCTCTCATCTACTGCTCATCATTCTTGGGAGGGTGACATGGAAGCCTACCAGTACCCATCATCGTCCTCCTGCATTCAACAATGCCCTAATGATTATAGTACAGAATTTTTACAGCCAGAACCGGATTCATATTGGCCTGAGCTATTCAATATTGTATTTGCCGACTGTTGAAGGTTGTTATGCTAATGCATAATACTGTACATTTGCTTTGTATGCCCTGTTTAATGTAATATGAGATGCGGCCTTTCCAAAAATTCACCATTGTAAATTCTTTTGTGGATTTGGGAGTTATATGTTTTTTTCTCATTACAGAGTATATGCGAAAACCTTCCATCTGTTCTTTTGCTATTTTTTGAGTTGGGTGCGTAACAATATATTTGTTATCAAGGATTTCAAATTTCTCTGTTTTTCTTACTCTAATTTAATTTAATATTGATTTCTGTACCATATTCGTGGCAATAGTGACAATTGACAAAGGTTTGTTGGAAAGATTTTTCATCGCAGTTACTAATAATGATATCTACATCGGCCATATTATATTTAGATGGTCTTCTTCTCCTTTTCATCATCTTGACAAAGGAAGAATTTAATAAATTGGCTTTTGGAAGCCCCCTTTTTAAGGGCTATTAATTTCTATGTGGGTTTTTGGAAGCCTTATTTTTAAGGGTGTTAATTTCTCTGTTAAACGGGGATCTTACTCTAGAAACTTCAGAATTCAATTACTGTCCTCCTCTTTTTTTCTAAGCTTGGAAAGCCTTCTTTATGGCTTGGGAAGCCTTCTTTAGACAGGACAGTGTTATTACTTGGCAAAGGATCATTCTCCTTGGTGCTTGGAAAAGAGCCTTTTGAATACAATGCAGAGTTATCTCTGTTAACAGAAAAGTCTCCACTCCGATAAGGGGCTATCGTTGTCAACATCTTGGCTCCCGAGTGCAAATTACAGAGACAGAAAATGAATTAATCCAAATCAAAATGAGATTCATATTCATTAGTAAGATTCAGGATTATAATTTATAAAATTTCAATGTAACGATGAGTCATCTTTTAGGTCAATAATAGTAAAACAGAGTGCAATTCTAATCCAGAATTATAGAAAAAAATAGAAAGTGCAAGTTGAAGGAGCTCTAGAAGGAGCCAAAGAGATGACAGAAGGTCCGACTTTTAGATCAGCAGAGGAAGAGATTTTCGATGTATTCTTGGCATCTCTAGGATAACATCCTCATTGAAGGAGGAGAAACATGTCTTATGGAAGATACAAGAGAGGATGAGCAGAGAAGCAAGGAAATCCTTATTTTGGAAGATGAAGTGGTGAGTAGAGTCTGCCAAAAAAAAACAGAGATGAACAACACATCTTTGTAGGCATAGGAGAAGATGTGAAGAGAGAAGGAATCCTCATTTTAGAGGACGAGATGATAAGAAAAGAGAAAAATATCTAATTGAAGACATTAGAAAAGAGAAAATGAAGTAAAAAGAGAACACCAGTGGTGGAGGAAGTGCCATAGTGGAGGGCATTTGAAGGATGAGCAGAAATGGAGGAGCATAAAGCACTTTTAAAAGTGCATAAGAATGAGGAGGATGGTTCATTTGGAGGGATCATGAGAAGAGATGAGCTATTTGAACTCATAGAGCAAGGAAGAGCAGCGGCAGTTTTCTTTAAAGCATTTGAAAGCAGCATGCAAATCAACAAGGAAATGCAAATAGAGTTAATAGAAGAGAAGCTCATTGAAGAGACAAGTAACAGAGAAAGATTTGAGCCATTTGAGCTCATAATATATGAAAGGGGATAATGGAAAATCCTCATCAGCACACAAGACACAAGCTTACATGTGGAAGGGAAGAGAGCAGCAGAGGAAGAGATTGCAGCCATAAGAAAAAAAGATGTATGCTCATGAGGATTTTATAGTCATTTTGATCTTCATTAAGATGATGGAGGAAGGTTTGCAACATTTTTTTTTTGAAATCTTATAGAAATTTAGAGATGAAAATTGCTCATGAATGTGAATACATGTAGTTTTATGAAGGAAGAGATGATATAATGTGTCTATGTAATTTCCAAATAAGGTGTTAAAATGAATCTATAAAATATGTTCTAAATCATCATCTAATTTTACTTTTTAAGTGTGGAGTATTCATGGATTAAAAATTTTTATAGGAAGCTCATCAAGACTTTTAGTGGGATGTGTACAAAAAAATTACTAATGTATTGCAAAAATATAGGAAAGAGTTTATATAGAGATCAAAAGTAGAACATATTTTGCACCTGTTAAAGGAAAGTGATTGAGAAACTAATGTTGGCATTCAATAATTTTAGTTAAGTATTTCTATTAGATTGGGACATGAGTGGAACAATAGTAGTTGCAATATTACGTCATGAGGTAACGCCTATAACATATTTTAGTGATAATTTGAAGGATGTGAAATGTAACTATTTAGTGCATGATCAAGAGTTATACGCTATAGTATAAGAGCTCAAACATTGGAGACATCAGTTATTACTAAAAGAGCTTGTTTTATATTTATATATCATTCAACATTGTGGCTCATAAATAATCAGGATAAATTGAATTAATGACATATGAATTGAGTTGTATTCCTTTAAATCTATTTATTTCTGTTGTGACATATGATTGGAAGGTTGAAAAAAGATTAAGATGCATTGATAAGGATAATTTTATTAATGAATGAATTAAGAGTAGAAGTCATATAATTTTATTTTATGAAGGAGAAATATAAAATCATGAATATTTTGATGAATCATGAAAAACTCATGAAGAACTAGTGATTGGAAATAGGACGCCACAGTTATATAATTTTGTGTAAGAAGGTTTTTTATTCTTAGGAACATAATTGTGTAGACCTAGATGGTAAATTTAGAGCAATTTGATTAACGAGAAGGATAGTGGAGGTTTAGAATGTCATTTTGGCTATGAAAAAAATTATAAATAGTAGGTATAAAATAATTATTTGCCACACATAAACATAAATGTCCACAAATATGTTTAAGAGTGTAGTTTTTTTAGTTAGCGAAAGGGAAAAGTCAAAAAGAAAGGTTGTATAAACCGTGGCCTATTCTAGAAAGATCATAGGAGGATATAAGTATGGATTTTATTTTAAGATTGCCTATAATTTAGAGGGGAAAGGATTCAATATTTGAGATAGTTGGTAGATTTTAAAATATGACACATTTTAGGGCTCGAAAGAAGACTAGTGGTGAGACAAACATCACTAATTCATTTTCAGGTAGATTGTAAGGCTACATGGTTTTTCACGAAGTATAATATCAAACAGATATGTGAAATTTATAGAGGATAACATGGAATAAATTAAACAAGTTGAATTTCAAATCAAAATAGCATCCTCAGTAGGATTGATAGGCATATATATAGTCAATAATATTTTGGGTTATTTATTATAATCTTTGATAGGGGTTATTCTTTAAAATGGGATAGTATTCTAGATAAAGTTGATTTCATGTATGATAATTTAGTTAATCAAAGTACTATAAAACACCATTTTAGAATATGTATGTGTCACATACAAGGGGAGTCACAGAGTTTTATGACATCTTAAGTGAACAAAGGAAAAGTGTATAAACAAAAGACTTTGCAAAGTATATGTGAGACGTGCATGATCAAATGTGAAAATAATTACAAAAGAGAATTATGCTCCAAATGACTACAAAATAGTTATACTTGTTTCCAAAAATGGCTTGTGAACTTTGCTTTTCCTTTGTTTTCCCTCTATTTGGTGGAGTTGTGCTTCTAGAACAACACCGAATAGCTATGACCTACAATTTATGCCTAAACCATTGCTATTTACAAAATGATTTTGGAAAAGATTTGCTTCTTAATTTTCTTCATTACAAATGACTAAAACATACTTCTATTTATAAAGCCCCTTGAAGAGTGAGGACACTTGTATACACACCTAGTACTAATAAATTCAAACCTACATACAAAAAATAAAAGGCTTAAACTAGCAATCCTAAGTGAAATGTACAATGTAAATGCCGAATGGGATCTAGTGAAGAAGTCAAAGTGGAGGGAAAGAAACAATGGTGGAGAAGTGGTTAGAGGGTGGAGAAGTGTAAGGACAAGAGAAGTGCAAGGACGAAGAAATTGAAATAAGGAAGCAATATGGAACTTTAGAGTTGAGCAACCACATGACTTTTTTGTTAATTGTTTAAAGTAGAAAAGGTGGGTTGAAGGGGAATTTGAATGCACATTCTATGGGACAAAAAAAGACATGAAGATGTGAAGTGGACCTAGTATCAAAAGGTAGTGATTTCATGTGAAATTTGGATTAGGTTTTCTCTTTAGTTATCAAGAAAATGAAAAGGTTATTCCTCAATAGCAGTCGTGATGGTGTCGTATGTCAAAAAACACTACCATCAATGATATAACAACTACAATATAAGCATACATGCAAACCCGAATACAACATATGTTATTCTTTGTTTGGAAGAAATTGTGTCCATCTCCTTTGTGAATTATGAAAAGGAATGGGTGTACGAATGAAGTGTGGAGGAGAGAAAGAAAGTAAGAAATGTGTTGTGGAAACTCGATTAGGGTTTCCCTCATAAAAAATTGTGATGGCGTCATCATTCAAAGATGATTGGAAAAAAAAAAGGGTGTGTGTGTGTGTGTGTGTGTGTGTGTGTGTGTGTGTGTGTTGATTCTGTTTGGATAGTGGAAATTAAATACTTAAAAGCCAGACACCTATTCCAAAACATAGATTATTTCTCCCCAAATAATCTCGAGTATATGTGCACAACTTTATAGTTATGATATCATATTCATGTGAGCTTAAGGGGTCCAAAAAAATGGGGGAATTCGAATATGACTTAGGTTAAAAACCCAAATGCAATGCTTGCTTCTTGTAGTAATTATTTGTAACCCCCCTGTTTAGTTGTTATTTTGATAGACGACACATAAACATGAATGAAATGTTGAAAATTAAAAGGTGTGATTTAAATACTTGCATATCCCACACCTATTCTATGGATCAAATATTTCCTACCCATATAATATATGTTATACGTGCTTCACTTAAGCATTTCAATGTCACAAAGATGACGAAATAAAAATGGGGAAACTCATAAGGGTTTAGTGTTCAAAACCCATATGGAATTCTTGCATCTTGTAGCAATTTGTAGCTTTATTTTTTTGTTGTAAGCTCAAGTAATTATAGGAAAATAGGTGGTGTGTGAACAATCATTGATAATTGAGGCCCCCAAGCCATCGTGCATTTCAACAAGAGGTAGATGTTATCCATCAATCAAGCTTGCTATTTTTTTATTTCATGGCACTAAGGATTTCGATTGGACACTGGTTAATTTGATATGTAAGACGTAGACATGCATGGAATGTTGGAAACTAAAAGATGGGAACTAAATACCTATACGTCCCACACCTATTCAATGGTGTAGATTGTTCCTATCCAAATAATATCTACTATCTATGCTCCAGTTAATCATCTCAATCTCGTGTGCCACCAAGGATTTCAATTGGATGGTAGTTAATTTGATAGGTAAAATGTAGACATGAATGAAATGTTGGAAATTAAAAGAAAGGAATTAAATACTCACATTTCCCACACTTATTCCACGAAATTTAAAAGGTGGGAATTAAAACCTTGTATGTCTCACACCTATTATGTAGCTCAGATTGTTCCCATCCAAATAACATCATATATATGTGGTCCATTGTATCATCTCGATCTCGCTCATGTTATCCATATGAGTTCAATTTATGCATAAAGTTGGCCAAAATAAAATTGCCAATAATTCAGTATATTTGAGGGCTGGAACCTACACTTTTTAATATGATAAAAAAGTATGGAGTAACATGTGTTCACTAATTAAAAATAAGTATTGAGTAACATGTGTCCACTAAATTAAAAAATTGTAGTAGGATGAACGATTTCAGTCAGTGGCGACGGTGGAAGAATGCATTTCAGGGGTGTCAAGAAAGACAATGATGAGGACATCATTCTGGAGGGTTCGCCAATCAGAATGCAACTCCATTTTTTACGCTTTTTCCTTTTCTATCAGCTTTAGCAGGGTTGACAACATGACATCGCGTGAGGTAATTAGGAATTTTATTTCTCCATCATTTAAAAAATGTGCACATGGATGGCAGAGACCAATTTGAGGTTGTTGATATGGGATAGGGTGTGGATGGAGGAGATCAGATGGGTTATTAATACGTCACTAGAATGCGCTCCGGGTTTTTACCAATGTAAACGCCTTTGGTGTAAATATGTTTTTAAATATTTAAGGAAAAAGAAATGGAACATGATATATGCACTATTTATAGAATAAAAATTCTCTATAGATGCACATTAAAGTGATAATATTATAACAATATTTTTTAAAATATGTTTTAAAAGTGTACAGAGAAGAAGGAAAATGCAATCAATGTATAGGGAAAACATATTGTTTGTGTAAAGACAGAAGGAAAAATGTCTCGACGTATACAAGCATATTTTCCCGAGACATTTTTCCTTATGTCTTTATATAGAGAATATGTTTTCCCTATACATTAATTGCATTTTCTTTCTTCTCTGTAGACTTTTAAAACATATTTTTCAAAAATATTCTGCTAATATATTATCACTTTAATCTGCATCTATAGAGAATTTATTCTATAAATAGTGCGTATATAATCATCCATTTCTTTTTCCTTAAATATAACATACATGACTTGAAAAAACTTCAAAAATTATAGTTCAATATTTTTAATACAATTTTGACGTGTGTGTGTGTATATATATAGTGTATATGAATACAATTTAACATTCTCGAAGCAAACAGTATATACGTGTACGTAATGTGGAATACGTTGAGCCACCGCATCACACCGCTTCTATAACAAGTTGCCAAAATAATGGTGTCAACCCATTCTACGTGTTTATCTTCAAATTTAATGTGGAGGGCCATAACATGCTTAGTATTTGGAAAGATATGCCATTGAATTCAGGGAAAATCTAAAAATTCAAGCTTGTAAAATGAAGTTCGTAAAGATGCAATCGAGCTCGCCGCTCACCCTGCCCTCAACAATGGAGGAGTCTTACGCCACCATCTTGCCAGCAAGGCTGGGGTTCCCCTCTGCTCGTCAACTCAGGTGGGGATTTCCTGTTTCCCTCGAGCCACGCACCTTGGATTTCGGACAAGTTTTCCCACCTCCCTCTCGCCATCTCCCCTACTCGGGTGGCGGAAGACAATGAAGAGGAAAACCCCACTGGTTGGGACATTCCAGATGCTGGCAAGGACCTCCCTAGTTCGGGTTGGTCAGATGACCACAATCTTCCTGCTTTAGGGATGTTTGTTGTTGCAGCTTAATTTTGTGTTTTGATGGTTTCCTAGGCGTTGCCTAGTGTGTTTGTCATTTTCCTAGGCTCGGCCTAGTTTGTTTGTGGTTTTGGGGTGTGCTCTCATACCACCCGTTTTTTTTTTGAAAGCTATCTTGTATCTTATTGAATTAATATAATATAAGATCTCTTTTCATAAAAAAAAGTTCGAAAAGATGGGATACATGTACAAAATTAAATAAGCATAGATTTTTAAATGGAGTTGAAAATATCCAAGATCTGTATAAATACTCTTTAGTTTGTCATCATATTAATCGAGATTTATGCAGTGATATCTTCAAAAATAGAGCATTTTAAATCAAATTTTTAAACTTAGATGTCTTTTGTGTGTATATTTTCCATGGTTCCAATGTCCACACGGGGGTTTTGTTGATCTTGCGCTTGAGCTTGATAAATTTATGAAAAAGAGGCGCTTAGATTTGCATAGGAATTGAGTTTGATAAATTTAGAAAAGATGATGCTAGAGTATGTCATAGTATAATTTGTGTTGTAATTTATACCAAACAATCTCTCTCAATTATTTAAAGTATAAAACTTTCCAACATGTCTTTTTTACTCTATCTCAACCATATTATTTAGATATGGATCACATTGGAATTACAATTCAATATTGTATGTAGTTAGGATGTCAGGTAGTCATGATTTCTGTATGTAATAATTGTTCGTAGCTAGATGTTAAGTACTTGATGCCACCAGAAAAATTTAATATATTTTTTGTGGTATGTCATTGGTTTTATATTTCTACCTTCATGGAGTATCATAATTGCAACTCAAATAATATGTAGACATCCTCACAAAGTAGTGAGTCTATTTCACAAAATATGACCATCTTGTGTCCAACCTAAAAAGTTCACTTTTGCATACTTCTAGTCCAATCAAATATATGCACTTGGAAACAAGGTATGGACATCTACCAAATAATAATGGATAAGAGACAATTATCAAATGTCATAGTTGCAATTATCCTAGTACACATGTATGCAAAATATGGAAGTATGTAGTTGTAAGAATGTGAATTGTTTGACAAAATACCTAAAATAAATGTTGTCTCAAGGACTACAACAATTTCAGGATATCCACAAATGGGTTTATGAAAAATCCATGTAAAAATATTAAATGATAAATCCAAAATACACAACATTTCCCATTGTCCTTACCTATGTTGATATGGAAAAATTAGAATCTAGGGTTGTACCATCTTACTCATATAGTCTTCTTTTTTGAGGGTTTTACCATTTGTCCCAAAGATGTGCCTTGCCAAGAGTCGTTTGTTAGGCTTGCGAGCAAACCCTTACACCTAGTTGGTAAGAGTGTGGGCCTCTCGAAAAAGTGTGTTTTAGGAATTTACAAGTGTTAGTGCCCTCACAAATATATCGTATAAAAGTTTTCTTAAAAAATGAAATTAGGGTTCTTGATGAAATGAAATTAGGGTTCTTGATGAAATGAAATGAAATTAAATACACACGAATTAAAGGAGGCTAATAATAATGGAAATAAGATCATTCTCTTGTCCCAATATTTAATATAGATGGAGGGGTATCAAATGAAAATCATATCAAAGACTAAAGAATGGAAATGAAGATTTCTCTAAAGACTTCTAATCATTAACAACTACTCAAAAGACTTCTCCATAAATAATCGAATTTGATAACGTTATATATTTAATAGAACCAGCTTTGAAAACTATCAAACATATAATAAAACCAAAAAGATTGCATATGTGTTGTATGAGTTATGATAATTTTGTTCTACAACGTGAGCATGAATCTAAGTGAAATGTTGTGAGCATGTTCAGCTGAATGTGGCAATGTAAATTCTAGGGCATGCCAATGCCAAATAGCTTACGAGAGAACATTGAAATTCAGAGCTCCTTTATCTTCATATCCGAACAGTGCATTCATATTTAACAAGTTGGAGGATTCAATACAGGAGTTAGGTGTGGATTCAATTTGAGTCCGGTCCATAAGTTTTGACATCCAAAATTATCTAGGCTCTAAAGTTCAATTATTCCCTGCAAATAAAACCAGCTTTAAATGATCAGAAATCATTGGGACAAGTTTTTTGACGGGCATCCAAAACTATAAAGCTCCAAATTCATTTGGAACCACTTATTTCTTAGGAGATACATACTTTTTTGGTAAGGATTTTCTAGTTAATTACAAATAATGACATGATGCATTTTTTAAGCTTACATTGAATGCGGTTGATTCAAGAAAGTTCAGTGTAATATAATGGCATGAACTCAAGTACAATAATTGTTATGTTAGTTGAAGCACTTGTGTCGGTCATTGTGTTTTCTTGTGTAGGGATTTATGTGCATAAAATAAATGCTCAGAGAAGAATTGAAATACACAAATCCTTTGGTATAGCATGCCAAACAATCTTTATCTCATTTAACCTTATTTCAGAATTTTTTTAAAGTGTAGTGTTAATTACAACTATGAAGTGAAATTTGATTGATGTACATGGGAGCTATTTTAGCTAGCTACGAATCCATAGAACAAGATGCTAGTGTTCCAAATCTTAAAGGTGTAAAAAAATCTTTCAAGGAGCTAAAAAAATGTACAAATAGATTTTTTAAATGAATGAAATCGGTTTAGGAGCATATGGAAAGGTACACTAAAAGGAACCTAGTCCCAATTACATTCTACTTTCATTAATATTTCATATCTAAAATTTATCTCCCTTAGATTTTGAGCTCCTGAGAAATCTTAATCCCATAAATAATACCTTAAAATTGCTCTTACTGTTCATGTGTGTGTTTGAAGTTGTGGTGATGGTTTGCTATATATATCATGTGTGATTGAGAAGCATTAGCTTATTTGATATAGTATCAGAGTAGGTTGCTACCAGCCATTATTCACCATATGGAATGCATTAAATATATAGATTAATGTGAATTGCATTGCATTGAATAATTTCATTTGAAGGATAAAATATTATGCATTTTTCTTAGAAATTTGTTTTGGGTTGAAGATTTGTGATTCATGTCCGTTAAGACATCATTGGGCGAGGTTGCTTTTGGGATTGAGATATCATGTGTATCGTAGTAGATTACTAGCAGCTATTATTCAACATCTTGAATGCATTAAATTTATAGATTAATGTGAATTGTATTGCATTAACAATTTTCATTTCAAGGGAAAACATTATGCATTTTTCTTCGAAATTTGTTTTGGGTTGAAGATTTGTGATTTTGATTTCAGATGTTGTGAATGTCTTGATATTTCACATCTCGAGTTCCAGTTAAGGGATTTGATATTGTTTGTGGTTGGCTCATGCTTTTCTTTCCTGTGTGCATGTCTTGCCCTATTTGGAGTTTTCTCTCGGCTTCTCTTCTCCTGCTCATCTTCTCTAAATGACGGCAGTAGTGTTTGACCATGTTTGGACCTATTCAACTTGGTCACATAGTGTTGGATCGAGCTCGGAGGCCCTTCGACTTGTTTGGACCTACTTATTGAGCTCTACAAATTCCTCCGCCTTATTCAAAAGCTTTCCAAGGCCCACCGAACAAAACAAATATTTTTGGCTAAAAAGATTGAATATTTTTTAATGCCAAGGCAACAAATCAAATCTTTTGGAGGAAAAATGATTCAGTCTCAAACTTATGTTAATGTAGCAGATAACAAAGTAGTGTAGGGCAAGGCCTTTTTGTCAAGCGATTCTGGAAGATGATGCAGGAGCATCCACCGGGTTTGCATAATCAACATCGCCAAAAAAAGGGAATCGGTTAATTGTTTTTGTTTTGTCTTGTAGTAACAACCACAAGCCGAGAGTCTTCAAGTGAAAGAGAATAGACAATTTTCTTTTTCTTTTTGGAAAAAATGTTGTATTGGTACACTGCCCCCCTTTTGTAATGACTGCTATTTACAGCAGGCCAAAGAATTAATAAAGTGGTGTTTTGGGGTGCACCAATTTCATTTTGTAGTGTTTTTTTGTGTGCACCAATTTTGGTATTAAAGCAAGTCCTTCCTTGCAGGAGAAGTGTGAAGAGCTCTTGTAGAGAAGTTTGAGTGTAAGCAGGTGTGGAAGAGAAATTCTGCAAGTGTAGAGGCAAGTTGTGAAACAAAAACTTGCAACTGTGTAACAATGGACTTTAGATGGGGTGTTGGTAGAAGGGTTGCAAGAGCAGGAGCACCTAGAGTCATTGATTTAGCACAAGATGATGAGGGGTTCAAGAAAGGATGGTTGCAATGGAAATAGCATAGAGAAGAGGGATCCAAATGGAAGATGTGAGTGATGATGAAGAGGAAGAAGAACAAGGAGCTGAAGGACGTGGAGATGAAATGGGGGATGGAGCTGAAAACCGACTTCTCAAAGCCATCACCAGAATTGGGAGTAAACCAAAAACCTGGAACCACCATATTTTAATGGAAGTTTGAATGTTGAAGAGCTTATCGATTGGATTTGCGAGATGGAGAAGTATTTTGATTATGAAGTAGTGGATGAACCAAAGAAAGTGAAATTTTCTTGTACAAGATTAAAAAGGAATGCATCACTGGTGGGACAATGTGCAAGTTGAGAGGAAAAGGAAAGGAAAGGAAAGGAGAAAATCAAATCTTGGGACATAATGGTCACCAAGTTGAAGGCCAAATTTTTACCTTTTGATTATTACACGAGTTTGTTTAGAAGGTTACAAAATTTGAGACAGAAGGAAATGAGCGTAAAAGAGTATACAGAGGAGTTTTACAAACTCACTATAAGATTCAGACATGTAGAGGATGATCCAGAGAAAGTTGCAAGGTATCTGAATGGACTATGCTTCAACATTCAAGATGAAATTAGCTTGTTGAACCTTAGAACCGTGGAACAAACCTATCAAAGTGCATTAAAGGAAGAGAAGTTGTCACGAAGGAAAAATGTGAACTCTAGAGGTAGAGGAAGGTTTTTGAGAGGAAGAGGACAAAGCTTTAATGACAGAGGACAACAAACTCAATATGGGGATGCAAGTAGCTCTCAAACTCAGAGTTATAATGCACGAGGAAGAGGAGGTTACACACCTAGAGGAAGAGGATTCTATGGAAGAGGAAGAGGGTTCATGGGAAAATGCTACAAGTGCAATAAGTATGCTGGTCACAGGTCATTTGAGTGCCCAGAAAATGTTCAAAACAATGGCAGGAGGACTAAAGGTATAACCCATATAACCCAAGGAGATGAGGAAAGTGTTGGGTCACCCATACACATTGAAGAACCAGAGAAAGGGGAAGTCCTTATGATGAAGAGAGTACTCTTAAAACACGCTAAAGAAACAAGTGAACCACAACAATGGAAGAACCTCTTTAGGACCATCTGTAAATCTAGAGGTAAGTGTTGTAAGTTAATTGTTGATAATGGTAGGGAGACAACCTGGTGTCTAGAGAAATGGTAGAGAAGTTAGGACTGAAAAGGTCAACTCACCCAACTCCTTATAAGGTCTCGTGGTTGCTTAAGGGTCACCAAGTGTTAGTGAATGAGTAGTGTTTAGTAAAATTTCAAATTGGCACATATAAAGATGAAGTTGTATGTGACTGCCTATGGATGTGTGTCACGTGTTCCTGGGTAGGCTATGATAGTTTGACAAGAGAGATTTACACGATGTAGGGAAAATACTTATACTATTGTGAAAGATGGAAAGAGATTCACTTTGAGCCCACTAAAAGATAAAGGAGAAGAGGCAAAAAGTAGTCCAAGAGTTATGTTGGTGTCCGAGAAAAGAGTTCTTGATGGAAACCAAGAAATAAGAGGCTTGTTTTATGTTGATTTAAAAGCCCATACAAATTGAGACAAACTCCAAGGTAATTGATTTACCTAATCACAAATAAGAACCTTACACGAAAATATAGGCGCATCAAATTTTGAACCCAAATCCAAAAATACAAGACCCAGGTTGTCAAGCATTTCAAATTAGAGTGAATGAATACATAGTTCAAAATGATCAAACCTATGCTACCCAATTAAAAACCAGAGAGCAAACTGTAAACTCAAGAAATGGCTCTACGTAACAAGAAGACTTACCAATTTTTCAAAGATATGATCCCACAACTAGAAGACTCAACTTTATGGAGGCACTCCCGAGTTTAATAAGCTCGAACCCACAAAATGACCTTAATGAGTATTGAACTCAAAATTACCAAGGGAATATAAGAAATATGAAGGGAAAAAGTGCATATCGAAGCCAATAGTGGCAAGAATGAACAAATTTTGTGCTTTAAGAACAATAACTTAAACTTTTTCTTCAAGAAATCATGCCATGGAGCCACAATGATCATTTTCGCAGAGTAGAGAGCTTTTAAAACAAAAACAATGGCAACCACAACTTCACAAAGAACCAAGTAATAAAATCACAAGTGAATCCAGATCTATGCCTGAAAGGAAGCTACAGAGATGAAAATGAAAAGCTTCAAGCCTTAATATCAATAATAATGACGGCCATGGCTAAATATATTGCAAGATGTCAAAAAGGAACAAAAAATAGAAGAGGAAACGAGCTCAAGATTCCGAATAATGGAGGCCATGGAAAAATTGGTCGCGCTTCACACCCGTCAAACCAAGTGACCGAATGAATGAATGATTAGGTTTCAAATATGTTTTACCCAACTCAGATGAAGCATAACTCATCTAATGAGTTTAGATCGACGATCCCGATCACAAGGTGAAAGGAACGATAACCGAGATCATACCAAGTCAAGAACACAGATGTTAATCAAACACCGCGATCAATAAGATGAAAGTAATTCACGAGAATATCTTTACATAAAACCTTTGCAAAAACAAATGAGTAATATCATATATTATTATGTAACTCAATGCAATACATTGAGAATGGGCCTTGCTTAAATAGGCAAGGAATAACAATCTAAGAACTAGTCAAGGTTAGATCAAGCCATAAAAAAAAGAAATAACTAGTCATCAAAGAACTAGTCAAGACAATAGATTTAGGAGAGAACTAGACATCAAGGATCTAGTCAATACCATAGATCAAGGAAAGAACGAGATAATATCTCCTAATATCTAAATAAGATAAAAGAAATATCGACACACATAAGTGGGTGAGGATAAATACAATAAAGGTAAATAATGTACCTAGGTGAACATGAGCTAAGGTAAATACCTACTCTAACACCCCCTTAAAGTGAAGCTAGGGGCCAAAATAGAAGTGGTATGTCCACAAGTATAAGTCCGCAACTAGACCGATGAGGTACTCATGTACAATAATCGGGAAAAAGGGGAGGTACCCAAAACCAATAACAACAAAGTAAAGAGAGTAAAGACCTGCTCCAAGGCATCCCAAGAAGCTCAGCTCAAAAACTCATACAATGCTGAAGAAGTTTGGTGTGCACTGTGGTCTAAATCCACTGCTTGATCACAAAACTCAAAAATAATTGACACTGGGTTTCACCAGAATATCTCCATACAAGGAGACTGTCAACGGAGTGATGTCAAAAGTGCAAAAAAAGAAACACCAAACATAATTCGATCAACTCGCAAATAGGTGTGCCACGATCCAAGAAAATAACCAAAGCTTAAAGTCAAGGACACAAACTCCAGAGTGTCATGATCCAAGAAAAGCCAAGGTAACAAGGTAAGGACACGAAACCCGAAGAAGCAGGATCAACACCACACCCTCCCATACTGCTGAATGGGTGGAGTGATGCTACAAATCTGTATGAATTGCCCAAAATCAACTACTCAAACACTGATAAAATAACACTAGACTTCACCAGAATAGATTCCCACAAGAGATATTGTCAACATGCCAAAAGTGTTGAAAATACAGATACAAAATCTCTCAAAAAATAAGAGAGATACACTACACCTGCTAAAAAATGCTCAAAACAAAAATCATCACAATGCAAAAGGTATAGAAAGTGGAGCAAGAGGCCAAATGGTGGAGGAGCCACGCGTAGAGTCCTCTCAACAAATGCCTATATCGCCACGAGTGATCAGATATCCACCCCAAATCAACACAGATGGATGGAGAAGATGCCTGCATATGACTTGGTACAAAATGCATAATGGGTGCACGCAAAAGAACATTAGAATGTGTGTCAGGTTAATCATGTCTGATACCTGAAATCTCAAGTTTCTCAATTCGAGTGAAGGTGTAGAACTCATGTGTTGCTCATGATCCCCAAAAAGAGTCGAGAAAACCATATCTAAGGTAATATCTTTACATAAAACTCATGTGTTGCTCGATACCATGAAAGGAACGATAACCGATCGTACTCAAGTCAAGAACACCAATGCTAATCAAACACCACGATCAATAAGATGAAAGCAATTCACTAGAATAACTTTACATAAAACCTTTGCAAACAAATGAGCAAAGCAATACCATATATTATTATGGAACTCAATGCAATACATTGAGAATGGGCCTTGCTTAAATAGGCAAGGAATAACAATCTAAGAACTAGTCAAGGAATAAGTAATAAGAAATAACTAGTCATCAAAGAACTAGTCAAGACCATAGATTTAGGAGAGAACTAGACATCAAGGATCTAGTCAATACCATAGATCAAGGAAAGAATTATACCTAACAACTAGATAATATCTCCTAATATCTAAATAAGATAAAATAAATATCCACACACATAAGTGGGTGAGGATAAATATAATAAAAGTAAATAATGTACCTAGGTGAACATGAGCTAAGGTAAATACCTACTCTAACAAAAGGTACATGATCAAATGATCAAAATTGTAAATCACACTCAACCACCATGCTTACCCGGGTTAACTACCTCGGATCAAAATGCAACCAGTCACCATGGTTATAAGCATTGATGGTGGAGATCTTCATAGTACACTAGATCAATTGCCTTGATTAGGTCATAAAAATCAATGCAACCAACCCTAACTTCGAATGAGTTAGCAAATCAACGGACCGAGAGAAAAAGGACACCATTTTAATGATTGAGATCAATTCACCATTTTTATGAAAACCATAGTGAAATCACCGACATCATGAAGGATCCCCCATCATAGAGTAGGGGATAAAGAATATTCCAAGCATCATCAAATAATTCAAGAAAGCCGAATAATAAAAAAATCATTTTTTTGACCTTATTATGGTCTATTTTATTTATGATCGAATATTGAAAAGGGACTGAGATCATATTATGATGCAAGGATTAATCAAAAGGGCCCGAATCTTTGTAATTCCATGATTATTCAAAAGTTATGTGCCTACCAAAATATATTGCCATGTGAATTGCAAAAGGGGCCAATGATGAGTCAAAAACACCAATGATAATGTAAAAGTAAGGTCAAAGTTTTCTTTACCTTAAAAATGGTAAAGATACCTTAAATTTTGCTAAGGAGACCCCACATAAAGGTGAATTATTACCTTATTTCTTGCAAAATGCCTTTATCAAGTATGTTCATGATATGGTGAGAAAAGACAAGAAGGATAATGCACACACAGATGTCAACATCAAAGGCATACATGATCATAATGGAGTGCTATTACCTTATTTTTTACAAAATAAAGGTATTATTTTCTTGCACATGCCTACAGAGGTGGTCCCCACATTGCAAGTTGAGTTATTTTGCTAAGTATTGAAAAGAAAGACATTATTTTGCACAGAATGTTTTTTTACATGCCTTCACAAAAGGACAAAACATAGATAAATCCAAAATACCCTTGCAAGTGGGTGAATATGCAAGTGCCACATCAGAGATTAAGTATGATTATTTAATCAACAAGAAGAAGATGCACATTGGAGGAGACTTGAATAAGCAATAAGAGCTATTGTTAGCTAATTTTATTCACCCAAGTTATTTATTGTATTAAAAATAGAGCAGTCAACTACACTTTGACTAAGTGTATTTTGTAACTAAGGCTATTAATGCCTCATTATAAAAGCATGGTTATTTTTATCCCTTTATTTATTCATGATAAAGGCTAAAATTAACATGCATGGGCGAGTACAAACTACAACCTATTTTTAGGAGGGGTTGGGTGAAGTATTTTTTCTATATATTGTGTGCACTAAGCAAGGCACATGGATGACCTTTTGGATGTAGGAGTGCAGAAACATATTTTTGCCAGTTTTTCCCTTGAATGAGAACTTTCCAATTATTTGTAGTGGTGTGTATCTTTCCATTAATTCTTGTGAATGTTAATTCCCTGATTGATTATCTTACCTTGTTGTAAATTTGGCATTTTCTCTTAGTCTTAGTGTGCATGTTAGTTGTTGTGTTGTTGTGATTTATCCCTCAACACACAAGTGTTTTCCTTAGGATCAAATTGAAACCCATTGGTTCATGCTCTTATAATTTTTCTCAATTTTAAATTATGCATGTACTCAGTCAAAGCCCTTAATCAATTTTGTGTATCACCCCATTTCAATTTCAGTTACAACAATCTTTTTACCCTCTAAAAACCCCAAAAATTAGTTTAGGATACATTAATAAGGAACTAGCCTTGATACCAAAGACTCACCTCAACAATAGGTATACCCACAGACCTAAGGTGTTTCCATTGTATCTATGGAAGTGAGAGATAAAGAAATCTTAGAACCCTATTTTCATCTCTCAACAAGGGTGCACTTCTAAGAGATAACATGCATTTTGGGCATGAATCAGATGGGACAAAGATTAGATTTATAGTAGATTTAAAGCAAAGAAAACAACACTTTTGGAAGGAAAAACTGTAGATATTCATTGACAATCAAAATAAAATTATTTGGCGACTCTATAAGGCTGATTTCAGACCATTTTTGCAGCATGTTCCATGCCTAAGGTGACTACAAGATCAATGGTAAGAGGTATTCCTCATAATTTTGTTCTTTTCCTTTAAATTAAGAAGAAGAAGAGTTGGCAATACCTTACCTATAACAGGATTGTTTTGACAACCCTCATCCCTTCTTCTTCACCATGTATCAATCTTTTTGTTCAAATCCCATTTATTCCAATGGCTCAACCACCACCTAGAAATTTTTACCTTTTAATAATGGCAGCCCTTTGATTATTCTTATTTATCATGATATACTTGTTGTTTCCTTAAAAGGTTTACCCTCATTTACTGGTGAAAATCATATTACCCCTATTGAGCATATTAAAGACATTGCAACCCTTTTTTCAGTTCATAATATTACTCATGAAGATGTAGCTTTAAGAATTTTAGTTGCATCATTTAAAGGAAAAGCATTACAATGGTACCAAACTTTAGAAGTAGGGACAATAACAACTTGGGATGAATTAGGAAATCAATTACTTAAGCAATTTCAAGACAATTCTGACCATTTATCTCTCATAGAGTAATTTTCTACAATCAAAAGATCTCCTCATGAATTTATGGCTAGTTTTAATATAAGATTTTCTAGAACTTGGGAAAGAATTCTAACCAAGTGTTAAGCCTCAAGATGATCATGCATTTTTATACTATCTTAGAGCCTTAAATAGTGATATTTCAGCCATGATACAGTCTATGGGAGGAACTACACTTCCAACAACTTATGATATTGCTATTAGAGTTGAAAACAACCTTATTCAAGATGGTAAATTAGCTCCTAGGCCCTCAATGCCTATTATGGTAGATTTGGCACCTATTCCACAACCTATTACCATAATAGAACTTGTTGTTACAAGCACCATCAAATGAGGTACTTAAGGATTTTTGAGACACATACAAATGAAATAACAACATTAAAGAGATAATTGGCTTAGCCTAACAGACCTTATCAAGCACCTTATCAACAAAATAGGAAGCCATACCAAAAAAATCAAAATTATAGGCAACCTTATCAACCAAATCAATTTGATCCTAAAGCTCCTAGTTCATCTAGTGCTCTTGTTCCAATCAACATGGCTTCAAAAGAGTGGTGTTCACCTTGCAATCAGCCTCATTCAACTTTTAATTGCCCAAATGCATTCCTAAATTTAAGCCTTGTTGCACAACCTCAATCTGAAACATTGTACATGCCTCAAATGGAGGGTGGGAAACAAGATGCTCAGAGTCATAAAACACCTGAACAGAACTTAGTCAGTTTTAGAGAAGAATATTTTATTGTAGTTACAACTAGGTCTCAAAAAAGGGATCAAGATAAAGAAAAACAACAAAAAAGGCCTGTTTTAGCTACACTTACTGACAAATCAACAAGTGCAGGTCAAATAATAAAAAAGTATCTGTTGTTAGTTCAACTCATAAAGATCAGCTCCAAAAGAAAGCAAAAACAATTACAACCTAATCCTAGAAGATTGTTCATACCTTAGATTTCAAAAGTAGTTGAATTGAAGTAGAGTTTTTGCTAAAGCTTATGCTAAAACTATAGAAGATTTTTCTAAAACTATTTCTTCTTTTAATGTTGTTGAGGTTATGAAAAAATAGAATATTAGTATTTCATTATGGGATGCTTTAAATCATCCAGACAACAAGATTTACTTGCTCAAGAGTTTACTAAATTATAGATTTCTTTAAAACCATCGAGAAAGAAACTAAGGAAAAATGATATGGTTCTTGTATATTTGATCAAGATCATATGAAAGAGGTTAATGGATGGTACAAAAGGTTCTAAATGCTCATGATATTAAAAAACCACCACCCTTTTATCTTATCTTTGATTATTGGAGATCATTTAGTTCATAACTACATGGTTGATAAAGTGGTACAAGCATCACATTAATGCCTAAAGCAATTGCAGAAAAGTTAGGACTGCAGTATGAACCTACAAAAAAGAGTGTGTTACAACTAGATGGAGACAACAACCAACATAGTTGGTGTCATTAAAATTTTTGGAGGTAACATTACATGCTTGTCCCAATGTTTTAATTTTACAAGATGTAATTATTGTAGATCTACCTCCCTTTTTTTTATGTTTATCAAGAGATTTTACAACAAAGATAGGAGGTTATCTTTCTTGATTGGTCATTTTTGTTCTTCACTACAAGGTATGGAACTAAAGTTACAATTAATTTAGAGCCTTTGGCTAGATTTCATATTGAACCTCATGCTTCAAATGTTGTAGCAAATTATGCAACCATAGATCAAACTAATTTTGATGTCACAACACATGTTTTTGCATTAGATGGTGTTTCTAACTTGTTTATGGATGAAAAAACTCAAGAAGAACATGCTTATGATCCTTTCAAGGAAGTAGAAGAAGATTTATTTGGTGTTTATTGTTTGCATGAAGAAAATGCACCTATCCCTTGTTGTCCAAAAAAAAATATACAAAGAAGGCTTATGGAAGCTTCATTTTGATGGAGAAAAGAATAAAAAAGACAAGGTGTAGGTTTGATGCTTACTTCCCCTTCAAAAAAAGGTATTTTTCATCTCTAAGTCTGTAATTTTCATGTACTTGTAACATAGCTGAATATGAAGCATTAATTCATGGCCTACAATGGGCCAAAAAAGAGGAATCAACATGTTACATGTTTGGTGGTGCTTCGAGTTAGTGATAAATCAAGTAAAAAAATTTAATGTTTGTAAGAACTCATTGCTAAAATCTTACAAACATAGAGTTTCATATTTAATGGATGATTTTGAAGCTATTAACATTAAATCAGTCCAAGAGCTAAAAACAAACATGCAGACAAACTTGCAGCAGTTGGAGCTAGCTTTGAAGTGTTAGAACAAGATTGAAAACAAAAAATACAGCCACATATAAAGTTGATTATTAGACCTTAAGTGCCCGATAATGAAGAGAATCTGCAAGTCTTTGAAGATGATGAGTAAATCAACAAATTTTTGAAAAGAAGCTAAATTTTCTATAGTTAATCAAGAAAAATTGCAAGCACTTATATGGTGACCATATTGTTCAATTAAAGACAAACAAGTTACCTCAAGGGCTGGTCACTTTAGAGGATATTTTCAGTTTAGATGATTAGCTCAAAAAGACAAAGGAAAGATCTCAACTCATGCAGATAATTATGAAGAGATCTTAGTTGATGATGAAAAGAAATTATTTATTGGAAAGGTATGTTCCTTAGCTGAAAAACAGTCTTTTATCAATTTATGCAAAGAATTCAAAGATGTTTTTGCTTGGAAATACCAATATTTGAGAGGATTTGATCTAGTTTAGCTCAAGCATACCATAGAATTACAGCCAAATTCAAAACCAGTAAGGTAGAAACAAAGGCCTATAATCCCAAGATTGAACCATTAATGAGAAAGAGTTATCCAAGATGATTGAATCAGGTATTATCTTTCCAGTTAAACATTCAAGTTGGGTAGCTAATCTTGTGCCTGTTTGGAAAAATAATGGTGAAATCCGATGTGTGTGGATTTTAGAGATCTTAACAAAGCTTCATTAAAATATCATTATCCACTACCCAATATGGATCATATTTTAAGAATAGTTTCAGGTTCAGATAGGTTGTCCCTTTTAGATGGTTATAGTGGATATAATCAAATTCTTGTGAGAAATGAAGATAGATACAAGACAACCTTCACCACAAAGTGGGGGACTTATGCTTATAAAAGAATGCCTTTGGACTTTCTAATGTCTAGTGTAACGTTTCAACATGCAATGGACATGGATTTTCATATCCTTTTAAATAAATGCATATTGGTTTATTTAGATGATGTTACTATATTTTCAAAGAATTATGATGATCATCTTATGCATTTAAGGAATACTTTTCATCTTTGTAGGTAGTTTGGAATATCATTGAATCCCAAAAAGTCTATCTTTTCAAGTCCATGAAGGTAAATTACTTGGACATATTGTTTCTAGGAAAGGTTTAGCTATTGATCCTTTTAGAATTGAGCAATTTCATAACTATCCTTACCTCATCATAAGAAAGCATTACAAAGTTTTCTTGGAAAAATCAACTTTGTTAGAATATTTGTTCAGATTTTGCAAGCATTGGTTAAGCCATTAATACTATGTTAAAGAAAGGAAAAACTTTCTCTTGGACCAGCGAAGGAAGAAAAGGATTTGAGGCTATTAAATCAGCTATTTCACAAGCTCCTACTTTGGAAAATCCTAATTTTGATAAGGATTTCACTATGTATGCACTTGTAGGAGTTGAAACTATTTCAACCATATTAACTCAAGTTAATGATGAGAAATACATAACAACCCATTGCTTTCTTTGGGTAGATTTTACATGACTATGAGACAAGGTACACTTTTCTTAAAAAACAAGTACTTGCTATAGTTAGAGGATTAAAAAATTTCAAGTACATGCTTTCCAATAATAAGATACATGTTTTAGTCTCTCATCCAAGTGTTAAAGTATTCTTGTTGAACAAGGAATTGAATGAGAAGAGAGTATGTTGGATTACAAAGGTTATGGAGTATGATGTTGACATCCGTGTTTTGAAAAAAAATATTGAGTAAAATGATTATGTGAACATTTGATTGTTGATATGGAAAAACAACAAGCTGCAAACTCATTACAACCATTACAACATGTTACGTTTCATATCAACAACCTGAAATTTTATTACAACTTGAAAATCAGCAATCAAACTCAATCCAGAGGTTCCAGGATCAAGTTGGATGTTAGATTTGATCAATTACTTACAACATGGTACTTATCTCGGAAGGTATGGACAAGAATAAATGAAGGTATTTCATTACAAGGCCATACCTTATGTTTTTATTGATGGTGTGTTGTTCAAAAAAAGGATATAAATGGAGTTTTGTTGTGTTGTATTGATTATGATAGAGTGTAGCAATTATTATCTGAATTTCATGAAGGACCTATAGGAGGTCACTTCTTAGCATGTACTACAACCTTAAAAATTATGAAAGCTAGTTATTATTGGCCCAACATATTCAAGGACTATTTTGAATGGATTAAAAAGTGTAAGAAGTGTGCATTCTTTATGGAAAAGAAAGATTAGCTTTGCTTCCCTTTGTAGCCTATTTCAGTGGATCAACCATTCATGTAGTGGGGTCTTGAATTCATTGGCATGATAAATCCACCTTCATCACAAGGACATAAGTGGATCTTGACTACCATGGATTATTTCACACATTGGACTGAAGTAGTGGCTTTAAAAGAAGCTAATGAGACTTCAATCTTATCATTTTATGAAGGTATAGTTTGTAGATTTGGTGTTCCAACAACTATCATTTTAGATAATGATTTACGTTTCTTGGGGCAAAGATAACATATTGGGTTTTTAAGAACAATATTTATTTGAGTACTTCATCTAATTATTACCCACAAGGTAATGGATTAGCTGAAAGTACTAACAAAAACCTACTTAATATCATCATAAGAACACTCAAGGACAACCAAAGAGCTTGGTATCTGATGTTAAATTCAACACTTTGGGCTAATAGAGTGACTCCTAAAAGATATCAGTTGGAAATTCACCATACAAATCTTGTTTATGGACATGAGGCAAGAATGCCTATTTCAGTTGAGTTGCCCACATTGGATTTACTACATCAAATGGAATTACTTGAGAATGAACCAATGCAGTTCGTTATGTAGAATTAATGGAGCTACAAGAGCTAAGAGATCAAGCTCACTTGAACATGGAAAAGAATAAGAAACAGATCAAGAGAATGTTTGATAAAAAGGCTAAGTTTAGAGTTTTTAATGAAGGAGACATTGTGCTGAAATGGGATGTTGATCGTGCAAAGCTAGGAAACCAAAAAGTTTGATACAATCTGGAGTGGTCCTTATATGATTTCAACTTAAAAGAGCACAATGCATTTCATCTTTCAAGTCTGAATGGAGAGGAACTTCCCATTCCTATGAATGGTATGTTTCTTAAACACATTGTTATTGAAAATACTAAAGTGTCTAGTTAGAGTAGGATTTCCCTTCAATAAGTTCAGTTCATGCACATTGCATGTTTTTCAATTCAATAAGTGCATTCATGCACGTGATCTAGTTTACTGATCCTTTCCCATCTTTAGTTTATTTTTTAAAGGTCAATTTTTTTAAAAAGAGATTTTGGTTATATGTTTTTGACTCCATGCCCAATGGACAAGAGCAAGGCACTGGTCTTCAAGCTAGTAGGAAACTTTCCCCATAAGATCACCAAAATGTTGATAATTTTTACACTTGTGCAAAAATGGGCAACTCAAAACTTTGTTTTCGATGGAAGGAATTGATGAATGAACCTAACTAGGGGGGTATATAGTTTAATTTTGTTTTTTTATTAAGTGGATTAACAAGAAAAATGTAGCTATGTGTGTTGTTGTAGAATGCAACACCTCACGTATGTTGTTATTCCATGTTCACCTTCATCAAAGATGCACAAAAGCTCTCGAAGAACTAAAGTACAACCTTGAGGAAGGTGGAAATAACTGCAAACTTGAGGAGTTGGACTCCAAAAAAAAAAACATAGTTGTTGTTTGCATTACATATGTTCATTATTAAGTTACAAGTATTTTCAATTTGATCATTTCCTATGATTAAGTGTTATTATGTATGTTATTGAGTTGTTTAATTCATTATACCATCATTACATATCATAAAAGCTGAAAGTAAAAGGAAGTACACAACTCAATTACAAAAATAATATCATTTATTCATTAAGGAAATTCAATGTTTCCACACAATCCATGGGATGTAACTTATGATTATCGAAATAAATGGTACATGTACATGAAACTAAAAGCAAAAAGAGTATAGAAGAAACCCATCATTGCCTTGGGTTTTCTTTTCATTCTTCATTGTTTTAGTTCAGCTCCTTCATCTTCATCTTCTACATCAACAACTACAGTGTACCTGAAAAAGAAAAGAAAATAATATCAGTTAAGAGCTCAAGGTTTAATCTATACTCATGTGTTATCTAGTTTCAGGAAAATGAACCATTTGAGATAAAAAAATCATAAGGTAAATTAATGTAGTAAATTAAAATTTGAAAATACTATTTGGCAAATAATCTCATGGTATTCACATGAATCATGATAGAGAAGAAGAGAATAAAAGTCACTATGGAACATAAGAGAGATAAAAATCCTAATGTTTTCTAACTAGTTTGTTTAAGTGTGTAGGTATAGGTTGCAACAAAAGAAATTAAAATTCATGATTTGGATTTTTTACTAACAATTACATATTACTTGAAAACACACAAAACATTATTCAAGGCTACATGAGAAATCCATTCATCTCATTTCACCATAATAAAAGTATAAAAGTACAAGTGTTCAAGTTACTACCATATTATAGGAATAAAGTACATAATTCAAATGAAATATCCTAATTCAAGATCTTGAGGCATAATTGAAAACAAAAATAGCTTAACATAATTTTCTTTGAAAAGAAGGTACTACAAGAAAGGAATCATAAGCAATGAGAAACATAACCAATTTTAAAGTACTAAGTTATCAAACCTTAGTATACATCAAGATGGAACAAAACAAAGGGATAGCATAAGAAAAATATTTCATGCATTACACCATGATCAAAGTCTTGAAATACATCATAAAATAAAGTGTACAGTACAGCTTTCATCAATGACATAGCCTTTCAAAAAATACTTTGTTTCATGAAGAATCAAAGTAATGCATACAACTCACATGATCAAATATAATTTATAAAGGATGAGTCTAATGGTTTACAGGAGAAATTATTTTCATTCAATAAAAGTACACAGTAACCAAATCTATCACATGATACAATCATCAATGTTAGTTGGAAGTACACAAAGTATTGCAAGTGTTGTATAGTTTAAGGAGACAACATCTATTCCAACATAATTTTCAAAGCTACAACTATAAGAATGGAACAGATCTCTCATAAAACAAAAAGAAAGTAATGGATACCAATATTTTTGTAAAGACCTCTATGAATGTATTCTTGATACTTAAGTACTACCATTTGCAGCTTTGTAGCTAGAGGATGAAAGATAAGGATGCTTCCATGAAAGAAAAATATTTTATATTTCTGGCAAGGTGAAAGATTGGAGCCATTTAACAATGTAATGGAAATAAAGTGCACTGATGAAGTACATATCATAACAACTAAGTATTGGACCATTATCAAGAGAGATTTTTAAACAAATAAGATATCATTTGCAAGATTTTCTCAACTATGATACATTTCAGAGAGCTTCGAGTGTTCATCTCTATCAAAAAAGATCATATTTGCAGAAAGAGAATACAGTTTTGTATAGGTATTCATCAAGATATTCAACTTAGAATCAATGGCAAAGAAAGGTCTATGAACATTACTATATCAAGGCATAGAGATCAAATGACAACCATCAAGATTCATGAATATAACACACATTTAGCATAGATACGAGATTTCTATAATTCCTAAAGAGGAGGCATATTGCTTTCACAAAGCGGAGGTAGCAAATAAATACATGCTCAACATGATACACAATTGTGAAGCACAAGCTTCATTATGCATGAATTAACAACTTGCAAAGTATATTTTCTTCAAAATTTCTGATCATCATGAAAAGAAGATATACTTCCAAAGGAAAATGCTACAAAGTAAATCAAATACATAAAGTTTCTAAACAAGTGATCATAATCTTGAATAATGCAAATACAATTATCATGCAACATACTAGAACAAGGTAAAACAGGTACAACAAAAAATTAACATATGGAGGTCACTATCAAATATGAAGGTCAAGTACAATGTTAGACCTCAATTACTAATCATTGATGATAATAAAGTACACCATTGCATAATTACAAAGCTTCAAAGTAAATCAAAATATTTATATTTTCCTTCGTATGACAAGTATACTTATGCTTTTCCGATCAATTTGCATAAGTTAGAAAAGAATCACAACAAAGAAATAATCCATCAACAATCCTTAGATCAACAAAATGATTTTAAAAGACGAAAAATACAAGAATACTTGAGAAATCGTAAGGCGTTCAGTAAGTAAAGATTACAATGTTAGGTTGAGCTCCAATAGCCCAAATCAAACATCGAAATAATAGAATGAAATGGAGTAAGTCAAGACAAAGCGTAAAATACAATGAAATAAATCTTAATATCATACAATAATGCAAAGGCATTTTTAAAAATACAAATACAGAGTAAGAAATGGCTCATACTTCACATTGTAGAAGATCGTCATAGTTTTATCAGAGTTTCCATGGTGGAAGAAAGAAATATAACCCCAACTCGTAGATAAAGCAAACAAAGTCTTCGAGAGGCATGGAAAATGATGAATTAGACATTAAGGCACATAAAACCAAAGATAAGGGGCCATAAACTTACAATATAGAGCTTATCACTCACACCCAAATGGGACAAAATCAAGTACAAAAGTTCATAATCAAAAGGTCAATGAAAATTAATGGCAAAAAGGCACATAAAGTGTAGAAATAATACTCCAATGGTCGAGCCAACTAAATGGGGATCACAAATGAGAACCTTACAACGAAAATATAAACACATCAAAATGAAGAACCCATATCCAAAAAAACAAGACGGGTGTTAAGCACTTCAAATTAGAGGTGAATTAATACACAATTCAAAATGATCAAACCCGAGCCACCCATAAGACAATGAGAGAACAACTGGTAAACTTCAGAAATGGCTCCACGTAACAAGAAGACTTGCCAATTTTTTAAAGATATGATCCCATTAATCAAGCATAAGTACATGAAGGAAGTTCCATATTTTTTTAAAAGCTTGAACCCACGAAATGGCCCAAAAAAGAGTTTTGAACTCACCAAATTGCGAGCAAGGAATACAAGATATTCAAATACAGCAAAAAAAAAGTAAAATAAAGAGCATATGGAAGTCAAAAATGGAGAATGCAAAAATTTTTTTACAGAAGAATGGTAACTTAACCTTTTTCTTTCAAATCATGCCATGGATCCATAGTGATCATTTTCACAAAGTAGAGAGCTCTAAAACTCCAACAATGTCATTCTTGGCAACTTCATGGCCAAGAAAGTCGAAGCAACAAAAATCATAGTGAATCTAGATCTATGCCCAAAAGGAAGTTACAGAGAAGAAAATGTAAAGCTTGAGCCTCAATATCAATAATAATGGTAGCCATGGCTAAATATCTTGCAAGATCTCAAAAAGGAGCAAAAATGGCAGAGAAAAGAGCTCGAGATTCAAAAATGGAGGCCATGAAAAAAATTGGCCATGAGCTTTTCACTATCAAACCAAGTGACCAAATTAATGAATGGTTAGGTTTTAAATATGTTTTACCCAACTCGTATGAATCTTAACTCATCCAATGAGTTTAGATCGACAATCCAGATCAAAAGGTACATGATCAAACTATCAAAATTGTAAATCACACCAACCACCATGCTTCCCAAGGGTCAAAGATCAACGAAAAGATCATACTAGTACAAAACGATGACCCAGATCAAAAATCAACCCAGTCACCATGGTCGAAGCATCAATGGTGGATATCTTGATGTACACTAGATCAATGGCCCCGATTAGATCATCAAAATCAATGCAAACAACCTAAATCGGATGAGTTAGTAAATCAACAACAACATATCAAAAGGACACCATTTCAACTATTGAGATAAAATCACCATTTTTTATGCAAACTATAGTGAAATCATTGAAATCATGAAGGGTGCCCCATCGTGAGTGAGTAAGGAAAAATAATATTCCAAACATCATCAAATAATTCAAGCAGGCCAAATAATCAAAAAAGTATTTCTTTGACCTTATTAAGGTATTTTTTATATATGATTGAATATTGAAAAGGGATTGAGATCATATTATGATGCGAGGATTAATCAAAAGGGAGCCGAATTTTTATAATTCCATGATTATTCAAAAGATATGTGCCTTCCAAAATATATTTCCATGTGAATTTCCAAAAGGGGCCAATGATGAGTCAAAAACACCAATGTTAATGCAAAATTAAGGTCAAAGTTTTGTAACCTTAAAAATGGAAAAGATATCTTAAATTTTTCTAAGGAGACCCCATAGAAAGGTGAATTATTACCTTATTTCTTAAAATGCATTTACATAGTATGTTCATGATATGGTAAGAAAAGAAAAGTAGGATAATGCACACATAAATGTCAACATCAAAGGCATACATGATCATAATGGAGTGTGTTTACCTATTTTTTAAAGAAAATAAAGGTATTATTTTCTTGCATATGCCTACAGGTGGTCCCCACATTGCAAGTTGAGTTATTTTGCTAAGTATTGAAAAGAAAGGCATTATTTTGCACATAATGTATTTTTACATGCCTCCACAAAAGGAAAGAACAGAGATAAAGTCAAAATGCCCTGCAAGTGGGTGAGTATGTAAGTTACATCAAAAAAAAAAAGACCAACTTGCATGCACATTGGAGGAGACTTCAACAACAAGAAAGAGCTATTATTAGCTAATTTTATTCACCCAAGTTATTTATTTTATTAAAAATATAGTAGTCAACTACACTTTGACTAAGTGTATTTTTGTAACTAAGGCTATTAATGCCTTATTGTAAAAGCATGATTATTTTTATCCCTTTATTTATTCATGATAAAGGATAAAATTAACATGCATGGGTGAGTACAAATTGTAACCTATTTTTAGGAGAGGATGGGTGAAGTATTTTTGCTATATATTGTGTGCACTAGCAAGGAACATGTAGAATTTTTCTACACAGGAATGTTGAAGCATATTATTGCCATTTTTTCCCTTTAATGAGAACCAACTATTGCCTTTCCAAATATTTTTAGTGGTGTGTATCTTTTCATTAATTATTGTAAATGTTAATTCCCTGATTAATTATCTTACCTTGCTGCAAATTTGGTGTTTTCTCTACAATCTTAGTGTGCATGTTAGCTATTGTGTTTTTTTGATTTATCCCTCAACACACAAGTGTTTTTCTTAGGATCAAGTTGAAACCCATTGCTTCATGCTCTTATAATATGCTCTCAAGAAATTATGCATGTACTCACCAAAGCCATTAATCAATTTGGTTTATCACCCCATTTCAATTTCAATTACAACAATATTTTAGCCCGAAAACCACAAAAAAATAGTTTAGGATACATCAATAAGGAACCGGCCTTGATACTGGAACTCAAATTAACAATAGGTATACCTACGATGTGAGGTGTTTCCATTGTATCTATGGAAGTGAGAGATAAAACAAGCTTAGAACCCCTGTTGTCATCTCTCAACAAGGGTGCACTTCTCAAAGATAAAAGATCCTCTTTGGTGCCAAAATATTTGTTTCTTCCTCCTTAAGTTCTATAACCTCATTTCTCACTTTAGATTGTTTAAAATAAATAAAAGTGAGCTCTTGAAAGAATTGAGCCATGGACTCATCATCACTTCCATATTCATGCCAATATGAAATGACTATGTGTGGGTTTTCAATGATTGTTGTTTAGTATTGGGGAAATACTCATTTTACCTCAAACTACTTCTCAAAATCCTCAAACCTCTCTTTCAAATATTATGGGTAAGTGCACGAAGTTGGGGGCCAAAAAGCAAACAAGAATCTAGAAAAAGCAAAACGCATACGTGTTCTATTATAACGCGATCGCATTTTCAATTGTCAGGTTTGAGATTTACCAAAGCATAACTCGTACGCATTATAACACGTACACATTATATAACACGTACGCATTATGCCTACTATAAACAAAAAAAAGATACCCGAGCCTCTATCATTTTATCTCCCTCAAACGTGAGTTTCAAAGCTTAACCGTGCCCTCACGTTTTTTCATTCAGCTAGATCTCAAGCTCAAAGGATCATTTCTAGATCATTGGGAAGATCTGAATCGATGATGGCACCACAGAGAAGAGGTAAGCACAATTCTTTTCTCAAAATTGCATTGAAATATGATAATTATAGATTAAAATTTGAATTGAATACATATTTTTTATTGTTATAGTTAGAGGTCGAGGGAATCAACCACAACCAAACCTTGTTATTCCTATCATCCCTCCCGACACTCCCACAATTGCTCAACATCCCTCGGGTATTCAAGAAGATTTAGCGGCCACAAGCTTGAAAACAAAATTGAAATTGAGGATTTTATCATAACAATGAGGGATTCACAATCTACAAAACCCCACCGTGCCTCTCTTGCAAACACATTGGAGGCATTACTTGTTCAAATTGATGCAGCAACGAGGCAAATTGATCATTGGAAAACTTACAAAGAAGGTTATAGGGTTTATTATCCCAACAAATTATCATATGTGGATGTAAAGAAAAAAGAAATTTCAAAAGACCTCATATGCGCCTTATTCATGGACCCCCACACTAATTTTCATGTTCCATTGTCATGTAAACGATTTCCCATCCATTAGTGCAATAATAATTTGATTAAAAATATTTTTGGGACCAATGGTGGATGGTGTTTGATTTTCCACCTTGTAATAAAAAAGCAAGGTGCCACTATACTTTCTAAGGAAAATCTATTGCGAGTTTATCATCAACGAGATCCCAAATTATTTTGATTTTTGGGATTTCCATGGTCGAGGAAAAGCATTTGCAGACAGATCGACTGTGTGTACAACGTGCACCTATTTAGTAGGGTAGATTCCCTACACAAAAGCCCCCTCATCCTGAGATTGTCCCTCAAGCAGTGAAGGAGACAGTAGATATTGATACACTCCATGCGCTTCAAGGGCTATCTGCAACCCTTATTCGACATATGAGGATATTTCGAGCCGATGTCATGGAGGTACACTGTGGTATTCCCTCAGGGAGTACTAGCATGAGGCCACATCTTTTCTCGTCATGTGGTAGCATATGTTTGGGGCCCGAGGAGGATGATACTTTCATGCGTACTGATTTTGGTGCACCTGGTGCTAGGGGTGAACACAATAATGTCACTATGTCAGATGTCCTTTTGAGTGAGACATTTGGATTACATTCATCGGCGTCACCTTTGCAGGAACTTTTTTATGTTTTGTTATGTGTGTTAAAAAAATTTAGAGTACTTGATTTACTTATATATGTTAAATTTTTGAAATAATTGTATTTGTACATGTACATGCATTGATATTACAACGTGTGGGAGGTGCATCTTCATCCCGACCACAAGCGGCGAGCACCATGTATACACATACATTCACAGAGGTAATTTAGAATGTTAATTATGTAAAATTTTCACATACATGTGTGTGTGTGTGTGTGTGTATAAGTTTTGAAGTCAAATATATGTATGTCCATCTAACTCACGTGATATATATGTTTGATAAAGATGTTAACTTCACTAGACACCCCACCATCTTTGCGACAAGTAGATAAAGGTGTTGCCGCTGTGATTTCATCTGCGTAGCAACTCACTGAGGTATTCAAACAACACGTAAATTTTGTTAAATTTCTCATGTAATTCATATTATGTTAAATTACATGTTAGTAATGTATTTCATTGTAGAATTATTAAATTATGTTAATAATGTCCTTCATTGTGTATATGCAGAGTTACTGTGAATGGTAGCTAATTACTGTTCATTTGATTCACAAAGGCGTGGTATGAGGTAAAAACAATAGTTCTATATTAATAAAATTAGTTAAAATATTGTCATTATGTACATACATGTACTTAGCTCTATTTTTGCTAATTTTGATGTTATATTTTCTAATCTTATGTGTATGTAGGGAACTTCAACCCCCTCCATTTTGACTTCGAGGGCACAAACTCCTCCATCTCATTGTCTTCGTACCCTCGTTCGTACTATAGGAGCTCCCGATGACTCATCTGAGCATGAGATGCAAATTCAGCGTGATCGACAACTTGCGGTAAGTTTGTGTATTTATGTAAATACTTTCATTTTAGCATGATCTTAAATACATGTTGAAAACATATATAAATTAAGTTTTGACAAAAAAACATTGTTTACATTTACAAGCTCATCTATAGGTGAGTATTCAGTGGAAGAGGACTCAAAGCATGGGCTCGGACGATCCAAATTCATCTCATGGATCTCCATCTTCATCTAAGGGAGGGCCTTCTTCGAGCAAGGCCAAGAGAGGGATAGATTTTGATGAGTAGGAAATATATATGTCTTACATGACATTATTTTTGTATGCCTATGTGCATGGCATTGTATGTACACCTATATGGCATTTGAACTTGATGGTATATGACCTATTTGGGAATTTTTGTATTTATTATGCACATTAAAATACTATTTGGAACTTGATAATTTTGTATGAGACCTTACATTTCTGATATTATTTTTGCATGAAACTAATATGATGTGCACTTGACAATATTTAAGACATTATGGATTATTTTTTCATTTATTGGTGATGTACATGTACTAGCATTTTCAATGTATAATATGCATCAAACTTTGGAAATCAATATTTATATAATGTATGTATATAAAGAGTTACCTAATCGATTAATTATTCATTCAATTTATCAATGTGTATATGTGTATTTACCTTACTTGTGCTTCTTCTTACTCATGGTCTCTTTGTATCGGGTTCCTATATTATCATGCACTTACTACATTCTTCTATGCTTCATAGTCTTCTCCCTGTTAAAACACCCGAGAGTCGTCACAATTTGATGCCTTTCATCTGTTGATATTTTGAGAATGCCTCTCCATATACATTACGCCAATGTTTGAGAATGTCTCCAGATGCAATGACATTCTGATTAGACACTCAATGATTCTTGATTGTCTAATCTTGTCCAATTTGTTTTATTAACTTTAAAACACCCGAGAGTCATCACAATTTGATGCCTTTCATCTGTTGATATTTTGAGAATGTCTCTCCATATACATTACTCCAATGCTTGAGAATGTCTCTAGATGTAATGACATTCTGATTCATACACTCAATGATTCTTGATTGTCTAATCCTATCTAATTCGTGTTATTACCTTTAAATCTGTAGGCATTTCAAGTTATTTGGAAATCACATCACACCCTTCACTAGGCTTGATGACTACCCCTATCCTTTTAGGTGCTTTTGAAAGCATCCATGGGTTTATCATAACATAAATTATCAATGAATGGAATGTCACTAAGCCTTACGCCAACTGAATCCCATCCATAACTAAACAAGAAATATTTACTAGGTGATTAATGTCTCCCGTGTGTTCTTAGACATACCCCTATCAAATTCATTCTTAAGCCAATCTAGTCATTCATGGCTCTTAAGGGACTACGCCCGAACGAGGTAGCCTGAAAGCACAGGGAGCATAGGGAACCAAAAAAATCCTTCACTAGTGTTCACCAAGCCACTCTGACGTGTTGGTGTAGTTGGTTTGGTCCCACAAGCTCTTTTTTGCAAACTACAACATCTAATGCAAATACACTCGACTCGAGATGCACTATTTCACGCGTTTACAAATAATAACACAGTGAAAGAACCAGATGGAGATGGAGAAAACTATGAGAGGTTTTCGTAGAGGGCCCTAATATGGAGGTCTCAGATCTGACAAGACATATCTAGATGCTACTGAGTCTAAGAAATCACCCGTCGAAGATATAGCATGTTTTGGCCTCATGGCTCTTAAGGGACTATGCCCGAACGAGGTAGCCCAAAAGCATGGGGAGCGTAGGGAACAAAAATGAAGCCTCCACTAGCATTCACCAAGCCACCCCAACATGTTGGCGTAGTTGGTTTGGTCCCATAAGCTTTTGTTTGCAAACTATAGTGTCCGCGGTAAATGACACCGACTGCACCGCAATATTTCACGCGTTTGCAAACAATAGAATAGCAAGAGAACCAAATGGAGATGGAGAAAACTATGAGATTCTTTCATAGAGGGCCCCAACATGGAGGTCTCAGATCTAAAGAGACGTCCTTAGGTGCCACGAAGCCAAGAAATCACCCGTCGAAGATATGGCGTGTTTGGGCCTCAGGGCTCTTAAGCGACTACGCCCGGATGAGGTAGCCCAAAAGCACGGGGATCATAAGGAACCAAAACAAAGCCTCTGCTAGCATTCACCTGGCCACCTCGATGTGTTGGTGTAGTTGGTTTGGTCCCATGAGCTTCATTTGTAAACTACGGTGTTTGTAAAACCCTACACTCGACTCGTGACCGCACTATTTCGTGTGTTTACAAACAATAGGACAACGAGAGAACCAGATGGATATGGAGAAAACTGCGAGAGGATTTCGTAGAGGGCCCCAACATGGATTTCTTTGATTTGACAAGACATCTCTACGTGCCACGAGTTCCGAGAAATCACTCGTCAAATATATATCATGGTTTGGCCTCATTGCTCTTAAGCGACCACGCCAGACGAGGTAGCGAGGTAACTGAAAGCACAGGGAGCGTAGGGAACCAAAACAAAGCCTCCACTAGCATTCACCTGGCCACCCCAATGTGTTGGTGTAATTGGTTCAGTCCCACGAGCTTATTTGCAAACTATAACATCCGGCAGCCCCTACATTGACACAAACTGCTGATATTTCATGCGTTTGCAAACAATAAGACAACGAGAGAACCGGATGGAGATGGAGAAAACCACGAGATAATTTCGTAGAGGGCCCCAACTTGGAGGTCTCAGATCTAAGAAGACATCTCTAGGTGCCACGGAATCCAAGAAATCACCTGTCAAAGATATAACGTGTTTTGGCCTCAGGGCTCTTAAGGGACTACGCTCGGACGAGGTAGCCAGAAAGCATAGGAGCATAGGAAACAAAAACAAAGCCTCCATTGGAATTCACCAATCCACCCCGACATTTTTGGGTAGTTGGTTTGGTCACATGAGCTTATGTTTGTAAACTACAACGTCTAGCAATGATTATCGTACATTGACTTAGACTACACTATTTCACGCGTTTGCAAACAATAGCACATCGAGAGAACCAGATGGAGATGGAGAAAACCATGATATTATTTTGTAGAGGGCCCTAACATGGAGGTCTCATATCTGATGAGACATCTCTAGGTGCCATGGAGTCCGAGAAATCACCCATCGAAGATATGACGTGTTTGGGCCTCAAAGCTCTTAAGTGATTACGCCGGACGTGTAGCCCAAAAGCACGGGGAGCGTGAGGAACCAAAATGAAGCCTCCACTAGTGTTCATCTAGCCACCCCAATGTTTTGGCATAGTTTTTTTGGTCCCATGAGCTTTGTTTGCAAACTACAAAGATCAGCAACCCTACACCGACTCGAGACTACACTATTTCGCGCGTTTACAAACAATAGCACAACAAGAGAGAACCAGGAGATGGAGAAAACCGTGAGAGGCTTTTGTAGAGGGCCCTAACATGGAGGTCTCATATCGACAAGACATCTCTAGGTGCCACAAAGTCTGAGAAATCACCCATCGAAGATATGGCGTGTTTTGGCCTTAGGGCTCTTAAGGGACTACGCTTGGACGAGGTAGCCCGAAAGCACGGGAGTATAGGGAACCAAAACGAAGCCTCCACTAGCATTCACCAGACACCCCGATGTGTTGGCATAGTTGGTTTGGTTCCACGAGCTTATGTTTGCAAACTACAACATCCGGCGCTTGTACACTAACTTAGAATGCACTATTTCACACGTTTGCAAACAATAGCACATCGAGAGAACCAGATGGAGATGGAGAAAACCATGATATTATTTTTAGAGGGCCTAAACATGGAGGTCTCGGATCTGATGAGACATCTCTAGGTGCCACAGAGTTTTAGAATTCACCGGTCGAAGATATGGCGTGTTTGGGCGTCAGGGCTCTTAAGCGACTACACCCGAACGAGATAGCCCAAAAGCACGAGGAGCGTAAGGAACCAAAATGAAGCCTCCAATAGTTTCCATTTGGAAACCCCAACATGTTAGCGTAGTTGGTTTCATCCCATGAGCTTATGTTTGCAAACTACAAAGATCTCGGCAACCCTACACTCGACTGTGACTGATCGCACTATTTCATGCGTTTGTAAACAATAAAGACAACGAGAGAACTAGATGGATATGGATAAAACCGTGAGATTATTTCATAGAGGGCCTCAACATGGAGTTCTCGGATCTGACGAGATGTCTCTAGGTGCCACGGAGTCTGAGAAATCACCTGTCAAAGATATGGCATGTTTGGAACTCAGGGCTCTTAAGCGACTACGCCTAGACAAGGTAGCCCAAAAGCACGGAGAGCGTAGGGAACCAAAAAAATCCTCCAATAGCATTCACCTAGCCACCCCGATGTGTTTTCGTAGTTGGTTTGGTCCCACAAGATTCTTTTACAAACTATAACATATGGCAGCAGTACACCGAGTCGATTGCACTATTTCGCGTGTTTGCAAACAATAGGACAACGAGAGAACCAAATGGAGATGGATAAAACTGCGATATAATTTTGTAGAGGGCCCCGACATGGAGGTCTTGAATATGATGAGACATCTCTAGGTGCCTCTAAATGAAGAAAGTAACTTTGTAAACGAATCTTCACCTCTAAGAACACCTCCACGTTAGTGTAAGTTGTCAAGAGGTTGTAGTTTGCAAACGGAAGCTCATGGGACCGAACCAACTATGCCAACACATCAGGGTGGCCTAGTGAACACTATTGGAGGCTTTGTTTTGGTTCCTTACGCTCCCCAAGCTTTAAGCTATCTATCTCGATGGGACATAGTCCCATAAGAGCCCCGAGTCCAAAACACGCTATATCTTTGACAGGTGATTTCTCAAACTCCGTGGCGCCTGAGACGTCTCGTAAAATCCGAGACCTCCACATTGGGACTCTCTACAAAATAATCTCGTGTAGTTTTCTCCATCTCCTTCTCGGTTCTCTCATTGTGACATTGTTTGCAAACACGCTGAAAAAGTGCGATCCCAGTCAAGTATAGGGTTGTGTTATCTCAGTTTTGAGTTTACGACAAAACTATCAGATAACCCTACAAAATTTTTAAGCTGGTTTTGCAAAATTACCTTTATTAGAGAAAATCGGGTTTTCGGGTTTCACCAACAGGTCAACATGTGTTTTGAATGCTTTATGTCTTGTGTTCCCCGAAACCCGAAACCCGCTTCAAGTGAGTCGAGTCGGGTTTTCGGACCTTCGGCGCATCGGGACATGCCTTATCCGAACATGTTTTGTGTCGCCTGTCTTCCAATACCCGAAGTCCGATTTAGTCCTTCATGTCGGGTTTTCGGAACTTTGAAGCACCTAAACATCTCATGCTTTGTGTTGATTGTTTCCCGCAACCCGAAACCCAATTTCTCTAAACACCTTTGTGTCGGGTTTTCGGACCTCCCGAGCATGCTGACATGGCGTTAATGCCGAGTTGTCGGGTGAGTTGGCACGTGCCAGCCGAAGTGTATTAATTGTAAATTTTCTTATAAATATGCGGATTTCCACGTCATTTTTACCAGACGTATTTTTAACTCGTGGATTTTCGCGCATGCTTCTCCAACCTCGAAACCCGAAACTCGCCTGTGCCCGATTGAATTGCCCGTTTTCGATCTTTTCTTGCTCTGGTTGAAGGTATTTCTCTCTCCATTCTTTGTTCTTGGTTTTTATGGATTGATTATGTATGGAATTCTTCCCATTCCCTTACCAGGTTTGTGGGGTTTTTATTCTTTTTCCTTTTGGGGTTGTTTATGTTTTAGGGTTTATTTCTTTGGAATTACCACTTTGTGATATTTCCCCAGAATTTTGTTGTTGGAATTAAAATGTGTTTGGTATATGAATGGTAAAGAAAGAACTTGCATGTTTTAAATTCAACAAAAACCCTGTTTCCTCTTCTCGGGTTTTGAAGGGTGTTGTGCAGTATCAAAGACCCAAAGTATATCAGAAGATTTGGCATGTCGGGCTTTCTCAAGTTTCCGACATCTTTAAAAAGTGTCGGGCTTTCCAAAGTTTCCGACATCCTCAGCGCATCGGGTTTTCTGGATTCCCCGACATCCTCCTCAGTGTGTCGGACTCTTCCGTTCTTCCGGCATCTCCAGTAGGTCGGGATTTTCACAGTGTGCAACATCTCCTGATCTCCGAAACTCTCTTCCTTCGACATCCTTCATGTCGGACCCTGGTCCATCGCAAGAAAAGACTGAGAAGTCAGGAAGGATGAAATACAAGTTCAGAAAGGTGGAGTCTCCATCATATATCGATTGCAATTATGACATCCGAGATACAGAGCTCGGGAATATAGATATTGAAGATTTCTGGAGTAGGGTAAGGAGTTCCTCCCAAACTCCGTGGATGAAATCGATAGCCGATAGTGGCTTACCTCTTGCAGTGGGTTTTCCCATGTCCGCCAAAGTGCCCGAATTCATCTTAGCCTCGTGCTTCCAAGATTATGATTCTATTTCTCATTCTGTGAGAAATCAGGCAGGAGAGGTAGTGATCAAATTGGACGGAGGTTACTTTGATGACCTCCTCAAACTGCCCAATTTTGAAGAATATGGAGAGTTGGATGTCAAGTCAGCTCAGAAATCCTGGGATAACGATCAGGAAGATTGTATCAAGCATGTAAATAAGAAGTTCCTGATCAAGGCCAAACCGGCTGTCTCCAGATTCCCAAGACTTATCCCCAGGAGTGATTTCATCCAGGAGATCAATGACATCATCACTTTGTTGAGTCGGGTTTTCGGTTTACCCGAATCAAATGTGTTCCAAGGGTGGATGTATCAATTCATGATCACCATCAAGAAGAATCAACAAGGGATTGACTGGGGCACTCTCATTAGTAATGAGATAGATTCCCAACTGACAACAGTCTTGTCCACAGGGAAATTTTATATGTCTTCATATGTCACATATGCAGCGGCCGGGATGAGGAACTATCCCGGGTTGGATACCAAGGGAAGCAGGATAGGGAACCATGTGTATCAATACTTCCCTCAACTGACAAGAAAGGGATCCCAAGACCAATTCAGAAGGGTGAATGATGCCTTCTTTTATGAAAACATCTGCAGGCTAAACCCTGAGTTGAGGAAGACAAGAGTCTCAGATGAGGCCTGGGCTGAAGTTTCCAAATGGGGATGTGTCTTCTTACAATTCAAGAAGTTCACATATCTTCGGGTGGTTATGTACTCGGGGGATCCTTTCCGTCTGCCCGATATCCAGGGATAAACTGATATTGATGGAATTGGTTAGGCAACTGTTGGATTTCCATAAATTCCAACAAAGTAAACATAAGGCTGTTGTATCTTCCCAATTTCTATTGGGAGATACACTTGTTCGACAGTGGTGAAAGCTAAAAATGTTATCCATGAGCTTCAGGACAAGTTGAGGAAGCATATGAAGCCCCGAGACGGGTTTGACATTCGAGGAGTCCTCAGGGCGTATGGAACCCTGCACCTGCACAGGCCAAGCATAGAGGACATTTGGATTGATCTGCGTGATGAGGTTGCTGTTCGCAGAAAGGATCATAGCAGATTGACAATTGCTGAGATTCAAACACTTGAGCTTGCTGATTTACCAGAAGGTACTAGTGACAATGAAAGTGTTTTGGATCTTTCCTATGATGGACTAAATGAAGATCAATATGTTTTCCCACCTATTGATTGGTCAATCAGTGAAAAAGCCTCCATCACAGATAGGTCGGCTCTGATTCTTGCATGCACCAAAGCATGGCTCTCCTCTTGGGGAATGAGTTTTAAAGATGATAAGTTTTCAAAGTTGGCTACTTCAGAGGCGGGGCCCTCCAAAAAGGAAAAGGACAAAAATCTTCTAGGGGGCCTATAAAGGTCAAGTTTGTCAAAAAGAGAAAAGAAAGAGAAATCTCTTCAATTATTTCTCCAGTTGAAACGGTGAATGTGCCAGAATCACCAACACCACCAGAAATAGGAGAAATTACTTTGGAAGGAGAAGGAAGCCAGCCTCTGGTTTCACCATTTGCTGATTTCCCAACTGAAGAGACCTTATCTCGCATCCTGGCTTTGGAGTCCAATCGTGCCTCTTTCCTCACAACCACTCCTACCTCCTCATTCTCCATCAACTTCTTCAGTAATGGCCAGTATTTTCTCTGGACTTTCACCCCTCTCTGCTGGGACCCAAGTGATCACCAACACGCCTCCCGTGCCTCTTTTATTGGATCTACTACCACATTGGTAACTATTCCCCTCCACTAGTAGAATCTTCTCCCCTTGAGAGTATGATACCAGCTTCTACAACCGTGGCAACTCCCTCTGATACGCCACAATGGCTACTCGAGCAAACTCCGAGGAAGAGGAAGGTGATTGTGCCCCTACCAGCCTTTGATTTCAGCTCACTCAAGGCTCCTACTGCTAAATCAGGCAAGAAACCCAAAACAGTTTCAAGGGTTTTGGTGGACGCTTCAGGAGATAAGTTCGCAGAGATCGCCACTCCCGCGACTGACAAAACTAAAGAGGACATAACAGCCTCTGATTATCAGATAACCAGGGTGGCTCTAGGAAGAGTGACAGCAGAAGGGGCGCAACAAGATGCGCGGGATGCCACAAACGTGTTGTGCCAGAAGTTGAAAGAAACAAAAGACAACAGAGATGAGCTTAAAGGAAAAGTGGAGCAGTTGACTGAGGTTTTGCTTAAACTCTCAAAACCCCTTGAATCCATACCATCTTCTTCTGTCCCTGTCGGATTTGATTTCTCATCAGTACCTACAATTGAGAAGATTGCTAAAAAAGGAAGGGTGGTCGATGAATGGATCCAAAGGTTACTCCAACAGGGGAAGGAGGTGATACAAGACGTTGTGAAAGTTCATCAATCTATGGGGGATATTCAGAAGGATGGAGAGAAGATGGATGATGAGTTTTCTCAAGAAATTGGACATCTTGATTTGACTTATGAAGCTCTCCAAGTATTAAAGCAAATACCAGCACATCTCTTGGTAGAAGAAGGCGTTATCCCACATACGGATAAGCATTTTCAGCTGACTAAAGCCATCAGGTTCAGGGTGAGGATTCTCAACGAAGCCTACGGTAAGTTGAGAGAATCAAGGGATAAATTGATTGATGGAAAAAGTGATTTGGAAGAAGAGTTGCTGAAGATTTGTCCAAAGGTGTCAGTTGGAAACTCAGGTGTCCTATCAGCAGATGATCTTTTCAAACAAGTCCAAGAGTTTGTTCAGCATGAACCAACACACGGATTTGGTATTGAGATCATTGATCGATTTGTAAGAATTGAACATTCTTTTGAGGCCTTGAGAAAGCTCAGAAAAAGATTGAAAAAGCTTCCGGTGGTGCTAGTGATATCCATGAAACCTGCGAAATTTGGAATGATCATTCTACTGCACGAAAATGAAATGCAAGGCATAATTCGAAGGTTCCAAGAATTTCGGAACAAACAGGCGCAGCTGGAGGAAGAGAAAGATGAAGGAGCGAAAGATGATGATTCAGATTAATTCTTGATGTTTCATGTCATTTCAATCTTGAAATCGACATGTCTTTTTCATTTCTGTTTCGTCATATAGGAAGCAAATTTTGACTTGGTCTCCTGCGTGAGAGTCAAGCAAAATAGAACTCTTTTAAAGAACACTATTTTCTAGGATTTATCCTATTTTCTCTCGATCCCTTTTATTATAAATAAGGGATGCTTATGCATTCCAAAAGGTCGAGATTTTTGTAATATTCGGAGCTATTGGAAAGAAGAAAAACTTTGTGTTTTCATTCAATCATTTCAAAGAATAGGAGTTGATATTATTTCGTAAACTTTGTGTTGTGGGATATATCTTTCTTAAGACATTGTTCTTACGTTCATGATCTTAAGCTATTCTTTGCATAGCATCTTATTGTTTCTAATCATCTCAGACATTATATTTATGATCTAAAGCTCGTATGATTATTTCGTGCTCTGCGTTTACTCGAAAGAAAATACGTTTCTCTCATTTCCTTTCCATTATGCTTCTTTCATTGTAATAGTTTCTAACCCCGTTCATTTACGAAAGCAATACCTTTGAATCGTGTGAATGCGGATTTCGGGATTCTATCCCAACCCCAATGGTTAGATTAGTGTGAATACTGTATATATTGTTTTTACTGTGTTTTAGATTAGTAGTAACCAGGCAGCCTCACCTGTCTTTGAGGAGGGATTTAATCCCATATACTGTGGTTGAACCTCATATTTTGGATTGACAAAATATCCAACCAACAGTTGCCAAAGGTTGTAGTTTGCAAACGAAAGCTTGTGGGACTGAACCAACTAGTCCAACATGTTGGGGTGGCTTGGTGAATGCTAGTGGAGGCTTTGTTTTGGCTCCCTAAGCTCCCGTACTTTCGGGCTACCTCGTCCGGTGTAGTCCCTCAAGAGCCCCGAGGCCAAAACACATTATATCTTCGACAGATGATTTCTTGACTCCGTGGAACCTAAAGACATCTCATTAGATCCGAGACTTCTATTTTTGGTCCTCTACGAAATTATCTCGTAGTTTTCTCCATATCTATCCAGCTTCTCTCGTTGTGTTATTCTTTGCGAAACACGTAAAATAGTGTGCTGATCAGTCGGTGTAGACCGCTGGAGATGTCGTAGTTTGCAAACCAAAGTTCGTGGGACCGAACCAACTATGATAAAACATTGGGGTGGCCATGTGAATGCTATTGGAGTATTTTTTTATTCCCTATGCTCCCCATGCTTTCGGGCTACCTCGTCTGGGCGTAGTCCCTTAAGATCCCTGAGGCCAAAACACGCTATATCTTCGACGGGTGATTTATCGACTCCATCTCACCTAGATACATCTCGTCAGATCCAAGACCTCCAAGCTAGGCCCTCTACGAAAATCTCTCACAATTTTCTCCATCTCCATCTGGTTCTCTCACTTTGTGTTATTGTTTTGCAAACGCGTGAAATAGTGTAGTTCAGTGTCAATGTAGGGTGAGAGGTTGTAGTTTGTAAACGAAAGCTCGTGGGACCAAACCAACTATGCCAACATGTTGGGGTGGCCATGTGAATACTAGTAGAGGATTTTTTTGGTTCCATACGCTCCCTCGTGCTTTGTGCTACCCTTCAGTGTAGTTGCTTAAGAGCCCCGAGCCCAAAACACGTCATATCTTCGACAAGTGATTTCTCAGACTTCATGGCACCTAGAGATGTCTCGTTAGATCCGAGACCTCCATGTTGGGTTCCTCTACGAAATCCTCTCGCGGTTTTCTCCATCTTCATCCGGTTCTCTCGTTGTGATATTGATTGCAAACGCGTGAAATAGTGCGATGCGAAAGTTAATGTAGAGTCTTAGAGGTGTAGTTTGACAACGGAGGCTCGTGGGACCGAACCAACTACATCAACACATCAGGGTGGCCAGGTGAACACTAGTGGAGGCTTTATTTTGGTTCCCTATGCTCCCCGTGCTTTCGGGCTACCTCGTTCGGGTGTAGTCGCTTAAGAGCCCTGAGGCCCAAACACGCCATATCTTCGACGAGTGATTTCTCGGACTCCGTGGCACCTAGAGATGTCTCATCAGATCCGAGACCTCCATGTTGAAGCCCTCTACGAAATCCTCTCACGGTTTTCTCCATATCCATTCGCACAGAGTCGAGTGTAAGGTTATTTATTGCCAATCACCCGAATAATATAGGTTGTCCATACAATATAGGTGGTGAAATGAGAATTTTAATAAGATATTTTTACAATATAGGTTGTGAAATGAGAATTTATTTTTGTTGTTCCTTTCTAATATTTAATTTCTCTTAGCTTCACTTGGCTTCGAGAATAATAAATTCTCTACTAACATTGCTAACCATGTGAAGGTGGAAGTTTTTTTAGCACCACTAACCTACATAAACATGTTAGTAAGCAATTAAATAGAATTTTAAATCATACAAAATTTAAACAAAATCATTTAAGTAAATATTCAAATTAAATTCATGAAGAACATACCTTTGCAAATTTAATCCAATGAACTGCGAGGATCAACTTTATTCTTGACAGTAGCAAGAATTATTTCATGATCTGATTCACAAACCTTCCATGATTCTTGTTTGATGGCCGACCTCGATATTTGATCAATTTAATATTTGTTGCAAGGACCAAATGTGAATAGTGAAGTATCTTCTAATGTACTTCATAGTCTTCAAACAACCAAATGTTTTATTTTTTGATAGGATATCGTCGAAGCCAAGTTCCAGTGACTACCACTAATCCAATGGGATACTTAAGGTCTTCACCATAAATGATTGTGGAAGTCAAAAATTTTCCCCTCTACACAACGAGACAAGAAGTAGTATGTTCCCTCTTCATTAAATTCCGTCACAATAACTACAAAAACGTGCCCTATGTATCACAAAGTAAAATTGTTCAGTCAATTTAAAAATACATTAAGAGTTGAGCATTTAATAATTTATAAATCTAAAACATGGAATGTACATATATGTATGTACCTTGTTGAACTAAACGAGAGACTTGGTCAAATTCAGGTGATGTTGTCATTTCATCTAAAGACCCGCAAGTTGTAATTCTCATGGAACTTGATGTGTGTCGAGTGGAATTATAGGTCTACAAGTCCATTCATCCACCCATTCTTTGTGACTCACATTCATTCCACGCAAAATCAATGCATGATATACAAAAACATGTCATGCACATAATATAAATAGTCCAAGCATTTGCATTTGAACTACGGAATGAGTGCATATCACTTGATCCTACAACTGTCATACAATCTTCAAATTTTGCTAGATGTTGTTCCTCTATCAACCAAAAATATCTACAAACCGTTGATCTCTCTTGAGATTCATGGCCCATATTCTTGACACACCAATCAACAATGTTTTTGCATCTGTAAATTTAGCACCATCCTTGAACTTTAACTCTTCTCTTGCAAGTTCTCTTTTCACACATGCTCCTGCACCATCATGCTCTCCTTTTCCATGCCCCGCCTCAGTAAAACTCCAGATATGTTGTACATTTGTTTCTTTGTGCATCCTTATTAGCCAATAAAACATCCATGCATTCTTGAATTGTGATGTGTAATTATCCAACCAAATGTAATGTTGATTGAAACTAATGTTCCTCTCATTCAAGTTCGCATAAAACACCTAGAAACACCCTTGTACATATTTTGTAGAATGTGTCCGATCATCACTGATGTATAAATGATACTCTCTTAATATTTTTGATCTTGCTCAGTGCTTTCAAGAGAGTGCATGAATGTTATATGCACGAAAATAGAAACTTGCACTGAGTTATAATATTGATATTGAACCTCCATTTGTGGTTGCAATGTGTAATTCTCTGTGAATTCAACTACTGAAACAATAGTACCAAGTGGGAATGTGTCCTTTCTTAACTTGAATTGTTCATCCAACCATCGAGCTCTATGTGTGTGCCTTGCATACTCATAAAAATTTCCTCTCTGAATTTGACCATATATTCTAATACAGGTAATTGTTTTCTAACAAGCTCACACCTCTTAGATTCTTTTCCATCTTTTAATTGATATGCCACCGATTTATATTTGGTGAAATCAACCAATTATTTTCCTATTGAATATGTACTCTCCTCGTGGATACAAATTTTCAGATTTGGCAAGCCACCGCATACATTGCACGCTCCATCCAAACATGCTTTGTTATAAAAAAATTGTCTTGTTGATTTTTCACAAAATATTGTCGAAATAAATTCCCTTGAAGATTTTTGTGGGAAATTTATTCCACACTACTGCAACATGATGTCAATATGCAAAATATGACGTATTTGACAAAAAAATATCATAATGCATTGAAAATTCAAAATGATGCCTGCAACAATAAGTGGTATGTGAGTGATTGATTTTCACATAAAAGGGTTTGCTCATTTCAAAGAATCTTTGGCTAATGTTAATTTGTGGATTTTCATTCTTAAACTTAGAGAACAATTATGTTTGAGTCATATCTAAGAAATGTTTTGCACACGATTCACGATTACGAGAACCTATTCTTCTTTTTACTGTATCTCTTCTATTCGGTGACACCCTTGTGTTCTCATTCCAAAATTTTACAATTAATTATTTTAGAATATCATATGTATTCTTGTATTTTCGTGGAAGTCTGCTAGAGAAATCCCAATAGTCAGTGTTATTGACTAACTCAAGACGTTTACGTCTCTCTATTGCTTTCATTAGTGTTTTTCTGTTTAGCTTCAAAGAACTGCTTGTTTTTCTAATCAAACATTTATTAACTATTTTATCACTTACTATACAATTAGTAAGTGCACGCCGTGTAGCATTACTATCTTTAGTGCATATTTTGCCACCTACAATTTGGTATGCTTTATGTATGTTTTCAACAATTGACGCATTTTGATCAACAACATTAGATGTTCTTAACCCTAGGGTCTTCATTATAAGTCTCATCTTAATTAATTTCATCAATGAAACAAATAATTGACATCTTTGTGTTTCATTTAAATTCTCAAAGTAATTATCCCGAATTCCACTAGCTTTTCTTCTCGCATTTCTTTCAGACATTTTGTTAGGCATTGGTTTTATAATTTTTTTATCAATTTCAATTAAGTGAATTAGTTATCTTCACAAAATGGAAGGAGGTGTTCTTAGAGGTGAAGATTTTTTACAAGGTTACTTCTTCATTCAAAGTGTTTTCATACAAATTTGAGGTTAACATTTGGATTCTCAGGTAAGGGTTCAACAATTGGATTCATATCAATTTCTTCATCCATACCAACATTATCATTCAATTCAATATCATTATTCATTGCAAAATAATTATTCATTGCAAAATCATTATTCTCTACATTTTCATTATGTATTTCATCCCCATTTTCTAATACATTAGCTACATTTGATATAGCGGATGTACCTTGCCCTGCTCGAAGTTTTTGCATTCTCTTCAATTTCTTTATTCTTTTCTCTTCCAATTACTTTGGTGTCTTGTTCTTGACTTTCCTCTTGTCCTTAGCTCAACATTTATCGCCCATGATTAGAAAAAATCAACTAGTGGGGTAGGGGACAAAATGAACTACTAAAAAATCATGCAAGAATGTAGAGAAAATTGTAGACAAAACATAATGTTTATAGAATTCCCGTGAAAGAGATGAAAGGGACGTTGGGGGCCCAATATATAAAACAAAGAAAACACGTACGTATTATAACGTGTACGTGTTTTTCATTTTCTCTTTTTCCAAGCCATGCCTCAAGGCTTGGGATCCGGTTTGGATCCCCAAGCCTGAGGCATGGACCTGTACAAACACAACAAACAACATGTTTTTGCAAGAAAATGTAAAAATGCCACTTCCTCTATGATAAATCAAAATAAAACAATCAATCCATTTTTAAAAATTATACCACGACATAGAGCAGAGTTTCTTCTTTATAAAAATATAATTTTTCAAATTTTCTGACTAATATAAGGTTTCCATATTATTTATTTTCTAACTATGCCTTTTTATAGCTATTTTTGAAGTGTAAATATGTTTATCTTTCATTGTGTATCTTTTTTTGGGTGATCGAAATTTTAAAAAAATTATACTAGCCCAAACTAGGCATAATTCTATACATATTAAAAAAAACTAATTTTCGATATTTTTTGAGGTAGTTAGGGGGCACGGTCGGAGCTCCATTATTTTTCAAAACATAAAATTTATGTACTAGAAAAATCATAAATAAAAAATATTCGCTAAAAAAATCTAAAAAAATGGAGCCCAAACTAGATGCTCCTAGCTATCTTTCTACCAAAGGGTTTTCAAAAATACTAAATGGTGCTCAAAAATGGTGGGGGCACGAAAGTCACTCTATTATGTTTTTTTAACAAAAACAGAGCATCTGTTGGTATTTTAGTTGTTTGACCCACTTAAACTTATTTGTTTTCAATAAAATTTAGTAGCTTAGAAACTAGTCTCAAAATGCTACGATTCATATTTCTACAACCTCTTCCAATTTTGAGTGTACCTATTTTGAAATACTTGTACAAGTTGAAGTTGTTTTTTTATAAAAATGCATCCACTTAAGACCCCCTTTTGGCCCTCCAACTTGGTGCACTTACCCTTATATATTCTCTTGATTGGTTTAATTCTCCTTAGATTCTTTTTTAAAGGTATTTCCACTTTCTTATTCTCTCCGAAGGATTATGGACATATTTATCCACTAGTATAGGTTTATATCTAGCCTGACAAGGGTTGACCATTCAAATGTACCAATATTCAAGTTATCAAGGTCTAAAATTGATTCTTCATGTCACTTTTGGGGTTTAGATGTAACTTTTGGAGTGTGTGAGAGAGTGATGGGATATTGCTACAAGTTTGTAGGATTTTGACATGAGGCTCATATGCATATGGATTAAAATCTTAAAAAATAGGGATGTTTTGAGTTTTAGGTTTTTTTACGAGATGTTTAAATGGTGTGGAAGATGTATTATCTTTATTTAAAGTAGGGTAACTCTTAAAGAGATCCAAGAAATAGAAAGAGGAATATAATTTAGGTTCACAGGATTGTAAGGCGTCAAGTGCATGATTAGGAAGAATATATGATGGCGGTGAAAGATTTCTCCATGGATAAGGTTTTTAAAACCTAATTTAATTTCCTTCATCTCATCAAATAGATCTTACATCTTAATTAGGTTCTCAACCATGATCTCTATCTTCTGTTGAGGGATAAACTATCTTGGAAAATTGTCTCCCCATAGATAGGGTCATCTAAACCAAGTTGTCTAGCTCCATGTTATCCAATTTTTTCCCTCAAGAAAAAATGGATAAACAAGACCTCACACAGAGAAAATAAGAGGATCAATTTGGCCATGGGAGATAACATTTTGGGAACAATTTTTAGCGAGTTGAAGTGGTGAGGCATTAGGAGTCGAGAGAGATACACAGTGAAGAGACACTTCGAGTCCAAGGAGTTCATACTTCGGATTTGGAAGCATTTAGATTCAAAGTGGGAAAAATTCCGAATGGTGAGATTAAAAGGTCAAAGGACGTCAAAGTCCGAAGTCTGAAATTCGGACTTCTAACATTCTCGAGTTTGTAGTTGTCGGCGGGGTTGAGTAATGAATAGTGTCATGTTGAGGGGGAGAAAGTTTTGAAACTTGAAGTCTAAAATTTAGACTTAAGGTTTGAGGTTTTCAGAGAAATGTGTTGCTGGATAAAGAAACCTGAACCCCTAATACCCCAAAACTTGAACCCCAAAATCCTAACGTGAACCCCAAAACTCGAAAACCCGAAAACTCAAAATAACAAAACCCGAAGTCCAAATTTTAGACTTCGGGGTTTCAAAGCATTTCTAAAAATTGAAGCCCCATCATACACAAGTCATAACTTGAAGCCCGAAACCTAAATTCTGAATTTTGGACTTAGGGGTTTTCCATTTTGGAGATTCCACAATCTCAGCCAAATGAATAGTACAACAACCTCCAAAGTGGAAAAACCCAAAGCTCTAAATCCTGAAATTCCAAAATTTTGGATTTCGTGAGGGTGCAATGGATGGTTGGAGTCCAAAAAAAGTAGATCAACCTATCACATTTATTGTAGCTTAGCACCCTCATCTTCATATGTCCATAAATTTTGACCTGGGAGCACGGATTCACACAAAATAGGACTAAGTATTTCTAAAATAGGAAATATAGTCAGTCATTTTAGAGGATTATTCCAGATTTCTCACCTACCAAAATGATGAAGGTATGAGCTTCCTTTCTTCCCCAACAAGGAAAAGTACATGGAGGTATGGGTTTTGTAGTGGCACCCATCATTGTTGTAAGTGATTTTAATGCATTTTTGGGTGGTTGAAGAAAGATTTTGAATTCCTTCTCTCTCCCTTTCTCTCATTCTTCCTATATATTGTAAGGAGGGGATCATTTTAAAAGGTTGGAAAACTTGTATATGCCCCTCCCTTCTTTCTTGTCTCTGTAAGATATTTGTGGAGATTTCAAACCTCCCTATTGAACATTGTAATGCAAAATTTGTGCCTTTAGCCCTAAATGTGATGTATTGTATCAACTTTGAGAGTAATAAAATTAGATATGTGGATGCTTCAAACCCTCTTCTATGTTATATTACAACTTTTTGATCTTTCATTACATGCAAGGTTATTGTGTATTGTTTTTTGTTTTCATTACAAGGTTTGGTAGTGTTGTGTTTATTATGCAGGTTGTTCAACATCCTTCTTGGTGCATCACCTTCCCTTAGAGTAGGTTTTATTTTCATGCATTTTTTCTATCTTTGTCTCCTTGGAAATATTAGATTAGGGTTAGATCTACAACTCTATGCACTTTGGAGTAGTTGGCACTAGGATAGGATAGGAAGTCGGCCTTCTCCAGAGGGTTATCCCGATTGCAAAGTCCCACACTTTGGGATAACTCCATGTTTGATGAATCACACTGAATGCCTCAACCATTCACTTGTGAGCAATCAGGGGTGTTGTGATTACGCATCAACACTCCCATTTTATCAACTATCTCTCGATATTCTCTTCAATTTAGCCTCCATAACTTGGTTATGTAGTTAAAAATTAGGATTATCCATGAAACGACCTCCATTATCTGCGTAAGGATGGATTAATCCCTAGGTAAACTAGGTGGCACATAAATATGAAGTTTTATGTTATTTTTAGTAAATTTTAGAACTTAGAATTAAAAATATTCGCCTAAATATTCATTATTAGTTGACCAATGTATTTATACTATTATATAGCAACATAAATATCATGCATATACATCAAAATTTACTATAATATTTTTACAAGTAAAAATAAATATGGCATATTTTTGAGCTCATATGATTTTTTTGGTATTGTTTATATTTTTCGATGTAGTTACAAACTATGTAGGTGTATAATTTTTCTAGGAAAAGTTTCATGTATTTGTGATAATATATCATTGGTGCAACTACTAGAGACAAGTATAATAGAAGGAAACAAGTGTTTAATTCTCTATTCTTCTATTTTTGTGGGAAAGGTATATTACTTTTTATAGAGAAATTTGTATTCCTGGTCCAAATACCACACTTCACGAAACCATAAGCGCTACATAAGAATTTTTATTGATTTACAAAAAATGATGCTTTGTTCAAGTTTGAGTCCCATCACCTACTTGATATTGGTAAATTGGACTTGCAAGCAACATTGTATAAAAAATTGTATTTTTTGCATTTTGAGCACCTCTTGTGATTAATTCTCTTCATCCATGGAATATTTATTGTCCTTATGTGATACTTTCATAAGATATGGTAAATATTTTTGTATAGAAATTTCTCTAAATTTGTGATTTATTATGATTATGATGTAAATTTTATAATATGAGAGTGCATGAAACTTTTATTTATTTACTTGATGGAAAAAAATTAAATAAAATTGTGAGGACATACGATCCAATTATTACATAGGGTGTTCCTAACCTTTATTTGTAAACACTTTCTCTTTAAAACCAAAAAAATTAGTAGGATAACCATGTACAGTAGTGTGAGATGGTGTATATATGGATATATCATGATAAAGATCATAAATATGGTTTTCATCGAACTTTAGAGTGTAAGAATGTGGAGGAGGAGGAATTTGTTGTGATGTATAAAAATACCAACGAGCAAAGGAGACAACCATTATTTAATATCTTTATGAGAGCGAGAGGATGGATGGAAATGGTATACAAATGATATAAATTTTCCCTTAAGATCGGTGGAGTTTCTGGTGTTTGATGTTGTGGTTCAAAAATAAATGAGCTAAGAACACACCAAATCTTAGCTCTAAAATATAGGAAAATATGTATCATTGTTTGAAATTACTACAAATATTTAACAAGAACATGTAATAGTCCTCAATGGAGAATTTAAATAAAAATAGAACTAGTACAAAAAAATGTTTAATAAAACTTTTATAATGACACACTTTGAAGATTAAACAAGACTAAACATATCCCACTAGGTGTGCCAAATTTTGTTGTCACTAAAATTTACGCACCCTTGACAAAATCAATAAATTAGGAGGATCGGGTGTTTCTCATAAAAACAACATGATTAGGTGTGGGATCTTTATCCTTGAGAAAATCCTCCAGAGAAGGTCAAATTTCTCACCTATCTACTCTAATAGTAATCACTAACCTACTCTAGTCTAACAAATGGTGAGGAAAAAGGGAAGAAAGATGCAAGGAGTAAACTAAAAGGAAGGTGATGCACAAAATAAATGGGGTCTCTCTCCTCAAGATGAATAATAAGAGAAAAAAATCAATGTGCGAAGACAAAAGGGAAGAAGAAAGCTAAAATTACCTCTTGTATCATGTCAAACTTCCATTTTCTCCATTTTCTATACATGATGATATAAAACTCTACAAATATAGCTCACACAACAAGAAATGAAAAACAAAGAGGAAAGATAACAAAAAAGAATCAAATCGAAAAAAGATCCAAAATAAATATCATATTAATGTCTAGGAGTATGTACAATCTATTGCACCCATCAAGAAGGATTAAGTCCATTGTACAAGATATTTTATAATAAAAACTTAGCCAACTATATAGAAGAGAAAGAGAAACGAGAGAGGGGAATCAAAATATGCTCCAAAATATCTCTTTTCCTTGTTTATATTTTACACATAGCTTTTAATTTACCCAAGAAAACTCCTTGGGATGTTCCAAGGATCTTGAGGGGTGAAATGATGATACCAAACCATGAGTCGTGACTTGAAATATATTTAACCATAAACCCTACTAAAACCCTCATGGAAATCTAACTAATTTGGTTCATGCTTGAAAGATTGATATCTAAGAAGAAGTTACTTCAATACCACAAGATTAGGAAAGTAAAGTGTAGATTAGGGTTATTTCACCCTTTAAACCTCTATAATAGGTCATCTCATGCTTAAAAACATGTTCAAGTCTTATAAATACATTCCGTGATCCTATAAAGTAATTTCAACATGATGTCATCCTTTGGATTTTATTAGAATGACTTAAAGACTTGACAAGTGATTCAGAGCCATTGTGTCGAGAAAACCAACCAAAACCCCTAAATATTATGTCATGGAGTTATCCTTGATAACTCAGCCATATTCATTGAAACCCAGTCTAAAATGTGGATGTCCTAAAGATATTTATTTTAATATGACATGCGGGAAAATAGATCTCTATTATATGGTATAAGTGAAAAACTTGAATCCAATCATGTCACCATGTACACGATATTTCCGAGCTTATATTTACATTAAGATAAGCCATCAAATTTAGACTAGAGGAAAGCTATGTAGATGAATATTCATCCTCATGGATTGTTTCCCTGTGTAGCTCATTAGTGTCTTGACTTGGTGAGCGAGTATTCGTTAAATTTTGGTAAGCTTGTGGAATCCGAGTGCTAATTGCGGCACATGTCTCTTTTTTTCTATATATGATGCATTAATGCTCAATTTAGTGAAAAAAAATTAATGCAAGGGTATGAGGACCATGGGAGAATAAAGATTCAATGATTTCCATTCCGTGGGCATTAGAAAAGTCACCAAAAATCATATGGAGTGTAGGGATCAAAATTGAATGGCTAGTCAAATTTTCAATGTGAAGGGTATATTTTCAACCAAATCTTCCCTAATAAAAAGTAGTTAAAAAATTTACAACTTCAGTATGAAAAGTGTAACAACCCAAATATATTCACACACACGAACAACACAGTGAAATACAAGATAACTTTTTTTTGACTTGCTTGACACATAACATGACGCAACATGTCGTCACCAAGGATACAACTAACACTGTGAACAACTTAATACAAGGATGGCCCTAAAGGCAGCACGGAAAACGTTCACACCTTTCAAGGACAATTTACTATTCACTTGTGAAAGGACATGGCAAAAGACCAACCACATTACATAGTTATAGCTGAAGACATCCCACTGTGAAAATCTTCTTAAGATTACTGATTTACTAGAGACATCTTACAATTCTTAGCTTACGTTCTAGAAGGTTCATGATATGTTTCATACCATTCTTCTTATAGGATTAAGTTTCTTTTCTTTTATATAACTTGAGGACTATCCTAGGATCACCTATAATATGAAAATTCCTTGATTAATTTGTTTACAAAACCAGGAGGTAAGCAATTCCACAAGGCTATCTATCTAAACCCCCACTACTGAAACTCGTTTCATACCCACATTGCATAAGGAGGCAAGCGTAAGATCAAAAGGAGAGGAGTATCGTTAAGGTTCAGAACCCTAATCATCTTTGATCAAGAATTAAAATTTTATCATAGCTTAGACAAGGACTACAAGGTACCATGGTAATGGTTAGAGAGAGAAGATAATTTATTTTATTATGATCTATTTAGTTATTAACCGGTCTTTTAATGAGTCTTAAGAGTTCAATTGAATTTTGGTAAAAGCTTCATTTAGAAATCATCTTGATTAAGTTCGTCGAGGAATACACAGGGGTTCCCAACATGGAAGCATTATAATTAATGTGTTTTTATTCAAACTCCTGTACTAGATAAGATCTACCGATATCCCCAAAAGCCAACAGTGATATTACTTTTAAAATTAATTAACGTTTCCCAACAAGAGGACAATGTTTAATCCATAGCTTAAGGTTAGCAATGGTAGGTTTTTTTTTTTTTTACATCGTTAGATAAACACTTTCTTTCCAATTAAAGACTCTTAATTTTATCAACCAAATACAACTTCATTATTATCTTCTTTATTTATTCATCTATGTATTCCTCTTCTTTTATCTTTGATTATCTTTAGAAAAAGGGGGTTTCAACCCACTAAAATATGCCTAGAATAACATTGATACTAGTACCATGGAGGGTTACTAAACCAATAAGCATTATGACCTGAAAGAAGAAATTATCGTTATTTAACAAGAACGCAAACCATGGTTATAACATTTCCATTCAACATGGCACATGAACCAAAGGAGTCAAGAGATTGGATTTCACTTGGGTCAAGAACAAGAAGGTAACAAAATAAGCCAAGCCATGCTACAAAATTTCCATGACTGTAAATGATATCACCAAAAGAATACTCATAACAAGGTCAAGATTGAATATTATTTCTCACAAAGGTAAATTACCAGTTAACCTACAGAAGGACAAGATAACATCATCACGAAATTTCAGAACAACCCAAGGCAAGAGGTTTTCTAAACTCCTTTGCAAGCACTATTACAAAATTTACCTCACATTGGACATTTTTACAAGGAACTTCATAAATTGCACTGATGAAACCTTTACAACTCTTTCCTTTAATCTACTCGCATAATCCATCTGCACAAATACTAGCTGGAATCAGTTCGCGAGAACTGAGCATGTTAAGGCTACTCATTGCAACAGTAAGCTAACATTTAACAATATCAAGAAAGGAAAGTTCTAATTCAAAAATGGATTAAAACACAACCCACAACTCCAAAATTATTTGCATGAGAAAGAAATCTAAACCATCCAGCAAGGAGAAAGTCAAAATACCAGTAAGAACAAAATCACATAAATCAAGGCAAGACCTTATGGGTTAGGAACAAGAAGGTCAAGAGTGTTGATATCTCCTTCATGTAATCCTATGGATTACGTGATTGGAATCCAAAACTTACTCCATCCAACTAAAGGGGTCCAAGAGAAGACAAAACATACTAATTATGATCGTAGGCGCGAAACAAAATGACGTTATCCAAATCTCCCAGGGGGAGGCTTCATAGCAATAATTAGGGTTCGACGCCCTTAAAAGAAAAACAACTATAGTTTCAGTTTTAACCAAGGAGTTTTACCACTACCTTCTTATAGGATTTCTTAAACGTAGGACTAGTTAACAATACAAAACCACTCTTCCAAAAGCGTACAAGGGAGATACAAAAAGGGCCATTATTCTACCAACAAACCTTATCCTAAACGTCAACTTCTCTACATAATATAAGGGGAGGCTAAATCCGAAAGTCGTTAATAATTTTTTTATATATTTCCGACAATGCCAAAAAGTATTTTAAAATAAAAATAAAAATTGATTTCCTTAACAAAGCCACAAAATGAGACTTTTAGTAACCAAGTTCGAAGAATACGATATTCGAGTCCGAAACAAAGGGGATTCGATACGCAGAGGGTAAAACACCAACGATGCCCCAGACTCAAAAGACCCTACCACGAGTGCAAGCACAAAAAAATAGGAACCAACACACATATCCATCAGGAAGGTTACGCAGTGCAGTCAGGCCTAGAAGTTCTATGAGCTCCTGGCCAATGGTATAGAAGATGGAAATTTTACCCGATCCATGTGGGCTTATCAAGGACATGTCTAGCAAATATCAAACAGATGAACATAATAACCACCTATTATATTATCACTGTAATCAGCTGTCATCTAACAGGAAACGAGTTCACGAGTCCAATACCATGGATTCACTTACAACTTTTGTTTCAGTCCAGCTATTAATAGTTTGCTTGCGACCCTTAATAAAAATAGTAGAGATTTCATTCAATAAAACTTACAGTGTTTCCCCCTTACTTTAATCAAACAAGAGTTTGAACCAGGAAGTAGGTATAGTAATTCTCTCAACACGTGGAGGCCAAAATAGATGTCAAGTTATTCATCCTCTAGAACTAGGTACAAAAGTCAATCATGTACAGTTCTAAAACAAAACCCTAATGCCATTTTCTATTTAAACAAAAAGTAAGGAATGCCCATAGGCTTAAACAAGTTTTAGAACACAATGTCACTATTAATGTACCATTTAGCAAAACAGGAGAGTCCTAGACAGGAAATACGTATTTATTCAACCCAAATAGAGATATGAAGGCTTAACCTTCCATATAGTAAGCCTTCAATTATAATTACCATCACAGAGTTCTTTTAAAAGAGAGTCATATAAGCAAATGAAACTCTAAAATGTTTCCTTCCCTACGAACTAGATTGCATCACTCAATATTGCAGTAACCCATTTAGACAAATATGAAATAGAGTAAGCTATAAGAGAGGAAAGAACATTCCAAGCAAAACCAGCGAAATTGGATCGAGATTTAAAGGAACAACCAACACAATCAAGCAGCGATATAAACAACCACGAAAACATTTGTCTAGGCGCCATTCAAGAGGAAAGAAAATTCATTTCAAGATACTGAAAGAAGGTAGAAAACTATTACAAGGAGTAGATTTAACATGCCTGTTTTAAACGCTATATCTCATGGCCACGCACGTGCAGACCCCTTCTCCCCGCAGTCCCAAAATTATTTCTCCACCAAACTCATGCTTCTCACCCACACGGTGTCCCAAATACCACGCAAAAGAAACAATAACCATTCCGGTAAACTGCATAGACACAGGCAGAAGGAGAAAATTCATTCTAGAGCAGTTAACCCCAATTCCCAGTATGTAATTCCACGAAACAACAACAGAAATTTGGAATAATTAACAGGGTTTTGCATGTCCTTGCAATATGCTTTTACTCTTGAGTCTAGATTCTAGAACAAGATCGGAAGGTCTTGCGTTCAACTATTCAAACAACTCATGAATTGCTTTCCTATTTAAGGCATTGTAAATTCATTTTTAAAGCCATTAGGATGCACCTATACATTAGTTTACCCATCAATTTGTGTGCAAAGAAAACATTCCAGAAACTAAAATCAAAGTTGATTCATGCTTACCATTGGAAGTCTCACACATTAGCTTGCTTCAAAAGTCCTTCCTCTATTTCCAACTTGACCGAATTCTTGCTGGGGATTTGTTGCTTCTCTTGTTTTTATTTCAAATGCAAAAATCTTGGTGCTTGGAGGCAAGATTTACAGAAAAACTCTCCATGCTAAAAGGGGGTGAACCCAATCAAAAGCCCAAGAGCAAAACACAGGAAAAAAATGAGGTAATGGCCTTTTCCAAACCTGCACTTTTGCCTTAGCTCTCTCTGAAGACCGAGATAAATCTGATGGGTGAATGCCTATTAGAAAGGCACGAACATAAGAACCCACAACCCAAACTGGCAGAAAACCAATTTATGAGAAAACAGAGGCCGTAGTCGGTGGAGCAGCTGAAGTGGAATGACCCAACGGAGACAAAAGATTGTGTGAAGGCGATGAAACAGAAAATATATCTCCATTTTGAAGAGAGCGTTCATGTGTTGCAGGAGATAATGTTCTCCTAAATGATGCCATTGAGACCAAAACTATCAAATTTAAGTTTTCAACAATATCCAAAGATTCATTTACCAAACGCAGTCCATAAGCACACCCAAGAATGGCTTGAGCAAGCCGCAAGGTAAATTGTGCTTCCTGAATATTCTGATATAAAACAGATCCGCCTCTAAGGGATACTCTTCCATGAGTTACATCGAAAAACAAGTAAGAAATCAATAGAGAATCTTTGCAAAACTTTCATCAGGTCTCCTGGTAACACTCTCACTGTCACATAGTCGATTTTGATAGAAAAATCTTGAAGGAGACTCCCGAATTTGAAGATGCATTGATACTGAACAGATAACAACAAAGTTGTACAACCTGCTTGGTGGAGGCGCTCACAAAGGCTTCGGCTATACTGCAACATGCCTGCTGCCTGGCTAAAAGCTGTTAAAAGCTATTGCTTTGTGGATCCCCGACAAGAACACCCTTCGCAGCACCCAAAAACGTGGAGGTAACATGCCTTCCTCACTAGCTTGAAGCTCCATGCCCCTCCTCCACAAGGAAACAGTCTCCAGAGGAGCCCACGCGGCCAGGAAGAATGCTCGGGCAAAAACCAGACTAAAACCAAACAAAAGACTCCCCCAAAACAGGGTTTCCTTCCCCCAAGGCGCGGCAGACAAAGGCATGAGGAAGTCAAAAACATCGAGCTGGTCATAAAAGATGACAGGTCTAAGTGGTTGAAAAGTTGCTAGAGGAGACAGGCGGCCAACCCCCCCACTTGGCATTCAAACCAAAGGAAAGACCAACACGCCTAGACTTTAATAACTCCACCCTCCACGCCAAGAAGGAGATAAAGCATGCTGTGTACATTGTTATCCAAGTCCAAAAAAAAAAATGACCAATATTGGTAGGTGTAAAGCAAAGACGCCACAAGGTGAAAATTTCGTGCCAAAATGGGATGTTTGGAACAGCCTATGGGCATCCATCAAAACCATAATGGAGACGGGATTTTCGTCATATGTTGTATTTGCAAGTGTCCTGGCGAACATGCAAGTAAATTTTGGAAGTATACACATGACACGCAAAAAGGGCAAGGACGTAAACAGTGAAGGTCGATGCCGAATAGGGCATTACAAAAAGAGTAAATCAAGTGTGCACGTCACAAAGTAAAAAAAAAATTAAAATGAGGGATTATATTTGAGTACAAAATATCATAGGTAAGGGTATTTTGGCTACAATCAATTACAAGATACATTATACATTAAGTCAAAACCACTATCAAATATCTCAAGAGTCAATAAAATGTACATACTAGTTTACATGAATTGTGTCTACAAAATGTGTTTTTTCTAAGAAAGTAAAGGATTTGGAATAAGATGATGAGCCACTATGAGTGGTAGCATTAACATTATAAATTGCAATATGTTTATGGTACTTACCAGAGACAATACCCTTTACTAACATTTTTGCCTCTCATTTCTTCTAGCTATTGGTTTATGTTGTTGGTATCTAGGAGAAGTGTTAACACCACTTCCACATAACTAACTAGTTTAACGTCTTAGAATAATTATCCATGCAATTCCCCTCGGTTGTAGGTGATTTTAAATATTAGTTGAATCTATTATTTCTCAATGTGGGTGCTTTTTTTTCTTTTGAATGTTGATACACATATTCCCTCCTAATGTAGGATCTGATTCCCTATCTTGTATCCTTGGATTCCATGAATTTAAACATATTTTCTTGTGAGCACCATTTTGTTTATGGAAAACCATAAATGTTGAAATAAACAATGAATGGAAAAGGATTTATAATCTTTAAGTAAAATTAGGGGAGTGTGGGGGAGGGGGTGATAAACAAATAATGAAAGAAAGACATTTTTAGTCCTCAATAAAATTTAAAAAAATAGTTTACAAGGCCACGGGAGTATATGGTAGTAGTTATTGAATTTGTTGGTATGTAGGGTACTTCAATGTTGTAGTGGCAGTAAAAGTGTGTAAGAGTAAACTAGACCTAGAGAGGTGTAATTTTTGGGGATTTCAAATCAAGTGTTTTAAAGAAAATATTACTAAGTATTTTTGTATTTCTTACATTACAAATTTTAGAAATTTCTTACATTATAAATTAATATACAAAAATATTGAAATGTATAGATTCAGTCTAACAAACCTTGCAGATGAATCTTGTGCTTCAACAATCCTAGCTCTCATCAAATCCACCTCGTTCTCCTCCTTTCAAGTTTCAACTCTCATTTTTAGACCTATTTGAAGTTTCTTTGTAAAGCCAAGCTTATTTTTTCTGGGAATTGTATTTGTGGAAATAAAATTTAGTAGATGATTTTTTATTTGGTACTTCTTATAGCTTCCTTAGCCAGTCATGTTGGCAGACCTTCATTTCAAAACCTTGAACCACTCAACTTTACATGTTCTATTAAGGGAATTTGTTGCTTTGAGTTTATCCAAATGGTTCTATCACATGATTAATTGTATCAACCCCAAGGTAGTTGGTAAAATATTAGGCATATGATTAAAATAAATGTTGGTAAGGCACAATCCAAATTATTATTTTTGTTCTTAACCAATAGTGGTCTTGTGAGTCGTGAGTCCACGATGTTGTCTCTGCACTAAGCCAACAAGTTGTAATCAAATCCTCCATAAAACATTTAATACTTTTGATTTCAACAATAGTCTATTAGTAATTTTAACTTTTCAATCTTCAAATGTGAATTTATGTAGAAAATTATGGCACTATTTTTTTATTACACTCTTAGTACTCTTTCTTGGGATTTAGTGATTGGTTGTAATTTTAAATGTTGTTAGTTGATGAGTGGCGTCATACATGGAAGGTCAATTTTGGAGACAAACCTTTTTTTCCATTTTTCATAAATATTTCCACTTCCTCCGTTTCATTTGATTTTTATATTTTAATTTCTTTTTAAGGGACAATTTTTGTTACACTTCTATGACGGTTTAGAACCATCTGAAAGGGTTGGGGACGGGTGCAATTTTTAACCTTGATGGAGCGGTTAACACTTGATCAACTTGAGGTAAGAAAGAAATCTAAAAGTTGATGGATTACACGTGCGATCTAGGAAAGAAGTTGTTGATCGTTGCCATATGAATCTCCCATGTGTAACCCCATTAAAAATACTTTTGACCCTGTTGATTGATTTTATGCAGTGTTAATCAATGTTTTGTAACATTTCAAGACTCGGGAAAAGTTTTGGAGGTCACGGAACATGTGAATTATGATATGTGAAACTTGTCGGTTATTGGTTTTATCCATTCAAACTTTAAAATTGGATAATTACCAGTCAGTGTGAAGGTGTCATGTGTTCCATTTTTCTCAATAAAATTTGACGTGTGAGCCTCAATACAAAAATAATAATTGAATATGATTTCCTATCATGAAGCCAGAACTAGTGAAAATAATTAAGTCCTTAACATTTGAAACATTAGAGATACCTTGTGCAAGCCACTTAGATAAATGTAAATTCAAAGGTTTCCCCAAAATAACATGTTTAACTCTTTAGCAAGTTTCCAAGTCTTTTCAATCAAAAATAGATGTCCAAAAATAAGTAAGGTGCTTATTTTGACACCAATTATATAGATACAAGCATATCTCGCCCATGGTAAATTATAGATTACATATAGCTGGTTTACACTTTATGAGTAAGCATACATCTACATCGAAGTCGTTCCTTTACCTAAGCAACCATGACTAGGGGAATCCAATCTGTTAAATTCAACCTTGGAATGATCCCGGCCCTATCCACTTGACTCTTTGTGTTGTGTATCTCTAGGCCTCAGCACTCAACAAGACTTGGTCCTTGGTTGGCTCATTCCAAACCATTCAACTTTACCAATGAACCAAGGGCCCTTGATGTTGTATTTTATTTTAATCAATTTTTTAATTTTCTTTTAAAATAAAATAAATTATTTTTTCTATAATCCATAATAATTAGAATTATCCAATATTTCTTACAAATCTTGTGCAAAAACCTCTTAAAATTTAGTTGCAATATCTATACATAATATGAGGTTTTCCCTCTCTATTGGACCACTACATTATATTGTTATCTATTTCAATAAAGAATAATGTTAAATGTGTCCACACCTTTATAAATATGGTTCATGATGGAGAATAAGACAAAAGAATTTGGTCCTCTTCCATATGATAAAAATGCGAGACTCTTTAATTAATGACCCGAATGTCCTACTCTTTTCTTATTTTAGTGTCAAAATCAATGTCCCAAGCCTAAAATAATACCTAAGAAGGCATGAGTTCCAAGTGGGTTGATAATTAATATAGGAGAACCTCTAATGGAAAATGGATCTTTGGAAGGTAGGAAAGGCTAATCGGAAAATCAAGGAGGAAGACAAGGCCAAAAAGAAAGTTCGCAATGCCTATTTTTGAAAGGTTCAATGAAAATTATCATTAAAACCATAGATTTCTCAAAAGGAATGTAATGTACACAAGAGTTTCCTATGTATTCATTTGGTTTCAAAAATAAAATAAATAACTAAAATAGACAAGATCTCATTCACAAATAGTCCTATACCACAAGAGTGTAAGTGACATATCTAACTGGAGATTCAAGCCAATGTTACCAAGTGCTTAGGGAAATGTAATGTGGTATTTGAATTCTTATGAAGTGCATAGGGATGAGAAAAATATTAAGTCAGCAACAAACAATTTGGGGAGTAAACTAACATGATATTAAGGGAGTCAACGTAGTGATGGAAATGATAGTCATATTCCCTCTCATAACATAATCTAACTCTACTTCTAAAGATTTTTTCATGAAATATCACTCGGGATTGAAATATTCAATATGGATGCCACTTAGAGAGGCAAGTAAAGACCTTTTTTTGTATTATCCTACCTTCTATGTTTGTGTAGAAAATCATAGTTGCTTCCCTAATCATTTGTACAATTATGTCACTTATCTTTGCTTTGAAGATCATGGGTGCTACTTTTGCATATTAGTCCATATGTCGCAAACGGTTTATAGGATTGTTTTGTAGGTTTCTTTTTGTATTCTATAGAATAATTCTTAAAACATATTTTACAAAGAGTTGATGATTTTGCACATATGCACTTTTACAATTTTTGTGTTTAGCTATGTATGTTTGATTATGAAATGTATATCACTAGTCCAATCTTTTATTCAAAGTATTATTCAATACTTTATTGAAGTGGTCAAATAGGGAGAAGGTATTCATAATTAATATGGATAATAATATGAGAATTCATGAAATAAAGTTAACTGTCAAGGCAAAAATTAACATCACTTATTTTTATAATTTGGTTGTCTATCTTTCACATTTTGACATTGATTGCAAGCGCAAACAATTTTATATGGAATGAAATTAAATAGAGTCTAAAGAAAACGCTAAATTATATTATGATAACTACTTGTTAGTTAAACATTGAGACAATTAGGAAAACACATACTTAACATAAGTGAGCGATGTATTCATCATTAAAAATGTTTGAGAGATCTTGTCAGGGTTCATTTTAAGACACCCCTATAAAATTGAAGGTGGAAAATACCGTGAATATCCCAGTAACTTAGTTCAAATAAAGGTGAATTGTGACAAAGATTCAAAAACAAAATTTTCGCCTAGTTTTTCATGGCTCCATCAGTGACATGCGACAACAAGACGTCAATAACCACTCCTGACACGCGTCAATGGAACGTCAATAGTCTAGATCGACGCGCGCCACCGGCGCGCGCGACACTAGTTCGTAATGATGCGTGACACTGGCTCGTAATGACACGACGCGACACTGGCTCGTAATGACGCGTGCGACATTGTCTCCTATCGCCGCGCCGTCGGTGTTCATTAATGACGCGCGACACCGCTTCTCTATCGCTGCATGCATCATCGACCCCTAATAACACGCGCCACATCGCTCCTATTGTGGCCACCTAGGATTGTTGCCACGCGTCGCCTATGACCTTTGATGCGCGACATCGGATTCTATTGACGCGCGACACGCACACTAATGACGACGCTCGTCTTATATTGACGCGCGTCACTGCCAGAACCTCGCTGACGCAAGGCGTCAAAGGTCTTAGCCGACACGCGTGACAATAGGAGGAAGTGGCACGCAGCGTCGATGGGGACGTTGTCACGCGTCACTAGGAGCCGTTGTCGCCGCGTCAAAGGTCTTAGCCGACGCTACGACAATAGTTTTAGACGACGCGACGCCAATAGTAAGCGATGACGTGGCGCCAAGAAGAGCAAATGACGCGCGTCAATAGGGGCCAATGACGCCCTATTTAGCTTATAAATACCCTTGTGCCGCATTCATTTTCTCGTTTTCGTTTTCCCGTTCTTGAATTTTTGCAGGTCTAAATCATTGTCAAAGACGCAATTACAGCTATAATGTCGACTTCACATGCTTCCCAATTGCAAGTTCAGCAAGAAAATCAAGAGAATCCAACTCAATCGATTTCGAAGATCAACTACAGGAATCCCTTATGCCCTCACATCCATACGGCTTTAAAGATGTCTTCAGAATATCAAGCTTTGATGGAAGAGTGTGAATTTACAGGGCTCGTTAATATGCCCCATTTCGAAATAGATCCGGATATTTTGAATTACCTTCTGTCATGCTACAATTCAAAGGACGGTATTTTTTATGTGACTCTGAATGATGGCCAAATGTTCCAATTCACTATTGAAGCAAATGACATCCATCGGTTTACGGGCCTTCTTATTTAAATTTACCAATTGTTACAATGAAGGCAACACTCCTGGAAGAAGACAAGAAATTTCTCGAATCAACGTACGGTTTCCATGTTGATTGTAAGTATAATTCGTTTTAATTCATATTTTTTATTCTGTTTTTTATTCTGATACAATTTGCTGTTATAAATTTATAGTAATTTTCACTGTTTTGCATTTGCAGCCCATGTCAATAAATCCAGGCGCGGTGTACATACATAATCAATTGCACACCACTTTCTTGCTGCACTTATTTCGCTTTTTTCAAGCCGTAATTGTTTTTGCAGGTCGCCAAACAGATATACCAAATTGGGCCATTGCATACATTTGTGCCACTATCTCAAAATGAAAATTCGATTGGTGCACATATCTATCCAAAAAAATAAGAACTGACATAACAAATTCAAAACTCTCAGATAAACCTTTCATTTATTCAACAAACTATCTCCTCGGCTTCTACTATGAGGCAATTTTAAATTTAAAAGATAAACAAATTCCTACTTGCTCTGATGAGGCTTTGAAGAAATTCTCAATTCCATTTGAAGAACAACAGGTATAAACTATTTAGTTTGTAATTGTATTTCAATTTTCGACATTACAGTGCACAGTTATTAAAACTTAAATTTTAATGTTTTGCAGAGAAGATATCTTGAAGCCCTTCCCCGAAAAAAAAAGATATCGAGAGGAAGAGGCCAACAACACGCGGAGGCTTCGGGGGACTCCCAATCTGAAATGGAAGCTCACTCCTCTCCAAACCCTCAACAGTTTGAACTCGTTAAACGCCAGAGAAGTAATACATTCTCATATATTATTTACAAATTCCAAAGTTGCATATTTATTTTTCAATTTAAATTTTAACCAAATGAATTGACAACATTTAATATTGATGAATTGCAGGGACTTTGGAACCTTCTTCCCCAACTCACTCCATACAGTCGCATGCATTCATATCTTCTGAACAGCCACTGAGTACAACTCCTACAAGGCCACCCATAAGACCGAGAAAACAACCCTCGCCAACAAGGTACAACTTTTCTATAGTACGTTTAATTTCGTAGTTTTGACTTTATGAATTGTTTTAATATTTTTCATTTTTTTCTTGTACTTTTCAGCACATGTCAGTCATGATCAAACCACAACATCGACACCCACTCAACCATTAATTTTTAAAATTCCAACCAGAGGAACGGTGAAAAAGGACATTGGTAAACGCATGCCTTTTGCTCGGCCCCAAGTGGGACACTAAACCTTGCCTCCTCGTTTTGAATTCCAACTCTATCACTTGGTGGCTTACCCAGTGCAACGGGCATATCTATTTTGAACAATATAAATTTAGATGAAGATTATTTGGGCATTGATAGCAATGACCCAACTGGTTTTTTTTTCGATACCCGAGATGATTCAAGGCCAAGCAGTATACTTCAAATTTCAATTTTAATATGCTTTACAATTTTGAATTACATTCGATTTAAATTTATTTATCTAAATCTTGATTATTTTTTTCAAAAACAGATCAGCCCACCCAAAGGCGTAAACAAGGAGCAAGTTGATCTTGGTGAAAGCCCCATTCTTCTCCAACAAGATCTGTCTCGCATCGATTTAGATAGTGAACAATTGCCACGTTTTCCTTTGGAGAACTTAATTGGTTATGATTGTCAATCCCATGTCAAGTGAGTTTATTATTCCTCATATCCAAACTTATAGAATGGGAGAGAAGGGCTAAAGTTCTTATCAATGAGATTATTAGTCATTATGAAAATTATTGGCAATGAACGGGATAGTTTATACGCCGCACCCGTAATCAACCCTGCGAAGATGGATTCCTTACTTACCCAAGTAAGATGTGGGACTATCACATTTAACAACAACTATAAAGACGACATTTTAGATAAGGCACTAAACAAATTGGAAAATATTAGTGCCGAGGCCCATGCATATTTTAACAAATGGTCCAAGGACAAGGATTTGGTATCAATCACAAATGCCGAAAGAGATAGAGCGGTTGTAAGTACTATTACATTCAAACAATCATTTTTGTTAATTTGAAATTTTGAATTTACATTAATATTTTGAATTGACATTACTCTTTTGTGCAATTGCGGATTGAAATATGAAAATTTGAAGATTCAGGTGAAGGTTTTGCAAGTTCACTTGGAAACAACAAAGAACAGCTTATCCGCAGCAAAAAATTTGAAGCAAAATATTGTTTTGGTTAACAAACAAAACAATACACTAAAGCGGATAATTAAAGAGCATGGTCTCGACCCTGACATATTATTCAAAGCCAAAGCAGCTGCTGATCCAAATTTGTTGTCGCATGGAGATGCAACAAATCAAGAAGAAAGAATTTTAAAAAATCGACAAGGTCTACGGAAGATCTTATAAGTTCAGGGGTTATTTCTGGTGTTGGGGAAAGAGGTACAAAAAGCCATAGTGGAAGAATCCGTTGGGAAGAGAGCAGTAGAATTGTATAAAGAAAAAGAGGGTTTTGAAAATTAGAAACTTTTATTATTGAGGAAACTTTAAATATTGAATTTGAAAACTTCTACTATTGAGTATGTACTATGGTATTTGAATTTAATTATATGGTGATTAGATGGTGATTATCATGAATTATATGTATGTTTCTTGTTTACTTGCATTGTCATGAATTGTATGTGGACGTAGATGATGAATGATGATAATTGATAATTAATGATAGATGATGATGAAAGACGATGATCAATTTAATGTGTATAATGTAAAATGTAGTGCCTAAATATCTTGTGGGACTTTAATTATCTTGAAAATTATGTCTTTGGGAAAAAATAGCAACTAAGATTTGAAACAGATCTTTAGGATTTCTCCTTAATAGACTTATGGTGTAGGAAAATTCTATTTTAAAGAGATTCACCTCTATATAAGTGCATAATCTCTCATTAGAGAGGTTGTTTGACATCCAAAATAGTCAAGACCATTTGTCAGAAAATAACGTTTTGCTGGAAACAATCATTGATGTAGAGGCTAGATTAGCCAATTATGAAATAGTTAAATTCCAGGCCATAAGAATTAGAGCTTGGGAAATAATCAAGACCATGGTTTAAAAGATATGGTTTTGTTATCATGGATATTGTTTTGTGTAGAGTAGATTGACAAGTTACTGTAAATAGTCAAGGTTATGGAGGCTAGATTAACCAAAGTTGGAATAACCATGTGATTAAAAGATAGGTCAAGCTCGATATAAGGTTTTTATCATGAAGATTAGTCTGTATAGATCAAGTTCATAGGTTGAAGAATCCTATCATTTTTTTATATTTGATAAGGGTGAAGAATAATTGTGGATTAGAACTGGGAGGCTATAAGTTGGAATAATTTTGAGTGTGTAAGAAAATATTGAAGGTTGTAAACTAGATCATAGTAAACTATGTGTGTAAGTATTTATGTAGAGCCTTGAAGAAGGCACACTACATTTGCAGGATAGTTTGAAGTTAATAGAATTATCAATGTTCTAGTCAGTTTTATTACTAGAAAGGATTTTTATTAGATAAAGACTCTGTCAAGTTGATTTAAATAGTTGTGATTAGTGTAGATTTGGGTGGGTGACTATAGGATATGGAAGATAGCATTAGAATTGAGTTTGAATAACTTCGTGTTAGAGGATGATCATTATAAGTCTAAAAATAGATCTATTTCTTCATGGAGAAATCTGAAGAAGTGATGGATCTATGACAAAGCAGGGAATTTTAGGAAGAGTGTCAGGACTTATATTTATAATAGTATAATGTATTGTTTAATATTTTAATATATAATAAATTAAATATAATTCTAAGAAATCAAGAAAGAATCATCACTGGTAAGAAATTAAACATAATTGCAAATATGATAGGGTTTAGCTTACCTCTTGCGTATTAGATTGCTGTGAAATCATCAAGGGTAACGTGCTAGATCTTTGTTTTACCTGACATTGTAGATAGAGGGGTGAGTTGCCTGACATTGTCAGTCCTGAGAAGTGCCAGCAACATCTTTAAATATATAGACCAACAATATCTTTAAATAAATGATAACAAGAGCTGAAAAAATGTAAAGTAACAAACAATAAGATGATGTTGAAGAAGATACCTATTTAAAATTGAAATCATCCTGTGAATGTGCTAGATCTTTGTCTTAATAAAATTCAACACAAAAATGGATTAGTAGATAGATGGGTGAGTTGCCTGACATTGTCAGTCCGAGAAGTAACAGCTTCCTCGGACGGATGTCAACCCACGTTTTCAAAAAATAAAATATTGTATTTAACTAAATGTAAATACATAGACATCTTTAATGATAACCAGAGTTGAAAAAAATGAATAGTAACAAACAATAAGATTAAGGGGAAAAAGATACCTCCTTAAAGTTGAAATCATCACTGCCACTAGTAATGAGCTATATATGTGTTTCAAAAAAAACCAACACGAGAAATGGATTAGTAGATAGATGGGTGAATTGCCTAACATTTTTAGTATATAGACCTGTAACATCTTTAATGAAAACCAGAGCTGAAAAAATGAATAGTAATAAACAATAAGATTAATGGGAAAAAGATACCTGCTTAAAGTTGAAATCATCACTGCCATTGGTAATGAGCTAGATCTGTGTTTTAAAAAAACCCAACACAAGAAATGGATTAGTAGATAGATGGGTGAATTGCCTGACATTTTTAGTATATAGACCTGTAACATCTTTAGGAAAACCCATGGTTAACCAAAACATGAAATGTGTATAGGAGTGTCTTTTAGTGCTCCATGCCAAATTTAATCAGATTTTGAAATGAGTATTTAAACTTATTCAAGTTTTTATAAAACTGGATCACTTAGAAATGCAGACTAAACAACCTGTCTTCTTAGCATCCAAGAAAAAATACAGTGCCTTCTCCAGATAAATCATAGAAGTTAATTTTGTATAGGATTCACATCTTGAGATATTGTAAAATGTTTTGGGGAAAATGGATCAGTATCAAAATATGTTGTATAGGATTCACATCTTGAGATTCTCTCTTCAGGACTGCTTCTTGGAGTGGTTGAATTAAAATATGTCTCTTTTTTTTTTCAAATTTTTAAGGTGGTGCATATGATCATAGCTCAATAAGGTTGTTTACATATCATATTAGTTACAAGAATGAACTTGAAATCTTTGATCCTTTAGTAGATTCATCTCATCCTATGTAAGGATATTCAGGCACAAGTATGAGGTTTGAAAGATACAATAAGGGTAAAGTGATCAAAATTGTTGTGTGTAACGGAAAGTTGTTTTTACTTTCTTCTAATTATCATTGTTGAGCTGATGAAATACTTGGTTGACCCTTGCAATGAGTATCAAAGTATAAAATTCCTGCTACCACCTTGTTTTGTTTTCCTTTGCTGAAGATACAATGTTCAAGTGTATGTTTGAAGACAATTTTCTTGAAGCTCCCCCATTTCTATGCCTTGAATTGATTAATCATGATCTTCTTGAAGTACAATTGATAAAATCAAGTGTCTCAAATATTGAAAAAAATTACAGCTCAACATAAAGTTCTCTGTGCAAGGTTGGATCATCTTAAAAAGGTAACATTATGTAAGTTTTGTCAAATGCCTTCATGGTACCTCATCTCAAACTCAGTCTTAACATATATCATGAAGTTTCTTTTTGAACTTATCAAACAAGACCCTATATCATCATCAAGTACACACCAAACATTGTTTGTTTCTTTGGTCTGGGGATAAATTTGAAGGCTTCATCTCAATTGGCTGCATTGCAAACATGAAGGGAATTTCCTCTAGTGCAAAAGAGGTGAAAACTTTGAATTCCATTAAATTTTGGATAAGAAATCAATTATTTGGTAGTCTCAGGCTTTCTCTGTGCATAAAGAGATCCATCTAGTTACTCATCACTTCCCGACGCTAGCGCCAATGGGAACGCCAATTGTCTTGACCGACGACGACACATCGCCGCCATGACGCGTGTCATTTGGCTCCTATTGACGCACACGTCATGGCACCTATTCGACGCACATCATCGGGTCTTTTTGACGCGCGCCCTCGACTCTATTGACGTCGCCACCGGATTCTATCGACGCCGCATCACTTTCTCCCCGCTGACGCGTGCGTCGCTGACCTATTGTCGCTAGCGTCACCGGATCTTATTGACCCACATCACTAGGACCTTTGACGCGCTGGGCCAAGTGGTGAAGCCATCGACACCCAATTTAGCCTATAAATACCCTTCAACCGGTCATTTTCTCAAGCTTTCACCTTCCAGCTCTTGAATTTTTTGCAGTCTCAATGCTTCCTAACCGCAAGTTCAAAAGAATAAAAATCAAGAGAATCCAATT